>CM060926.1:297122921-299532921 GCA_030737875.1 Allium sativum
AACATGTTATTCTCTAGAATGTGGCTCAAGGTCTAAAGTCCACAATCTCTTTAGTATTCTTTCTTGGTTACAACATTACAATAACATGTTATACTTAATTTGTTATTAAGTATATCTCAATTCAAATGTTTCCTAATTAACATGTCACTTACCATTTATGATTAAATATAACTTATTTCATTTTACAAGTTTTCCTCATTCTTTCTCATTTAATCATAATTCCATCTTATCATTGTTTACTTATTAACTTAGTTCTCTTAACTAAGGTTTACTAATAAGTTTCCTTTCCATAAATATAACTTATGTCGTCCTCATCCGCAGGCTTTAGATTCTTGCTCTTGTAAATAACTTAATTAACAATTAAGTACAGCTTATCCCCTTACATAAGTTATTCTATTCCCTTTTCCATTTATTATAACCTGAGTTATAATTTACACTTGTCCCTAGGACAAGCCTGAACATCTTATCTTTTATGTTCATTACTATTAATGCCTTAGACCTCTCACATTAAGTCAACCACTTGTGGATGCTGGATATGGCGGGCGGCTCTGGGCAGACTTAAACCATAAGTTTTGACTTAACCTCATGTCATGGTGTTGTTATGCATTAGTCCCCTCACATTAGATTAACCACTTGTGGTCGCGGGATATGCCAGGCGGCTCCGGGCAGACTTATACCACAAGTGCAATCTAAACTCGTGTATAAGCGTTACTACGGTTCCATTATTTTAGGTATATTCATATTAATAAATTTCCATATTCCAAATATAGATTTTCATGCCCCTTTTTAATTCATATTTCATTATGCACAATATGCCCCTTTTCCCAAGTCATATATATATATATATATATATATATATATATATATATTATACCTAAATCCGTATTCACATATTTGCTAATTTATGTCCCTATTTCATATTCACATATTTCAGTATAAGTTGTGCCTAAATTCATATTCACATATATTCCAACTTATGCCCCAAATCATATTTTACATATATTCCAATTTAAGCCAAATCATATTTTACATATGTTCCAATTTACACCGAAATCATATTTTCCAACGTATGCCTAAATTCATATTCACTTTATCCATCACGATATATGCCCCCAAATCCATATTCATTTATTTCCAAATTTTATCCCCAAATTTATATCATATTTTCCAATACCAATTATGCCCCAAATTATGTCTTTCCCAATCGTTCCCAATTTCGCATATTCGCATATTTCAGCGTTAGGTCTAGGCTCGAAGGTAGCCTGACTATATAAAAAATAAAAGGGAAAGGAGGGAGAGAAGAGAATCAAGAATAGGCATAATAGTGAATCAATAATAAACTGAAAGAAATAGGCATAAAAACTGAACAGGCATATTATGACAAGATTTGACATGGTGACGATATGAACATATAAAGGCAGATCTGATAATTGTGTCATAACAGAACCTGTTTAGGCATAGATCCAATATCCAATTTTTATATACATTTTATGATTACTAATTAAATATTTAGATCTAAAAATAATATGAACTCATAGTAAATAGATCTAAGGAAATGGATCCAAATTACTACGAAGAACACGTTGGATTTGTTGTTTTTGTAGCCATCGTTGAATTTGTATAATCTTTGATGAATTAGTTTGGAGAAGAAAAGGCAATTCAATTTACGTTGCAGAAGAGCTCCGCCATTGCCACCATTTTTTTAGATGAATAAAACCTAGGTTTAGGGTCCTTTATATAGCCTAAAACCAACGTTCTGAAATCGGTCCTAGTTCAGAAAAACGTATACTTCCCAGATCTGTAGGGGGGTCCACCCCAAAGAGCCTGGGTCGACCCTTTCCCTGTTTGGCGCGTCGATTTCGTATTTACTGTTTTTTTTGAGTTATATATATATATATATATTCCTTACATGCATACAAACTTCAAACTTTAATAACTTCTTCATAAGAAGTCCATTTTACGCAAACTTGGTGTCTATCTTGACCCAAATTCCGAGTCGGACGCAATGGCGCGATACGTTTTACTTAATTCTGAATATTTAATTAAATTTTCCATAATTCATTATTAACAGTGTATTTCAAATTAATTATTATTTAATTTACCATCTTTAGTATTGTTGAAATTAAGGGGTGTTACAAATGGATAAACCGTTTGGGAGACAGGACTGTCTAAAGGATTTTTAGGACACAAACAACCCATTTCCATCTATGTCTACCCATATTCTGTACGCACAATATGGATTTTCTTCATTCAAAACCTAAAATCTTAATAAAACTTGAATTAAACTTAGAGGTTAATAGATACAGTCTAGGGAAGCATATTTGTAACTATTAGAAGTGGAGATATATTCGAATTCAGTAATTCAGCTCAGATTTGAAATTTCACAAACATAGGTGAGTGATTTAATCTTATTTATAGAATTTTTAATTTCCTAATCTTAAAATAATTCTAAAACGGTAACACATGTTAGAAATCTTATAATTTTTTATTAGAACTATGAATTTAAGTGGTTAGAAACTAAATAGCTACATTTTCTAACGAAACCACTTGTAGATCTGTCCAAGTCTATGATTTTAAATTTAAATTTAGACTCTATAGAATAGTTAGAGTAATTGATTGTTATGGCATATTATTGTATGTATTTGCATGATTTATTTGCTTCATATGTTACTGCTTAAATAGTTGAAAACACCTACAAATAGCGACATAGAGCTATGATTTTGCGAAAAAGTCCATAAATCAAAACAACTCAGAATAACACAAAATTTGGAGGAGACAATCTGGAAGTTCTACAAAGGTTGTGTGAAAAATTTGGAGTCGTTTGGAGTTCATACAACGGATTTATAGCCAAATAAGTTCAGATCTGCCAAAATTTAGATTGCCCAAAATAGGAAGAAAATTTTATGGAAGCTAGAGAATGTCCTAAGGAGCCTACATTTTAAATTTCATGCCCATTAGATCAAAAAAGAAGGAGATATAAAGAAAAAAATCCGTATCGGCTTTTCATAAAATCTGGATTGGCCTTCCTTAAATATGGGACTTTGTATTGCCTTTGTTCCAAGTCAACTTCAAATGGGTGTATCTTATGCATACGATGTTCATTTTGGATGCCCTTTTCGCATTGAACTCATGGTGGCGAGCTCTACATTTTCGAAGAAATTAAATTCAAATAGAAGCAACTTTAGATTTGAGCATTTTGGAATGACATGCGCGAGAAGGTTCCAGTCGATGATCTCATATGGTCTAAAGATGACCAATAGAACTCCTACAGCTATGTAGTATACCGTGAATCAAGATGGGAAAGTTGCCAAGAGATGCTTAGTGTAACACCCCATATTTTAATACACGATAATTATATGAAGAAGATAATAAAATGAATATTAATTAATAAAATATTCAAAACTGAGTAAAATAGACTTTACCGTTGCATTCGTTACAAAAATTTGATTCAGATAGACTTTTGGTTTTCATAAATCGGACTAAGTATGAGCAAGTTATGATCAAAAGAAGTTTAAACTAAATTAAACAATTAAATAATTAATCAACCCAGAAATACAATGATAACATGGCAACCCAACCCTACATGGGTCGACCATATGGTCAACACAAGTGTTGAACCAGGTAGTAGGTGGGTCAACCCACCTTCGATCTGGCAACGTGAATGAACCTGGATTGATTTTCTAGTTTTATTCTTATGTTGACTCAGCGGTGATGTGTATTCTACGGTTTGGCTTAAAACCCTATGATCCTATGATTTATATTATCCTAGCATATCTATAAATAGGCTAGAAACCCTTGCTATTTTCTTACACAAACATTTCTTCACCATCTTCCTCCTCTAAGTTATGTTCTGAAATAAAATTAGGAAAATGTCGGGGTGCCATCAAAAAATAGATTGAAAGGATAACTCTTCTACAACTAATTTAAAGACCTTTTCTAGATCTAATACAAATCACTGTGAGTTTCACATTATTTTGATATTCACAATTTAAAAAAAGTTTTTTTGATAGTTAGTATATTGGATTTGAAAAGTACCGGTGTTTATAAGTTTGTTCTTATATGTTGTTTTTAATATTGTCAATTACCTGTTCATTTTCAGTTATTACATGTTTATATGTACTTATTTCTTCCTTATACCCTTTTTCTCACTATTTTATTTACAGTCTTGTTATTCTTATTTTATCTGTTTGTTCATATCTAAGTTTGGATATATTTCTCCTTTTCCTTTTTATTTTACGCTAAGCCTAGGCCATTTAGAGCCTAGGCCTTTTTCCATTAGAATTGCATAAAATTAGGGTAAATTGGAATAGTATGTAATGTCAATAAAAAGGAGATTTGGGCATATTGGAATATGAAAACCATTAACTATATAATTGGGATAATTATAAACGAAGAATTGTAAACATGTTAATCTGAATAGGTACGACTTAATTTTATATTAAGTAGAACATGTTATGGAAAGATATATGAATCAGATGTAAATTAAGTAAAACATGTTACTGTAATCTATAAACATCTGAGCATGTATGATTTAGGGAAGGGTTGTTACATTTAATAAACGTCATTTACAACCGTGGAATATAATATAAGGTTATATTAAGCTTATTAATGAACTTAAACGTGCAAAGTTAAAGCCTGTCTGATTAATAAGCATAAGAGGCCCATGTTTGCTGTTATTATTTTTGGGGAGTTTACTTGGGGGCCAAGCCTAGGGGTAGCTTGTGTCAATCTGCTATTTGCTTGGAATCCATATCAATCGATGCCCTCTATTATCAAACGAGTCCCGCACTAGGTAGGGACTAGGTACGTTTTACTGATGGATGATTGTAAGAGGTTCAAATTCTAGAGGTGGGCATGGGCGCGTTCTGGTGGAGCCATGAGTGTGCATGCGTCCGATAGGGGAATATAACACGCTGTAACACCGGTGGATAGGGGTGTGCCTTTTAAGGTTGATGGGTTCGGAACTGATATCCCTGATTGCAATGGCTGACATAGGTTATTCGCGTCTATTAGGGAGTCGATCACTGGGTAGTAATTAGGGTAAAACCTAATCCTAATATTATGATAGTTGGTGCAGAAATTTTGTTCTGGGATATGAATGAGAAGCTTATCTGATCTCACCTTATCTCATTTATTTCGTACTTGTATCTTTTACTGTATTTTCATATCCAGTATTATTGATTTTTCTTGATTATTCTTTATCTCATGCTTAAGCTAAAAATCACTGGAACTCGCCAGACTTTATGTTTGACCTATTTTATTTTCCTTCTCTCTTCCTTTCCCTAGTCCCAGGTTCTCAGGGTGGTGGATTGCAGTAGTGGCTGTGATTCTTTGATTCAGCTTGGACTTGGACTATTTCTTACTCGATGCATTGTTTCGATTTATGTTCTATGATTATTGTTATGACTAATGAGGGATACGATTTTTATGGTTTTGTACTTGTACTATGATGGTTTATGTTTTCACGAGACAGATGGTTTATGACTATGGTTTTATGATATTTGAAATTGTAATGTTGTACTTGATTTAATAATAAAAGTTTGAAAAGGTTTCAGCTGTATTTTATATCCTGTCTTGTCAATTTTAGCCTCCGTATTATTACTATATACCTATTGCGCTTCATAGAACTTAATGCATCCTCATATGGGTGACATTATGGGATGTGGGGTGTCACACTTAGGGAGTAGGGTTGGACGATAGATGTAGTTGTCTCAATAGTTCCCGATTAGAGAACTTCAAACAGAGTAGGAAGATTGTTCCAGAGAACTCTACAGTGAAGATACATATGCAAGGGGACCATTAATATGTAGGTTCGGGCGGGTACTTGAAGAACTGAGGCTTGAGCGTCTATCCAGCTACCGACCTGATGTAGGTTGTAAGTCAGTTTGAAGGCTTCCCATAGGATGTGTTGCTAATGTGTAGGGACTCGTGGGTACCACATGTGCTCATTTTCAACCAGGAGGAGGTTGTCAGTCTAACATAGAATGTTGTAGCTCAAATAGGACACAAATATCTTGGAACTAAACATACAATATACCCAATGCATTGAGTGAGTGAATGTGAGAATGGATGAGGTTTTCTACACTTGTTTAAATCATTTATCACCCTAGGGATGTCATTAGATGTAAGTGGCATCAATACGGATATAGGTAGTGTTGGTGAAGACATTCAGACACCCCAATGCTCATAGGTAGATTACACCCATATTACTGATTTTAGTAGAGTAATATATACTTCTATGTGCTAACTCTTTCAATGCAGCAACAGGGCAATTATGCTTTACCATTCTGTGTGTTCCATTTATTTTCTATAGTTTAAATTTTATCATTCACACCAGACTTTGTCTAAACTAGAGTTTTATTCTTTGCTTCTTATTACTCCGGGTGCTCTTACATGAGCAGACTAGAGGAAAGTTATGAGTGAGCATGAGTAGATGATTGGGAGATGAGTAATAGGCTATCCACGTATTATTATATGTACTCCATCTCTTTTCGTTGTTCACTAATGTGGGGCTCTATAGTATCTTTATAATTTTTCCTTAAAGACAATATATGTTGGAATTATTTGTTGAGTCAAGGAATTCAAGGTGTTTTGATCAATAACAAGAAGAAATTCAAGATCGACAAAAAGAAGATATTCGATGGTATAGGTTGATTATTTAGAGTATGAGTGAAGTTAAATATGTTAAAATCTATCCTCAAATAATTATATTCCTATATGGTTTGAATATATATGTTTATACATGTATGCACATTCATTGTGCATACTAACCAAAACCGGTCGACCGGTTCATATATAGGCGGTCGACCGTTTCTGTGCAGAATGCACAATGAACGTGCACACATATATATATAACGTACATATATTCAAACACCAGTCTACTGGTCATTTTTACCCAGTCGACTGGTCTACGAACTGAAGCCATCTTTTCGAATAGACACCCTATTTCATCAATGGTTATGATCCTTTCTCTTGGCCAAAAATCATCTCTTTTCATGGTTTCTCTTCACCAATGATTACATCTCTCCATCCTCTATAAAAGCATTATGAAATCATCATTTTAAAACAACAATTCTTTTTATTTTTGCTATCTAAGTGCTGATTTCATTCTTACTCTTTAAAAGCATTCAAAAGCTCACTATTCTCATATATCGTTATTTGAATCCTTGAATCCATATATTATTATTTAGATTCAAACAACGATATCATCTTCCAAATCTTCATAATATCAAAATCATATTTAAGGATAAGATTATAGGAAGGTTGTACAAGAATTGACAGATTTGTGTTATTAAGAACACACATTGTCAAACTATAAGTTTATATCTTGTTTGAAGTCCTCGGTGTTGTAAGAGGCGAGTTGTTGAAGTCCTGTGTGTGATCAGGCAAGTGTTGAAGTCCTGTGTGTGATCAGGCAAGTATTGAAGTCCTCGTGTTGTTAGAGGCATGAAATCCCGTTCGGCTGCTCGGGTGTTGTGAACCTGTTCTTCTGAGTGAAGCGAGGTTGTTGATTAGTGAAATTCTAGAGAGAGGTCTGGGACTGGACGTAGGACGGTGCTCTGAACAAATATAAAAATCCCTGGTGTGATTTTTCCATTTTTACTGCATTTACCATTTACTTATCTGTGATATTGCTACTGTGAGATCTTTCTTAGTATATATCATATATTCCGCATATCCATATTACTGATCCTGCCTAAAGTCGTCTATCGAAACTTTCAATTGGTATCAGAGCAGGTCATCTCATAACCGTAACACAGTTATTTGATATATTCTAGTAATATGGCAAATAACGCAAGCACTAGTAACACCACTTACACAGAAGGTCAGTCAAAACAAAGACCTCCTTTCTTTAATGGCCTAAACTATAGCTATTGGGCAACACGTATGGCATTTTATATGCAATCAACAAGTTATGATGCTTGGAATGCTACTCAGAAAGAAATAGTCAATCCAACAACTGAGTATGCAGAATGGACAGCTGCTGAGAAAGGCGCAGCTACGGTAAATGCAAAAGCAATAAATATTTTGTTTTGTGCATTAGATCAAAACGAATATAACCGTGTTAGTATCTGTACCTCTACATATCAAATTTGGCAAACGCTAAAAACCACTCATGAAGGTACTAACAAGGTTAAACAAGCAAAATAGCTTTGTTGAAAAGTCAATTTCAAAATTTCAAAATGAAGCCGAATGAAACAATCAATGAGATGTATTCAAGGTTTCAAACCATTCATCATGCTCTTACCGGTTTAGGACAAAAATATTCTGATTTTGATGTACTTTTAACAGTCCTACATTCACTGACTAATGAATGGAAATGAAAAGTATTAGCAATAGAGGATGCTAATGATCTTTCCACCATGAAGCCAGATGAATTGATAGGAAATCTTATGTCCTATGAAGCTAACTTGCAGGCACGAAAAGAACAAAAAGAAGAAAAGAAAATTGTAGCTTTTCATGCTGAGAAAGATGAAGACGTCTCAGATTCCGAAGATGAGGATCTAAAAAGGATTCAAAAAATTCTTAAAGCAACGAAAAGCTAGTCGATACAACAGAAAAAAGTTCGGATCAAATAAGCCATCATCATCAAATGTAGAATGCTTTTGTCAAAAGAAGGGACACATGCAAATGGATTGTCCAGAACGAAAGAAGAAGACAAAAAGTGACATGTTCAAACACAGAAAGGACAAGTCAAAGAAACGGGCATTCTCAGTGACATGGGATGATTCAGACTCATCTTCATCTGATAGTGAAAGTGACTCAGACAATGAACAAGCTAATGTATGCTTTATGGATAAAGAAGATGAGGTACAAATTCTGACTTTTGAAGAAGTTCTAGATATAAATGCTGAGTTAATGTATAAATTTAAAGAAGTAAAACGACAATGCAAGCAAGCTCAAGCTGATTTAAGTAGAGCTGAATTTGAACGAGATATGTTAAAAGATGAGAAGAAAATATTAGAGGAGGAACTTGAAAAAGCTCAAGAATCATCATCTAATATTGATTCTCAACTATCTCTTTTGAGTCAAGAAATTGAAACTCAAAAAGAGAAAAATGATGCTCTAACTACCGAAAATCATGAGCTTAAGGCAAAAGTCAAGATGTTAGACCTTGAAAAGGCTAGTTTACAATCAAAGTTAGATGACATTACTCAAAATGTTTCTAACTTTAACAAAGATCGAGAAAATTTGACAAAAATTATTGAAAGTTCACAAACTGCTACAAATAAACAAGGTTTGGGATATAAGAAACAAGTTATCAAGAAACATCTTGGTAAAAGAAAAAGGAAAAATAAGGAAGTACGAGAAACTAAAGCTAAGAAAAATCTTAGTTTATTATATTCCAAACCAAAACCGATTGTGAAATTTCAAAAGAAGAATGTCAAATTTATAAAAATGTGGGTTCCTATAACAAATAACAATTTGATTAGGAACAAGTGCATTCAAAATTTTTTGAGTTCTGTGCATCATAATCCAAATTATATATATAAAGGGGATACCGGAGCCGTATGGGTTTGGACTCCTAAGACCTAACTCTTAGGACCCTACAAAAAGGTGGGTACCATGAACTTAATTTTATTTTTTGCAGGTCCCACTTAAGAAAAGAGGAAAGTGGATACTAGATGGTGGTTGCTCGAAGCATATGACTGGAGACAAGAGCTTATTAACAAATATCACTTATTCGGATGGTGGCTCAGTCACTTTTGGAGATAATTCAAAAGGCTATATCATCGGCAAAGGCGATGTGAGCAATTACGGTACATCAAACTTACCTCTTATTACTAATGTCATGCTAGTTAGGAATTTGAAACATAATTTACTAAGTATCGGTCAATTGTGCGACAAAGGTTTTATCATTTCTTTTTCGGACAATAAATGTAGTATTTTAGACAAAGATCGAAATATATCTTTTGAAGGATATAGAGATAGAAACATCTATATTTTGAATATGAATACCAATCATAATTCAGATATGTGTCTTGTAGCAAATGATAATGATCCATGGCTATGGCACAAACGTTTCTGTCACATAAACTTCAGAACTATTGACAAGCTAGCCAAGAATGATCTAGTTCAAGGACTACCCAAAGTAAGCTTTAAGGTTGATAATCTTTGTGATGCATGTCAATTAGGAAAATTGACAAAATCGTCTTTCAACTCCAAGAAAGTCATATCAACGTTACAACCATTGGAGCTATTACATATGGATTTATTTGGACCAACACAGGTTCAGTCAATAAATCATAATCGATATGTGTTTGTAATTGTTGACGATTACTCTCGATATACATGGGTAATTTTCTTGAAAAACAAAAGTGACACTTTCAAACCTTTTAAATCCTTCGTCAAAAGAATTCAAAAATCAAAAGGGCTTAAAGTTAAAAGCATAAGAAGTGATCGTGGCGGAGAGTTCGAAAATAATGATTTTGAACATTTTTGCACAAAGAAAGGTATAAATCATAATTTTTCGTTTCCTAGAACTCCACAACAAAACAGAGTTGTAGAACGGAAAAATCGGACTTTACAAGAATGTGCAAGAACATTATTAAATGGATCCACTTTACCAAAACATTTTTGGGCAGAAGCTGTTGCAACTGCGTGTTATGTTTTGAATCGTGTATCTATTCGACCTCTGACCAAAAATACATCCTATGAGCTATTTAATCAAAGAAAACCAAATATCTCATATTTCAAAGTTTTCGGTTCTAAATGCTTTATTTTAAATATGAAAGATCATCTTGGAAAATTTGATTCCAAATCCGATGAAGGTATATTTGTCGGATACTCGGAACATAGCAAGGCTTATCATATATTTAACAAGAGAACTAAAACTATTGAAGAATCACTTCATGTTTCTTTTGATGAATTCCTCAAATCATCTCGTATCGTATCAGATGACGAAGAAACCATAGTCACTGATAATCCTGTCATCACAAATAACGACTCTGACTCAGAAATTATTGACGATATCCCTCAACCTGCTGTGATACCTTCTCCACCAAGATTTAGATCTCCTCCGAGAATTCTAAGAGATCATCCAGTTCAAAATGTTATTGGAGAAGTAACATCACAAATTAGAACAAGAAGTCAACTAAATCAAATGGGTCATGTCGCATTCCTTTCAAATATCGAACCTAAGAATCCGAAAGAAGCTGCTACTGATGATTACTGGATCATTTCCATGCAAGAAGAACTAAATAAGTTCGAGCGCAATGATGTCTGGGAACTTGTTCAAAGACCGACTGATCAGTCAGTCATTGGTACGAAATGGGTCTGTAAAAATAAGGCTGACGAACAAGGAAATATAACCAAAAATAAAGCAAGATTAGTGGCACAAGGATATAATCAGGAAGAAGGTATCGATTATGAAGAAACCTTTGCTCCCGTAACTCGATTAGAAGCTATTCGAATTTTACTGTCCTTTGCTTGTCATCATGATTTTAAACTTTATCAAATGGATGTCAAAAGTGCATTTTTAAATGGATTTATCAAAGAGAATGTATATGTCGAACAACCTCCTTTGTTCGTACATGAGAAATATCCTGATCACGTATATAAACTTAAGAAAGCTTTATATGGATTGAAACAAGCACCTCGTGCTTGGTATGAACGATTAAGAAGCTATCTTATCGATTCTGGATTTCAAATTGGTAAAGTTGATCAGACTCTATTCATTAAACATTCTCAAAAAGATATATTAGTTATCCAAATATATGTAGATGACATTATCTTTGGTTCAACAAACGACGAACTTTGCAAAGAGTTTGCAAATATTATGACCAAAGAATTTGAAATGTCTCATATGGGAGAACTATCGTATTTCCTTGGTCTTCAAATCAAACAACTTTCTAATGGTATTTTTATTAGTCAAGAAAAATACTGTGGAAACTTAGTCAAACGCTTCGGTCTAGAAAATACCTCTGGTAAACCAACTCCTATGAGTACGACCACACATCTTGAAAAAGATGAACATGGTAAGAATGTTGACCAGAAGTTATACAGAAGCATGATTGGTTCTCTCCTGTATCTTACCACGATTCGTCCTGATATTATGATGAGTGTTTGTTTATGTGCAAGGTTTCAAGCTAATCCTAAAGAATCACATTTACGAGCTGTAAAACGAATAATACGATATCTTAATAACACCAAAGACTTTGGTCTTTTCTACCCGAAATATTGTCCATTTGAATTAGTATCGTATAGCGATGCTGATTTCGGTGGCTCTCGCACGGATAGAAAAAGTACAAGTGGTGCGTGCCATTTTATTGGAAAGTCACTTGTCTCTTGGTTTAGTAAGAAACAAAATTGCGTTTCACTCTCAACATGTGAAGCTGAATACATGTCAGATGCTCTAGCTTGTACTCAAGTTTTATATATGCAACAAACACTTCGAGATTTCGATATTCATTTATCAAAGTCCATCATATATTGTGATAACACAAGCGCAATCAATTTATCAAAAAAACCCAGTCAATCATTCCCGAACAAAGCACATTGATATTCGACATCATTTCTTAAGAGATAATATTGAAAAAGGAAAAATATGTCTCGAATATGTCCAGACTGACAACCAATTAGCAGACATTTTTACCAAGCCTCTACTCGAATCTAGTTTTATCTCTTTACGTAGAGAGCTCGGCTTGATTTCTAGAAACGCACTTGGTGTATAATAATATATATATACACTATTGAGTTCTTCTCTAGCCGGTACATTCATTTGTTTTTTAACTTAGCTAATTAATAGTCTTTTACTATTATTAGCAATTCATTTTGAGCTTTACAAACTTTAAATAGTTCATATTCTCTAAATGCTTTCCATCCATTACTTCCTACTTCGTAAAAGCTATAAATACATACTCCTTCTTATTGTTTTCTGCATCACTTTCTTAGTGTCTACTTTTTAACATTCATACACAAGTCCATATACTTTTATGGCACACATATATGATGAATGTGCTCAATGGTCTCACATCTCGGTCACTAGCTCCGAACCGGAGGAGTACTACTCTCCGGAAACACCAAAGAGCAGATCGGAATGTTCGCATATTCCTAGACATACACCCAAACCCAAACGAGCTAAGAAAGCACTATTTTGTTCTCTGGGTACGAGAGAGAAGATCAATGAAATTCGTCACTACCAGATACATTAGTTGGATCTCCAGCTTCAACTGCATTATGAACAAAAACTCACATCTAATCTTTTAACTCTTTTAGAACAAATGTAATAACCCGGAAAATCTGGGCCAATTTAAAATTTTTTATTTTGGCAATTTTAGCGAATTTTGAATATTTAAAATGAATTATTTTAAATAATATCGACGAGAAATTTATTTTGAATAGAATTCGATCGTATATATTATATACGTCGTCGTTAGAATATAAATAATTATATATAATTATAATAGGAATTGAAAATGGCGCGGTAGTTCGATAATTCGATTTCAAACTTCAATTGAATGTACCGGGTGCAAGGCAATCCGGATTTTAGTGAAACCAAAAACATTAGGATCTAATTGAGGATATCTTTCCAACGAATCCGAAAAATCAAGATTTCATAGCGGGAATCAAAAGATATGTCCAGTTGAAAATTCTGAATAGTAGCTATGGAATTCAGGCCCTTAAAAATAGGAATTTTGCAAACGACCTCGGATTTCGACGAAACCAGTTTTGTTGGGTCCGTGGTGTCAAATTATTGCTAGGTTTTAAATTTCATAATTTTTCGAATCAATATGTGAGCGTGGCAAAGGAAAACACGTTTGACCAGTTTCAGTTGATTTAATCGACTGGAAATTGGCCATTTTTCTAACGGTCTCAGAATTCGACGAAACTAGTTTTGTTAGGACCGTATCGTCAATACGAAGCTAGAAAATATTTTTCTGGAATTTTTTAGAGTTAGTATGTGACCCCGGTAATTTGAAATGTACGTTTAAAATTCAATATAGCGATTTAAATGTAAATTCAACAGAAACTAATCGAAACGATCAAATCAACCTGCGATACATATCCCATTGTGTTCGGAATGGGGGTAATACGCTAGGGACGACAGATTGTGGGTTCGATTTGGGAATAGAAGGAAAAAGTGACTTTTTGGAATTTAAATTAAATAAATTAAATTAAATAAATAATTGAATTTCTTGGTCAATGCCCCTATATCCCTCACCCTCCTGTTCCCTTCTCAGATCGAACTAATAAAAGAAAAAAAAAGACCAAATGTCAATCTCGCCCGTCGTCTCGTGGCACGTCACCACCTCCGTTCATCCCCCAGGCCCACTGCCCCGCCGCCCTCGCGCCACGTCCACCTCAAGCTCCCCCTCCATCGATCGAGACCCCCTTCTCTTGACAACCGCACCCCTCCCCAATTCCAGAAGACCCCCCCCCCCCAAACCGCAAACGCAGGCTATCACCGCACCGGAGGAGTCGCCCTCCGCCAGCTCCGACAAGCCGCCCACCGCCTCCAGCGCACAGAAGACCCCCTCCTCTAATTACAGTAAGATCTTGATTTTTGTTTATATTAAGAAATGATTTTTGTTTATATTAAAAACTGATTTTTTTTGTTTATATTAAGAACTGATTTTTGTTTATATTAAAAACCTGATTTTGTTATAAAATAAAAGGGTTAGGCCTTTAAAATAAAAATAAAAATATGATTTTTATATATTGAACTTCGAAAGAAAAATATGATTTTTATATATTGAACTTCGAAAGAAAAATAGAATTTTTATATATTAAACTTCGAAAGAAAAATAGAATTTTTATATATTGAACTTCGAAAGAAAAATAGAATTTTTATATATTGAACTTCGAAAGAAAAATAGAATTTTTATATATTGAACTTCGAAAGAAAAATAGAATTTTTATATATTGAACTTCGAAAGAAAAATAGAATTTTTATATATTGAACTTCGAAAGAAAAATAGAATTTTTATATGTTGAACTTCGAAATAAAAATAAAATTTTTATATATTGAACTTCGAAGTAAAAATATGATTTTTATATATTGAATAACGAAGTAAAAATGTGATTTTTACATATGTAGTGGCTACGGGCAAAGAAAGTGATATCGACGAGAACAGTGAAGATTTCCTGCATTGGAAGTGCCGTGGAGTTAGGATAGCTATTTGTTAGAATTTCTCACCTTTCAATTTCTTTTTCTAGTTATATATATATACTAGGATGCAGACGGTGCTTAGTAGCACCCGACACAATCGTCCACAGACCATGGACTTGTTTGTTTGGTTGCATAGATTAGTTATATGATTTGATTTGAATTTGGTTGTTTGGTGATTTTGATTGATGTGTGAATGGCGTGGGCCTTCACTAGACCGGGGATAAGGCCAGGCCTCGTCCCGTTTCTAGTATCGTGCCGTTATGCCGCCGAAATTTTCTAAAATATGTTAGAAAAATAAAAATATCATTTTATTTAAAGAATGAACTGAATAGAAATTCATATGTTAAAATAAAAGGGTAGTATCGTTAAAAATATAATTTTTAACGTGAATATGAATATAGTGAAAGTGAATGGAAGAAAATATTCATTTACAAACCGGACGGTTTGTTTATGTACACCTATTTGAAGGACATTGATTGGGTCGATAAATTTTACACATCGCCCAACTGCACAAATAAAATCTGTGTTTGATTGTTTGAAACCCTACACGGGTGTTGGGATGAAATTTGAAGTTCACTCATCCTGATTGATTAAATATGTCGATCGATTGATTGACAGGCTGTTATAAGCGTTAGATATCTGTATTTGATGCTTATACAGTGTAGTGCACTTTGGTTGATGGTTGATTATTTTTCAATGCTATTATATGTGTGTAATGTATGAAAATCCATATAATTAACTTTATATGGTAATTGATTGGGCCTCATTCCAATTTGAAAAATAAAGAATATTATAAAATAAAAGTTCATGTGTTGACAGTACTCATCCATTGAGATTGGTCATGTGTTGAACGAAATATTTTGATAATAACAACTATTTTGAAAAGAAAATATTTAAAATAGAATATTTGAAAATAGAAATTTATGAAGCCGTGTTGATTAGTTTGACGCCATTTTGACGTGAACGATATTTATATCGATTTTAAACGATTTCGAAATGAATTGAATTGAAAACGATTTCGAAATGAATTGAATTGAAAACGATTTCGAAATGAATTGAATTGAAAACGATTTCGAAATGAATTGAATTGAAAACGATTTCGAAATGAATTGAATTGAAAACGATTTCGAAATGAATTGAATTGAAAACGATTTCGAAATGAATTGAATTGAAAACGAATTCAAATTGAATCGAAAGCAAATTGAAATGAATTCAAATTGAATTGAAATTTGAATTGAATGGAAATGAATTTTAAAACGAATTTATAAAGAAGAATTCAATTTTGATTTGAATTGAAATGGAAGTTGAAATTGCTTTTGAAACGAATTTAAAACTATTTATATAATTCGTTTTAAATAGAAATCGATGAAATATATGTTATATATATTATATATATAATATAATGGCCTGAATAGAACGCGCCGCGCCGCGGCAGTTCGTGAATTTCGACCATTTATTTCAAACGGACATTACGGGAGATCCGACCGTCGGATTCTCCTAAAACCGGAACCGTTGGGTTCGTATCGAAAAGTGCTTTCTAACGAATATTAGAAATTCAAAATCTAATGGTTGGATTTGGAGATACGTCCAAATCAAATTTGAAAAAGGTCGCTGTAAGTGCAGTTTGATGGCCATTGATGGAAATCGACTGTACAGGCCTTGATAAAATTATTAAAAATAGTAATAATTGGTGTAAAATCATAAGAAATGATTTGTGAAGATTTGGGATGAAAAACTCCATATTTGAAAAGATAAAAATAGATTTTTATTGAAATGAACTAGTTTTGAACTAGAATTATAATTCTATTTATTTTTAAATAAATAAATTGAATTTGAAAAGGGTTTTGAAAATAACCAAAATTTCCAATGATTGCATTGGAGTGGATTTGAATCGAAATTGTCTTCGGAATATTTCGATGTTGGAATTCGTGATTATACAGATGTTGTTATGGAAATTTGAAAGATATATATTTATATCGTTATTTCCAATACGACATTTATTAGTCATAGAATTTGATATTGAATATGAGCCGATATATTTTCTATTCAGAGCCTTGTATTGAATATCAAATGTGATTTGGGTTTGTCGTGAATGGTGTCTTCACTAACACTGTTCTTGAACCCAGTTGAGAAAAAAAAATTAAACCTTTTTATTTAGATTTAATGAAGTGTACCAATTAAACGACCTTTAATTGGAATTGAATTGATATTGACTTTTGGGTTTATCGTGAACAGTGTTTTAAATACCACTTGTTCTTTAACCCGATAATTAATGGAATGTGATTTTGGGTTTATCGTGAACCGTGTTTTAAATGACACTGATTCTTTAACCCAGTTAAAGATTAAAACTAAGTGGAGTTTTAATGAATCTTTAATTAGATTGAAATGATCGAAAATGGAGTATCACCAGTTTTGCTCAAGGCGATGGTTAAATCTTTAATTAGATTTGAACGTGAAATGGTAATTGAATTTACCGATAACACTGTGGTGTTAGATATGAAGTATTACCAGTTTTACTTCATGGGATGAATAGGTTGGGATTGGGAAATAAAATAAATGATTACTTCGGTGTGGTTCGCTAATCCCGACTAGTTTGAATTGATATTCAAAGGAGATTAAAGAATAATTTTAAAGAATTTATCTTGGATAAAATTAATGGGAACTTTTCCCAAAGTATAGGAATATTTGAATAAAAGAATATTCTGAATTGGAATGAGGCGTATGTTGTGTTGGTGTAACACTTTTATAATATATACGCGAGTTATTCGGAAAGACCGGGTTTATCCCATTCTGAATAACTGATACGACGATAAGTCGAAGATGAAGACGATGGTCGAAGACCGGAGGTCTTCACGTCGTTTGGGTAATTACTGATGATCTTGATTGGGCTGTACACCCAAGAAGATGGAAACAGTTAGTGATCGTCCAGACGTACTTGGAGATCGATGGATATGCGGGGTACTAGGTGCCTCCGGTTTCGTTCAGACCCAGAACGGACTTGTTAAATGGACTGTGTGTCTGACATTGGATTTTAGTCCGTGTGATTGATCTCTATTAAATATATATCTGTTTGGCGGCGGAGAATTTATTCTCTTGCTTAACGCCCTTCTCTGAGACGTACGAGCTCAGGGGTTATATAATGATGGATATCAAACGCATGGAGTGAATTGCCTGTGTGGCATGCCTAAGTGGCAATTGATCGAGGCTTCTGTTGAAAAGCAAAGTCTTGTGGTGATGATCAAAGCAAGGCCTGTGTGGCGTAGCTTTGTGTAACGTTGATTCGCGAGTATCACACCCGGTATGAACCAGAAACGGGAGAGGACCTCAGGGAGGGCATGCGTTTCCTTCTAGCTAAAAAGTGGCGTCAGTGGTTTTACACGCCCTGACGAGTTTGACTTATGTGGTTGTTGCTGTTGCGAGGCGCCTCGGATATATCCGTCGTTCTCGAACCGATGGAGTCATTTGTTGGCTCATTGACACCCCAAAGGGTGGGGAAACGCAGTGTTCAGGCATTTTAATCCACATCGGTGGACCGGCCCTGACGATCCAAGGGTCACTCGAGCTCTGATCCTGAGGGGCGGGCTAGAGCGTCTCGAATCGGTTGAGGATTATCTTTTGCCTCGTTTCATAGATGGAAACCCAATTTCCAAATACGTGACATTTGCGGTTTCATTTGTAGAGCCTAGTATGGCGACATAGTGGGATGGGGCACTTATGCCGTCTATGATTGATACTTATGATTTAAAGTTGTTTTATACACTATGCACTTATAATAGTATCAAACGATTTGTTTTAAACGTATCAAGCATTCTTTGGCTGTTATAAGGGAAAACCCTATCCTCGGCTGCGTTGCATTGTGTGATGGGACCTGGGTCTTATAACAGCTTCATTTTTCTTTATTTAGCATTGCGCTGTTTGTTTTATGCACTGGTATTCTTGGGAGGAAACTCGTTCCGTGTTATACGGCGTGGTCCCTTGATTTACCTAACTTTAAAAATAAAGATTAATAACTGTTTTTAGTTCTCACACCAGTCACATGACTGACCTGGAGTTTATTGTTTTAACCTAAACTCTGGGTGCCCTTATTTTGACACGGGCAGCTAGTAGTTTTGGTTTTGCAGATTTATATTGACAGGATCCTGGTTTACAGCTGGAACGATATCCGGAAAGCTTTGTATCCGTATATCTCTTCTAGTTGTGTACTGTATTATTTTCCGCTGCTATGTATTTAAATGTAATTTAAATCTCTGATATTTCTGTGTAATATTCATTTATACTCTGTATATTCTTGTAATTTGATGCATTGTTGTAATAATAATGAAATGTTCTTCTGTATGCGTTCTATTTTGTCCTGTTCTCAAAGATAGGGCGTTTTCGAACGGTCTGGATCGGTTTAGCGACTGGATCGGACCGAGCGAAATCCCTTCCCGTCACAGTTGGTATCAGAGCTTTGGTTTACAAAGCTAGAGAACAAGACACATTAGAACCATACGAAAGAATTCATCAGATATTGGATTAGTAATATTCAATTAGAATGACTCGTTAGAGATGGGATCAGTAGAATCCTAGAACGAGTGTGAAGAGTATATTTTTAAAGTGAAAACAAATTTTTGTTTTGAAGATTTAAATCAATTATTCGTATTTGATTATTTATTTATATAGATGTGGACAATCCAATATATATAGATTTTGCGTATACGTCTGATCCGCGTGTATTCGAAATTTTAATATACTGGATAGATATAGAATCACACTCTAGTCGCCCGGGGATGATGCTGATAATTGTGATCACATTATCAGTATTTATATTCGAGTGACGAAAGTGAGATTTCTATATATTTCCTCTTGACTGGTGTGAGAACCAAAATTAGATAGGGCCTATTGTTGTGATTTGGCATCAAAAATCTGATTTTTGACTATATATCAAAGTTATGCATTTGAAAAGCTAATCAACTAATTGATTGATGTTTGCGTTGTTTATTTATTTGTTCCATAATTTTGAACCATTATGCCTAATTGAACCAAATTTTGAATTATATTGAAATTGGTCGCATTTGCTTGCATATACATGTACTTACATTGAACAGGTCATAGCAAGGAGGCTAGAGCAGAGAATAAAATTTGTTTGCCCGACAAATAGGTACATGTTTACTACATAATTTCCTGTTTTGTTTGGGTGATGATGATTTTATGAGCCTATTGGCTAGCCGCTTGGCTTTTTCTTTTTCTTTTTGAGATCTGAAGGACCGGGGAAGCTATTTGAAATTCCCCGATGCTCCCGGTGCAGGGGAGGTTATGGCGAAATTTTTCGAAAATTTAGGGTGTTAGCCAAATTTTTGAAATTTTTGGAAATTCTCAGAAACTGTAAAGTTGGAGAATAGAAGCCAGATCGAACGTAGTGTTGAATGATCAAACCACTTTCGACTTTGTTCCTTTTTGGGGACGAAAAGTTTTAAGTGGGGGAGATTGTAATAACCCGGAAAATCTGGGCCAGTTTAAAATTTTTATTTTGCCAATTTTAGCGAATTTTGAATATTTAAAATGAATTATTTTAAATAATATCGACGAGAAATTTATTTTGAATAGAATTCGATCGTATATATTATATACGTCGTCGTTAGAATATAAATAATTATATATAATTGTAATAGGAATTGAAAATGGCGCGGTAGTTCGATAATTCGATTTCAAACTTCAATTGAATGTACCGGGTGCAAGGCAATCCGGATTTTAGTGAAACCAAAAACATTAGGATCTAATTGAGGATATCTTTCCAACGAATCCGAAAAATCAAGATTTCATAGCGGGAATCAAAAGATATGTCCAGTTGAAAATTTTGAATAGTCGCTATGGAATTCAGGCCCTTAAAAATAGGAATTTTGCAAACGACCTCGGATTTCGACGAAACCAGTTTTGTTGGGTCCGTGGTGTCAAATTATTGCTAGGTTTTAAATTTCATAATTTTTCGAATCAATATGTGAGCGTGGCAAAGGAAAACACGTTTGACCTGTTTCAGTTGATTTAATCGACTGGAAATTGGCCATTTTTCTAACGGTCTCAGAATTCGACGAAACTAGTTTTGTTAGGATCGTATCGTCAATACGAAGCTAGAAAATATTTTTCTGGAATTTTTTAGAGTTAGTATGTGACCCCGGTAATTTGAAATGTACGTTTAAAATTCAATATAGCGATTTAAATGTAAATTCAACAGAAACTAATCGAAACAATCAAATCAACCTGCGATACATATCCCATTGTGTTCGGAATGGGGGTAATACGCTAGGGACGACAGATTGTGGGTTCGATTTGGGAATAGAAGGAAAAAGTGACTTTTTGGAATTTAAATTAAATAAATTAAATTAATTAAATAATTGAATTTCTTGGTCAATGCCCCTATATCCCTCACCCTCCTGTTCCCTTCTCAGATCGAACTAATAAAAGAAAAAAAAAGACCAAATGTCAATCTCGCCCGTCGTCTCGTGGCACGTCACCACCTCCGTTCATCCCCCAGGCCCACTGCCCCGCCGCCCTCGCGCCACGTCCACCTCAAGCTACCCCTCCATCGATCGAGACCCCCTTCTCTTGACAACCGCACCCCTCCCCAAAACCAGAAGACCCCCCCCCCCCCCCCAAACCGCAAACGCAGGCTATCGCCGCACCGGAGGAGTCGCCCTTCGCCAGCTCCGACAAGCCGCCCACCGCCTCCAGCGCACAGAAGACCCCCTCCTCTAATTACAGTAAGATCTTGATTTTTGTTTATATTAAGAAATGATTTTTGTTTATATTAAAAACTGATTTTTTTTGTTTATATTAAGAACTGATTTTTGTTTATATTAAAAACTGATTTTTGTTTATATTAAAAACCTGATTTTGTTATAAAATAAAAGGGTTAGGCCTTTAAAATAAAAATAAAAATATAATTTTTATATATTGAACTTCGAAAGAAAAATATGATTTTTATATATTGAACTTCGAAAGAAAAATAGAATTTTTATATATTGAACTTCGAAAGAAAAATAGAATATTTATATATTGAACTTCGAAAGAAAAATAGAATTTTTATATATTGAACTTCGAAAGAAAAATAGAATTTTTATATATTGAACTTCGAAAGAAAAATAGAATTTTTATATATTGAACTTCGAAAGAAAAATAGAATTTTTATATATTGAACTTCGAAAGAAAAATAGAATTTTTATATCTTGAACTTCGAAAGAAAAATAGAATTTTTATATGTTGAACTTCGAAATAAAAATAGAATTTTTATATACTGAACTTCGAAGTAAAAATATGATTTTTATATATTGAATAACGAAGTAAAAATGTGATTTTTACATATGTAGTGGCTACGGGCAAAGAAAGTGATATCGACGAGAACAGTGAAGATTTCCTGCATTGGAAGTGCCGTGGAGTTAGGATAGCTATTTGTGAGAATTTCTCACCTTTCAATTTCTTTTTCTAGTTATATATATATACTAGGATGCAGACGGTGCTTAGTAGCACCCGACACAATCGTCCACAGACCATGGACTTGTTTGTTTGGTTGCATAGATTAGTTATATGATTTGATTTTAATTTGGTTGTTTGGTGATTTTGATTGATGTGTGAATGGCGTGGGCCTTCACTAGACCGGGGATAAGGCCAGGCCTCATCCCGTTTCTAGTATCGTGCCGTTATGCCGCCGAAATTTTCTAAAATATGTTAGAAAAATAAAAATATCATTTTATTTAAAGAATGAATTGAATAGAAATTCATATGTTAAAATAAAAGGGTAGTATCGTTAAAAATATAATTTTTAACGTGAATATGAATATAGTGAAAGTGAATGGAAGAAAATATTCATTTACAAACCGGACGGTTTGTTTATGTACACCTATTTGAAGGACATTGATTGGGTCGATAAATTTTACACATCGCCCAACTGCACAAATAAAATCTGTGTTTGATTGTTTGAAACCCTACACGGGTGTTGGGATGAAATTTGAAGTTCACTCATCCTGGTTGATTAAATATGTCGATCGATTGATTGACAGGTTGTTATAAGCGTTAGATATCTGTATTTGATGCTTATATAGTGTAGTGCACTTTGGTTGATGGTTGATTATTTTTCAATGCTATTATATGTGTGTAATGTATGAAAATCCATATAATTAACTTTATATGGTAATTGATTGGGCCTCATTCCAATTTGAAAAATAAAGAATATTATAAAATAAAAGTTCATGTGTTGACAGTACTCATCCATTGAGATTGGTCATGTGTTGAACGAAATATTTTGATAATAACAACTATTTTGAAAAGGAAATATTTAAAATAGAATATTTGAAAATAGAAATTTATGAAGCCGTGTTGATTAGTTTGACGCCATTTTGACGTGAACGATATTTATATCGATTTTAAACGATTTCGAAATGAATTGAATTGAAAACGATTTCGAAATGAATTGAATTGAAAACGATTTCGAAATGAATTGAATTGAAAACGATTTCGAAATGAATTGAATTGAAAACGATTTCGAAATGAATTGAATTGAAAATGAATTCAAATTGAATCGAAAGCAAATTGAAATGAATTCAAATTGAATTGAAATTTGAATTGAATGGAAATGAATTTTAAAACGAATTTATAAAGAAGAATTCAATTTTGATTTGAATTGAAATGGAAGTTGAAATTGCTTTTGAAACGAATTTAAAACTATTTATATAATTCGTTTTAAATAGAAATCGACGAAATATATGTTATATATATTATATATATAATATAATGGCCTGAATAGAACGCGCCGCGCCGCGGCAGTTCGTGAATTTCGACCATTTATTTCAAACGGACATTACGGGAGATCCGACCATCGGATTCTCCTAAAACCGGAACCGTTGGGTTCGTATCGAAAAGAGCTTTCTAACGAATATTAGAAATTCAAAATCTAACGGTTGGATTTGGAGATACATCCAAATCAAATTTGAAAAAGGTCGATGTAAGTGCAGTTCGATGGCCATTGATGGAAATCGACTGTACATGCCTTGATAAAATTATTAAAAATAGTAATAATTGGTGTAAAATCATAAGAAATGATTTGTGAAGATTTGGGATGAAAAACTCCATATTTGAAAAGATAAAAATAGATTTTTATCGAAATGAACTAGTTTTGAACTAGAATTATAATTCTATTTATTTTTAAATAAATAAATTGAATTTGAAAAGGGTTTTGAAAATAACCAAAATTTCCAATGATTGCATTGGAGTGGATTTGAATCGAAATTGTCTTCGGAATATTTCGATGTTGGAATTCGTGATTATACAGATGTTGTTATGGAAATTTGAAAGATATATATTTATATCGTTATTTCCAATACGACATTTATTAGTCGTAGAATTTGATATTGAATATGAGCCGATATATTTTCTATTCAGAGCCTTGTATTGAATATCAAATGTGATTTGGGTTTGTCGTGAATGGTGTCTTCACTAACACTGTTCTTGAACCCAGTTGAGAAAAAAAAATTAAACCTTTTTATTTAGATTTAATGAAGTGTACCAATTAAACGACCTTTAATTGGAATTGAATTGATATTGACTTTTGGGTTTATCGTGAACAGTGTTTTAAATACCACTTATTCTTTAACCCGATAATTAATGGAATGTGATTTTGGGTTTATCGTGAACCGTGTTTTAAATGACACTGATTCTTTAACCCAGTTAAAGATTAAAACTAAGTGGAGTTTTAATGAATCTTTAATTAGGTTGAAATGATCGAAAATGGAGTATCACCAGTTTTGCTCCAGGCGATGGTTAAATCTTTAATTAGATTTGAACGTGAAATGGTAATTGAATTTACCGATAACACTGTGGTGTTAGATATGAAGTATTACCAGTTTTACTTCATGGGATGAATAGGTTGGGATTGGGAAATAAAATAAATGATTACTTCGGTGTGGTTCGCTAATCCCGACTAGTTTGAATTGATATTCAAAGGAGATTAAAGAATAATTTTAAAGAATTTATCTTGGATAAAATTAATGGGAACTTTTCCCAAAGTATAGGAATATTTGAATAAAAGAATATTCTGAATTGGAATGAGGCGTATGTTGTGTTGGTGTAACACTTTTATAATATATACGCGAGTTATTCGGAAAGACCGGGTTTATCCCATTCTGAATAACTGATACGACGATAAGTCGAAGATGAAGACGATGGTCGAAGACCGGAGGTCTTCACGTCGTTTGGGTAATTACTGATGATCTTGATTGGGCTGTACACCCAAGAAGATGGAAACAGTAAGTGATCGTCCAAACGTACTTGGAGATCGATGGATATGCGGGGTACTAGGTGCCTCCGGTTTCGTTCAGACCCAGAACGGACTTGTTAAATGGACTGTGTGTCTGACATTGGATTTTAGTCCGTGTGATTGATCTCTATTAAATATATATCTGTTTGGCGGCGGAGAATTTATTCTCTTGCTTAACGCCCTTCTCTGAGACGTACGAGCTCAGGGGTTATATATTGATGGATATCAAACGCATGGAGTGAATTGCCTGTGTGGCATGCCTAAGTGGCAATTGATCGAGGCTTCTGTTGAAAAGCAAAGTCTTGTGGTGATGATCAAAGCAAGGCCTGTGTGGCGTAGCTTTGTGTAACGTTGATTCGCGAGTATCACACCCGGTATGAACCAGAAACGGGAGAGGACCTCAGGGAGGGCATGCGTTTCCTTCTAGCTAAAAAGTGGCGTCAGTGGTTTTACACGCCCTGACGAGTTTGACTTATGTGGTTGTTGCTGTTGCGAGGCGCCTCGGATATATCGGTCGTTCTCGAACCGATGGAGTCATTTGTTGGCTCATTGACACCCCAAAGGGTGGGGAAACGCAGTGTTCAGGCATTTTAATCCACATCGGTGGACCGGCCTTGACGATCCAAGGGTCACTCGAGCTCTGATCCTGAGGGGCGGGCTAGAGCGTCTCGAATCGGTTGAGGACTATCTTTTGCCTCGGTTCATAGATGGAAACCCAATTTCCAAATACGTGACATTTGCGGTTTCATTTGTAGAGCCTAGTATGGCGACATAGTGGGATGGGGCACTTATGACGTCTATGATTGATACTTATGATTTAAAGTTGTTTTATACACTATGCACTTATAATAGTATCAAACGATTTGTTTTAAACGTATCAAGCATTCTTTGGCTGTTATAAGGGAAAACCCTATCCTCGGCTGCGTTGCATTGTGTGATGGGACCTGGGTCTTATAACAGCTTCATTTTTCTTTATTTAGCATTGCGCTGTTTGTTTTATGCACTGGTATTCTTGGGAGGAAACCCGTTCCGTGTTATACGACGTGGTCCCTTGATTTACCTAACTTTAAAAATAAAGATTAATAACTGTTTTTAGTTCTCACACCAGTCACATGACTGACCTGGAGTTTATTGTTTTAACCTAAACTCTGTGTGCCCTTATTTTGACACGGGCAGCTAGTAGTTTTGGTTTTGCAGATTTATATTGACAGGATCCTGGTTTACAGCTGGAACGATATCCGGAAAGCTTTGTATCCGTATATCTCTTCTAGTTGTGTACTATATTATTTTCGGCTGCTATGTATTTAAATGTAATTTAAATCTCTGATATTTCTGTGTAATATTCATTTATACTCTGTATATTCTTGTAATCTGATGCATTGTTGTAATAACAATGAAATGTTCTTCTGTATGCGTTCTATTTTGTCCTGTTCTCAAACGATAGGGCGTTTTCGAACGGTCTGGATCGGTTTAGCGACTGGATCGGACCGAGCGAAATTCCTTGCCGTCACAACAAATGGAGTCATTTTTCTATAGCACGGATAGACATGGGTTACACGAACCAATGCCACATCCTCTGTAACACCCCGTATGTTGAATAACTAGCTATAATATAAAACAGGGAAGAATTAAATTTAAACATCTGAATCAGGGGAAACGGGCTATGCCATTGCGTTCGTCTCGGAAAAATACGCGAAATAGAGTCCGAGTTTTCGAAAATCGGAGTCCGTATGACCCAGATAAGGCCCAAAGAAGTTTTCAGAAATTTAAAAACAGATTTAAAAGCAAAAATTTCAATTTTCAGAAGTGGCGGGAAAATCGCGCCAGACCCAGGGGGTCGACTGGGGAGTCGACCAGGTCGACTGGGGAGTCGACCCTAGGGTCGACCTGGGGGTCGACCTCCCTGGTCGAGCCCAGGTGACCTGGGTGCACCAGCTTGTCTTTTGGGCTGTGTTTTAGTGGCTAGGACGAGATCTGACGGCTCTAATCTGATTTAGGGTTAATCTAATGGCCTAAAACACCTAACTACTCTATAAATACACCCTAAGACTACCCTAATTCATACTAAAAATAGATACAATGCCGTCATGCCGTCAAAATGCAACTTGAAGGAGCCTCCATCAATTTGTAGAAGAAGATAGCATCTCAAATCAATCTCTAATCAACTCTAGCAACTTAATCTTCTTCTTAGGAGTGCTAATCAACAAGTTGTGAGTTTTCTATAGCCTTAATGACCAATTATTGAAATGATTATGATAGGATATAATGAGGTTATGGCTATGAATGTGGATCAATGCATGTTATGCAAGTTATATGCTATGTGTTAATGAT
This sequence comes from Allium sativum, assembly GCA_030737875.1. Lineage (NCBI taxonomy): Eukaryota > Viridiplantae > Streptophyta > Magnoliopsida > Asparagales > Amaryllidaceae > Allium > Allium sativum. Next base: position 297,150,650 of record CM060926.1, read on the forward strand.
GTTATGCAAGTTATATGCTATGTGTTGATGATGTTATGCATGTTATGCAAGTTATATGCTATGTGTTAATGATGTTATGCATGTTATGCAAGTTATATGCTATGTGTTAATGATGCTATGCATGTTATGCAAGTTATATGCTAAGTGTTTGTGATGTTATGCAAGTCATATGCTACATGTTCATGATGTTATGCAAGTTATGCAAGCTATATGCTATATGATCATGATGTTATGCAAGTTATGCAAGTGTTCATGATGCTAGTTGCTATGATAAACATTGATCCATTATGACACCATGATTATGCAAGTTTGGTGTATGATTATATGCAAGTTCATTTATGATATGTATGCAAGTTTGGTGTATGATTATATGCAAGTTCACATATGACATGTTATGCAAGTATGGTGTTTGATTATATGCAAGTAACATATGCAAGTTTACACCTCAGTATGATATGCATACATATGCAAGTTAACCCCTTTATATGTCATACATACATATGCAAGTTTACCCCTTTGTATGACATAAGAAACTTATGCAAGTTAACCTCTTTATGACATATGTGATTCATGAAAGTTTGGGTTGATTATTTATACTAGTTGGGTTTGATGCTATATGCATGATGGCACCTTTAAACCCATGTTGATGCTAATGTGTTATGCAAGTTGAACCCATTGTATTTGTGATGAATCTTCCCTTTTATGTCATGTTAGCGAATTACGTGGGGAACGATGGGGTTAATATACATGTTAATGAAATGGTGTGAAGTTGGTATGATTATGCATACCATAAAGTGGATGGACATAATTGAGTCAATTATGTACATCGTTAAAATTGGAATTAATTAGGGAAAATTAATTCGGGGGTGATTAATTAGGTGCAATTAATCGACTAAGACACGAGGTTGGACCCTTTTGTAGCATAAGACTGCCCGGAACCGACCGGCAAATCCAGCGGCTACAAATGATTGGCCCAATGTGAGAGGTCTTAGGCACAAACTACATACGTGACAAGTGTAAAGACACGAGGTTAGACTCGGTTATGGCATAAGGCTGCCCGTACCCAACCGGCAAATCCAGCTGCCATAAAAGATAGTCTAATGTGAGAGGTCTTTACAACGGTTACGTTCTTAATGAATTAAGAAACACTTAACCAGATAAGCATGTAGTGGGAATGAGGGGTTAAGTGGGTGCCTTGGGTGGCATGTGGAAATCCAGTAAGTGCCTTGGGTGGCATGGGGAAATCTAGTGGGTTGCCTTGGGTGGCAATAGAAAATACGATTAGAATACTTAACCAAGTGGAAACATGTAATTAAACATGATTAAAGGGTTAAGTGGGATGCACTAGATAAATTGACAAGCTTAGGTGGTAGCTTGTGGGGGCCCATTTCAACCAGTAACCCATATGTATCTTATTGGGCTCGACCCATGTCGAGGACGGGACACGCGTACTGGGCTTGATTATAAGAGGCCAAAACGGGTTAGCGGTGGCAACGCAAGTCCAACGGGTTTCATATGCGTGTGTGGACCCGGGTTGGTAGGTAAGACGTTGTTGCATCGTGTAGGTATAAACCATGCACCATTTATTGTATCGGGTTGCCACTTTGGGGAGTGATACACCCCATTGTGGGGCCAGCACGGGTATCTACGGTAGGGAGCCAATCGCTTGGGAGTAGTGGGTACACCTAGTGGAGATAGGGGTAGACGACACCTATGTAGTCAGCTAGGGGTACACGAAACTACTGGGTAAATTTTCTAAGTCCTTGTGAGGGATCAACCTTTAATTAGGAATGACTGGTGTGGTGCAGTTAGTAATTATCCTTGGGTGGGTAGATGCGTCTTTACCGTTATCGTAGTTCACCTTATGTCTAGTTGGCTACTTAGTGTAATCATTTATCCCCAGTCATCCCGTGCCAAGTTTATATCATACCCTAATTACTTTAATGATTGTGTTGTTAAAGTTATAGGGCTCACTCAGACTTATGTCTGACCCCGTTGTTTTTATCTTTTTCCCCCTCAGGTCCTCAGGTTGGGCCTAGCACTAGTGGGCTTTGATCAGATTTCTTTATCTATCTTCTGGAGCTTGGACCGTGACGTAAAGCCCAACTTATCTTTTCTTTTATGGCTATTGTTTATGTATAGGGATTTTGTACTTATGTTTTTATCAGGATGGATATTTAGTACTTGACTCTTTATAGTGTTGTAACTAAACATGTTTACCTTCTGCTGCTATGAAATGATGTTTTAGATTTTCAAGTATTTATATCTGTCTTGTTGTAATTTTTCTGTTCTATACTCACTTAAAATGCTCCATCGAAGTTAAGGCATTCCCTTAGTGAGTGACCTTAGCGGGTGTGGGGTGTTACACGTGGTATCAGAGCGAAGGTTATCGGAACAGATAAAATTTTTAGAAAACTATTTTTCTGAAAACATTTTTGGAAGAGGTATTTTCAAAAACATGTCTTTAAAGAGAAAAGTTTTTGAAAGAAAAGCATAATCCCCAATAGCCATATCTTTATCTTTCGAATTCTACGTTTTGAATCTTTCCCTTTTTCGTTTCAGCATGGCTGAAGATCTTAACTTTCTGGAGGGTGTGACGATACCAGTATGGTATAGGAGATTCATGGAGGCTAGGGCCGCCACTGCGGGTCCAGCAAATGCTCCTCCACCAACAGTAACACCCGATCTTCCTCGTCCCCCTCCTCCTCCTCGCACGGATACTTTTGCTAAGACTTGCAAGGAATTTAAAGCTATGGGAGGGAAACCTTTTCAAGGATCAGAAACTTTTGTGGAGGCTAGAGATTGGCTTAAGGAGGTGGAAGAATTGATAGATATCTTTGAGATGGAAGAAGGAAAGAAAGTCAAGTTAGCTGCTTGGTTAATGAAGGGAGAGGCCTCATTCTGGTGGGAGGTCACTAATGGAGAACGCCCCGTTGACTCTTGGGCGGATTTCAGGCAAAGATTTGTGGCAAAGTTTCTCTTAAGGGCGGAGGAAAACTTGTATATGGAAAGATTCTTGACTCTAAAGCAAGGAAATCTCTCGGTGAAGGAATATGTTAACAAGTTTAATCAATTGGCAAGGTTTGGCATAGACATGGTGAATACACCGGAGAAGAAGGCTTTGAGGTTCGTTAAAGGCTTGAATGAACCGATGCATGGATTGGCTATGACTCATATCCCTATGGGGGCCACCTTTGAGAAGCTAGTTGACATGGCACTCATGCATGAGGAAGAGAAGGGTCCCAATGCTAATAAGGCACCCGAGAAGAAGGGAGATCAAAAGAGACCTCAACAGCAACAAAACAAAGGTGGGAAAGGCAACGGTGGCAAGGGAAAGAAGAAGTGCTTCAATTGCGGAATACCAGGCCACATAAGCAAAGATTGTCGGAAGAAGAAGAAGACTGGCTGCTACCACTGTGGTGAAGCAGGGCATCTTGTGAAGGATTGCCCTAAGAAGGGGCAAAGGATGGGATCTACCTCAGGGGGACAGGTGCAAGCTCTTATGGCACCAGGTCAGGCAAGCGGGCAAGTTCAGGCCCTCGCAGTTCCACCGATTCAGGAAAGAGGTAGAACTATTTCCGTAGAAAGTCTGGTTTTTCTATTTGATCATCCTATCCGTACATTGTTTGATTCTGGTGCATCGCATTCGTTTATTTCATCATCATTAGTTGAGTCACTACACTTAGACACCGGTCTAGTAGATGATCCCTTGGTTGTTTCAAAACCAATTGGGGGCTGCACTTATTTGTCCATGATATGTTTGGGTTTGAAGATTTCTATACTTAGCGTTGAGTTTAGATGTGATGCTTTTGTTTTGGGCTTCACGGGCTATGGGTTGATTTTGGGCATGGACTAGTTATCCAGTAATGGTGCCGTTCTTGATTGTGAAAGGAGAGTTGTTAGGCTCATGACCCGCTTGGGTAACACTCTCGAGATTTCTTGTAAACCCATGGATTCTGTTATGCTAAGTTATCTTGAATCGCTGGACGCTTCGGTCGAGAGTTTGCAATCTGTTAGAGTGGTCCGGGAATACTCGGATGTGTTTGAGGAGGTGAAGGGCTTACCTCCGAGGCAAGAGATAGACTTCCGAATATATCTGGTGGATAATGCTAAACCAGTAACTTTGCCAGTGCGCCACATGGCTCCTCGTGAGAGGAGGGAACTCCATAAGCAAGTAGGGGAGTTGCTTGAGAAGGGGTTCATAAGACGAAGTATATCGGAGTGGGGTGCTCCAGTAGTTTTTGCTACGAAGGCGGATGGGTCCCTCATACTTTGTGTAGACTATAGAGAACTCAACAAGCTCACAAAGAAGAATAGACACCCATTGCCGAGGATTGATGATCTTTTTGATCAGTTGGTTGGCGCTTCAGTATTTTCTCAGTTGGACTTAGCCACGGGGTTTCATCAGTTGAGGGTGGCTGAGGATAGCATAGACAAGACTGCCTTTATGACTCCGGATGGTTTCTATGAGTGGCTGGTGATGCCATTTGGTTTGACGAACGCCCCTGCATATTTTGTTGATTTGATGAGTAGGGTGTTCAGGGAGTTCCTTAATAAGTTCGTGGTGGTCTTTGTGGATGACATCTTAGTATTTTCTAAGAGTGAAGAAGAGCATGCCCTACATCTTAGGGAAGTGTTGGAGACTCTTCGAGTGCATAGCCTTAAGGCTAAATTCTCTAAATGTCACTTCTGGAGGAAGGAAGTGCGGTTCTTGGGGCACGTGGTCTCCAAGGAGTGGATAGCTGTGGATCCCGCGAAGGTAGTATCAATTCAAGATTGGAAGGTTCCGAAGAATGCTACCGAGGTGAGGAGTTTCTTGGGGTTGGCTGGCTACTATATGAAGTTTATCAAGGACTTCGCGAAGATATCAGCCCCATTAACTCGCTTGACGAAGAAGAATCTAGTCTTTGTATGGAACGTAGATTGTGATGATGCGTTCCGACGGTTAAAGAGAGCTTTAACCACAGCTCCAGTGTTAGTGTTGCTAGATGGGAGTAAGCCATTTGTTGTCTATACCGATGCTTGTGGGACTGGACTGGGCGCAGTCTTAATGCAAGAGGGAAGGGTAATAGCCTACGGTGGAAGGCAGTTGAGAAAGCATGAGAAAAATTACCCTACCCATGATCTAGAGTTGGCCGCTATTGTTTTTGCGCTTAAGATTTGGCACCATTATCTTCTGGGAGAGAGATTCGAAATGTTCACTGACCACAAATCATTGAAGTACTTGTTTTCTGAGAAGGATTTGAACTTGAGACAGCAAAGGTGGATGGAGTTCTTAGCATCCTATGATTTCGGGATAGCGTATACCCCTGGCAAGGGTAACGTGGTGGCGGACGCCTTGAGTAGAAAAAGGTTGTCCTTAAGTCCATTGTTCGTGGAACGACGAAGCTTGGAATTTATCTCGATGTTTGATTTCAGACCTTCCGTTGACTATATACCCGGTTTGTTAGCATCCTTGGAAGTTAGACCTACTCTTTTGGGGCGGATTGGAGAAGCACAGAGGGACGACCCACAGTTGGTTGAGTTGATAGAGAGGCTCATAAGGGGGGAGTCGTCCAGCCATTTGAGTAGGTACACCCTAGACGATAGGGGGTGCTTGCGTAGAGACGGTAGACTTTGTGTACCGCAAGACGAGGGTTTGAGGAAGGCTATTCTTGATGATGCACACCGTTCTAGGATGACCATTCATCCCGGTGGGGACAAGATGTACCAAGACATGAAGCGAGTTTTATTTTGGGCCGGTATGAAGAAAGATGTGACCGAGTATGTCGCTAGATGCTTGGTGTGCCAACAAGTGAAGGCGGAGCAAAAGAAACCCGGTGGGTTGCTTCACCCATTGGAAGTTCCGCAATGGAAGTGGGATAGTGTCTCGATGGATTTTATTGATGGGTTACCGAGATCAAGGAAAGGTAATACGGGAATTTGGGTTGTGGTAGACAGACTTACTAAGAGTGCCCATTTCATACCTGTGAAGAGCAAGAGGACTGCTCCATGGCTAGCTTCAGTTTATCTTCGAGAGATAGTTCGATTGCATGGGGTACCCTCTAGCATAGTGAGTGATCGAGATCCTATCTTCACTAGCGAGTTTTGGAGGAGTTTGCAAGAGGCGGTGGGGACTCAGTTGTGTTTGAGCACCGCGTATCATCCTCAGACGAACGGCCAGACCGAGAGGTTGAATCGTGTTCTGGAAGACCTTTTGAGGCTTTGTATCTTGGATTTTGGAGGTACTTGGGAAGAGCATCTTCCATTGGTGGAGTTCGCATATAACAACAACTTTCAGTCCAGTATTGGTATGGCTCCTTTCGAAGCTCTTTATGGAAGGCCTTGTCGATCACCTACATGTTGGTGGGAATCTACGGATAAGATCTTGCTTGGCCCCGATATGGTTAGAGAGACTTCGGAGAAGATTGACTTGATTCGAAGGAGGATGAAAGCAGCTCAAGACAGACAGAAATCTTACGCGGATAAGAGGAGGACGGATCTTGAGTTTGAGGTTGGGGACATGGTCTTTGTCAATGTATCTCCATTACGGAATGTAGTTCGCTTTGGGTCCATTGGGAAGTTAGCTCCAAGATTTGTAGGACCGTTTCCTATTAAGGAAAGGATTGGACGGATGGCATATTGGGTGGATTTACCCGAGAGACTTAGTGGGGTACATGACGTATTCTATGTGTCACATTTGAGGAAATGCCTACATGAGACCGCAGAGGTGGTAGAACCGAGCTTGCTTAGAGAAGTGGAGGTAGAGCGTGATGCGACTATTCGATGAGCTCCTACCCGCATCCTTGGGTCAGAGATTAGGAAGTTGAGGAACAGAGAGGTGCGACTAGTCAAAGTGCAATGGGGAGAGGATGAGAGCAACGCTACTTGGGAGACAGAAGCGAAGATGCGTTCAATGTACCCATTCCTTTTTGAGGGTATGTCTTTTAACTTCTCCTTTATCGTTTGTCTAGTACTTATCTTATTTTTAGTATATCCTCTCATTAGTACCTTTGACCTTTAGATAGGATAAACCTATGGTTGAAACATGTGTTTGAGACATGTTATGTTTGATGGATGCGTGTGGATGCAAGTGTTTGCTAGTGGTTGCTCGTGGATGCATATACACACACTCTAGGCACTAGATCGGCTCAATCACTTCATATTGCATATTGCGTAAAATTGTGTGTAGGTAGCTATATTAATGGATGTATAATGGTTGCGTTATCATATGGATGATGCATTTTGGTGTATGATTGTGCACTCATGTAGAATTAGTATGTGTCGATAAGGTTCTTTCGCATACATATTGGATGCATGGCACTATCATGGTTTGCATTAAGGAGGTCAACAGAATCAGTAGACCGCCTGATTTTGCATTAGACAGGGAACATATACACACACTCTTTGCATATGTTCATACAGCATTAGAAACTCTAAGGACAATGGATGCCAGTGTTTGATGGTTGAGTAGATGGTTGTTTGGTTGGTAGGATACGTTCTTCTTGACTTAGAGATTTCGGGGACGAAATCCTTTAAGTAGGGGAGAATGTAACACCCCGTATGTTGAATAACTAGCTATAATACAAAACAGGGCAGAATTAAATTAAAATTCTGAATCAGGGGAAATGGGCTATGCCATTGCGTTCGTCTCGGAAAAATACGTGAAATAGAGTCCGAGTTTTCGAAAATCGGAGTCTTTATGACCCAGATAAGGCCCAAAGAAGTTTTCAAAAATTTAAAAACAGATTTAAAAGCAAAAATTTCAATTTTCAGACGTGGCGGGAAAAATCCCGCCAGACCCAGGGGGTCGACCTGGGGGTCGACTAGGGAGTCGACCTGCCCACCGGGTCGACTGGGGAGTCGACCTGGGGGTCGACCTCCCTGGTCGAGCCCAGGTGACCTGGGTGCACCAGCTTGCCTTTTGGGCTGTGTTTTAGTGGCTAGGACGAGATCTGACGGCTCTAATCTGATTTAGGGTTAATCTAATGGCCTAAAACACCTAACTACTCTATAAATACACCCTAAGACTACCCTAATTCATACTAAAAATAGATACAATGCCGTCATGCCGTAAAAATGCAACTTGAAGGAGCCTCCATCAATTTGTAGAAGAAGATAGCATCTCAAATCAATCTCTAATCAACTCTAGCAACTTAATCTTCTTCTTAGGAGTGCTAATCAACAAGTTGTGAGTTTTCTATAGCCTTAATGACCAATTATTGAAATGATTATGATAGGATATAATGAGGTTATGGCTATGAATGTGGATCAATGCATGTTATGCAAGTTATATGCTATGTGTTAATGATGTTATGCATGTTATATGCTATGTGTTAATGATGCTATGCATGTTATGCAAGTTATATGCTAAGTGTTTGTGATGTTATGCAAGTTATGCAAGTCATATGCTACATGTTCATGATGTTATGCAAGTTATGCAAGCTATATGCTTAATGATCATGATGTTATGCAAGTTATGCAAGTGTTCATGATGCTAGTTGCTATGATAAATATTGATCCATTATGATACCATGATTATGAAAGTTTGGTGTATGATTATATGCAAGTTCATCTATGATATGTATGCAAGTTTGGTGTATGATTATATGCAAGTTCACATATGACATGTTATGCAAGTATGGTGTTTGATTATATGCAAGTAACATGTGCAAGTTTACACCTTAGTATGATATGCATACATATGCAAGTTAACCCCTTTATATGTCATACATACATATGCAAGTTTACCCCTTTGTATGACATAAGAAACTTATACAAGTTAACCTCTTTATGACATATGTGATTCATGCAAGTTTGGGTTGATTATTTATGCTAGTTGGGTTTGATGCTATATGCATGATGGCACCTTTAAACCCATGTTGATGCTAATGTGTTATGCAAGCTGAACCCATTGTATTTGTGATGAATCTTCCCTTTTATGTCATGTTAGCGAATTACGTGGGGAACGATGGGGTTAATATACATGTTAATGAAATGGTGTGAAGTTGGTATGATTATGCATACCATAAAGTGGATGGACATAATTGAGTCAATTATGTACATCGTTAAAATTGGAATTAATTAGGGAAAATTAATTCGTGGGTGATTAATTAGGTGTAATTAATCGACTAAGACACGAGGTTGGACCCTTTTGTAGCATAAGACTGCCCGGAACTGACCGGCAAATCCAGCGGCTACAAATGATTGGCCCAATGTGAGAGGTCTTAGGCACAAACTACATACGTGACAAGTGTAAAGACACGAGGTTAGACTCGGTTATGGCGTAAGGCTGCCCGGACCCAACCGGCAAATCCAGCTGCCATAAAAGATAGTCTAATGTGAGAGGACTTTACAACGGTTACGTTCTTAATCAATTAAGAAACACTTAACCAGATAAGCATGTAGTGGGCATGAGGGGTTAAGTGGGTGCCTTGGGTGGTATGTGGAAATCCAGTAAGTGCCTTGGGTGGCATGAGGAAATCTAGTGGGTTGCCTTGGGTGGCAATAGAAAATACGATTAGAATACTTAACCAAGTGGAAACATGTAATTAAACATGATTAAAGGGTTTAGTGGGATGCACTAGATAAATTGACAAGCTTAGGTGGTAGCTTGTGGGGGCCCATTTCAACCAGTAACCCATATGTATCTTATTGGGCTCGACCCATGTCGAGGACGGGACACGCGTACTGGGCTTGATTATAAGAGGCCAAAACGGGTTAGCGGTGGCAACGCAAGTCCAACGGGTTTCGTATGCGTGTGTGGACCCGGGCTGGTAGGTAAGACGTTGTTGCATCATGTAGGTATAAGTCGTGCACCATTTGTTGTATCGGGTTGCCACTTTGGGGAGTGATACACCCCATTGTGGGGCCAACACGGGTATCTACGGTAGGGAGCCGATCGCTTGGGAGTAGTGGGTACACCTAGTGGAGATAGGGGCAGAGGGCACCTATGTAGTCAGCTAGGGGTACACGAAACTACTGGGTAAATTTTCTAAGTCCTTGTGAGGGATCAACCTTTAAGTAGGAATGACTGGTGTGGTGCAGTTAGTAATTATCCTTGGGTGGGTAGATGCGTCTTTACCGTTATCCTAGTTCACCTTATGTCTAGTTGGCTACTTAGTGTAGTCATTTATCCCCAGTCATCCCGTGCCAAGTTTATATCATACCCTAATTACTTTAGCGATTGTGTTGTTAAAGTTATAGGGCTCATTCAGACTTATGTCTGACCCCGTTGTTTTTATCTTTTTCCCCCTCAGGTCCTCAGGTTGGGCCTAGCACTAGTGGGCTTTGACCAGATTTCTTTATCTATCTTCTGGAGCTTGGACCGTGATGTAAAGCCCAGCTTATCTTTTCTTTTATGGCTATTGTTTATGCAGGGGGATTATGTACTTATGTTTTTATCAGGATGGATATTTAGTACTTGACTCTTTATGGTGCTGTAACTAAACATGTTTACCTTCTACTGCTATGAAATGATGTTTTAGATTTTCAAGTATTTATATCTGTCTTGTTGTAATTTTTCTGTTCTATACTCACTTAAAATGCTCTACCGAAGTTAAGGCATTCCCTTAGTGAGTGACCTTAGCGGGTGTGGGGTGTTACACCCTCCGTCTACATCTCGAAATCCTAACTCATGGGACCGTAGTTATGCGAGAAATGAAGGATCAAGAGAAAATTGGTCGCCATGGACGCCGAGAGTTTCGAATATTCATGAAATATCCGAAGACAAGTCATCTACCTTTCATTTAGTTATGTTGTTTTCGTATTGCAAAATAATTTTTTATTGTTGTATTTGTTTTCACGTTCTTCATTCGAATTCATTTTGAGTTAGAATAAATTTCAAGTTATACGATGGTATATAATCTTTTCAAGTCAGAAAAACAATTTTTAAGCCGAACGGTCGACCGTATTTTTTGGACCAGTCGACCGTTTTTATCTCTGGAAATGATCATATACTTGAAACGGTCGACCGTCTAAAAATACCAGTCGACCGTTCAACTCTCTGGAAAATTTTCATCTCAAATGCTTACCAGTCAGCCGTTTTATTTCCACTGGTTGAACGGTAAAGTCCTATGGAATTAATTTCCTCCAGGAACCAGTCGACCTTTTAAAAACCACCGGTCGACTGGCAAACTTCTCTGGAACATATTTACCCAGTAACCAGTCGACTGGTCCATAAAAACTGGTCGACCGGTCACGAGTTTTCCAGAATTTTTGCCCCCAATCGATACATCGATTCATCTCCTATACATCCCTTCACTTCATTTTTATACTTCCCACTTCTCAAACTCCTAGAAATCCAAAAATTCCTTTTTTAATTTCTTCAAATTCAATGGCACCTCCTCAGAAGAAACAAAAGAAATCATCCTCCACTTCTCTCCAACCAATAGATTCCAACATAAACTATGGCTCATGGATCCTATTGCTGTGAGACGATGGAATGCCATGAGGGATTTCACAATCCATGAAGGTTCTTTCATAAATCTCAATGCTTTTATCCTATATGATGTTGGAGAATAATTGGTTAAGGTTCGTATAAAATCTCTACTTACTTTTGATGAGAACAATGTAGAAATTAATCATATTATGATTAAATTGTTCAATGCCAACCTTAACCTACAAAAATTCAAGCCAGAAAATGCAGCGGATTGCCTTTGGTCCGTAGTTTGTGGTCATCATATTTTCATTTCCAAGGAACGAATGGCTATGGTACTCGGTTCACCAAATAGCGGAAGAGAATTTTCTTCTGACTTTTGCACCGTTCATACTCGTGATAGAATTAGTCATCAGTTCATCGAGGATCATAAAATTAGTGCCAAGGCTATTAACTTGCGTCCTACGGCTCGTGTTATTCATCATACCCTCATCCATTCTTTATTGCCGAGGATTGGAAACTTTGATGTCATTTACAAAGAAAATTTCAAGGCTTTGTATGCAATTTATGGAGATATTGAAATAAATTGGATAAACATGATCTTCGACGAGATTTTGCTTGTTAATGATCGCAAAAGGCCACATATATTTTACAATGAATATGTAATGCGGCTTTTAATCAATTGTGGAGTCCCATCTTGTGTTTCTAAAATCTCCAAGCCAAAGTGCATCGAGAAAGCAACCCGAAAAAGGATGAAGCTCCCTGACCCTTGTATTAATATCATTCCGTTTGATCAATACCAACATCAAGGTCCTTCAGAAACCGATCCTCCTACTACTCCCAAGCCTAAACCGGAGGAAGTTAAACTCCTTGAACCCTCTTCGTCAACTAAGGACTCACTTGCACAAATTGCACGAAACCAATTTCTTTTAGAAGCTAGACTTAAACGAACCGACACCAAACTCGACCGTTTAGACACAAAGCTCGATAAACGGTTCTCCAAGCTTAAGTCTTTCTTCGGTACTATTTGGGAAGCAATTTCATGTGTATCGACCTCTTCTTCCACTCAAATACAAGATCCGGGAAAATGACCCATGCCTCCAACATTTACATGGTCATCATCTGAGGAAGGCGCAAGTTCAGGAACTAATACTGGACGTGGTCGTGGATCTCACGAGACCGAGGAGGAAGAAGATGACGACGACAAGGAAGAAGACGTTCAAGATGAAGGGGACAAGGAAGGAGGTGGAAGAATAGTGATTCATTCTGAATCTACTGAATCCGATTCTCCATCGCATTAGTTTGTTATCACTCATATATGCTTTATGTTTTATTTTGCAAAAACTTAAATGGTACTTGTATGTAAATAGTATCGTATTTATTTTGGGTGTGTACGTCTTAAAACATTTGGTACTTGACTTGTTTTTGGTATGCTTAGGTTGTATAATATGCTAAATGCTTATCGTGTTATTTATAACTTGTGTAATCTCTACTCCTTTTTGTCGATGACAAAGGGGGAGAAAATGTTACTAACATTGTGTTTTGCAGATATTTCTTAAGTATGTATTTCAGGGGGAGTATACATTTAGGGGGAGTAATAAACTCTTTCAGATCTATATTGTCATCAATCAAAAAGGGGGAGAATGTTGAGTCAAGGAATTCAAGGTGTTTTGATCAATGACAAGAAGAAATTCAAGATCGACAAAAAGAAGATATTCGATGGTATAGGTTGATTATTTAGAGTATGAGTGTAGTTAAATATGTTAAAATCTATCCTCAAATAATCATACTCCTATATGGTTTGAATATATATATATATATATATATATATATATACACATGTTTATACATGTATGCACATTCATTGTGCATACTAATAGAAACCGGTCGACCGTTTCATATATAGGCGGTCGACCGTTTCTGTGCAGAATGCACAATGAATGTGCACACATATATATAACATACATATATTCAAACACCAGTCTACTGGTCATTTTTTACCAGTCGACTGGTCTACGAACTGAAGCCATCTTTTCGAATAGACACCCTATTTTATCAATGGTTATGATCCTTTCTCTTGGCCAAAAATCATCTCTTTTCATGGTTTCTCTTCACCAATGATTACATCTCTCCATCCTCTATAAAAGCATCATGAAATCATCATTTTAAAACAACAATTCTTTTTATTCTTGCTATCTAAGTGCTGATTTCATTCTTACTCTTTAAAAGCATTCAAAAGCTCACTATTCTCATATATCGTTATTTGAATCCTTGAATCTATATATTATTATTTAGATTCAAACAACGATATCATCTTCCAAATCTTCATAATATCAAAATCATATTTGAGGATAAGATTATAGGAAGGTTGTACAAGAATTGACAAATTCGTGTTATTAAGAACACACATTGTCAAACTACAAGTTTATATCTTGTTTGAAGTCCTCGGTGTTGTAAGAGGCGAGTTGTTGAAGTCCTGTGTGTGATCAGGCAAGTGTTGAAGTCCTGTGTGTGATCAGGCAAGTATTGAAGTCCTCGTGTTGTTAGAGGCATGAAATCCCGTTCGGCTACTCGGGTGTTGTGAACCTGTTCCTCCGGGTGAAGCGAGTTTGTTGATTAGTGAAAATCCAGAGAGAGGTCTGGGACTGGACGTTGGACGATGCTCCGAACCAGTATAAAAATCCCTGGTGTGATTTTTCCATTTTTACTGCATTTACCATTTACTTATCTGTGATATTGCTACTGTGAGATCTTTCTTAGTATATATCATATATTCCGCATATCCATATTATTGATCCTGCCTAAAGTCGTCATATCGAAACTTTCATTATTTCTTTTGTATAACTCTGTGACATTATGGTCTGCCTTTTTGAATTTGTTACTCTGATTTCTGGGATTCATTTCAATTATTTATTGTCTCGCCTATTTTATATCTGCATGTTTTATTATCATATTTTATATCATGCATTGTGAGATATATGAATATATTTGCAGTGTAAAATACATCAACAACACAACTGAAAGAAATACATGGATACTTAAGTTTGGGACTGGTAGTCAACAGTCTGCATACTAGAAGCCGCAGCTTGAGAGTATTCAGTTGCAAATGGATCAAGACCCTGCTAATCCTAACCTTACGGCTCTTGAATCTAAGTTCTCCATCAATCTTAGAGACATGATGCATCAGTAAGCTATTATGAACAAACAAAAGGCCAGAATACGATGGGTGAAGGATGGTGATAAAAATTCCGCATACTTTCACGTTGTTTTGAAAGCAAAGCAAAAACAGAGAGAATATCCTTTCTATAACGAACCAAGCAGGTATGAGTTTTACAACTCAAACTGAAATCCAGTCTTCTTTTGTCAATTTCTTCTCTAATCATTTTGGTAATTCTCAAAATTTTACCCCCGACATCAAAGCTATTAACCACATGTTACTCCCGCAACTGAACGCTGAACAGAAAGGTTACATTTGCTCTCCAGTATCTGATGCTGAAATCAAATGTGCCTTATTCTCCCTTAATGTTAGCTCCTGCGGGGGGCCTGATGGGCTTAATGCCGTATTTTTTCAAAAATGCTGGAATGTTGTTGAGTCCGACTTTTTGCAGCCATAAAGGATTTTTTTTCAAAAAAATCGAATGCACGGATCCTTTAATAACACTGTGATCGCTCTTATAACGAAAGTTAGCAATGCATGCAATGTTAATACTCTTAGACCTATATCGTGCTGCAATACAACATATAAATGTATCACTAAAATTCTTACGACTAGACTTAAGCAATTTCTTCCCAATTTCATCTCTAGAAATCTAGCGGCATTCTTGCCTGGTAGGAATATATTAGACAATGTATTACTCACTTATGAACTGCTTAAGGGGTACAATACTTGTAATATATCTCCTAGGATTATGTTAAAACTAGACATTTCTAAGGCTTTTGACAGTATCCAGTAGACCTCTGTGATTACGAATCTAAGCTTTATGAATTTCCCACACTGTTTTACTGCCTGGATTCACGAGCGCATTAGCACCGCTCACTTCTCAATTAATGTCAACGACATGCCTTTTGGATTCTTTGAGAGTAAGCGAGGTGTAAGACAAGGGGACCTGATCTCTGCTTACCTGTTTATAACTGTGATGGAACTCTTAACTAGAATATTGAATGAACTTGTTGAGAATGCGCAATTTTCTCTTCACCCTAAATGTAGAAATCCGGTGATTACCTCTCTAATGTTTTCAGATGATCTTGTCACCTTCTGCAAGCCGGAAAGTAACATGCTCTCTAATATTATGTGTACTCTCAGCAAGTTCTACGGCAAGACTGGGTTGCATATTAATATTAAAAAATCTGAATTCCTTGCTGGAGGAGTAAATAATGCTCAGATCATGATGATACAGTCGCTGACTGGTTTGAAACATAACAATGCAGCTATGACATATCTTAGTTTACCCTTAACTACCTCTAAAATCACTACAAGGCAATGTCTGCCCCTGTATACTAGAATAACTGAGAGGCTAGAATGTTGATTCTCGCGGCTGCTTTCTCGGACTGCTCGTGTGATGCTAATAAAATCAGTTATTATTGCAATGCACGTGTATTGGGAAAGAATGTTCATTATGCCTAAGAAATTGCTAACAATGTTATGCACTGCCTTCATGAGATATATATGGAAAGGCAACATCCGCATTAAATATTTAGCTCCTACTTCATTTTCAGTGCTTGAGCTGCCTATTAATAAGGGCGGGCTGGGTAACATTAATATGTGTGTGTGTGGAACAAAGCTGTGTTTGGTAAACACTTGAATGATATACTAAATAAATGTGACAGTCTTTGGCTAGACTGGTCTTACAAATTTGTACTCAAAGACCATTTTTTCTGGACTGTTGAAGTGAAAAGTAACATGAGTTGGACTTGGCAAAATTTGCTTAAGCTTAGGCATGAATTCCTGCCATACTTTAAATATGGGTTAAAAGCTTATGACGCTATAAATTTCTGGAGAGATCCGTGGTTTGACTTAGGATTCTCTATCATATTTTGATAAGCTTCAATCTAGTGTTAATTTAGCTTGCAAAGTTGTGAACATTTTACAAAGAAACCGCATTTTCCTGCCAAGTTCTACCAACCAAAATGTTAAGCATTTATGGGATGATGTGTTGCGGAAATGGACCCTGAAGGATGCTGTTGAGACTACTATATGGCATATGTTAGGAAATAAGTTCAAAATCAAGTCTATGTATTATATGTTGCATGGTACTTATTCCTTACCTTCATGCATATAGCATCATGCTGTGTGGAGGCGGGATAACTCCGAGAAAGAGAATCTCTGCCTTTGGAAAATTGTTTACAAGGCAGTCCTCACCAAAGACAAACTTCGCGATAGAGGCATGACTATGGAACCAAAATCCAACTTCTGCTTGATGTGTGATGAATTTGTCTCTCATGTGTTCTTTGAATGTGCAACCATTAGACCGCTTTGGGAGGATATGCACGCGCAGCTTGGTGGAGCCAATGTTCAGAATGTTAGTCTGCATGAATGGGATGAGGTGAATATCAAAATGAAAGGAAAAAGTGGAAAACAAGAATATACACATATGCTGTTAAAAAATATGTCACAATAATATGGAGAGAAAGGAATATGAGGGTGTTTGATCCGCCGCGTGCGCTGACCATAACGCAACTGAAACTTTGCTTACACCATGAGCTTAGGGACGAGCTAAAATTCCTTTAGTTTGTTTACGATCCCGACATTTTTCTATCCTTGTTTCTATGTAATCGCCTTTGGTATATTAATAAAAGTGGTATAGGCCCACTTAACCCCGTCGGCTTTGCCAAAAAAAAGAAAAGAAATACATGGATACAAAGGTTTTCGAATATAGCTCCAGCTGTAAATCCAGGATCCTGGGAAAAGAAATCTGCAAAAACCAAAACTACTAGCTGCCCATGTGGAAAATATGGGCACCCAGAGTTTAGGTTAAAACAATAAACTCCTAGTCAGTCATGGGACTAGTGTGAGAACTAAAACAATTATTAAATCTTTATTTTAAAGTTGAGTAAACCACGGGACCACGTCGTGTGACAAGAAATGGGTTTCCTCCAATGAATAATATAAAACAAAACTCGCCATGCTAAACAAAAGAAAAATGAATCTATTATAAGACTCAGGTCCCATCACACAATGCAACAAAAGCCGAAAGATAGAGTTTTACCTTATAATAGCCAAATATGTTTGGTACGCGAAATTTATCTTTTATTACTATAAGTGCATAGTGTAGAAATCAATTTCGAAAGTAAATGTATCAATCATAGACAGCATATGTACCATATATTATGTCACCATACATAGGTTTACAACTAAAACCGCAAAATGTCATATTGGAAATTTGGATTTCAATATTGATGCTCTTGATTCCAAAGATCTATCGCGTAGTGCAAAACTTAACGGCTTACGTGCCAACTAGAGAAAACACCGTAATGCACATTCACCCTTTTGGGAAATCAAGTTTCACTGCGGCTTACGTCCAGGCTAGAGAAAACACCGCTTACTCTATCCCTTTGGGAATCGGGGGGTGTGCCCTATCCCTCTGAGCATGGAGCGACCACACTCATCTCATCTCGGTCAACCGAATCTATGACAACCCTAAAGGTGTCTATCCTCATCTCAAAAGCATACTGATCTGACCATCAATTCGCCATCATACCAGTGTGTAAGGCTCGCGAATTTACGCTACACAAAGCTAGGCTTTGATCATCATCCACAAGGCTCTTCTTTTCAACAAAAGCCTTGATCCATTCATCTCAACATGTCACATTGGAAATCCATACCATACCATACCATTGATTTCTGCCAATATATAACCTCTAAGCTTGTATGTCTGAAGGGTGTTATGCAAGAGGATAAATTCTCCGCCACCAAATAGATATATATTTAGCAGAGATCAACGAATACAACATAAAGGAATACAATGTCAGACATACCATCCATTTGCAAGTCCGTTCTATGTAACACCCCATATTTTTAAGATAATAAAATAAGGATAACGTAATTAAATATTCAGAATTAAGCAAAAGGACTGCGCCATTGTGCCCATCTTGAAATTCTGGTCAAGATAGACACCTGATTTGCATAAAATAGACACCATATGAAGAAGTTATGAGTGTTAGAAGTTAGTATACATACAAGGAGCTTATATGTATATATATATATATATTAAATAAATATATCCAAAAAATTCAAAAATCAGTTCAAAAATCAAAATGTCGGGCGGGAAAGTTCGGAGGGAAAATGGACCGTTGGGGGTCGACCTAGGGGTCGACCCACCAACAGGGGGGTCGGCCTAGGGGTCGACCCACCCGAGGATCCAGAAAGTTCTTCTGACATGTTCGGTTCTGATATCTTAAATTTTGATCTAAGGGTCTTGGTTCCTCCACTACTCCTATAAATAAGACCCTGGATCTAACCCTAAACATCATAATTCGGTGGCTACGCAGGAGCTCTTGTAACGACTCGAACTTCCCCATGTAGGAAATCCCGGATTATTTTGAGAACAACACACATCGGAACGAAAACAGAAGAAAATTTCATTGCTTATTACAACAATTGCATCAGAGTATAAGAATATAACAAAGTATGAATAAATATTAAACATTTGATAAACATAAGAGATTTAAATTACATTTAAATAAATAGCGGCGGAAAAATAATACAAAACACAACTGAAAGAAATACACGGATACAGAGCTTTCCGAATATCCCTCCAGCTGTAAACCAGGATCCTGTGAATATAATATCTGCAAAACCCAACTACTAGCTGCCCGTGTGGAAAATAAGGGCACTCAGGGTTTAGGTTAAAACAATAAACTCCAGGTCAGTCAAGTGACTGGTGTGAGAACTAAAACAGTTATTATCTTGGTTTTAAAGTAAGGTAAATCAAGGGACCACACCGTATAACATGAAACGGGTTTCCTCCCAAGAATACCAGTGCATAAAACAAACAGCGCAATGCTAAATAAAGAACAATGGAGCTATTATAAGACTGAGGTCCCATCACACAATGCAACGCAAGCCGGAGAATAGGGTTTTACCTTATAATAGCCAAATAATGCTTGATACGTGAAATTCAATCTTTTATTATTATTATAATTGAAGAAAACAACTTCAAATATAAATGTATCAATCGTAGGCGGCATGAGCGCCCCATCCCACTATGTCACCATATATAGGATTACAACTAAAACCGCAATGTCACGTATTGGAATTTGGATTTCCATCTATGAATCGAGGCAAGGGATTGTCCTCACCGCTTCGAGACAATCTAGCCTATCATGTCTCAGGAACAGTCGCAACTGCACCTTAGGAAAATGCAGGGCCGGTGCACATATTAAGTGGATTATTATGCCTGAACACACGTTTCCCTGCCCTATGGGGCGTAAATCCATCGGCACCATAGTGACTGATATATCCGAGGCACCTCTCTTTCCAACAACCACAAATGTAAAAATAATATGAATGTCAGGGCTTGCAAAACGCTGACACCACGTCTAGCTAGAAAGAAATGTGTCGTCCTCCATGCCGTCTTTATCCTGTTTTTGGTTCATACCGGGGTGTGAAGCTCGCGAATTAACGCTATACACAAAGTGGCGCTATATTAAAGCCATGCTTTGATCATCATCCACAAGACTCTACTTTTCAACAGAAGCCTTGATCATTTGCCACTCAGGCATGCCACACAGGCAATTCACGCCATGCGACGGATGTCTATCGATATACAACCTCTGATCCCGTATGTCTCAGAGAAGGGTGAAGTAAGAGAATAAATTCTCCTTCACCAGGTAGATGTATAGTTAATAGAGATCAATCAGCACATAATAAAATCTAATGTCGGACACACAGTCGATTTACAAGTCCGTTCTGGGTTTGAACGAAACCGGTGGCACCTTATTCCTCGTCCCGTATGTCTAATATAGGAGAGAGGCCCTCGCATATCTGTCGATTTCTAAGTACGTCTGGACGATCACCACTTATTACCTCTTCTTGGGTGTACAACCTAATCAAGACATCAATAATCATCTAAATGATGTGAAGACCTCCAGTCTTCAACCACTGTTTTCATCTTCGACATATCGTCGTATCGGTTATTCAGAACAGGTATAAACCCGGCCTTTCCAAATAACTCGCATATATAATAAACAAGTGTTACACAAACACAACATACGCCTCATTCCAATCCAGAATATTCTTTTAATCAAATATTCATATCTTTAGGAAAAGGTTCCCATTAATTTTATCAAAGATAAATTCTTTAAATTTATTCTTTAATCTTCCTTTGGATATCATTTCAAACCATATTAAGGTTTTCCAAACTAGTCGGAATTAGCGAACCACACCGAAGCAATCATTTATTTTATTTCCCAACCCCAACCTATTCATCCTATGGAGAAAAACTGGTAATACTCCATATCTAACACCACAGTGTTATCGGTAAATATTAATTACCATTTCACGTTCAAATCTAATTAAAGATTTAACTGTCGCTTTGGAGCAAAACTGGTGATACTCCATTCTCGATCATTTCAATCTAATTAAAGATTCATTAAAACTCCACTTGGTTTTAATCTTCCCAAAAAAAACCAGTATTAATGATTATATAACATGGGAAATCATATCCTGTCTTTATTTGGGTTAAAGAACCAATGTCATTTAAAAAAAGTTTCACGATAAACCCTAAATCACTTTCCCTTTTCTTCCAATTATTAAATATAACTGGAAATTCTAATAATCTTAATTAAAAGATTTATTCTTTTCACACGGGGTTTAAGAACAGTGTTACTAAAGACACCATTCCGTCAGTCTCCAACCGTAAATTAGTAACAGAGCAATTCCCTAAGTATTAATCCCAAAGGCCGAAACCAACATCAGATCAATACCTAGGAAACCATTCAACTTAGCTAATCTCCAATTAGTTTCTAATTACACCATTCCATCAGTCTCTAATCGCCAATCAGTAAGGGAACAATTCCCTAAGTATTAATCCCGAAGGCCAAAACCAACATCAGATCAATACCCCGGATACCATTCAACTTAGCTAATCTCCAGCTAGTTTCTAATTTTCTTAACTCCATTGGGTTTGAGAACAACATTTTTAAAGATACCATTCACGACAAACCCAAAATTCAATTCAATTCAATTCCAATTAATTATTAATTAATTGGTAAACATCATTAAATCTTAATAAAAAGATTTAATCTTTTCTCAACTGGGTTTAAGAACAGTGTTAGTGAAGATACCGTTCACGACAAACCCAAAATCCCATTCGATATTAAATACAAGGCTCTGAATAGAAAATGTATCGGCTTATATTCCATATCAAATTCTGAAATCAACAAATATCGTATTGGAATAACAATATATATATCTTCCAAATTCCTCCACAATGTCTGTATAATCACAGAATCCAATATCGAAATATTCCGAATATAATTCCGATTCAAATCCATTCCAATTCATATATTGGAAATTCTAATTGTTTTTAAAACTATTTTAAATCCAATTTATTTATTTAAAAATATTGGATTTAAAATTCTAGTTCATAAATAGTTCATTTCGATACAAATATATTTTTATCTTTTCAAATAGGGAATTTTTCATCCCAGTTCTTTCCAAATCAATTATTATGATTTTACACAAATTATTGATATTTTTAATAATTTTATCAAGGCCCGTACAGTCGATTTCCATAAACGGTCATCGAACTGCACTTACAACGACCTTTTCCAAATTTGATTTGGACATAATTCCAAATCCAACCGTTAGATTTCAAATCTCTCATATTCGTTGGAAAGCTCTTTTCAATACGAACCCAATGGTTTCGGTTTCAGGAGAATCCGATGGTCGGATGTCCCGTAACATCAATTCGAAGTCAATGGTCAAAAATCGCGAACTACCGCGGCGTGGCGCGTTCTATTCAGGCCATTAAATATATATAATATATATTATATATATTTCAATGATTTCCTCTTTTAAAACGTATTTTATAAATCTTTTAAATTCGTTTTCAAAACGACTTCAACTTCATATTCAATTCCAAATCAAAATTGAATATTCCATATCATTAATATATAAATGATAATATTTTCAAAATATTATATATCGAAATCATTTCCTTTTCGATATTCATTATAGAAATGAATAAAATCGATATAAATATCGTTCACGTCAAAATGGCGTTAATCTAATCAACACTGCTTCATATATTTAAATATTTTCATGTCCATCCCAAATCGGACATCAAAATCAGATTTTGATTCTTTTCTGAATATTATTCTAAATTAATCCTTATTT
Organism: Allium sativum; assembly: GCA_030737875.1. NCBI lineage: Eukaryota > Viridiplantae > Streptophyta > Magnoliopsida > Asparagales > Amaryllidaceae > Allium > Allium sativum. Next base: position 297,173,344 of record CM060926.1, read on the forward strand.
TAAAATATTTGTTATTTTAAAATATTCATTCTTTCTGAACTGGAATCAGACAAAGTCAATTACCATATAATGTTATTTATATGGATTTCATACAACACATGTATATAACAACAATGAAAACAACAATCCATCATCCAAAGTGCATTCTACACTGTATAAGCATTAATTATAACTAATTAACGCTTTCTACAGTCTGTCAACCTACCGATTGACATACAACTAAACAATTGGGATTAGTGTACGTCAAATATCATCCCAATACCCGTGTGGGGTTTCAACCAACAAATACTGTATATTATTTGTGCAGTTGGGCGATGTGTAAAGTATATCGTCCCAATCAATATCAATCACATGGGTGTAGATAAACAAATCGTTCGATTTTGTAAATGAATATTTATTTTATTCATATACACGTTAAAAATTATTTTCTAACGATAAAATATTTTGTTTCAACACATGAATATTTTATACAGTCCATTTCACATCACAAATAATTTTCATAACACAATCAAACAAACAAGTCGTCCATGGTCTGTGGACGACGGTGTCGGGTGTTGCTAAGCATCGTCTGCATCCTAGTATATATTTTAACTAGAAAATACAATTAAAGTGAGAAGTTCTCACCTAGAAGCTAAACCAAACGTCGTGACTCTTCACATGTAGAAAATCTTCCCCGTGCATCCAACGAGATCTGTTTCATGCGGTATATGTTAAAAATCATATTTTTTAAACAACGATCTTTATAAATAAAAATCATATTTTTATTTCGATGTTTGCACTATAAAAATCTTGTTTTTATTTCAAAACCAAACATTTAAAAATCGTATTTTTGTTTCACTTTCATATATATAAAAATCTAATTTTTATCTCTCTTTCATATATACAAAAATCGAATTTTTACATCGCTACTTCATTAATAAAATTATAATTTTATAACGCTAATATACATATAAAAATCATAGTTTTTATATTATTATCATTCATATAAAAATCGCATTTTTGTATTATATTCACCTAAATAAAAATCACATTTTTATAATTCTTTCTACGTGATAAAAATCATATTTTTATTATGAAAAATCATATCTTTATTATAAAAATCATTTCTTGAAAATGCTACATACATGATAAAAACATGTTTTTACGCTATGTCAATATATATAAAAAATACATTTTTATGCTACGTTAACATATATAATAGTTTTAGATTTTTCCTAATTAAAAATCGGTCTTTTTATAATAAAATGAAATAAAAAAATTAGAAAACTCACTGTTGGAGGTGTAGAAGGACGGGGGAGGGCACTGGAGTTCACCGGTTGTCGCTCTATAAGTGGCGGCGCGGCTTGTGGTGGCGTGGTGGGTGCCATGACGGCTCGATTTGGGCTTCGCTGGTCTCGATCAGGTGGGGGTTCTTGCGTCAGATTGGAGAAGGAGGGAGTGGCGGCAGTCGACGGTCTGGAGGTGGCGCGTTGGCATCATCGGCGGTGGCGGCTATGAAGAGGGGAAACGCGATTTCGATTTCGGGGGGAGGCGGTTTCTCGTTTGACGGGGGAGGGGGGTTTGAGATAGTAGGGTTTGACTTCTAAGGGGATTATGTATATATAATTATTATTTTATTTTTATTTTCTCCAAAATAGTAACCTTTTAATACGAACTCCAAACGAGACCCAACATGTAATGACCCGAAAATCCGGTCCAATTTGAGCTGACTAAATAACACAAGTACAACCCCAAATTGCACTGGAAACCAGGAAATTAATAGAAAGAAGACAGAGGGTGAGGAAAGATAGGATAGAAACTTAGAATAGAAGAAGAAGAAGAACACAACATCAGAGTAACACGAACCTCACAGTGGAATGAATAACATATAATAGATAATATATCTTTGAAATAAAAGATTATACTTGAATATACATATCATCATCAAGTATAGCACTTACAACACAGCGGAAATAAACTATAGCTATATGATCTTGAAGCCTCCTGCTCCAGCTCTTCAAGTACCTGTAAATCCCGACTACATGACTGCCCGTACAAAATTGGGCACCCAAGAGTTTAGGGAAAACAAAACAAAATAAACTCCGGGTCAGTCATGGGACTGGTATGAGTAAAACAGTTTAAACAGTTTGAGCCATTAAGTGATATCTCATAAGACCACGCCGTATAACGGAACAGGTCTTTCCCTTATGAGAATCCAAAATATCTTTATATCAAAAACCTTTTGATATTATAATAATGTCTATCAGTCACAATATAATAATCATCTAGCAGAAAAGCTTTCATCTCACGTTCTACATATATAGTATACAATCAAAACCGCAAGCACGTATTGGGTAATGGATTTCCAACTATGACAAGGTATGGAACCACCTTTCGCTAGCGTACCTCTAGAAAGGAATACACTGGGTTCAACAAGAACATCTTGCAACCCGGCCACACGTGACCGACCACTCATTTCGCTTGAGTGTATCGAATGTATATCACCAACGGTTGGGATCAGCAACCGTTTCCCGAATGGGACAGTATCAACAATAGATTTTTAGAAGTAAATGAAACTCTAGATCAGGTGATTATACACCCTACTTCGGAGCGACCGACTTAGCCATGCTTCCTGCCCGATTTTTGCCATTTCCCGGTTGATGAGGCTTGAGGTTACGCATTATCATCACATCAGGTTCACTTCGAATGCCACATTGTTAGATCCATCGAAAATCACTAATTGACGTCTACAACAGTACATTATGTGTTAGCTAAAGAAGTTTCCTTCTCCGCTTCCACTCTTGGTACGGTTGAGGAAATCAATGTACGTGACCTTTTTGGAAATACTCTGTCAGACATTCATCCATACAAGTCATCCAGGAACAGGATGATATTCAGTATATCCATCTTAGGCACTGTTATCTAAGATTTATACAACAGCCCTTGCACTTTACTCTGTCTTCAATTATCTTTGGCATATATGATTCGTAACGCTTATGCCAATACAGAGTGGTTCTTTGGATAATAATCCAACCGGTCTCTCCATATTAACAACGTTGAAATGGTCAAAACTTCGATAGTCTGTGATTTAACCATCAAAGAAAAATAGGTATGCAAACAACGATATTATTTCCAGATGGAAATTATATTGATCAAACATCATTTAACACACACACACACACACACATATATATATATATATATGTATGTATGTATGTATGTATTCACATTGCCTTATTTTCTATGTTTAGAAAATATATGTTATTAACATTGCAAAACTTTTCCATGGCTTAATTACGTATCACTATCCTTCCACAACTACCAGACTCTAACTATAAACTAACAAGAGAACAACTTCCTAAATATAAACCCCGAAGTCCGAAACCAACATCAGATCAATACTTAGGAAACCATTCAACTTATTAATCTATAGTCAGTTTCTAATTTTTTTCTTAACTCTATTTTGATTAACTATGTTCGATTAACTCCTTTCGATTAACTCGATTCGATTAACTCCTCTATTTATTTTCTAAATAAATAATCCTTTATTCTATATTTCTATATTTATTTTCCAAATAAACAAATTCTTTTTCAATTCTACTTGTAAATGGTTTACAAATAATTCTCTTTCTATTTTATTTGTTTAACAAATAAATATTCCCTTTTCAATTCTATTTATTTAACAAACAAATATTTCTTTTCACATTTGTTTTACAAATCTTTTCCCTTATCTTTGTTTTACAATTATCTCCTTTTACAAAAATCCTTTTCCTTTTATATACAAAATCCATTGATTTTATATAATAATTTATTTTTATAATATACTTTGAAAATTCCTTTTTACGTCCAGTATTTCTTGCGGTATTTAAAATACCAAACACAGTGATCGATATCATCCAAACACACATAATCATCAACAGATTGTATATCACATCATATATTACAATATATGAAAACAGTAAAATAAATGTTGAGGAATCCAGTTGGATTCCTCCAACCTGTTTCCCTGCATCCACAGATGTTACACAATACGATAATCATCACTTTCAGTTCGATATGACTTATCCTGATTAAGCAGAATCAATATAGAAATTCAACTAACTGTCTAGTAGTTCAATCAAACAGTCAACACACAGTCAATCAGCCAATATTTAACAGTTACAAAAATACAAAATGAAATTATAAACTGTTTAGAGTTAGTGAGATTTACTCACTTTGGCAATTCATCATTAAAGAACGATAAACTGTTTGTTTGATTTGAATCAAACAATTTATTTTGCCATAAATTCAAACGAGCTCCAATGGACTTCCAGTCAGTTTCATTGTGGAGTGCTCGTCCATATGATCCTAACAGATCTTGTTTCATTAGATTCTGATTACGTATGAAAAAAATATGAATGTTACAAGCTTATATGTTAATTAAATAAAAACATCTTTATTTAGAATTAATTGGGCCTCACCCACTTCACCACTGGCCCAAATCATTTTTTGTACCGACCCATTTTAAATCGCTTATTCCTCAACAAAAATACATCCCATCCTCTAATATTTCTTCTAGTCATTTCTGAAGATCTCCACTCCATGTTCGAGCTGTCTACTTCACTGACTTCCACAAACAAATATCATAGGACCCGATCTTTTCTTCTATACTATTTATCTGCTCCTCCCACTTCAGAAGATTTCAACTCACGTGCTCCATTGAAAACTCCACGCCATTGCCGATGGTTCTGACCAACCTACCGACCTCAGCTCTCCATTGTTCTTCGATCTGAAACTACGATTGTTCACGTCTCCAAACTCTCTTTCACCTCCTACCCAAAACAACGAACTCGAACTTGCCTGCTGATTTTCGTTTTCCAGGTTTTCACCGCCCTCTACAGTAACTATCGAACAAAATGATCACGCAATTCCCCAATAAAATCACATTCAAAGCTCCTTATCCTCCTGAACACAAATACGAACACCATATTCCACATTGACGCTTGTATTGCAAGATTTCCTCAACCCTAGCTCGTCGGCAGTACACAAGCATCGAACAGAGATAGCACGGAATTTACAAAAAAGCATATGATCTTGAAGCTCTGACTAAAACGAGATCAAAGAACCTTAGTTTTGGATTTATGGAATTTTATTTGCATTGTTCTTGATTTATGAAGATGTAAATCTTTTAGCAGGAAGAAAGAAATGTAGCGGCGCAAATATGTTTTGACCAGAGAGGAATAGGAATTAGGTTTTAAGGAGGGGTATTTATAGGGTTCACAAATATATTAGATATTTTGGTTTTTATTTAATTTATTTTGTCATACTCATCTTTAAAAATTCATGTGATCACTCATGATACCCAGAGATCATGAAACTGGACATACAACTAGAGTTTGACATTATAGTTGTGACGACCCCAAACCCCGTACTGACGGCGGCAAGGGTAATTTTTGGAATATAACACATAAACAGATAAAAGCAGAACAGAAATAATTAAAAACACCAGATAATGAACAAAAGAATATACTGGATAAACGTAATCATCAGAGTTACACAGTATACAGGATCATACTTAGTATAAATACAGTTCAGCTATACATAAATGTCTACACGGAAAACAAACAAAATATGTACAATAGGAGCTGAACAACATAAAATAGATAAATGATAGAATCCATCTTCGGCTCCAGCTATCCAGATAAAGCCAGCTAAAACCTGAATACAAGGCTGCCCGTGTAGAAAAGGGGCACCCGAGTTTGAAAATGAAACAAACTACGAGTCAGTCATGGGACTGGTATGAGAAATCTACTTAACACAATTAAAATATGGCTAATCACAGGACCACGCCACTTTTGTGGAACGGGTTTACTCCATTGGATTGCCAATGCTTTAAAACAAATAATTCTTTGAAACATCGCAATGCTTTTTATAAAAAATAAAGCCATTATAAGACTCAGTTCCCATCACACAATGCAACGCAAACCGGAGGATAGAGTTTTACCTTATAATGGCCAAAATATGCTCGATACGAATAAAACAAAAGCATTTGATATTATTACTAGTGTTTATATGTTTCAAAAACAATTTCAAATCATAACTATCAATCATAGACGGCATGGGTACCATATGTCATGTCGCTATATATATATATATATATATATATATATATATATATATATATATATATATACAATCAAAACCGCACAGTCACGTATTTGGAAATTGGATTTCCATCATGAACCAAGGCAAAAGATAGTCCTTGCCGAATTCAAGACTGCCTAGCCCGAGCCTCGGGATCAGAGCTCGAGTAACCCTTGGATCGTCAGGGCCGGTCCACCGATGTGGATTAAAATTCCTGAACTCTGCGTTTCCCCGCCCTATGGGGCGTAAATGAACCAACGAATGACTCCATCGGTCCCGGATCGACCGATATTTCCGAGGCGCCTCGCTATCCATCAACCACATAAGTTAAATGTCAGGTCGTGTAAAAACACTGACACAACTCCTAGCTAGGAAGAAACGCATGCCCTCCCTGATGTCCTCTCCCGTTTTTGGTTCATATCGGGGTGTGAGGTTCGCGAATTCATGTTATACACAAAGCTACGCCACACAGGCGGGGCTTTGATCATCACCACAAGACTTTGCTTTTCAACAGAAGCCCTGATCACTGCATCTTAGCATGACACACAGGCAATTCACGCCATGTAACTGATGGCTATCAATCACACAGAATAAATTCCAATGTCAGACACACCATCCATTTACAAGTCCGTTTTGGGTCTGAACGAAACCGGAGGCACTATATACCTCGCAAACCCATCGATCACCACGTATGTCTGGACGATCACCACTCATTATCCATATTTCGGGATGCCTCCCAATCAGGACCTCGGTTACCATCCAAACGAGGTGAAGATCTCCGGTCTTCGACCACTGTCTTCATCTTCGATTTCTTATCGTCGATTCAGTTATTCAGAATGGGATAAACCCAGTCTTTCTGAGAAACTCGCGTATATAATAAACAAGTGCTACACAAACACTACTACACATCATTTCAATTCATTAGTCACTAATCGTCAATCAGTAAGAGAACGATTACCCAAATATTAACCCCAAGGCCGAAACCAACATCAGATCAAAATCCAGGAAACCATTTGACTTAGCTAACCTTCAGTTAATTTATAAATTTCACATCCATATCGTTTATAATATTTTATAATGATTTATCACTATTTTTATTTATTTTAAAATCGCCAATTTATTCAAAAGACGCTTCGGGCCATAACGCGGCCGTGGCGCTATTTTTCTTCAGATTTGATTTACACATATCTGAAAATCTAACCGTTGGATCTTCACAAAATTTATATCATTAGAAATATCTTTTCAAAACGAATCCAACGGTTCCAGTTTTGGGAAAATCCGACGGTCGGATCTCCCGGTACAATCGTTTGAATTTTCGATTTCAAAATACGAACTGCAGCGTCGTTATTCGATTTAATATAAATATATATATAATCGATTCTGGCGCTGTTTTTCTTCAGATTTGAATTAAACATTCCAGACAATCCAACCGTTGGATTTTTACAAAGTTGGTGCCGTTGGAAAGATATTTCCAAAGCAAACCCAACGGTTACGGTTTCGGGAAAATCCGATGGTCGGATCTCCCACACTAATCGTTTGAAATCACGGTTTCAAAACACGAACTGCAGCTTCGTTATCCGATATATTTCAATTATATATATATATTGATTCTTCAATTTCAAAGCTATATTCTTTTCATACATTTGATAAAAAATGATATTTTTATCTAACATACATTAATTTCGACACTTCACTATTTTTAACAATTCGTGTATATAGTAAAAATGTGATTTTTAATGTAAGACAATTTATTTCAAAACACGACTATTTGATATAGTTAATATAGGTGATAAAAATAGGATTTTTATTATAAAACAATTCCTTTCAAAATATGAATGCCATTCAACACATGAATTTCAATTCAACGAATGAATATCGATTCAACACATGAAGGTTTTCTATAGTTTATATATATAGATAAAAAGGTGATTTTTATTTTTAAAACACGAATACCATTCATCACATGAATTTCAATTCAACGAATGAATTTCGATTCAACACATGAAGGTTTTCTATAGTTTATATATATATAGATAAAAAGGTGGTTTTTATATTTAAAACACGAATACCATTCAACACATGAATTTCAATTCAACGAATGAATATCGATTCAACACATGAAGGTTTTCTATAGTTTATATATATAGAGTAAAAATGTGATTTTTATTGTTAAAACAATTTATTCAAAACACAAATACCATTCAACACATGAATATGATTCAACGAATGAATTTCTATTCAACACATGAAGGTTTTCTATTCAACAGACGAATATAATTTCAACACAGGAAAATAATTCTAACACATGAATATTATTCAAAATTTCGGCAGCATAACGACAGGGTAGTTAAAACCGGGGCCGTCCCTAGTATGGCTCCTCGCTCTACCTTAAAGCCTCGCAGCTTTTGACAATGGGGAATCATGCATCTAGTTCGCACATAGGCGGCATGTATATTTATTTCATTTCCACAGACTAATCCTATGTGATTTCAACCAAATATTTCTCAACCACAAGCGGATATTTTTCAACCATAATCAATCAATTCCAACCACAAACAATTTCAATCAACCATTCGTAATCAACCAATTTTCACACCAATCACAACCAATAAATATCGTCCATGGTTTGTGGACGAGGGGCGTATATATATATATATATATATATATATATATATATATATATATAGCATTTCACTTCTATTTCAACACATATATAATTTTTACAATGCATATACAACTTATACATCGAACGCACAACTTATACAACGCTTATACAAGAGGTGTACAACGCTTATATAACTCATACATCGACTATATAATTTATACATCGCCGTTTTCCATATCGTTTATAAATTAGAAATCTCACATTGGGTTCCATTCCACCAAAAATAGCAGAAGGCTCAGAAAAATATGCGGTCTCTTCTAGAACGTAGAAGACGTTCACACTAGTCCACTATCTCTTGTTTCACTGAATTTCGTAAACACAAGAAAAAGATATGATTTTTCAATGTTTGCAACGGTTTAAAGGTGTTAAAACAGTTGAAAATAATCAAAGCCGATTACCTCAGCAAATCGTTCGAAACTAGGGTTGTAATTTTCTCCCAATCCGTTGATCGTTGTCTCGATTAGCCAGCGCCACGAGGGAGAGCACGGAGGTGCGCACCTGCGCCAGGAGGTGGGGCCAGTTCGGTGGCTCTGGCTAACAGCGGCGGCGGCCTAAAGTGATGAACTTCGGGGCGTCGATTTGAACAATCCACTCAATGAAAAATTCAGCAATTGGTATGGATTTGGAGATCTCGGAGAGTGCTACAAAATCCTCAACAAGAGGAAGGTGTAATTTCACTTGTAGGAGGAGGAATCAGGGGAGGAAAGGATGAAGGGGTTTCCGCCTTCAGATCTGTCGCGTCGGGGAGAGAGAAATAGCTCCTGGCCAATGATTTTTTTTTATATTTATAAATTGTTAAAATCCAAAAATACCCCTCTTCACGTACTAACACCAATCCAAACCCAATGACTGTCGTCCCTAGCGTTTTACCCCCATTCCGAACACAATGGGATATGTTTCGAAGGCCCATTTGACTGTTTCAGTCAGTTTTCCTTTGAATTAAAATATAAAACATTCAATATTTGATTTGAACGTACATTTCAATTTGCCAGGGCCAAACTGATTCGAAAAATTCCAGAAAAATAAATCTAGCTATGTTTTGATGATACGGTCCCAACAAAACTAGTTTCATCGAATTTTGAGACCATTTGTAAAATGTCCCTTTTTTGGTCGATCCAATTTAACTGTAATTGACCAAAACACATTTTCCTTTGCCACGCTCACATACTAGCTTCAAAAATTATGAAATTTGAAACCTAGCAATAACTTCACATCCCGGACCCAACGAAAGTGGTTTCGTCGAATTCCGAGGTCGTTTGCAAAATGGCTAATTTCACGGGCTATATAAATTCCATAGCGACCTTTCAGAAAATTCATTTTGCCATAACTTTTGCTTTCCGCTATGAAACTTCGATTTTTCAGATTCGTTAGAACGGTATTCACTAACAGATTTAAATAATTTTGGTTTCACTCAAATCCGCTTTGTTTTGCACCCGGTATGGCCAGTCAAAGTTTGAATTCAAATTTTGAAACTACCGCGCCATTTCAGGCCTTGTTTATAATTCAAAGTAATTATATTTATTTTCAAACGTCGATTCAAACTCACTTTTCATTTCTATTATTTAAAATATTTATTTTAAATATTTAAAATCCACTATTTTAGCCAATTAAATTTTTTTAAATTGGTTCAGATTTTCCGGGTCGTTACAAAGGTCCCAACGAAACTGGTTTCGTTGAATTCCGACTTCGTATACTCACACAGCGTATTTTTAAAGGTCCAATTATCGACTGTTTTTCACATTAAAAATCGGCACGGCCACATACTGACTCTAAAATCACAAAACTTGACATCTAACAATAATTTGACATAACGGTTCCAACAAAATTAGTTTCGTTGAATTCTGAGGTCGTTTGCAAAACTGGCTATTTTAAAGCTCTAAATAACCCTTTTAAATATATAAATATATTTAAAAATAATTAAATTAAATATTTATAAATAAATATTATCGTATATATTCACAGTGGAATACCGTACAGCTTTAGAATATCTTATATGGATTTCTAACTCGATATTTCAAATCCGGGTCAACCCGATATTCGATTTATATTGAAATTCCTTTTTATAATATAAATAATTCCTTTATAAATTATAAAGGAATTCCACAACGACTTTTCTAAAATTTGATTTGGACGTAAATCAAAATCTACACGACGAAATCTTGATTTTTCTCTTCCACTAGAAAGATATACTCCACCAGCTCCACACGTTTCTTGTTTCACAGAAATCCGGCTTAAAACGAATCCTATACATTCAGTTAAAGTTCGAATCACCAATTTACGAATTGCAGCGCCATTTCAAGCTCGATTTTAATTATAATATAATTATACGTTCAAACTGTCGTTCAAATAATACATTCCTTATTCTAATTCAATTCTAAATTGAATTTAATATCATAGATGATACAGTTCACACCATATCACCATTTCAACCAATTCTGATTATTTCAAAATTTAATATATTATTTAGTTTATTATTTTAAATTAAATATTCACCATTATTTAATTAAACCACCATTTAATTCACTATATCACTATTTATATAGTTAAATAAATTAATTATAATACCCCTGCAAATGCAGGTCATTACAATCTTCCCCACTTAAAATAATTTCATCCTCGAAATTGCTAAGGTAGAAAACAACTCTATTAACTGGTTATAACTTATTTGTTCACTTCTTAACTTCAGTTTCCAACTGAACTAATTTAATTTCAATTAAATACTAATTAATTTTTATCAATAAAAATTTTCGAAAATCCTGAAAATTTTCTAATGCCTTAACTTCTCGAAAAATTTCACCAACACCTCCTTTGTTCTGGTCAATCAGTCAAACTCCAACTCGCCTATCTGGGCCATCTCCTACCCAAAAGAAAATCAAACAGCCAAGCGGCTTGCTGGTTTGGCTCATCAAAATCTCATACCATATGAAATATAAACTTGTACCTTTTTGTCGGGCATATCAACTCTATCACTTCCATATTCTATCAACTCAGCATATACCAATATTAATCAAATCAAACTCTGATCAATTTATCCTCAACACAACAATTCGCTTATATCCGAGCCAATATCATTTCAACTCGAGTTTCTTCTCGATTCCCAACTCTTAACTTGATTGTCACATTACACTTCAAATTTGAATCTCACAATCCAATTTGTCTTGATATCATTCTAATTCAATCTCAGTTACCACTTTACTGGCTTTACTTTAATTCAAATTTTCTTTCACAAATTTCTGTTAAATTTGTTTTTAATTCAAACAGTCTTTCCCTAGGAGTTTTAAACAGTTTACTCTTTTCAAAAATCAAATTTTCCTTTTTGAAATTCAACTCAACTTGTCTTTATTAAAACAAATTCAAAACAGTATCTCTGGTAGTAATTTGTCAATTACAACTCGAAAATGAATACTGATGATGCAGCTGTCATCATCAGAATCTATTTTCCAGCGACCAAAGTGAGTTCAATACTATAAAACCATCTCTAAACATTTCCACTTTGAAATCCATTTCAAAATATAATTCACACTGCTTGTAAAACAATTTAAAATCTCCCAGGATCTTAAATTTTCCTAATTTTTAATCCAAATCCATTTACAAACACTTATATAATTTTCCAGAATTTATTTCAATTTATGATTTAAATTTCAGATTTAACTCATCTGATTTCACGTATTTCACTTATATGAATTCTGGTTGGTTAATTACATAACCATTTAATTTATAATCTTACTCGATTATAATAACAACCAATATATCCAATATATTATAATTTTGATGTATATATCTTCTCTATATCAAGATATACCTTGGGTAAACTTATTTTAATTTACCCTCTTTTCAAAACATATTGTGTCGACCCGTCGTATTCGAGTGTTTATAAACTCCTACCGATACAGTGGATCAAACTGATCGACTAGAACCCATAAACAACTCAACCGATGAATCTCCACAATATAAAACCACTTTATATCAAATTACAAATACGCACTCGTATATATACACTCAAACTCAGTCTAGGGTATTACTAACCCCATCTCTACTGAGTCACGCCACAGAGCCAAGGAAATTACTTAACTTAAGCTCTGATGCCAACTGTAATGACCCGAAAATCCGATCCAATTTGAGCTGACTAAATAACACAAGTCCAACACCAAATTGCACTGGAAACCAGGAAATTAATAGAAATAAGACAGAGGGTGAGGAAATGTAACGACCCGGAAAATCTGAACCAATTTAAAATTTTTAAATTGGCTATTTTAGTGGATTTTAAATATTTTTTAAATATTTAAATAATAATGACGAAAAGTAAGTTTGAATCGACGTTTGAAAATAGATATAATTAATTCTAATTATAAACAAGGCCTGAAATGGCGTGGTAGTTTCAAAATTTGAATTCAAACTTTGACTGACTATACCAGGTGCAAAACAAAACGGATTTGAGTGAAACCAAAAATATTTAAATCTGTTAGTGAATACCTTTCTAAGGAATCTGAAAAATCGAAGTTTCATAGTAGGAAGCAAAAGTTATGGCCAAACGAACTTTCAGAAAGGTTGTATAGAGTTTATATAGCCCATGAAAATGGCCATTTTGCAAACGACCTCGGAATTCGACGAAACCACTTTTGTTGGATCCAGAATGTCAAATTATTATTAGGTTTCAAATTTCATAATTTTTGAAGCTAGTATGTGAGCATGGCAAAAGAAAATGTGTTTGGTCGATTTCTATTAAATTGGATCGACCAGAAAAAGACCATTTTTCAAACGGTCTCAGAATTCGATGAAACTAGTTTTGTTGGGACCGTATCATCAAAACATAGCTAGATTTATTTTTGGGAATTTTAAGAATCAGTATGTGGTCCCGGCAAATTGAAATGTACATTCAAATTAAATATTGAATGTTTTATATTTTAATTTGAAGGAAAACTGACTGAAACAGTCGAATGGGCCTACGAAACATATCCCATTGTGTTTGGAATGGGGGTATTTAACTGGGGACGACAGTCGTTGGGTTTGGATTGGAGTTCGTAGGAGGCAAGGGGTATTTTTGGATTTTTAAAAATTTATAAATATAAAAAAATCCTATTGGTCCACCTCAGATTTCTCTCTCCCGTCTTTCTCTCCGAAACCCACCGATCGACGACGAAACTCCTCCGATCCTTCCCTCCTCCTTTTCTCTTCCATCTCTCAACGAAACCACACCACCCCTTTTGAACTTTTTGAAGATCTGAGCCTCCTCTTCAAATCCATATAGGATTCGCCCTCCCTCGTTGCTTCTCCATCGAGATCCGTGGATGGGAAGTTCAGAGCTTTGAAGCTCCGCCGTGGCCACGTCAGACCACCGAAGTGGACCCCACTTCAGGCGCACGTGCGCCTCTCGAGGCTCGATAACGTGGTGAAGGCCGATCGGCCCCTAGCTACACAGATTCGGAAAGGTAACGGCTGAAATGATAGTAAACTATATTATAGCACTTCAAAGTGTTACAGTTTTTGATTTCACTGTAAAAATCATATCTTTTTCTTTTGTTGATGAAATTCAATGAAACTAGAGATATTGGACTCATGTGGACACCTTCTACATTCTAGAAGAGACCGCATATTTTTTTGAGCCTTCTGCTATTTTTAGTGGAGTGGAACCCAATGTGAGATTTCTGAATTATAAACGATATGGAAAATGACGATGTATAAATTATATAGTCGATGTATGAGTTATATAAGTGTTGTACACCATATGTATGAGCGTTGTATAAGTTGTACGATCGATGTATAAGTTATATATGCATTGTAAAAATTATATATGTGTTGAATTGAAGTGAAATTCACTTATATAAATATATACATATATATACGCCCCTCGTCCACAAACCATGGACGATATTTATTTGTTGTGATTGGTGTGAAAATTGATTGATAGCGAATGGTTGATTAGAATTGTTTGTGGTTGAAATTGATTGATTGTGGTTGAAAAATACCCGTTTGTGGTTGAGAATTATTTGGTTGAAACCACATAGGATTAGTTTGTGGAAAAGAAAAAAATATACATGCCGCCTGCATGCGAACTAGATGCATGAAATCCCCCTTGTCAAAAGCTGCGAGGCTTTAAGGTAGAGCGAGGAGCCGTACTAGGGACGACCCCAGTTTTAACTACCCTGCCGAAATTTTGAATAATATTCATGTGTTAGAATTATTTTCATGTGTTGAAACTATATTCGCATGTTGAATAGAAAACATTTATGTGTTGAATAGAAATTCATTCGTTGAATAGAAATTCATGTGTTGAATGGTATTCGTGTTTTAAACAAATTGTTTTAACAATAAAAATCACATTTTTACTTTATATATATGAACTATAGAAAACATTCATGTGTTGAATAGAAATTCATTCGTTGAATAGAAAGTCATGTGTTGAATGGTATTCGTGTTTTAAATAAATTGTTTTAACAATAAAAATCACATTTTTATTTTATATATATACGAACTATAGAAAACATTCATGTGTTGAATAGAAATTCATTCGTTGAATAGAAATTCATGTGTTGAATGGTATTCGTGTTTTAAACAAATTGTTTAACAATAAAAATCACATTTTTACTTTATATACACGAACTATAGAAAACATTCATGTGTTGAATAGAAATTCATTCGTTGAATAGAAATTCATGTGTTGAATGGTATTCATGTTTTGAAATAAATTGCTTTATAATAAAAATCATATTTTTATCATCTATATGAACTATATAAAATAGTCATGTTTTGAAATAAATTTTTTGCAATAAAAATCACATTTTTTCTATATACATGAATAGTTAAAAATAGGGAAGTGTCGGAATAAATGTTTGTTGGATAAAAATATCATTTTTATCAAATGTATGAAAATAACATGGTTTTGAAATCAAAGAATCGATTATATATATATATATATATATATATATAAATATAAATAAAATATATCGAATAACGAAGTTGTAGTTCGTGTTTTGAAACCATGATTTCAAACGATTAGTGCGGGAGATCCGACCATCGGACTTTCTCGAAACCGAAACCGTTGGGTTCGCTTTGGAAATACCTTTCCAACGACACCAACTTTGTAAAGATCCAACGGTTGGATTGTCTGGAATTTTTAATTCAAATCTGAAGAAAAACAGTGCCAAAATCGATTATATTTATATATATATATATATATATATATATATATATATAAATATAATTGAATTAAATCGAATAACGACGGTGCAGTTCGTATTTTGAAATCGAAACTTCAAGCGAGTATACCGGGAGATCCGACCGTCGGATTTTCCCAAAACTGGAACCATTGGATTCTCTTTGAAAAGATATTTCTAATGATATAAAATTTATGAAGATCCAATGGTTAGATTTTCAGATATGTGTAAATCAAATCTGAAGAAAAACAGCGCCACGGCCGCGTTATGGCCTGAAGCGTCGTTTGAATAAATTGGCCATTTTTAAATAAATAAAAATAGCGATAAATCATGATAAAATATTATAAACGATATGGAATGTGAAATTTAGAAACTAATTAAAGGTTAGCTAAGTCGAATGGTTTCCTGGGTTTTGATCTGATGTTGGTTTCGGCCTTCGGGGTTAATATTTGGGAAATCGTTCTCTTACTGATTTACGGTTAGTGACTAATGAATTGGAATAAGGCGTATGTTGTGTTTGTGTAGCACTTGTTAATTATATACGCGTATTGCTCAGAAAGACCAGGTTCATCCCATTCTGAATGACTGAATCGACGATAAGAAGTCGAAGATGAAAACGGTGGTTGAAGATCGGAGATCTTCACCTCGGTCTAATGTCCTGATTGGGAGGCATCCCAAAATATGGATAATGAGTGGTGCTCGTCTAGACGTACGTGGAGATCGATGGGTATGCGAGGTATATAGTGCCTCCGGTTTCGTTCAGACCCAGAATGGACTTGCAAATGGACTGTGTGTCTGACATTGGAATTCATTCTGTGTGATTAATAGCCATCAGTTGCATGGTGTGAATTGCCTCTGTGGCATGCTAAGATGCAGTGGTCAAGACTTCTGTTGAAAAGCAAAGTCTTGTGGTTGATGATCAAAGCACCGCCTGCGTGGCGTAGCTTTGTGTATAACGTGAATTCGCGAGCTTCACTCCCCGGTATGAACTAGAAACGGGAGAGGACCTCCGGGAGGGCATGCGTTTCCTTCTAACTAGAGGTGGTGTCGGTGCTTGAACTGGCTGACATTTATATTATTTTCACCTATGTGGTTGTTGTTGTTGCGAGGCGCCTCAGATATATCGGTCGATCCGGGACCGATGGAGTCATTCGTTGGCTCAGTTACGCCCCAAAGGGCGGGGAAACGCAGTGTTCAGGAATTTTAATTCAAATCGGTGGACCGGCCCTGTCACTCCAAGGGTTTGACTGAGTACTTGCCCTGAGACTCAGGCTAGGCAGTCTCGAAGTCGGTAAGGACTATCTTTTGCCTTGGTTCATGATGGAAATTCAAGTTCCAAATACGTGACCGTGCGGTTTTGATTGTATACCTATATATGGCGACATAGTGGTATGGGGCATTAATGTCGTCTATGATTGATACTTATGATTTGAAATTGTTTTTGAAATATATAAAAACTAGTAATAATATCAAATTCTTTTGTTTTTATTCATATCAAGCATATTTTGGCCATTATAAGGTAAAAACTCTATCCTCCGGTTTGCGTTGCATTGTGTGATGGGAACTGAGTCTTACAATGGCTTCATTTTTATAAAAAGCATTGCGATGTTTAAAAGATTTACTTGTTTTAAAGCACTAGCAATCCAATGGAGTAAACCCGTTCCACGAAAGTGGCGTGGTCCTATGATTAGCCAATTGTATAATGTGTTAAGTAGATTTCTCATACCAGTCCCATGGCTGACTCGTAGTTTGTTTCACTTGCAAACTCGGGTGCCCCTTTTTTTACACGGGCAGCCTTGTATTCAGGTTTTAGCAGGCTCTTTTTGGATAGCTGGAGCTGAAGATGGATTCTATCATTTATCTCTTTTTATGTTGTTCAGCTCCTATTGTACATATTATGTTTGTTTTCCGCTGTAGACATTTATGTATAACTGAACAGTATTTGTACTAAATATGAACCTGTATACTGCGTAACTCTGATGATTATGTTTATCCAGTGTATTATTTGTACATTATTTGGTGTATTTATTTATTTTTGTTCTGCTATTATCTGTTTATGTGTTATATTCCAAAGATTACCCTTGCTACCGTCAGTACGGGGTTTGGGGTCGTCACAGGAAAGATAAGATAGAAACTTAGAATAGAAGAAGAAGAAGAAGAACACAACATCAGAGTAACACGAACCTCACAGCGGAACGAATAACATATAATAGATAACATATCTTCGAAATAAAAGATTGTACTTGGATATAGATATCATCATCAAGTACAACACTTACAACACAGCGGAAATAAACTATAGCTATATGATCCTGAAGCCTCCTACTCCAGGTCTTCAAGTATCTGTAAATCCCGACTACTTGACTGCCCGTACAAAATTGGGCACCCAAGAGTTTATGGAAAACAAAACAAAATAAACTCCGGGTCAGTCATGGGAGTAGTATGAGTAAAACAGTTTAAAACAGTTTGAGCGATTAAGTGATATCTCATAAGACCACGTCGTATAATGGAACGGGTTTTTCCCTTATGAGAATCCAAAATATCTTTATATCAAAAACCTTTTGATATATAATAATGTCTATCAGTCACAATATAATAATCATCTAGCAGAAACGCTTTCATCTCACGTTCTACATATATAGTATACAATCAAAACCGCAAGCACGTATTGGGTAATGGATTTCCAACTATGACAAGGTATGGAACCACCTTTCGCTAGTGTACCTGTAGAAAGGAATACACTGGGTTCAACAAGAACATCTTGCAACCCAGCCACACATGACCGACCACTCATTTCACTTGAGTGTGTCGAATGTATATCACCAACGGTTGGGATCAGCAACCGTTTCCCGAATGGGACAGTATTAACAATAGATTTTTAGAAGTAAATGAAACTCTAGGTCATGTGATTATACACCCTACTTCGGAGCGACCGACTTAGCCATGTTGTCTGCCCGATTTTTGTCATTTCCCGGTTGATGAGGATTGAGGTTACGCTTTATCATCACATAAGATTCACTTCGAATGCCACATTGTCAGATCCATCGAAAATCACTAATTGACGTCTACAACAGTACATTATGTGTTAGCTAAAGAAGTTTCCTTCTCCGCTTCCACTCTTGGTACGGTTGAAGAAATCAATGTACGTGACCTTTCTGGAAATACTCTGTTAGACATTCATCCATACAAGTCATCCAGGAACATGATGAACCAAAGGTACTATTCAATATATCCATCTTAGGCACTGTTATCTAAGATTTATACAACAGCCCTTGCACTTTACTCTGTCTTCAATTATCTTTGGCATATATGATTCGCAACGCTTATGCCAATACAGAGTGGTTCTTTGGATAATAATCCAACCGGTCTCTCCATATTAACAACGTTAAAATGGTCAAAACTTCGATAGTCTGTGATTTAAACATCAAAGAAAAATACGTGTGAAAACAACGATATTATTTCCGGATGGAAATTATATCGATCAAACATCATTTAACATATATATATATATATATATATATATATATATATATATATATATATATATATATATATTCACATTGCCTTATTTTCTATGTTTAGAAAATATATGTTATCAACATTGGAAAACATTTCCATGGCTTAATTACGTATCACTATCCTTCCACAACTACCAGACTCTAACTATAAACTAACAAGAGAACAACTTCCTAAATATAAACCCCGAAGGCCGAAACCAACATCAGATCGATACTTAGGAAACCATTCAACTTATTAATCTCTAGTCAGTTTCTAATTTTTTCTTAACTCTATTTTGATTAACTATGTTCGATTAACTCCTTTCGATTAACTCGATTCGATTAACTCCTCTATTTATTTTCTAAATAAATAATCATTTATTTTATTTATTTTCTAAATAAATAATCCTTTATTCTATATTTATTTTCTAAACAAACAAATTCTTTTTCAATTCTACTTGTAAATGGTTTACAAATAAATCTCTTTCTATTTTAATTGTTTAACTAACAAATATTCCCTTTTCAATTCTATTTATTTAACAGATAAATATTTCTTTTCACATTTGTTTTACAAATCTTTTCCCTTATCTTTGTTTTACAAATAATTTCCTTTATATTTGTTTACAAATCTTTTTCCCTTTTTAACTCTTTGATTTTATAATTATCTCCTTTTATAAAAATCCTTTTCCTTTTATATATAAAATCCATTGATATTATATAATAATTTATTTTCAAAATATACTTTGAAAATTCCCTTTTACATCCAGTATTTCTTGTGGTATTTAAAATACCAAACACAGTGATCGATATCATCCAAACACCCATAATCATCAACAGATTGTATATCACATTATATATTACAATATATGAAAAACAGTAAAATAAATGTTAAGGAATCCAGTTGGATTCCTCCAACCTGTTTCCCTGCATCCACAGATGTTACACAATATGATTATCATCACTTTCAGTTCGATATGACTTATCCTGATAAACAAAATCAATATAGAAATTCAACTAACTGTTTAGCAGTTCAATCAAACAGTCAACACACAATCAATCAGCTAATATTTAGCAGTTATAAAAATACAACATGAAATTATAAACTGTTCAGAGTTAGTGAGATTTACTAACTTTGGCAGTTCATCGTTAAAGAACGATAAACTGTTTGTTTGATTTGAATCAAACAATTTATTTCGCCATAAATCAAACGAGCTCCAATGGACTTCTAGTCAGTTTCATTGTGAAGTGCTCGTCCATACGACCCTAACAGATCTTGTTTCGTTAGATTCTGATTAAGTATGAAAAAAATATGAATGTTACAAGCTTATATGTTAATTAAATAAAAACAACTTTATTTAGAATTGATTGGGCCTCACCCACTTCACCACTGGCCCAAATCATTTCCTGTACCGACCCATTTTAAATCGCTTCTTCCTCAACAAAAATACATCCCATCCTCTACTATTTCTTCCAGCCATTTCTGAAGATCTCCACTCCATGTTCGAGCTGTCTACTTCACTGTCTTCCACAAATAAACATCACAGGACCCGATCTTTTCTTCTATACTATTTATCTGCTCCTCCCACTTCAGAAGATTTCAACTTGAGTGCTCCATTGAAAACTCCACGCCATTGCCGACGGTTCTGACCAACCTACCGACCTCAGCTCTCCATTGTTCTTCGATCTGAAACCACGATTATTCACGTCTCCAAACTCTCTTTTACCTCCAACCCAAAACAACGAACTCGAACTTGCCTGCTGATTTTCGTTTTCCAGGTTTCTACCACCCTCTACAGTAACTATCGAACAAAATGATCACGCAATTCCCCAATAAAATCACATTCAAAGCTCCTTATCCTCCTGAACACAAATACGAACACCATATTCCACATCGACGCTTGTATTGCAAGATTTCCTCAACCCTAGCTCGTCGGCAGTACACAGGAATCGAACAGAGATAGCACGGAATTTGCAAAAAAGCATATGATCTTGAAGCTCTGACTAAAACGAGATCAAAGAACCTTAGTTTTGGATTTATGGAATTTTATTTGCATTGTTCTTGATTTATGAAGATGTAAATCTTTTAGCAGGAAGAAAGAAATGTAGCGGCGCAAATATGTTTTAACCAGAGAGGAATAGGAATTAGGTTTTAAGGAGGGTTATTTATAGGGTTCACAAATATCTTAGATATTTTGGTTTTTATTTAATTTATTTTGTCATACTCATCTTTAAAAATTCCTGTGATCACTCATGATACCCAGAGATCATGAAACTGGACATACAACTAGAGTTTGTCATTACGGTCCCAACGAAACTGGTTTCATTGAATTCCGACTTCGTATACTCATACAGCGTATTTTTAAAGGTCCAATTATCGACTGTTTTTCACATTAAGAATCGTTACGGCCACATACTGACTCTAAAAATCACGAAACTTGACATCTAACAATAATTTGACATTGCGGATCCAACAAAATTAGTTTCGTCGAATTCTGAGGTCGTTTGCAAAACTGGCTATTTTAAAGCTCTAAATAACCCTTTTAAATATATAAATATATTTAAAAATAATTAAATTAAATATTTATAAATAAATATTATCGTATATATTCACAGTGGAATACCATACAGCTTCAGAATATCTTATATGGATTTCTAACTCGATATTTCAAATCTGGGTCAACCCGATATTCGATTTATATTGAAATTTCTTTTTAAAATATAAATAATTCCTTTATAAATTATAAAGGAATTCCACGACGACTTTTCTAAAATTTGATTTGGACGTAAATCAAAATCTACCCGACGAAATCACGATTTTTCTCTTCCACTAGAAAGATATACTCCACCAGCTCCACACATTTCATGTTTCACAGAAATCCGGCTTAAAACGAATCCTGTACATTCAGTTGAAGCTCGAATCGCCAATTTATGAACTGCAACGCCATTTCAAGCTCGATTTTAATTATAATATAATTATACGTTCAAACTGTCGTTCAAATAATACATTCGTTATTCTAATTCAATTCTAAACTGAATTTAATATCACAGATGATCCAGTTCACACCATATCGTCATTTCAGCCAATTCTGATTATTTCAGAATTTAATATATTATTTGATTTATTATTTTAAATTAAATATTCACCATTATTTAATTAAACCACCATTTAATTCACTATATCACTATTTGTATAATTAAATAAATTAATTATAATACCTTTGCAAATGCGGGTCATTACACAACGACTGTCGCCCTAGGTAAATACCCCTATTTCGAACACAATGGGATATGTCCCGTAAACCGATTCGGCTGTTTCAATCAGTTTCCATTTAAATTAAATATAAGTCAATGTATATTTGATTTAAACATACAATTTCATTTATCGGGGCCGCATACTGACTCTAAAAATTTCGAAAAAATAAATCTAGCTAAGTTTTGATGATACGGTCCTAACAAAACTAATTTCGTCGAATTTGGTGACCGTTTGAAAATAGCCATTTTCTGGGCGATCCAATTTGACTGAAATTGATAAAACATGTTTTCTTTTGTCATGCTCACATATTGATCCTAAAAATTATGAAAATTTGAATCGAGCAATAATTTGACACTCCGGATCCAACAAAATTGGTTTCATCGAAAACGGAGATCGTTTGCAAAATGGCTATTTTTAAGGGCTTTATATATATTAAAAAAAATATAAATTCCACGACGACTTTTTTGAATTTTAAACTGGATGTAACTTTCAACTTATAAAACGAAATCTCAGTTTCTTACAATTGTTAGAAAGATATAATTAAACATATTCAAATATTTCTTGTTTTGTCCAATTCTGATTTATTTTGAATTCTGTATATTGAATTGAAATTAGAAATCGAATTTTCAAACTGCCCGCCGTTTCAGGCTCGTTATATAATTGAAATAAATTTATTCGTTTTAACTTCATCGAAAATAAATATTTAGTCATTAGTACTTAAAATAAATCATTTTAAATATTCAAAATCCATTAAAACTGCCAAAATAAAAATTTTAAATTAATTCTGATTTTTCGGGTTGTTATAATCTCCACCACTTAAAATCTTTTCGTCCTCGAAAAGGAACAGAGTTGAAAGTTGTTTAACTAACCAACTAAACTTTCATTCTAGCGTTTATTCTTCAATTTTTTAGTTTCTAAAAATTTTCTAATTTTTCAAAAATTTGGCTAACACCCTAAATTTTCGAAAAGTTTCGCCATAACCTCCTTTGTTTGGGGAGCACCGGGAAAATCCCCAACCGCCACACAGGCCCTCTCATCTCAAAAAGAAAAAGCTAAGCGGCTAGCCAATCGGCTCATAAAATCATCCAAACACAATAAATTTGTAAACATGTACCTATTTGTCGGGCATACAATTTTGTTCCTCTTCTCTAGCTTCCATCTATGACCTGCTCAATGTATATACATGTATATGCATGCAATCTCAAACAATTTCAATTCAGTTCTAAATTTGATTTAATTTGTCTTAATGGTTCAAAATTTTAATCATTCAAACCAATAATCATACAACACAACCAGCATTCAGTTTGTTGATTAATTTTCAAATTCATAACTTTGGTATATATATATACATAAAATCATGTTTTTGATGCCAATTCACAACAATAACCTTACCTAGTTTTGGTTCTCACACTAGTCTAATGGAAATTTATAGATATCCCATTTTCGGAACTCGAACATAAATGCTGATGACGACTAGTCAATCATCAGAATCATCACCGGGCGACTCGAGTGTGATTCTATATCTATCCAGTATATTTGAGACTTCATATACATGTGGATCAGACGTATATGCAAAATCTTTATATACTCCGTAGTCCAAATCAATTTAAATAAAACATTCAAATACGTATAACATGATATAATTTTCAAAACTAAATTTGTTTTCATCTTTATTTAAAAATAACACTCTTTCGACTTATTCTAGGATATTTCTGATCCCATCTCTAACGAATCATTCTCATTGGATATTACTAATCCAATCTCTGATGAATTCTTTCGTTCGGTTCTAATGTGTCTTGTTCTCGAGCTCTGTAGACCAAAGCACTGATACCAAATGTAACGACCTGAACTTCCCCATGAAGCAAAGCCCGGATGACTATGAGAACAACACACATCAGAACGAAAAGAGAAGAACATTTCATTGCTTATTACAACAATTGCATCAGAGTACAATAATATAACAGTATGAATAAATATTACACATTTGATAAACATCAGAAATTTAAATTACATTTAAATACATAGCAGTGGAAAATAATACAAAACACAATTGAAAGAAATACACGGATACAGAGCTTTCCGAATATCCATCCAGTTGTAAACCAGGATCCTGTGAATATAATATCTGCAAAACCTAACTACTGGTGCCCATGTGGAAAATAAGGGCACCCAGATTTTAGGTTAAAACAGTAAACTCCAAGTCAGTCATGTGACTAGTGTGAGAACTAAAACAGTTATTGTCTTGGTTTTAAAGTAAGGTAAATCAAGGGACCACGCTGTATAACACGAAACGGGTTTCCTCCCAAGAATACCAGTGCATAAAACAAACAGCGCAATGCTAAATAAAGAACAATGAAGCTATTATAAGACCCATGTCCCACCACACAATACAACGCATGCCAGAGGATAAGGTTTACCTTATAATAGCCAAATAATGCTTGATTCATGAAATTTAATCTTTTATTATTATTATAAGTGAAGAAAACAACTTCAAATATAAATGTATCAATCATAGGCGGCATGAGCGCCCCATCCCACTATGTCGCCATATAGGATTACAACTGAAACCGCAATATCACTATTGGAATTTGGATTTCCATCTATGAACTGAGGCAAGGGATCGTCCTCACCTCTTCGAGACAATCTATCCTACCATGTCTTAGGAACAGTCGCAACTGCACCTTAGGAAAATGCCGGGTCGGTCCACATATTAAGTGGATTATTATGCCTGAACACACGATTCCCTACCCTATGGGGCGTAAATTCATCAGCACCGTAGTGACCGACATATTCGAGGCAACTCGCTTTCAAAAAACCACACAGGTAAAAATAATATAAATGTCAGGGCTTGCAAAATGCTGACAACACCTCTACATGTCGTCCTCCATGCCGTCCTTCATCCCGTTTTTGGTTCATACCGGGGTGTGAAGCTCGTGAATTAACGCTATACACAAAGCTGCGCTATATTAAAGCTATGCTTTGATCATCAACCACAAGACTCTGCTTTTCAACAGAAGCCTTGATCATTTGCCACTCAGAGATGCCATACATGCAATTCACGCCATGCGACTGATGTCTATCGATATACAACCTCTGATCCCGTACGTCTCAGAGAAGGGTGAAGTAAGAGAATAAATTCTCCTTCACCAGGCAGATGTATATTTAATAGAGATCAATCAGCACAGAATAAGATCCAATGTCAGAAACACAGTCCATTTCCAAGTCCATTCTGGGTTTGAACAAAACCGGAGGCACCTTATTCCTCGTCCCGTATGTCTAGTACAGGAGAGAGGCCCTCGCATATCCTTCGATCTCCAAGTACATTTGGACGATAACCACTTATTACCTCGTCTTGGGTGTACAGCCGACCTCTGGTCTTCAACCACCATCTTCATCTTCGGCATATGATCGTATCAGATATTCAGAATGAGTACAAACCAGGCCTTTCCGAATAACTCGCGTATGCTATAAACAAGTGTTACACAAACACAACATACGCCTCATTCCAATCCAGAATATTCTTTTATTAAAATATTCATATCTTTAGGGAAAGGTTCCCATTAATTTTATCAAAGATAAATTCTTTAAATTTATTCTTTAATCTTCCTTCAGATATCATTTCAAACTATATTAAGGTTTTCCAAACTAGTCAGGATTAGCGAACCACATCGAAGTAATCATTTATTTTATTTCCCAATCCCAACCTATTCATGCCATGGAGCAAAACTGGTAATACTCCATATCTAACACCACAGTGTTATCGGTAAATATTAATTACCATTTCACGTTCAAATCTAATTAAAGATTTAACTATCTCTTTGGAGCAAAACTGGTGATACTCCATTCTCGATCATTTCAATCTAATTAAAGAATCATTAAAACTCCACTTAGTTTTAATCTTCCCAAAAAAATCAATATTAATGATTATATAACTTGGGAAATCATATCCTGTCTTTAACTATGTTAAAGAACAATGTCATTTAAAACACGGTTCACGATAAACCCAAAATCACATTCCCTTTTATTCCAATTACTAAATATAACTGGAAATTATAATAATCTTAATTAAAAAATTTATTCATTTCACATGGGGTATAAGAACTGTGTTACTGAAGACACCATTCCATCAGTCTCCAACCGTAAATTAGTAAGAGAACAATTCCCTAAGTATTAATCCCAAAGGCCGAAACCAACATCAGATCAATACCCAGGAAACCATTCAACTTAGCTAATCTTCAGTTAGTTTCTAATTACACCATTCCATCAGTCTCTAACCGTCAATTAGTAAGGAAACAATTCCCTAAGTATTAATCCCGAAAGCTGAAACCAACATCAGATCAATACCCAGGAAACCATTCAACTTAGGCAATCTCCAGTTATTTTCTAATTTTCTTAACTCCGTTGGGTTTAAGAACAGCATTTTTGAAGATACCATTCACGAAAGCCCAAAATTCAATTCAATTCTAATTAAATATTAATTAATTGGTAAACTTCATTAAATCTTAATAAAAAGATTTAATCTTTTCTCAACTGGGTTTAAGAACAGTGTTAGTGAAGACACCGTTCACGACAAACCCAAAATCCCATTCGATATTAAATACTAGGCTCTAAGTAGAAAATATATCGGCTTATATTTAATATCAAATTATGAAATCAACAAATATCGTATTGGAATAACAATATATATATCTTCCAAATTCCTCCACAATGTTCGTATAATCACGGAATCCAATATCGAAATATTCCGAAGATAATTTTGATTCAAATCCATTCCAATTCATATATGGGAAATTCTGGTTATTTTCAAACCATTTCAAATCCAATTTATTTATTTAAAAATATTGGATTTATAATTCTAGTTCATAACTAGTTCATTTCGATAAAAATATATTTTTATCTTTTCAAATATGGAATTTTTCATCCCAATTCTTTTCAAATCATTTATTATGATTTTACACAAATTATTGATATTTTTAATAATTTTATCAAGGCTCACACAGTCGATTTCCAAAAATGGTCATCGATCTGCACTTATAACGACCTTTTCCAAATTTTATTTGGACATAATTCCAAATCCAACCATTAGATTTCAAATCTCTCATATTCGTTGGAAAGCACTTTTCAATACGAACCCAACGGTTTTGGTTTCAGGAGAATCCGATCGTCGCATCTCCCGTAACGTCAATTCGAAGTCAATGGTCAAAATTCGCGAACTACCACGGCGCGACGCGTTCTATTCAGGCCATCAAATATATATAATATATTTTTTCGATTTCCTTTTTTAAAAACATATTTTATAAATCATTTTAAATTCGTTTTCAAAACGACTTCAACTTCATATTCAATTC
Source organism: Allium sativum (assembly GCA_030737875.1). Classification (NCBI taxonomy): domain Eukaryota; kingdom Viridiplantae; phylum Streptophyta; class Magnoliopsida; order Asparagales; family Amaryllidaceae; genus Allium; species Allium sativum. The sequence continues at coordinate 297,201,363 of CM060926.1, forward strand.
CAAATCAAAATTGAATATTCCATATCATTAATATATAAATGATAATATTTTCAAAATATTATATTTTTAAATCATTTCCTTTTCGATATTCATTATAGAAATGAATTAAATCGATATAAATATCGTTCACGTTATAGTGGCGTTAACCTAATCAACACGGCTTCATATAATTAAATATTTTAGTGTCCATCCCAAATCGGACATCAAAATCAGATTTTGATTCTTTGAATATTATTCTAAAATATTCCTTATTTTAAAATATTCGTTATTTTAAAATATTCATTCATTCTGAACTGGAATCAGACATAGTCAATTACCATATAATGTTATTTATATGGATTTCATACAACACATGTATATAACAACAATGAAAACAATAATCTATTATCCAGAGTGCATTCTACACTTTATAAGCATTAATTATAAACAATTAACACTTTCTACAGTCTGTCAACCTATCGATTGACATACATCTAAACAATTGGGATTAGTGTACGTCAAATATCATCCCAATACCCGTGTGGGGTTTCAACCAACAAATACTGAATATTATTTGTGCAGTTGGGCGATGTGTAAAGTATATCGTCCCAATCAATATTAGTCAAATGAGTGTACATAAAGAAATCATTCAATGTGTAAATGAATATTTATTTTATTCATATACATGTTAAAAATTATATTTTAAACGATAAGATATTTTATTTCAATACATGAATATCTTATACAGTCCATTTCGCATCACAAACAATTTTCACAACACAATCAAACAAACAAGTCATCCATGGTCTGTGGACGACGGTGTCGGGTGCTGTTAAGCACTGTCTGCATCCTAGTATATATTTTAACTAGAAAATACAATCAAAGTGAGAAGTTCTCACCTAGAAGCTAAACCAAACGTCGCGACTCTTCATTCGTAGAAAATCTTCACCATGTTTCCAACGAGATCTGTTTCACGTGGTATATATGAAAAATCATATTTTTAAACAATGATCTTTGTAAATAAAAATCATATTTTTATTTTGATGTTTACACTATAAAAATATTGTTTTTATTCAAAACCATACATGTAAAAAATCGTATTTTTATTTCACTTTCATATATATAAAAAATCTAATTTTTATCTCTCTTTCATATATATAAAAATCGAATTTTTACATCGCTACTTCATTATAAAAATTATATTTTTATAACGCTAACGTACGTATAAAATCACATTTTTTATATAATTATCATTCACATAAAAATCACATTTTTATATTATATTCACCTAAATAAAAATCTCATTTTTATATATTTTTTCTACGTGATAAAAATCATATTTTTATTATGAAAAATCATATCTTTATTATAAAAATCATTTCTTGAAAATGCTACATACATGATAAAAACATATTTTTAGGCTATGTCAATATATATAAAAAAATACATTTTTATGCTATGTTAACATATATACAAGTTTCAGATTTTTCATAATTAAAAATCAGTCTTTTTATAATAAAATGAAATAATTTTTTTTAGAAAACTCACTGTTGTAGGAGTAGGAGGATGGGGGAGGGCGCTGGAGTTCGCCGGTGGTGGGTCTATAAGTGGCGGCGTGGTCTGTGGTGGCGTGGTGGGTTCAACGGCGGCTCAATTTGGGCTTCGCTGGTCCCGATCAGGAGGGGGGCTCGCGTCGGATTGGAGGAGGGAGTGGCGGCGGTTGACTGGCTGGAGGCGGCGCGTTGGCATCATCGGCGGTGGCGGCTACGAATAGGGGAAACGCGATTTTGATTTTGGGGGGAGGCGGTTTATCATTTGACTGGGGGGAGGGGTTGAGATAGTAGGGTTTGACTTCTAAGGGGATTATATATAATTATTATTTTATTTTTACTTTCTCCAAAATAGTAACCTTTTAATACGAACTCCAAACGAGACCCAACGACTGTCGCCCCTAGGTAAATACCCTTATTCCAAACACAATGAGATACGTCCTATAACCCGATTCAACTATTTCGATCAGTTTCATTTTAAATTAAAATATAAATCAATGTATATTTGATTTAAACGTACATTTTCATTTACCGGGGCCGCATACCGACTATAAAAATTTCAAAAAAATAAATCTGGTTATGTTTCGATGATACGGTCCTAACAAAACTAATTTCATCGAATTTGGTGACCGTTTGAAAAATGGTCAGTTTCTGGTCGATTCAATTTGACTAAAATTGACAAAATACGTTTTTTTTTGCCACGTTCACATATTGATCCCAAAAATTATGAAAATTGGAATCTAGTAATAATTTGACACTCCAGATCCAACAAAAGTGGTTTCGTCAAAAACGGAGGTCGTTTGCAAAATGGCTATTTATAAGGGCTTTATATATATTTAAAAATATATAAATTCCACAGCGACTGTTCTGAATTTTAAACTGGACGTAACTTTCAATTTATAAAACAAAATTTCAGTTTCTTACATCCGTTAGAAAGATATAGTTAAACAGATTCAAATATTTCTTGTTTCGTCCAATTCTGATTTATTTTGAATTCTGTATATTGAGTTGAAATTTGAAATCGAATTTTCAAACTGACGTGCCATTTCAGGCTCGTTATATAACTAAAATAAATTGTTCATTTTAACTTCGTCGAAAATAAATATTTAGTCGTTATTATTTAAAATAAATCATTTTGAATATTCAAAATCCGTTAAAATTGCCAAAATAAATTTTTTAAATTGGTTCTAATTTTCTGGGTTGTTACAGCACTGCCATGGCTCTCTCTCTCTCTTCTCAAATCTATTCTAAAATTAAAATGTTAGCCTAAGAGAATTATGAATTCAGATCTGGAAGAGAGAATCAACATCAATAAAAAATATTATTGAATCATGAAAGCAAGGTAAACTTCTTGATCCAATCTATTCAATTCTTCCTATTTCTTTGCTTCTCTTGTAATGAAAATAGTCGATCCACGTTATTAGGTTTCAAATCAAATTAAAGGGGAAAGGAAAACCATGGATGATAGGATGGATCCGAACCAATTTGGGAAAAGCATGAAAGCTGAGTGGGTTTAAACTATAGCCTTTAGATAATGTTATGACTATCGTTTAGCATTCCCCTTTTAATAAATTGTGATATTGCCGGTTTAACTATAAATTGCTGTTATAACAAGTTGAGATGTTAATATGAATAGTTTAGGAAATTCATATGTTGAATCTAATAAATTGGAGGAATGGTTAGCATGATATAATGTCAAATTATTAATATGAATAATTCATATATTTAATTAGTAGAAATATTAGAATGTTTACATTTTATAATATTAATTTGAACATGTGGGAAAAATTCATATATTGGATTTGTTGGAGTGCTAAAAAGTTTACATGTAAATTTGTCCTAATTATATACAGGGAAAAATTGGATTAGGTATATTACTATATGGATTCATGTTAACATAGAATCAAATAAATATGGGTTTGAAGCGTCGACCATATTATATTTAAAAATCTTAAATTGGATCATAAGTATAGAAAAATGATTTGGGCGCAAATGGGATCATATGTAATTGGCATAATTCGAATAATATGAATTTAGACATATAACCCATCATGAATATAATTGGTTAAATGGGCATTAACACCTATAAAGGCATAGGTTTAAATAACTGATTAATAGTGAATGCCTAGGATTACAATTAGAAATTGTAATTGCACTTATGACACGAGGTTAGGTTGCATTGGTGGTGGAAGTCTGCCCGGACCCGACCGACATATCCAGCAGCCACTAACGTTGAACCTAATGTGAGAGGTCTAAGTGCGCAAATACGAGATGGGCTATGACATGAGGTTAAGCCCAACTTGTGGAAGAAGTTTTCCTAGACCTGACCGACATATCCAACATTCTCAAGTTGTAGGCCTAATTTGGGAGGTCTATCCCATTATAAACCATAAATGGACATGGTAATGAATTAGACTACTTAACCTAATCTAATCCATAAGGATTGTATGAATATGAACTAAAGTTAGGGTTAAGTAAAAATTGGTTGGATAGTGGTTGGGCTAGGAAAATCTAAGGGGGTGGGTAATATTTACATATAGGCCCGCAAACTTAGCCCGTTAAGTTATGTAATTAAAGACACCTAGTGGTATACATAACCTATAGAAATAATAAATTTATGTAACTAAAGGCACCTTTTAGGGTAAGCATAACTTGTAGAAATGATAATCACCTATTATAAATAAATAACATTAATGAAAATGTTGTATAATAGGTAGACTTGTCCTAGGGACAAGTGAAGATTACAACTTAGGTTATAATAAACTAATAAGGAAATGGGATAACTGGCGAAATGAGATAAGGGACACTTAATTGTAAATTAAGTAATCAGTAAATGGGGAAAACCATAAACCAGTTGAGGAAAAGGGGGAAAATATATGAAATATAGGAAGTTGTACTTAATTATAAATTAAGTAATTTGTAAGCTTGGAAGTGTGTAACCCCGTTAATAAGAATGTTTAGGCTTGTCCTAGGGACAAGAGGAAATTATAGCATAGGTTATAATAAATGGGTAGAGAAACTTATTATTGGACCTTAGTTAATTGAACTAAGTTAATAAGTAAACAACGATAAGTTGTATTGACAATGTAAAATGGAATTATGATTAAATGAGAAAGAATGAGGAAAACTTATGAAATGAAATAACTTATATTTAATCATAAATGGTGAGTGACATGTTAATTAGAAAACATGTGAATTGGATATATTTAATTACATATTAAGTAAAACATGTTATTGTAATGGTGAAATCAACAAGAAGACAAAAAGGGGTTGTGCATTACAGACCTTGGGCCACAATATAGAGAATAACATGTTGTGGGCTTATTAATAAACTTAAATGGATTAAGTTGTATGACTGAAATTAATAAGCAAGAGAACTTGGTAATTTGAATAAGAATTCAATATAAATTGGAATAACCAAATTAAATGGAAACCTGATGAGGTGAGACAAGCGCGTAAAAGAATGTTTAGACATAGGGTCTAACAATATGCTAAAGTAAGGCACTTAGACCAGTCCGTACGGTTGAGGATAAATAACCCAACGAGGTAGATAATCGAGGTGTTATAAGGCACGAGGGGAGCGCACATTCATCTAATTGTTCTGATGGCTCTGTAGAACTGGAACGGGAAGCACGCGGTTTCCTAAAGTATGTAAGGTGCTCCTAGTAGTCCTCTAAGCAGCGACAGATGTCTTAGGCTATGCCTGCAAAGGTTGGGTCTGCGCGTAACTACTAGGTGGGTAGGCCTTGACTGCAGATGTAGCTATGCAGTCAGAATGCTATGACGAGGTGACACCAGGGTGGTTCGACGGTTGCCTCACGAGGAGGCAGAGGGTCGGGACCAATAAGGATAGTAGACAACCAGACACCCGTCATCGGCAGCCAGTGGTATGCGGAAAGACTCGAGCTAAACCCAAGATACCATTTCATCCTTCAATCTCGGGGTAAGGGGTTGAGTGGGACGCCACATGGATGTTTAGATTATTTGTGTAGGGGCAGTCTCTTAGCTCTGGTAGTCTTTACTAGTTGAGGGAGGGGCCGAGGTGGGGCAATAGCCACCACGAAAACAGACCCTAGGTATATCTGTATTTGGAGGATCTTAAAGGCGGGCATGTACAGGTATGAAAAAGCTCCCGTCCGTGTTCCGTGTTTCTTTTGTCACCCTGCCATGGAACTCTGTGCACATTAAAGGACGTGCGATTGAGGCATCGAGCTACAATTGAAGATACGTATGGTGGACAGTCTAGATACAAGCATGCCGTCTTTGGGTGGTGTATCGTAGACTTGAAGGCATTACTCCGGTATGGAGTCTGATTCGAACAAAGGTGGCAGTCAGTATGTTTACGTAGCATAGTAATGATAGATATATGCAGAACGTAATATTGATATATGTACGTCACTACGATGTAGGATTAAGGACTACGTATATTTCGATGGTGTTACGGTGGAGACCGTGCGAGTGGGGTACCATGGGGTGTACCTCAATATTAGGAGTAGCTACATATATATTGTATTAGGTTTACCCACTGGGGAGTAAATGGGTGCGACGTGTGTGTAAGCCTTGAGTGCTGTTAACCCAAGTAACCTAATAAATAAGAAAATATGATTGAACGGTATATGTAGGATTATCCAAATGTATAGTTTAAATCCAGTCACCAGAACTTGTGTTCTGACCCCCTCCTCATAACATAATCGCAGGTTAGATTTGTGGCAGGGACATGATAGCCTTGGATACTGGTTAGACAGTATTATTAATACGGTAAGGCTATATTTTGATTATGTTATATTTTATCCGTTCCGCTATGAGATATTTTCTGAGCTCTGACATATTTTATGTCTTTATCTTTTCTGTAGGATACTAGAGCAAACCAATCCGAGTTTCGAAAGATTGGAATTCAGAAAAAATTCGGTCTGTCGAAATTGGGGTTGTCACATCTGGTATCAGAGCTTAGGTTTAGGATTCCTACATAAATAGTGAGTGAAGGTATTTGTATTTTTAAAAATATAAATATTATATATATATATATATAACTAGATCCATAGAGGAACCCACTAAATAAAAACAGTATAAATGGGATGTTTGTTTTGTACACTAAAGGAATGAATAAGGAAATCTGAGACCCTTAGGTAATTAGGGTGGAGAGTGTACAATATACTTTGTATAGAAGGAAAGTAAATCCCACATGATTAGTATTTTGGGTTAGTGGGCTTGAAAACCTTATAAATTGGAAAAGGTTAAAAAGAGAAAAATGGATTAGGAATATATATAGTTGAGAGAATTGACTTTAGGGGGTGTCTAGGAAAGCCTAGAAGAAAATTTGAAACCCGCTTTGAGTCTAATCCCATTGTTAACTTTTAAGAACTTGAAATTATAAAAGTTTTGGGAAAATGGTTTATGGTGTTTTCAAGTTTTAAATCTTAAAAGTTATAAGTTTTAAATATGTAAATATACATATTGGGTTTTTGAAAGGAAAACGGGGTATATTTTGCAAATAGTTATTTCTTACGATTTTTTTATCTAAAGTAAAATTCTCTCAATAAAAGATGCATAATACAGAGCATGTATAGCTCGCTAGTTTTCTTGTTATATTTCATACAAGAATCTTTAATAAAGAAAGATTTTAAATCTCTATTCTTCTGACAACCCTTTTTGAAAAATTATTTTAAGATAATTTTGTTAGGTGGACAAAATAAGTGCAGGAATTAAGAATAGAGTGGATATTTGCACCTTGTAGTAAGAGACTAAACCGACCTTATAGGTAAGAACAAGTCATAAACCCGATGGAGAAAATAGTTGTCCGTATCTACTCCAGTTTTGTGATTTGAAAAAAAAGATGATTCACATTTTTAAGATGACACGTTTTTGTGGTTTGGCAAAAGTAAGTTTTCACGAGGAAAATGAAATTTTGAAAGAAAATTTAGATGAAAAAGAATGGCCAAACCATGTTTTAAAAGTATGGAGTAGGTAAGGGTTAGTGCCTAGGAAAGATGGGTAAAGTTTTGAAGCTATAAAGTAGATAGGAAAAAGTTTTGTAGCTATAAAGTAGATAGCGAAAATTATTTTGGAATAATAGTGTGAAGTGGAAGGACGCATGATTTAGCAGCATGATTAAGAGCTAATCCAGAGTTAAGAAGGTAAGAAGGTAAATAAGATGTGTAACGTTTCAATATAATTTATTAAATACTTAGATCGTTATTGAGAAGTTAAAATATAATCATAACTTATAAATTATATAAATCATTCATTCATGATCAAAATTAGATGGAACTAGGTTCATTGGGATCGTGGCAATGAAGGTTACGCTGTCGAGCTGGAACGAGGTGATTTAGATACAATCAGAATTTCATTTAATTTTAAAGTCTATTTAAAATTAAACGAAACAATGCAGGAACCGTCAAATCAAAATAAACGGTGAGTTTATTCTCATACTTTTCTGGACAGTTATGATGTGGTAAATTCATATAATTAAAATACTATTAATAATATATATTGGTTGATTGGCTGCTTTGGTTGCTTATAATTGATTTAATGGTTGTTGTTAATTATATTATTGGCGTTAATTTATTTACTTAAAATTATATGCCATCATGAAATGTTATAATAATCTGTGATGCAGGGAAGGACGGGTTGGAGGGAACCGACCCAATTCCTCAAATATCATGTGTTATTTATTTTTATATTGTTTACACATGAACTGATTGAACCCCAAATAACACTAAAACTTGTTTAAATATTGATGGCTGAATGGATGTGATCGTTATTGTGAATTTAATCAATCGACAGTATTGATTAAGTGATTGGCAGTGATGGCCTAAATATATTGTTTTATGACGTTGTTTTGCTGGTAGGCAAATTGACGGAGTTTAAATTTATTTTATAAATAAATTGAAGATTTCAAGTTTATTTTATATGAGTTGATTAAAATAGATGTTTTATAAATATATTTATAATTAAAACCATGTTTTACAAATGTGATTATTGAAAATTTATATAACAAATTCTTGCGCAGTTTTATGTACAGAAAGTTAGGAGCTGATATACGGATTAGTGAAATTGAACAGTTGTTTTATATAATAATTAAAGTGATGTTTTTAAATTAATTAGATTATTTATTTATGTAAGAGGGAAAAGTGAATAGAAATCTGTAATGAACCGCAAATTCGTACTATCTGAGTTGATTACATACATCACACGTCCAAACCAAATATCATAGAAATACAAATATATTTTTTTAGAAGAAAAAGGTAGAAGAAGAACAGAAATAACAACACAGAATCTCACATCGCAGCGGAACAAAATATAATATATCATAACTTTTGAAATACAAAATTTCAAATGTAAGATATAATTATTAGAGTACAACACTTACAACACTGCGGAAATAAAAATACTATATCTAACACTGAAGCCTCCTGCTCCAAGCTCCTTTAGATAGACCTGTAAAATCCTGAACTACTTGACTGCCCGTACAAAATTAAGCACCCAAGAGTTTAGGTAAAACAAAACAAAATAAACTCTGGGGCAGTCATAGGACTGGTATGAGTAAACAATTTAAAACAGTTTGAGAAAGTAAACGATATCTCATAAGACCAGCTGTATAACACAGAACGGGTTTTTCCCTTATGAGAATCCAAAACACTTGTTTTAACTTTCAAAAATCCTTTAAAAAGAAATGATAATCTTTATATCAAAATTCTTTTTATATTATAATAATGTCTAAATCAAATAAATAGAAATCTTGTGGAACGCTTTCATCTCACGCTCCACATACATAATATGCAATCAAAACCGCGAGCACTTATTGAGTAATTAATTTCCAACTATGACAAGGTATGGAACCACACTCCGATAGTGTATCTCTAGAGGAGAATACACTAGGTTCAACAAGAACATCTTGTACCTTGGCCACACATGACCGACCACTCATTTCGCTTGTGTGTATTGAATGTATATCACCAACGGTTGGGATCAGCAACCATTTTCCCGAATGGGACAACATCGAATAGAATAAAGAATGAAATGAATTTCTCTAGATAGGTGATAATACACCCTGATTGGGAGCTACCCACTTAGCCATGCTGCCTGCCTGATTTTTGTCATTTCCCGGTTGTTGAGGCCTGAGGCTACGATTACTTATCATTCATTGATAGCACAAGCATTTTGAATGTCACATGGTCAGATCCGTTAATCAATAATTGATTTATATAAATATAATCTGGATATTATGCTAAGAGAATAAATTCTCTGCCACCATATATATTTATATAGACAAATATATGCGATCATTGGAAATACTCTGTAGGACATTCGTTCATATACGTTCGTTCTAGGATTGAACGAAACCGAAGGCACAATTTCCATAAATGGAAAAAGCCCTTGCACTTTACTCCGTTTTCAATTATCTGCATATAATCTGATTCGGAATGCTACTGCCAATACGGAGTGGTTCTCGGATAATAATCCAACCGGTCTCTCCATATTGACAACGATATTGGCAAATACTTCGATAGTCGGTTATTTAACTATCGAAGAAAAACAAACATTCATTCATAATATCAAACAATCACCGGGCCCATTGATTAATACTTCATTAATTAAATCACTTCTTCATTCCTTTACCAATATTTGTTAACAAAATATTATCAATAATCAACTTGGCCTCTTACGCTACTTGGAAAACATTTTCATATCTCGCCTTCTTTTATTTTCTACTTAGAAAATATCTTCTATTTATAACTGGAAAATATTCCAATTACTTATCTCTTTCCCGAACTCAGTTATTTTTATACTTAGGAAATATTTATTATACTTCCAAAATTCCACTTACGTGGGTTAAAACGAATGTTGTGTATAACATTGTTACAACAACCCAAAATACTGCATTCAACCTAATCTTATCAAACATTTATCCTCGATATTGAATCTTGTTATTTATTGGTTTAAAATGAAATCAATCAAGTTGGGGGTATAACTACCTCTCATACCTTAACTGAATAACATTCTTAACTTCAAAACAAACAAGACTACTTATCTCGAAAAATCTATTTCATAAAAACCAATTATTCATGTTTAAAACGTACATACGATTCTCTATTCTATTTTTACCAGATTTAATTATAGATTTCCTTTTTGTTTATAATATTCTATTTTAGGTTCGTTTCCTTATCGAATTCAATATATATTGATATATTGTTTTTCTAGTTTTCAAAATCTCTTAAAAGTACTCTAACTCCTTAAATTTCCGGAAAATTTCGGCATAACCTCCTTTGTATGGGTCGAATTTCCATACACTTTGAGTTGACTAATTACACCACACGTCCAACCGAAATTGCACAGAAATACGAATCATTATTAGAAAGAAGTTAGAGGATGAGAAATAGAAAGAAAGAGAAATTAGAATAGAAGAAAACGAAGAACACAAATCTCACAGCGGAATGAATAAAATATATTAAATAACATAACTTTTGAAATACAAATTAGTAACTGTATATACATACCATTATCAGAGCACACCAGTTATTCCTTGAACAGTTATAAACACCTGTTTCCAGATACAACATAGTACACAGCGGAAAATATAATAGTCTAAAGCTAACTGACGAAGCTGCCTGCTTCAAGCTACTCCAAGTGAATCTGTAACATCCCGACTACTTGACCGCTCGTACAAATTTGGGCACCCAAGAGTTTACGGAAAACAAAAAACAAAATAAACTCTGGGTCAGTCATGGGACTGGTGTGAGTAAACTCCAACCATTGGTTTAACTTTCAAAAACCTTTTCGAAATAAATGAAAATCGTAAGACCGATCCACACATAAACACGGATGGTTTTTACCTTACGATAACCAAAAATATTTTTGGTATCAAACCCAATGATATTACAATAGTGTCTAAATCAAATAAATAGCAATCTAGCGGAACGCTTGCATCTCACGCTCCATATATAATATTAAATCAAAAACCGCAAGGCGCTTATTGGAGATTGGATTTCCAACATGACAAGGTATGGAACCACCTTCCGATAGTGTATCTCTAGAAGGGAATACACTGGGTTCAACAAGAACATCTTGCAACTCTACCCACACATGGCTGACCACTCATTTAACTTGAGTGTATCGATCATATTATCACCAACGTTTGTAATCAACAACCGTTACCGAAATCATATAGCAGCGAATAGAATAAGAAGCAAATGAAATATTCTCTAGATCAGGTGATAATACCCCTAATGGGAATGACCCATATGGCCATGCTTCCTGCCTGATTTCTGTCATTTCCCGTGTGATGAGGTTTGAGGTCGCGATTATCTTTTTAGAACACCTTGCCACCATTTACTTTGAATGCCACATCGTCAGACATTCGTCCATATATGTTTTCCTGGGACTGGACAAACCGAAGGCACTATTCTATTAATCCATTTTGGGTAATTTCTACCTAGGATTAATAGAACAGCCCTTGCAATTTACTCCGTCTTCAATTATCTTCAACATAAGTTGATTCGTAACGCTTATACCAATACGGAGTGGTTTTTAGATATTAAATCTAACCCCAGTCTCTCCATACTGATAACGGAGGTATAAAATAAATCAAACTTGGATAGTCGGTGATTTAACTATCAAAGAAACATCCATACAATCAACGGTCCTATTTCCAGATGGAAATTCTACCGATCAACCATCAAATAACACTGGCCCCTTTTAAATTACTTCCTGATTATATTACCATTCCAAATTCTCATTTCCCATTTTCCATTTCTTTTCAAAGCTTAATTTTCTCTCTCGATTCTTAGAAAACATTTCTAATATCATAATTCCTTTATTTAAGAAAATATCTCTTATTCGAGTTAGAAACATTTATATTTATCCGTGAATCCTTATTTTCTATATTCAGAAATTATACATTATTAATATCGAAAAACATTCCCATTTTCTTAATTCCTCATTTACCAATTTATTTCATTCTCTATGTGTAGATAATATCTCTCATTTGATTTGGAAAAACGTTTCCAAAATCCTTTAAATTAACCCGATGTTATAAAAACATCGTTATTATAGCCAACACAATTTAATCATTCATTACTAATCGTATTACTCACTTTCACTATCGAACCTTAGCTATTCGTCCATCAATCATGAAGCCAGTCAAGTTGGGGTATAATTACCTCTCAGACCTTAACTAAACAACATTCTCAACTTTGAAATAGTCAAAGCTCACAACTTCAAACAAAGCATCGCTTACGGGACTCTCAGATTCAATCTAAGAATTCACTTATTTTACGGAAAAATATTGATTATAACGGTAGCATTATAATCGTTGTTTCCAAATATTAATTATAATGGTAGCGTTAAAAAAACATTTATTATAACGGTAACATTACAATCGCTGTTTAGATTTACAAAGCATTTAGTATAACGGTAGCATTAAAATCGCTGTTTAGGTTTACAAAACATCTATTATAACGGAAGCGTTATAATCGCTGATTAGGTTTACAAAACATTTACTATAATGGCAGTGTTATAATCGTTGTTTTCCAAATATCTGATTTATAAAAATATAACCTGTACTTACTAATTTTCAATAAATAAATTAATAAGTAAGTAAATAAATAAATTTGATTCAAATGTAAAGTAAGAATAACTACTTCCCTAAATTTGATATAATCGAATTCAGCAAATAACTTTCTCTCGAATAATCTATATTCAATTTATATTCTGAACTTCGGAATTTATCTACCATTTCAGATTAATCCAAATTCAACTTTGAATTTATCCTTTCCAAATCATTACCAAATTCCCTTATAACCATTCCAGTCTACAAAACGTTATCATAATTTATTTATGTTCCGACTTTTGAACTAAAAGTCATTGTTTTCTTTTAAAAACGATTACCCATTTCCCTTTTCATTCAATTTCCAATCTGGATTCATATTTCAAATCTAATTTTCCTTTAGAGATATTTTATTTGTAAAATATTTGCTTTAAACCATTATTCATTTTAATCGTGAATATATTTCTTTTATATATAATCAAATCAGTTTGATTTCATTCTTATAAATAATATCTTAACCCAAATTCTATTTATAACTTATGTTCAGAATTTTTCATACGAATCTCATTTTCTGTATTCCAATCATTTAAAACCTCTTTTATAAATACCTTTATAATTTGCTAAGTTCAAATCTATTTTCAAATATTGGTTTCAAAACCGATTTTCGCTTTCCCATATAAATTCATATTTCAGTTTATCCACTAATTTATAATTCACTTAATTTATATTCTTATTTATAAACAACTTCTTGATTTATCCACTTGAACGGGTTTCTATTTTCAACTCTATTCAAAATTTTATTTCTAGTTTAGAAGTAAATCCCATTTTTAAATCCCATTTTTTTCTTTTCCACATTTAAAAATATTTTACAGTATCTAAATTACCAAGTTTTTAGGGCCTGGGTAAATCAAACACAACATATCCAACGAGGGATTGTATAAGACATCATATATCACAGTCAAATAAAAATAATAATATACTTGTTGAGGAATCCAATTGGATTCCTCCAACCTGTTTCACTACATCCACAAATGTTAATCAACAAAAATATCATCAATTCCATTAAATATGGTGTTAGAATCAATATTCAAACAATGGTTTCAGTATCAACCATTTCAATCAATTTTATCAACCATTCATCCAATCAACAATCACACAGCATAATATTAATATATTTAAAACTCGTTTATATAGACATATAAACGAAGCAGGGTTAGTGAGTTTACTCGCCTTAATTGTTGAATAACGATCAGTTTCAGATTAAAGGAATCAGGCGTTTTGACTTGCCAAAAATTCCAACCAGCCCCAAATTCGCTCATTTCAGTTTCTACATGTAGCCTTCGTTCATCTGATCCCAAAGGATCCTGTTTCCTTGAATTTGGTTAACATATGAGAAAGTTATTCAATTCAAAATTTCTCGATTTAACTTAAATAATTAAAATTTCTTAATTAATCATTAATTATGGTTATACCTCCTAATCCCGTTTTTAAGCTGCTAATCGCGTCCTCATTGGCTTCTTCTTGCGTAAACCACTGATGTAATATTCATCCAACTCCACCATGCCTTGTCTCTTCCTTCCCTGCAGCCCGTATCCTCCACCGTTTAACGAATGGTTGCCACCATTCTCATCTCCTTCGAGAGCCTCTCCTGACCACACTCAAATGCGCCAACTCTCATCCTCTTCCCCAACGCGTCAAACAGTCAGACACGCATCCTATGCACACGCCATACTTCGCACAAGCACAACCGAAGCTACTAGTAAAACTCTCTTCGAATCCTGCTGCTCCATGCCATGTGCTATAGTGTAAAGTTGAAGTCTTCAACTGAATGTTAAATAAACAGTCATTCAATTTATAGTCATATATGATTCGAATTATTCATAAACTGCTACAATTCTTTGTTGGTCAACTGCTGTATCACTAATACCTTTCTTTATTGCTAATAGAAATCAAATGCCTTCCTTCTAGTCATCCATACCCCTGCTGCTTCCTGTCAAAACAAATCAGTCATTTGCACCACCCATTCACCACAACATCAACATAACCATTACCATCTTAACTCGCACTCACCACTGAAAAACCATCCTCAAATTATCACATGCGAACAAAACCTCCCCTTACCTAACTAAACAAACTCAAAACTTCCTTCCCCGTTTCTTTTGAAAACCATTCCTCTTGAACACAGTAAAAAAAGTCCCTTCCTCGTTCAACTAAATCGCATATTACAACTCCCCTGTAACTCCTCACCCTTCCTCCTTCATGTTTACTCACCACAGCCCTTTTCTTCTGATTTCCTTTACTATTGTTTTCATTCAAAACTAAACCCACAAAAAATAGTGACTTAACCCAAAGTCTAGCCAAACAGAAAACTTACAGGAAAAATACTTCACGAAACTGTTACTTCCTCATTAGTTGCTACTCGAAAACAATATCGCCTTCAATTCCTATCGCCGCACCGTCATTGCTTCACCAGTGATCGATCAGACCTCGTCGCCCCGATGCCCTACCCACATTGAACCAAACTACCCTGGTATGCACCCCAAAAAGATCAACCCAGCTCTTTCCTTCTTAAAATCTGACGTGGACCTCCTCCATAATCACGTGTGTACAACCGTTACTCATATGTTATGATAAATCCTTCTTCTTCATTCTACGATAGCTATAGAAAAATGAACCCAGCACTACCTTTGACTAGTCACTGGTGTCGTCTGAGAACACCAAACATTCCTCAAATCCGGCCAGTTCAAACTCTGAACTTCCACTTCCAATTGTCACTGTCAGATCCTTCCACCATCACCCAGACCGACATCAAAAGCCTTAAAATCTGAAACCCTAAATCTGCTGTTTTCGAGCACCACAGACCTCTGCCCATAATGGCACCATCTGCCATTTATAGAAGGCCCACACTCCCCTCTATAAATTCCCAATTGATGTCATTCTTTGATAAACCATGAGTTAAGTGATGCGATCAAAAAAATGGAAAGTTGGCTTTGTTGAAAATTTGTGAATTAACGATCTTCTTGAGAGTTCGATTTTTTTCCTGAGTGAGGACGGATAGAGAATAGCACGATTTTATAAAAGGGAAAGAAGAAGGATAGGAACGAAGTCGTTATCAAGAGGTACAATGTAGGAGGGTTATTTTCAAAGTAGCTGCGTTTATAGAGTGCCCATTATTCAAACTGGACACGTGCTAATTAATACTCGGACTGTTTCTGGTCACTTCCCATTTATTGAATTAGATTTTATTATTATTTTGTTTATTATAACCATACCGATATTTATGGCTTTCTAATGTGGTGGAGATTTCGGAATGACACCTCATATTCTGCGAAGATTTGGAATGATTTTAAAGATTGGGTTGGCATTTGTTTTAGTCTTCCCTATGCTGAGATTTGATAGAGGGTCGTCAATATTTTCAAAATCGATGCTGCGAACATAACCCTTATTTATAATATTATTAAATTTAATTCAACTCTCAACATTTACTGATGTTCGATCGAAATAAAATTTGAAATTCTATACTAATTTGACATCCTAGACTCGATGGAGCCATTTTTTTGAATTTTGATATCGTTTGAAAAATTCACCATTCTTAATTTCTATATTTAATCGAATAAAAAAAATTAATGTTAAAATAATGAAATTCAATGATAATAAATTATTTTTATTGTCTATAGAATATTATACAACTTCCAAATAATCCAAATATAATATTTTAAAACAATTTAAATATTCAGAATTCAATGACTAAAAATACGGGTTGTTACATTCCTTACCCCTTAAAAGAATTTGTCCCCGAAATTACTAAGGTAGGAGAAATGTTATAAACCGTAATAACTAGGTTAAAAATCCATTAATTCGCTTCTTAAATTCAGTTTTGACTGAACAGGTTAAATTCAATTAAAATATTAATTCATTCCTACCCACGAAATTTTTCAAAAATTTTCTAACACCTTAAATTTTCGGAAAAATTTGGCAGAGTCTCCCCTATACGGAGGGATATATGTTATTTAATATATTTTATCCGTTCCGCCGTGAGATATGTTTTCTTCTATTCTGATTTTTTTCTTTTCTCTTTCTCATCCTCTAACTCCTTTCTACTAATGATACGTATTTCTATGCAATTTGGATTGGACGTGTACGAAAATTCGGGCCATTACATTTGGTCCCGGAAGTTTCAACTCTCGAATCCAGACACTAATACATCACATGTCCAAATTCAAGTATCGAAAACCTAGAAAGCTAATAGAAAGAAATTAGAGGACAAGAAATAGAAAGAAAGAAAGTTAAGAATGGAAGAAAGAAAAAGAATAATAATACACAGTCTCACATCGCAGCGGAATAAAATATAATACAGAAATAAATCTTTATTGAAAACTTGAAATAATACTTACATTCATCAGAGTATAGTAGTCATTCATCACATCTGGACAGTTATAACAATCTGTCCTTGATTACAACACACAGCGGGATGCTATATATACCCTATGTCTGAACTCCTCCATCTTGTCTCCTGAGATCTGTATCGTCTTATCCTGAACTTGTAGAACTCGGCCTGACTCGACATATATTAGATACAGTACGTATGAACACCTCCATATGTGTGATGTACTCTGATATTGTAAGTATATTAGAAGATCTCTATAAAGATTTATTTATGTATTATATTTTGTTCCGCTGCGATGTGAGATTCTGTGTTGTGGTGTTTCTTCTTCTTCTTCTATTCTAACTTTCTTTCTTTCTTATCTCACCCTCTAATTTCTTTTTATTAACTATCCATTGTTTTCGGTGTTTGGAAGATATGCACGAGATACAAGATTGTATTTATGTCAATTTTCGGGTCCCAAAATTTTTGGGTCGTTACAGTGGGCACCCAAGAGTTTAGGGAGAACATAGAAAAATAAACTCTGGGTCAATAATGTAGTTCAGGATTTTACAGATTTCCTGGAGAAGCTTGGAGTAGGAGGTTTCAACGTTAGATATATAGAGTTTATTTCTGCTGTAGTGTCTATGTGTTATATTCTGATGATGTATGTAAGTTCGAATACTATTGTATTTCAAAAATGGTTGTATAATTATTTTATTTTATTCGTTCCGTTGTGAGATTTGTGTTTACTCTAATTCAATTGTTGTGATCTTCTTTTCTTCTATTCTTTTATTCTAATTTTCTATCATATCCTTTCTCATCCTCTAATTTCTTCGTTTGGCATCTGGCTTTTAGTACTCTTTGGGTTGGACTTGGGTTATATTTGGTCGAATCAAACGGTACCGAAATCTGGGTCGTCACACTTAACAACCCAAATTTTAGTACACTTTGAGTCGACTAAAACAATACAATTCCAACCTAAATCGCACTAAAATTCAGATGTTCAAGAAAGAAATTAGAGGGTGAGAAATAGAAGGAAAGAAATTTAGAATAAAAGAACAAGAAGAACAGAATCAGAGTAACACGAATCTCACAGCGGAACGAGTAAAATATATTAGATAACAAACTTGAAATACAAAACTGTATTTGTACTTACATACAACATCAGAGTATAACACATATACATCACAGCGGAATTAACTTTATATATCTAACGCTGAAGCCTTCTGCTCCAAGCTCCTTCCAGTGTATCTATAAATTATTAATACATTGCTTTAGTTTATTATTAAGAAGTGCAAGTTATTGACCACTTTATTTCATATGTTTAAAAGAGAATCAAAACTAATTTTACACAAGTATGTACGTATAAATAGATATATTTATCTATTAATTAATTTACAAAAAAGTCTTTTTACCAAAACAAAATGACACCATGCCTATATATATATATATATATATATATATATATATATATATTGGACGGGTTTTATTTGGAAAAAAGGGGAAAAAAATATGAAATGATATTTTCGTGGTAAAGAGATAAATGAAGGAGATTGGTGAAAATTGTAACGATATTTTTAAAAGGTAAAGGAAAGAGATTTAGAATGATTTATTCTAAAGAATAAGTGACGATAATGGTGTTCAAATAACGAAACAAAAGAGATATCGTAACGATTGTTTTAAAATGATAAGTTGAATCGGTTTCCCAATTACAAATAATAAGTAATGTTATTGCAAATGTTTTGAAATGGAAGTTAATAGGAAAATTAGATATGATTTTATGATATATTTCCTAAGTATATAAATAAAATGATTTGAGATTATTAATATATTCGAATTATACTATTTTTGGTATTACACTTGATATATTATTTTTAATGGCCAAATGACGTTGTATACTAAACCAATGGATTTATTTTGTTTTTATGATTGTTTATTTTGATAGTTAAATAACCGACTATCAAAATCATACCCAATGCGTTGTTGGTATGGAAAGCCCGGGATTGAATTTATATTCGAAACCTAATCCGAGCAATGAAATACGTAAACAGAGAAGATATATGATGCTGATCAAGATGGAGCAATTGAAGACCATAAATCTTCATGAGCGGAGGAACTATTGTTGAATTTCTCTAGATGATCCCTAGAGATATATATTTGACAATGATTCTGTCGTGATTGAAATCTACGGATTGCGAGGACTACTCACTATAGGGTGATTCCTAGGATGTGGTAGGAGGGTGCATTCGGTTCATCCTGTTCCTGGATGACGTGTATGGACGATGTGAACAATGGCCAGATGTTCTAAAACTCGATTATAACGTTAAGCCTCATCAACCGCGAAATGACAAAAATTGGGTAGGCAGCATGTCTATGTGGGTCGCTCCCATTAGGTTGTATAATCACCTATCTAGAGAAAATCCATTTCCTTCCTTAATCTATTTCGATGCTGTCTCTTTTCGGGAAATGGTGGTTTGAGCCCAACCGTTCGTAATATACATTTGATACACTCAAGCGAAATTAGTGATCGGTCATGGCCGGGTTGCAAGAAGTTCTTCTTGAACCCAGTGTATTCCCCTCTAGAGATACACTATCAGCAGGTGGTTCCATACCTTATCATAGTCAGAATCCAATCTCCAATAAGCGCCCGCGGTTTTGTTTTTATACTATATATGTGAAGCGTGAGATGCAAGCGTTCTGCAAGATTCTATTTTTTTGTATTTAGACAATATCATAATATCAGAACACTATATCGATTTCATAAATATTTTGGGTTATCATAAGGTTAAAACCATCCGTATTTATGTGTGGATTTGGTCTTATGATTATCCTTTTCTTTAAAAAGGATTTTAACTTTAAAATCAAGTTGGATGATATTTTAAACTTAGCGAGTTTTCTCACTCTGGTTCACCAGACTGACCCAATATTCGTAATGCTCGGGTTAGACTGGGTTGTACAGGTTCAGGTTATTGAATGCTGTGAAGTCCAAAGACAAGCTGAAAGATTTCAGACGTATGATGTTATACCTTTATTATTCCGCTGTGTGTTGTATATGAGGGAAGTTTTTTATAACTATCCAAATGGGTTGTTGTACTCTGATTAAAGTATTATTTCAAGCTCTAATCAAAAGTTATTTCTATATTATATTTTGTTCTGCTGCGATGTGAGACTCTGATTCTGTGTTAATTCTTATTCTTATTCTTTATTCTAATATTTCTTTCTTATCTCACCCTCTTACTTCTTTCTCCTAGCTTTCTGGGTTTTCGATACTTGAGTTGGACACGGGATTATATTAATGTCATGATTCGAGTGTCGAAATTTCCGGGTCGCTACAAATGAACTCTTGGGTGCCCAAGTTTGTACGGGCAGTCAAGTAGTCGGGATTTTGCAGATTCACTTGGAGGAGTTTGAAGCAGGAGGCTTCACCAGTTAGCTATAGACTATCATATTTTTCCGCTGTATTATTTTCGTATCTGGAAACAGGTGTTTATAACTGTTCCAGAAACAGCTGTTGTGCTCTGATGATGGTATGTATATAAAGTTACTGAATTATACTTCAAAGTTTATGTTATATAATATATTTTATTCGTTCCGCTGTGAGTTTGTGACTTCGTTTTCTTCAAACGTATCATAGTTGGTATGTATAGAAAGATCAAAAACTCACAGCGGAACGAGTAAAATATATTAGATAACATAAACTTTGAAATACAATTCTGTAACTTTATATACATACCATCATCAGAGCACAACAGCTATTTCTGGAACAGTTATAAACACCAGTTTCTAGATACGAACATAATAGACAGCAGAAAAATATGATAATCTATAGCTAACTGGTGAAGCCTCCTGCTTCAAACTCCTTCAAGTAAATCTGTAAAATCCCGACTACTTGACTACTCGTACAAATTTGGGCACCCAAGAGTTTAGGGAATACAAACAAAATAAACTATGGGTTAGTCATGGGATTGGTGTGAGTAAACTCCAACCATTTGTTTAACTTTCAAAAGCCTTTCGAAAAAAATGATAATTGTAACACCGATCCACACATAAACACAGATGGTTTTTACCTTATGATGACCAAAAATATGTTTTTGATATCAAATCCAATGATATTACAATAGTTTCTAAATCAAATAAATAGAAATCAAGCGGAACGCTTGCATCTCACGCTCCATATATAATATTAAATCAAAAACTGCAGGGTGCTTATTGGAGATTGGATTTCCAACAGGACAATGTATATGGATGGATCTGACAATATGGAATTCAAAATGGGGACAAGATGTTCTAAAAGGAAATCGTGACCTCAAGCCTCATCAACCGGGAAATGACAGAAATCGGGCAGGCAGCATGGCCAAGTGGGTCATTCCCATTAGGGGTATTATCACCTGATCTAGAGAAATTCCATTTTGCTTCTTATTCTGTTCGTTGCTGTGTTCTTTGGTAACGGTGTAACTTAACCACTTTGATCGACTATCTTGATTCATATGAAGATGTAAACTTCTATAGTTTTACTTGAATACGAAATCTTTGTACTGCTTTTTATGACCAGATGTTTGAAAAACATGACTTAGAATGGTTGTTTTTTCCTCTTTTTTTCTATTCCAGTTGTACATAAAGAATCCACAAGAACATGCACTCGTGCATGTTGGAGTTCATGGTACAAAAGTACCAGTGTATATTATATTGACAGATATATAAGTGTCGTATATATAAGATGAACAATTTGACTTCCCATTTGTTTAGCAGCATGCGCACAAACAAGGTGACCATGGGGACACAGTATGCAAGGCATTGGAATGAACCTTTAGGCAAAACTCAAAAATCTCAAAATATAAACCCGATGTTAATTTATGATGGTAATTGGTACTTGCAGGCACTAAATGAACAAATATTATTTAAGTTTTAAGGTAACGACCTAAGGATTTTCGGCCCCAAAAATCGACGTAAATACACTTTCATATCCCATGCCGATCTTTCGAACACCGAAAACACTGGATGATTATTATAAAGAAATTAGAGGGTGAGATAAGAAAGAAAGAAATATTAGAATAGAAGAAGAACAAACACAACACAGAATCTCACATCGCAGCGGAACAAAATATAATACAGAAATAAATCTTTATTGAGAGGCTTCAAAAATTCTTATAATATCAGAGTACATCAACAATTCTGGGTAGTTGTAATAACCTTCCCTCATATACAACACACAGCGGAATAGTAGATATATAATATCATACGTCTGAATGCCTTAAGCTTGTCTCTGGACTTCGCAGCGTCCGATAACCTGGACCAGTACACCTTGGTTTAACCCGAGCATTTAGAAAACATCGGGTCAGTTTGGTGAACCAGAGTGAGAAAAACTCGCACAGTATTAAGTGGTATCATCCAACTTGATTTTAAAGTTCAAAAAATCTTTTCGAAAGAAAAGGATAATCGTAAGATCAAATCCACACATGAATACGGACGGTTTTTACCTTACAATAACCCAATTTTTTTGAAATAAATATCCTTTCTGATATTATAATAGTGTCTAAATACAAGTAGATATCAATCTAGCGAAATGCTTGCATCCTATGCTCCACATATATAGTATACAATCAAAATCGCGACGCTTATTAGAGATTGGATTCCAACTATGACAAGGTATGGAACCACCTGCCGATAGTGTATCTCTAGAGGAGAATACACTGGGTTCAACAAGAACGTCTTGCAACCCGGGCCACATATGACTGACCACTCATTTCGCTTGAGTGTATCGAACGTATATCACCAACGGTTGGGCTCAAACCTCCTTTTCCTAAAAGGGACAGCATCTTAATAGATTAAAGAAGCAAAAGTAATTTCTCTATATATGTGATTATACAACCTAATGGGAGTGACCCACATAGCCATGCTGCCTGCCCGATTTTTGTCATTTCCCGGTTGATGAGGCTTGAAGTTTAGATTAACTTTTGGAACAACTGTTCACCATTCACTTTGAATGCCACATAATTAGATCCGCCAGATATCACTAATTGACGTCCACAAAAATATTCTAGTTGGAAGCTAAGAGAACAACCATTCTCCGCCACCAACTATGATATGTTTGAAGAAATCAACGTACGTGATCCCTTTGGAAATACTCCGTCAGACATCCATCCATACAAGTCATCTAGCAACAGGATGAACCGAAGGCACTCTCCTACATCATCCAATATAGGAATCACCTCATGGATCAGTAGCGAGTAGTCCTTGCAACCCATAGATTCCAACCACGACAGAATCACAACTTATCTCTGCTTGCCAGGCAGAGAATACTGGTGGTTCTTTCATTTATGAAAATCCACGGTCTTCAGTGCTCCATCTCGATTATCTTCTGATATCTTCACGTATTTGTTGGTCGAAATGGTTTTCGAATACAACTTCTATCCCGGTCTTTCCATACCAACAATCGTATTGGACAGATTTAATAGTCGGTTATTTGACTATCAAAATAAACAGTGATTCAATCATGAAAACCCAATGAGTTCACTGGTTCAATATTCAGCGTCAATTGGCCTTTTTATAATTACAGATTGATTCACTTCTTCTTAATTAAAACTTCTAACTATTTTAATGTTTAAAAATACGATAATTGAATTCTTATTAAATAATGCCTTCCAAACCGTTTCATTATAATACTTAGTAAAATAACTTATAACCATATTCAATTTCCACTTACTTCTCCTTTCAAAACATTTTTTTACATCTTGTTTATTATTTAAATTTGGGAAATCCATTAAACTTATTATTCGTAAAACAACATTACAAAATATCCTTTATTCCATTCTTGAAACAATAACTAACATTTATTTGTATAAAATAAAACTCAACTTTACATTTCCTTTCTAATCCGAAAATATCGTTATAATTCACGCAATCCCTTTTATTTCCCTTCTACTTTGGAATTCTCATTATATATTTTCCCTTCTTTTTAATTTCCTTTACTTTGGATCTTTCGTTATATATTCTCCAAATTTTCACCAAACGTTGCACTATTATTTTGCTAATGGAAATATTAAATTATCATTAACCTCTTTTACCATTACCAACTAAAATCATCTTCAAATAATCCTGATTTTGTTCAAGTTGGGTTATTTTAATTACCTCTCAGACCTTGATCAACAACTTCCTTATCCTTAGATAAGTATAAGTTGTAATCCAAAAACCCATATTCCATTCCAATCTCAAAACAAATTCCATTTAACTATTTTATTCAAAATACAGTTTCATAAACCTTCTTACCTTTTGGGGAATCTCTTTCTCGGATATAACCCTTCTTTCTTAATTCCATAATTAAGTAATTTCTTATAAACAACACCTTTTTAACTCTGTCGCTTTAAACAAATACCTTTATAGTTCGGATTTGGTTATACAACCCTATGACCCACTTCTTTACCCAAATTCACTTTTACCAATCTCCTTTCCAATCTATGCAAACATTCCCCGCTCTGGAAATCTTATTTCGATTTCCCCTTTTTTACTTAATCTCATTATTAAGTATTGTTAATTTAAAATTAATGCTTTTACACTTTAAATCTTATTTATATAACCCTGGTTTATTATAAAACCTTTTATCTTAATTTCCTCTAACTTAATTCAAATAATTAAGTAACATTTATTTCAAGCTATTGTTTTCGCTTGGAATTTCTTTTTAACTTCGTTATAAAAATTCTGGTTTTAAATATATAACCCGTTCATAAACTCCTTCCCCCATTCAACTAGATTTCATTTCAACCTCGATTACTTTTTACATTAATTCAATTAAAAAACTAATTTCCCAAATTATTATTAATTAGGATAACAATTCACTTTAATCATTAACTACTGTAAAGGTAGTTAATTCCTTTATTAACTGAAATAAATAGTAAATTCCTTTTTTTAAAACTTCATTAAAATTAAAAAAAATATTCCTTAAACTATTTAATTGCGTAAATTCGAAACAAACTAATTTAATAGTCGATTCCACTTAAAACAGTCGGTTTAGTTAACTCAAACCCCGGTTATCTTGTTAACCCATTCTAATTCGTTCTCTCTTTAAATTAATTAAAAACATAATTAATTTTAATAATTCCATTAATTGTTTCTTAACAAAAACAATTATCAAATTTTAACCATTAGGTTAATTTCTATTCACTTATAAATCTAATTAACATCAGAATTTCCTTTATAAAATCAATTAATAATTAAATGTAAACTTAAGTATTTAATAATAAATATTTATCTTCTTTTAATAAGTTATTATTCAAATAATATATTCCAAAATTATCTCCAACTAAAAATAAATTTTATAACTTCATTCCTATCAATTTGCCTAACGGTAAATCAACAGTTATAAAATGATTGATTTTATAGGCCATATGCTGCCAATACTTAACCTATATTGCCCATTGTTTTAAACAAACAATTTGTTGAATCTTCAGTCAACTAACAGTAATCAAATCAATCACCCAATCAGATCAATTCATATATGATAATATGAAAATAAATAATATATTTGAGGAATCCCATTGGATCCCTCCAACCTATTCTTCTCTGTATCAAAAATGGTTAGCTCAAATCAGATCAATCAATTCCATTTAACTAATAATAAATAATGATCATTTAACATCAACCAGTAAACAATTCAATCATTTCAAACAATTCAAACCATTAAACACGTTTATTTTATAAACGTGACCAACAAGGTAAGTTACCTCTATTGGATCCAATTGTTAAAATAACGATTTGGTATTTCATTGAAATTAAACAATGGTTTAATTTCATTGGCTAAATCAACAAATAAATATATAACTACCAAACGGTCAACCATTGGCAAACAGAACACACAAAATAAGAACCAAAATTATATAAAATACAAATGGGAAGAACTGAGTGAGTTTAACTTACCTTGATCTGATTCCATTGTCAACAGCTTGTTTTAATTAAATTAAACAGTAGTTTAATTTAATTAAAAATTCCGGTGGTTCCCAATTCTGTCCATTTCTATTCCATAATGTAGTGTTTTTTGTCTTGATTCCGATGTAGCCTGTTTGGTTTGATTCTGATAATGCCATAAAAAGTTACCAACATTTTAGTCTATATGATTTTTAATTAAATTAATCGGCACTTAATGATATTATAAACAAACTAATTACATTATTTCAAATGTTAACCTATTTTAGGACATGCCAAGTCCGCTTTCTGATTGTAAATTCCAGGATTTTCCAAGTCTACTAAACCCTGTTGTTATATAATTACAAAATCATTTAATTGTTTAGAATATGCTTAATAGCTTTTTTTATTAATTAAATTATAACTTAATTACTTAGGTTGACTTTCAGTAAAGAGAACGGGTCCTTTTTCTTCTTCATGGTGCTCCTCTTCCTCAGTTCGTTCGTGCCATAGCAAACCACTTTATTTAATAAGTTATAATTATTACCTTAACCCTATATTTAATAACTAATATAGACTAAGTGAGAATTTAGTAAAATTTAATTCATTTGTATAACTGTAAACTATCAATCCAATTCCTCCAGTCTTCTTCTCGTTTGTTTCAGACAGCAGCTATACCAGTCTCGGCTTTAACCTCTTTTGTTCCATTGTCTGTTACATATGATAATTATAGGGTTATTACTAAACTAATAAACTTCTAATTAAAATTAATTGGTATAAGTTTCGGTGTTAGGTCCAACCATATCATGTTCATTTGGCTTCAGCTACCCTTCGTTCCTCTCCAGGTCCTCTTCGTTCCTTCTATGATTTATTCCCGACCAACGCTTGCAACGTTCCAGTATGATTTTAATTACTAAGTACTAACAATACCTTAAACCTATATTAATCATTAATTATATTATTTAAGTTTATACAACTAATAACCTTTCTATCCCTTTTCGCTCCCAGTTCCTTCCTATCGAACCCATACTTGACCAAACCTTCAACCACTGCATGGAGATCAGGCCACCGGAGTGCCATCCAACACCCTTGCCAAACGCGCCTCGATCCGCCTAGCCTTCGCTTGAAGCACTCTCCTCCCCATCGCCATAAAACGCTTCTAGTTCGTCAATAGATGCTGGCCCTTTGTGGAAAAATTCCAGACACCTCAGCAAACTAAATTTGATCATATCCGATCAGTTGATAAACCTCAATGAGATGAAGAATTTTCGTTTAGGAACAATGGCCTAATGAAAATCCAAGGAGAAGATCAAAAAAAAATTTAGAAGGAAGGGTGACAATCGCTGATTTCTTGGGTGGAGGCAGACAAGATATGGGTTGACCATGAAAATACGTTCTGACCAAAATTTAGGGTTTGGTAGGATTATTTATAGATGGACATTTAATATTATATTATTTAACTAAACTTTACGGTGAAGTAACGTCATAAAAAAATGACAAACGACTTCGGGTTTCCAATAAACATGCTAATCCTAGCATAAAAAAATATTCTGGACCCGATGGGATAGGTGTCGTCGAATTCCGGGGTTGTTTGTGAAAAGTCCTTTATAATTATCGATGAAAAATAAAGCGTTTAAAATTCCTAAAATTACAGAAAAAATCCAATAAATATGAGGCCTTGACATTTTACTAGACCTCTTTCTTATGGATCCAGTGAATCTTGTTTCATCCAAATCGGAGTTCATTTGGCCAGTCGTTTGTTCATTTTAAATTACCCCTGTTTGAGTTGACCAAATAATATAATTGATTTGGGCGTTTATCATTGCCACGATCAAACGGTAAGTCCGATTGACATGGAAATTGAAATCCTACATTAATTAATTAATATGAATGCAATGGCACCAGTTTCGTCGCATTCTGAGACTATTTCCGGTACGCTATTTTTATACGCACCGCAATGCCATTTTGGACACCGAATTACCCTGTCTCCAAAAATAACAAACTATATACCTATTCTGACTCTAAACGTTGATACAAACTCAATGGATCTAGTTTTGTGGCCTAATTCGATATTCTATTCAAGTTACACTCAAATACCTCTTTAATAAATTAATTTAATTACGCGCTATAGAAAATGAATGGGCGTTTACAGCTACCGTGACCACATATGACATCGGTTTGCCACACCATTTAATACCATGCAATAATTTAATGTTATGGTTCCAATGAAACTAATTTCATCGAAAACGGAGTCCGTTTGCAAAATGGCTATTTTAAAGGCTTATATTTTAAATAACGATTTCCATAGCGACTATTTCAAAATTTGATTTGTCCATAACTAACTACCTATAACACGATATCTGGATTTTTCTCTTCCATATGGAAAATATAATCAACACGATTCCAACGTTTCTTGTTTCACAGAAATTCGACTTACATCGGATCCTGTATATCCAATTGAAATTCAAAACTCCATATTACGAACTACCGCGCCATTTCGAGCTTGTTTTATATTTATATAAATATATATCATTCAAATTTCGTTTTAAATAACGAGTTAAATATTGAAATCTATTAATATTCCAAATAAAATATTTAAAATAATAAATTAAATTAAATATTTGACTGCCAAAAATACGGGTCGTTACAGTGGTATCAGAGCTATTGGTTTAGTAATAACCTTGGCTATGTAGTATAACTCGATAGAGACGGGGACAGTAATACCCTAGATTGAGATTGAGTGTATATATATGAAAGCGTATTTGTAAATTTTATATACAAATGTTTTGTATTGTGTTTATTTGATTGACTCAAGTGTTGAGAAGCATTGAACTGGCAATGCGTACAATATATTTTTGTAAAGAGGGCAAATGAAACGACCACGGGATTTTTGACCCCGAGAATCGACATAAACATCACGTCAAATATTAAAGAATCGAAAATACCCGATCATTAATAGAAAGAAGTTAGAGGGTGAGGAATGGAAAGAAAGAAATTTAGAATAGAAGAAGAAGAACACCACAGGACAAAATCAGAGTACACATGAATCTCATAGCAGAACGAATAAAATATATTATATAACAAAATTTTGAAATACAAACTTGTAATAGTATACACATACCATTATTAGAGTACAACACAACACATCCCAGCGGAAATAAACTATATATATAAAATATTAAGCCTCTTGCTCCAAGTATCTGTAAAATCCTAACTACTTGACCGCCCGTACAAATTTGGGTATCCAAGAGTTTAGGGAAAACGAAACAAAGTAAACTTTGGGTCAGTCATGGGACTGGTGTGAGTAAACTCCAAACATTCGGTTTAACTTTTGAAAACCCTTATCAAGAGAAATGAGTGGTCGGTCATATGTGGGAAAAAAGCCAAGCGGCTTGTCGATTCGATGCATAAAACCTCGTATGAAATTTAAACATGTACCTTTTTGTCGGGTACACGAATTATAATCCTCATACACTTTATTCCATACCTGTCTAACCCATATACGTCCGTTCCTAATTTATTCCAAATCAATCTGGCCATTTTAACTCAATTCGCTAATTTATTCTTTAATTAGCTCTTTTTCCTATTTTACTTTTTATTTGAACATATCACGTTCAGATATACATACCTACATACATACATATATATACATACACACACACACACACACACACACACACATATATATATATATATATATATATATATTTATAAAACAATCGAATGTCATTTCTAATTCGATTTTGAATATGAATATACAAACCCCTTTTCTGATCCAAAGTCCAATTTCGATTTAAAATTCCATTAATTAATTTCTCTTTAAATTAGTTAATTCTATCCAACAACTAAAAATCTGATTTTTTTTTTTGGTTTCAAAAATCATTCCATTTACACAATTTGAGTTCATATTTATTTTACAACTCAAGTCTGGATTTTTCTAATGGAAATTCGGATTTTATTTACTTAAATAGACCGTTATGGTCTTATAATAGTTATGGCATTGTTTTTCTGAAAATTTGATTTTGACATAACTCAAAATCTATACGATGAAATCCAGAATTTTCTATTTCATTAGAGAACTATTATCAAATCGGTCCTTGAAAAGACCCGTAACTTTCCCGCTATGGAAAGCCCGGATGATCCTGAGAACACGACAAAATAGAACGCAGACGGAAGAACATTTCATTGTATATTACAACAATTCTATCAGAATACAGGAATATACAGAGTATAAACAAATAATATACATCAGAAAATATCAGAGATTTAAATTACATTTAAATACATCACTGCAGCGGAAAATAATACAAAGCACAACTGAAGGAGATATACGGATACAAAGCTTTCCGGATATCATTCCAGTTGTAAACCAGGATCCTGTGAATATAAATCTGCAAAACCAAAACTACTAGCTGCCCCTATGAAAATAAGGGCACCAAGAGTTTAGGTTAAAACAATAAACTCCAGGTCAGCCATGTGACTGGTGTGAGAGCTAAAACAGTTACTAATCTTTATTTTAAAGTTCAGTAAATCAAGGGACCACGCCGTATAACACGGAACGGGTTTCCTCCCAAGAATACCAGTGCATAAAAAAACAGCGCAATGCTAAATAAAGACTAATGAAGCTATTATAAGACCCAGGTCCCATCACACAATGCAACGCAAGCCGGAGGATAGGGATTTTAACTTATAATAACCAAGAATTCTTGATACGTTTAAAACAAATCATTTGATACTATTATAAGTGCATAGTGTATAAAACAACTTCAAATCATAAGTATCAATCAAAGACGACATAAGCGCCCCATCCCATTATGTCACCATACTAGGCTCTATAAATAAAACCGCAAAGTCACGTATTGAAAGTTGGATTTCCATTTGTGAACCGAGGCAAAAGATAGTCCTTTACCGATTCGAGATGCTCTAGCCCATGTCTCAGGACCCAGACTCAGGTGGCCCTTGGATCGTCAAGGTCGGTCCACCGGTGTGGATTAAAATGCCTGAACACTGCGTTTCCCCACCCTTTGGGGTGTCAATGAGTCCAACGACTCCATCGGTTCCGAATCGACCGATATATCCGAGGCGCCTCGCAACAGCAAAAACCACATAAGTCAAACTCGTCAGGGCATGTAAAATCACTGGAGCCACTTCTAGCTAGAAGGAAACGCATGCCCTCCCTGAAGTCCTCTCCCGTTTCTGGTCCACTACCGGGGTGTGAGGCTTGCGAATCAACGTTACACAAAGCTATGCCACACAGGCCGTGCTTTGATCATCCACCACAAGACTCTGCTTTTCAACAGAAGCCTTGATCATTTTCCACTTAGCCATGCCACACAGGCAATTCACTCCATGCGATTGATATCCATCGATATATAACCCATGAGCTCGTACATCTCAGAGAAAGGCGTTAAGCAAGAGAATAAATTATCCGCCGCCAAACATAAATATATTTAATAGAAATCAATCACATAGACTAAAATCCAACGTCAGACACACAGTCCATTTACGAGTGCGTTCTGGGTCTGAACGAAACTGGAGGCACCTAGTACCCCGCATATCCATCGATCTCCAAGTACGTCTGGACGATCTCCAAGTACGTCTAGACGATCACTAACTGATTCCCTCCTCTTGGGTGTACATCCCAATCAAGATCATCAATAACCACCCAAACGACGTGAAGACCTCCGGTCTTCGACCACCGTCTTTATCCTCGACACCAGGTCGAATCAGTTATTCAGAATGGGATAGACCCGGTCTTTCTGAATAACTCGCGTATATAATAAACAAGTGTTACACAAACACAACATACGCCTCATTCCAATTTAGAATATTCTTTTGTTCAAATATTCTTACACTTTGGGAAAGGTTCCCATTAATTTTATCAACGATAAATTCTTTTAAATTTATTCTTTAATCTTCCTTTGAATATCACTTCAAACTAGTCGGGATTAGCGAACCACAACGAAGTAATTATTTATTTTATTTCCCAATCCCAACCTATATATCCCATGAAGTAAAACTGGTCATACTTCATATCTAACACCATGGTGTTATCGGTAAATTCAATTACCATTTCACGTTCAAATCTATTTAAAGATTTAACTACCGCCTGGAGTAAAACTGGTGATACTCCATTCTCGACCTTTTCAATCTAATTAAAGATTCATTAAAACTCCACTTGGTTTTAATCTTTAACTGGGTTAAAGAATCAGTGTCATTTAAAACACGGTTCACGATAAACCCCAAAAATTAATCCAAATTCAATTCCAATTTAATACCATTCAATTGGTTCACCTCATTGAATCTAAATAAAAAGATTTAATCTTTTTCTCAACCGGTTTAAGAAGTGTGTTAATGAAGACACCATTCACGACAAACCCAAATCAAATTTGATATTAAATACAAGGATCTGAATAGAAAATATATCAGCTTATATTCAATATCAAATTCTACGACCAACAAATATCATATTGGAAATAATGATATAAATATATCTTTCAAATTCCCATAACAATATCTGTATCATCACGAATCCAGCATCGAAATATTCCGAAAACAATTTCGATTCACATCCATTCCAATTCAATTATTGGAAATTCTGTTTATTTTTAAAACCATTTCAAATCCAATTTATTTATTTTAAAAATAAATAGAATTATAATTCTAGTTTGAAACTAGTTCATTTTGAAAAAAAAGCTATTTTTATCTTTTCAAATGTGGAATTTTTCATCCTAGTTCTTCAGAAATCACTTTTTACGATTTTACACAAATTATTTAATATTTTTAATAATTTTATAAAGACCCGTACAGTCGATTTCCATCAACGGCCATCGAACTGCACTTACAACGATCTTTTCCAAATTTGATTTGGACATAATTCCAAATCCAACCGTTAGATTTCTAATTTCTAATATCTGTTAGAAAGCTCTTTTCGATACGAACCCAACGGTTCTGGTTTTAGGAGAATCCGACGGTCGGATCTCCCGTAATATCCATTCGAAGTCAATGGTCGAAATTCGCGAACTGCCGTGGCGCGGCGCGTTCTATTCAGGCCATTATATTATATATATATATATATATAATACATATAATATATACTTCGTCGATTTCCTTTTAAACGTATTTTATAAATCGTTTTAAATTCGTTTTGAAAACGATTTCAACTTCCTTTTCAAATTCAAACCAAGATTGAATTTTTCAATATAAATTCGTTTTAATTTCATTTCAAATTGATTTCAATTCAATTTCAATTTAATTTGAATTTCGGTTCTTTTCAATCTAGTTCGAATTTCAAATCTATTCAATTTAATTCGAATTTCAAATCTATTCAATTTAATTCAAATTTCAAAATCACTTCAGTTTAATTCAAATTTCAAATCTATTCAATTTAATTCCGATTTCAAATCTATTCAATTTAACTCGAAATTCAAAATCACTTTCAATATTCATTGAAATGAATAAAATCGATATAAACATCGTTCACGTCAAAATGGCGTCAATCTACCAAACACGACTTTTATTCAACACATGAATATTCTCCAATTCAACACATGAATTTATTTTCAATTCAACATATGAATTTATTTTCAATTCAACACATGAATTCATTTTTTATATTGGAATGAGGCCCAATCAATTACCATATAATGTTAATTATATGGATTTTCTACAACACATGTATATAACCAGCAACGATAAATAATCAACCATCATCCAGAGTGCACCACACAACTGCATAAGCATTAACTATAAATAATTAACGCTTACACAGTCTGTCAATCCATCAATTGACATACAACTAAACAATCGGGATTAGTGTACGTCAAATCCCATCTGAATACCCGTGTGGGGTTTCAAATCAACAAACACAGATTTTATTTGTGCAGTTGGGCGATGTGTAAAATTTATCGTCCCAATCAATATCAGTCAAATCAGTGTATATAAAAAAATCATCCGATTTGTTTATTACTATTTATTTTATATACACGTTAAAAATCATATTTTAACTATAAAATATTTTCCACTATAAAATATTTTATTTCATTCCACATCACACAATCAAATTTCACTACAAAGCAATCAAACAAACAAGCCATCCATGGTCTGTGGACGATGGGTGTCAGGTGCTGCTAAGCACCGTCTGCATCCTAGTATATATTTCAACTAGAAATTAAAATAAAAGTGATGAGTTCTCACCCGAGCTAAACCAAACGCCACGACTCTTCATATGTAGAAGTCTTCGCCGTTTTCGCCTTTTGTCACTTTCATTGCCCTTAGCCACTACATAAACTTTGTCACGCTATTCACATTAAAAATCACATTCTTATTCCAACGCTATTGTATAAAAATCACATTTTTATTCTTCTCCTTATATAAAAATCATATTTTTATTCTTTACATTATATAAAAATCATATTTTTATTCTTTACATTATATAAACATCATATTTTTATTCTTTACATTATATAAAAATCATATCTTTATTATACACGAAAATCATATCTTTCTCTAATCAAAGATCGTCACTTTTCTACACTAAAGGTCAAATCTTTTTTTTATAACAAAAATCAATTCTTTTTACTTTCATAAAGATTATATTTTTACTCCCATAAAGATTTTATCTTTTCATTTATAAAAAAAGCTTTTCAACACTTAAAGATTATAACTTTATAATGCTATGCATATAATAAAATTTACAACTTTATAAATGTTTATATAAATGAAAATCTAATTTAACTAAGTATTTAAAAACTAAATTAATTAAATAAATAAAGAAAACACACCTTTTTCCAAGGAGTGGGGCGGTTGTTCAACGTAGGGTGAGGGATGGTTGAGGGGGCATGGAGCAGTCGGAGGCGTCGGGCGAAGGGGGATCGGTGGTGGGTTAGAATTTGACCGGAAGTGGGTTCTTCATCTCGATTTGGGGTTTGAGGGGGGCGTAATCGGAAGGGCTGGAGAGAGGGGACGATGGGGAGAGGAAGCGGAGGGGAGCGATGGAGTCGGGGCGGCATTGGTCGGAGGGCAACAGGCGGCGGTCGATGTTGATGAGCGCGTTTTTTTATATATACTTTCCTGAATAATGAAATGGACGGGGAGGAGAGTTAAGGGGAAGGGGGTGTTTAGTGTAAATAAGGTTTTCAATATATTTTATTATTTTTATTTAAATCTCCAAAGAAATTGACATTTTAATTCGAATCCTAACTCAAGCCCAACGACTGTCGCCCATAACTAATTATCCCCATTCCGAACACAATGGGATATGTATCACAAGCTGATTTGATTGTTTCGGTCAATTTTCGTCAAAATCAACATATAACTCTATATATTGAATTTGAACGCGCATTTCAATTTGTCGGGGCCACATACGGACTCTGAAAATTCCCAAAAAATATTTTCTAGCTTCGTATTAACGGTACGGTCCTAACAAAACAAGTTTCGTAAAAATCTGAGATCGTTTGAAAAATGGCCATTTTCCAGTCGATTAAAATCAACTGAAACTGGTCAAACGCGTTTTCCTTTGCCACGCTCACATATCGATTCGAAAAATTACGAATTTTGGAATCTAGCAATAACTTGACATCCCGGATCCAACAAAAGTGGTTTCTTCGAAATCCGAGGTCATTTGCAAAATTTCCATTTTTAAGGGCCAGAATTCCATAGCGATTATTCTGAATTTTCAACTGGACATAACTTTTGATCCCCGCTATGTAATTTCAATTTTTCAGATTCGTTGGAAAGATATTCTCAATTAGATTCAAATATTTTTGGTTTCGCTAAAATCCGCTTTATTTTGCACCCGGTACATTCATTTGAACTTTGAAATCGAATTATCGAACTACCGCACCATTTTCAATTCCTTTTATAATTATAAATAAAATATTTATATTCTAACGACGATCTATATAAATATATACGTTTTAATTCTATTCAAAATAAATTTCTCGTCGTTATTATTTAAAATAATTCATTTTAAATATTCAAAATTCGCTAAAATTGCCAAAATACAAATTTTAAATTGGCTCTAATTTCCGAGTTATCACAATCTCCCCCACTTAAAACTTTTCATCCCCGAAAAGGAATGAAGCCGAAAGTTGTTTTACAAACCAAATCAACTTTCGTTATTTTCTTCATGGCTTAAGTTCTTCAACTTTTCTGTTTCTAAGAACTTTTCAAATTTTTCAAAAATTTGGTTAACACCCTAAATTTTCGAAAAATTTCGCCATAATCTCCCCTGCACCGGGGACTTCGGGATATTTCATATAGCCTCCCATGGCCTTCTTCAATCCAAAAGAAAAAGAAAAAGCCAAGCGGCTAGCCAATCGGCTCATAAAATCATCATCACCCAAACAAAACAATAAATTATGGTAAACATGTACCTATTTGTTGGGCAAACAATTTTATTCTTCTGCTCTAGCCTCCTTGCTATGACCTGTTCAAGGTAGGTACATGTACATGCATGAAAATGCGATAAATTTTTCCAATACAATTCACTATTTGGTTCAATTTGGCTAAATGGTTCAAATTTTAATTAATCAACCAATAATCAAACAACACAATCAGCAATCAATTAATTGATTAGCTTTTCAAATTCATAACTTTGATATATAGTCAAAAAATCACATTTTTGATGCCAAATCACTATAATAAGCCCTATCTAATTTTGGTTCTCACACCAGTCTATGGAAATATATAGATATCACACTTTCGTCACTCGAAGATAAATTCTGACGACGAGTACTCAACCATCAGAATCATCTTCGGGCGACTAGAATGTGATTCTATATCTACCCAATATATTAAAACTTCGAATACACGCGGATCAGACGGATACGCAAAATCTTTATATGCTAGATAGTCCAAATCAATATAAATAAATATTTAAATACGAGTAGTTGGTTTAAATTTTCAAAACAAAATTTGTTTTCATTTTAAAAATATACTCTTCACACTCGTTCTAGGATACTACTGATCCCATCTCTAACGAGTCATTCCCATTGGATATTACTAATCCAATATCTGATGAATTCTTTCGTATGGTTCTAATGTGTCTTATTCTCTGAGCTCTGTAAACCAAAGCTCTGATGCCAACTGAAAAGACCCGTAACTTCCCCGCTAAGGAAAGCCCGGATGATCTTGAGAATACGACAAAATAGAACGCAGACGGAAGAACATTTCATTGTATATTACAACAATTCCATCAGAATATAGGAATATACAGAGTATAAACAAATAATATACATCAGAAAATATCAGAGATTTAAATTACATTTAAATACATCACTACAGCGGAAAATAATACAAAGCACAACTGAAGGAGATATACGGATACAGAGCTTTCCGGATATCATTCCAGCTGTAAACCAGGAACCTGTGAATATAAATCTGCAAAACCAAAACTACTAGTTGCCCATGTCAAAATAAGGGGACCCAGAGTTTAGGTTAAAACAATAAACTCCAGGTCAGTCATGTGACTGGTGTGAGAGCTAAAACAGTTATTAATCTTTATTTTAAAGTTCGGTAAATCAAGGAACCACACCGTATAACACGGAACGGGTTTCCTTCCAAGAATACCAGTGCATAAAAAAACAGCGCAATGCTAAATAAAGATAAATGAAGCTATTATAAGACCCAGGTCCCATTACACAATGCAACGCAAGCCGGAGGATAGGGTTTTTACCTCATAATAGCCAAGAATGCTTGATACGTTTAAAACAAATCATTTGATACTATTATAAGTGCATAGTGTATAAAACAACTTCAAATCGTAAGTATCAATCATAGACGGCATAAGCGCCCCATCCCACTATGTCGCCATACAAGGCTCTACAAATAAAACCGCAAAGCCACTTATTGGAAGTTGGATTTCCATCTGTGAACCGAGGCAAAAGATAGTCCTCTACCGATTCGAGACGCTCTAGCTCGTGTCTTAGGACCCAGACTCAGGTGGGCCCTTGGATCGTCAGGGTCGGTCCACCAATGTGGATTAAAATGCCTGAACACTGCGTTTCCCCACCCTTTGGGGTGTCAATGAGTCCAATGACTCCATCGGTCCCGGATTGACCGATATATCCGAGGCGCCTCGCAATAGCAACAACTACATAAGTCAAACTCGTCAGGGCGTGTAAAACCACTGACGCCACTTCTAGCTAGAAGGAAACACATGCTCTCCCTGAAGTCCTCTCCCGTTTCTGGTCCACTACTGGGGTGTGAGGCTCGCGAATCAACGTTACACAAAGCTATGCTACACAGGCCGTGCTTTGATCATCCACCACAAGACTCTGCTTTTCAACAGAAGCCTTGATCATTTTCCACTTAGGCATGCCACACAGGCAATTCACTCCATGCAATTGATATCCATCGATATATAACCCCTGAGCTTGTACGTCTCACAGAAGGGCGTTAAGCAGGAAAATAAATTCTCCGCCGCCAAACAGATATATATTTAATAGAAATCAATCACACAGACTAAAATCCAATGTTAGACACATAGTCCATTTACGATTCCGTTCTGGGTCTGAACGAAACCGAAGGCACCATGTACCCCGCATATCCATCAATCCCCAAGTACGTCTGGACGATCACTAACTGATTCCCCCCTCTTGGGTGTACGGCCCAATTAAGATCATCAGTAACCAACCAAATGACGTGAAGACCTCCGATCTTCGACCACCGTCTTCATCCTCGACACCACGTCGAATCAGTTATTCAGAATGGGATAGACCCGATCTTTCGGAATAACTCGCATATATAATAAACAAGTGTTACACAAACACAACATATGCCTCATTCCAATTTAGAATATTCTTTTATTCAAATATTCTTACACTTTGGGAAAGGTTCCTATTAATTTTATCAAAGATAAATTCTTTTAAATTTATTCTTTAATCTTCCTTTGAATATCACTTCAAACTAGTTGGGATTAGCGAACCACACCGAAGTAATTATTTATTTTATTTCCCAATCCCAACCTATATATCCCATGAAGTAAAACTGGTCATACTTCATATCTAACACCACGTTGTTATCGGTAAATTCAGTTACCATTTCACGTTCAAATCTAATTAAAGATTTAACTACCGCTTGGAGTAAAACTGGTGATACTCCATTCTCGATCTTTTCAATCTAATTAAAGATTCATTAAAACTCCATTTAGTTTTAATCTTTAACTGGGTTAAAGAATCAGTGTCATTTAAAACACGGTTCACGATAAACCCCAAAAATTAATCCAAATTCAATTCCAATTTAATACCATTCAATTGGTTCACCTCATTGAATCTAAATAAAAAGATTTAATCTTTTTCTCAACTGGGTTTAAGAAGAGTGTTAATGAAGACAACATTCACAACAAACCCAAATGACATTTGATATTAAATACAAGGCCCTGAATAGAAAATATATCGGTTTATATTCAGTAACAAATTCTACGACCAACAAATATCGTATTGGAAATAACGATATAAATATATCTTTCAAATTCCCATAACAATATCTGTATCATCATGAAATCCAACATCGAAATATTCCAAAGAAATTTTGATTCACATCATTCCAATTCAATTATTGGAAATTCTGTTTATTTTTAAAACCATTTCAAATCCAATTTATTTATTTTAAAAATAAATAGAATTATAATTCTAGTTCAAAACTAGTTCATTTCGAAAAAAAACTATTTTTATCTTTTCAAATGTGGAATTTTTCATCCCAGTTCCTCACAAATCACTTCTTATGATTTTACACAAATTATTTAATATTTTTAATAATTTTATAAAGACCCGTACAGTCGATTTCCATCAACGGCCATCGAACTACATTTACAGCGACCTTTTCCAAATTTGATTTGGACATAATTCCAAATCCAACCGTTAGATTTCTAATTTCTAATATCCGTTAGAAAGCTCTTTTCGATACGAACCCAATGGTTCTGGTTTTAGGAGAATCCGACGGTCGGATCTCCCGTAATATCCGTTCAAAGTCAATGGTTGAAATTCGCAAACTGGAGCGGCGCGGCGCGTTCTATTCAGGCCATTATATTATATATATAATACATATAATATATACTTCGTCGATTTCCTTTTAAAACGTATTTTATAAATCATTTTAAATTCGTTTTCCGAACGATTTCAACTTCCTTTTCAAATTCCAATCAAGATTGAATTTTTCAATATAAATTCGTTTTAATTTCATTTCAAATTGATTTCAATTCAATTTCAATTTAATTCGAATTTCGATTCATTTCAATCTAATTCGAATTTCAAATCTATTCAATTTAATTCGAATTTCAAATCTATTCAATTTAATTCGAATTTCAAAATCACTTCAATTTAATTCGAATTTCAAATCTATTCAATTTAATTCGAACTTCAAATCTATTCAATTTAATTCGAATTTCAAAATCACTTTCAATATTCATTGAAAAATGAATAAAAACGATATAAACATCGTTCACGTCAAAATGGTATCAATCTATCCAACACGGCTTTTATTCAACACATGAATATTTTCCAATTCAATACATGAATTTATTTCCAATTCAACACATGAATTTATTTTCAATTCGACACATGAATTCATTTTCTATATTGGAATGAGGCCCAATCAATTACCTATAATGTTAATTATATAGAATTTCTACAACACATGTATATAACCAGCAATGATAAATAATCAACCATCATCCAGAGTGCACCACACAACTGCATAAGCATTAAATATAAATAATTAACGATTACATAGTCTGTCAATCCATTGATTGACATACAACTAACAATCGGGATTAGTGTACATCAAATCTCATCCCAATGCCAGTACGAGGTTTCAAAACAACAAACACAGATTTTATTTGTGCAGTTGGGCGATGTGTAAAATTTATCGTCCCAATCAATATCAGTCAAATCAGTGTATATTAACAAATCGTCCGATTTGTTTATTACTATTTATTTTATATACACGTTAAAAATCATATTTTTAACTATAATATATTTTCCACTATAAAATATTTTATTTCATTCTACATCACACAATCAAATTTCACTACACAGCAATCAAACAAACAAGCCATCCATGGTCTGTGGACGACGGGTGTCAGGTGCTGCTAACCACCATCTGCATCCTAGTATATATTTCAACTAGAAATAAAAATAAAAATGAGGAGTTCTCACCAAAGCTAAACCAAACGCCACAACTCATCATATGTAGATGTCTTCTCCATTTTCGCCTTTTGTCAATTTCATTGCCCGTAGCCACCACATAATCTTTGTCATGCTCTTCACATTAAAAATCACTTCTTATTCCAAGGCTATTTGGATAAAAATCACATTTTTATTCTTCTCCTTATATAAAAATCATATTTTTATTCTTTACATTATATAAAAATCATATTTTTATTCTTTACATTATATAAAAACCATATTTTTATTATACACAAAAATATATCTTTTCTCTAATCAAAGATCGTCACTTTTCTACACTAAAGGTCAAATCTTTTTTTATAAAAAAATCAATTCTTTTTTACTTTCATAAAGATTATATTTTTACTCCCATAAAGATTTTACCTTTTCATTTATAAGAAAAGCTTTTCAACACTTAAAGATTATAACTTTATAATGCTATGCATACAATAAAATTTACAATTTTATAAATGTTTATATAAATGAAAGTCTAATTTAACTAAGTATTTAAAAATTAAA
The DNA here is from genome assembly GCA_030737875.1 of Allium sativum. NCBI lineage: Eukaryota > Viridiplantae > Streptophyta > Magnoliopsida > Asparagales > Amaryllidaceae > Allium > Allium sativum. The sequence continues at coordinate 297,243,384 of CM060926.1, forward strand.
TTAATTAAATAAATAAAGAAAACACATCTTTTTCCGAGGAGTGGGGCGGCTGTTCAACGTAGGGTGGGGGATGGCTGAGGGGGCGTGGAGCAGTCGGAGGCGCCGGGTGAAGGGGAATTGGTGGTGGGTTAGAGTTTGGCCGGAAGTGGGTTCTTCATCTCGATTTGGGGTTTGAGGGGGGCGGAATCCGAAGGGCTAGAGAGAGGGGACGATGGGGAGAGGAAGCGGAGGGGAGCGATGGCGTCAGGGTGGCGTTGGTCGGAGGGCAACAGGCGGTGGTCGATGTTGAAGAGCGCGTTTTTTTTATATACTTTCCTGAATAATGAAATGGGTGGGGAGGAGAGTAAAGGGCAAGGGGGTGTTTAGTGTAAATAAGGTTTTCAATATATTTTATTATTTTTATTTAAATCTCCAAAGAAGTTGACGTTTTAATTCAAATTCCAAATCAAGCCCAACGACTGTCGCCCATAACTAATTATACCAATTCCGAACACAATGGGATATGTATCATAAGCTGATTTGATCGTTTCGATTGGTTTTTGTCAAAATCAACAAATAACTCTATATACTAAATTTGAACGCGCATTTCAATTTGTCGAGGCCACATACGGACTCTAAAAATTTCCAAAAAATATTTTCTAGCTTCGTATTGACGATACGGTCCTAACAAAACTAGTTTCGTCAAATTCTGAGACCGTTTGAAAAATGGCCATTTTCCAGTCAATCAAAATCAACTGAAACTGGTCAAACGCGTTTTCCTTTGCCACTCTCACATGTTGGTTTGAAAAATTACGAATTTTGGAATCTAGCAATAACTTGACATGCCGGATCCAACAAAAGTGGTTTCGTTGAAATCCGAGGTCATTTGCAAAATTTCCATTTTTATGGGCCAGAATTCCATAGCGACTATTCTGAATTTTCAACTGGACATAACTTTTGATCCCCGCTATGAAATTTCAATTTTTTGGATTCGTTGGAAAGATATTCTTAATTAGATTCAAATATTTTTGGTTTCGCTAAAATCTGGTTTATTTTGCACCCGGTACATTCATTTGAACTTTGAAATCGAATTTTCGAACTACCACGCCATTTTCAATTCCTTTTATAATTATAAATAAAATATTTATATTCTAACGACGATCTATATAAATATATACGTTCTAATTCTATTCAAAATAAATTTCTCGTCGTTATTATTTAAAATAATTCATTTTAAATATTCAAAATTCGCTAAAATTGCCAAAATAAAAAATTTAAATTGGCTCTGATTTCCAGGTTATTACAGTCCTGATGATTCTTGTTTCAAAGAATTCCAACTTAAATTGAGTTTTATATACTCAATTGAAGTTCGGATCGCTAATTTACGAATTGCCTTGCCGCGGCGAGCTCGTTTTAATTATATTTAAATATAAACATTAAACTTCGTTAATAAATAAATTTCAAATATATTCTAATATATATATATATATTAATTCAATTTTCCCAATCTAACTTAAATACTCCGACTATCCCTAGTCGTCAATTAATTTAGCACTTAATTATAAATTCAATCACAACTCCATTTTTAATATTTATTTCCAATTCCGTAAGTAATAAATTACTTTATAAAATTCGATAAAATCGAATTCCCCATATAATTTCTTAGAATTATCTCAATTAATTTTTATATTTCGAATATCAAAATAAAACACGTCGTTCCCTTTCTGAAACGATTTTCAATTCACGGTTAAATTCATACTTGAATTTAAATTTCTAAATTATCGAATAATAATTTATTTTCCCTAATTTGTAAACGTTGTTTATAAATTTACTTCCTTGTTTTATAATTAAAAACAAGTTTCCATTTCGATTCCATTTCAAATTCTATTTCAATTCACACTTGAATTTAAACCTCTAAATTATCTAATGATGATGTACTTCCCTAGATTTACAAATGTCATTTATAAATCCATCTTCCTTGTTTTATATAATAAAACAAGTTCCATTTCAAAATTCTGTTTGAAAACCAAAATCTTATTTTGGAATATTCTATTTATTATGACTTATATATATATATAACACAAAATTTATTTTCATACTTAATTTTTAGTTCTATCTAATATGATTCCAATATCTTTCCTGAAAATATTTTATTTAAATAAATTCGATCTAATCGAATTCAAATCATAAATCCATACGGATTTATTTTTAGTTCAAATTACATTCTGAACATCAGCATAAATTTAATCATTTACTTCTATAAAACGATTCCCCATTTCTATTTCTAAATTCACATTTCACTTCAAATATTGAAATTATCAAAATGATAATTTTTCTACTTCATTTATAAATACCGTTTATAAATTCATTTCAATTCCTTGATTATCCAATGAAAATCATTCCATTTTATTTATAAACGTGATTTATAAATTTACTTCAATTTTCTGTATTATCTAATTTATAAACATTGTTTATAAATTCAATACTTGTTTTATTTATTCAAACAAGTTCATATTTCTCAGTCCATTCGAAATTCGAATTCTATTTTTTGAAAAATTGATTTCCCTTTATAAATCTCAATTATCGTTTTCATGATATTTTTTATTTATCAATATTTGGGCCTAATGATATTTTAAACACCCAAACAACCAATTACAAATGACAGGTTTTCTAACACATCATATATGATAATATATATGAAAAACAAATAATAAATATTTTGAGGAATCCAGTTGGATCCCTCCAACTTGTTTTTCCTGCATTCACAAACGTTAGCAAAGATAAATAATACCCATCCTACTTCGAGGCAGGATATCGCGATATAGAAGGTCATCCACTATCATAGCGTAGGGCATATAGGGCCATCCACTAATGATACTGCGGAAATCCGCTAATGATACTGCGGGAATCCATCCACCACTATATATATAATAGCCACAACATCAATCCTAAATAACTAATATATATTTTATAGCCACAATAATATTTCAGTCCATGCAAACAGCCAACAAACAATTATCTTCAAGTGATAAAAATAATTCTAAAAAAAAATTAAGTGAGATTTACTCACTGTGAATTTTATTTTTCAAATAACAATTGGTTTTTTTGATTGAATTAAACAGTGTTTAATTTAACCAAAAATACCACTGGCTCTCCGTCATTCCAATCCAATTCCATTATGTGGTAATTGATGATACGAAACCAACGTGCCTCGTTGTACTGAAATCTGTTACTATATGGGTTTAATACGAGTGTTACAAGCTTTAAACACATTTTAATTGTCATTAAAAATATAATTAATTAAATTAAACGATTACCTAACTAACTTCTCCACTGTTTGCATTCAGACACATTACTTCACCAGGTAACCAACTACATCCTGAAATAAACCCAAACTTGTAATGACCCAATGATTTTCGACCCAGAAAATCGACATAAAATCACCATGTCGACTATTCAAGAATTGAAAACACTAGATTGTTATTAGAAAGAAGTTAAAGGATGAGAAAAGAAGCAAATAAATATTAGAATAGAAGAAAAAGAAGAATACATCAAAATCTCACAGTGGAACGAATAAAATATGATATATCAAATCTCTTTATACCAAAGAAACTATATATATACATAGCAATCATCAGAGTACAACATATATCTATCACAGCGGAAATATGCTTTATATAACTAACGGTGAAGCCTCCGGCTTTTAGCTCTTGAACTCCAGCGAAACCTAACCTGTAACCATACACGGTCTGACCCGAGCACATTTGAAGCAAAGAAAAATTCATCGGGTCAGTCTGGAATACTTTCAGTGATAAATTCACAGCACAAACAATTTGACTTTGAAAATCCTTTCTGAAAATCAAAGGATAATAGTAAGACCAGTCCACACATAAACACGGATGGTTTTTACCTTACTATAACCCAAAACAGTTTTGAAATCACTATCTTTTTTGATATTATAGTAATGTCTATGAACCACAAACAAATATCAGTCTAGCAGAACGCTTGCATCTCACGCTCTACATATATAATATACAATCAAAATCGCGGGCTCGTATTGCAGAATGGATTCCAACTATGGCAAGGTATGAGACCACCTTTCGGCAATGTATCTCCGGAGATGAATACATTGGGGTTCAACAAGAACGTCTTGCAACCCGGCTCATACATGACCGACCCCTCATTTCTCTTGAGAGTACCGAATATATCATTACCACGGTTGGGGGCCAGCCAACCGAACCGATAGCAAACATATAAAATAAAAAGGGACAACCGAAGGCATTTTATTTCTCCAAATCAGTTAATGATATACCCTTTTAATGGGTGCGACCCACATAGCCATTCTACCTACCCGATTTTGTGCCATTTCCCGGTTGATGAGGCTAGAAGATACGCTTATATTTAGAACAGTATATCTCTATTCACTTTGAATGCCACATTGTCAGATCCTCGAGAAATCACTAATTGATTTCCACAAAAATACTCTAGTTGTTAGGCTAAAGAAGTTTCCCTTCTATGCCAACAACTTGGTACGTTTGAAGAAGTCAACGTACATGATTTCTTTGGAATTACTCTGTCAGACATTCGTCCATACAAGTCACCCAGGAACAGGATGAACCAAAGGCACCCTCCTACTGCATCCTAGGTATCACCCTATAGATCAGTAGCGAGTAGTCCTTGCGAATCCGTAGATTTTAACCACGACAGAACCATAGTATATCTTTGGCCGCTAAACCAGAGATTTTAAGCAGTTCTTCCGTTTTATAAATATCTACGGTCTTCAATTTTCTCTGGTTTTTTCTCTTGCAAGTTAGTCGCGTTCGCTCAGTTGATTCGGAGTGGTTTTGGGTCTAGTTCCCAGCCCGGTCTCTTCGATACAACAAGCCAAAATGGTCCAAGACTAATTCATTTGATAGTCGATGGTTTAACTATCAAATCATAAAGATGTTGTTCAGTACGTTGGCAGCTCAGGTCTTTTATAATGACATATTTCATTTAAAACTATTCCATCGATTCTTACGATCGATTTCACATTTGTACCTCAAATCCCATTGTTCTCGTTATATTGAAAAACAATAGTGTATCTTTAATTTCCAGACTCTACTCATTCCTTTATTTCAAGACATCTCTATATATTCGCTAAATCCTTTCCATTTCTTTTATTTGGAAAATCCCTATATATTCTCATTTCAAAGGTATTAAATAGATTCATTCTTCGACTTGGGTCCGACGATGTTAAAATATACATCGTTTACTTTACATCTTACTGTTTTCTTATTTGGATTCAAAATCTTTCAATTAACATTGCCATATTTTCTTTGGAATAACAAATTCCAAACTTCACACTTTATTTCCTTTGTCACATGAAATATCATTATATTTCTATTTAAACAACGGCATGGTTTGATTACCAAAATCCTTCCTTTGTTTCAATTGAGGTATTTCACTTAATTCTGCGCTTAGGTGAACACTATTTTTAAAGTTACCATCTTGTGTAAAACCCTCTTTACAACTTTGATTATATAATTTGAATTAACATCAAATCCTTTCTATAATCCTTTATTTCGTTTTAAATAAAAGAAATTCCAATTATCAACATCGCTTTAGTTGTTTTCAATTAAAAATAGTTATCATTTCGATTAACTGAAACTAGCATAGTTAATTCATTTAAAGGTTATCTAAATAAATGATAAATTATGATTCACTTTCCTATCCAATTTCAACTAATACTATCTCTTGATAATAGCGAAATCGCTCAAGTTGGGGTATTATAATTACCTTTGAGACCTTGACCGACGACGCTCTTATCTCAAGGTAATAGAAGTTTGTCACTCCAACATCTGTTATTCCATTTCCCTTTCCTTTTATTATGGTTATAAAAACCCTTTCCTTTGATTTGAAAACCCACTTTACACGTAGATTATTTTTACTTCATCGAGTATACTTCCCAACTATATTTACCATTCAAAACATGGTTTTAATATCACTTCCCTTTGGAAATCTTATTCCGGTCTTAACGCGCTTACTTAATTTAGTTAAACTATTATTAACCCCATTATTAACTATACAATCTTTTAAAACATTATATACATGTCTCTAAATTCTACTTTAAATAGAAATCTGCATAAACTTTGATAAGTTTATTTTAACCCTTTTTGGTTATGCCTCGATAAAAACTTTTACTCCATATTGAATATCGCAAATTTAGTTCTAATCTTAATCATTTAACTCACCCACTAAATCGCTTCATAATTAAATTCCGATTAAAAATCATTTATTTAATTACAATTAATTACAATAATAATTAACTTAATATTGACTATGTTAAAATAGTCAACTTTGATATGATCAAAGAAATTGAATAATTATCACTTTAAAAGCTTATTTAATAATAAATAACCTTATTTAACATTAAATTATTTGATAATTACTATAGAATATACTTAATCAAAGATTAACTAACTGTCAACAATATTCATTAATTTAAACAAATATCCAGTCAAACTTGTTGATTTGCTTAACTTAGATGAAATTGATCCAATTGTCAATTTCCAATTAGAACAGTTGATTTTCGCCAACCGTACATATCAGTTACTATTAACTGATTTTCCATTTCCATTTCCATTTCCTTCTTAAATAAATTAAATAACTTAATTAATTTTAAAACATCACTTAATTGTTTTAAAAAAACAATTATTCCATTATCACTAACTGTTATGTTAGTTTCAGACCTTCTGTTCAGAACATGACATAGAATATGTCATATAAAATGCTTAATGATCCTTTCTGAAAATAATATGATTTAAATATAAATATATTTATAAAATTTCTGTTTTTATTTGACTTATATAAAATAAATTTAAAACTTCAAATTAGTTATAAAATAAATTTATAACTAAATATCCCATTTATTCGCCTGACGGCAGAACAATATTTAAAACAGTATATTTTAGGCCCACGCTGCCAATTATTCAATCAGACTGTCGATTGATTTAAAAACACAACAGGGATTAACATACTATCTAAACAGGGTTTAATATCGATTGAGGTCCAATCAGTTCATGGATAAACAGTACAAAATAAACAATATATAAAAATATTTTGAGGAATCTGGTCGGACCCCTCCAACCTGTTCTTCCGTGCACCACGGGTTATTATAACATTTCTGATAATATATATAATTTTAAATAAATAAATAAGTGATGACAATATAGTTAACAACAACCATTAAATCAACCAATAGCAGGCAACGTAACCAATCAACCAATTCGTATTTTTGTATGGATTTATCACATCATAACAGTCCAGAAAAGTGTGAGAATTAACTCACCAGATATTTCCGTCGACGGTTGTAGCATTGTTTGTTCCATTTAATTTTAAACACGCGTTGAAAATTAACTGAAAATCCAACTGTGTCCAATCGAGTCCCGGTTAGCGCCATTGTCTAGATCTCGTCTCTACGATCCCAACGGATCCTGTTTCACGTAAATCCGACATCGTATGAATAAGTTACAGCTGTTTAAAGTTTATATGTTTAAATCGATTAATTAGCTAAATAATTATTTAATTTCTTTAATTACCTTACCCCACTAATTATGGGTTTAGTTCAATTCACGTCATCCCATTTGTACGTGGTTTCCATTTTTGAAATTCTTCCTTCCCGATATCCTTCTGAAACCCGATGGCCAACATCGGAAAGAACACGACTCCTTTGTCTCCTCCCCGCGCCGTCATCGATGAACTTGGGACACCCGCAACCTCACCATCGCCACCGTACCAGAAAGCAGCCCCATCGCCTGAATGCCCGGGTCCCAGTTCGTCGCTGACCCACCTGATTCTTGCTCGAATGGTTTTCGGTTCATCCCCTGATTCACGCCGCCACATATCGAACCAGACCGCCGGACCTCCACCGTTGCCACCCCCTCACACCGGGCTTCCATTCACCTTCAGTCACCCCGACCATCGATGCTTCCCTTCGCCGGAATCTTCAAAATTATCACCGTACCTTTCAAAACCGAACCCAAAAACAACATCTCCGTTCATCTCATCGCCGCCATCACCACAGACCACCAGTGAACCCAAGACCAGTTCAAAATCGAAGCCAGAACTCTCCTCTTCCATTTCCCCTAGGTCCCGTCCTCTGAAATCGACCACCTTGCCCGCCAAACAAGGTAAAACGAAACTGTTCAGTTTCGGATTTAGCCTGAGTCCGACCACCACAGTGCTCCATTCAACCCCAACTTTTTACAGCAGCTCGACATCGAGCCGATCTACAACTTTGCTTCAGATTGCCATAGCAAATTCTTGACAGAAATGGAGATATAAATTGTTTTGTAAAGGAGAACTTTTTTGCAAAATTTACAAATAGAAATGGGGATGGGCTGATTTTTTCTGGTTTGGGGCTGAAAGGAGGTCATATATATAGAGGGGGAAAATTATTAATTTAAGTTGACGCGACTAACGATATTTTATTCGTGTTTATTGCAATTCTGAACACTGTTTATTGATTGCCATGCTCCCATACAAACTCCGTTCGAGCTGGAACTGGACGGTACACTATAATTTGATGTTATGGTCCTAATGAAACTGGCGCTCGTTTACGTCCAAACGGTCATTTTATTTGCATTTAACTTTGCCACGCTCACAGAATAACTCCGACTGACGTGCCACTTGAAATCTAGCAATAATTAGCCATTACGGTCTCAACAAAATTTGTTTTGTCAAAAACGGAGGTTAGGTCCAATTTTAATTAAAATAAATTAATTTAAAAACACTTCAATATAAATAAAATAAAATATTATCATTGGCCATACCTGACCAGAATTTCATGTACTATCAAAATAAAATACCCCAGGTTGAAATCCAAGCCAGTTCGATATTTAAAATATTTAAAACCCTTTATTTTATATAATAAATTGATATAATTTATAAAGGAAATTCCATAGCGATTATTTTAAATTTTGATTTGGACATAAAACAAAATCTACGCTATGAAAGCTTGATTTTTCTCTTCCATTAGAAAAATATCGTCAAACAGATTCCGGCGTTTCTTGTTTCGAGAAAATCCGACTTATATTGAATCCTGTACAGCCCATTAAAGTTCAAAACCCAATATTACGAACTACCACGCCGTTGTAGCTCGATTTATAATTAAATTATAAATTAAACGTTATAACGCCGTTAAAATAAACGAAATCATTATTATAATTTCAAAATAAACAATATTACACCATTTCAAATTACCCGTTCACACTATATTGTAAATTTAACATTTTCCAAATGTTTTAAAAATGAAATATTACTATATTATTTATATATACAATAATTTATTCAAATAATATGGTTAAATTAAATAATTTAAATTCAAACAATATTTTAAATAATTAAAATAATTCAAATAACTAGCCAGAAAAATACGGGTCGTTACATTCCTTCCCCCTTAAAATAATTTCGTCCTCGAAATTGCTAAGGTAGAAAGAACTGCTGCAACCTATTATTTTTTCAAAAATATTTAATTAAAACTCAGTTTTATTTTCAAAATTTACCCAATTGGTTTTAAAACCAAATTAATTCAAATGATCTAATTTCCCAAAAATCTTCAAAAATTTTCTAACACCTTAAATTTTGGAAAATTTTTGGCAGAGTCTCCCCTGTACAGAGGGACATCTACAATATTGCAAGTTCAAGAAATACATATACATCGAGCAACATGGTCGGAAAAAATCAAAATCCAAACTCAAACCTAAATAGAACCCAAAAATTTATATTCGCGTAGGCGTACCTTTTTGCGAGTGCGATTATACGATAAGCGATAAATTATACTTAAGCTTGCTTAATTTTTATGCAGCTCTATTCAACTGGATTCAATTTACTCTAGAATTCCCTTGGACAGGTTTTCAACATTAAAATAGCTTTTCTGCACCTGTTATCAACTCCAATGAAACTCATTAGTTTTCAAAATAATGCCAGTAAGGTTCAAACATCAGTATCATCCATATCATCCAATTTTCCATACAATTCAATCAATTTTAACAATCCATTTATTTTACATATGTTTCACTTGAATTTATTGCGTTTGAATTCATTTTTCATAAGCTCGAACTATTCATACCAGATGGGTTTCAATCAAATTTATTCAACTTCAAGTCTATATTTATGCAACCATCCATCCAAACAATCCATTCAAATAATATTGGCAAAAATTTCTACTTTCAACTTAAGTCAAATACCCACTGGCTTAAGTTAAATTTCAATTCGACATCCCAATCCAAATCTTAACTTATATAGTTCATTTTTGCTCAATTGGATTTAGTATTTTCATATTTTCACATTTCAAATATGAAATGTCTTCTAGTTGGTTTAATCCAACCTCATAATCAATCCATCCCAATCAACACTAGTAAATAAAATTACCTATATTATAATAATTTAAGAAAATTATTACCTTTACTACTTTATAAATTATATTGGCCAAAAACAATTTTAAAATAAATTTTATATCAAATTACAAATACGCCCTCTTGTATATACACTCAACTCAATCTAGGATATTACTGACACCATCTCTATTGAGTTACGCCACAGAGCCAAGGTTATCACTAAAGCAACAACTTTGATACCATTGTAACGACCCAATGATTTTCGACCCCGAAAATCGACATAAAATCACCATGTCGACTATTCAAGCATCAAAAACACTGGATTGTTATTAGAAAGAAGTTAACGGATGAGAAAAGAAAGAAAGAAATATTAGAATAGAAGAAAAAGAAGAACATATCAAAATCTCACAGCGGAACGAATAAAATATGATATATCAAATCTCTTTATACAAAAGAAACTATATATATACATACCGATCATCAGAGTACAATATATATCTATCACAGCGGAAATACTCTTTATATAACTAACGGTGAAGCCTCCTACTTCTAGCTCCTGAACTCCAGCGAAACCTAACCTGTAAACATACTCAGTCTGACCCGAGCACATTTGAAGCAAAGCAAAATTCATCGGGTCAGTCTGGAATACTTTCAGTGATAAATTCACAGCACAAACAATTTGTTTAACTTTGAAAATCCTTTTTGAAAATTAAAGGATAATAGTAAGACCAGTCCACACATAAAACGGATGGTTTTTACCTTACTATAACCCAAAACAGTTTTGTAATCACTATCTTTTCTGATATTATAGTAATGTCTATCAACCACAAATAAATATCAATCTAGCAGAATGCTTGCATCTCACGCTCTACATATATAGTATACAATCAAAATCGCGGCTCGTATTGGAGAATGGATTCCAACTATGGCAAGGTATGGGACCAACTTCCGATAATGTATCTCCGGAGATGAATAAATTAGGGTTCAACAAGAACGTTTTACAACCCGGCTCACACATGACTGACCCCTCATTTCTCTTAAGAGTACCGAATATATCATTACCACGGTTGGGGGCCAGCCAACCGAACCGATAGCAAACATATGAAATAAAAAGGGGCAACCGAAGGCATTTGATTTCTCCAGATCAGGTAATGATATACCCTTTTAATGGGTGCGACCCACATAGCCATGCTGCCTACCCGATTTTGTGCCATTTCCATATTAATGACGCTAGAGGTTATGCTTATATTTAGAACAGTATATCTCTATTCACTTTGAATGTCACATTGTCAGATCCTCCAGAAATCACTAATTGATTTCCACAAAAATACTCTAGTTGTTAGGCTAAAGAAGTTTCTCCTCTATGGCACCAACTTGGTACGTTTGAAGAAGTCAACGTACGTGATTTCTTTGGAAATAGTCTGCAGACATTCGTCCATACAAGTCACCCAGGAACAAGATGAACCGAAGACACACTCCTACTGCATCCTAGGTGATCGACGCTAATCTATGAATCAGAAAAGCGCGAATTTTAAATTAAATACTGCAAGCGCATAGGTGCGTAGCATACAGGTCGAACACAGGGAGGTAGATTAGAATCGAATTATTTATTTAATCTCTTGGGCGAGTTAGACAATTTCCGAGGTTGGTTTTTGAAAACAATAAAAATTGAAACTGCGATCCAATTTAGAACAAATCTAATTGAACCGACGATCAAATCACAATTATCAATTGGAAATTAAAATGCAAAACAGAAATAAAATGCAGAAAGTAAAATTGCAGGAAAAGAAGAACAACAAAAAGTAAATTAGGATTGTCGTTGAAACTAATCAAACGACTAATCACTAACAAAAAAATGTAAAATACAATTGGTGTTCTTCCAAAATTAATTGTGAAGACAACACCGATTGCTAAGAAAAAGAAAAATGCAGAAATAACAAAAAGAAGAACTTTTATTAATGGAGAAGAGAATATAAAATAGGATAGGATGGTGGCTACAATGACATTACAAGGGTATTTATAGGATAGATAGCCAAACTCTAACCCTAATTACAAATGATAGATGGGCCTTAGGGAATTCACAAAAAGAGTTTACAATGAGAATCTCAAATGGGCCTTAGTTAAATCTATTAAATCTTTGGCCTTTCTTCTTTTCCTCTTGGTTCTTTAACAAGCTTCCCTTGATTTGAGAAATTCTTGGTCTTTCTACCAATCATTTTCTTATCCAACAGCAACTAGATGTGGCATCTTCATATGCAAATCTTCAAAATGTAAATAGATAGCAATTTGATCTCCATTTCTCTACTTTACTGGTTGCATGCGGGCTGGGTTGGAATATCTGTAAAGGCAACAAAACACTACCCAAGTAATAGTTATTTATATACAAAAGATAAAGTATAAGAGCATAAAATAAACACATTTCTATGTCAATCAAATACCCCTACACTTATCTTTTACTCGTCCTCGAGTAAAACAAAAATTAAAAACTAACTAGATATGTCGCACTTTCGTAGGAAACACGATTGCATTGAGCGTATGCAACAAGCCGTTAAACCTCTAGGTGTCCCTAGTAGGACGAGTGGTGTCTCGAGAGGGTTTTCAGCGGATACTACCCACAAAATCCAAATGCAGTATGCTATAATTCTAATGAAACTACATGAATGCAATGGACATATGCAAATAAAAACGAAAAATGAAAACACGACTTATTTCAGGAAAGTGGTACAACAAATTAAGTTAACACTTTCTAATCAGTTGATTTTATTTTAGATACCTCAACTTGTCACAAATTTTCAATATAAATCAAGCTTTCAAATGTTAAATTCCAGTTTGGCCAGTTAGTTCGGTCGATAACATAGTGCAGCCATGAAATAAATTCTTAGTTTGCTTGGCACAGTTTGCAAAGTGGTATTATTATTTTCTCATGTATGGCTAGTCAAATCAATAAGGTCAAGAAGTGTTTGGGCATCATCGCTTATTCTTTATTCTATAAAATTTTAAAATTTATGTTCAAGTACATACACCTAACATAGAAGACCAAGGTTTACCACCCATGCACTGCCTCGCGGACTAACGGAGAGTAGGTAAAGAGCTTGGCGGATTGTGCAGGCCGACTTTGACTTTGTCAACAACATGTCAGTAATCCTTAGGTGTCCAATCTCATAAAATGAGACCAAGATATTCCAATGCTGACTTTGTCAACAACGTGTCGGATAGAGCTTGGCGGGTTTGCACACCAACGCTTGATATACAAGCAATGTTGGATACCCTTGGATTACTATTATTATTATTGAAATTATAAGCACGAAAGAGAGTTACGCGAATTCAACTTAACACAACTAAGTTTTATAGGTTTGACAAGTCATTATAAGTATTTTGAGTCCTGCACTTATTTAAACAAAGTCTACAATATAGAATAGATTTCATGGCCATCACCTAAGAATCTCCCTATGTACCGGTTACACTATTATCCCTCAAAATTAAACTTTTCATTATATTTCTTATTTGATCTAAGCTGAGAGAAAAAAAATACTATCAACTGATTAACAATCCTTAACTCATTTTGTTGTATCAAATCTAAAATGAGTCGTATTTCAAAAAAAAATGGTATGTTACTACGATCTAAATGCATGATGGTCCTATTTAAATGGCTGAAAATGAAAAGAAAGAAAAATAAAGAAAAAACGAAAATGAGTGAAATGCAGATTCCCCCCCACACTAGAACTGAACAGTGTCCACACTGTAATTTTTTTTATATTTGAAAGATAGTACCCAAAGGTGTATCAAATGCAAAATAATTTTAAGAATGAAATGTAGTTTAGCTATATGTAGGAATGGATCATATGTACAATGATATATGTGTTTGCGATGTATGTGATGCAAAGAGTGCCACCAATGTTTTCCCGCACACTTGGTTCGAGCCCTATGAGTCCCATTCCCACTATGTCTAGGCATTTATTCTAATAAGCAAAGGTTTTTGAAAACCATCTCATCTTTAAACCTAGATTTATAGTCCAGGAGATAAATATCCAGGGTCGTCCTAACATGAAGTTTTTCAACCAAGCCAGCATTCCAAAGATAATTCATGTGTTCAACAAATTTATCAGTGTAATTGTTCAAAAATTTGTGATCGTATATAAATTCAGTGAAATTTGAATTCTCAGTGTTGTTCAAGACTATGTGATCACATTTCTCAACTTTATTAATTGACAATGTATTTTTGATACTGACAATTTCAAGTTCGTTGGAAGTTTCTTCAAAGTTAAAATGTTCAAATTTGGATTCGTGGCTTTATTCTATTCCATCCTCATTTGGAAACTCATCCTCATACAATCCAAAGAATTCGTGTTTGTTAAAATCCTTTTCCAAATTTAAATTGAAAAATTCAACATTTTTATTCTGTTCAATTTCTAAAATTTCAAGTTTCTCGCAGCCCGGAAGAGGAAGATCAAAATCTAAACTTAAATCTTTTTCCTGAAAAGAATCGAAGTCCAGATCATTTCTTGAATTTTGAACAACTTCATTTAGGTCGTTATTCTCAATTTTGAAAGTTGTTGTTTGAAAATTTTCAATATCAGTAAAGAATTGATTATTTCCTGATTCATCGCATTGAATTTGATTTTGTTGCTCGAGTTGTTCTTTAAAACACGTCATTAAACAAAGAAGTTCATCAAGCTGTCTATCTTTTTCACCAAGCTGTCTATCTTGCTTTTCTACCCTCTCTATAAGAATGTTAAGGTGATATTCTTCAGAATCGTTGATTTGAAAGCTCTCGTTGTTGATTTCTTGATTCTCAAAATTATTTGAATTTTCAAAAAGATGATAATGATGTTGGAAATCATTTTGATTTTGAAAATTAGGTTCGTAACCAAAACTGTGAAAATTCGAGGGAAATTTGCAATTTTGGTCATATTCAAAATGTGGATGTGGGTTGTAAACTTGGAAATTTTGATCGATTTGAAAATCATTTTCAAAATTATCTTCGAACTGGTTTCCAACCTCATATTGATGTTGCTCAAAGGTATGTTGTGATTCAAAACCGTTTTGATGTGGATGTGGCCCATAATCGAAATTATTGAAATTTAAATTGAAATCGTCATTTCGATTATATCTATGATTTTGAAAACGTTGGTCAGTTGGAAAATTTTGAAAATTGTTGGCATTGGGGTCACGAAATTTTGGAAAATTTTGCCTCATGAGTTGTAATTCATACTCATACTCTTCAAGAGGACGTCTACTCCAATTATTATCCCACATTTCTCTCAATGATTTTTTTGAATCAGACATTTTAAATGAAATCACGGCAAGACATAAATTATTCTTAGTTCAAAATAGTATAAAAGAATGAGTTGTGCTCTATTAATTAACTGACTCAATTAGAAGGGGGAAGAGGGTCATATGGTCATTCACGTATAGTATAAATACTAAGGGATACGACCAATGTTTTATGGGTAGTATGCAACCTCTTTTGCTAATAGTTCAATAAATTGAACTACTATATATCCACGATCCAATTATACGAGACAGTCAACTTCACAAACACACTTTTCAATCATATTATTTTGCAAATCAAATCAAGTTTTGTAATTGAATTTCGACGAGAATGATGACTTATGGGTTCGTTCCTCACCAAATTTATTCAGAAATTGCAACAACACAACAGTCACAGAGTAATCACAGAACAGAACAATCAAAGACAGTCACAGTCATAGAACAGAAAATTAAAATATTGTACAAGCAAGCCGCTGCCCCTGCAGAAGATTTTTACAAGCAATTTCTATATTTTCAAAGCAGCTTCAGCACCTGTAGAGTTTAGAAAAATATTACCGTGGGGTATGGTTTTCCGTCCAAAACGATTGAGTAGAGTCAGTGATTAAAATCCAATCGTTTGCAGATCGACTGAGTTTTGTATTCCCTGTTTGTTGCTTGAACACTTCTTCACTTTGGTATTTGATTTTATTTTATTTTTGGAAAAGAAACGAAATAACACAAACGAAAAGAAAATAAAAATTGACTAGGAACTAAACCAGAAACTAGACTAAAAGGTAAGAAAGAAAAAATTAAGCTAAAAATAAAATAAAATAAAGAAAAGCTAAACAACTTGACAGTCTAAAACTAAACTAACCTAAGAATAAAAAAAACAAGATTTGTATTTTACCACAAAAAGAAAAAGGAACTCTACCATTACATGAAAAAAAATTAGCAGCCAAGTCAAACACGTTTCACAAGATCAAGTCCCAAAGTTTTTTTTTCTAATTAATTAAACAAATCCAAAATGATGCCCTAATAGTCTAACAAGTCAAGGCCGATCAAATTGGAAAACAAATCACACTTCCTTGTTTTCACAACACAGTCAGAAGCCAACCAAGCAAAATTCCTCTTTTTTTTTCACACAAAGCTCACGCCCTCAAAAAAATATCCATGCTCTGTATTAATTATTTGTTCCTCGAGAAGGTAATTCTCAATCGAAAAAAAATGCCAAAAATATGAGGTCACGAAACAAATCAAATCCCAAAAAAAATAATGGGAACAAAATATGGCTGCAAATCACCCTACACCCCGTCTAAACCAATGTAATCAATACTCAGAAAAATGAAAATAGTCCAATAAGGAACTGAAGATTTTCGTGCCTCTTTGTGCCTCTTTTATTAGGAAGCAAATCACCGTAAATATAAAGTTATGCCCTTACTTAGCAACAACAGAACAAATACACCCCGTTACTTCTCAGAACAAGGAATTTCTCAAAACCCAAAGAACCAAAAAAAAACGCTCCTTTTTAATTCAATGAAACAAAATAAAAAATGACCGTACTTGCTTTCTTTTCTTTCGAGATTGGATCTGGGTTTGAATCGGAGTTGGGCAGAGATTCCGATTGTAGGAGGGGATCGGGATTTATATGATTTCGACTTTGAATTGGGGTTTTCGAACTGGGTTTGCATGGGTTTGCTGAACGGTTTCGGGTCTAACTGTCGAGATAGCCGGTGGTCAGGGTGTTCGAGTGGATTTTGGTTGTGGCAATTTGCGGCTAGCAGTTCGGATTTTGGCTGAGTTTGAAGTTGTTCGATACTTGAGGGTTTGCTTTTGGGGTTTGTGAACTGTGAAGAGGGTTGCGTGATGATGTGATGTAGGTTGGGGTATTCTTCAGATCTGGAGATGACGTTGGTGGGTTGCGATGTCAGATTAGGGTAGCAAGAAGGGTTTGCGGCGATTGTTTGCTGATGGTTGAACGGCGTCTGAATGTGATGAGAGGGTGTGATAATGGGTTCGGATAGAGGGTGTTTGTTTGAGGAATTGGGTGAACTGATGGTGTATGTGGGTGTTTGTTTTGGTATGGAAGAATTTTTGCACAGTAGTGGTGAAGGCTTTGGGTGCGGTGAATTGGAATTTTCGAATTGCAGGTGTGTTTGAAGTTTGTGGCAATAGTTTGAGACAGTGTTTTGGTGAATCTTGATGATGGGTTGGTGGACTTTTGTGAAGGGAATGAGATGCTTTGCAGTGGAGGGAGTTGTTGACAGAGGAGTTTGAAGAGGCTAGTGGTGGTGAAAGTGATTTGCGTGGTGAGTGGTGATAGAGTTGAGTTTATATGGTAGATGGTGATTTGAGGATGGATGTAGGTGGCAAAAAAGAATATAGAGAAAGGAATTGTTTTTTTTTATTAACAGAAGAAAGGAACTTGTAAATGAAGAAAAAATGTAAGAGATTAGAAAGGAAACTTATGCAGAGAAAGACTTGAGAAGGAAATTTGATTTTTTTTCTGAAAAGAGGAAAGCAAAAACAGAAACAAATGTAAAAAGAATTAGAAAGAAAGTTGAAAGATGGAAAAAAATAAAGGAAAATTGAAGTCTTTTTTTTCTTTTTTCTTTTCTGTTAGGCTGGTAAAACAAGAAAGAAATTTATACAACGAAAGGAAAGAAATATATGAGAGAAAGGGAAACAAATTAAAACAAAACTTGGAAAGATTTTTTTTCCTCTTGACTTAAGATTACGGTATCAATTTATAATACCAAATCAACCATGTCAAGAATTTTTCTATATCTATACTGTAGCGACCCGAACTTCCCCGGTCTCCGAAGAGATGAGAAAGAACGAATTACTGTGAGGACAAGACAAATCAGAACGCAGACGGAAGAACATTTCATTGTTATTACAACAATACCATCAGATACAAGAATATACATAGTATAAATGAATAAATTACATTCGATAAATATCAGAGATTACAATAAATTACACAGCAGCGGAAAATAATACAAAGCACAACTGAAGGTGATATACGGATACAGAGCTTTCCGGATATCATTCCAGCTGTAAACCAGGATCTTGTGAATATAAATCTGCAAAACCAAAACTACTAGCTGCCCGTGCGGAAAATAGGGGCACCCAGAGTTTAGGTTAAAACAATAAACTCCAGGTCAGTCATGTGACTGGTGTGAGAACTAAAACAGTTATTTAAAACTTTACTTTAAAAGAGAGTAATTCAAGGGACCACGCCGTATAACACGGAACGGGTTTCCTCCCAAGAATACCAGTGCATAGAAAAGACAACGCAATGCTTTTTCGAAAAATGAAACTATTATAAGACCCAGGTCCCATCACACAATGCAACGCAAGCCGGAGGATAGGGTTTTACCTTATAACAGCCAAACATGCTTGGTACGTTTAAAACAAATCATTTGATACTATAATAAGTGTATAGAGTCAAAACAATTTCAATCATAAATATAAATCATAGACGACATAGTATCCCATGCTACTATGTCGCCATACTAGGCTCTACAAATAAAGCCGAAATATCTCGTATTGGAAATTGGATTTCCGTCATGAGTCGAGGCAAGGGGCAAGCTCCTCTCCGCGTTCGAGACACTCTAGCAAATGCCTCAGGGTTACGCACTCTCGGCAACCCTGGATCTTCAGGGCCGGTCCTCACTTACGTTAGAGGATTGGCAATTCCTGAACACACGTTTCCCGGTCCTTACAGACCAATAATCGAGGCGCCTCGCATTCCAATAACCACATAGGTGAAAAGTATATAAATGTCAGGGCTGGTAAGTCACTGACACCACCAAAGCTAGAAAGAAACGTCGTGCTCTCCCTGCAGTCTGTATCCCGTTTTTGACTCATATCGAGGTGTGAGGCTCGCGAATTTACGTTACACACAAAGCTGCCACGTAGGCTGTGCTTTGATCATCAACCACAAGACTTTGCTTTTCAACAGAAGCCTTGATCATTGCATCTTAGCGTGCCACACAGGCAATTCATGCCATGCGACTGATGTCCATCGATATACAACCTCTGAGCTCATACGTCTCAGAGAAGGGCGTTAAGCAAAAGAATAAATTCTCCGCCGCCAAACAGATGTATATTTAATAGAAATCAATCAACACAGAATAAAATCCAATGTCAGACACACAATCCATTTACAAGTCCGTTCTGGATCTGAACGAAACCGGAGGCACTTTCCTCGCATATCCATCCATCTCCAAGTACGTCTGGACGACCACCAACTATTTCCATCCTCTTGGGTGTACTGCCCAATCAGGATTGTCAGTAATTATCCAAACGATGTGAAGACTTCCGGTCTTCAACCACCGTCTTCATCTTCGACATATCGTCGAATCGGTTATTCAGAATGGGTATAAACCCGGCCTTTCCGAACAACCCGCGTATATTAAAACAAATGTTACATAAACACAACATACACCTCATTCCAATTCAGAATATTCTTTTATTCACAAAATCATATTTTTAGGGAAAGGTTCCCCTTAATTTTATCCAAGATAAATTCTTTAAAATTTATCCTTTAATCTTCCTTTGGATGTCATTTGAAACCAGATTATGGTTTTTCCAACTAGTCGAGATAAGCGAACCACACCGAAGTAATTATTTATTTTATTTCCCAATGCCAACCTATTCATCCCATGAAGCAAAACTGGTAATACTCCATATCTAATACTATGGTGTTATCGGTAAAATTAATTACCATTTCACGTTCAAATCTAATTAAAGATTTAACTATCGCTTTGGAGCAAAACTGGTAATACTCCATCCTCGCTCAATTTCTAAATTTGATAATTTAGATTATGGATTCACATTTCAATCTAATTGCAGATTCGTTAAAACTCCTTTTACTGGGTTAAAGAACTAGGTGTTATTTAAAACACAGTTCACGACAAACCCAAATCACATTATATTTATTATCGGGTTACAGAACTAGTGTTATTTAAAACACCGTTCACGATGAACCCACAAATCAATTATAGTTCAATTTAAATCAAATATATTAGGAATTTCGATTATTTAAAACCCCTTTTTAAATCTAATTTATTTATTTAAAAACAAATCGGGTTTTAAATTTAGTTCAAACTAGTTCATTTTGATAAAATCTATTTTTATCTTTTCAAATATGGAGTTTTTCATCCCAAATTTTCCCAAATCATTTCTTATGATTTTACACAAATTATTACTATTTTTAATAATTTTATCAAGGCCCGTACAGTCGATTTCCATCAACGGCCATCGAACTGCACTTACAGCGACCTTTTTCAAATTTGATTTGGACGTATCTCCAAATCCAACCGTTAGATTTCAAATTTCCAATATTCGTTAGAAAGCTCTTTTCGATATGAACCCAACGGTTCCGGTTTTAGGAGAATCCGACGGTCGGAACTCCCGTAATGTCCGTTTGAAATAAATGGTCGAAATTCACGAACTACCGCGGCGCGGCGCGTTCTATTCAGGCCATTATATTATATATATAATATATATAATATATATTTCGTCGATTTCTATTTAAAACGAATTATATAAATAGTTTTGAATTCGTTTCAAAAACAATTTCAATTTCCATTTCAATCCAAAGCAAAATTGAATTCTTCTTTATAAATTCGTTTTAAAATTCATTTCTATTCAAATTTCAATTCAATTTGAATTCATTTCAATTCGCTTTCTATTCAATTTGAATTCGTTTTCAATTCAATTCAATTTCAAAGTCGTTTTCTATTCGATTCAATTCAAATTGGTTTTCTATTCGATTCCATTCAAATTGGTTTTCTATTCAATTCAATTCAAATTGGTTTTATATTCAATTCATTTCGAAATCGTTTTATATTCAATTCATTTCGAAATCGTTTTATATTCAATTCATTTCGAAATCGTTTTATATTCAATTCATTTCGAAATCGTTTTATATTCAATTAAATTCGAATTCGTTTGTTATTTATTCAATTCAAATTCTATTCAAATCAAATTCGTTTTCTATTCGTTTCAATTCAAATTTCATTTCAAAATATTCGATTTCAAAATCACTTTTCAATACTCATTTCAAAATCACTTTTCATATTCATTTCGAAATCACTTTTCATATTCATTTCGAAATCACTTTTCATATTCATTTTAAAATGAATAAATCGATATAAACATCGTTCGCGTCAAAATGGCGTCAATCTAATCAACCCGGCTTCATATATTTCTATTTTCAAATATTCTATTTCAAATATTTCTATTTCCAAATATTCTATTTCAAATATTTCTATTTTCAACAAATGAGTATTTATTTTTGTCAACACACGACTAATCTCAACGAATGAGTACTGTCCACGTGTGACTATTTTTGTTAAATTATTTCGTTCAACACATGACTAATCTCAACGGATGAGTACAGTCAACACATGAAATTTTATTTTGTATTGATAAAGATGTAAATTTTATTATTAAAATATTCGTTTAACACATGACTAATCTCACGAATGAGTACAGTCAACACGTGAACTTTTATTTTATATTATCCTTTATTTTCTAAATGGGAATGAGGCCCAACCAATCACCATATAATGTTAATTATATGGATTTTCCTACATTACACGTATATAATAGCATTGAAAAATAATCAACCATCAACCAAAGTGCACTACACTGTATAAGCATCAAATATAGATATCTAACGCTTATAACAGCCTGTCAATCAATCGATCGACATATTTAATCAATCAGGATGAGTGAACTTCAAATTTCATCCCAACACCCGTGTGGGGTTTCAAACAATCAAACACAGATTTAGTTGTGTAGTTGGGCGATGTGTAAAATTTATCGACCCAATCAATGTTCTTCAAATATGTGTACATAAACAAACCGTCCGGTTTGTAAATGAATATTTTATTTTATTCACTTTCACTATATTCATATTCACGTCAAAAATTATATTTTTAACAATAAAACAATTTTATTTTAACATATGAATTTCTATTCAGTTCATTTATTAAATAAAATGCTATCTTTATTTTTCTAACTTATTTTATAAAATTTCGGCGGCATAACGGCACGATACTAGAAACAGGACAAGGCCTAGCCTTATCCCCGGTCTAGTGAAGGCCCACGCCATTCACACATCAATCAAATCCATTCATTTCACCCAACAATTCAATCTCAATCAAATAATCTAACTAATTTTTGCAATCAAACAAACAAGTCCATGGTCTGTGGACGATTGTGTCGGGTGCTACTAAACACCGTCTGCATCCTAGTATTTATATATATAACTAAAAAATGAAATTGAAAGGTGAGAAATTCTCACCGATAGCTATCCAATCATCTTGATTCTTCTTTGATAGAAATCTTCATCGTTATTGCATTTTTTTATCATCTTCGTTGCTGTAGCCACTACATATGTAAAAATCGAATTTTCACTTCGCAATTCAATATATAAAAATCGAATTTTTACTTTGCTATTCAATATATAAAAATCAAATTTTTACTTTGCTATTCAATATATAAAAATCGAATTTTTACTTTGCTATCAAATAGATAAAAATCCTATTTTTATCCCGCTAAAGATTTCGCCTTTTCAAAAATATAGATTTCGTCTTTTCAATAATATAATTATAAAAATCACATTTTTATTTTCTGCACATATAAAGATGAATTTTTTAATATTCCTATCATGTAAAAATTATATTTTTAATTCTCTACACAAACAAAAATCATATTTTTATATGTTTCTAAAAACCAATTCTTTTGTTTTCAAAAATCTAATCTTTTTATTTTACACCACTTTCTATATAGAATTTATATTTTTAAAACGGTGTTTATTATAAAAATCATATCTTTTAACTCGTCCTTCTAAAAAAAAATCTTAACTTTATATTCCTAAAGTTTATAGCTTTAACTTCATAAAAATATAAACTTTTACTTAGTAAAAATATAAACTTTATAACAAAGCAAAGAAAACTGATTTTTTTCTTCTAATTACACTAAAACAAACAAATATAAACAAAAAAATAAAAACAAAAAGCTCACAGCAGTTTCTTCAAGCCGGAGGGGAGGAAAGCTGTTGTTGTCGGCGCAAGAAGCGGAGGAGGGGGCAATGGCGGTCGGCAGTGGTTGCAGGGTGGCTATCGGTGGAGGTTTAAGGCGGTAGGACTATGGGGGGGTCGGATTGGAGAAGCAGGGGGTGGAGGAGGTGGCAGGGGTGGTGCCGGCGTCGGGTGTTGGTCGGGGAGGAGCCCAGCGGCGGCGCGTTGTCGGATTTGGGGGGGCTTTCGCGAGGTCGGATTAGAGGAGGACGGAACGAGGAGGAAGAAGAGGGGAGGAGAACGGCGCAGGGGGGGGGGCGGCCTTGGATGGCCAGGCCCCAATCATGGCGGCGGCGCGTTAGATTAGGTTTTTTTTTCTTCTGAGAAGAATCGAGGAGGAAAAGGAGAAAGGAGGGAGGGGTTTATATGGAAAATATATTATTTAATTATTTTAATTGCAAAAAAGTTGACTTTCACATACGACCTCGAAACGAGGCCCACCGCCTGTCGTCTATAGCGTTTTACCCCCATTTCGAACACAATGGGATATGTATCGCAGGCCAATTCGACTGTTATGATCAGTTTCCATCATGATTAAAATATAAATCAGTATATATTCAGTTTGAACGTACATTTTAAATTACCGGGATCACATACTAACTCAAAAATTCCAAAAAAATATTTTCCAGCTTCGTATTGACGATACGGTCCTAACAAAACTAGTTTCGTCGAATTCTGAGACCGTTTGAAAAATGGCCAATTTCCAGTCGATTAAAATCCACTGAAACTGGTCAAACGCGTTTTCTTTTGCCACGCTCACATATTGATTCGAAAAATTATGAAATTTGGAATCTAGCAATTATTTGACACTGCGGATCCAACAAAAGTGGTTTCGTCGAATTCCGAGGTCGTTTGCAAAATGTCTATTTTTAAGGGCCTGAATTCCATAGCGACTATTCAGAATTTTCAACTGGACATATCTTTTGATTCCCGCTATGAAATTTTGATTTTTCGGATTCGTTGGAAAGATATCATCAATTAGATCCTATTATTTTTCGTTTCACTAAAATCAGGATTGTTTTGCACCCGGTACATTCAATTGAAGTTTGAAAACGAATTATCGAACTACCGCGCCATTTTCAATTCCTTTTATAATTATATATAATTATTTATATTCTAATGACGATGTATATAATATATACGTTCTATTATATTCAAAATAAATTTTCTCGTCGATTTTATTTAAAATAATCTATTTTAAATATCCAAAATTCGCTAAAATTGCCAAAATAAAAAATTTAAACTGGCTCAGAATTTCCGGGTTATTACAATCTCCCCCACTTAAAACTTTTCGTCCCCGAAAAGGAACAAAGTCGAAAGTGGTTTGATTAATCAGCTCTACGTTCGATCTGGCTTCCATTCTCCAACTTTTCAGTTTCTGAGAATTTTCAAATTTTCAAAAATTTGGCTAACACCCTAAATTTTCGAAAAATTTCGCCATAACCTCTCCTGCACCGGGAGCCACGGGAAAATCCCGAAATTGCCATATAGGCCTTCTGATCTCAAAAAGAAAAAGAAAAAGCCAAGCGGCTAGCCAATAGGCTCATAAAATCATCATCACCCAAACAAAACAGTAAATTATGTAGTAAACATGTACCTATTTGTCGGGAAAACAAATTTTATTCTCTGCTCTAGCCTCCTTGCTATGACCTGTTCAATGTAAGTATATGTATATGCAAGCAAATGCGACTAATTTTCAATATAAGTCAATATTTGGTTTAATTAGGCTAAGTGGTTCAAAATTATCAAACAAATAAACAAACAAAACAAACATCAATCAATTAGTGAATTAAAGTTTCAAATTCATAAAATTTGATACATATACAAAAAATCTTGTTTTTGATGCCAATTCACAACAATGTGTTCTAGCTATATCAGTTTTTGGTTCTCACACCAGTCTAATGGAAATATATAGATATCATACCTTCGAAACACGAAAATAATTACTGATGATGACGCGTCAATCATCAGAATCAGGTCCGGGCGACTAGAGTGTGATTCTTTATCTATCTAATATATTAAAACTTCGAATATACGTTCATGACGCGTATATGCAAAACCTTTATATACTAGATTGTCCAAATTCAAAATAAATAAATATATATTCAAATATGTATAAAACGGTTTAAATTTTCAAAACAAAATTGTTTTCATTTGAAAAATATACTCTTCACACTCGTTCTAGGATACTACTGATCCTATCTCTAACGAGTCATTCTAATTGGATATTACTAATCCAATATCTGATGAATTCTTTCGTATGGTTCTAATGTGTCTTGTTCTCGAGCTCTGTAAACCAAAGCTCTGATACCAAATGTAGCGACCTGAACTTCCCCGGTCTCCGAAGAGATGAGAAAGAACGAATTACTGTGAGGACAAGACAAATCAGAACGCAGACGGAAGAACATTTCATTGTTATTACAACAATACCATCAGATACAAGAATATACAGAGTATAAATGAATAAATTACATTCGATAAATATCAGAGATTACAATAAATTACATAGCAGCGGAAAATAATACAAAGCACAACTGAAGGTGATATACGGATACAGAGCTTTCCGGATATCATTCCAGCTGTAAACCAGGATCCTGTGAATATAAATCTGCAAAACCAAAACTACTATCTGCCCGTGCGGAAAATAGGGGCACCCAGAGTTTAGGTTAAAACAATAAACTCCAGGTCAGTCATGTGACTGGTGTGAGAACTAAAACAGTTATTTAAAACTTTACTTTAAAAGAGAGTAATTCAAGAGACCACGTCGTATAACACGGAACGGGTTTCCTCCTAAGAATACCAGTGCATAGAAAAGACAACGCAATGCTTTTTCGAAAAATGAAACTATTATAAGACCCAAGTCCCATCACACAATGCAACGCAAGCCGGAGGATAGGGTTTTACCTTATAACAGCCAAACATGCTTGGTACGTTTAAAACAAATCATTTGATACTATAATAAGTGTATAGTGTCAAAACAATTTCAATCATAAATATAAATCATAGACGGCATAGTATCCCATGCTACTATGTCGCCATACTAGGCTCTACAAATAAAGCCGAAATATCTCGTATTGGAAATTGGATTTCCGTCATGAGTCGAGGCAAGGGGCAAGCTCCTCTCCGCGTTTGAGACACTTTAGCAAATGCCACAGGGTTACGCACTCTGGGCAACCCTGGATCTTCAGGGCCGGTCCTCACTTACGTTAGAGGATTGGCAATTCCTGAACACACGTTTCCCGGTCCTTATAGACCTATAATCGAGGCGCCTCGCATTCCAACAACCACATAGGTGAAAAGTATATAAATGTCAGGGCTGGTAAGTCACTGACACCACCAAAGCTAGAAAGAAACGTCGTGCTCTCCCTACAGTCCGTATCCCATTTTTGACTCATACCGAGGTGTGAGGCTCGCGAATTTATGTTACACACAAAGCTTCCACGTAGGCTGTGCTTTGATCATCAACCACAAGACTTTGCTTTTCAACAGAAGCCTTGATCATTGCATCTTAGCGTGCCACACAGGCAATTCATGCCATGCGACTGATGTCCATCGATATACAACCTATGAGATCGTACGTCTCAAAGAAGGGCGTTAAGCAAAAGAATAAATTCTCTGCCGCCAAACAGATGTATATTTAATAGAAATCAATCAACATAGAATAAAATCCAATGTCAGACACACAATCCATTTACAAGTCCGTTCTGGGTCTGAACGAAACTGGAGGCACTTTCCTCGCATATCCATCCATCTCCAAGTACGTCTGGACGACCACCAACTATTTCCATCCTCTTGGGTGTACTGCCCAATCAGGATTTTCAGTAATTATCCAAACGATGTGAAGACTTCCGGTCTTCAACCACCGTCTTCATCTTCGACATATCGTCGAATCGGTTATTCAGAATGGGTATAAACCCGGCCTTTCCGAACAACCCGCGTATATTAAAACAAATTTTACATAAACACAACATACACCTCATTCCAATTCAGAATATTCTTTTATTCACAAAATCATATTTTTAGGGAAAGGTTCCCATTAATTTTATACAAGATAAATTCTTTAAAATTTATCCTTTAATCTTCCTTTGGATGTCATTTGAAACCAGATTATGGTTTTTCCAACTAGTCGAGATTAGCGAACCACACCGAAGTAATTATTTATTTTATTTCCCAATCCCAACCTATTCATCCCATGAAGCAAAACTGGTAATACTCCATATCTAATACTATGGTGTTATCGGTAAAATTAATTACCATTTCACGTTCAAATCTAATTAAGGATTTAACTATCGCTTTGGAGCAAAACTGGTAATACTCCATCCTCGCTCAATTTCTAAATTTGATAATTTAGATTATGGATTCACATTTCAATCTAATTGCAGATTCGTTAAAACTCCTTTTACTGGGTTAAAGAACTAGGTGTTATTTAAAACACAGTTCACGACAAACCCAAATCACATTATATTTATTATCGGGTTACAGAACTAGTGTTATTTAAAACACCGTTCACGATGAACCCACAAATCAATTATAGTTTAATTTAAATCAAATATATTAGGAATTCTGATTATTTAAAACCCCTTTTTAAATCTAATTTATTTATTTAAAAACAAATCGGGTTTTAAATTTAGTTCAAACTAGTTCATTTTGATAAAATCTATTTTTATCTTTTCAAATATGGAGTTTTTCATCCCAAATTTTCCCAAATCATTTCTTATGATTATACACAAATCATTACTATTTTTAATAATTTTATCAAGGCCCGCACAGTCGATTTCCGTCAACGGCCATCGAACTGCACTTACAGCGACCTTTTTCAAATTTGATTTGGACGTATCTCCAAATCCAACCGTTAGATTTCAAATTTCCAATATTCGTTAGAAAGCTCGTTTCGATATGAACCCAACAGTTCTGGTTTTAGGAGAATCCGACGGTCGGATCTCCCATAATGTCCGTTTGAAATAAATGGTCGAAATTCACGAACTGCCGCGGCGCGGCGCGTTCTATTCAGGCCATTATATTATATATAATATATATTTCGTCGATTTCTATTTAAAATGAATTATATAAATAGTTTTGAATTCGTTTCAAAAACAATTTCAACTTCCATTTCAATCCAAAGCAAAATTGAATTCTTCTTTATAAATTCGTTTTAAAATTCATTTCTATTCAAATTTCAATTCAATTTGAATTCATTTCAATTCGCTTTCTATTCAATTTGAATTCGTTTTCAATTCAATTCAATTTCAAAGTCGTTTTCTATTCGATTCAATTCAAATTGTTTTTCTATTCGATTCCATTCAAATTGGTTTTCTATTCTATTCAATTCAAATTGGTTTTATATTCAATTCATTTCGAAATCGTTTTATATTCAATTCATTTCGAAATCGTTTTATATTCAATTCATTTCGAAATCGTTTTATATTCAATTAAATTCGAATTCGATTTGTTATTTATTCAATTCAAATTCTATTCAAATCAAATTCGTTTTATATTCGTTTCAATTCAAATTTCATTTCAAAATATTCGATTTCAAAATCACTTTTCAATATTCATTTCGAAATCACTTTTCATATTCATTTCGAAATCACTTTTCATATTCATTTCGAAATCACTTTTCATATTCATTTTAAAATGAATAAATCGATATAAACATCGTTCGCGTCAAAATGGCATCAATCTAATCAACCCGGCTTCATATATTTCTATTTTCAAATATTCTATTTCAAATATTTCTATTTCCAAATATTCTATTTCAAATATTTCTATTTTCAACAAATGAGTATTTATTTTTGTCAACACACGACTGATCTCAACGAATGAGTACTGTCCACGTGTGACTATTTTTGTTAAATTATTTCGTTCAACACATGACTAATCTCAACGAATGAGTACAGTCAACACATGAACTTTTATTTTATATTGATAAAGATGTAAATTTTATTATTAAAATATTCGTTCAACACATGACTAATCTCACGAATGAGTACAGTCAACACATGAACTTTTATTTTATATTATCCTTTAGTTTCTAAATGGGAATGAGGCCCAACCAATCACCGTATAATGTTAATTATATGGATTTTCATACATTACACGTATATAATAGCATTGAAAAATAATCAGCCATCAACCAAAGTGCACTACACTGTATAAGCATCAAATATAGATATCTAATGCTTATAACAGCCTGTCAATCAATCGATCGACATATTTAATCAATCAGGATGAGTGAACTTCAAATTTCATCCCAACACCCGTGTGGGGTTTCAAACAATCAAACACAGATTTAGTTGTGCAGTTGGGCGATGTGTAAAATTTATCGACCCAATCAATGTTCTTCAAATATGTGTACATAAACAAACCGTCCGGTTTGTAAATGAATAATTTATTTTATTCACTTTCACTATATTCATATTCACGTCAAAAATTATATTTTTAACGATAAAACATTTTTATTTTAACATATGAATTTCTATTCAGTTCATTTATTAAATAAAATGCTATCTTTATTTTTCTAACTTATTTTAGAAAATTTCGGCGGCATAACGGCACGATACTAGAAACGGGACAAGGCCTAGCCTTATCCCCGGTCTAGTGAAGGCCCACGCCATTCACACATCAATCAAATCCATTCATTTCACCCAACAATTCAATCTCAATCAAATAATCTAACTAATTTTTGCAATCAAACAAACAAGTCCATGGTCTGTGGACGATTGTGTCGGGTGCTACTAAACACCGTCTGCATCCTAGTATTTATATATATAACTGGAAAATGAAATTGAAAGGTGAGAAATTCTCACCGATAGCTATCCAATCATCTTGACTCTTCTTTGATAGAAATCTTCATCGTTATCGCATTTTTTTGTCATCTTCGTTGCTGTAGCCACTACATATGTAAAAATCGAATTTTCACTTCGCTATTTAATATATAAAAATCGAATTTTTACTTTGCTATTCAATATATAAAAATCGAATTTTTACTTTGCTATTCAATATATAAAAATCGAATTTTTACTTTGCTATTCAATATATAAAAATCGAATTTTTACTATGCTATTCAATATATAAAAATCGAATTTTTACTTTGCTATCAAACAGATAAAAATCCTATTTTTATCCCGCTATTCTTCATATAAAGATTTCGCCTTTTCAAAAATATAGATTTCGTCTTTTCAATAATATAATTATAAAAATCACATTTTTATTTTCTACACATATAAAGATGATATTTTTAATATTCCTATCATGTAAAAATTATATTTTTAATTCTCTACACAAACAAAAATCATATTTTTATATGTTTCTAAAAACCAATTCTTTTGTTTTCAAAAATCTAATCTTTTTATTTTACACCACTTTCTATATAGAATTTATATTTTTAAAACGGTGTTTATTATAAAAATCATATCTTTTAACTCGTCCTTCTAAAAAAAATCTTAACTTTATATTCCTAAAGTTTATAGCTTTAACTTCATAAAAATATAAACTTTTACTTAGTAAAAATATAAACTTTATAACAAAGCAAAGAAAACTGATTTTTTTTTTCTAATTACACTAAAACAAACAAATATAAACAAAAAAATAAAAATAAAAATAAAAAGCTCACAGCAGTTTCTTCAAGCCGAAGGGGAGGAAAGCTGTTGTTGTCGGCGCAAGAAGCGGAGGAGGTGGCAATGGCGGTCGGCAGTGGTTGCAGGGTGGCTATCGGTGGAGGTTTAAGGTGGTAGGACTATGGGGGGGTCGGATTGGAGAAGCAGGGGATGGAGGAGGTGGCAGGGGTGGCGCCGGCGTCGGGTGTTGGTCGGGAGGAGCCCAGCGGCGGCGCGTTGTCGGATTAGGGGGGGGGCTGTCGCGAGGTCGGATTAGAGGAGGACGGAGCGAGGAGGAAGAAGAGGGGAGGAGAACGGCGCAGGGGGGAGCCACGGCCTTGGATGGCCAGGCCCCGATCATGGCGGCGGCGCGTTAGATTAGGTTTCTTTTTTTTAGTTCTGAGAAGAATCGGGGAGGAAAAGGAGAAAGGAGGGAGGGGTTTAAATGGAAAATATATTATTTAATTATTTTAATTGCAAAAAAGTTGACTTTCACATACGACCTCGAAACGAGGCCCACCGCCTGTCGTCTATAGCGTTTTACCCCCATTCCGAACACAATGGGATATGTATCAAAGGCCAATTCGACCGTTACGATCAGTTTCCATCATGATTAAAATATAAATCAGTATATATTCAATTTGAACGTACATTTTAAATTACCGGGGTCACATACTAACTCGAAAAATTCCAGAAAAATATTTTCCAGCTTCGTATTAACGATACGGTCCTAACAAAACTAGTTTCGTCGAATTCTGAGACCGTTTGAAAAATGGCCAATTTCCAGTCGATTAAAATCCACTGAAACTGGTCAAACGCGTTTTCTTTTGCCACGCTCACATATTGATTCGAAAAATTATGAAATTTGGAATCTAGCAATTATTTGACACTCCGGATCCAACAAAAGTGGTTTCGTCGAATTCCGAGGTCGTTTGCAAAATGTCTATTTTTAAGGGCCTGAATTCCATAGCGACTATTCAGAATTTTCAACTGGACATATCTTTTGATTCCCGCTATGAAATTTTGATTTTTCGGATTCGTTGGAAAGATATCATCAATTAGATCCTATTATTTTTGGTTTCACTAAAATCCGAATTGTTTTGCACCCGGTACATTCAATTGAAGTTTGAAAACGAATTATCAAACTACCGCGCCATTTTCAATTCCTTTTATAATTATATATAATTATTTATATTCTAACGACGACGTATATAATATATACGTTCTATTATATTCAAAATAAATTTTCTCGTCGATTTTATTTAAAATAATCTGTTTTAAATATCCAAAATTCGCTAAAATTGCCAAAATAAAAATTTTAAACTGGCTCAGAATTTCCGGGTTATTACATATACACAAGAAAACAAAAGGAAAATATAAACAAAAACTAACACGAATCAGAAATTAAATAAATAATAAAATTTAATCGTTACCTCCCCGGCAACGGCGCCAAAAACTTGATCGACGCTAATCTATGAATCAAAAAAGCGCGAATTTTAAATTAAATACTGCAAGCGCACATGTGTGTAGCATACAGGTCGAACACAGGGAGGTAGATTAGAATCAAGTTATTTATTTAATCTCTTGGGCGAGTTAGACAATTTCCGAGGTTGGTTTTTGAAAACAATAAAAATTGAAACTGCGATCCGATTCAGAACAAATCTAATTGAACCGACGATCAAATCACAATTACCAATTGGAAATTAAAATGCAAAACAGAAATAAAATGCAGAAAGTAAAATTGCAGGAAAAGAAGAACAACAAAAAGTAAATTAGGATTGTCGTTGAAACTAATCAAACGACTAATCACTAACAAAAAAAATGTAAAATACAATTGGTGTTCTTCCAAAACTAATTGTGAAGACAACACCGATTGCTAAGAAAAAGAAAAATGCAGAAATAACAAAAAGAAGAACTTTCATTAATGGAGAAGAGAATATAAAATAGGATAGGATGGTGGCTACAATGACATTACAAGGGTATTTATAGGATAGATAGTCAAACTCTAACCCTAATTACAAATGATAGATGGGCCTTAGGGAATTCACCAAAAGAGTTTACAATGAGAATCTCAAATGGGCCTTAGTTAAATCTATTAAATCTTTGGCCTTTCTTCTTTTCCTCTTGGTTCTTTAACAAGCTTCCCTTGATTTGAGAAATTCTTGGTCTTTCTACCAATCATTTTCTTATCCAACAGCAACTAGATGTGGCATCTTCATATGCAAATCTTCAAAATGTAAATAGATAGCAATTTGATCTCCATTTCTCTACTTTACTGGTTGCATGCGGGCTGGGTTGGAATATCTGTAAAAGCAACAAAACACTACCTGTAACGACCCAGAAAATCTGAACCAATTTAAATTTTTTAAATTGGCTAAAATAATGGATTTTAAATATTTAAAATAAATATTTTAGATAATGGCGATGAAAACTGAGTTTGAATCGACATTTGAAAACCAATATAATTAATTATAATTATATATAGAATTGAAAATGGCGCGGTAGTTCGATAATTCGATTTCAAACTTCGATGGAATATACCGGGTGCAAAACAATCTGGATTTTAGTGAAACCAAAAATATTTAAATTTGTTAGTGAATATCTTTCTAACGAATCTGACCAATCGAAATTTGATAGCGGGAATCAAAAGATATGTCCAGTTGAAAATTCTGAATAGTCGCTATGTAATTCAGGCCCTTAAAAATGGACATTTTGCATACGACCTCGGATTTCGACGAAACCACTTTTGTTAGATCCGCAGTGTCAGGATATTGCTAGGTTTCAGATTTCATAATTTTTCGAATCAATATGTGAGCGTGGCAAAGGAAAACGCGTTTGACCAGTTTTTGTTGAATTTAATCGACTGGAAATTGGCCATTTTTCAAACAGTCTCAGAATTCGACGAAACTAGTTTTGTTAGGACCGTATCGTCAATACGAAGCTAGAAAATATTTTTTTGGAATTTTTCTAGTTAGTATGTGACCCAGGTAATTTGAAATGTGCGTTTAAAATTCAATAAAATGATTTAAATGAAAATTCAAAAGGAAACCGATTGTTACGATCAAACCAGCTTGCGATACATATCCCATTGTGTTCGGAATGGGGGTAAAACGCTATGGGCGACAGGCGGTGGGCCTCGTTTCGAGGTCGTATGTAAAAGTCAACCTTTTTACAAAAAATTAAATAATTAATTAATAAAAAATTATATATTATTTTAATTTTCTTTCCCCCCTTTTTTCTTTTGCTTGCCCCCCCCCCCCCCGATTCATTTACCAGAAACTAAATAAAAAAAAAAAAAAAGAAGAAAAACCTAAATCGAATCATCGCCGCCGCCAGAACCCTCGGAGCCGCCGCCTCGTCTCGAAGTTGCCGACGAACCCCTCGACGCCGCCCTCACCTCGAAGTCGCCCTCACTATCGAAGACCCCGCCTCATCTCGAAGTCGCCGACAACCCAGCGAACATCACCTCGAACCCTGCCGCCGACGAACACCATCGAGCCCCCCCTCTTCGCAGGCTACGGTAAGGAATTAGGTTATTTTATTTTTATTTTAATTTTGTTTTGCTAATTACTGATTTAAACATTTAAAAAAACTGATTTTATAAAAAGAGTAAAACTGATTTTATATAAAGAGTAAAACTGATTTTATAAAAAAAAAAGTAAAAACTGATTTTATAAAAAGAGTAAAACTGATTTTCTTTAAAAAAGTAAAAACTGATTTTCTTTAAAAGAGTAAAACTGATTTTCTTTAAAAGATTAAAACTGTTTTTTTTAGAAAAGTTAAAACTGTTTTTAAAGAAAGGTTAAAACTGATTTTTCGAAAAAGGATTTGAACTTTAAAAAGTAAAAATCATATTTTTATATATCGAAAGTCGAAAGTAAAAATCATATTTTTATATATCGAAAGTCAAAAGTAAAAATCATATTTTTATATATCGAAAGTCGAAAGTAAAAATCATATTTTTATATATCGAAAGTCAAAAGTAAAAATCATATTTTTATATATCGAAAGTCAAAAGTAAAAATCATATTTTTATATATCGAAAGTCGAAAGTAAAAATCATATTTTTATATATCGAAAGTCGAAAGTAAAAATCATATTTTTATATATCGAAAGTCGAAGTAGAAATTAGATTTTTATATATTGAATAGCATAGTAAAAATTCGATTTTTACACGGGTAGAGAATACGGGCGAAAGCGACAAAAGGCGAAGATTTCTATAAAGGAAGTGTCGTGCAGTTGGATTGCTATTGGTGAGATTTCTGATTTAAAAATATTATATATGTGTGAAATGAAAGTGAATAGCTATATATAAATTGCTATATATAAATATATATATATATATATATATATATATATACGCCCCTCGTCCACAAACCATGGACGATATTTATTGGTTGAAATTGTTGTGAAAATTGATTGATAGCGAATGATTGTTTGGGATTGTTTGTGATTGATATTGGTTGATTGTGGTTGAAAAATACCCATTTGTGGTTGTGAAATATTTGGTTGAAACCACATAGGATTAGTTTGTGGAAATGAAATAAATATATACATGCCGCCTGCGTGCGAACTAGATGCATGAACCCCATTGTCAAAAACCGCGAGGTTTTAAGGTAGAGCGAGGAGCCGTACTAGGGACGGTGCCGGTGTAACTACCCTGCTGTTATGCTGCCGAAATTTTGAATAATATTTGTGTGTTTGAATTATTTTCATATGCTTAAACTATATTTATTCATTGTATAGAAAACATTCATGTGTTGAATTGATATTCATTCGTTGTTTAGAAATTCATGTGTTGAATGGTATTTATATTTTGAAATAAATTGTTCGATAATAAAAATCACATTTTTATCTATATATAGAAACTATAGAAAACATTCATGTGTTGAATTGATATTCATTCGTTGTTTAGAAATTCATGTGTTGAATGGTATTTATATTTTGAAATAAATTGTTCGATAATAAAAATCACATTTTTATCTATATATAGAAACTATAGAAAACATTAATGTGTTGAATTGATATTCATTCGTTGTTTAGAAATTCATGTGTTGAATGGTATTCATATTTTGAAATAAATTGTTCGATAATAAAAATCACATTTTTATCTATATATAGAAACCATAGAAAACATTCATGTGTTGAATTGATATTCATTCGTTGTTTAGAAATTCATGTGTTGAATGGTATTCATATTTTGAAATAAATTGTTCGATAATAAAAATCACATTTTTATCTATATATAGAAACTATAGAAAACATTCATGTGTTGAATTGATATTCATTCGTTGTTTAGAAATTCATGTGTTGAATGGTATTCATATTTTGAAATAAATTGTTTTACAATAAATTGTTTTACAATAAAAATCACATTTTTATTGTATGTAAGAAATCGTTGAAATGTGAAGTGTTAAAAATAGCCACTTGTTCAAAATAAACATATATGAGTTGAAATATTCATTAATTAGCCGATGAAATGATTTGCACCTATTTATGTAACATTAGAATGAATGAAGTTTTTAAACCAAATAGAAATCAAATATGAAGTCGAATAGAAATTGATAAATGATAAGAACTGTATATATATGTACATGCAATATTCATTGAACAGGTTATAGCAAAGGGGCTAGAGAAGAGGAATAAAATTTTGTGCCCGACAAATAGGTACACATTTACTGATTTGTTTGGGTCATGATTTTGAGCCTGTTGGCTAGCCGCTTGGCTTTTTCTTTTTCTTTTTGAGATTAGAAGGACCGGGAAGCTATTTGCGATTTCCCGATGCTCCCGGTGCAGGGGAGGTTATGGCGAAATTTTTCCAAAATTTAAGGCGTTAGAAAAATATTTGAAGTTAAAACGATATGGAAATCATTGAATGAACTATATTTATATAAATATATAAATATAAATAAAATTAAAACGAAACGAAGCCGTGCAGTTCGTATTTTGAAACCGTGATTTCAAACGACTAGTGCGGGAAATCCGACCATTGGATTTTCCCGAAACCTCAACCGTCGGGTTCGCCTTGGAATAATCTTTCCAACGGCACCAACCTTGTAAAAATCCAACGGTTGGATTGTCTGGAATGTTTAATTCAAATCTGAAGAAAAACAGCGCCAGAAGCGATTATATTTATTTATATATATAAATATAATTATATTTAATCGAATAACGACGCTGCAGTTCGTATTTTGAAATCGAAATTTCAAACGATTGTACCGGGAGATCCGACCGTCGGATTTTCCCGAAACTGGAACCGTTGGATTCGTTTCGAAAAGACCTTTCTAATGATGTAAATTTTGTGAAGATCCAACGGTTAGATTTTCAGATATGTGTAAATCAAATCTGAAGAAAAACAGCGCCACGGCCGCCTTATGGCCCGAAGCGTCGTTTTGAATAAAATGGCTATTTTAAAATAAATAAAAATAGCGATAAATAGTTATAAAATATCGTAAGTGATATGGAATGGAAATAAACTGAATTTGCTTGATTTATGTGGCTTTTGATGGTTGAATGTGTTTGGTGTGAAAATTACATTAAAGAACGAAATTGGTGTTGTCGAATAATTTAACCATTGAAATAAATTGATTTGAAATTCTAAATATACGTGAATTATTTGAGAAGGCCGAGTTAATTCTCATTTCAAATAATTGACCGACGATTGGAAGTCGAAGATGAAGACGATGGTCGAAGACCGGAGATCTTCACCTCGTTTGGATGGTAACCGAGGTCCTGATTGGGAGGCATCCCGAAATATGGATAATGAGTGGTGATCGTTCAGACGTACGTGTTGATCGAAGGGTTTGCGAGGTATTTAGTGCCTCCGGTTTCGTTCAGACCCAGAACGGACTCGTAAATGGACTGTGTGTCCGACATTGGATTTTATTCTGTGTTGATTGATCTCTGTTAAATATACATCTGTTTGGCGGCGGAGAATTTATTCTTTTGCTTAACGCCCTTCTCTGAGACGTACGAGCTCAGAGGTTGTATATCGATGGACGTCAATCGCATGGCGTGAATTGCCTGTGTGGCATGCTAAGATGCAGTGATCAGGGCTTCTGTTGAAAAGCAAAGTCTTGTGGTGATGATCAAAGCACCGCCTGTGTGGCGTAGCTTTGTGTATAACGTGAATTTGCGAGCCTCACACCCCGGTATGAACCTAAAACGGGAGAAGGACCTCAGGGAGGGCATGCGTTTCTTTCTAGCTAGGGTGGTGTCAGTGACCTACCAGCCCTGACATTTATATACTTTTCACCTATGTGGTTGTTGCTGTTGCGAGGCGCCTCGGTTTGGTCGGACGATCCGGGTCCGATGGAGTCATTCGTTGGCTCATTTACGCCCCAAAGGGCGGGGAAACGTATTGTTCAGGCACTATAATCCACATCGGTGGACCGGCCCTGTCGCTCCAAGGGGCAGTTGCGGCTGTTCCGGTGGCTCGGGCTAGAGAGTCACGAATTCGGTAAGGACTATCTTTTGCCTTGGTTCATGACGGAAATCCAATTTCCAAATACGTGACGATGCGGTTTCGATTGTATATATACATTTGGCGACATAGTGGCATGGGACGCTCATGTTGTCTATGATTGATAGTTATGATTTGAAATTGTTTTCAAAACATATAGACACTAGCAATAATATCAAATGCCTTTGTTTTATTCGTATCAAGCATATTTTGGCCGTTATAAGGTAAAACTCTATCCTCCGGTTTGCGTTGCATTGTGTGATGGGAACTGAGTCTTATAATGGCTTCATTTTTATAAAAAGCATAGCGATGTTTAAAAGAAAGATTTGTTTTAAAGCACTGGCAATCCAATGGAGTAAACCCGTTCCACGAAAGTGGCGTGGTCCTGTGATTAGCCAATTATATATGTGTTGAGTGGATTTCTCATACCAGTCCCATGACTGACTCGTAGTTTGTTTCACTCTCAAACTCGGGTGCCCCCTTTTTCCACACGGGCAGCCTTGTATTCAGGTTTAGCTGGTTCTTTTTGGATAGCTGGAGCTGAAGATGGATTCTATCATTTATTTCTTTTTATGCTGTTCAGCTCCTATTGTACATATTTTGTTTATTTCCGCTGTAGACATTTATGTATAGCTGAACTGTATTTGTACTAAGTAAGATCCTGTATACTGTGTAACTCTGATGATTACTTTTATCCAGTATATTTTGTTGTTCATTCTGGTGTATTTATTTAATTCTGTTCTGCTATTATCTGTTTCTGTGTTATATTCCAAAGATAACCTTGTTTCCGTGAGAACGGGAATTCGGGTCGTCTCAACGTGGTATCAGAGCTTTGGTTAAGCTTAGTGCTGGAATATAACATTCGAACGAACTCATCAGAGATAGAACCAGTAGTGTTCTAGGATGGGTAACTCTATACAGATAGGATCAGCAATATCCTAGTATGAGTAGCAGAAAGAAATAACACCTCGATAGACACATTTACATACAAGTATTTGTCTCTATATTTTGAAATATCTTTTCTGTTGACCTGACACTTGATCTGCTATTTGCAGAAGAACTAGAAAATGAGTGTCAGAAACAGAAGAAGTATTACTAGCCCGGATATTGAAGCTCTATTCATGAAGTATAGAAATCTGGGTGGAAAGTCGTTCTCGGGCGAAGAATCTATTATGAGAACACAAGCTTGGATTCGTTCGGCTGAGAAAATCTTCGAAGCCTTAAAACTGAGGGATGACCAGAAAAGATTACTGGCCTCCTGGGCACTCGAAGACGAAGCTTTGTTTTGGTGGGATTCAGTTATAAAAGGTAATCCAGAAGGTGATATCACCTGGGACAGATTCAAAGTAATTTTCTTAGAAAGATTTACTCCCCCCGAAGCAACAGAAAGATTATGTGATGAATTTTCCTATCTAATTCAAGGCGATATGACCATTCCCGAATATCATAAGAAATTCAATGAACTTTCTCACTTTGCTCCTCATCTAATTCAAGACCCAAAGAGGAAAAATCTGAGATTTATTCACGGGCTTCAAAGGAAATACCGGAATAAAGTATTGGGGCATGTGAAGCTTCCTTTCTCAGAAATGATTTATATGGCTTATCAATACGAAGATCTAGACAAGAAAGGAATGTTGCGCGACGGAGAAGAAGTTTGTTGTAGTGACATAGACGAGTCAGAAACTGATATTCCTGAGGCAAGTACAATGTCTGAGATCAGTAAGAAGGCCAGTGCCAAGAGAAAAAGGGCCAAATCAGAGGAGAAACTAGTAACGACAACTGTATGCTCTAACTGCAATAAGCAAGGACATCTCTCCATAAGTTGCCGATCTCTAAAGAAACAAAGAAAGAAAGGATCTGAGTCTATTAAGAAGTTTCAAGAGACTAGAGAATGCAGCATTTGCCATCGGTTTGGCCATGTAAAACAGGATTGCCGGCTGTTAAAGGCAACCAAGGGGGCTCAAGTAAATGAAGTAGCAGAAACCTCGGCACCCTCGGATAATCAGGGAAGATCTGATGTTTTAGAAGGCACGCTCAATGTCAAAAACATTCCAGTTAAAGTACTGTTTGACACAGGCGCGTCGCGAAGCTTTATTGCAAAGAGTGCAGTCAAGAAACTGGACTTGAATTTGAAAAAGCTCAAGGAGCCAATGACTGTCCAAAATCCAGTGGGAGGTTCCATCAATCTCAGTTGGATTTGTGCAGTACCTGTCTCTTTTTCCTGTTATAAATTCCCTATTATCTCTATCATCATGAATTTTAATGAATTCGATCTTATTCTGGGATTGGATTGGCTAACTAGATATGAAGCTGAAGTTAAATGCGCCGAGAGAGTGGTTAAAGCAAAGGCCCAATCGGGGAATTATATAACCATACCATGTGAAGGCCCGACTTCAAATAGAAAAGATTTCTGGTCAGCTCTCGATGTTTCTCCAGCTCAAATAGAAAAGATCCCTGAGGTCACAGAGAATATTCCTGACCTCATCAAAGACATTCCTGTCGTTAAGAACTATGCGGATGTGTTCGAAGAAGTTGTTCGTTTACCTCCGCAGAGAGAAATAGATTTCAAAATTGCTTTAATTCCCAATGCAAGGCCGGTAGTTCACACTATTCGAAGAATGTCCTTGAAAGAAAAGGAGGAATTAGACAATCAAACACGACAGCTAGTATGGAAAAGTCTGATCAGGCCTAGTTTCTCTGATTGGGGTGCAGCAGTGGTATTTGTCCCAAAATCTGACGGTACTCTACGTCTATGTGTGGATTATCGTGATTTGAACAAGCAGACCATAAAGAACAAATATCCATTGCCGCGAATAGATGATTTGTTGGATCGATTAAATGGAGCACAAGTATTTTCACGAATGGACCTAGCTACAGGTTTCCATCAACTTCGAATTGCCGAAGAGTGTGTTCCAATGACAGCGTTCAGAGGTCCCGACCTATTCTACGAGTGGTTAGTATTGCCGTTCGGCTTATGTAACGCTCCAGCTTACTTCGTCGATCTGATGAACAGAGTATTCAGAGGGGTTTTGAATAAATTTGTTCTGGTTTTTATAGATGATATTCTAATTTTCTCTAAATCAAAGGCCGAACATGAAAAGCATCTGGAACAGGTTCTAGAAATTCTGAGACGGAATGTATTAAAAGCCAAAATTTCCAAATGTATCTTCTGGCAAGATGAAGTAAAATTTCTGGGCCACGTCGTATCGAAAGAAGGAATCGCTGTGGACCCAAGTAAAATCACAGTTATTCAGAACTGGAAACAGCCTAGTACCCCCACTGAAGTCCGCAGTTTTCTCGGATTGGCTAGCTATTACCGAAAGTTCGTTAAAGACTTTTCGAAGATATCTGGTCACT
The DNA here is from genome assembly GCA_030737875.1 of Allium sativum. Classification (NCBI taxonomy): domain Eukaryota; kingdom Viridiplantae; phylum Streptophyta; class Magnoliopsida; order Asparagales; family Amaryllidaceae; genus Allium; species Allium sativum. Next base: position 297,285,502 of record CM060926.1, read on the forward strand.
TAACGAAGCTTACAAAGAAGCATTCTAAATTCAAATGGACTCAAGAGAGTGAGGAGGCTTTCGAAGAGCTAAAGTTAAGATTAACGACAGCTCCAGTGTTAACCATCATCGATGGCAACCAAGATCTAAAAGTCTGGACTGATGCTTCTAGAGAAGGCCTTGGGGCAGTGTTAATGCAAAGAGGCCAAGTGATTGCTTATGCTAGCCGTCAACTTAAGCCACACGAGAAAAACTACGTAACTCATGATCTTGAGTTATTGGCTATCATATTCTCTTTGAAAATCTGGAGACACTATCTTCTGGGCGAGAGGTTTGAACTGTTTACAGATCACCAGTCGTTAAAGTATCTGTTCACTCAGAAAGACTTGAATTTGAGGCAACAACGTTGGCTAGAGTTTCTTGCAGCATATGACTTTGAAATTATATACACTCCAGGAAAAGCCAATGTCGTGGCTGATGCGTTAAGCCGAAAGAATGTAATGATCGCCAGCTTTATTATCACGACTTCCTTGGTGGACAAAATATCTATTCTTCAGAAGGAGGATAACTTTATTAAGGATATGATTAAAAGGATTCAGAAAGGCGAACCCTCGTGTTTTCAAATAGATAACGACGAGACCTTGAGGTTAAAAGGAAGGATTTGTGTTCCTGACGTTCCTGAGCTAAAAAGGGAAGTGTTAGACGAGTGTCACAAGTCCAAGATGAGTATCCATCCTGGCGTGGCCAAAATGTATAATGATCTCAAAAGAACATTCTGGTGGAAGGCTATGAAGAGAGACGTTTCAATATACGTTAGCCGATGCCCTACTTGCCAGCTAGTTAAAAGCGACCAACAGAAATTGGCTGGATTATTACAACCGCTGGAAGTTCCTGGTTGGAAGTGGGAGCATATTTCTATGGATTTCATTGATGGTTTGCCCAGAACAAGGAAAGGAAATGACAGTATTTGGGTGATCGTAGATCGCTTCACGAAGACCGCCCATTTTATACCTGTCAGATCAAACAGAACCACTCAGAACCTGGCACAGATATACTTCAGGGAAATAGTTAGACTGCATGGAGTGCCGCTCAGTATAGTAAGTGATAGAGATACAATATTCACTAGCAAATTCTGGGAAGCATTTCAAGTCGAGCTAGGAACGAAGTTAAACTTGAGCACCGCTTATCATCCTCAGACAGACGGTCAGACTGAGAGGGTGAATCGCATTTTAGAAGATCTATTGCGGGCTTGTATTATAGATTTCGGTGGATCATGGGAAGACCATCTGCATTTGGCTGAATTCTCTTATAACAACAGCTACCAGGAGAGTCTGACAATGTCGCCATTCGAAGCATTGTATGGTAGACCGTGCCGATCTCCTGCTTGTTGGGTCGAGCCTGGGAATAGACTTGTGTTGGGTCCCGATATGATTCGAGAAGCTGCCGACAAAGTTGATTTTATTAAGAAGAGATTACTCGCCGCTCAAAGCCGACAAAAGAGCTATGCCGATAGAAGAAGAAGAGATATATCCTTTGAAGTTGGCGACTACGTATATTTGAAAGTATCGCCGATGAGAGGAGTTATCTGGTTCGGTAAAACTGGAAAGTTGGCACCCAAATTCATTGGTCCGTTCCCTATTCTGGAACGGATTGGGACTCTCGCTTATAGGGTCAAACTGCCTGACTGGTTGCCTGGTGTGCATGATGTATTTCATATATCTCAGCTTCGACAGCACGTTCATGATCCAGACTTGATCGTGGAAGAAGCAGCTCAGCAGGATATTGAAATTACTCCAGAATTAGCTGTGAGGCGAGAGCCGCTAAAGATTATCGGCAAAGAAACCAAAGAGCTGAGGAACAAGAAGGTTCACTTAGTCAAAGTGCAATGGAGTGGAGATCCGCGAGATTGTACTTGGGAAACAGAGGAGAGCATTCAGAAAGCTTATCCTAGATGCCGAGTAGATATCTCTGATTGACTCCGGTGCAAGGTACATTTACCCTACTTTGCACTACCATTCAATTCTCTATTCTGTTGTTATTTCCTTTTCATGGATGGGCACTATTTATTCTATACTCTGAATATTAAAAACAAATTGGTTGTTGTGTTGTGTGATTGTAGATTTATCAAACCACTTTCGACTTTATTCCTTTTCGGGGACGAAAAGTTTTAAGTGGGGGATATTGTAACGACCCAGAAAATCTGAACCAATTTAAAATTTTTAAATTGGCTAAAATAATGGATTTTAAATATTTAAAATAAATATTTTAGATAATGGCGATGAAAACTGAGTTTGAATCGACATTTGAAAACCAATATAATTAATTATAATTATATATAGAATTGAAAATGGCGCGGTAGTTCGATAATTCGATTTCAAACTTCGATGGAATATACCGGGTGCAAAACAATCCGGATTTTAGTGAAAGCAAAAATATTTAAATCTGTTAGTGAATATCTTTCTAACGAATCTGACCAATCGAAATTTGATAGCGGGAATCAAAAGATATGTCCAGTTGAAAATTCTGAATAGTCGCTATGTAATTCAGGCCCTTAAAAATGGACATTTTGCATACGACCTCGGATTTCGACGAAACCACTTTTGTTAGATCCGCAGTGTCAGGATATTGCTAGGTTTCAGATTTCATAATTTTTCGAATCAATATGTGAGCGTGGCAAAGGAAAACGCGTTTGACCAGTTTCTGTTGAATTTAATCGATTGGAAATTGGCCATTTTTCAAACGGTCTCAGAATTCGACGAAACTAGTTTTGTTAGGACCGTATCGTCAATACGAAGCTAGAAAATATTTTTTTGGAATTTTTCTAGTTAGTATGTGACCCAGGTAATTTGAAATGTGCGTTTAAAATTCAATAAAATGATTTAAATGAAAATTCAAAAGGAAACCGATTGTTACGATCAAACCAGCTTGCGATACATATCCCATTGTATTCGGAATGGGGGTAAAACGCTATGGGCGACAGGCGGTGGGCCTCGTTTCGAGGTCGTATGTAAAAGTCAACCTTTTTACAAAAATTAAATAATTAATTAATAAAAAATTATATATTATTTTAATTTTCTTTCCCCCCTTTTTTCTTCTGCTTGCACCCCCCCCCCCCCCCGATTCATTTACCAGAAACTAAATAATAAAAAAAGAAAAGAAAAACCTAAATCGAATCATCGCCGCCGCCAGAACCCTCGGAGCCGCCGCCTCGTCTCGAAGTTGCCGACGAACCCCTCGACGCCGCCCTTACCTCGAAGTCGCCCTCACTATCGAAGACCCCGCCTCGTCTCGAAGTCGCCGACAACCCAGCGAACATCACCTCGAACCCTGCCGCCGACGAACACCATCGAGCCCCCCCCCCTCTTCGTAGGCTACGGTAAGGAATTAGGTTATTTTATTTTTATTTTAATTTTGTTTTGCTAATTACTGATTTAAACATTTAAAAAAACTGATTTTATAAAAAGAGTAAAACTGATTTTATATAAAGAGTAAAACTGATTTTATAAAAAAAAAACAAGTAAAAACTGATTTTATAAAAAGAGTAAAACTGATTTTCTTTAAAAAAGTAAAAGTTGATTTTCTTTAAAAGAGTAAAACTGATTTTCTTTAAAAGATTAAAACTGTTTTTTTTTTAGAAAAGTTAAAACTGTTTTTAAAGAAAGGTTAAAACTGATTTTTCGAAAAAGGATTTGAACTTTAAAAAGTAAAAATCATATTTTTATATATCAAAAGTCGAAAGTAAAAATCATATTTTTATATATCGAAAGTCAAAAGTAAAAATCATATTTTTATATATCGAAAGTCGAAAGTAAAAATCATATTTTTATATATCGAAAGTCAAAAGTAAAAATCATATTTTTATATATCGAAAGTCAAAAGTAAAAATCATATTTTTATATATCGAAAGCCGAAAGTAAAAATCATATTTTTATATATCGAAAGTCGAAAGTAAAAATCATATTTTTATATATCGAAAGTCGAAGTAGAAATTAGATTTTTATATATTGAATAGCATAGTAAAAATTCGATTTTTACATGTGTAGAGAATACGGGCGAAAGCGACAAAAGGCGAAGATTTCTATAAAGGAAGTGTCATGCAGTTGGATAGCTATTGGTGAGATTTCTGATTTAAAAATATTATATATGTGTGAAATGAAAGTGAATAGCTATATATAAATTGCTATATATATATATATATATATATATATATATATATATATACGCCCCTCGTCTACAAACCATGGACGATATTTATTGGTTGAAATTGTTGTGAAAATTGATTGATAGCGAATGATTGTTTGGGATTGTTTGTGATTGATATTGGTTGATTGTGGTTGAAAAATACCCATTTGTGGTTGTGAAATATTTGGTTGAAACCACATAGGATTAGTTTGTGGAAATGAAATAAATATATACATGCCGCCTACGTGCGAACTAGATGCATGAACCCCATTGTCAAAAACCGCGAGGTTTTAAGGTAGAGCGAGGAGCCGTACTAGGGACGGTGCCGGTGTAACTACCCTGCCGTTATGCTGCCGAAATTTTGAATAATATTTGTGTGTTTGAATTATTTTCATATGCTTAAACTATATTTATTCATTGTATAGAAAACATTCATGTGTTGAATTGATATTCATTCGTTGTTTAGAAATTCATGTGTTGAATGGTATTTATATTTTGAAATAAATTGTTCGATAATAAAAATCACATTTTTATCTATATATAGAAACTATAGAAAACATTCATGTGTTGAATTGATATTCATTCGTTGTTTAGAAATTCATGTGTTGAATGGTATTTATATTTTGAAATAAATTGTTCGATAATAAAAATCACATTTTTATCTATATATAGAAACTATAGAAAACATTAATGTGTTGAATTGATATTCATTCGTTGTTTAGAAATTCATGTGTTGAATGGTATTCATATTTTGAAATAAATCGTTCGATAATAAAAATCACATTTTTATCTATATATAGAAACCATAGAAAACATTCATGTGTTGAATTGATATTCATTCGTTGTTTAGAAATTCATGTGTTGAATGGTATTCATATTTTGAAATAAATTGTTCGATAATAAAAATCACATTTTTATCTATATATAGAAACTATAGAAAACATTCATGTGTTGAATTGATATTCATTCGTTGTTTAGAAATTCATGTGTTGAATGGTATTCATATTTTGAAATACATTGTTTTACAATAAATTGTTTTACAATAAAAATCACATTTTTATTGTATGTAAGAAATCGTTGAAATGTGAAGTGTTAAAAATAGCCACTTGTTCAAAATAAACATATATGAGTTGAAATATTCATTAATTAGCTGATGAAATGATTTGCACCTATTTATGTAACATTAGAATGAATGGAGTTTTTAAACCAAATAGAAATCATATATGAAGTCGAATAGAAATTGATAAATGATAAGAACTGTATATATATGTACATGCAATATTCATTGAACAGGTTATAGCAAAGGGGCTAGAGAAGAGGAATAAAATTTTGTGCCCGACAAATAGGTACACATTTACTGATTTGTTTGGGTGATGATTTTGAGCCTGTTGGCTAGCCGCTTGGCTTTTTCTTTTTCTTTTTGAGATTAGAAGGACCGGGACGCTATTTGCGATTTCCCGATGCTCCCGGTGCAGGGGAGGTTATGGCGAAATTTTTCCAAAATTTAAGGCGTTAGAAAAATATTTGAAGTTAAAACGATATGGAAATCATTGAATGAACTATATTTATATAAATATATAAATATAAATAAAATTAAAACGAAACGAAGCCGTGCAGTTCGTATTTTGAAACCGTGATTTCAAACGACTAGTGCGGGAAATCCGACCATTGGATTTTCCCGAAACCTCAACCGTCGGGTTCGCCTTGGAATAATCTTTCCAACGGCACCAACCTTGTAAAAATCCAACGGTTGGATTGTCTGGAATGTTTAATTCAAATCTGAAGAAAAACAGCGCCAAAAGCGATTATATTTATTTATATATATAAATATAATTATATTTAATCGAATAACGACGCTGTAGTTCGTATTTTGAAATCGAAATTTCAAACGATTGTACCGGGAGATCCGACCGTCGGATTTTCCCGAAACTGGAACCGTTGGATTCGTTTCGAAAAGACCTTTCTAATGATGTAAATTTTGTGAAGATCCAACGGTTAGATTTTCAGATATGTGTAAATCAAATCTGAAGAAAAACAGCGCCACGGCCGCCTTATGGCCCGAAGCGTCGTTTTGAATAAAATGGCTATTTCAAAATAAATAAAAATAGCGATAAATAGTTATAAAATATCGTAAGCGATATGGAATGGAAATAAACTGAATTTGCTTGATTTATGTGGCTTTTGATGGTTGAATGTGTTTGGTGTGAAAATTACATTAAAGAACGAAATTGGTGTTGTCGAATAATTTAACCACTGAAATAAATTGATTTGAAATTCTAAATATACGTGAATTATTTGAGAAGGCCGAGTTAATTCTCATTTCAAATAATTGACCGACGATTGGAAGTCGAAGATGAAGACGATGGTCGAAGACCGGAGATCTTCACCTCGTTTGGATGGTAACCGAGGTCCTGATTGGGAGGCATCCCGAAATATGGATAATGAGTGGTGATCGTTCAGACGTACGTGTTGATCGAAGGGTTTGCGAGGTATTTAGTGCCTCCGGTTTCGTTCAGACCCAGAACGGACTCGTAAATGGACTGTGTGTCCGACATTGGATTTTATTCTGTGTTGATTGATCTCTGTTAAATATACATCTGTTTGGCGGCGGAGAATTTATTCTTTTGCTTAACGCCCTTCTCTGAGACGTACGAGCTCAGAGGTTGTATATCGATGGACGTCAATCGCATGGCGTGAATTGCCTGTGTGGCATGCTAAGATGCAGTGATCAGGGCTTCTGTTGAAAAGCAAAGTCTTGTGGTGATGATCAAAGCACCGCCTGTGTGGCGTAGCTTTGTGTATAACGTGAATTCGCGAGCCTCACACCCCGGTATGAACCTAAAACGGGAGAAGGACCTCAGGGACGGCATGCGTTTCTTTCTAGCTAGGGTGGTGTTAGTGACCTACCAGCCCTGACATTTATATACTTTTCACCTATGTGGTTGTTGCTGTTGCGAGGCGCCTCGGTTTGGTCGGACGATCTGGGTCCGATGGAGTCATTCGTTGGCTCATTTACGCCCCAAAGGGCGGGGAAACGTATTGTTCAGGCACTATAATCCACATCGGTGGACCGGCCCTGTCGCTCCAAGGGGCAGTTGCGGCTGTTCCGGTGGCTCGGGCTAGAGAGTCACGAATTCGGTAAGGACAATCTTTTGCCTTGGTTCATGACGGAAATCCAATTTCCAAATACGTGACGATGCGGTTTCGATTGTATATATACATTTGGCGACATAGTGGCATGGGACGCTCATGTCATCTATGATTGATAGTTATGATTTGAAATTGTTTTCAAAACATATAGACACTAGCAATAATATCAAATGCCTTTGTTTTATTCGTATCAAGCATATTTTGGCCGTTATAAGGTAAAACTCTATCCTCCGGTTTGCGTTGCATTGTGTGATGGGAACTGAGTCTTATAATGGCTTCTTTTTTATAAAAAGCATAGCGATGTTTAAAAGAAAGATTTGTTTTAAAGCACTGGCAATCCAATGGAGTAAACCCCTTCCACGAAAGTGGCGTGGTCCTGTGATTAGCCAATTATATATGTGTTGAGTGGATTTCTCATACCAGTCCCATGACTGACTCGTAGTTTGTTTCACTCTCAAACTCGGGTGCCCCCTTTTTCCACACGGGCAGCCTTGTATTCAGGTTTAGCTGGTTCTTTCTGGATAGCTGGAGCTGAAGATGGATTCTATCATTTATTTCTTTTTATGCTGTTCAGCTCCTATTGTACATATTTTGTTTATTTCCGCTGTAGACATTTATGTATAGCTGAACTGTATTTGTACTAAGTAAGATCCTGTATACTGTGTAACTCTGATGATTACTTTTATCCAGTATATTTTGTTGTTCATTCTGGTGTATTTATTTAATTCTGTTCTGCTATTATCTGTTTCTGTGTTATATTCCAAAGATAACCTTGTTTCCGTGAGAACGGGAATTCGGGTCGTCTCAACGTGGTATCAGAGCTTTGGTTAAGCTTAAAATGAACACATTTCTATGTCAATCACTAGGTATCACCCTATAGATCAGTAGCGAGTAGTCCTTGCGATTACGTTGATTTTAACCACGACAGAACCTCAGTATATCTCTGGTCGCTAAACCGGATATTTCAAGTAGATTTTTCCATTTTATAAATATCTACGGTCTTCAATTTTCCCCGTTTTTATCTCCTGCAAGTTAGTCGCGTTCGCTCAGTTGATTCGAAGTGGTTTTGGGTCTAGTTCCCATCCCGGTCTCTTCAAAACAACAAGCCAAAAAGGTCCAAAACTAATTCATTTGATAGTTGGTGGTTTAACTATCAAATCATAACGATGTTTTCAGTACGTTGGCAGCTCAGGTCTTTTATAATGACATATTTCATTTAAAACTATTCCATCAATTCTTATGATTGATTTCACATTCGTACCTCAAATCCCATTGTTCTCGTTATATTGAAAAACAATAGTGTATATTTATCTACCAGACTCTACTCATTCTTTTATTTCAAGACATCGCTATATATTCGCTAAATCCTTTCCATTTCTTTTATTTGGAAAATCCCTATATATTCTTATTTCAAAGGTATTAAATAGATTCATTCTTCGACTTCGGTCCGACGATGTTAAAATATACATCGTTTACTTTAAAGCTTACTGTTTTCTTATTTGTATTCAAAATCTTTCAATTAACATTGCCATATTTTCTTTGGAATAACGAATTCCAAACTTCACCCTTTATTTCCTTTGTCACTGGAATTATCGTTATATTTCTATTTAAACAACGGCATGGTTTGATTATCAAAATTCTTCCTTTCTTTCAATTGAGTTATTTCACTTAATTCTGCTCTTAGCGGAACACTATTTTTAATGTTACCATCTTGGGTAAAACCCTCTTTACAACTTTGATTATATAATTTGAATTAACATCAAATCCTTTGTATAATCCTTTATTTCGTTTTAAATAAAAGAAATTCTAATTATCAACGTCACTTTAGTTGTTATCAATTAAAAGTAGTTATCGTTTCGATTAACTGAAACTAGCATAGTTAATTCATTTAAAAGTTTATCTAAATAAATGATAAATTATGGTTAACTCGATAGTCACTTTCCTATCCGATTTCAACTAATACTATCTCTTGATAATAGCGAAATCGCTCAAGTTAGGGTATTCTAATTACCTCTCAGACCTTGACCGACGACGCTCTTTGTAACAACCCAGAAAATCCGAACCAATTTAAAATTCTTATTTTAAATGATTTGGTTGGAAAATGTGCCAGAAATTAAAATTTTCATTTTTAAATAATATTAAAGCCAGTGAAAATATTCATTTTTCAAACGATCCCTGTTTTCGATGAAACCACTTTTGTTGGGATCGGAATGTCAACTTATTATTAGGTTTCAACTTATAGTATTTTCCGAACTAGTTTGTGAGCATGGCGAAGGAAAATGTGTTTTGTTCAAAACAGTAAATTTAATCGACTGAAAAATAGACATTTTTCAAACGGTCTCAGAATTCGATGAAATTAATTTTTTTAGGACCATATCGTCATAACAAAGCCAAATATTTTTTTTGGATGTTTCTGAGTCTATATGTGGTCTCGGTGAATTTATTTATGTGAGCGAATTAATTTAATAAAGGATTTAATTATTAAATTAAATAATTCAGGCCACAGACAACCGTTTGGGCTGACGGGAACTAGCCCGTTGGATCCGGAATATGGGCTATTGTGTAGGGTCACCTCCGGTTGGACTAGAATCGGAACGGTTAAGAAGTTACAGATTTTTTTGTAAAATTTACTTTAAAATTATATAAATAATAGGAAAAGTAAAAGCAAAAAGAAAAAGAAACCCTAATTCACTTCGTACAGCGCCGCCGCCCCCTTCATCCCATGGCCGATATGCTCCCCCTTTCCCTTGCCAAATTCTTGCAAACTACACTAAAGAACCCCTCTTTTTTTTGACTTAATTGTAGATATCTTCTTTGGCTTCGATTTGGTACGGTTTGATCCTCCCCTAGGGCCGCTCACCTTGAGAATCGAAGCCGTGAACCATCGTTGTTCATTGTTGAACCGCCACCAGAGGAGGCCACCGAGTTTAGCTCGGTCAAAGGAGCAGGCGCGCATCTCCAAGGCTGTCATTGGAGTGTTGTCCGATCGTCACCCCGTGCTTTGTGTTGCTCGCAAGATTGAACCCTAAGTTCAAACTGTGTATGTAAAACAGCGGCTGAAATTGTATTGAGGAAGAAGGTGAAGATTTTTTTTTATTTAATTTATTAATTCAAACTAAAATGATTCCATCTTAATTTAATCATATCTCATTCGTTTGAACTCAGAATTTGACGATTTCAGGACCGTCAGGATCGTAATTCAGAGATCTATTTTTCTAGACAGATTAGAATCAATTCTGAACCTTTTGAATTTTTGACCTGAATTTTAACTATGGTGAGAAATCCTATATTTATTTTCTTTTTATTATTATAAATAAAAAGATTTTTTTTATTAATTCTTAATGTGATCACTGATATGTTGTAGTATTCTGTGCCTGCTATACTAGACTTGATGTGTGACTGTTATGTGATATTGATCTATTAAAATAGACAATTGTGATACCAAAATTGACGATGTGGTAAATAGAGAAAAATGGTTAGACAAAAATCATTGTATTATAATTATCATATGTATGACACCAAAAATTGACTATGTGGTAAATAGATAAAAATGGTTAGACAAAAAACATTGTATTTTAATTATCATATGTATGACACCAAAAATTGACGTTGTGGTAAACCGGAAAATGGTTAACCAAAAACCATTATTTTGATTGACAAATTACGATGACACTTGTTCTTTTGTAAATAAAAAGAACCAATTTTGTGAATAGAATTTATTTACATTTTCTTATGTAAATAAAAAGAACCAATTTTGTGAATAGAATTTATTTACATTTTCTTATGTAAATAAAAAGAACCAATTTTGTCAATAAAATTTATTTACATTTTCTTATGTAAATAAAATGAACCAATTTTGTGAATAGAATTTATTTACATTTTCTTATGTAAATTAGAAGAACCAATTTTGTGAATAGGATTTATTTACATTTTCTTATGTAAATAAAAAGAACCAATTTTTTGGATAGAATTTATTTACATTTCTTTTGTAAAAAAAAAAAAAAAACTTGATGACACTTTTTCTTTTGTAAATAAAAAGAACAAAACTTAATGACACTTTTATTTACATTTTCTATGTAAATAAAAAGAAAAAAATTACAATGGTACATTTTTTGTGTAAATAGGATATGCAAAAAGGAAAGGATACCTTCAATTACATTTTTGTGTAAATAGGACATGAGAAGAAAAGAACACATTCATTTACACGTTTAATGTAAATAAAACATGATAGAAAAAGAACATATTTTTACATAATTTTTATGTAAATAATAAAATAAAAAGAAAAAGATTACATGTCACTTTTATTTACATTTCTTATGTAAATAAAAAGAGAACGAAATATGAGAATACATTTTATTTACATTTCCTTGTGTAAATAAAAAGAACAAATCTTGCGATGGCATTTTATTTACATTTCCTTGTGTAAATAAAAAGAACAAATTGTGACGGCAAGGAATTTCGCTCGGTCCGAACCAGTCGCTAAACCGATCCAGGCCGTTCGAAACGCCCTATCGTTTGAGAACAGGACAAATCAGAACGCATACAGAAGAACATTTCATTGTATATTACAACAATGCATCAGATTACAAGAATATACAGAGTATAAATGAATATTACACAGAAATATCAGAGATTTAAATTACATTTAAATAAATTGCAGCGGAAAATAATACAATACACAACTAGAAGAAGATATACGGATACAAAGCTTTCCGGATATCGTTCTAGCTGTAAACCAGGATCCTGTGAATATAAATCTGCAAAACCAAAACTACTAGCTGCCCGTGTCAAAATAAGGGCACCCAGAGTTTAGGTTAAAACAATAAACTCCAGGTCAGTCATGGGACTGGTGTGAGAACTAAAACAGTTATTATTCTTTATTTTAAAAGTTAGGTAAATCAAGGGACCACGCCGTATAACACGGAACGGGTTTCCTCCCAAGAATACCGGTGCATAAAACAAACAGCGCAATGCTAAATAAAGAAAAATGAAGCTGTTATAAGACCCAGGTCCCATCACACAATGCAACGCAGCCGAGGATAGGGTTTTCCCTTATAACAGCCAAAGAATGCTTGATACGTTTAAAACAAATCGTTTGGTACTATTATAAGTGCATAGTGTATAAAACAACTTCAAATCATAAGTATCAATCATAGGCGGCATGAATGCCCCATCCCACTATGTCGCCATACTAGGTTCTACAATTAAAACCGCAAATGTCACGTATTTAGAAGTTGGATTTCCATCTATGAACCGAGGCAAAAGATAGTCCTCAACCGATTCGAGACTGCCTAGCCCGAGTCTCAGGATCAGAGCTCGAGTGACCCTAGGAGCGACAGGGCCGGTCCACCGATGTGGATTAAAATGCCTGAGCACTGCGTTTCGCCGCCCTTTGGGGCGTAAGCGAGCCAACGAATGACTCCATCGGACCCGGATCGTCCGATCTAACCGAGGCGCCTCGCAACAGCAACAACCACATAAGTCAAACTCGTCAGGGCGTGTAAAACCACTGACGCCACTTCTAGCTAGGAGGAAACGCAGGCCCTCCCTGAGGTCCTTTCTCCCGTTTTTGGTTCATACCGGGTGTGAAACTCGCGAAGTAAACGTTACATAAAGCTACGCCACAAAGGCCGTGCTTTGATCATCACCACAAGACTTTGCTTTTCAACAGAAGCCTCGATCAATTGCCACTTAGGCATGCCACACAGGCAATTCACTCCATGCGTTTGATATCCATCAATATATAACCCCTGAGCTCGTACGTCTCAGAGAAGGGCGTTAAGCAAGAGAATAAATTCTCCGCCGCCAAACAGATATATATTTAATAGAGATCAATCACACGGACTAAAATCCAATGTCAGACACACAGTCCATTTACAAGTCCGTTCTGGGTCTGAACGAAACCGAAGGCACCTAGTACCCCGCATATCCATCGATCTCCAAGTACGTCTGGACGATCACCAACTGTTTCCATCTTCTTGGGTGTACAGCCCAATCAAGATCATCAGTTATCACCCAAACGACGTGAAGACCTCCGGTCTTCGACCATCGTCTTCATCTTCGACTTATCGTCGTATCAGTTATTCAGAATGGGATAAACCCGGTCTTTCCGAATAACTCGCGTATATTTTAAATAAGTGTTACACAAACACAACATACGCCTCATTCCAATTCATCAGTCACTAACCGTAAATTAATCAAGAGAATAATTTTCCAAATATTAACCCCGAAGGCCGAAACCAACATCAGATCAATATCCAGAAAACCATTCTGCTTGGCCAACCGACAGTTAGTTTCTAAATTTCACATTCATAGGGAAATGTTCCCATAAATTTTATCCAAGATAAATTCCTTGAATTTATTCTTTATTCTATTTTTGAATCTCAATTCAAACTAGTCGGGATTAGCGAACCTTACCGAAGTAATCATTTATTTTAATTTCCCAATCCCAACCTATTCATCCCATGAAGTAAAACTGGTAATACTTCATATCTAACACCACGGTGTTATCGGTAAATTCAATTACCATTTCGTGTTCAAATCTAATTAAAGATTTAACTAACGCCTGGAGCAAAACTGGTGATACTCCATTTCGATTATTTCAATCTAATTAAAGATTCATTAAAACTCCACTTAGTTTTAATCTTTGACTGGGTTAAAGAATCAGTGTCATTTAAAAACACGGTTCACGATAATCCCAAAATCACATTCATTAATCATCGGGTTAAAGAACGAGTGTTATTTAAAACACTGTCCACAATAAACCCAAAAATCAATATCGATTCAATTCCAATTAAATGTTATTTAATTGGTACACTTCATTAAATCTAAATAAAAAGATTTAATCTTTTCTCAACTGGGTTCAAGAACAGTGTTAGTGAAGACACCATTCACGACAAACCCAAATCACATTCGATATTCAATACAAGGCTCTGAATAGAAAATATATCGGCTTATATTCAATATCGAATTCTACGACTAACAAATGTCGTATTGGAAATAACGATATAAATATATATCTTTCAAATTTCCATAACCACATCTGCATAATCACGAATTCCAACATCGAAATATCCCGAAGACAATTTCGACTCAAATCCACTCCAATGCAATCATTGGAAATTATGGTTATTTTTAAAACCCTTTTCTAATTCAATTTATTTATTTAAAAATAAATAGAATTATATTTCTAGTTCAAAACTAGTTCATTTCGATAAAAATCTATTTTTATCTTTTCAAATATGGAGTTTTTCATCCCAATTCTTTCTAAATCATTTCTTATGATTTTACATAAATTATTACTATTTTTAATAATTTTATTAAGGCCCGTACAGTCGATTTCCATCAATGGCCATCGAACTGCACTTACAGCGACCTTTTTCGAATTTGATCTGGACATAATTCCAAATCCAACCGTTAGATTTCTAATTTCTAATATTCGTTAGAAAGCTCTTTCCGATACGAACCCAACGGTTCCGGTTTTAGGAGAATCCGACGGTCGGATCTCCCGTAATGTCCGTTTGAAATAAATGGTCGAAATTCACGAACTGCCGCGGCGCGGCGCGTTCTATTCAGGCCATTATATTATATATATAATATATATATATAATATATTTCGTCGATTTCTATTTAAAACGAATTATATAAATAGTTTTAAAACTCGTTTCAAAAGCAATTTCAACTTCCATTTCAATTCAAATCAAAATTGAATTCTTCTTTATAAATTCGTTTTAAAATTCATTTCTATTCAATTCAAATTTCAATTCAATTTGAATTCATTTCAATTCACTTTCAATTCAATTTGAATTCGTTTTCAATTCAATTCATTTCGAAATCGTTTTCAATTCAATTCATTTCGAAATCGTTTTCAATTCAATTCATTTCGAAATCGTTTTCAATTCAATTCATTTCGAAATCGTTTTCAATTCAATTCATTTCGAAATCGTTTTCAATTCAATTCATTTCGAAATCGTTTTCAATTCAGTTCATTTCGAAATCGTTTTCAAATAGATATAAATATCGTTCACGTCAAAATGGCGTCAATCTAATCAACACGGCTTCATAAATTTCTATTTTCAAATATTCTATTTCAAATATTTCTTTTTCAAAATAGTCGTTATTATCAAAATATTTCGTTCAACACATGACCAATCTCAATGAATGAGTACTGTCAACACATGAACTTTTATTTTATAATGATAAAGATGTAAATTTTATTACTAAAATATTTCGTTCAACACATGACCAATCTCAATGAATGAGTACTGTCAACACATGAACTTTTATTTTATAATGTTAAAGATGTAAATTTTATTACTAAAATATTTCGTTCAACACATGACCAATCTAATTGAATGAGTACTGTCAACACATGAACTTTTATTTTATAATATTCTTTATTTTTCGAATTGGAATGAGGCCCAATCAATTACCATATAAAGTTAATTATATGGATTTTCATACCACACTTGTATATCATAGCATTGAAAAATAATCAACCATCAACCAAAGTGCACTACACTGTATAAGCATCAAATATAGATATCTAACGCTTATAACAGCCTGTCAATCAATCGATCGACATATTTAATCAATCAGGATGAGTGAACTTCATATTTCATCCCAACACCCGTGTGGAGTTTCAAACAATCAAACAAATATTTTATTTGTGCAATTGGGCGATGTGTAAAATTTATCAACCCAATCAATGTCCTTCAAATAAGTGTACATAAACAAACCGTCTGGTTTGTAAATGAATATTTATTTATTCACTTTCACTATATTCATATTCACGTTAAAAATTATATTTTTAACGATAAAACATTTTTATTTCAACCTATGAATTTCTATTCAATTCAAATTTCAATTCAATTTGATATTTTTATTTTCTAACATATTTTAGAAAATTTCGGCGGCATAACGGCACGATACTAGAAACGGGACGAGGCCTAGCCTTATCCCCGGTCTAGTGAAGGCCCATGCCATTCACACATCAATCAAATTAATTTCATTTCACCAAACAATTTCCATTCAATCAAATTTCCTAACTAACTACTCAACCAAACAATTTAACAAACAAGCCATCCATGGTCTGTGGATGACGGGTGCTGGGTGCTACTAAACACCGTCTACATCCTAGTATATATATATAACTAGAAAAAGAATTTTGAGTGAGAAGTTCTCACCTAAAGCTATCCAATACCACGACTCTTCTTTGATAGAAATCTCCATCGTTATCGCATCTTCGTTGCTGTAGCCACTACATATGGAAAAATCGAATTTTTACTTCGTTATTCAATATATAAAAATCGAATTTTCACTTCGATGTTCAATATATAAAAATCACATTTTTAATTCGAAGTTCAATATATAAAAACTATATTTTTCTTTCGAAGTTCAATATATAAAAACTATATTTTTAATTCGAAGTTCAATATATAAAAACTATATTTTTCTTTCGAAGTTCAATATATAAAAACTATATTTTTATTTCGAAGTTCAATATATAAAAACTATATTTTTATTACGAAGTTCAATATATAAAAACTATATTTTTATTTCAAAGTTCAATATATAAAAACTATATTTTTATTTCGAAGTTCAATATATAAAAACTATATTTTTATTTCGAAGTTCAATATATAAAAACTATATTTTTATTTCGAAGTTCAATATATAAAAATTATATTTTTATTTCGAAGTTCAATATATAAAAACTATATTTTTATTTCGAAGTTCAATATATAAAAACTATATTTTTATTTCGAAGTTCAATATATAAAAACTATATTTTTATTTCGAAGTTCAATATATAAAAACTATATTTTTATTTCGAAGTTCAATATATAAAAACTATATTTTTATTTCGAAGTTCAATATATAAAAACTATATTTTTATTTCGAAGTTCAACATATAAAAACTATATTTTTATTTCGAAGTTCAATATATAAAAACTATATTTTTATTTCGAAGTTCAATATATAAAAACTATATTTTTATTTCGAAGTTCAATATATAAAACCTATATTTTTATTCCGAAGTTCAATATATAAAAATTATATTTTTATTCCGAAGTTCAACATATAAAAACTATATTTTTATTTCGAAGTTCAATATATAAAAACTATATTTTTATTTCGAAGTTCAATATATAAAAATTATATTTTTATTTCGAAGTTCAATATATAAAAACTATATTTTTATTTCGAAGTTCAACATATAAAAACTATATTTTTACTATGCTATTCAATATATAAAAATCGAATTTTTTTCTATGATGTTCAATATATGTAAAAATCATATTTTTAATACTTTAAAAATATAAAAATCATATTTTTAATATTTCTATATAGTAAAGATTATATTTTTAATACTTTAAAAATATAAAAATCATATTTTTACTTTTTCTATAGATCAAAACTTTATATGATTGAACATCCTAACTTTATATAAATTAAAGATCCTACCTTATATAAGTAAAACTGAAAACTCACTGTGAATCGTTCGTCTGAGGGGTTTGGCATGTCGGAGGTGCTGTCGAGGTGGAGCAGGGGCACGAGCCGCGTCGGGGTGTCATTTGCGAAGGTGTGAACGCGTAAAATCGGATTTTTAAATGGGAGGGGTCCGCTGGTCGGAGCTAGGCGGAAGAGGTGGTGGCGCTGGGTGCTGCTGGCAGTGGGGGAGGCTCGATCGCGGTCCGGTGGTGGGGTTCAGGGTGGTGGCGGCGCTCTAGGGTTAAGGGCGTCGTCATTTGAAAGAGGGGGGGTGCGGGTTCTCAATCAAACGAGGAGAAGAGAGGTTCGACGGAGGGGGGGGGGGGGGAAAGGGGAGGCGCACGGCCTGACGGCGCTGGCCAAGGGGGGGGGGGCGACGGGGAAAGCAACGGCGGATTTTTCTTCTTTTTTTTTTATTCTGGTTTGAAGTCAATCGGGGGAGGGGCCAGAGGGAAATAAGGGGAGGAAAGAAAGAATTTTTTTTATTTAATTAATTTATTCACTAAAAGTTGACTTTTACATATGACCCCTGAACGAGGTCCACCGCCTGTCGTCCATAGCGTATTACCCCCATTCCGAACCCAATGGGATATGTTTCGTATGTTGATTCGATCGTTTGAATCAGTTTCCGTCAAATTTACATTTAAATCACTATATTGAATTTTAAACGTACATTTCGAATTACCGGGGTCCCATACTAACTAGAAAAATTCCAGAAAAATTTTTCTAGCTTCGTATTGACGATACGGTCCTAACAAAACTAGTTTCGTCGAATTCTGAGACCGTTGGAAAAATGGCCAATTTCCAGTCGATTAAAATCAACTGAAACCGGTCAAATGCGTTTTCCTTTGCCACGCTCACATATTGACTCGAAAAATTATGAAATTTGAAACCTAGCAATAATTCGACATCACGGACCCAACAAAAGTGGTTTCGTCGAAATCCGAGGTCATTTGCAAAATGTCCATTTTTAAGGGCCTGAATTCCATAGCGACTATTCAGAATTTTCAACTGGACATATCTTTTGATTCCCGATATGAAATCTTGATTTTTCAGATTCGTTGGAAAGATATTCACTATTAGATTCCATTATTTTTGGTTTCACTAAAATCCGGATTGTTTTGCACCCGGTACATTCAATTGAAGTTTGAAATCGAATTATCGAACTACCGCGCCGTTTTCAATTCTATTTATAATTATATATAATTATATATATTCTAACGACGACGCGTATAATATATATGTTCGAATTATTTTCAAAATAAATTTCTCGTCGATATTATTTAAAATAATTCATTTTAAATAATCAAAATTCGCTAAAATAGCCAAAATAAAAATTTCAAACTGGCTCGCATTTTACGGGTTGTTACAATCTCCCCCACTTAAAACTTTTCGTCCCCGAAAAGGAACAAAGTCGAAAGTGGTTTGATTAATCAACTCTACGTTCGATCTGGCTTGCATTCTCCAACTTTTCAGTTTCTGAGAATTTTCAAATTCTTCAAAAATTTGGCTAACACCCTAAATTTTCGAAAAATTTCGCCATAACCTCCCCTGCACCGGGAGCATCGGGGAATTTCAAATAGCTTCCCCGGTCCTTCAGATCTCAAAAAGAAAAAGAAAAAGCCAAGCGGCTAGCCAATAGGCTCATAAAATCATCATCACCCAAACAAAACAGTAAATTATGTAGTAAACATGTACCTATTTGTCGGGCAAACAAATTTTATTCTCTGGCTCTAGCCTCCTTGCTATGACCTGTTCAATGATATATATGCATATGCAAGCAAATGCAACCAATTTTCAATACAACCCAATATTTGGTTCAATTAGGCTAAATGGTTCGAAATTATCAACCAAATAAACAAACAACACAATCATCAATCAATTAGTGAATTAGAGTCGCAAATTCATAATTTTGATACATATACAAAAATCATGTTTTTGATGCCAAATCACAACAATAAGCCCTATCTAATTTTGGGTTCTCACACCAGTCAATAGGAAATATATATAGATATCACACCTTCGAAACACGAATACCAATTCTGATGATGTTCGAACTATCATCAGAATCATCTTCGGGCGACTAGAGTGTGATTCTATATCTATCCAGTATATTAAAACCTCGAATAGACGCTAGCTAGGCGCATACGCAAAATCTTTATATATTGGACTGTCCTAATCAATATAAATAAATAATCAAATACGATTAAGTGATTTAGATTTTCAAAACTAAATTTGTTTTCATTTGAAAATTTACTCCTCACACTCGTTCTAGGATACTACTGATCCCATCTCTAACGAGTCATTCTCATTGGATTTTACTAATCCAATATCTGATGAATTCTTTCGTATGGTTCTAATGTGCCTTATTCTCTTAGCTTTGTAAACCAAAGCTCTGATACCAACTGTGACGGCAAGGAATTTCGCTCGGTCCGAACCAGTCGCTAAACCGATCCAGGCCGTTCGAAACGCCCTATCGTTTGAGAACAGGACAAATCAGAACGCATACAGAAGAACATTTCATTGTATATTACAACAATGCATCAGATTACAAGAATATACAGAGTATAAATGAATATTACACAGAAATATCAGAGATTTAAATTACATTTAAATAAATTGCAGCGGAAAATAATACAATACACAACTAGAAGAAGATATACGGATACAAAGCTTTCCGGATATCGTTCCAGCTGTAAACCAGGATCTTGTGAATATAAATCTGCAAAACCAAAACTACTAGCTGCCCGTGTCAAAATAAGGGCACCCAGAGTTTAGGTTAAAACAATAAACTCCAGGTCAGTCATGGGACTGGTGTGAGAACTAAAACAGTTATTATTCTTTATTTTAAAAGTTAGGTAAATCAAGGGACCACGCCGTATAACACGGAACGGGTTTCCTCCCAAGAATACCGGTGCATAAAACAAACAGCGCAATGCTAAATAAAGAAAAATGAAGCTGTTATAAGACCCAGGTCCCATCACACAATGCAACGCAGCCGAGGATAGGGTTTTCCCTTATAACAGCCAAAGAATGCTTGATACATTTAAAACAAATCGTTTGGTACTATTATAAGTGCATAGTGTATAAAACAACTTCAAATCATAAGTATCAATCATAGGCGGCATGAATGCCCCATCCCACTATGTCGCCATACTAGGTTCTACAATTAAAACCGCAAATGTCACGTATTTGGAAGTTGGATTTCCATCTATGAACCGAGGCAAAAGATAGTCCTCAACCGATTCGAGACTGCCTAGCCCGAGTCTCAGGATCAGAGCTCGAGTGACCCTAGGAGCGACAGGGCCGGTCCACCGATGTGGATTAAAATGCCTGAGCACTGCGTTTCGCCGCCCTTTGGGGCGTAAGCGAGCCAACGAATGACTCCATCGGACCCGGATCGTCCGATCTAACCGAGGCGCCTCGCAACAGCAACAACCACATAAGTCAAACTCGTCAGGGCGTGTAAAACCACTGACGCCACTTCTAGCTAGGAGGAAACGCAGGCCCTCCCTGAGGTCCTTTCTCCCGTTTTTGGTTCATACCGGGTGTGAAACTCGCGAAGTAAACGTTACACAAAGCTACGCCACAAAGGCCGTGCTTTGATCATCACCACAAGACTTTGCTTTTCAACAGAAGCCTCGATCAATTGCCACTTAGGCATGCCACACAGGCAATTCACTCCATGCGTTTGATATCCATCAATATATAACCCCTGAGCTCGTACGTCTCAGAGAAGGGCGTTAAGCAAGAGAATAAATTCTCCGCCGCCAAACAGATATATATTTAATAGAGATCAATCACACGGACTAAAATCCAATGTCAGACACACAGTCCATTTACAAGTCCGTTCTGGGTCTGAACGAAACCGGAGGCACCTAGTACCCCGCATATCCATCGATCTCCAAGTACGTCTGGACGATCACCAACTGTTTCCATCTTCTTGGGTGTACAGCCCAATCAAGATCATCAGTTATCACCCAAACGACGTGAAGACCTCCGGTCTTCGACCATCGTCTTCATCTTCGACTTATCGTCGTATCAGTTATTCAGAATGGGATAAACCCGGTCTTTCCGAATAACTCGCGTATATTTTAAATAAGTGTTACACAAACACAACATACACCTCATTCCAATTCATCAGTCACTAACCGTAAATTAATCAAGAGAATAATTTTCCAAATATTAACCCCGAAGGCCGAAACCAACATCAGATCAATATCCAGAAAACCATTCTGCTTGGCCAACCGACAGTTAGTTTCTAAATTTCACATTCATAGGGAAATGTTCCCATAAATTTTATCCAAGATAAATTCCTTGAATTTATTCTTTATTCTATTTTTGAATCTCAATTCAAACTAGTCGGGATTAGCGAACCTTACCGAAGTAATCATTTATTTTAATTTCCCAATCCCAACCTATTCATCCCATGAAGTAAAACTGGTAATACTTCATATCTAACACCACGGTGTTATCGGTAAATTCAATTACCATTTCGCGTTCAAATCTAATTAAATATTTAACTAACGCCTGGAGAAAAACTGGTGATACTCCATTTCGATTATTTCAATCTAATTAAAGATTCATTAAAACTCCACTTAGTTTTAATCTTTGACTGGGTTAAAGAATCAGTGTCATTTAAAAACACGGTTCATGATAAACCCAAAATCACATTCATTAATCATCGGGTTAAAGAACGAGTGTTATTTAAAACACTGCCCACGATAAACCCAAAAATCAATATCGATTCAATTCCAATTAAATGTTATTTAATTGGTACACTTCATTAAATCTAAATAAAAAGATTTAATCTTTTCTCAACTGGGTTCAAGAACAGTGTTAGTGAAGACACCATTCACGACAAACCCAAATCACATTCGATATTCAATACAAGGCTCTGAATAGAAAATATATCGGCTTATATTCAATATCGAATTCTACGACTAACAAATGTCGTATTGGAAATAACGATATAAATATATATCTTTCAAATTTCCATAACCACATCTGCATAATCACGAATTCCAACATCGAAATATCCCGAAGACAATTTCGATTCAAATCCACTCCAATGCAATCATTGGAAATTATGGTTACTTTTAAAACCCTTTTCTAATTCAATTTATTTATTTAAAAATAAATAGAATTATATTTCTAGTTCAAAACTAGTTCATTTGGATAAAAATCTATTTTTATCTTTTCAAATATGGAGTTTTTCATCCCAATTCTTTCTAAATCATTTCTTATGATTTTACATAAATTATTACTAGTTTTAATAATTTTATTAAGGCCCGTACAGTCGATTTCCATCAATGGCCATCGAACTGCACTTACAGCGACCTTTTTCGAATTTGATCTGGACATAATTCCAAATCCAACCGTTAGATTTCTAATTTCTAATATTCGTTAGAAAGCTCTTTCCGATACGAACCCAACGGTTCCGGTTTTAGGAGAATCCGACGGTCGGATCTCCCGTAATGTCCGTTTGAAATAAATGGTCGAAATTCACGAACTGCCGCGGCGCGGCGCGTTCTATTCAGGCCATTATATTATATATATAATATATATATAATATATTTCGTCGATTTCTATTTAAAACGAATTATATGAATAGTTTTAAAACTCGTTTCAAAAGCAATTTCAACTTCCATTTCAATTCAAATCAAAATTGAATTCTTCTTTATAAATTCGTTTTAAAATTCATTTCTATTCAATTCAAATTTCAATTCAATTTGAATTCATTTCAATTCACTTTCAATTCAATTTGAATTCGTTTTCAATTCAATTCATTTCGAAATCGTTTTCAATTCAATTCATTTCGAAATCGTTTTCAATTCAATTCATTTCGAAATCGTTTTCAATTCAATTCATTTCGAAATCGTTTTCAATTCAATTCATTTCGAAATCGTTTTCAATTCAATTCATTTCGAAATCGTTTTCAATTCAATTCATTTCGAAATCGTTTTCAAATCGATATAAATATCGTTCACGTCAAAATGGCGTCAATCTAATCAACACGGCTTCATAAATTTTTATTTTCAAATATTCTATTTCAAATATTTCTTTTTCAAAATAGTCGTTATTATCAAAATATTTCGTTCAACACATGACCAATCTCAATGAATGAGTACTGTCAACACATGAACTTTTATTTTATAATGATAAAGATGTAAATTTTATTACTAAAATATTTCGTTCAACACATGACCAATCTCAATGAATGAGTACTGTCAACACATGAACTTTTATTTTATAATGTTAAAGATGTAAATTTTATTACTAAAATATTTCGTTCAACACATGACCAATCTCAATGAATGAGTACTGTCAACACATGAACTTTTATTTTATAATATTCTTTATTTTTCAAATTGGAATGAGGCCCAATCAATTACCATATAAAGTTAATTATATGGATTTTCATACCACACATGTATATCATAGCATTGAAAAATAATCAACCATCAACCAAAGTGCACTACACTGTATAAGCATCAAATATAGATATCTAACGCTTATAACAGCCTGTCAATCAATCGATCGACATATTTAATCAATCAGGATGAGTGAACTTCATATTTCATCCCAACACCCGTGTGGGGTTTCAAACAATCAAACAAATATTTTATTTGTGCAATTGGGCGATGTGTAAAATTTATCGACCCAATCAATGTCCTTCAAATAAGTGTACATAAACAAACTGTCTGGTTTGTAAATGAATATTTATTTATTCACTTTCACTATATTCATATTCACGTTAAAAATTATATTTTTAACGATAAAACATTTTTATTTCAACCTATGAATTTCTATTCAATTCAAATTTCAATTCAATTTGATATTTTTATTTTCTAACATATTTTAGAAAATTTCGGCGGCATAACGGCACGATACTAGAAACGGGACGAGGCCTAGCCTTATCCCCGGTCTAGTGAAGGCCCATGCCATTAACACATCAATCAAATCAATTTCATTTCACCAAACAATTTCCATTCAATCAAATTTCCTAACTAACTACTCAACCAAACAATTTAACAAACAAGCCATCCATGGTCTGTGGATGACGGGTGTCGGGTGCTACTAAACACCGTCTACATCCTAGTATATATATATAACTAGAAAAAGAATTTTGAGTGAGAAGTTCTCACCTAAAGCTATCCAATACCACGACTCTTCTTTGATAGAAATCTCCATCGTTATCGCATCTTCGTTGCTGTAGCCACTACATATGGAAAAATCGAATGTTTACTTCGTTATTCAATATATAAAAATCGAATTTTCACTTCGATGTTCAATATATAAAAATCACATTTTTAATTCGAAGTTCAATATATAAAAACTATATTTTTCTTTCGAAGTTCAATATATAAAACTATATTTTTAATTCGAAGTTCAATATATAAAAACTATATTTTTCTTTCGAAGTTCAATATATAAAAACTATATTTTTATTTCGAAGTTCAATATATAAAAACTATATTTTTATTTCGAAGTTCAATATATAAAAACTATATTTTTATTTCGACTATATTTTTATTTCGAAGTTCAATATATAAAAACTATATTTTTATTTCGAAGTTCAATATATAAAAACTATATTTTTATTTCGAAGTTCAATATATAAAAATTATATTTTTATTTCGAAGTTCAATATATAAAAATTATATTTTTATTTCGAAGTTCAATATATAAAAACTATATTTTTATTTCGAAGTTCAATATATAAAAATTATATTTTTATTTCGAAGTTCAATATATAAAAATTATATTTTTATTTCGAAGTTCAATATATAAAAATTATATTTTTATTTCGAAGTCAATATATAAAAACTATATTTTTATTTCGAAGTTCAATATATAAAAATTATATTTTTATTTCGAAGTTCAATATATAAAAACTATATTTTTATTTCGAAGTTCAACATATAAAAACTATATTTTTATTTCGAAGTTCAATATATAAAAACTATATTTTTATTTCGAAGTTCTATATATAAAAATTATATTTTTATTCCGAAGTTCAACATATAAAAACTATATTTTTATTTCGAAGTTCAATATATAAAAACTATATTTTTATTTCGAAGTTCAATATATAAAAATTATATTTTTATTTCGAAGTTCAATATATAAAAACTATATTTTTATTTCGAAGTTCAACATATAAAAACTATATTTTTACTATGCTATTCAATATATAAAAATCGAATTTTTTTCTATGATGTTCAATATATGTAAAAATCATATTTTTAATACTTTAAAAATATAAAAATCATATTTTTAATATTTCTATATAGTAAAGATTATATTTTTAATACTTTAAAAATATAAAAATCATATTTTTACTTTTTCTATAGATCAAAACTTTATATGATTGAACATCCTAACTTTATATAAATTAAAGATCCTACCTTATATAAGTAAAACTGAAAACTCACTGTGAATCGTTCGTCTGAGGGGTTTGGCATGTCGGAGGTGCTGTCGAGGTGGAGCAGGGGCACGAGCCGCGTCGGGGTGTCATTTGCGAAGGTGTGAACGCGTAAAATCGGATTTTTAAATGGGAGGGGTCCGCTGGTCGGAGCTAGGCGGAATAGGTGGTGGCGCTGGGTGCTGCTGGCAGTGGGGGAGGCTCGATCGCGGTCCGGTGGTGGGGTTCAGGGTGGTGGCGGCGCTCTAGGGTTAAGGGCGTCGTCATTTGAAAGAGGGGGGGTGCGGGTTCTCAATCAAACGAGGAGAAGAGAGGTTCGACGGAGGGGGGGGGAAAGGGGAGGCGCACGGCCTGACGGCGCTGGCCAAGGGGGGGGGGGCGACGGGGAAAGCAACGGCGGATTTTTCTTCTTTTTTTTTAATTCTGGTTTGAAGTCAATCGGGGGAGGGGCCAGAGGGAAATAATGGGAGGAAAGAAAGAATTTTTTTTTATTTAATTATTTTATTCACTAAAAGTTGACTTTTACATATGACCCCCGAACGAGGTCCACCGCCTGTCGTCCATAGCGTATTACCCCCATTCCGAACCCAATGGGATATGTTTCGTATGTTGATTCGATCGTTTGAATCAGTTTCCATCAAATTTACATTTAAATCACTATATTGAATTTTAAACGTACATTTCGAATTACCGGGGTCCCATACTAACTTGAAAAATTCCAGAAAATTTTTTCTAGCTTCGTATTGACGATACGGTCCTAACAAAACTAGTTTCGTCGAATTCTGAGACCGTTGGAAAAATGGCCAATTTCCAGTCGATTAAAATCAACTGAAACCGGTCAAATGCGTTTTCCTTTGCCACGCTCACATATTGACTTGAAAAATTATGAAATTTGAAACCTAGCAATAATTCGACATCACGGACCCAACAAAAGTGGTTTCGTCGAAACCCGAGGTCATTTGCAAAATGTCCATTTTTAAGGGCCTGAATTCCATAGCGACTATTCAGAATTTTCAACTGGACATATCTTTTGATTCCCAATATGAAATCTTGATTTTTCGGATTCGTTGGAAAGATATTCACTATTAGATTCCATTATTTTTGGTTTCACTAAAATCCGGATTGTTTTGCACCCGGTACATTCAATTGAAGTATGAAATCGAATTATCGAACTACCGCGCCGTTTTCAATTCTATTTATAATTATATATAATTATATATATTCTAACGACGACGCGTATAATATATATGTTCGAATTATTTTCAAAATAAATTTCTCGTTGATATTATTTAAAATAAATCATTTTAAATAATAAAATTCGCTAAAATAGCCAAAATAAAAATTTCAAACTGGCTCGCATTTTACGGGTTGTTACACAAATCTTGCGAAGGATTTTATTTACATTTCCTTTTGTAAATAAAAAGAACAAATCTTGCGATGGCATTTTATTTACATTTCCTTAGGTAAATAAAAAGAACAAATTACGTGAACACATTCTATATACATTTTCTATGTAAAGAAAAAGAATAAAATTAAATGACACATTTGCATACATTTTTATGTAAATAAACATGTAAATGAAAAAGATTATTTTATTTACATTTAGTATAAAGAAAACATGAGATAAAGAGAAGGATCACATTTATTTACATTTAGTTTAAATTAACATGAAAAGGAGGAAAGAAGACATTCATTACCCGTAGTGTAAATAAATATGAAAAAGAAAAAGATTACATTTATGTACTCATAGTATAAATAAACGTGATATAGGAAAAGAAAACTTTATTTATATGTAGTATAAATAAACATGATATAGGAAAAGAAAACTTCATTTACATGTGAAATAAATAAACTTGTTATAGGAAAAAGGTTATACTTATCCACCTTTAGGTAAGTAAAACATGAGATAAAGAAAAAGGATATTTTATTTACATTTAGTGTAAATAAAATAAAATATTAAAAAAGGGACATTTTTATCTACCATTTAGTGTAAATAAAAATAGGACATAGATAAAGAATTATACTTTTTATTTGTATTTTAGATGCAAATAAAACATAGAAAGGAATTACACTTTTTAATTGCAAATTAGTTGCAAATAAAAGACATGAATATAAAGAGTACATCTTTATTCACATTTTAGATGAAGACAAAGACATGAATTTATGAAATGCATTTTTATTTACATTTTAGATGTAAATAAAAACATAGAAATAAAAAGTGCATTTTTATTTACATTGTAGATGTAAATAAAAACAGAGATATTAAAAGTGATATTTATCGTCATTTTAGATGCGATAAGAGAGTAAAATTAAAAGTGATATTTTTATCATCATATTAGATACGATAAAAAGAATGGATTTTTTTTAAATTGTTGAAATCGCCAAATGGTTTATATATATATATATATATATATATATATATATATATATATATATATATATAAATTAAAATTAAACGAAACGCGCGCGGCAGTTTGCGTATCGACAATCTTAACTTTAAATGATTATACTGAAAGATCCGACCATTGGATTTTTCCCAAAACTGGAACCATTAGGACCGCTTTGGGAAGAGCTTTCCAACAATATAAATTTCGTCAAAATCCGACGGTTAGTTTTCATGATATGTGTAAATCAAAAACGGGTAAAAACATCGCCAGGCCGCCTACTTACCCGAAGCGACGTTCTATTATTTTGTGCCATTTTTAAATAGATAAAGCGATAAATCATTATAAATAAATATTAACGATATGAAATGATTTAAATGATAATTATGCGAGGATTATTTGAAAAGACCGAGTTTAACTCATTTCAAATAATCACACGATGATTAAATCGAAGACGTAGAAGACGGAGATTGAAGACCGGCGATCTTCACATCGAATGGACGACGAATACTGATGCCTTGGACTAACTTGCTCCTAGGACGGGGTTGAAGCAGTAGTTGTCCGGACGTATGTGTTAATTGTCCGGATAAGCGAGAACCTCTCATGTGTCTCCGGTTTTGTTCAGACCCAGAATGGACTTGTAAATGGATGTGTGTCTGACGTTGGAATTCATTTCATGTAATTAAATTGATTTTTATTAATGTGTGTCTGTTTGGTGGTGGAGAATTTATTCTCTACTTAACACCCTGGTATATATTAATAGTTATCGATAGCATGGCGTGAATTGTCAATGTGGCACGCCAAGATGCAGGCGATCAAGGCTTTTTGTTGAAAAGCAGGGCCTTGGGGTTGATGATCAAAGCATAGCCTGTTTAGGCGTAGCTTTGAGTATAGCGTGACTTCGCGAGCCTCACACCCCGGTAGAGTCTAAAACGGGACAAGGGAACGCAGGGAGTGGACATGTTTCTTTCTAGCTAGGAGTAGCGTTAGTGCTTAAATTAGCTGGGATTTTACTTATGTGGATGATGGATTATGAGGTACCTCGGTTTTATAGGTTGTTAGTGGCCATATGGAGGTCCAAAGGGACCGGGAAACATGTGTTCAGGAATTGCCAATCCACTAGCATTAGGTGGACCGGCCCTACAGCTATCCAAGGGTTCGCCAGTGTCTGAATCCTGAGGCATTTGCTAGATTGTCCTTGAATCAGTAAGGAGACCGCCCCTAGCCTTGACTCTTGATGGAAAACCAATTTCCAATACGACATTACGATCTTGATTGTAAACCTATATGTGGCAACATAGTATATGGTAGCTATGCCATCTAGGATTGATACATTTAATTTGAAGTATTTTAATATTGCTTAGACACTAATAATAATATTAAAAATATTATTTTATACGTATTAAGCATATTTGATCATTATAAGGTAAAACTCTATCCTCCGGTTTGCGTTGCATTGTGTGATGGGACTTGAGTCTTATAATGATTTCATTTTTTCAAACGTCGTTACATTACTTTTAATCAAGTTTATTAAATTATGCACTGGCAATCCAATGGAGGAAGCCGTTCCGCGTTAGCGGCGTGGTCCTGTGATTTTCCATATTGTTGGTTAGTATAGAAAGATTTCTCATACCAGTCCCATGACTGACTCGAAGTTTGTTTCACTTTGCAAACTCGGGTGCCCTCTCTTTACACAGGCAGCCAAGTGACAGGTTTTAGAGAGACATTTTATGGACTGGAGCTTGCTGGAGAAGAAGACGAAGACCTCTCTTTTATCTTCATTTCTGCTTTAGAGACTTCATTCCATCTTGTATTTTGATGTACGTTTTGGAGTTGAGACCTATTTCCTTTTGAGACTTATTTCCTTTTATTCAGACTTTGTATTTTGCTAAGTGGATCCTATAACTGCGTAATCTGTTGTTCAGTTGCTATGATGTTATGACATTTGTATTTCCGCTGCAATGATTATGTGTTATGATATTATCTGAGATCTGTTGTTGTTGTAAATGTGTTGTATTCCAAATGATTATCCTTGCTTTCGAACCTCGGAAGTTTGGGGTTATCACAGTTGGTATCAGAGCATAAGGTTAACCTTAGCTTTGGAGTATAACATATTTAGAACAATTCTTCTAGATAGAATCAACATTATTCTAAGGCGAGTAGCTCGTTAGAGATAGGACCAGTAATGTCCTAGAATGAGCACAGCAGAATGGCACATATTAATCAGTCATTATATCATCATCTTTCCGTCTTTATCTTACCTTTCCTTAAAAATTTACATTTCTGTTGATCTGACTCTTGCCTTGATGGTACAGACTGATTGAAAATGGACAATCGAGCTAGAAGTAGAGGTGGAGCTCGAGGTGGAGCCCGAGGTGGAGTTAGAGCAGGAGGCAGAGGGCCTGCTAGAGATGAGACCATTCATGAGCAGCCCGACCCCGTAGTAGTAGCACCTCCACCCCCACAGCCCTTTGACTTGGAAAGGATGTCAAAGAAATTCAGAAATTTAGGAGATGTACCCTTCACTGGACGAGAGACTATGGTTGAAGCAGAGTCATGGCTAAAGGACTGTGAAAAGATCTTGGAAGGCTTAGAATTAGAGGATCAGCGCAAGCGTTTTCTGGTATTATGGCAATTGAAAGACGAAGCGGGACATTGGTGGGATACGGTCAAGATTTGCAATGATGTGGCCAACATGTCTTGGGCCAAATTTAAAGAACTCTTCAATGACAAGTATGTTCCTCCGCAAGCAAGAGAGCTCCTTCGTGAGCAGTTTGTTAACTTACAGCAAGGGAGTATGTCTGTTTCTGATTATGTGAGAAAGTTTGATGAGCTCTCACGTTATGCTCCTGGATTGATCCAAGATCTAGTCAAGAAGAATAAAAGATTCATCAAGTGCCTTTCAAAGAAATACTTGAATAGAGTCACCGCTCATATCAGGCTCCCATTCAATGAAGTAATAGAGATGGCCTACCGCTACGAAGAAAATGACGAGGCTGCACAGCAAGAAAAAGTGAAAAATCAGAGCAACGATAAGAAAGAGTAGGTGGACAAGAAACACGAGGCAAGCAATTCTTCTGCTGCTCCCCAAGGGAAGAAGAGGGACATGAGCAAGGTGATATGCTAGAATTGCGGCAAGACTGGGCATTTTGAATCCGAGTGCAGAGCTACGAAGAGTGCCAAGAGGAATGAATCTGGACCTAGCCAGAATCGAGCCAGAATTCCCAAAATCATGGCCAAAATTCTCGGAAACTAGAGGATGCTTTAATTGCCATAAGCCTGGGCATATTGTCAAGAATTGTCCCCTATTGAAGAGAACTGAAGTGGCACATGTTTACGAGGGAGCGGATGCACCGGCTTCTACCGAGGGGCCAGGTAAACCCGATGTCTTAGGAGGTACTCTTAACATTAAGAACATCCCTATTACTGCTTTGTTTGACACTGGTACAGCATGAAGTTTTATTTCTAATGACACAATTATTAAATTAAAACTGAAACCGAGAAAACTTAAAGAATTGATTAGAGCACATAGCCCGATAGGAGGTTCTCTTATTCTCGATCAGTATTGTAGAGTACTAGTTTGTTATTCTTATTTCCCGTTCCCTTTTGATTTGATCGTCATGAATTTCTCCGGATATGATATCATATTGGGAATGGATTGGCTGACGGAATATGAGGCTGAGGTATTATGCGCTGAAAGAATAGTCAAAATAAAAACTAAATTAGGAAAGACTATTTCTATACCATGCGACGGCTCAGCCACCGACAGAAAAGAATTCTGGTCTACTCTAAAAGTCACCCCTACTTCGATTGAGGATATCCCGGTCGTCAAAGATTACGCTGATGTATTCAAAGAAGTTGATGGTTTACCTCCGGGTGGAGAAATCAACTTCAGAATTGACTTAGCTTCGAATGCAAGGCCTGTCGTACATCTTATTCGGAGAATGTCGCCAAAAGAAAAAGAGGAGCTAAGAAATTAAACCAAGCAGTTTTTGTGGAAGGGTCTGATCAGGCCTAGCTTCTCAGAATGGGGCGCAACAGTTGTATTTGTCCCGAAGTCAGACGGTGTGGACTACCGCGACCTCAATAAACAAACACTGAAAAATAAATACCCAGTACCACGTATTGATGACCTGCTAGACCGCTTGCATGGAGCATGAGTATTTTCTAGGATGGACCTAGCTACAGGCTTCCATCAACTTCGCATTGCAGAGGAGTGTGTGCCTTTAACTTCTTTCAAAGGACCGGATTTATTTTATGAATGGCTAGTAATGCCCTTCAGTCTATGTAATGTTCCAGCATACTTTGTTGATTTGATGAATAGTGTATTCCGAGATGTTCTAAATAAATTCGTGCTGGTATTCATCGATGACATCCTCATCTTTTCTAAATCCACTGCTGAGCACGAACAACATATGAGAGAAGTCTTGGAGATTTTGCGAAGAAATGTGTTGAAAGCCAAATTCTCCAAATGCATATTATGGCAAGAAGAGGTGAAATTCCTTGGCCATGTTGTATCAAAATAAGGCATCTCAGTAGATCCAGGAAAGATCTCAGCCATCCAAGATTGGAAGCCGCCTAGAACTCCCACAGAAGTTAGAAGTTTCTTAGGACTGGCTGGCTATTATCGGAAATTCATTAAAGTTTTTTCGATGATAGCTTGTCCATTGACAAAGCTGACTAAGAAGCATGCAAAGTTCGTTTGGACACCCGAATGTGAGGCAGCTTTCCAAGAACTGAAAAGGAGGTTGACCACTGCTCCTGTATTGACCATTATTGATGGCAATAAGGATTTGAAAGTCTGGATAGACACTTCTAAAGAAGGTCATTCTTTTTATCTAAATAAACATGTCAGAGATAACATTTTCTTTTTATGTCAAATCTCATTTTAACATGTTATCCCTTATCTATTTAAGGTATTGGTGTAGTACTGATGCAAAGAGACAAAGTAGTCTCTTATGCTAGTCGCCAATTAAAACCGCATGAAAAGAATTACGCCACCCATGATCTCGAGCTAATGGCCATCGTATTTGCTCTAAAGATATGGAGGCACTATCTCTTGGGCGAGAAGTTCGAGCTATATACAGATCACAAATCCTTGAAGCATATTTTTAAGCAAAGAGATTTGAATATGAGGCAACAACGCTGGGTTGAATTTCTTGCAGCCTATGACCTGGATATCTTATATACTCCAGGGAAAGCGAACGTTGTAGTCAATGCACTCAGCAGGAAAAATGCAGATAGCGATAATCTCATCCTCGCCAATCTCATTATCACTCCTATTCTGATTGATAAAATATCTGCTCTTCAGAAGGATGATGAGTTTATCCAGAGAATTAGTCAAAGAATTCGGGATGGCGAACCCACGAGTTTTCAAATTGACGACAAAGGAGTTCTTAGGCTATTAGGCCAAATTTGTGTCCAAAACATTTCTGAGCTCAGAAGGGAGATTATGGATGAATGTCATAAATCTAAGCTTAGCATTCATCCTGGGGTGAGCAAGATGTATCACGACCTCAAGTGCACATTTTGGTGGAGGTCCATGAAGAGAGATATTTCTATGTATGTTGCTAGATGCCCCACTTGTCAGCAAGTTAAAAGTGATCAACAGAAGCTGGCAGGTTTATTGCAACCTCTAGGAGTTCTAGGTTGGAAGTGGGAGGAAATTTCTATGGACTTTATTGATGACTTGCCCCAAAGCAGAAAAGGGAATGATAGCATATAGGTGATTGTAGACCGCTTAACAAAATCTGCCCATTTCATCCCTGCCAGGTCCAATAGTACAGCTCGAAGTTTGGCGCAGCTTTATTTTAAAGAGATAGTCAGACTGCATGGAGTTCCCAAAAGCATTGTTAGTGATCGGGATCCAATATTTACTAGCAAATTCTGGGAAGCTTTCCAGGAGGAGCTAGGGACCAAGTTGAATCTGAGCACTGCTTATCACCCTTAGACAGATGGCCAGATTGAGAGGGTGAACCGTATTTTAGAAGACTTGTTGCGAGCGTGCATTCTTGATTATGGCGGTTCATGGGAGGATCACTTGCACTTGGTTGAGTTCTCTTATAATAATAGCTACCAAGCAAGCTTGAAGATGTCACTGTTTGAGCTATTATATGGCAGACCATGCAGATCTCCGGCATGTTGGGTGGAGCCAGGCAATCGATTAGTCTTGGGCCCCGACATGTTTCGTGAAGCATCGGATAAGGTTGATTTGATTAAGAAGCGCTTGTTGACTGCTCAGAGCCGACAGAAGAGCTACGCAGACCAGCGAAGAAGATATTTAGAATTCTCTGTTGGTGACTATGTTCACTTCAGAGTTTCTCCATTGAGAGGCGTAGTTCATTTTGGGAAGACTGGAAAGTTGGCACCGAGATCCATTCCTATTCTCGAAAGGATTGGTACTCTCGCTTATCGAGTGCAGCTGCCTGACTGGTTGATAGGGGTGCATGATGTATTTCATGTGTCCCAACTCCGCAAACATATTCATGATCCAGACTTAGTTGTGGAGGAAGCAGCACAATAAGAATTAGATATTACGCCGAGCTTAACAGTAAAGAGGGAGCCGGTGAAAATCGTTGGCAAAGAAACCCGAGTGCTGAGGAACAAGAGGATCTGCCTAGTCAAGGTGCAATGGAGCGGGGATTCTAGAGACTTTACCTGGGAGACAGAGGACAACATCAAAAAGGATTACCCTAAGTGCAGAGTGGACATCTCCGAGTTACTCTTGTGTTAAGGTACATTTATAATAATTTACACTTCCCGTCTTGTTTCCTACTTTACTTTGTTTCCTTTTCGGGGACGAAAAGCTCTTAAGTGGGGGAGATTGTAACAATTCGGAAAATCCGAACTAATTTAAATTTTTTATTTTAAATGATTTGGTTGGAAAATGTGCCAGAAATTAAAATTTTCATTTTTAAATAATATCAAAGCCAGTGAAAATAGTCATTTTTCAAACGGTCTCTGTTTTCGACGAAATCACTTTTATTGGGACCGGAATGTCAAATTATTATTAGGTTTCAATTTATAGAATTTTTCGAATTAGTATGTGAGCGTGGCGAAGGAAAACGTGTTTTGTTCAAAATAGTCAAATTTAATCGACTGAAAAATAGCCAATTTTCAAACGATCTTAGAATTCGACGAAATTAATTTTGTTAGGACCGTATCGTCATAACTAAGTCAAATATATTTTTTCTGGATTTTTCTGAGTCCGTATGTGGACTTAGTGAATTTAATTATGCGAACGAATTAATTTAATAAAGGATTTAATTATTAAATTAAATAATTCAGGCCACAGACAACCATTTGGGCTGATGGGACCTAGCCCGCAGGATCCGGAATAGGGGCTATTGGGTTAGGTCACCTCCGGTTGGACTGGAACTGGAACGGTTAAGAAGTTACGGATTTTTTTGTAAAATTTACATTGAAATTATATAAATAATAGGAAAAATAAAAGCAAAAAGAAAAAGAAACCCTAATTCACTACGTACAGCGCCGCCACCCCCTTCATCCCATGGCCGAAATGCTCCACCTTTTCCTTGCCAAATTCTTGCAAACTACACTATAGAACCCCTCCTTTTTTTTGACTTAATTGTAGAGATCTTCTTCGGGTTCGATTTGGTACGGTTTGATCCACCCCTAGGGCCGCTCACCTCGAGAATCGAACCCGTGAACCATTGTCGTTCGTTGCCGAACCGCCACCAGAGGAGGCCACTGAGTTCATCTCGGTCAAAGGAGCAGGCGCGCCTCTACAAGGCGGTCATCGCAGTGCCGTCCGATCGTCACCCCGTGCTTTGTGTTGCTCGCAACATTGAACCCAAAATTCAAAATGTGTATGTAAAACAGTAGCTGAAATTGTATTGAGGTAGAAGGTGAAGATTTTTTTATTTAATTTAATAATTCAAATTAAAATGAGTCCAATCTTAATTTAATCATATCTCATTCGTTTGAACTCGGAATTTGACGATTTCAGGACCGTCGGGATCGTAATTCAGAGATCTATTTTTCTAGACAGATTAGAATCAATTCTGAACCTTTTGAATTTTTGACCTGAATTTGAACTAAGGTGAGAAATCCTATATTTATTTTCTTTTTATTATTATATATAAAAAGATTTTTTTATTAATTCTTAATGTGATCACTCCTATGTTGTAGTATTCTGTACCTTCTATACAAGACTTGATGTGTGACTGTTATGTGATATTGATCTGTTAAAATAGACAATTGTGACACCAAAATTGACGATGTGGCAAATAGAGAAAAATGGTTAGACAAAAACCATTGTATTTTAATTATCATATGTACGACACCAAAAATTGACGATGTGGTAAATAGAGAAAAACGGTTAGATAAAAACCACTGTATTTTAATTATCATATGTATGACACCAAAAATTGACTTTGTGGTAAATAGGAAAATGGTTAACCAAAAAACATTATTTTAACTGACAAATTACGATGACACTTTTTCTTTTGTAAATAAAAAGAACCAATTTTGTGAATAGAATTTATTTACATTTTCTTATGTACATAAAAAGAACCAATTTTGTGAATAGAATTCTTTTACATTTTCTTATGTAAATAAAAAGAACCAATTTTGTGAATAGAATTTATTTACATTTTCTTATGTATAAAAAGAACCAATTTTGTGAATAGAATTTATCTACATTTTCTTATGTAAATAAAAAGAACCAATTTTGTGAAAAGAATTTATTTACATTTTCTTATGTAAATAAAAAGAACCAATTTTGTGAATAGGATTTATTTACATTTTCTTATGTAAATAAAAAGAACCAATTTTGTGAATAGAATTTATTTACATTTCTTTTGTAAAAAAAAAAAAAAAAAAACTTGATGACACTTTTTCTTTTGTAAAAAAAATAACAAAACTTGATGACACTTTTATTTACATTTTCTATGTAAATGAAAAGAACAAAATTACGATGATACATTTTCTGTGTAAATAGGATATGCAAAAAGGAAAGGATACATTCAATTACATTTTTGTGTAAATAGGACATGAGAAGAAAAGAACACATTCATTTACACGTTTAGGTAAATAAAACATGATAGAAAAAGAACGCATTTCTACATAATTTTTATGTAAATAATAGAATAAAAAGAATAATATTACTTGACACTTTTATTTACATTTCTTATGTAAATAAAAAGAGAACAAAATATAAGATTACATTTTATTTACATTTCCCTGTGTAAATAAAAAGAACAATTCTTGCGATGGCATTTTATTAACATTTCCTTATGTAAATAAAAAGAACAAATCTTGCGATGGCATTTTATTTACATTTCCTTGTGTAAGTAAAAAGCACAAATCTTGCGATGGCATTTTATTTACATTTCCTTGTGTAAATAAAAAGAACAAATCTTGCAATGGCATTTTATTTACATTTCCTTGTGTAAATAAAAAGAACAAATCTTGCTTTGACATTTTATTTACATTTTCTTAGGTAAATAAAAAGAACAAATTACGTGAACACATTCTATTTACATTTTCTATGTAAAGAAAAAGAATAAAATTAGATGATACATTTGCGTACATTTTTATGTAAATAAACATGTAAATGAAAATATTATTTTATTTACATTTAGTGTAAATAAAACATGAGATAAAGAGAAGGATCACATTTATTTACATTTAGTGTAAATTAACATGAAAAGGAGAAAAGAAGACATTCATTTACCTGTAGTGTAAATAAATATGAAAAAGAAAAAGATTACATTTATGTACTCGTAGTATAAATAAACATGATATAGGAAAAGAAAACTTTATTTATATGTAGTATAAATAAACATGATATAGGAAAAGAAAACTTCATTTACGTGTGAAATAACTAAACCTGTTTTAGGAAAAAGGTTATACTTATCCACCTTTAGGTAAGTAAAACATGAGACAAAGAAAAAGGATATTTTATTTACATTTAGTGTAAATAAAATAGATTATCAAAAAAGGGACATTTTTATTTACCATTTAGTGTAAATAAAAATAGGACATAGATAAAGAATTATACTTTTTATTTGCATTTTAGATGCAAATAAAACATAGAAAGGAATTACACTTTTTAATTGCAAATTAATTGCAAATAAAAGACATGAATATAAAGAGTACATCTTTATTCACATTTTAGATGAAGATAAAGACATGAATTTATAAAACGCATTTTTATTTACATTTTAGATATAAATAAAAACATAGAAATAAAAAGTGCATTTTTATTTACATTATAGATGTAAATAAAAACTGAGATATTAAAATTGATATTTTTATCATCATTTTAGATGCGATAAAAGAGTAAAATTAAAAGTGATATTTTTATCGTCATATTAGATACGATAAAAAGAATGGATTTTTTTATATAGTTGAAATCACCAAATGGTTTATATATATATATATATATATATATATATATATTAAAATTAAACGAAACGCGCGCGGTAGTTTGCCTATCGACAATCTTAATTTTAAATGATTATACCGAAAGATCCGACCATTGGATTTTCCCAAAACCGGAACCATTAGGACCGCTTTGGGAAGAGCTTTCCAACGATATAAATTTCGTCAAAATTCGACGGTTAGATTTCAAGATATGTGTAAATTAAAATTGGGTAAAAACAGCGCTAGGGCCGCCCACTAACCCGAAGCGTCGTCCTATTATTTTGGGCCATTTTTAAATAGATAAAAATAGCGATAAATCGTTATAAATAAATATTAACAATATGAAATGATTTAACTGATAATTACGCGAGGATTATTTGAAAAGACCGAGTTTAACTCATTTCAAATAATTACACGACGATTAAATCGAAGACGTAGAAGACGGTGATTGAAGACCGATGATCTTCACATCGAATGGACGACGACTATTGATGCCTTGGCCTGACTTGCTCCCAGGATGGGGTTGAAGCAGTAGTTGTTCGGACGTATGTGTTGATTGTCTGGATAAGCGAGAACCTCTCAGGTGTCTCCGGTTTCGTTCAGACCCAGAACGGACTTGTAAATGGATGTGTGTATGACGTTGGAATTCATTTCATGTAATTAAATCGATTTTTATTAATGTACGTCTGTTTGGTGGTGGAGAATTTATTCTCTGTTTAACACCCTGGTATATATTAATAGTTATCGATAGCATGACATGAATTGTCAATGTGGCACGCCAAGATGCAGATGATCAAGGCTTAAGCAGGGCCTTGTGGTTGATGATCAAAGCATAGCCTGTTTAGGCGTTGTTCTGAGTATAGCGTGACTTCGCGAGCCTCACACCCCGGTAGAGTCTAAAACGGGACAAGGGATCGCAGGGAGTGCACACGTTTCTTTCTATCTAGGAGTAGCGTCAGTGCTTAAACTGGATGGCGTTTTCCTTATGTGGATGACGGATTATGAGGTACCTTGGTTTTATATGTTGTTAGTGGCCATATGGAGGTCCAAAGGGACCGGGAAACGTGTGTTCAGGAATTGCCAATCCACTAACATTAGGTGGACCAGCCCTGCAGCTATCCAAGGGTTCACCAGCGTCCGAATCCTGAGGCATTTGCTAGAGTGTCCTCGAATCAGTAAGGAGATCGCCCCTAGCCTTGACTCTTGATGGAAAACCAATTTCCAATACGACATTATGGTCTTGATTGTAAGCCTGTATATGGCGACATAGTATATGGTAGT
Organism: Allium sativum; assembly: GCA_030737875.1. Taxonomy (NCBI): domain Eukaryota; kingdom Viridiplantae; phylum Streptophyta; class Magnoliopsida; order Asparagales; family Amaryllidaceae; genus Allium; species Allium sativum. The sequence goes on from CM060926.1 coordinate 297,325,789, forward strand.
TATGCCGTCTAGGATTGATACATTTACTTTGAAGTATTTTAATATTGCTTGGACACTAATAATAATATTAAAAAATACTATTTTATACGTATTAAGCATATTTGATCATTATAAGGTAAAACTCTATCCTCTGGTTTGCGTTGCATTGTGTGATGGGACTTGAGTCTTATAATGATTTCATTTTTTCAAAAGTCATTGTGTTACTTTTAATCAAATTTATTAAATTATGCACTGGCAATCCAATGGAGGAACCCATTCCGCGTTAGTGGCGTGGTCCTGTGTTTTTCCATATTGTTAGTTAGTATAGAAAGATTTCTCATACCAGTCCCATGACTGACTCGAAGTTTGTTTCACGTTGCAAACTCGGGTGCCCTCTCATTACACGGGCAACCAAGTGGTAGGTTTTAGAGAGACATTTTCTGGACTGGATCTCGCTGGAGAAGAAGACGAAGACCTCTCTTTTATCTTCATTTCTACTTTAGAGACTTTATTCCATCTTGTATTTGGATGTACGTTTTGGAGTTGAGACCTATTTCCTTTTGAGACTTATTTCCTTTTATTCAGACTTTCTATTTTGCTAAGTGGATCCTGTAACTGCGTACTCTGTTGTTCAGTTGATATAATGTTATGACATTTGTATTTCCGCTGCAATGATTATGTGTTATGACATTATCTGAGATCTGTTATTGTTGTAAATGTGTTGTATTCCAAATGATTATCCTTGCTTTCGAACCTCGGAAGTTTGGGGTTATCACGCTCTTATCTCAAGATAATAGATGTTTGCCACTCCAACATCTGTTATTCTATTTCCCTTTCATTTTATTATGGTTTTAAAAACCCTTTCCTTTGATTTGAAAACCGACTTTACACGTAGATTCTTTTTACTTCATCGAGTAAACTTTCCATCTATATTTACCATTCAAAACATGGTTTTAATATCACGCTTCCCTTTGGAAATCTTATTCCAATCTTAACGCGCTTACTTAATTTAGCTAAACTATTATTAACCCCACTATTAGCTATACAATCATTTAAAACATTATATACATGTCTCTAAATTCTACTTTAAATAAAAAACTGCATAAACTCTGATAGGTTTATTTTAACCCTTTTTGGTTATGCCTCGATAAAAACTTTTACTCCATATTGAATATCGCAAATTTAGTTCGAATCTTAATCATTTAACTCACCCACTAAATCGCTTCATAATTAAATTCCGATTAAAAATCATTTCTTTAATTACAATTAATTACAATAATAATTAACTTAATATTGGCTATGTTAAAATAGTCAACTTTGATATTATCAAAGAAATTGAATAATTATCACTTTAAAAGCTTATTTAATAATAAATAACCTTATTTAACATTAAATAATTCGGTAATTACTATAGAATATAGTTAATCAAATATTAACTAACTATTAACACTATTCGTTAATTTTAACGAATATCCAATCAAACTTGTTGATTTGCTTAACTTAGATCAAATTGATCCAATTGTCAATTTCCAATTAGAACGTTTGATTTTCACCAACCGTACATATCAGTTACTATTAACTGATTTTCCATTTCCATTTCCTTCTTAAATAAAATAAATAACTTAATTAATTTTAAAACATCACTTAATTGTTTTAAAAAAACAATTATTCCATTATCACTAACTGTTATGTTAGTTTTAGACCTTGTATTCAGAATATGACATAGAATATGTCATATAAAATGTTTAATGATCATTTCTGAAAATAATATGATTTAAATATAAATATATTTATAAATTTTTTATTTTTATTTGACTTATATAAAATAAATTTAAAACTTCAAATTGTTATAAAATAAATTTATAACTAAATATCTCGTTAATTCGCCTGACGGTAGAACAATATTTAAAACAGTATATTTTAGGCCCTCGCTGCCAATTATTCAATCAGACTGTCGATTGATTTAAAAACACAACAGGGATTAACATACTATCTGAATAGGGTTTAATGTCGATTGAGGTCCAATCAGTTCATGGATAAACAGTATAAAATAAACAATATATAACCTCCAACCTGTTCTTCCCTGCACTATGGGTTATTATAACATTTCTGATAATATATATAATTTTAAATAAATAAATAAGTGACGACAATATAGTTAACAGCAACCATTAAATCAACCAATAGCAACCAACGCAGCCAATCAACCAATTTGTATTTTTATATGGATTTATCACATCATAGCAGTCCAGAAAATTGTGAGAATTAACTCACCAGATATTTCCGTTGACGGTTGTAGCGTTGTTTGTTCCATTTAATTTTAAACACGCGTTGAAAATTAACTGAAAATCCAACTGCGTCCAATCGACTCCCGGTTAGCGCCATTTCTAGACCTCGTCTCTGCGATCCCAACGGATTCTGTTTCACGTAAATCCGACATCATATGAATAAGTTACAGTTGTTTAAAGTTTATATGTTTAAATCGATTAATTAACTAAATAATTACTAATTACTTAAATAATTTCTTTAATTACCTTACCCACTAATTATGGGTTTAGTTCAATACACGTCATCCCAGATGTACGCGGTTTCCATTTATGAAATTCTTCCTTCCCGATATCTGTCTGAAACTCAATGGCCAACATCGAAAAGAACACGACTCCTTTGTCTCCTCCCTGCGCCGTCGTCGATCAACCTGGGACACCCGCAACCTCACCATCGCCACCGTACTAGAGAGTAGCCCCATCACCTGAACGCCCGGGTCCCAGTTCGTCCCTGACCCGCCTGATTCTTGCTCGAACGGTTTTCTGTTCATCCCCTAATTCACGCCGCCACAGATCGAACCAGACCACCGGACCTCCACCGTTGCCACCCCCTCACACCGGGCTTCCGTTCACCTTCAGTCACCCCGACCATCAAGGCTTCCCTTCGCCGGAATCTTAAAAAGTATCATCGTACCTTTCAAAACCGAACCCAAAAACAACATCTCCTTTCATCTCATCGCCGCCGTCACCACAGACGACCAGAGAACCCGAGACTGGTACCAAATCGAAGCCTGAACTCTCCTCTTCCATTTCCCCCAGGTCCCGTCCTTTGAAATGGACCACCTTGCCCGCAAAACAAGGTAAAAAGAAACTGTTCAGTTTCGGATTTAGCCCGACTCCGACCACCACAGTGCTCCGTTCAATCCCAACTTTTTATAGCAGTTCGGCATCGAGCCGATCTACAACTTTGCTTCAGATTGCCATAGCAAATTCTTCATAGAAGTCGATATATAATTTTTTTTGTAAAGGAGGACTTTTTTGCAAAATTTACAGACAGAAATGTGGATGGGCTGATTTTTTCTGGTTTGGGGCTGAAAGGAGGTCATATATGTAGAGGGGAAAAATTATTAATTTAAGTTGACGCGACTAACGATATTTTATTCGTATCTATCGCAACTCAGAACACCATTTATTGATTAACGTGCTCCCATACAATCTCCGTTCAAGCCGGAACTGGACGGTACACTATAGTTTGACATTACGATCCTAATGAAACTTGTTTCGTCGATTTCCGAGTCCGTTTGCTCAAACGGCGCTCGTTTACGTCCAAACAGTCGCTTTATTTGCATTTAATTTTGGTACGCTCACAGAATAACTCCGATTGACGCGCCACTTGAAATCTAGCAATAATTAGCCATTACGGTCTCAACAAAATTTATTTTGTCAAAAACGGAGGTCGTTTGAATAAAGTCCCTTTTAAAAGGTCCAATTTTAATTAAAATAAATTAATTTAAAAATACTTCAATATAAATAAAATAAAATATTATCATTGGCCACACCCAACCAGAATTTCATGTACTACCAAAATAAAATAACCCGGGTTGAAATCTAAGCCAGTTCGATATTTAAAATAATTAAAACCTTTTATTTTATATAATAAATCGATATAGTTTATAAAGGAAATTCAAGCGACTATTTTAAATTTTGATTTGGACATAGAACAAAATCTACGCTATGAAAACTCGATTTTTCTCTTCCATTAGAAAAATATCGTCAAACATATTCTGGCGTTTCTTGTTTCGAGAAAATCCGACTTATATTGAATCCTGTACAGCCAATTAAAGTTCAAAACCCAATATTACGAACTACCGCGCCGCTGCAGCTCGATTTATAATTAAATTATAAATTAAACGTTATAATGCCGTTTAAATAAACGAAATTGTTATTATAATTTCAAAACAAACAATATTACACCATTTTAAATTACCCGTTCACACTATATTGTAAATTCAACATTTTCCAAATATTTTGAAAATAAATTATTATTACATTATTTATATATATATAACAACTTATTCAAATAATATGGTTAAATTCAATAGTTTAAATTCTAACAATATTTTAAATAATTCAAATAACTAGCCAGAAAAATACGGGTCGTTACAAAACTCCACCGTGAATTCCTCCTACCCTTTTCTCCCTCTCCGACCAATTATTGGTCAATCCGACTTCTCCCTGATGCTCCATTCCACGAACCCCACCCGACAGACATCCTCTCACTCAGCTGGCGTCTCCCCTCACATTTCCATTGCTCAGACTCGCGTTGATACACCAACAAGACATTGAACGGAACCCATCAACCTTGATCAATCATTGATCAGTTTTGATGGCCCAAAACTGCCTCCAGTCCTCACTGAAATACCTCAACGCCCAACTTGTTCATCCAGCCAGTCCCCTTTTCAATTCAACTCAAAAATCAAACTTCACCACCCTAAATACACTCACTGATTTCCTTATCACTTCACCGTACATAATGAATCCGAACTCCAGCTCAGGGGAAAACTCGAGACTTTGCACTTCTTCAACCAAAGCTCTGACTTCCTTAAAAATCACTAATCAACAATCGAACCTTTATCAGTTTGAACTCCACAAATCATGGCACCCTTATAGATTTAATTCGAACTCCCCTCTGAGTCCATTGTCGCCTCATACTTCATCGCGACCTTTAAGACCATCACAAACCCCTTCAGTCCTAACCTGTTACTCGCGCATCACCTCCTTAAGATCAGAACCGACCTCGACTTCCATAACTAGTGTCTGATTCATCGAATAACAAAAGCCCTAGTTATCCGAAACCAAGACCCTCCAGACATCTCGGTTCCCCCTTCCGCCTTGAACACTTCGAACTCCTTGACAGATTGATGCGCAAGACTTCCACAAATCGCGAGCTCCATTTCGATTCTCTTTTTATTTTATTTTAAACTCGAGTGAATCGGTTTTTTTTTGTGACTGTGAAAAAATGAATTAAAGAAAATACTTTGAAATGGTTCTTGGTTTTAGAAATGAAACGATACACGAAGGCGAGGACTTTGATTTTGAAGTTTCTTGTTTCCTTTAGTAAAGAAAAAAAATGGAATATTTGGAACAAGGAAATGGGTCGGCTTCTGTTTAAACTGAGGAAGAATTATACGGTTTGAATAGAAATAACTCAGGCCATTTTCAATTTGAGGTTTGCGGATGATTTTTTAGAAGAAATGAAAGTGGAAGGAAACAAAGGGTAGTATTGCGTCATTTATAAAGAACAACCCTTAAGCATTAAGGAATAGGTGTTATAGGTAGGGTACATAAAATTAAATATGATTTGATTTTGATTCAACCGCGATTTGATCTCGATTTGATTTCTAATTAATACGATTTGATTTTGAGGTGATTTCATACATATCCGTTTAAATTTTATAATAATATATTCGGGGTTCCGAACTCCAATTCGAGCGCAACAACCGACATTCTTAGGGTTGTACCACTATTCTGAACACATTGGAACAAGATTTGAAACTCCATTCGATCGTATGGAAAAGAAATTAATTTAAATCGATATAAATTAAATTCGAAACAATAAATTCCTTCATAATAAATAACAATTATTATCGTTTCTATATTGAAATAGAATTTATTTTGATTATCTGAATCAAATTTCAATACAATTTAAATCTTCGAAATCAATTATATTTCAAATTACGATAATTCGATATATTCTAAATAAATTTATATTCGATTATTAAATAGATAACTCAATATAAAAAAATTCATTTATATTATTAATTCAATGTTTAAAACTAATAAATATTTAAAATTAATCGATCAAAAGTCTGGGTGGGTCATTACATTCTTCCCCTCTTAAAAGAATTTCGTCCCCGAAATTACTAAGGTAGAAAAAATAGTGCGAACCCGTTACTTTTCAAACTCCACTTATGCGGAAACTCAACTCTTTATATTTCAACAAATATTATTCTACCAAAACATTTGGTTTCTCATTCATATGGCACTCCATAAATGTTTGCATTCATTTAGTCTGAATGATTTATAGTCAATTCATATTCCATCTGTAGTCCATTAATCTATTCAAATTGATTTTAGTCAATTTATTCATTTTAATTTCTTTAACTTATTTAACTTAAAATTTAAATTCCAGAATTCAAATCCCAGGTTTTCATTTCAAATCCTTTGGAATCACATAAACATATATTTATTTCCTTCTCAAATTCAAAACATCTAAATTTTCAAATCAACTTGTTCTCTTTCAAATAAATTTCCATCAAACCTTTTCTAAGGTAGCAATCCATCACTTAGAAACTCGAAAATGAACACTGATGATGCTGCAATTATCATCAGAATTATTTTCCAGCTACTGAGGTGAATTCAGTGCTTTATTACTTTCAAAATCCATTCAAAAACGATTTTTATTCAAAAATCCTTGTAAAACAAAGCTATTTTCTTCTAATATACTTTGGATACTATTTTTCCAAACACCCAGGATTAAATTCCAACTTCTGGTTTGTCGTTAATTTTAATTCATCTTGTTTGTATATATATTACTCATATACAAATTCTAAATGGTTATATATATAACCATTCCAATTTTATAATCTCATTTGATTATAATATCAACGAACACATCCATATTTTATAATACTTTCATAAAATTATTCCTTCTATATCAAAAATAGAATTTTGGGTGAAATTATTTCATTTACCCACTTTAAAACAATATCATGTCGAATTTTCTATTCAAGTGTTTAGATATTCTTATCGACTTCGTAGCATCCCACGATTCGATCAGAATTTATAAACCATTCAACAGACTAGCTAACACAATATAATTTTTTTATATCAATTAACAAATACGCTCTCCATATATAAATATATATATAAACATTAAACTCATTCTAGGGTTCTACTGACCCTATCTCTAATGAGTACAACCCCACCAATTAAGTTTTACCTTAAAATTTAAGTAATCAATAATAAACATTATTTCCCTTTTTATAAATTCGTCATTTCTATTTCTAAATTCACATTTGACTTTAAATATTCAAATTATCAAAATGATAATTTTTCTACTTCATTTATAAACACCGTTTATAAATTCATTTCAATTCCCTGATTATCCAATGAAAATCATTCTGTTTTATTTATAAACGTCGTTTATAAATTTACTTCAATTTTCTGTATTATCTAATTGATAAACATTGTTTATAAATTCAATACTTGTTTTATTTATTCAAACAAGTTAATATTTCTCAGTCCATTCGAAATTCGAATTCTATTTTTAGAAAAATAAATTTCCTTTTTAAATTTCAGTTATCCTTTTCATGATATTTTTATACATCAATATTCGGGTCTAATGATATTTTAAACACCCAAACAACCAATTACAAATGACAGGTTTTCTAACACATCATATATGATAATATATATGATTTTTTTTGAGGAATCCAGTAGGATCCCTCCAACATGTTTTTCCTGCATTCACAGACATTAGCCAACATAAATAATACCCATCCTTCTTCAAGGCAGGATATCGCGCTATAGAAGGTCATCCACTATCATTGCGTGGGGCATGTATGGTCATCCGTTAATGATACTGCGGGCATCCGCTAATGATACTTCAGGAATCCAACCACCAATATATATATATATAATAGCCACAATAGCATTCCTAAATTAATAATATATATATTTTATAGCCAGAGTAATATTTCAGTCCATGCAAACAACTAACAAACAATTATTTTTAAGTTGATAAAAATAATTCTAAATAAAATTTGAGTGAGATTTACTCACCATGATTTTTATTTGCCAAATGACAATTGGTTTTTTTGATTAAATTGAACAGTGTTTAATTTAACTAAAAATACCACTGGCTCCCGGTCATTCCATTCCAATTCCATTATGTGGTAATTGATGATACAAAACCAACACACCTCGTTGTACTAAAATCTGTTACCAATTGAATTTAATACGAGTGTTACAAGCTTTAAACACATTTTAATTGTCATTAAAAATATAATTAAATAAATTAAATAATTACCTAAATAACATCTCCACTGTTTGCACTCAGACACACTACTTCACCAGGTAACCAACGACCTCCTGAAATAAACCCAAACTCCACTGTAAATTTCTCCTACCCATTTATCCCTCTCCGACCAATTATTGGTCAATCCGACTTCACCCTGCTCCTCCATTCCACAAACCCCACCCGACGGACATCCTGTCACTCAGCTCGTGTCTCCCCTCACATTTCCATTGCTCAGTCTTACGTCGATACACCAACAAGACATTGAATGGAACCCAACAACCTCAATCAATCATTGATCAGTTTTAATGGCCCCAAACTGCCACCAGTCCTCACTGAAATGCCTCAAAAACCCCCAACTTGTTCATCCAGCCAGTCCCCTTTTCAATTCAACTCAAAAATCAAAATTCACCACCCTAAATACACTGACCGATTTCCTTATCACTTCACCATACACAAGGAATCCGAACTCCAGCTCAGGGGAAAAGCTCGAGACCTGGCACTTCTTCAACCAAAGCTCTGACTTCCCCAAAAAATCACCAGTCAACAATCAAACCTTTATCAGTTCGAACTTCACAAATCATGGCACCCTTAAAGATTTAATTCGGACTCCCCTCTGAATCCATCGTCGCCTCATACTTCATCGCGATCTTTAAGCCCATCGCAAACCCCTTTGGTCCTAACCTATTACTCACGCATCACCTCCTTAAAATCAGAACCGACCTCGACTTCCATAACCAGTGTCTAATTCATCGAATAACAAAAGCCGTAGTTGTTCGAAACCAAGGCCCTCCAGACATCGCGGTTCCCCCTTCCGCCTTGAACACTTCGAACGCCTTGCCAGACTGATGCGCAAGACTTCCACAAATCCCGAGCTCAATTTCGATTCTATTTTTATTTTATTTTAAACTAGAGTGAATTAGTTTTTTTTGTGATTGGAAAAATGAATTAGAGAAAATAGTTTGAAATGGTTCCTGGTTTTAGAAATGAAACGATACATGAAGGCGAGGACTTTGATTTTGAAGTTTATCGTTTCCTTTAGTAAAGAATAAAAATTGGAATATATGGAACAAGGAAATGGGTCAGCTTCTGTTCGAACTGAGGAAAAATATACGGTTTGAATAGAAATAACGCAGACCATTTTTAATTTGAGGTTTGCGGATGATTTTTCAGAATAAATGAAAGTGAAAGGAAACAAGGGGTAGTATCGCGTCATTTATAAAGAAGAACCCTTAAGCATTAAGGAATAGGTGTTATAGGTAGGGTACATAAAATTAAAGACGATATGATTTTGATTTAACCGCGATTTGATCTCGATTTGATATCTAATTAATATGATTTGATTTTGAGGTGATTTCATACATATCCGTTTAAATTTTATAATAATATATTCGGGGTTCCAAACTCCAATTCGAGCGCAACAACCGACGTTCTTAGGGTTGTACCACTATTCTAAACACACTGGAACAAGATTCGAAGCTTCATTCGATCGTATGGTAAAAATAATTAATTTAAATCGATATAAATTAAATTTGAAACAATAAATTCCTTGATAATAAATAATAATTATTATCGTTTCTATATTGAAATAGAATTTATTTTGATTATCTGAATCAAATTTCAATACAGTTTAAATCTTCGAAATCAATTACATTTCGAATTACGATAATTCGATATATTCGAAATAAATTTATATTTGATTAATAAATCAATATATAAATTCATTTATATTATTAATTCAATACTTAAAACTATTAAATATTTAAAATTAAGCGATCAAAAATTTGGGTCGTTACAAAATCAGTTAGCCGCTTAACTGATGGTTACGGTTGGCAAAGTCAACTGTTTTAGAATTGAAAATAACGATTGGGTTATTAAATCCAATCGATAGCTTTCCAAATATTCGGATGTTGTTAAAAGTTGACTAATATTTGATTAACTATATTTTTAAGTAATTATCGGATGTTAGTATTAATGAAGGTCATTATTATTTAATAACCTTTTTAAAATGATTTAATTATCCAATCTTTATTAAATAATGTAGTCAACAATTTTTACTGTATTTAATAATGAAGTAATTGATAAATGATTAATTATTGAAATAAACTACCTTTATTCAATTAATAATGAAGTTAATTATTCTATTAATAATAATTAAAGCTAGTATTCCAATTATTGGCATTCCTTTCCAAAAGGAAATCGAGTTATGATGAGATTTTAATTAAGTAAAGGTTACAAAAGGATTTTGTACAAATCTTAGAATTTTATAAACATAAGTTTATAAAGGACTCTCGGCCAGGGTGATATTAAAGATAAGCCTTGAACATAATTAAAGCAATGATTTTAATTGGAATTCAATTAAGAGATGATCAATTATCATTAAGTTTTGATTTAAGTATAATACGAGTTTTATAAAAGATTATAATACGAGCTTACAAACGAAGTTTGTAAAAGTGGTTTATAAGTAAATGTGGGGATTTCGACAAGGTTTTATTAAGTAAAAATGGAGGCGATTATAAATGGCATGATTAGATGGGCTCATGCAAAAGGATATTGAATAGTTGAATAACGTAAGAAAAGAGATTAGAACGAAATTACAAATGTAAGATAGGTTTATAAAAATCATATTGAATTCGATTGGTAGAAAAGATTGGAAGGCTTACTCGATGAGGAAAAAAGAATTAACTGGTATTGTGGGTTTTGAAATAAAAGAAAATAGGGTATAAAGCCATAATAAACGAAAATGGGAATGAAGTATTAGAATTGGTATTGCAAACTTGTATTATCTTAAGATAAGAGCGATGTCGATCAAGGTCTGAGAGGTAATTAGAATACCCCAACTTGAACGGCTTCATTATTATCGAGAGATAATATTACTTTGTAATGGGTAGGAAAGTGATTATCAAGTTATTTGCGATTAATAAAATTTATCATTACTTAAATAACCTTTTAAAATGGATTAACTATGCTAGTTTTAGTTAATCAGAAAGATAACTACTTTTATTTAATAATAACTAAAGCGAGTACTTTACGATTAGAATTCTTTTCTTAAACGAAATACAGTTATGGAATGGATTAGTATGGAAAGGATTTGAAGTTTAAATCATATAAACAAAGTTGTAAAAAGGGTTTTACCCAAGACGATGATTTTAAAAATAAGTGTTCATGTGGGAATGAAATTAAGTGAAATGGTTTAATCGAAGTAAGAGAAAGATTTTAGTAACTAATCAAATGCCGTTTGATTAAATAGAATTATAACGATATGCCCAAATGGTAAAGGAAATGGAAAGCGGATTTGTAGAACTATAGCACTGATTTCAAATCAAAGAAAATCGAAAAGGGTTATGAGTAAATTAAACGATGTTCCAAGATAAAGGAAATAAAAGATGTTGATAATGAATATGCGAATATTTCCAGACAAAGGAAATAAAAAGAGAAGTTGATAAAAAGAGTGTTAAGTAATGTTTTCAAAGTAATGAAACCAGAAGATTTTTGATAAGATAAATTTATGGAATTGATTTCAAGGATCGATGAAATGGTTTTAGAATGAAATATTTTAATATAAAGGACCTGAGCTGCCAATTCACCTAGATATACTATTATGATCTGATAGTTAAATAATCAACTATCAAAATCTGGCCTTTTATCGATTGTTGATACGGAAAGACTGGGGTCGAATTTATATACGAAAAACATTCCGACCAGCAAATACGTAACGTTGAAGATATCAGAAGATGGTCGAGATAGAGCAAGATCGTTGATCTTCATGAGCAGAAGAACTACTCATTAAATTTCTTTGGCTAACTACTAGAGGTATGATGACCTGTGATTCTGTCGTAATTGAAATCTTCATATTGCAAGGACTTCTCGCTACTGATCCTTGGGTGATTCCTATATAGGGATGCGGTAGGAGAGTGTAACAACCCAAAAATCTGGGCCAGTTTAAAATTTTTATTTTTTTTATTTTGGCAATTTTAGCGAATTTTGAACATTTAAAATGAATTATTTTAAATAATATCGACGAGAAATTTATTTTGAATAGAATTCGAACGTATATATTATATATGCCGTCGTTAAAATATAAATAATTATATATAATTATAAATGGAATTGAAAATGGCGCGGTAGTTCGATAATTCGATTTCAAACTTCAATTGAACATACCGGGTCCAAAATAATCCGGATTTTAGTGAAACCAAAAACATTAGGATCTAATTGGGAATATCTTTCCAACGAATCCGAAAATCAAAATTTCATAGCGGGAATCAAAAGATATGCCCAGTTGAAAATTCTGAATAGTCGCTATGGAATTCTGGCCCTTAAAAATGGAAATTTTGCAAACGACCTCGGATTTCGACGAAACCACTTTTGTTCGGTCCGTGGTGTAGAGTTATTGCTAGATTCCAAATTTCATAATTTTTCGAATCAATATGTGAGCGTGGCAAAGGAAAACGCGTTTGACTAGTTTCAGTTGATTTTAATCAACTGGAAAATGGCCATTTTTCCAACGGTCTCAGAATTCGATGAAACCAGTTTTGTTAGGACCGTATCGTCAATACGAAGCTAGAAAATATGTTTCTGCAATTTATAGAGTTAGTATGTGACCCCAGTAAATTGAAATGCGCGTTCAAATTCAATATATAGAGTTATATGTTGATTTTGACGAAAACTGATCGAAACGATCGAATCAGCCTATGATACATATCTCATTGTGTTCGGAATGGGGGTAATTAGCTATGGACGACAGGCGGTGGGTTTGATTTCGAGTTCGAATTAAAAGCAACCTCTTTTTTTTTAGAATAAATTATTTAATTAAATATATTCATTTCCATACACCCCCCCATACCCTTTCTTTGAAGTCAACCCCCGCTCAAATCACTTTACAGGAAAAAAAAATGTTGCTTCTCGTTCAGATCCGAATCGCGCGCCTCCTCCCCCGGCTGGCCATCGCGCCGCCTGACAAGCGCCTCACCGCCTTCCTCCTCCATCCTCCGTGCGATGGTGACTCCACCCCTCCCTTCCGTCGCGTACCAGCGACAGTTCCATCCCTTCTCTTAGTTGAAGAAGACCACCGCGCCACCACGAGGGGGCGCGCCTCCGACTGCATGACCTCGCCGCACCTCCCCTTGTCTCCACCGCCTCCCAAAACGCCCCTCCTCTAATGAAATCAAATTAGCTGTAAGCCTTCTTTCTTTTCCTTTTTTTGTCTTTCCTTTTATTAATTTAATATTATGTAACTAGTGATTTAAATTAGTGAGTAAATCGTACTTAAATTTTTATGAGATAAAGGAGCCGGAATTTGATTTTCAGTTTTAATTATTTATAGTGAATGGAGGTTAGATTTTTATATATTGAATAGCGAAGTAAAAATTCGATTTTTACATATTGAATAGCGAAGTAAAAATTCGATTTTTATATATTGAATAGCGAAGTAAAAATTCGATTTTTATATATTGAATAGCGAAGTAAAAATACGATTTTTATATATTGAATAGCGAAGTAAAAATTCGATTTTTACATATATAGATAATACGGGCAATGAAGGTGACAAAGAGGCAAGAACGGCGAAGATTTCTACCTAAGAAGAGTCGTGGCGTTGGATTAGCAATTATGTGAGAACTTCTCACTCTAAATTTTAATTTTCTAGTTATAAATATATACTAGGATGCAGACGGTGTTTAGTAGCACCCGACACCCGTCGTCCACAGACCATGGACGGCTTGTATGCTTGTTTGTTTGATTTTGACGTGTAGTTGATTGTGTGATGTGATGTGAAATGAAATAAAATATTTTATAGTGGAAAATATTTTATAGTTAAAAATAGAATTTTTAATGTGTATAAGAAATGAAATAAAATATAAACAAATCGGACGATTTGTTTATATACACACATTTGACCGACATTGATTGGGACGATAAAATTTTACACATCGCCCAACTGCACAAATAAAATCTGTGTTTGATTATTTGAAACCCCACATGGGTATTGGGATGATATTTGAAGTACACTAATCCCGATTGTTTAGTTGTATGTCGATCGATTGATTGACAGACTATTATAAGCGTTGAATATTTACATTTGGTGCTTATACAGTGTAGAATGCACTTTGGATGATGGTTGATTATTCATCGTTGTTGATGTATACATGTGTTGTAGAAAATCCATATAATTAACATTATACGGTAATTGATTGGGCCTCATTCCAGTTTCGAAAGAGAAATATTTGAATAGGAATATTTGAAATAAAAATATTTGAAATAAAAATATTTGAAATAGAAATATTTGAAGAGAAATATTTGAATAGAAATATTTGAAATAAAAATATTTGAAGTAGAGTATTTGAAAATAGAAACATATGAAGCCGTGTTGGTTAGATTGACGCCATTTTGACGTGAACGATATTTATATCGATTTTATTCATTCCTCAATGAATATTGAATAGATTTGAAATTCGAACTATATTGAAATGAATTGAAATTCGAATTATATTTAAAGTGAATTGAAATTCGAATTAAACTGAATTGATTTGGAATTCGAATAGAAATGAATTCAAATTGAAATTGAATATAAACGAATTCGAATTGAAATTGAATATAAACGAATTCGAATTGAAATTGAATATAAACGAATTCAAATTGAAATTGAATAGAAATGAATTCGAATTGAAATTGAATATAAATGAATTCGAATTGAAGTCGATTTGAAAAGAATTTAAAACGAATTTTTATTGGAATATTCAATTTTGATTTGAAATTGAATATGAAGTTGAAACCGTTTTGATAATGAATTTAAAACGATTTATAAAGCACGTTTTGAATTGAAATCGACGAAGTATATATTATATATATTATATATATAATATAATGGCCTTAATAGAACGCGCCGCGCCGCGGCAGTTCGTGAATTTCGACCATTGACTTCGAATGGCTATTGCGGGAGATCCGACCGTCGGATTCTCCTAAAACCGGAACCGTTGGGTTTGTATCGAAAAGAGCTTTCTAACGAATGTGAGAAATTATAAATATACCGGTTGGAATTGGAATTATGTCCAAATCAAATTTGAAAAAGGTCGCTGTAAGTGCAGTTCGATGGCCGTTGATGGAAATCGACTGTACGGGCCTTGATAAAATTTTTAAAAATAGTAATAATTTGTGTAAAATCATAAGAAATGATTTAGAAAGAATTGGGATGAAAAACTCCATATTTGAAAAGATAAAAATAGATTTTTATCGAAATGAACTAGTTTTGAACTAGAATTATAATTCTATTTATTTTTAAATAAATAAATTGAATTTGAAAAGGGTTTTAAAAATAACCAGAATTTCCAATGATTGCATTGGAATGGATTTGAATCGAAATTGTCTTCGGAATATTTCGATGTTGGATTTCGTGATTATACAGATGTTGTTATGGAAATTTGAAAGATATAGGTATATATATCGTTATTTCCAATACGATATCTGTTGGTCGTAGAATTTGATATTGAATATAAGCCGATATATTTTCTATTCAGAGCCTTGTATTTAATATCAAATGTGATTTGGGTTTGTCGTGAATGGTGTCTTGACTAACACTGTTCTTGAACCTAGTTAAGAAAGGATTAAATCTTTTTATTTAGATTTAATGAAGTGTACCAATTAAATGATATTTAATTGGAATTGAATTGATATTGATTTTTGGGTTTATCGTGGACAGTGTTTTAAATAACACTCGTTCTTTAACCCGACAATGAATGGAATGTGATTTTGGGTTTATCGTGAACCGTGTTTTAAATGACACTGATTCTTTAACCCAGTTAACGATTAAAACTAAGTGGAGTTTTAATGAATCTTTAATTAGATTGAAATAATCGAGAATGGAGTATCACTAGTTTTTCTCCAAGCGATAGTTAAATCTTTAATTAGATTTGAACGTGAAATGGTAATTGAATTTACCGATAACACCGTGGTGTTAGATATGAAGTATTACCAGTTTACTTCATGGGATGAATAGGTTGGGATTGGGAAATTAAAACAAATGATTACTTCGGTAAGGTTCGTTAATCCCGACTAGTTGAATCGAAATTCAAAAGAAGATTAAAGAATAAATTCAAGGAATTTATCTTTGATAAAATTAATGGGAACCTTTCCCTATGAATGTAAAATTTAGAAACTAACTGTCGGTTAGCCAAGCAGAATGGTTTTCTGGATATTGATCTGATGTTGGTTTCGGCCTTCGGGGTTAATATTTGGGAAATTATTCTCTTGATTAATTTACGGTTAGTGATTGATGAATTGGAATGAGGCGTATGTTGTGTTTGTGTAATACTTATTTAAAATATACGCGAGTTATTCGGAAAGACCGGGTTTATCCCATTCTGAATAACTGATACGACGTTAAGTCGAAGATGAAGACGGTAGTTGAAGACCGGAAGTCTTCACATCATTTGGGTGATTACTGATGATCTTGATTGGGCTGTACACCGAAGATGAGGGAATCAATCGGTGGTCGTCCAGATGTGCTTGGAGATCGATGGATATGCGAGGAAAGTGCCTCCGGTTTCGTTCAGACCCAGAACGAACTTGTAAATGGACTGTGTGTCTGACATTGGATTTCATTCTGTGTGACTGATATCGGTTGCATAGAGTGGTTTGCATGTGTGGCATGTTAAGATGCAAATGATCAAGGCTTCTGTTGAAAAGCAAAGTCTTGTGGTAATGATCAAAGCACACCCTGTGTGGCACAGCTTTATGTAACGTGAATTCGCAAGCCTCACACCCCAGTTGTGAACCAAAAACGGGAGACGGACCTCAGGGAGGGGATGCATTTCTTTCTAGCTAGGGTGGTGTCAGTGACCTACCAGCCCTGACATTTATATACTTTTCACCTGTGTGGTTGTTGCTGTTGCGAGGCGCCTCGGTTTGATCGGACGATCCGGGTCCGATGGAGTCATTCGTTGGCTCATTTACGCTCCAAAGGGCGGGGAAACGTAGTGTTCAGGCATAATAATCCACATCGGTGGACCGGCCCTGACGATCTAAAGGGTTGATGCGTTCTGATCCTGAGGCTCGGGCTAGAGAGTCTCGAATCGGTTGAGGACTATCTTTTGCCTCGGTTCATAGATGGAAATCCAATTTCCAAATACGTGACATTTGCGGTTTTATTTGTAGAGCCTAGTATGGCGACATAGTGGGATGGGGCGCTTATGCCGCCTATGATTGATACTTATGATTTGAAGTTGTTTTATACACTATGCACTCATGATAGTATCAAATGATTTGTTTTTAAATGTATCAAGCATTCTTGGCTATTATAAGGTAAAAACCCTATCCTCCGGCTTGCGTTGCATTGTGTGATGGGAACTGGGTCTTATAATTGCTTCATTTTTCTTTATTTAGCATTGCGCTGTTTGTTTTATGCACTGGTATTCTTGGGAGGAAACCCGTTCCGTGTTATACGGCGTGGTCCCTTGATTTACCTGACTTTAAAATAAAGATTAATAATTGTTTTGGTTCTCACACCAGTCACATGACTGACCTGGAGTTTATTGTTTTTACCTAAACTCTGGGTGCCTTTATTTTGACACGGGCAGCTAGTAATTTTAGTTTTACAGATTTATATTCACAGGATCCTGGTTTACAGCTGGAACGATATCTGGAAAGCTTTGTATCCGTATATCTCTTCTAGTTGTGTATTGTATTATTTTCCGCTGCGATGCATTTAAATGTAATTTAAATCTCTGATATTTCTGTGTAATATTCATTTATACTCTGTATATTCTTGTATTCTGATGGAATTGTTGTAATAACAATGAAATGTTCTTCCATCTGCGTTCTGATGTGGCTTGTTCTTGAACTATCCGCTCTTTCTTTTATGGGGAAGTTACGGGTTATCACAGAGAGTGCCTTCAGTTCATCCTGTTCCTGGATGACTTGTATGGGCAAATGTCTGACAGAGTATTTCCTTAAGAATCATGTATGTTGATTTTTACAAATATACCAAGTTTGGTGGCAGAGAAATTCTCTTGCTTAACACCTAGAGTGTATTTGTGGACGTCAATTAGTGATTTGGCGGATCTGACAATGTGGCATTCAAAGTGAATGAAGATGTACTAAACGTGACCTCGAGCCTTATCAACTGGGAAATGGAACAAAATTGGATAGGTGGCATGGCTATGTGTGTCGCACCCATTAAAAGGGTATATAATTACCTGATTTGGAGAAATCAAATGCCTTTGGTTGCCTCTTTTATTTTTACATATATGCTATCGGTTCGGTTGGCTGGCTCTTAACCGTGGTAATGAAATATTCAGTACTCTCAAGCGAAATGAGGGGCTGGTCATGGGTAGCTGGGTTGCAAGACGTTCTTGTTGAACCCCAATGTATTCATCTCCAAAGGTACATTGTCGAAAAGGTGGTCCCACACCTTGCCAGGAAATCCATTCTCCAATAAGAGCCCACGGTTTTGATTGTACACTATATATGTAGAGCATGAGATGCAAGCATTCTGCTAGATTATTATTTATTTGTGGTTTGATAGACATTATTATAATATCGGAAAAGATATTGATTTCAAAAATGTTTTGGGTGATAGTAAGGTAAAAACCGTCCGTGTTTATGTGTGGGATGGTCTTACTATTATCCATTTCTTTGAAAAAGGATTTTTCAAAGTTAAACAAGTTATTTGTACTGTGAATTTGTCATTGAAAGTATTCCAAACTGATCTGGGTGAATTTTGCTTTGCTTCAAATGTCCTCGGATCAGACCGAGTATATTTCCAGGTTAGGTTTTCTCTTGGAGTTTCAGGACCTAGAAGCAGGAGGCTTCACTGTTAGTTATACAAAGTTTATTTCTGCTGTGATCGATATATGTTGTACTCTGATAAATGGTATGTATATATATATAGTTCTTTTATAAAGAGATTTGTTATATTATATTTATGCGTTTCGCTGTGAGATTCTGATGTGTTCTTCTTTTTCTTCTATTCTATTATTTCTTTCTTTCTACTTCTCACCCTCTAATTTCTTTCTATTAACAGTCTTAGTTTTCGATACTTGGATTTTTGGCAAGAAATACGGGATGGTGTATTATTGTTGAAAATTCGAGCGTCGGATTTTCCCGGGCCGTTACATAAAGATAGAACTTTCCAAGGTAAGATGAAAAAGGAAAACAGTAACAAAGAAAATTTTCTTATGTAGGCTGTGCTTGGATAGGAAATTCGGGAATCTTTGTAAATAGTTACATAAAAATCCAAGTACGGTTAGAAAAAGTTTGAAAAAGAAAGACGGGAGATGCGGAGTTTTCCATTTTCCACCTTTTTGTAACATAAGAAATCGAATTTAGAAAATTAGATTTTTCTAAAATTCGAAAAATATAGTTGGTTGGTAGGTTTATGGATGCAACAATTTGATGAACTATGCTCTTACCCAGTGAGAGTGTGGGAAACTTTGGATGAAAAAGCTTTTTGATTTTCAAAATATTGCATTCATATAGAACTGCCAGTATATTTAGGATGTGAGCATCATATTTTAAAAGGATTTTTGAAAATTTGCGTACATATAGGAGGTACCGCTTAGGCATACATGCATTATTATGTTGTACTTCACTTTGCACAAGTGCACAATGTTTGCAAGAATTGGATGCACACATGATGGATGTATATTATGCGAGGGGTTAATTAATTTTACCCTTATTTCCTAAGGGTGGGAGAATGTAACACCCCATATTTTTAAGATAATAAAATAAGGATAACTTAATTAAATATACAGAATTAAGTAAAACGATACGCCATTGCATCCGTCTCGAAATTCTGGTCAAGATAGATACCTGTTTTGCGGAAAACGGACAACGTATGAAGAATTTATGAGCGTTAGAAGTTTGTATACATATAAGGAGCTTATATGTATATATATTAAATAAATATATGCAGAAAATTCAAAAATCAGTTCAAAAATCAAAAATGGCGGGCGGGAAAGTTCGGTGGGAAAATGGACCATTAGGAGTCGACCTAGGGGTCGATCTACCCGAGGATCCAGAAAGTTCTTTTGACTTGTTCGGTTCTGATATCTTAAATTTTGATCTAAGCGTCCTGGTTCCTCCACTACTCCTATAAATAAGACCTAGACCTAACCCTAAACATCATAATTCGGTGGCTAAGCTGGAGCTCGACCATCGCTCTCTCTCTCTCTTCTCAAATCTATTATGAAATTAAAATGTTAGCCAAGGAGAATTATGAATTCAGATCTGGAAGAGAGAATCAACATCAATAAAAAAGATTATTGAATCATGAAAGCAAGGTAAATTTCTTGATCCGATCTATTCAATTCTTTCTATTTCTTTCCCTTCTCTTGTAATGAAAATAGTCGATCCACAAATCAAATTAAAGTGGAAAGGAAAACCATAGATGATAGAACGGATCAGATCCAATTTGGGAAAAGCATAAAAGGTGAGTGGGTTTAAACTATAGCCTTTAGATAATGTTATGACTATCATTTAGCATTCCCCTTTTAATAAATTGTGAAATTGCTAGTTTAATTATAAATTGTTGTTATAACAAGTTGAGACGTTAATATGAATAGATGAGGAAATTCATGTGTTGAATCTAATAAATTGGTGGAATGATTAGCATGATATAGTGTCAAATTGTTAATATGAATAATTCATATATTGAATTTGTTGAAATATTGGAATGTTTACATGTTATAATATTAATTTGAACATGTGGGAAAAATTCATATATTGGATTTGTTGGAGTTCTAAAAAGTTTACATGTAAATTTGTCCCAATTATATACAGGGAATAATTGGAGTAAGTATATGACTATATGGATTCATGTTAACATAGAATTTAATAAATATGGGTTTGGGGCATCGACCATATTATGTTTAAAAATCTTGAATTGGATCATAAGTATAGAAAAATGATTTGGGAACAAATGGGATCATATGTAATTGGCATAATTCGAATAATATGAATTTAGACATATAACCGATTATGAATATAATTGGGTAAATGGGCATTAACACCTATAAAGGCATAGGTTTAAATAATTGATTAATAATGAATGCCTAGGATTACAATTAGAAATTGTAATTGCACTTATGACACGAGGTTAGGTTGCATTAGTGGTGGATATCTGCCCGCACTCGATCGGCATATCCAACAGCCACTAATATTGAACCTAATGTGAGAGGTTTAAGTGCGCAAATACGAGACGAGCTATGACACAAGGTTAAGCCCAACTTTTGGAAGAAGTCTACCCGGACCTGACCGACATATCCAGCATCCACAAGTTGTAGGCCTAATGTGGGAGGTCTAGCCCATTATAAACCATAAATGGACATGGTAATGAATTGGACTACTTAACCTAATCTAATCCATAGGGATTGTACGAATTTGAATTAAAGTTAGGGTTAAGTAAAAATTGGTTGGACAGTGGGCGGGCTAGGCAAATCCAAGAGGGTGGGTGATATTTACATATAGGCCCGCAAACTTAGCCCGATAAGGTTATGTAATTAAAGACACCTAGTGGTATACATAACCGGTAGAGATAATAAAGTTATGTAATTAAAGGCACCTTTTAGGGTAAGCATAACTTGTAGAAATGGTAATCACCTATTATAAATAAATAACATTAATGAAAATGTTGTATAATAGGTAGACTTGTCCTAGGGACAAGTGAAGATTATAACTTAGGTTATAATAAACTAATAAGGAAATGGGATAACTAGCGAAATGAGATAAGGGACACTTAATTGCAAATTAAGTAATCAGTAAATGTGGAAAGCCAGAAATCAGTTGAGGAAAAGGGGGAAAATATATGAAATATAGGAAGTTGTACTTAATTATAAATTAAGTAATTTGTAAGCTTGGAAGTCTGAAACCCCGTTGATAAGAATGTTTAGGCTTGTCCTAGGGACAAGAGGAAATTATAGCATAGGTAATAATAAACGGGTAGAGAAACTTATTAATGGACCTTAGTTAATGGAACCAAGTTAACAAGTAAACAACAATAAGTTGTATTGAGAATGTAAAATGGAATTATGATTAAATGAGAAAGAATAAGGAAAACTTATGAAATGAAATAAGTTATATTAAATCATAAATGGTGAGTGACATGTTAATTGGAAAACATGTGAATTGGATATACTTAATTACATATTAAGTAAAACATGTTATTGTAATGATGAAATCAACAAGAAGATAAAAACGGGTAGTGGATTACAGACCTGGGGCCACAATATAGAGAATAACATGTTTTAGGCTTATTAATAAACTTAAATGGATTAAGTTGTATGACTGAAATTAATAAGCAAGAGAACATGGAAATTTGAATAAGAATTCAATATAAATTGGAATAACCAAGTTAACTGGAAACCTGATGAGGTGATATAAGCGCATAAAAGAATGTTTAGACATAGGGTCTAACAATATGCCAAAGCAAGGCGCTTAGACCAGTCGTATGGCTGAGGGTGAATAACCCAACGGGGTAGATCATCGAGGTGTTATAAGGCACGAGGGGAGAACACATTCATCTGATTGTTCTGACTGCTCTGAAGGACTGGAAGAGGAAGCACGCGGCTTCTTGAGGTACGTAAGTTGCTCCTAGTAGTGCTCTGAGCGGCGATAGATTTCTTAGGCTCTGCCTGCAGAGGTTGGGTCTACCGTAACTACTAGGTGAGTGGGCATTGACTGCAGATATAGCTATGCAGTCAGAATGATGTGACGAGGTGACACCAGGGCGGTTCGGCGGTTGCCTCACGAAGAAGTAGGGGGTAAGGACCAACAAGGATAGTAGACCGTCGGACACCCGTCATGAGCAGTTAGTGGGATGTGGAAAGACTCGAGCTAAACCCAAGATACCATTCCACCCTTCACTATCGGGGTAAGGGGTTGAGGGGAGATGGCACATGGATGTTTAGATTGTTTGCGTAGGGGCAGTCACTAGCTATGGTAGTCTTTACTAGTTGAGGGAGTGGCAGAGGTGGGGCCATAGCCACCACGAAAACAGACCCTAGGTATATCTGTATTTTGAGGCTATTAAAGGCGGGCCTGTACAGGTATGAAAAAGCTCCCGACCGAGTTCTTTGTTTCTTGTATCGCCCTGCCATGGAACTCTGTGCACATTAGAGGACGTGCGATTGAGACATCGAGCTACAATTGAAGATACGTATGGTGGACAGTTAGATACATGCATGTCGGCTCTGGGTGGTGTACCGTAGACTTGAGGGCATTACTCCGGTATGGAGTCTAATTCGAACAAAGGTGGCAGTCAGTATGTTTATGTAGCATAGTAATGATAGATATATATGGAACATAATATTGATATACGTACATCACTATGATGTAGGATGAGGGACTATGTATATTTCGATGGTGTTACGGTGGAGACCGTGTAAGTGGGGTACCATGGGGTGTACCTCATTATTGGGGGTAGCTACATATATATTGTATTAGGTTAATCCACTGGGGAGTAAATGGGTGCGACGTGTGTGTAAGCCTTGAGTGCTATTAACCCAAATAACCTAATAAATAAGAAAATATGATTGAACGGTATATTTAGGATTATCCAAAGTGTATAGTTTAAATGCAGTCACCAGAACTTGTGTTCTGACCCCCTCCTCATTACATACTCGCAGGTTAGATTTGTGGCAGGGACATGATAGCTTTGGATACTGGTTAGGCAGTATTATTAATATGGTAAGGCTATATTTTGATTATAATATATTTTATCCATTCCGCTATGAGATATTTTTTGATCTCTGACATATTTTATGTCTCTATCTTTTCTGCAGTATACCAAAGCAAACCAATCTGAGTTTCAATAGATTGGAATTTGGAAAAAAAATTAGTCTGTCAAAATTGGGGTTGTCACATTTGGGGTCTGAACGAAACCGAAGGCACCTTATTCCTCGTCCCATATGTCCAATACAGGAGAGAGGCACTATCCGTACAATCAACAAGTACGTCTAAACCACTACCACTATAACCCCATCATGGGAGCTACCCAAATCCAGGGCATTGGTAGTAATCCATTCGATGTGAAGATCACCGATCTTCAACCATCGTCTTCAATATCTTCGACTTTTAATCGTCGAATCAATTATTCAAGATGGGTTAACACGGTCTTTCCGAATAACTCGCGTATCTTATAATCATGTGCTAAATAAACACAACGTACGCCTCATTCCAATCCAGAGTATTATTTTATTCAAATATTCTTTACAATGGTATTTATTCCCATAAATCTTATCAAAGATTTAATTCATTTAAACCTCTTGTTTAAATCTTCACATGGAAACCATTTCAAAAGATTTTGTATTATCTTTTCACAACTTTGAACCAAATTAAGGTTTATCAAACTAGTCGGGATTATCGAGCCTTACTGAAGTAATCGTTTACTTTATTTTTCCAATCCCAACCTATTTATCCCATGGAACAAAACTGGTAGTACTCCATATCTAACACCCACTGTGTTATTGGTAAATTCAATTACCATTCAACGTTCAAATCTAATTAAAGATTTAACTAACGCATGAAGTAAAACTGGTGCTACTTCATTTCCAAACATTTCTCAAATTTGGCAAATTTAATTACCACATTCACATTTCAATCTAATTAAATATTCATTAAAACTCCACTTACTTTTAATCTCCAAAAATCATTATTTAATGATTATTCAAATTTAGGAAATAAATCATGTCTTTAACTGGGTTAAAGAATTAATGTCATTTAAAACATAGTTCACGATAAACACAAAACCATCTTCCATCAAAATGGAATCTACTCGGAAATCATAACAGTATATAATCGATATAATTCCCGTATCAGACTAATAATATAAATGGAATAACGACAAAGCCTTTTAAATTCCATAAATATAGTAACGGTCTTCCTTCACAAAAGCTCAATTCGATTATTACCAAATTGAATTCCTTTCAATTCCAATTTAATATATTAAATTGAAAAACTTTGCTTTGGAAATTTTCCATTAAATCTTAATTAAAAGATTATAAATTCCAAATTATATTCTTCACTGTTAATTGGGTTAAAGAAAAAATGTTATTTAAAACACCGTTCACTATAAACCCAAAAATCCAATTCTTTTACTCAATTCCAATTAAATATTAATTAATTGGAAAACTTCACTAAATCTTAATTTAAAGATTTATTCTTTTCTCAATTAGGTTTAAGAACAGTGTTATTTAAGACACCATTCACGACAAACCCCAAAATCCAATTTGATATTAAATACAAGGCTTTGAATAGAAATTATATCGGGTTATATTAAATATCAAATTCTGAAATCAACCAATATCATATTAGGAATAACGATACATATCTTCCAATTCCTCAACAATATCCGTATAATCACAGAATCCAGTATTGAAATATTCTGAAGATTATTTCCAATCCAATTCGTACTCTGGAAAATTCTGGTTATTTCAAAACCATTTTCAGTCCAATTTATTTATTTAAAAACAATGGATTATTATACTAGTTAATAACTAGTTCATTTCGATAAAAATATATTTTTATCTTTTCAAAACTAGATTTTTTTCATCCAAAATCTTTTCAAATCATTCATTATGATTTTACATAATTTTTCCATATTTTTTAATAATTTTAGTATCGCCATTTCAGTCGGTTTCCAATAACGGCCACCGAACTACATCCATATCGACCTTTTTCCAAAATTGATTTGGATATAATTTGAAACCCAACCATTCAAATTTAAATCTCTTATATTCATTGGAATGATATTTTCGATACGAACCAACGGTTCCGGTTTTAGGAGAATCCGACGGTCGAATCTCCTGTTACATCAATTTGAAGTTAATGGTCGAAACTCGCGAACGGTCGCTGCGCAGTGCATTCTATTTAGGCCATTTAAATATAATATATATATATATATATATATATATCATCGATTTCAATTCAAAATGTATTTTATAAATCGTTTATAATTTCATTTTAAAATGATTTCAACTTCATTTTTAATTTTAAATCAAAATTGAATATTCCTTATCATTATAATATTAAAATGATAATAATTTCAAAATATCTCATTTTGAAATCAATTCTTTTACGATATTCATTATAAAATGAATAAAATCGATCGATAAACCCGTTTCGGTTAAAATAGCGAAATCTACTTACTCGGCTTCATATATTCCAATATTTTCGTGTCCATCCAAAATCGGACATCAAAATCATATTTTGACTCTTCACTGAATATTATTTTAAATTATTAGTTATTTTAAAATATTCATTATTTTAAAATATTCCTTATTTTTGAATCGGAATGCGACTCAATCAATTACCATATAATTTCAGTTATATGGATTTCATACATCATATATATTCAATAATAATGATAAATAATCATCACATAGTCAATTCACATCTGGAGTGCAATTTACAACTATATAAGCATTAAATAATTAAATAACGCTTATCACTGTCTGTCAACCCATCGATTGACATATAACTAAATATTGGGATTAGTGTATGTCAAATATCATCCCAATACCCGTGTGGGGTTTTCAAACAACAACAGTGAATTTAAATAAATTACTGGTTAACAAATTTAACCAATTCTAATTCAGTTTGAATTATTTTTAATATTTTTAACATTTCAACATCACAATTAACACAAAATACAGTCAATTAAATCATCCACGGTCAATGGACTAGGGAGGTAGGCTAACAGGTATCGTATACAATTTATAATGATTTAAAACTGATAAAAAACTACACTAGCAATTCTATATATTTTTGTACATGAATACAATAACATGAAAAAGTATAATTTAGTGAGAAGGATTTCTCACAACGATCGGTTAGAAATCGTTTAATAACGATTATTTCAGTCAAATTAAATTGGACATTTAATTTGACCAAAAACTGTAACTTGCTCCAAATTCCTCCTAGACAGTTCTAGAAGGTAGTACACGCTGTCACGATCCCAACGGTTCCTGTTTCACTAGATACCGATACCGTATGAGAAAATGATGTCAATTTAAAGGTTAATGACATTTTAAACATAATTAATAGATTGATTAATTAATTAAACCATCACCTTCTTCCTCTATTTCTTCAGGCTGACATTCAACCTTACAGTTCAAAACTAGGTTTGGATTTCGCGATCAAACCACCGTGCCTGCTGATGATCGGGCTTCACCACAACCTTCAGCCACGAGAGCCGCGCCTGAACCTCCCCTTAACGTCGAGCTCGCATGCCTGAAGCCACCGGAAATCGCTTGGCGTCCACGAGACTTTGAGCGCCCGATTCCCCCAAAATGCAACGCTAATCCCAATCAACCCAGTATAGAATTGAAGATCGTAGAAATTTCTACAAAATTCTCCTAAGAATCATTAACTAATTCGATATGGATTTGGAGTTATTTGCGGATCAAAAATTGAATGATTTGGGCCTTTTATCGCTTTAACTAACGGTGGACTTTTTTGAAATAAATTAGGATTTTAGAAATTTTTTTATTGGCCAAAAATATATATATATTATTTAATTTATTTAATTTCCAAAAATACCTGTTTAGTGATACGAACTCTATATCAAACCCAACGACCATCGACCCTAGCTAAATACCCCCATTAGGGACACAATGGGATATGTTTCGTACGCCAATTCGAATGTTTCGATCAGTTTTCATCAAAATTAAAATATAAATCAATATATTGAAATTTAAACATACATCTTTAATTTATCGGGGCCACATACTGACTCCAAAAATTACATAAAAAATATATCTAGCTATATTTGACGATCCGGTACTAACAAAACTAATTTCGTTGAATTTGGAGACCGTTTGAAAAAAGGACCATTTTCCAGTTGACTAAATTCAAACTGGAATTACCAAACACAATTAAATTCACCATGCTCACATATTAATTCCAAATATTATGAAATTTGAAACCTAACAATAATTTGACATCCTGGATCCAACAAAAGTGGTTTCTTCGAAAACAACAGTCGTTTGCAAAATGGCTATTTTTAAGGGCTATTTATATATTAAAATTTATATAAATTCCATAGTGACAATTTTAAATTTTAAACTGGCCATAACTTTCAATTAATATAATGAAATCTGAATTTTTCACATTCATTTGAAAGATATTATTAAATAGATTCTAATATTTCATGTTTTACTGAAATCCGATTTATTTTGAATTATGTACATTCAATTGAAATTTAAAATCGAATTTTCAAACTACCAAGCCATTTCAAACTCTATTTATAATTAAATTAAATTTATACGTTCTAACTTCGATTTAAATAATTTTTTAGTCGCTATTATTTAAAATAAACCATTTTAAATATTCTAAATCCATTAAAATAGCTAAAATAAAATTTTCAAATTGTTTCAGAAATTTCGGGTTGTTACAATCTCCCCCACTTAAAATCTTTTCGTCATCAAAAAGGAACGGAGCTGAAAGTTGTTTAACTAATCAACTCAACTTTCATACTGGCTTTAATTCTTCAACTTTTCAGTTTCTAAGAATTTTCTAATTTCTCAAAAATTTGGCTAATGTAATGGCCCAAATTTCCGTACCCTTTGAGTTGACTAATAACACCACACGTCCAACCCAAATTGCACAGAAATACGAATCAGTAGTAGAAAGAAGTTAGATGATGAAAAATAGAAAGAAAGAGAAATTAGAAATGAAGAACATAAATCTCCAGCGAAACGAATAAAATATATTAAATAACATAACTCTTGAAATACAAATTCGTAAACGTATAAACATACCATCATCAGAGCATAACGGTTATTCATGGAACAGTTATAAATATATGTTTCCAGATACGAACATAATACACAGCAGAAAAATATGATAGTCTATTGCTAACCGATAAAGCCTCCTGCTTCAAACTCCTCCAAGTGAATCTGTAAAATCACGACTACTTGACTGCCCGTACAGATTTGGGCACCCAAGAGTTTAGGGAAAACAAAAAATAATAAACTATGGGTCAGTCATGGGACTGGTGTAGGTAAACTCCAACCATTTGCTTAACTTTCAAAATCCTTTCGAAAGAAATGATAATCGTAAGACCGATCCACACATAAACACGGATGGTTTTTACCTTACGATAACCAAAACTATTTTTGATATCAAATCCAGTGATATTACAATAGTGTCTAAATCAAATAAATAGAAACCTAGCGGAACGCTTGCATCTCATGCTCCATATATAATATTAAATCAAAAACAGTAGGGCGCTTATTGGAGATTGGATTCCGACTATGACAAGGTATGAAACCACCTTCCGATAGTGTATCCCTAGAGGGGAATACACTGGTTTCAACAAGAACGTCTTGCAACCCGGCCCACACATGGCTGACCGCTCATTTAACTTGAGTGTATCGAGCAAATTATCACCAACGGTTGTTATCAGCAACCGTTATCCAAAGCATACAGCAGCGAATAAAATAAGAAGCAAATGAAATTTCTGTAGATCTGGTGATAATGCCCCTAATGGGATTGACCCACATGGTCATGCTGCCTGCCAATTTCTGTCATTACCCGGTTGATGAGGCTTGAGGTCATGATTATCTTTCAGAACATATTTCCATTATTTACTTTGAATGCCACATCCTCAGATCCTTCCATCTATATTGTCCTGGGACCGGTTGTCCTGGGACTGGACAAACTGAAGGCACCATTCTATTATTCTATCTTAGGCAATTTCTACCTAGGATTAACAGAACAGCCCTTGCACTTTACTCCATCTTCAATTATCTTCAGCATAAGTTGATTTGTAATGCTTATACCAATACGGAGTGGTTTTCAGAAAATAAATCTGATCCGGTCTCTCCATATTGACAACGGAGGTATAAAATAAACTAAAACTTTGATAATGGGTGATTTAACTATCAAAGGGACGTCCATTCAATCAACGATCCTATATTCCAAATGGAATTTCTACCGATTAACCATCAAACAATATTGGTCCCTTTTAAATCAATTTCTTATTTAATTATCATTTTCGATTCCCATTTCCCACCTTTCGTATCCTTTCAAAGCTCGATTTCCGCTCTCGATTCTTGGAAAAACATTTCCAATATCATAGTTTCCTTATTCGAGAAAATATCTCTTATTTCAGTTAGAAAACATTTCTATATATTCACGAATCCTTATTTTCTATACTTAGAAAATATACCTTATTAATATTGGAAATATTTCCATATTTCATTTGTTAATTCCTCGTTGACCAATTCACTTCATTTTCTACGTACTGGAAATATCCCTCATTTTATTTGGGTAAACATTTCAAATTCCTTTTAATTAACGCGATGTTATAAAACATCGTTATTATAACTCAAACCACTAATAATTTATTAACTAACCATATTGCTACCCAATCTTAACTATCGAACCTTAACCATTTCTCCATCGATCATGAAGTCAATCAAGTTGGGGTATAATTACCTCTCAGACCTTGATTGAACAACATTTTTTATTTTGAAATAGTCAAAGCTCACAACTTCAAACCAACATTGCTTACGCGACTCTCAGATTCAATCTAAGAATCCACTTCCTTTATGGAAAAACATTGATTATAACGGTAGCGTTACAATCGTTGTTGCCAAATATTTGATTTATAAAACATTAATTATAATGGTAGCGTTAAAATCGATGTTTGGATTTACAAAACATTTATTATAATGGTAGCATTATAATCGTTGTTTCCAAATGTTTGGTTTATAAAAATATATCTTGTACTTATTAATTTCAATAAATAAATTAATAAGTAAATAAAACAATAATTAAATAATTAAATTTGATTCAAACGGAAAGTATAAATAACTACTTCCCTAAATTCGATATAATCGAATTCCAATAAATAACTTTCTCTCGAATAATCTATATTCGATTTATATTCCAAACTTCGGAGCTTTTCTACCATTTCAAGTTAATTCAAACTCCAAATTCACTTTTGAATTTATCCTTTCCAATTATTACCAAATTCTTTATAACCATTCCGGTCCACAAAATGTTATCACACTTTATTTTATATTCCGAGTTTTGAACTAAACTCATCGTTTTCTTTTAAAATGATTTCCCATTTCCCTTTTCATTCAATTTCCTGTTTGGAATCATATTTCAAATTTAAATTTCTTCAGAGATATTTCATTTGCAAAATATTTCCTTTAAATCATTATTCACTTTAATCGTGAATAAATTTGTCTTATATATAATTAAATCAGTTTGATTTCATACTTATAGATAATATCTTAAACCTAAATTCTATTTATAACTTATATTCATAATTTTCCATGCAAATCTCATTTTTTTTATCCAGTCATTTTAAACCTTGCTTATAATTTCCTTTATAATTTGCTAAGTTCAAATCTCTTTAAAATATTGGTTTCAAAACCGATTTCCACTTTCCCATATAAATTCATATTTAAATTTAATTTCAATTTATCTAATGATAAATAATTCACTTAATTTATACTTGTATTTATAAACAAATTCTTGATTTATCCATTTGACCAGGTTTTCTATTTACAACTCTATTTGAAATTTTATTTCTATTTTGGAAATAAATTCCATTATTAAATCCCAATTTCCTTCTCCACATTTGAAAATATTTTACGGTATTTAAAATACCAAGTTTCTAGGGCCAGGGTAATTCAAACACAACATATCCAGTCATAGATTATATAACACACCATGTATTACAATCAAACAAAAACAGTAATATAAATGTTGAGGAACCCAGTTGGATCCCTCCAACCTGTTTCCCTGCATCCACAGATGTTAATCAACACAAATATCATCAATTCTATTTAAATAGGGTGATAGAATCTATATTCAATCAATGGTTTCTATGTCAATCATTTCGACCAAATTTTAGCAATCATTCATCCAAACAACCGTCACACAGTATAAAATTTCTTTAAATAAATTTAAAACTCTTTTACATATAAAAATATAAACGAGGCAGAGTTAGTGAGTTTACTCACCTAGATTCGCAGCTGATGATATTTCATTCTAAATTCAAACAGTTGTTTGATTTTTTTTTATTCATGAAATTCCAATAACTCTGCTTTCAGCGAAATTGGTTCCACAACGTAGATCTTGTCGCTACGGTTCCAATGAATATGATCGTGTTCCATTCTGTTCACAAGTGAATGATATATAATTTTTACAAGTTATAAATAGATTAACCATCATTATATATATTATATATTAATTAAATAATTAACTCTTACGAAGTTCTTCATCACGTATTATTTCTTTCTTCCCCGGTTATGATTTCGAACTGCTCCAGTTGGAAGGCCAGCTTAAATTTCTTCCTTTCTTTCTTTATTTCACACAGTAAACCCATCTCCAGTTCTCTTCATTCATCATCTCTGGTTCCATGAAAAGGAGCCAATCAAGACAATTCAACTATGTCTGTTTCTGATATAAATCTTCAGTGCCCATCATTTACAATCCAACTGGTTTTGAACATCCTCAATCTGCTACTATAAAAGGAAAGACAACGTTTATATACTCCTTTCTATGATGATGGTCCCTGGGTTCTATCTCAAGTGAACCTTCCATTTCCTTTTAATTTCGCTAAATCGCGTAACCACCCCTAAGCCAATCGTTTATATACAAATACTTTTTCTTCTCTCCTTGGTTAACTGCTACTTCACCAAAGAAGTATACTCCTTAATATTGAAATCCCTTAATCATGTTTTAATACCGCTAATCTTTCCTCCTCCAACAAGTATCCAATGTTCTTCTTATAGTAACAAAACCGTCCCTTACAGTTAAACCCAATACCATCAAACAACTCGCCACATTTCTCCACTTCACAACATATCCGCTTCTTTCAATGTCTGATTCCCCCTTATCAATTCCATAATAAAAAACACAAAATTTATCACCATTCTCCCCTTTTTACTACTAACGCACAATCATCACCTTCTCAAACCTCGACCTGACATCCTCATAGTCATGAACCATTCTCCCCTTTCAATGTTCAAACTCCACACTGTCCTCCCCTTTTTACTACTAACGCACAATCATCACCTTCTCAAAACCTCGACCTGACATCCTCATAGTCATGAACCGTCGCCTGATACAGATCAACCCCAACCCCCTTCCAGAAATTCAAAACAAATACCAAACCTTACCCCTAATTCAACCATCAACTCGGTTGCATCGAACATTGCTTCGAATTTGGAGAAGAACGGAAGCCCTAATTAGCGACTGTAAATGTCGTTTTGCCACCTTCGAGTACCAAAACCCGCCCTCCAGATCCTCTTTAGTAGTGCCTCAACTGTAACTTCGCGATTGATTGGAATCATGACTCCATTTTTTAATTTCATTTATCGAGTTTGGAATTTTTATTGATTTTGAATGGACCGGTTCCTTTTGATTTTTACTGGAGAATAATAGAATGGGTGGAAAATGATTTGGGAATTATACTGTGAAGCATGGTTGGTATATAGAAATGGAGTATATATTATAAAATTTGATTTTTTGATTGAATTTAGTGGAGTGCGATTTTCTGCAATTGAAGAGGAAAGCTTTGCACGATTATATAATAGAACGTTCAGCTTCTATGAGAAGCCTTGAGGTGGCTTCCATGGAAAGGAATGACTTGGTTTTAATATTATTTAAATTTTCTAAGGATATTAGATATACACTTGCAAATGTGCAGACTTTGTTTTCTTTCTAAGTTTTCGTGAGAAAGTCATATTTGATGTCATTGCGCTATCAAGGTTACACATGACTAATCCAACGTTGAACAAATGCAATGGCTCCGGTACACTGCACTTTGTTAATTATGCTGCATTTACATCCATCTTGCATTAGATGTTCGAACGTAATGCTAACGGATTGACTGTTGCAACTAACCAATGGTTGAAATATGTAAAAAGTATACCATGCATGTC
Source organism: Allium sativum (assembly GCA_030737875.1). NCBI lineage: Eukaryota > Viridiplantae > Streptophyta > Magnoliopsida > Asparagales > Amaryllidaceae > Allium > Allium sativum. The sequence continues at coordinate 297,360,009 of CM060926.1, forward strand.
CAGTTTCATTACTTGATGCACTATTATTATTATATTTATTTTTTTGTAGTTTCAAATTTTTTTTTAATCTTTATAGTTATTACTAAATGGGTATACACCTCCTGTTTATTTGACTTTGAACATGCATTCTTATTTAGTCAAGATAAAATATTTATTTGAAGTTTAAGTGGTACTGGCTACGAAGGATTTCATTTATTTACCGATCGTTTTCATTAATAAATTCCACATAAATTTCCATTATATTCTAATATAACATTTAAAATAAGTATAAATGTTCTAAATTAAATGGCTAAAAATCCAGGTCGTTACATTCCTTACCCTTTAAACTAATTTCGTCCTCGAAATTGCTAAGCAGTAATGCTACTCTAGCTCCTCATAACCTACTTAGTTGAAATCATATATTCCATATCTTCATAACCTTGTTCTTACCCGCCCTTTGAATTCTCATACCAATGCTCGACCATTCATAATTCTTTCCAAATGATTTGTCCACCATTTTTGGACAATCTATCTTCACTTTCTTATTTTCAATTCATATGCTCTTCTACGTATCCATACCCATTCCAATTGATTTTAAATACATGTATCAATTTCTTTATTCCACTTGAAATTTTATTAACCAATCCTGGTTTTCTTATTTCAATAACAACTAACAACTTGATTTTAAATTATCAAAAGTTTCTTAAAAAAAATCTAACTCTTTAAATTTTTAAAAAAATTCGCCAGCATCTCCTTTGCACGGCTCAATCAGTACAACCACAACTCGCCTTTCTAGGCCTTCTTCAATCCAAAAGAAAATCAAAAAGCTAAGCGGCTTGCCCCATGGGCTCATAAAACTATCAAACCCAAGTAATATTGTAAACATGTACCTTTTTGTTGGGCATAAATTCTTTCTCTTGCATTTGCTTCCATTCAATATTTGCTCAGCATACATATGTCCATTTCCAGTTGGTTTCAAATCAATCCAACTTCCAGTTTTTAACTCTCTAATCAACTTCTGATTAGTTCACTTCCATTTTATCAATTCAAATCTGATTTCTATTTAAGTCAATCCACTTATTATACTTGAATCCAAATTTATCACAATTCAATTTCAATTAACAACATCCAATATATATTCAGTTTGCTTATTCATAAGTCAAATTCATATTAATAATTCGAAACTCAACATTTTTCTTTATTTAATTTCATTTGGAATTTTTTCTAATTCAATCTAATTTTATTTACTTTACTTAAGTTAAATTTCAATTAATTTGATACATTTTTACCATTTCAATTTATTCAACTTATACAAGTTAAATTTTAAATTCAGAATTCAAACTCCCGGTTTTTATTTCTAAATCAGTTTGGAATCATATAATTATATACATATATTTATAATCAGCAGTAAATTCAAAACATTTGAATTTTAAACAACCTATTCTTTCGAACAAATTTTACATTAATGAATTACTATGGTAGCAATCCATCACTCAGAAACTCGAAAATGAATACCGATAATGTCGTGATCCATTATCAGAATTATTTTCTCACCACTGAAGTGATTTCAGTGCTGAATGAATTCCAAAATCCATTTAAAATCATTTTTATTAAAAAATTCTTCAAAGTAATGTTATATTACTCAAAAAATACTTTAGAAAAGATTTCTAAACATCCGGAGTTTAAATTCTCAAATTTTGGTTTGAATTCAATTCCAGTTCATCTTATTTGTATATATATTTTCCATATACAAGTTATATTTGGTTATATATAACCATTTCAATGTTTTATCTTCATTTGATTGCAATAACAATCAACCAAATCAATTATTTCATAAAATTATTCTTTTTATATCAAAATAATTTTTTTGGGCAAAATTAATTTATTTACCCCTTTTGAAAACAATACTGTATCGAATTGCTTTGTTCGAGAGTTTAGAAACACCTATCGATACAGTTGTACATCCTGAATTGACTAGAATTCATAAACCACTCAACAAACCAATCAACACAATATAAAACAATTTTTATATCAAATCTACAAATACACGCTCATATATATATACTCAAACTCACTCTAGGGTATAACTAACCCCATCTCTATTGAGTCACACCACAGAGCCAAGCTTTGATACCAAATGTAATAACCTGAATTTCTGTACCCTTTGAGTTGACTAATAACATCACACGTCCAACCCAAATTGCACAGAAATATGAATCATTAGTGGAAAGAAGTTAGATAATGAGAAATAGAAAGAAAGAGAAATTAGAATAGAAGAAAACGAAGAACACAAATCTCACAGCGGAACGAATAAAATATATTAAATAACATAACTCTTGAAATACAACTCAGTAAATGTATAAACATACCATCATCAGAGAACAACGGTTATTCATGGAACAATAATAAATATTTGTTTCTAGATACGAACATAATACACAGTGGAAAAATATGATAGTCTATAGCTAACTAGTGAAGCCTCCTACTTCAAACTCCTCCAAGTGAATCTGTAAAATCCAGACTATTTGACTGCCCGTACAAATTTGGGCACCCAAGAGTTTAGGGAAAACAAACAAAATAAACTCTGGGTTAGTCATGGGACTTGTAATAACCCGGAAAATGTGAACCAATTTAAAATTTTTAAATTTGTTTATTACCAAAGAATTTGAATAGTTGAAATAGCATATTTCAATAAAATAGAGAATTGGGTATAGTATTGCAGTTTGAAATTTTGAATACAAACTTTGTGTGACTGTACCGGGTGGAAAATATAACGGATTTTAGCGAAATTGAAAATATTTAAATCTGTTTATGAATACCTTTCTAACGAATCTGAAAAATCGAAGTTTCATAACGGGAATCAAAAGTTATGGTCGAATGAATTTTCAGAAAGGTCGCTATATAGCATATATAGCCCCTGAAAATTGATATTTTGCATACGACCTCGGAATTCGACGAAACTACTTTTGTTGGGTCCGGGATGTAAAACTATTGTTAGGTTTCAAATTTCATAATTTTTGAAGCTAGTATGTGAGCGGGGCAAAAGAAAATGTGATTGGTCAAATTCTATTAAAATGGGTCGACCTAAAAATGGCCGTTTTTCAAACGAGCCCAGAATTCGATGAAACTGGTTTTGTTAGGACCGTATCATCAAAAAAAAGATAGATTTATTTTTCTGGAATTTTTCGATTCATTTTGTGGCCCTGGCAAATTGAAATGTACGTTCAAATTAAATATTGAATGTTTTATATTTTAATTTGAAAAATAACTGACTGTAACAGTCGAATTGGCCAATGAAACATATCCCATTGTGTCCGGAATGGGGGTATTTAGCTAGGGGCGACAGTCGTTGGGTTTGATTTCGAGTTCGTTTACAAAAACACTATTTAAAATTTCCTATAAAGTCTCGACCAATAGGATTTTTCCTTTAAAAAAAACCTACGAAACCCTAGCTGCCACAGGCGATATCGACGATCCAGGAAGCTCGAAACTTCCCTTCGACTTTCCCGCCACCACCGCCACCTATAGGCCACGCCACCACCGCCATACGAATAGGTAAAATGGATTAGCTGTAGAGTAAAGAAATTATTTGCGTGCCCGACAAATAGGTAAACCTTGATGAGTTGGCTGCGCAATTTTATTTTTATATCAACTCCTGTGAATGTCGTTGGATGCGGAGTGCTGGTTATTCTGTGTGAAATAATAAACATCGCCATAGGATAGTAACAATTAATTTTGAACTACACTACATGGCATACTTCTTGACGATAGGCATACTTCATCATATTCCACATAAGCAATTGGAGCTTGTGTGACGAGGTGGAAGATTTACCATAGGAGCGAGAGGCTTGTATGGCGATGATTTTATACTACAGGTTGAACTGATGACTGATATGGACTATATAAAATATAACGAAAAATTGCCAGATTAATAAAAACCCGACACGGGTCTGGAGTTGACAATAATCACGTCTCTCTAGTTATTAGATACGGCACATGGACTATTTATTTCCACACGGAAACGGGGTGACGAGAATTTATTCTCTGCAGTGATTATCTATACATGCTCCCCCGTAAACACCAGAATATATCACTATAAATATATGGATGCTTTTTAGGATTTATTGGGTACCTAACACGGCCCAATAAATTTCCAAACCCCTCCCCGTACAAAGGAGGTTATGGCGAAATTTTTCGAAATATTAAGGCGTTAGTGAAATATTTGAAGTGAAAACGAAGTTGGAAATATAGAATGAAGTATAGTTGGAATTATAGAATGAACTATATTTATATACATATAATTATAAATATAATTAAAAGGAATCGAAGCCGTGCAGTTCGTGTTTCGGAATCGTAATTTGAAACGATTAGTATGAGAAATCCGACCATCGGATTTTCCCGAAACCGCAACTGCTGGGTTCGCCTTGGAAATATCTTCCCAACGGCACCAACCTTGTAAAAATCCAATGGTTGGATTGTCCGGAATGTTTAATTCAAATCTGAAGAAAAACAGCGCCAAATTCATTTATATTTATATATAAATATAATTAAATTAAATCGAATAACGACGCTGCAGTTCGAATTTTGAAACCGTAACTTCAAACGACTAGTGTGGAAGATCCGACCGTCGGATTTTCACGAAACTGGAACCATTGGGTTCGCTTTGGGAATATCTTCCCACTGATATAGACTTCGTAGAAATCCAACGGTTAGGTTTTCCGATAAGTGTAAAACAAATTAGGGGAAAAACAGCGCCAGTGCCACAGCACGACCTGAAACGTCGTTTAATTAAATATGGCCATTTTTAAATAAATAAAAATGGCGAAAAATCGTTATAAAATATTATAAGCAACATAGATTGCAAATAGACCAATTGGGCATGAATTGTTTGATATTTGATGGTTGTATGTGCTTGACACGAAAATAACACTAAAGAACTGAAATATGGATGTCGAATAATATAACCATGGAAAGAATCGATTTAAATTCTAATTACGAGAATTGTTTGAAAAGGCCGAGCTAACCCTCATTTCAAATAATTTATCGAGCGATTCGAATTGGAAACTGCAAAGATGATTCAAGACCGACGATCTTCGTATCGGTTGGATGGGCGCTGCTGAGGTTCCTGACCGGAGTAGCTACCGTGATGGAACGGAAGTAGTAGCCGTTTGAACGTATGTGTTGATTGTACGGATGTACGAGGAATTTGACGCCTCCGGTTTCGTTCAGACCCAGAACGGACTTGTAAATAGACTGTGTGTCTGACATTGGATTTTGTTCTATACTGATTGATCTCTGTTAAATATATATCTGTTTGGCGGCGGAGAATTTATTCTATTGCTTAACGCCCTTCTCTGAGACATACGAGCTTAGAGGTTATATATCGATGGAAATCAATCGTATGGAGTGGACTGCCTATGTGGCATGCCAAGATGCTGTGATCAAGGCTTCTGTTGCAAAGCAAAGTCTTGAGGATGATGATCAAAGCATTGTCTGCGTGTCCTGGCTTTGTGTATAGCGTGGATTCGTGAGCCTCACACCCCAGTATGAGTTAAAAACGGGATACGGACCGCTGGGAGAGCACGACGTTTCTTTCTAGCTATGGTGGTGTCAGTGACTTACCAGCCCTGTAATTTATATCTATTTTTCACCTATGTGGTTGTTGGAATGCGAGGCGCCTCGATTATAGGTCTGTAAGGACCGGGAAACGTGTGTTCAGGAATTGCCAATCCTCAAACGTAAGAGAGGACCGGCCCAGCCGATCCAGGGTTGCCTAGAGTGTGTAGTCCTAAGGCGTTTGCTAGAATGTCTCGAAGCGGAGAGGAGCTTGCCCCTTGCCTCGACTCATGACGGAAATCCAATTTCCAATACGAAATAACGGACTCGATTGTAGAACTAGTATGGCGACATAGTGGTATGGGGCACTTATGCCGTCTATGATTGATATTTATGATGCTATTCATTTTTGAAACATATATGCACTAGTAATAATATCAAATGATTTTGCTTTACACGTATCAAGCATATTTGGCCATTATAAGGGAAAACTCTATCCTCCGGCTTGCGTTGCATTGTGTGATGGGACCTGAGTCTTATAATGGCTTCATTCTTTTTAAAAGCATTTCGTTGTTTTAAAAGAATCTACTTTGTTTTAAATGCACTAGCAATCACTGGAGTAAACCCGTTCCGCGAAAGTGGCGTGGTCCTATGATTTGCTTATTACTGTTGTTTAAACTGTTAAATAGATTCCTCATACCAGTCCCCATGACTGACTCGTTGTTTGTTTCACTTTGCAAACGCGGGTGCCCTTATTTTCACACGGGCAGCCTAGTTCACAAGTGACAGGTTGTTTTTGGCTCTGCACTGTTGCATAGAGTGCATTTTGGCTCATGGAGAGGCTGACTCCACAGAGATGACTTTGACATTTTCCGCCATTATTGTACTTATATTATGATTCCGCCACAGGCGATGCAGACTGCTTTACTTTCAGTACTTCTTATTGTATGTATATGTACCGCCTTCGGCAATGTAGACTGATACCCTTATTATGTCTCACTGCATATATGTATTTCGCCTCTGGCGATGACGACTGATCACTTCCCTTTTATTTACTAAGTTATATCGTACGCTGTGTAATTCTGATGTTGGTACATGTTGTGATTCCGCTGTCATATCCATGTAAATTATTCTATTTATTGTTTTTGCTATTATCTGTACTCTGCTATGATGATTAATGTGTTATATTCCAATGGTTATCCTTAATACCGCCCCTCGGATTTTGGGATCGTCACAGTTGGTATCAGAGCTTTGGTTAACCTTAGCTCCGGGATCAAACACATTAAACACCTCGTCAGAATAGAACCAGTAGTGTTCTAAGGCGAGTAGCTCATTAGAGATAGGATTAGTAATGTCCTAGAATGAGCTAAGCAGAATAGAAAAACAATGTGACCAGTACATCATTTCCTTTCCTTATGTTCCCCTGCTTTATCATATATGAAAATTATCAAATCTGTGAGCTTGACTCTTTTCTTGGTTATACAGTACTCTCTTTGATGGCTACACGAGCAGCAGCATCTAGAGGAGGCCGTGGAGGCCGAGCAGGAGTAGCAGGAGGATGGGGGAATATCCCCGTAGTTGAGGAAGACCCTATTGTTCAGCCACCAGCACCCGAGGACTTCGAGCTAGACAGAGTAGCGAAGAGGTATAGGAACCTTGGGGGAAAACCCTTTTCTGGCACGGGTACAGTAACAAAGGCTATAGCTTGGTTGAAGACCTATGAAAAGATCTTTGAAGGCATAGGTTTGGGAACCAACAACAAAGCACGACTAGGTATTTGGCTCCTACAGGAGGAAGCAGAGCTGTGGTGAGATGCCATCACCTCAGAAGATGCAGCAGGTACTGTCAGGACCTGGGAGCAGTTCAAAACCATGTTCAACGAGAAGTTTGTACCTGAACAGGCTTTAGAGAGGATGCGAGAGCAGTTTGCTAATCTCCAGCAAGGAGATCTCTCTATCCAGGATTACCTCAATAAATTCACCCAGTTGTCGCGCTATGCTCCAGAGCTTATTATGACTAACAAAGCTAAGAACAAGAGATTTATATTTGGGCTAAAGTGCAAGTACCATGACAGAGCTATGAGCAACATCAAACTCTCCTTCTCAGAATTGGTAGAAATGGCTTGCAATTAAGAAGATATGGATGAAAGGCACGCCAGCCAAGACCGCGCCAAAAGCCAAGCTGGAAATAAGCGCAAGGCTTCAGCAGATCAGCCCGAGTCTAGCATTACAGCGGCTGCTACTCAGAAACCTGGAAAGATACTGAAAGGAAATTGCTACAATTGCGGGAAGCCAGGTCATTTTTCTAATGTATACAAAGCCCCGAGGAAGCCAAAGGCAAATCCAAACTCAGCTGAATGCTACAACTGCCATAAGAAGGGGCACTATAGCAGGAACTGTCCTCTGAAGCAGATTGCACAAGTGGCTCATATGTATGACGGGAAGACCCCGCCAGCTACCACCGATGGATCAGGTAAACCCGACGTCTTGGGAGGTACCCTTACCATTAAAAATATTCCTGTTTCTGTACTTTTTGATACTGGTGCATCACATAGCTTCATTTCTGGTAACATTGTTCACAAGTTAAAATTGAAACGAAGAAAGCTTAAAGAACCAATTAAAGTTCAAAACCCTATAGGAGGTTCTGTTAGTCTCAGTACCTATTGCAGATTACCTATTTCCTTTTCTCGATACCGATTTCCTTTTGATTCGATTGTCATGGACCTTTCCGAATTTGATATTTTACTGGGGCTGGACTGGTTGACAAAATATAAGGCCGAAGTTAGATGTGCCGAAAGAATCGTGAAAGTTAAAACAAAATTTGGGCATATCACTATACCATGCCTCGGTTCAGAAATTAATAGAACAGAATTTTGGTCTTCTTTAGAAGTTACTCCCCCTTCATTGGAAAAGATATCGGTCGTTAAAAACAATGCGGATGTGTTTGAAGAAGTAGAAAACTTACCGCCGCAAAGAGAAATTGAATTTAGAATAGATCTAATTCCTAATGCCCGACCAGTAATACATCCAATTAGAAGAATGGCCCCGAAAGAAAAAGAAGAGTTAGGTAGTCAAACCCGAGAATTGCTTTGGAAAGGTCTGATAAGACCGAGCTTTTCAGCTTGAGGAGCAGCAGTAGTGTTTGTCCCGAAGTCAGACGGTACTCTAAGACTTTGTGTTGATTACCGAGACCTCAATAAACAGACATTGAAGAACGAATATCCCTTGCCACGTATAAATGATCTGTTAGATCAATTAAATGGAGCAACAGTATTCTCCAGAATGGACCTAGCTACTGGTTTCCACCAATTACGTATAGCTGAAGACTGTATTCCTTTGACAGCCTTCAGGGGTCCCGATTTATTCTACGAATGGCTAGTAATGCCGTTCGGCTTGTGTAATGCTCCGACATACTTCGTCGATCTTATGAACAGAGTGTTCCGTGGTGTATTGAATAAATTTGTTCTAGTCTTCATCGATGACATTTTAATCTACTCCAAGTCGGGAGACGAACATGCAAAACATTTAGAACAAGTGTTGAAAATTCTGAGCAGAAATGTCTTAAAAGCTAAATTTTCTAAGTGTGTCTTCTGGTAGGATGAAGTTAAGTTCCTTGGCCATGTCGTATCAAAAGAAGGGATTGCTGTAGATCCAGGCAAAATTACAGCGATTCAGAACTGGAAACAACCTACTACCCCTACAGAAGTTCGAAGTTTCCTTGGATTGGCTAGTTACTATCGGAAATTCGTTCAGGATTTTTCAAAGATATCTGGTGTATTGACAAAGCTTACAAAGAAGCATGAGAAATTCAAATGGACTCCCGAATGTGAAGAAGCTTTCCAGGAGCTGAAACTGAAGTTGGAAACCGCTCCAGTATTGACAATTATAGAAGGCAACCAAGAATTGATTGTATGGACAGACGCTTCTATTCGAGGGCTAGGCGCAGTACTAATGCAAAAAGGCCAAGTGGTCGCTTATGTAAGTCGTCAGCTGAAGCCGCATGAAAGAAACTATGCAACTCATGATCTTGAGTTATTAGCTATCATGTTTGCTTTAAGAATCTGGAGGCATTATTTACTGGGCGAGAAGTTCGAACTATTCACGGATCATCAATCCTTGAAATATCTATTCACTCAGAAAGATCTAAACTTGAGACAACAGCGTTGGTTAGAATTCCTTGCGGCATATGATTTTGAAATTCTATACACTCCAGGGAAAGCCAATGTTGTAGCAGATGCGCTCAGCAGAAAGAATGAAATCATCGCCATTTTTTTCATCACGTCTTCATTAATTGACAGGATCGCGACCCTTCAAAAAGAGGATAATTTTGTAAAAGTAATGATCAAAAGAATCAATGAAGGCATAGACTCCAGCTTCCAAGTGGATAGTGAGGGAGTTTTGAGATTAAAAGGAAGAATTTGTGTTCCCGACATCTCCGAGCTAAAGAGAGAAGTACTTAATGAATGCCACAAGTCCAAATTAAGTATTCATCCCGGTGTGAGCAAAATGTATAACGATATCAAGCGCACCTTCTGGTGGAAGGCGATGAAAAGAGATATTTCATTATATGTTAGTAGATGCCCCACTTGTCAGCTAGTTAAGAGTGATCAGCAGAAATTGGCTGGACTATTACAACCACTAGAAATTCCAGGATGGAAGTGGGAGCAAATTTCGATGGACTTCATTGATGGCTTGCCTCGAACTAAGAAAGGAAACGACAGTATATAGGTAATCGTAGATCGCTTCATGAAGACTGCCCATTTCCTACCTGTCTGATCCAATAGAACGGCTCAAAGTTTAGCACAGATTTACTTTAAAGAAATAGTTAAACTACATGGAGTGCCGCTCAATATAGTCAGTGATAGAGATCCCCTGTTTACTAGCAAGTTCTGGGAAGCATTCCAGACAGAATTGGGATCCAAATTGAATTTAAGCACCGCTTATCACCCACAGACAGACGACCAAACTGAGCGGGTGAATAGAATTTTAGAAGATTTACTGCGGGCTTGCGTTATCGATTTTGGGGGCTCATGGGAAGATCACTTCCATTTAGCCGAGTCCTCTTACAACAATAGCTATCAAGCAAGTCTGGGAATGTCTCCATTTGAAGCATTATACGGTAGACCGTGCAGACCTCCCACATGTTGGGTAGAACCTGGCAACAGACTTGTGTTAGGGCCCGATATGATTCGAGAAGCATCGGATAAAGTCGATTTCATTAAGAAGCGATTGAAAACCGCACAGAGCCGACAGAAAAGTTATGCTGATGCCAGAAGAAGAGATTTATCATTTGTCGTTGGCGATTATGTTTATTTAAGAGTTTCTCCAATGCGGGGAGTAATCAGATTTGGCAAGACTGGGAAGTTGGCACCGAGATTTATTGGTCCCTTTCCTATACTTGAACGGATTGGAACTCTTGCATATAGGGTTTCATTACCTGATTGGTTGCCTGGTGTACATGATGTGTTCCACGTGTCTTTACTCAGAAAACATGTTCATGATCCAGATCTTGTTGTGGAAGAAGCAGCGCAACAGGATATAGACATAACTCCGGAATTAGCGCTCAGAAGAGAGCCATTAAAGACAGTTGGCAAAGAAACTAGAGAGCTAAGGAGCAAAAAGATTCATTTAGTCAAAGTGCAGTGGAGTAGTGATCCTAGAGACTATACTTGGGAGACTGAGGAAAGCATTAAACAAGCCTACCCCAAATGCAGAGTGGACATCTCTGACTAACTCCGGTGCAAGGTACCTTTATAATACTTTGCATTTACATTTTGTTTCCTACTTTGCAGTTATTTCCTTTTCGAGGACGAAAAGTTTTAAGTGGGGGAGATTGTAATAACCCGGAAAATGTGAACCAATTTAAAAATTTTAAATTTGGTTATTACCAAAGAATTTGAATAGTTGAAATACATATTTCAATAAAATAGAGAATTGGGTATAGTATTGCAGTTTGAAATTTTGAATAAAAACTTTATCTGACTGGGTGGAAAATATAACGGATTTTAGCGAAACTGAAAATATTTAAATCTGTTTATGAATACCTTTCTAATGAATCTGAAAAATCGAAGTTTCATAATGGGAATCAAAAGTTATGGCCGAATGAATTTTCAGAAAGGTCGCTATATAGCATATATAACCCCTGAAAATTGATATTCTGCATACGACCTCGGAATTCGACGAAACCACTTTTGTTGGGTTCGGGATGTCAAACTATTGCTAGGTTTCAAATTTCATAATTTTTGAAGCTAGTATGTGAGCGGGGCAAAAGAAAATGTGATTGATCAATTTCTGTTAAAATGGGTCGACCTAAAAATGGTCGTTTTTCAAACGAGCCCAGAATTCGACGAAACTAGTTTTGTTAGGACCGTATCGTTAGAACAAAGCTAGATTTATTTTTCTGGAATATTTCGATTCAGTTTGTGGCCCTGGCAAATTGAAATGTACGTTCAAATTAAATATTGAATGTTTTATATTTTATTTCGAAAAATAACTGACTGTAACAGTCTAATTGGCCAACGAAACATATCCCATTGTGTCCAGAATGGGGGTATTTAGCTAGGGGCGACAGTCGTTGGGTTTGATTTCGAGTTCGTTTGCAAAAACACAATTTAAAATTTCCTATAAAGTCTCGACCAATAGGATTTTTCCTTTAAAAAAAAAACTACGAAACCCTAGCCGCCACAGGCGATATCGATGATCCACGAAGCTCGAAACTTCCCTTCGACTTTCCCACCGCCACCGCCACCTATAGATCGCGCCACCACCGCCGTTCGACAGCCCTTCGTCCCCTCATCACATCCGACCAAACCTCACCCGCCACCATCGCCTGTATCGCCCGAACCACCTCCACGATGTCGCCGCCTTTCCGACGCCGCACCGCCTTCCTCCGACCACCGAGCTGACCCTGCTCCTAGGCGCAGGCGCGTCTCTCCAAGCCCGAGAGCATGGCACTACCTGATCGAAGCAACGATCGACGGATTTCACGAATTTTGCTAACCTAGTTTTGAATCAAAAATAAAGGTACGACCTTTATTATTCTGAAATGAAAATAACACTATAAAGCATTGCAAAACTTTGAAAAATAATATCTTTTTCGTTCGTTAACGAAATTCGATGAAACAGGAGACACCGTGACCGCAAGGAGGCTCTCTATCATCTAGAAGAAGCCGCGGATTTTTCTGATCTTCCTAGGATTTTTAGCACTGCAAAAACCAATGTGAGGAATCTAAACTAAATTGTGTGAATGGAATCGCGTTGTATAAATTATATAAGCGAAGTGTAATTTATATACGCATTGTATGCCTCATGTACATGTGTTGTATAAGTTATATTAGCGATGTATAAATTATACAAGCGTTGAATGAAACATATATGCTTTGAATTATGATGAAATGCAAGTGAATTATAATATATATATATATATATATATATATATATATATACATACTCCCCTCGTCCATAGACCATGGACGATATTTATTGCTTGTGATTGACGTGATATTATATGGTATGACGATGCTTGGAAAAAATTGTTTGTGGTTGATATTGTGGTTGAAAAATACCTTTGTGGTTGAAAAATACCCTCTTGTGGTTGAAATAAATTAGAGTAGGATTGTGGAATTGAAAATAAAACATCCCGCCTGCGTGCGAACTAGATGCATGATCCCCATTGTCAAAAACCGCGAGGTTTTAAGGTAGAGCGAGGAGCCATACTAGGGACGGTCCCGGTTTTAACTACCCTGCCGTTATGCTGCCGAAATTTTCTGAAATATACATGTGTTACATTAATTTTCATTCGTTGAAATAAATTACATATGCTGAAACAAATATTCATATGTTGAGTTGAAATTCATTCGTTGAATCAAAATTCATGTGTTGAATATTATTTGAATTTAACAAATAGCTTTAGCGATAAAAATCACATTTTTATATATATACAAACTATAGCGAATATTCATGTGTTGAGTTGCAATTCATTCATTGAGTTGAAATTCATGTGTTGAATATTATTTGAATTTAAACAAATAGCTTTAGTGATAAAAATCACATTTTTATATATATACAAACTATATAGAATATTCATGTGTTGAATTGAAATTCGTTCGTCGAGTTGAAATTCATGTGTTGAATGTTATCGTATTTTAAAATAAAATGAATAGACAGTAAAAACTACATTTTTATTGTGAATATGAAGTGTTAAAAACATTCACGTGTTGAATAAATATTTTTGATGATAAAAGTATTTCTTTTATCATGTATACGCTTTGATAAAAATACACACGTGTTGAAATAAATAATAGTTTGCTAGAAATATTATTATTGGCTTTGTTTTGCATATACATACATGTGTTGAACAGGAAAAATGGATAAGCTGTAGAGTAAAGAAATTATTTGCTTGCCCGACAAATAGGTAAACCTTGATGAGTTGGCTGCGCAATTTTATTTTTATATCAACTCCTGTGAATGCCATTGGATGCGGAGTGCTGGTTATTCTGTGTGAAATAATAAACATCGCCATAGGATAGTAACAATTAATTTTGAACTACATTACATGGCATACTTCTTGACGATAAGCATACTTCATCATATTCCACATAAGCAATTGGAGCTTGTGTGACGAGGTGGAAGATTTACCATACGAGCGAGAGGCTTGTATGGCGATGATTTTATACTACAGGTTGAACTGATGACTGATATGGACTATATAAAATATAACGATAAATTGCCAGATTAATAAAAACCCCACACGGGTCTGGAGTTGACAATAATCACGTCTTTCTAGTTATTAGATACGGCACATGGACTATTTATTTCCACACGGAAACGGGGTGACGAGAATTTATTCTCTGGAGTGATTATCTATACATGCTCCCCCGTAAACACCAGAATATATCACTATAAATATGTGGATGCTTTTTAGGATTTATTGGGTACCTAACACGGCCCAATAAATTTCCAAACCCCTCCCCGTACAAAGGAGGTTATGGCGAAATTTTTCGAAATATTAAGGCGTTAGTGAAATATTTGAAGTGAAAACGAAGTTGGAAATATAGAATGAACTATAGTTGGAATTATAGAATGAACTATATATATATAATTATAAATATAATTAAAAGGAATCGAAGCCGTGCAGTTCGTGTTTCGGAATCGTAATTTGAAACGATTAGTACGAGAAATCCGACCATCGGATTTTCCCGAAACCGCAACCGCTGGGTTCGCCTTGGAAATATCTTTCCAACGGCACCAACCTTGTAAAAATCCAACGGTTGGATTGTCCGGAATGTTTAATTCAGATCTGAAGAAAAATAGCGCCAGAATCGTTTATATTTATATATAAATATAAATATAATTAAATTAAATCGAATAACGACACTGTAGTTCGTATTTTGAAACCGTAACTTCAAACGACTAGTGTGGAAGATCCGACCGTCGGATTTTCACGAAAATGGAACCGTTGGGTTCGCTTTGGGAATATCTTCCCACTGATATAGACTTCGTAGAAATCCAACGGTTAGATTTTCCGATAAGTGTAAAACAAATTAGGGGGAAAACAGTGCCAGTGCCACGGCACGACCTGAAACGTCGTTTAATTAAATATGGCCATTTTTAAATAAATAAAAATGGCGAAAAATCGTTATAAATTATTATAAGCAACATAGATTGAAATAGATAAATTGGGCTTGAATTGTCTGATATTTGATGGTTGTATGTGCTTGACACGAAAATAACACTAAAGAACTAAAATATGGATGTCGAATAATATAACCATGGAAAGAATCGATTTAAATTCTAATTACGAGAATTGTTTGAAAAGGCCGAGCTAACCCTCATTTCAAATAATTTATCGAGCGATTCGAATTGGAAACTGCAAAGACGATTCAAGACCGACGATCTTCGTATCGGTTGGATGGGCGCTGCTGAGGTTCCTGACCAGAGTAGCTACCGTGAAGGAACGGAAGTAGTAGCCGTCTGAACGTATGTGTTGATTGTACGGATATACGAGGAATTTGACGCCTCCGGTTTCGTTCAGACCCAGAACGGACTTGTAAATGGACTGTGTGTCTGACATTGGATTTTTTTTCTATACTGATTGATCTCTGTTAAATATATATCTGTTTGGCGACGGAGAATTTATTCTTTTGCTTAACGCCCCTCTCTGAGACATACGAGCTCAGAGGTTATATATCGATGGAAATCAATCGTATGGAGTGGACTGCCTATGTGGCATGCCAAGATGCTGTGATCAAGGCTTCTGTTATAAAGCAAAGTCTTGTGGATGATGATCAAAGCACGGTCTGCGTGGCCTGGCTTTGTGTATAGCGTGGATTCGCGAGCCTCACACCCCGGTATGAGTTTAAAACGGGATACGGACCGCTGGGAGAGCACGACGTTTCTTTCTAGCTATGGTGGTGTCAGTGACTTACCAGCCCTGACATTTATATCTATTTTTCACCTATGTGGTTGTTGGAATGCGAGGCGCCTCGATTATAGGTCTGTAAGGACCGGGAAACGTGTGTTCAGGAATTGCCAATCCTCAAACGTAAGAGAGGACCGGCCCAGCCGATCCAGGGTTGCCCAGAGTGTGTAGTCCTGAGGCGTTTGCTAGAATGTCTCGAAGCGGAGAGGAGCTTGCCCCTTGCCTCGACTCATGACGGAAATCCAATTTCCAATACGAAATAACGGACTCGATTGTAGAACTAGTATGGCGACATAGTGGTATGGGGCACTTATGCCGTCTATGATTGATATTTATGATGCTATTCATTTTTGAAACATATATGCACTAGTAATAATATCAAATGATTTTGCTTTACACGTATCAAGCATATTTGGCCATTATAAGGGAAAACTCTATCCTCCGTCTTGCGTTGCATTGTGTGATGGGACCTGAGTCTTATAATGGCTTCATTCTTTTTAAAAGCATTTCGTTGTTTTAAAAGAATTTACTTTGTTTTAAATGCACTAGCAATCACTGGAGTAAACCCATTCCGCGAAAGTGGCGTGGTCCTATGATTTGCTTATTACTGTTGTTTAAACTGTTAAATAGATTCCTCATACCAGTCCCCATGACTGACTCGTTGTTTGTTTCACTTTGCAAATGCGGGTGCCCTTATTTTCACACGGGCAGCCTAGTTCACAGGTGACAGGTTGTTTTTGGCTCTGCACTGTTGCATAGAGTGCATTTTGGCTCATGGCGAGGCTGACTCCACAGACATGACTTTGACATTTTCCGCATTATTGTACTTATATTATGATTCCTCCACAGGCGATGCAGACTGCTTTACTTTCAGTACTTCTTATTGTATGTATATGTACCGCCTTCGGCAATGTAGACTGATACCCTTATTATGTCTCACTGCATATATGTATTCCGCCTCTGGCGATGACGACTGATCACTTCCCTTTTATTTACTAAGTTATATCCTACGCTGTGCTATTCTGATGTTGTTACATGTTGTGATTCCGCTGTCATATCCATGAAAATTATTCTATTTATTGTTTTTGCTATTATCTGTACTCTGCTATGATGATTAATGTGTTATATTCCAATGATTATCCTTAATACCGCCCCTCGGATTTTGGGATCGTCACAGGACTGGTGTGAGTAATCTCCAACCATTTGCTTAACTTTCAAAATCCTTTCGAAAGAAATGATAATCGTAAGACCGATCCACACATAAACACGGACGGTTTTTACCTTACGATAACCAAAAATATTTTTGATATCAAATCCAGTGATATTACAATAGTGTCTAAATCAATAAATAGAAATCTAGCGGAACGCTTGCATCTCACGCTCCATACATAAAACTAAATCGAAAACCGCAGGGTGCTTATTGGAGATTGGATTTCGACTATGACAAGGTATGGAACCATCTTCCGATAGTGTATCTCTAGATGGGAATACACTGGGTTCAACAAGAACGTCTTGCAACCCGGCCCACACATGGCTGACCACTCATTTAACTTGAGTGTATCGAGCGTATTATCACCAACGGTTGTGATCAGCAACCGTTACCGAAAGCATACAGCAACGAACAGAATAAGAAGCAAATGAAATTTCTCTAGATTAAGTGATAATACCCATAATGGGAATGACCCACATGGCCATGCTGCCTGCGCGATTTCTTTCATTTCGCGGTTAATGAGGCTTGAGGTCACGATTATCTTTCAGAACATATTTCCATTATTTACTTTGAATGCCACATCCTCAGATCCTTCCATCTACGTTGTCCTGGGACTGGACAAACCGAAGGCACCATTCTATTATTCCACTATGGGCAATTTCTAACTAGGATTAACAGAACAGCCCTTGCACTTTACTCTTCCTTTAATTATCTTCAGCAAAAGTTGATTCGTAATGCTTATGCCAATACGGAGTGGTTTTCAAAAAATAAATCTGATCCCGGTCTCTCCATATTGACAACAGAGGTATAAAATAAGCTAAAACTTTGATAGTTGGTGATTTAACCATCAAAAGGACATCCATTCAATCAACGATCCTATATTCCAAATGAAATTTCTACCGATTAACCATCAAACAATATTGGCCCCTTTTAAATCAATTTCTTATTTTATAATCATTTCCGATCCCCATTTCCCACCTTTCGTATCCTTTCAAAGCTCGATTTCCTCTCTCGATTCTTGGAAAAACATTTCCAATATCATAATTTCCTTATTCGAGAAAATGTCTCTTGTTCCAGTTAGAAAATATTTCTGTATATTCACAAATCCGTATTTTCTATATTTAGAAAATATACCTTATTAATATCAGAAATATTTCCATGTTCCATTTCTTAATTCCTCGTTGACCAATTGTAACACCCCGCGAATTCTATAACTGTGAAATTTACAAATTAAAGTATAATTAATTTTAAATCAAAGAACTAAGGGAAACGGGATACGCCATTGCGTTCGTCTCGGAAAAATACGCGAAATAGAGTCCGAGTTTTCGAAAAACGGAGTCCGTATGAAGAAGATATGGCCTTCGGAAGTTTTTGGATATAAATTTAAAATTCAAACAGAATAAGATAATTAAAAATCGGGCCCAATGGGCCAGGGCGGATAAACACCCGCCTAGGCCACCCAGGTCGACTGGGTTGTCGACCTGGGCTACCCATGTCGACAGGGCTGTCGACAGCCCTGTCGACAGGGGTGTCGACCTGGTCGAGCCCAGCCAACCTGGCTGGCCAGGTCTGTGTTTGGCCGATTTTCTGTGGTCTGCTTTGTCATTAGGGCTAGGTGGCAAGTTTTAATTGGTCTCTCTATCGAATGAATGGCTACGATCAATCCAGGCAACATCAATGGTCCTAATCAGTTCCTAACCTCTATATAAACAACCCTAGACTAAACCCTAATCTATTCATTCAAAAATAAGATCATAGCCGCCATGTTGCTGAGGAACGACAAAGAGTAGCCGCCAACTAGAGAGAGAATTAGGAGGAAAGTTCTAAAGCCTAAAGCTTAAAGCAACCTAAACAAATCAATTCAACAAAGGAATTGGCGTCTTCAATCCCTAAACTAGAGAATTCATCACACCATTGTAAGTAGAGTATTACTTTGGTATGAATAAACAATTGTGTTGGTTTGTATGCTTGAATTGTGGCAATAAAGTAATTCATATTTGTGCGTTCTTATCAATTTGAAATATTATATACATTTGGATATTTATGAATTATGTTATTCATGTTATAAAGAACTACATGCGGTAGTTCTATGCAAGTATACGTTTGGAATATTTCGCAAATTATGTAATCCATGTTGAAGCTACATGTATGTAGTTGATTTAAATTTATGCAAGTTTGGGGTTTTGCTTCTATGCCACCATGATGTATATTTTTGTGCATAAATCATTTTGTAAGTAATTAGAACAAGTTTGGTTATTATAATCCATAGGAAATTATGTTGAGAATTTGGCATCATGTATTAAGCCATGCTTTTGTACTAGAAAACCTATTTGCAAACTTATGAATATGGCTAGGCTATGAATGATATTGGGCATAATTGAAATCCATGATTAAGTCTATCTTGTTTACAAGAATTATATGATGACATATGTGGTACATGGCTAGGTTAGGTTCAAAAAGTCCCTTTTGTAAGTTTACATGACTAAAGTAAGAATCATGATTTCATGTTAGAAATATTTATGCCATGAACAAATTTAACTATACTTATGCCATGCTTATGTTTGACATTATGCCATGTTTATGCTAGAAGTATTTATGCCATGCTTATGTTTGACATTATGCTATGCTTATGCTAGAAATATTTATGCCATGCTTATGTTTGACATTATGCCTAAATAAAAATATAGGTTCATGTGTCAATAATGATATCTCAATTACAAGTTCACATGCTTTGATTCATGTCACCTATGTTTTATGACCAAAGTATATGTCACTACTATGCAAGTACACCAGTTTCTATTTTGTATTCCCAACGTCATATTGCAAGTTCATACGCTCACCTTCCCCTTTTTGTGTATGTAATCACGCCATAAGCCTCCCCTTTTCGCATGGCTAAATTTGGGCTTTAAAAGGCTAAGCCCAAAATATATAAACGGACGTGTAAAACGGGGGAAAATAACGTTGGGTTAAAATTAATTAATGAATGAAAATATAAAATAGAAGGGCCCAAATTCAAGTATGGGTTGGGCCCATGATTGGTGTAACCTTTACACCATTAACTTAATAATTGGCCGCAAATATTTACATATAAGAAATAAAGAAGAATGACAAGATATGTAAATGTAGAACATACGATGTGTTTAACCCGAGCTTGGATTGAGTTGTGATGTAAACCTGCCCGGAACCGCCCGGCTGTCCAGTAGTCACAACAATACCTATCCAATGTGGGAGGTTAAACATGGAGCCCAGCAAGGACCCGAGGTTAGACTGAGTTGTGGCGTAAGACTGCCCGGAACCAACCGGCAACAGGCAGCCACAACAATACCTGTCTAATGTGAGAGGTCAGGGCCTTAATAAGACAATTAAGGCTGAGTCAGGATTGTTAGGATTAAGTGAACTAAAGACTTAATCAGAATGGAACATGCTAAACTAAACGGACTGGTGGGGTTAGGTTAGGAAACACTTAACCAACTTAGCATGTTGGCTAGAGATAGAAAACCTACTAACGGGGGACCCTTTTCAGCAGTAACCCTAGAAGGTGTATCAGGATACCCTGAAACTAGGCAGGGTGGGGCACGATTACTGGGCTGATTGTAAGAGGTCAAAGCAACGGCGGTGGTGTAGCAGTGTAGGTTCTAACGGAGTGCGGGCGTGCACACACTCCGGCGCAGAAAAATAAGGCACTGGACACCAGTAGCATACCTGTGCACTCTAAGGTTGTGTCGGGTTGCCACTATGGGACTTGATACACCCCATGGTGGGACCAGCATAGGTAACTACAACATCGGGGGCCGTAAGACACATGTAACTATGCGAGTAGGAGCCGATCATCATAGAATGGATCACATCACCCTGATTTTGGGGTGCCAGTTGGAAACTAGTTTATATGGGTTCAGAGATCAACATGGGGTACGATAGTATATTCGACCCTAGACAACTTAACCAAGTTTATAGTGCATGCCCACTTCTTGTTTATACTTATCATACCCAGTTCTTTATTCATAGACAAAATAGTACTAGACTTACTCAGGCTTTATGTCTGACTCTACTTTTCTTTCGTCTTCTTTCTTCCGTTCCCCCCCCCCCCCCAGGTCCTCAGGGAGGGAACACAGCAGCTTGACCAACCTCAACATCCAGCTTGAAGAAGAGAAATGTATTGCTTGGACTTTCCTGTTTTGAACTATGGCTTTGGACAATCCACTATGGGGCTTTTGCAGTTTATCTATGTTTTATTTATGCTACTTTAAATAATGTACTCAAGACATATTATGAAAGTGTTATGTTATGTTTTTGGAAAGGATGTTGTTGTAACACGTATTTGACTTTATGAAATAAAATTTGTTGTTCTTCCGCTGTTTACAAATATGTGTTCTTATATCTGTCTTGTATATCTGTGACTTGTACTTATAAACCTCCACCAAAATTAGGGCATTCCCTTTGAGAGTGACCCTAACGGAGGTGGGGTGTTTCACTTGGTATCAGAGCATAGGTTTACCAGATAAGATAAAAAGTTTTGAAAGATTATTTTCAAAAAGGAAATTTAAAGAAGCATTTTTAAAAGAAAAATATTATTTTATTTTAAAAAGGCAAAGTCCACCCCCCAAAGCCATAGGAACTATCTCTTATCCTTCGTTTTGAATCTATCCTTTTTGTTTCAGCATGTCCCAAGAACTTAACTTGCCGGAAGGGGTGCCAATACCTGGTTGGTTTAGACGGTTCTTAGAAGCAAGGGCCACTCAGCTAGGTCCTACCGTTCCTCCTCCCCCAGCGGAAGGAAATCATCCAGCCGCAGCGGCACCTTTTCCTCCACCTCCTCCTCGGGGAAACACATTCGCTAAGATATGTAAAGATTTTAAAGCTATGGGAGGAAGGGATTTCCATGGAACTGAGTCCTTCGTGGCAGCTAGAAATTGGCTGAAAGAAACTGAGGACCTATTCATCATCTTTGAGGTAGAAGATAGACAAAAAGTACAGTTGGCAGTGTGGCTATTGAAGGGCGAGGCTTCCTACTGGTGGGAAGTCACTAATGCTGAAAGACCAGTGGAGACATGGGAGGACTTTAGAGCAAGGTTTGAGACCAAATTTCTCTCAGATGCGGAAAGAAGTTTGCAGCTGGAAAAATTCTTATTTCTTAAACAAGGGGACAAGACAGTCAGAGAGTATGTGAATCAGTTCGATGAGCTGGCTAGGTTTGGGCTTGACCTAGTCAATACCCCGCACAAGAAGGCTCTCCGCTTCGTCAAAGGGTTGAATGAGCCATTATACAGTTTGGCCATGACCCATATACCCATGGGAGCCACGTATGAAAGATTGGTGCAAATGGCATTGCTGAATGAAGAGGATAAGGGCAAGAAGAAAGAGGGTTTGCAGCCCAAGAAGACAGACTTTAAGAAGGGCGGGAAAGGCAAAATAGAGAAGAGGAAGTGCAATTTCTGTGGCAAAGTGGGGCACTTAGTAAAGGACTGCCGGAAAAAGAAGGCCAAGGAAAATGGTGGGTGCTTTTCTTGCGGTGAGACAGGCCATAGGGCTAAGGACTGCCCAAAGAAACGAGGATAGGGGCAGAGGGCTGGATCCACCCCAGGGGCATAGGTTCATGTGCTGGAAGCGCCACCTCTGCAACAGCGAGGTATAAATACTTCTGTAGAAAGTGTAGTTTATCTTTATGATCACCCCGTTCGCACTTTGTTTGATTCTGGCGCATCACACTCCTTTATCTCGTCTGCTTTAGTAGAATCTCTGCACCTAAAAACTAGTATGGTAGAGGACCCCTTAATTGTTTCAAACCCAATTGGGGGCCTAGCTCATTTGTCTATGATCTGTGTGGGATTGAAAATTTCTATCCTAAGTGTAGAATTTCAATGTAGTGCCTTTGTTTTGGGCTTTTCGGGGTATGGTTTGATTTTGGGTATGGATTGGCTATCCAGTAATGGGGCCATCCTTGATTGCGAGAAAAGGGTTGTTAGGCTCCTAACCCAGCTCGGTAATACTTTGGAAATTTCTTGTAATCCCTCGTATGCGGTTACGCTTAGTTATCTTGAATCGCTAGATGCCTCTGTTGAAAATTTGCAATCAGTTAGAGTGGTCCGGGAATATCCGGATGTCTTCGAAGAGGTGAAGGGCTTGCCTCCGAAGCGAGAAATAGACTTCCGCATATATCTTGTAGATAATGTAAAGCCCGTTGCGTTGCCCGTTAGACACATGGCTCCACGAGAAAGGAAAGAGCTCAGTAAACAGATTAAAGAGCTTCTAGAAAAGGGGTTCATTAGGAGGAGCATTTCAGAATAGGGCGCTCCAGTAGTGTTCGCCACTAAGGCTGAAGGTTCATTTCGCTGATGCATGAGTTGTAAAGAATCACCTTAGTAAGTACATTTGGCAACATAGTTGACATTTGTTTATTTTCAAGAGATAATTCATCTATGTGGAATACCTTCTAGTAAGTGAACAAGATCAAAGATTCACTAATGAATTTTGGAGAGCTTGCATGGAACCATGAGTACGCAGTTAGGCTTGAGCCAAGTATACTAGAAGGAGAATAAGTGAAAGAGGAACGAGAAATAGGTTCCAACTCATATTTTGGAAACAAGAATTAAGAAGCTACGAAATTGTGAAGTTAAAGACGGACAAAGCATAATGGAGTTAAGCTCAAGAAATGCGACTTAGAAGATTGAAGACTAGATTCGTGCATCATATCTCTTCTTAAGAGTATATCTTTGATCCCTCTCTTCCTGTAGAGCTTACTTGCATGCTATCTTTTGTGTATATCCTCTCGGTCCCATTCTCAATCCAATTTCTGTTGCAAACCTCATAGGGAGTATGACTCATCTGTTAGTAACACATGTTGGGGCTCGAGGGTGTTCATCGGTTTGACTAAAGTTTTCGGGTTTTATAGGATACAGATTGGTCTTAGGAAGGGACTCCCTTGTGACCTAAAAGGAGTCCATCATGCTTAGTTGCCTAGAATCATATATGGTGGTTGGGCTGATTAACTCTTTGGGTGTCAGTCTGATGTTGATTTCGGTCTTCGGGGCTGATGCTTAGAGAGTTCTTCTCCTAATCAGTATATATGTGGCATAGGTTTTCAGTTTTGACATTGCCTAATGGGCACAAAGTTTTTACTTGCTTCTATCATTCGATTATACCTTTAGATAGGAACAATTGGGAAAATGTCCTATAGATTAGAGCTACCCGAGAAGATTGGCCGGAGTCCACAACGTTTTTCACGTTTCACATCTCCGAAAATGTCTACATGAGTCTGCTAAAGTGGTAGAGCCAAATATCCTCGAAGAGGCCGAAGTGGAACGCGAAGCAACCATAAGAAAAGTTCCAACACGCATATTAGGAACGGAAGTGAAGAAGCTACGCAACCGCGAAGTCAAGCTCGTCAAAGTTCAATGGAGCGACGCCGAGGGAGACGCGACTTGGGAAACTGAAGCTAGAATCCGTACAGCCTACCCTTTTCTGTTCGAGGGTACATCCTTGATCTTTCATTTTCCTTAAGTTGCGTTTTTATCTATCTTTTTAGGTATATTTCCTCGACCTTATCTTTTAGGTAGAATCTTTTTGGATGGAAACATGTAATTGAAACATGTTATGTATGATGGTTGCAAGTGATTGCTAGTGGTTGCTCGTGGTTGCATATACACACACAATCTAGGTTTTAGATCGGCTCAGTCACTTCATATTGCATATGCATATATGTTTGCTTTCATATGTGGTTGAACTTTAATGTGTTGTCATATGGATGTTGCATTTGTATTGAATGACTGTGCACTCATGTAGAATCAAGAATAGGGAAATTTGCATACATAATGGATTCATGGCACTTACATAATTCGCATTAAGGAGGTCAACTGAATCAGTAGACCGCCTGATTTTGCATTAGATAAGTACATGTACACACACACTTCGCATATGATCATGAAGCATTAGAAGTCTTTTAAGGACAATGGATGCTCGTGTTTGATGGATGAGTAGATGGATGATTGGATGATAGGATATACATTCCTCCTAACTTGAAGATTTCGGGGACGAAATCCTTTTAAGTGGGGGAGAATGTAACACCCCGCGAATTCTATAACTGTGAAATTTACAAATTAAAGTATAATTAATTTCAAATCAAAGAACTAAGGGAAACGGGATACGCCATTGCGTTCGTCTCGGAAAAATACGCGAAATAGAGTCCGAGTTTTCGAAAAACGGAGTCCGTATGAAGAAGATATGGCCTTCGGAAGTTTTTGGAATTAAATTTAAAATTCAAACAGAATAAGATAATTAAAAATCGGGCCCAATAGGCCAGGGCGGATAAACACCCGCCTAGGCCACCCAGGTCGACTGGGCTGTCGACCTGGGCTACCCATGTCGACAGGGCTGTCGACAGCCCTGTCGACAGGGGTGTCGACCTGGTCGAGCCCAGCCAACCTGGCTGGCCAGGTCTGTGTTTGGCCGATTTTCTGTGGTCTGCTTTGTCATTAGGGCTAGGTGGCAAGTTTTAATTGGTCTCTCTATCGAATGAATGGCTACGATCAATCCAGTCAACATCAATGGTCCTAATCAGTTCCTAACCTCTATATAAACAACCCTAGACTAAACCCTAATCTATTCATTCAAAAATAAGATCATAGCCGCCATGTTGCTGAGGAACGACAAAGAGTAGCCGCCAACTAGAGAGAGAATTAGGAGGAAAGTTCTAAAGCCTAAAGCTTAAAGCAACCTAAACAAATCAATTCAACAAAGGAATTGGCGTCTTCAATCCCTAAACTAGAGAATTCATCACACCATTGTAAGTAGAGTATTACTTTGGTATGAATAAACAATTGTGTTGGTTTGTATGCTTGAATTGTGGCAATAAAGTAATTCATATTTGTGCGTTCTTATCAATTTGAAATATTATATACGTTTGGATATTTATGAATTATGTTATTCATGTTATAAAGAACTACATGCGGTAGTTCTATGCAAGTATACGTTTGGAATATTTCGCAAATTATGTAATCCATGTTGAAGCTACATGTATGTAGTTGATTTAAATTTATGCAAGTTTGGGGTTTTGCTTCTATGCCACCATGATGTATATTTTTGTGCATAAATCATTTTGTAAGTAATTAGAACAAGTTTGGTTATTATAATCCATAGGAAATTATGTTGAGAATTTGGCATCATGTATTAAGCCATGCTTTTGTACTAGAAAACCTATTTGCAAACTTATGAATATGGCTAGGCTATGAATGATATTGGGCATAATTGAAATCCATGATTAAGTCTATCTTGTTTACAAGAATTATATGATGACATATGTGGTACATGGCTAGGTTAGGTTCAAAAAGTCCCTTTTGTAAGTTTACATGACTAAAGTAAGAATCATGATTTCATGTTAGAAATATTTATGCCATGAACAAATTTAACTATACTTATGCCATGCTTATGTTTGACATTATGCCATGTTTATGCTAGAAGTATTTATGCCATGCTTATGTTTGACATTATGCTATGCTTATGCTAGAAATATTTATGCCATGCTTATGTTTGACATTATGCCTAAATAAAAATATAGGTTCATGTGTCAATAATGATATCTCAATTACAAGTTCACATGCTTTGATTCATGTCACCTACGTTTTATGACCAAAGTATATGTCACTACTATGCAAGTACACCAGTTTCTATTTTGTATTCCCAACGTCATATTGCAAGTTCATACGCTCACCTTCCCCTTTTTGTGTATGTAATCACGCCATAAGCCTCCCCTTTTCGCATTGCTAAATTTGGGCTTTAAAAGGCTAAGCCCAATATATATAAACGGACGTGTAAAACGGGGGAAAATAACGTTGGGTTAAAATTAATTAATGAATGAAAATATAAAATAGAAGGGCCCAAATTCAAGTATGGGTTGGGCCCATGATTGGTGTAACCTTTACACCATTAACTTA
Source organism: Allium sativum (assembly GCA_030737875.1). Lineage (NCBI taxonomy): Eukaryota > Viridiplantae > Streptophyta > Magnoliopsida > Asparagales > Amaryllidaceae > Allium > Allium sativum. The sequence goes on from CM060926.1 coordinate 297,387,099, forward strand.
ATAATTGGCTGCAAATATTTACATATAAGAAATAAAGAAGAATGACAAGATATGTAAATGTAGAACATACGATGTGTTTAACCCGAGGTTGGATTGAGTTGTGATGTAAACCTGCCCGGAACCGCCCGGCTGTCCAGTTGTCACAACAATACCTATCGAATGTGGGAGGTTAAACATGGAGCCCAGCAAGGACCCGAGGTTAGACTGAGTTGTGGCGTAAGACTGCCCGAAACCAACCGGCAACAGGCAGCCACAACAATACCTGTCTAATGTGAGAGGTCAGGGCCTTAATAAGACAATTAAGGCTGAGTCAGGATTGTTAGGATTAAGTGAACTAAAGACTTAATCAGAATGGAACATGCTAAACTAAACGGACTGGTGGGGTTAGGTTAGGAAACACTTAACCAACTTAGCATGTTGGCTAGAGATAGAAAACCTAGTAACGGGGGACCCTTTTCAGCAGTAACCCTAGAAGGTGTATCAGGATACCCTGAAACTAGGCAGGGTGGGGCACGATTACTGGGCTGATTGTAAGAGGTCAAAGCGACGGCGGTGGTGTAGCAGTGTAGGTTCTAACGGAGTGCGGGCGTGCACACACTCCGGCGCAGAAAAATAAGGCACTGGACACCAGTAGCATACCTGTGCACTCTAAGGTTGTGTCGGGTTTCCACTATGGGACTTGATACACCCCATGGTGGGACCAGCATAGGTAACTACAACATCGGGGGCCGTAAGACACATGTAACTATGCGAGTAGGAGCCGATCATCATAGAATGGATCATATCACCCTGATTTTGGGGTGCCAGTTGGAAACTAGTTTATATGGGTTCAGAGATCAACATGGGGTACGATAGTATATTCGACCCTAGACAACTTAACCAAGTTTATAGTGCATGCCCACTTCTTGTTTGTACTTATCATACCCAGTTCTTTATTCATAGACAAAATAGTACTAGACTTACTCAGGCTTTATGTCTGACTCTACTTTTCTTTCGTCTTCTTTCTTCCGTTCCCCCCCCCCCCCAGGTCCTCAGGGAGGGAACACAGCAGCTTGATGTAACGACCCAGAAAATCTGAACCAATTTAAAATTTTTAAATTGGCTAAAATAATGGATTTTAAATATTTAAAATAAATATTTTAAATAATGGCGATGAAAACTGAGTTGAAATCGACATTTGAAAACCAATATAATTAATTATAATTATATATAGAATTGAAAATGGCGCGGTAGTTCGATAATTCGATTTCAAACTTCAATTGAATATACCGGGTGCAAAACAATCCGGATTTTAGTGAGACCAAAAATAATGGAATCTAATTGGTAATATCTTTCTAACGGATCTGACCAATCGAAGTTTGATAGCGGGAATCAAAAGATATGTCCAGTTGAAAATTCTGAATAGTCGCTATGGAATTCAGGCCCTTAAAAATGGACATTTTGCAGATGACCTCGGATTTCGACGAAACCACTTTTGTTGGATCCGTAGTGTCAAGTTATTGTTAGGTTTCAAATTTCATAATTTTTCGAATCAATATGTGAGCGTGGCAAAGGAAAACGCGTTTGACCGATTTCAGTTGATTTTAATCGACTGGAAATTGGCCATTTTTCAAACGGTCTCAGAATTCGACGAAACTAGTTTTGTTAGGACCGTATCGTCAATATGAAGCTAGAAAATATTTTTCTGGAATTTTTAGTGTTAGTATGTGACCCCGGTAATTTGAAATGTGCGTTTAAAATTCAATATAGTGATTTAAATGAAAATTCAAAAGGAAACTGATTATAACGATCAAACCAGCTTGCGATACATATCCCATTGTGTTCGGAATGGGGGTTAAACGCTATGGACGACAGGCGGTGGGCCTCGTTTCGAGGTCGTATGTAAAAGTCAACTTTTTGAATAAATAATAAATAAAAATATATATATATTTTTTTATTCCCTCCCTCCCTCTTATCTTCTGCTTGCCCCCCCCCCCCCCGTTCGTTTTAATTCTAAACAGAAAAAAAAAAAAACCCTAAGCGAAATGAAGCCGCCGCCTCCTCCCTCGAAGCCGCCTCTTCCTCCCAGCGCCCACACCCCGAAGACCCAAGCCGCCACCAGACCCCAAGATCGCGACGCCTCCAGATCGAAGCTGCCACCTCGAAGCGAGCGCCGACGACATCTTCTTCCCCCCCTCCTTTTTCCGCAGCTTCGGTGAGCATTTCCCTTTTTTTTTTTTTATTTATTCAGTAAAAACTGTTTTGATTTTATATTTAAACTGCGTTGATTTTATATTTAAAACTGATTTATAAAAAAGTATAAACTGATTTATAAAAAAAGTATAAACTGATTTATTTTTAAAAAAAGTATAAACTGATTTATTTTTAAAAAAAGTATAAACTGATTTATTTTTAAAAAAAGTATAAACTGATTTATTTTTAAAAAAGTATAAACTGATTTATTTTTAAAAAAAGTATAAACTGATTTATTTTTAAAAGAGAAAAACTGTTTTTGAAATAAAGATTAAAAACTGAATTTTATAAAAAAATAAAAACTGATTTAGTTTTAAAGGTAAAAGCTTTAAAATGGGTAGAAAAAGATTTGAACTTGCAAATGTGAAAATCATATTTTTATATGTTGAAAGCAAAAGTAAAAATCATATTTTTATATGTTGAAAGTCGAAATAAAAATCATATTTTTATATGTTGAAAGCAAAAGTAAAAATCATATTTTTATATGTTGAAAGTCGAAGTAAAAATTCGATTTTTATATATTGAATAGCATAGTAAAAATTCTATTTTTACATATGTAGAGAATACGGGCGAAAGCGACAAATAGGCGAAGATTTCTATTAAGAAGAGTCGTGCAGTTGGATAGCTATTGGTGAGATTTCTGATTTAAAAATTCATGTGTTGAATTTGAAAGTGAATTGCTATATATATATATATATATATATATATATATATATATATACGCCCCTCGTCCACAAACCATGGACGATATTTATTGGTTGAAATTGTTGTGAAAATTGAATGGTTGTTTGGGATTGTTTGTGATTGATATTGGTTGATTGAGGTTGAAAAATACCCATTGGTGGTTGTGAAATATTTGGTTGAAACCACATAGGATTAGTTTGTGGAAATGAAATAAATATATACATGCCGCCTGCGTGCGAACTAGATGCATGATCCCCATTGTCAAAAACCGCGAGGTTTTAAGGTAGAGCGAGGAGTCGTACTAGGGACGGTGCCGGTGTAACTACCCTGCCGTTATGCTGCCGAAATTTTGAATAATATTTGTGTGTTTGAATTATTTTTATATGCTTAAACTATATTTATTCATTGTATTGAAAACATTCTTGTGTTGAATTGATATTCATTCGTTGTTTAGCAATTCATGAGTTAAATGGTATTCATATTTTGAAATAAATTGTTCGATAACAAAAATCACATTTTTATCTATATATAAAAACTATTGAAAACATTCATGTGTTGAATTGATATTCATCCGTTGTTTAGAAATTCATGTGTTGAATGGTATTCATATTTTGAAATAAATTGTTTGATAATAAAAATCACATTTTTATCTATATATAGAAACTATTGAAAACATTCATGTGTTGAATTGATATTTATTCGTTGTTTAGCAATTCATGAGTTAAATGGGATTCATATTTTGAAATAAATTGTTAGATAATAAAAATCACCTTTTATCGACTATATGAACTATATAGAAAAATAGTGTTTTGAAATGAATCGTTTTACAATAAAAATCACATTTTTATTGTATGCATAAATCGTTGAAATGTGAAATGTTAAAAATAGCCACTTGTTCAAAATAAACATATATGAGTTGAAATATTCATTAATTAGCTAATGAAATGATTTGCACCTATTTATGGAACATTAGAATGAATGGAGTTTTTAAACCAAATAGAAATCAAATATGAAGTTGAATAGAAAATGAAAAATGATATGAACTGTATATATATGTACATGCAATATTCATTGAACAGGTTATAGCAAAGGGGCTAGAGAAGAGGAATAAAATTTTGTGCCCGACAAATAGGTACACATTTACTGATTTGTTTGGGTGATGATTTTGAGCCTGTTGGCTAGCCGCTTGGCTTTTTCTTTTTCTTTTTGAGATTAGAAGGACCGGGACGCTATTTGCAATTTCCCGACGCTCCCGGTGCAGGGGAGGTTATGGCGAAATTTTTCCAAAATTTAAGGTGTTAGAAAAATTTTTGAAGTGAAAACGATATAGAAATCATTGAATGAACTATATTTATATAACTATATAAATATAAATAAAATTAAAACGAAACGAAGCCGTGCAGTTCGTATTTCGAACCCGTGATTTCAAACGACTAGTACGGGAAATCCGACCATTGGATTTTCCCGAAATCTCAACCGTCGGGTTCGCCTTGGAATAATCTTTCCAACGGCACCAACCTTGTAAAAATCCAACGGTTGGATTGTCTGGAATGTTTAATTCAAATTTGAAGAAAAACAGCGCCAGAATCGATTTTATTTATATATAAATATAAATAGAATTATATTTAATCGAATAACGACGCTGCAGTTCGTATTTTGAAATCGAAATTTCAAACGATTGTACCGGGAGATCCGACCGTCGGATTTTCCCGAAACTGGAACCGTTGGATTCGTTTTGAAAAGACCTTTCTAATGATGTAAATTTTGTGAAGATCCAACGGTTAGATTTTCAGATATGTGTAAATCAAATCTGAAGAAAAACAGCGCCACGGCCGCCTTATGGCCCGAAGCGTCGTTTTGAATAAAATGGCTATTTTAAAATAAATAAAAATAGCGATAAATAGTTATAAAATATCGTAAGCGATATGGAATGGAAATAAACTGAATTTGCTTGATTTATGTGATGTTTGATGGTTGAATGTGTTTGGTGTGAAAACTATATAAAGAACACAATTGGTGTTGTCGAATAATTTAACCATTGAAATAAATCGATTTGAAATTCTAAATATACGTGAATTATTTGAAAAGGCCGAGTTAATTCTCATTTCGAATGATCGACCGACGATTGAAATTCGAAGATGAAGACGATGGTCGAAGACCGGAGATCTTCACCTCGTTTGGATGGTAACCGAGGTCCTGATTGGGAGGCATCCCGAAATATGGATAATGAGTGGTGATCGTTCAGACATACGTGTTGATCGAAGGGTTTGCGAGGTATTTAGTGCCTCCGGTTTCGTTCAGACCCAGAACGGACTTGTAAATGGACTGTGTGTCCGACATTGGAATTTGTTCTATGTGATTGATAGCCATCAGTTGCACGGGGTGAATTGCCTGTGTGGCATGCTAAGATGCAGTGATCGGGACTTCTGTTGAAAAGCAAAGTCTTATGGTGATGATCAAAGCACCGCCTGTGTGGCGCAGCTTTGTGTATAACGTAAATTCACGAGCCTCACACCCCGGTAGGAACCTAAAACGGGAGGAAGGACCTCAGGGAGGGCATGCGTTTCTTTCTAGCTAGGGTGGTGTCAGTGACCTACCAGCCCTGACATTTATATACTTTTCACCTATGTGGTTGTTGCTGTTGCGAGGCGCCTCGGTTTGATCGGACGATCCGGGTCCGATGGAGTCATTCGTTGGCTCGTTTACGCCCCAAAGGGCGGGGAAACGTATTGTTCAGGCATAATAATCCACATCGGTGGACCGGCCCTGACGATCCAGGGGGCAGTTGCGGCTGTTCCTGAGGGGCGGGCTAGAGCGTCTCGAATTCGGTAAGGACTATCTTTTGCCTTGGTTCATGACGGAAATCCAATTTCCAAATACGATATCGTGCGGTTTTGATTGTATACCTATATATGGCGACATAGTGGTATGGGGCATTAATGCCGTCTATGATTGATAGTTATGATTTGAAATTGTTTTCAAAACATATAAACACTAGCAATAATATCAAATGCCTTTGTTTTATTCGTATCAAGCATATCTTGGCCGTTAGAAGGTAAAAACTCTATCCTCCGGTTTGCGTTGCATTGTGTGATGGGAACTGAGTCTTATAACGGCTTCATTTTTATAAAAAGCATAGCGATGTTTAAAAGAAAGATTTGTTTTAAAGCACTGGCAATCCAATGGAGTAAACCCGTTCCACGAAAGTGGCGTGGTCCTGTGATTAGCCATATTATATATGTGTTGAGTAGATTTCTCATACCAGTCCCATGACTGACTCGTAGTTTGTTTCACTCTCAAACTCGGGTGCCCCTTTTTCTACACGGGCAGCCTTGTATTCAGGTTTAGCTGGTTCTTTCTGGATAGCTGGAGCTGAAGATGGATTCTATCATTTATTTCTTTTTATGCTGTTCAGCTCCTATTGTACATATTTTGTTTATTTCCGCTGTAGGCATTTATGTATAGCTGAACTGTACTTGTACTAAGTAACATCCTGTATACTGTGTAACTCTGATGATTACTTTTATCCAGTATATTTTGTTGTTCATTCTGGTGTATTTATTTAATTCTGTTATGCTATTTTATGTTTCTGTGTTATATTCCAAAGATAACCTTGTTTCCGTGAGAACGGGAATTCGGGTCGTCTCACGTGGTATCAGAGCTTTGGTTAAGCTTAGTTCTGGAATATAACATTTGAACGGACTCGTCAGAAATAGAACCAGTAGTGTTCTAGGACGGGTAACTCTATACAGATAGGATCAGTAATATCCTAGTATGAGTAAAGCAGAATGAAATTACACCTTGATAGACACATTTACATTTGAAGTATGTGTTTCTATATTTTAAAGTACCTTTTCTGTGACCTGACACTTGATCTGCTATTTGCAGAAGAACTAGAAAATGAGTGTCAGAAACAGAAGGAATGCAGAACCGGATATTGAGGCCCTATTAATCAAATATCGAAATATGGGTGGAATACCGTTCTCTGGTGAAGAATCTATTATGAAGACACAAGCTTGGATTCGTTCGGCTGAGAAAATCTTCGAAGCATTAAAACTTAAAGATGACTAGAAAAGATTGCTGGCCTCCTGGGCTCTCAAAGACGAAGCTTTGTTTTGGTGGGATTCGGTTATACAGAATAATCCAGAAGGTGATATCACCTGGGATAGATTCAAAGTGATTTTCTTAGGAAGATTTACTCCTCCCGAAGCAACTGAGCGATTATGCGATGAATTTTCTTATTTGATACAAGGTGATATGACCATTCCCGAATATCATAAGAAATTTAATGAACTTTCTCACTTTGCTCCTCATCTAATTCAAAATCCGAAGAGGAAAAACATGAGATTTATTTACGGACTTCAAAGGAAATATCAGAATAAAGTATTGGGGCATGTGAAGCTTCCTTTTCCAGAAATGATTTACATGGCTTATCAGTATGAAGATCTCCATAAGAAAGGAATGTTGCACGACGAAGAAGAAGTCTGTTCTAGTGACAAAACAGAGTCAGAAACTGATATTCCTGAAACCAGTACGAGGTCTGAAGTCAATAAGAGGCCCAGTGCCAAGAGAAAAAGGGCTGAATCTGGGAACGAACGAATAATGACCGCCACGTGCTCAAGCTGCAATAGAAAAGGACATTTGGCGATAAGTTGCAAATCTTGGAACGAACAAAGAAAGAGTAGATCTAAACCAAAGAAGGATTTTCAAGGAAAGCAAAGGTGCAATCAATGCGATCAGTTTGGTCATGTAAAGCAAGATTGCTGGCAGTTGAAAAAGACTGAAATAGTTCAAGTGAATGAAGTGGCAGAAACTTCTGAGCCCTCAGCTATTCAGGAAATGCCAGATGTTTTAGAAGGCACGCTAACTGTCAAAGACATCCCAGTTAAAGTACTGTTTGACACAGGCGCGTCACGAAGCTTCATTGCAAAGCATGCAGCTAAGAAACTTGATTTAAATTTGAAGAAGCTCAAGGAACCAATGACTGTCCAGAATCCAGTTGGGGGTTCCATTGATCTCAGTTGGATTTGTGGAGTGCCGGTTTCTTTCTCTCGTTATCGATTTCCTACCATCGCAGCCGTCATGAATTTTAAAGAGTTTGATCTTATCTTGGGGTTAGACTGGTTGACTAAATATGAAGCTGAAGTTAAATGCGCCGACAGAGTCGTAAAGGCGAAGATTAAATCAGGTGATTATATAACCATTCCCTGTGAAGGTCAGAATGCTAATAGAAAAGACTTCTGGGCAGCTTTGAATGTTTCTCCCGCCCAAATAGAAAATATCCCTGAAATCACTGAGAATATTCCTGACCTCATTAAAGATATTCATGTCGTCAAGGATTATGCGGATGTGTTTGAGGAAGTCGTTCGCTTACCTCCGCAGAGAGAAATAGATTTCAAGATTGCTTTAGTTCCCAATGCAAGGCCGGTAGTTCACGCTATTCGAAGAATGTCCTTGAAAGAGAAAGAGGAATTAGACAATCAAACAAGACAGCTAGTATGGAAAGGTCTGATCAGGCCTAGTTTCTCTGATTGGGGTGCAGCAGTGGTGTTTGTCCCAAAATCTTACGGTACTCTACGTCTATGTGTGGATTATCGTGATTTAAACAAGCAGACTATAAAGAACAAATATCCATTGCCGCGGATTGATGATTTGTTGGATCGATTAAATGGAGCACAAGTATTTTCACGAATGGACCTAGCTACAGGTTTCCATCAACTTCGAATTGCCGAAGAATGTGTTCCAATGACAGCGTTCAGAGGTCCCGACCTATTCTACGAGTGGTTAGTAATGCCATTCGGCTTATGTAACGCTCCAGCTTATTTCGTCGATCTGATGAACAGAGTATTCAGAGGAGTATTGAATAAATTTGTTCTGGTTTTTATTGATGATATTCTAATCTTCTCTAAATCAAAGGCCGAACATGAAAAACATCTGGAACAGGTTCTAGAAATCCTCAGAAGGAATGTATTGAAAGCCAAGTTTTCCAAATGTATCTTCTGGCAAGATGAAGTGAAATTTCTGGGTCATGTAGTATCGAAAGATGGAATCGCTGTGGATCCAAGCAAAATCACAGCTATTCAGAATTGGAAACAGCCCAGTACTCCCACTGAAGTCCGCAGTTTTCTCGGATTGGCTAGTTATTATCGGAAGTTCGTTAAAGACTTTTCTAAGATATCTGGTCACTTAACAAAGCTTACAAAGAAGCATTCTAAGTTCAAATGGACTCAAGAGAGTGAGGAGGCTTTCGAAGAGCTAAAGTTGAGATTAACCACAGCTCCAGTGTTAACCATCATCGATGGCAACCAGGATTTGAAAGTCTGGACTGATGCTTCTAGGGAAGGCCTTGGCGCAGTGTTAATGCAAAGAGGTCAAGTTATTGCTTATGCTAGCCGTCAACTGAAACCGCACGAGAAAAACTATGTAACTCATGATCTTGAGTTATTGGCTATCATATTCTCTTTGAAAATCTGGAGACACTATCTTCTGGGCGAGAGATTTGAACTGTTTACAGATCACCAGTCGTTAAAGTATCTGTTCACTAAGAAGGACTTAAATTTGAGGCAGCAACGTTGGCTGGAGTTTCTTGCAGCATATGACTTTGAAATTATATATACTCCAGGGAAAGCCAATGTCGTGGCCGATGCGCTGAGTCGAAAGAATGTAATGATCGCCAGCTTTATTATCACGACTTCCTTGATTGACAAAATATCTATTCTTCAGAAGGAGGATAACTTTATTAAGGAAATGATCAAAAGGATTCAGAAAGGCGAACCCTCGTGTTTTCAAATAGATAACGACGAGACCTTGAGATTAAAAGGAAGGATTTGTGTTCCTGACATCCCAGAGTTAAAAAGGGAAGTGTTAGACGAGTGTCACAAGTCCAAGCTGAGTATCCATCCTGGCGTGGCCAAAATGTATAACGATCTCAAAAGAACATTCTGGTGGAAGGCTATGAAAAGAGACGTTTCAATATACGTTAGCCGATGCCCTACTTGCCAGCTAGTTAAAAGCGACCAGCAGAAATTGGCTGGACTATTGCAACCACTAGAAGTTCCTGGCTGGAAGTGGGAACATATTTCTATGGATTTCATTGATGGTCTGCCCAGGACCAGAAAAGGAAATGACAGTATTTGGGTGATCGTAGATCGTTTCACGAAGACCGCCCATTTTATACCTGTCAAATCAAATAGAACCGCTCAGAGTCTGGCGCAGATATACTTCAGGGAAATAGTTAGACTACATGGAGTGCCACTCAGTATAGTCAGTGATAGGGATACAATATTCACTAGCAAATTCTGGGAAGCATTTCAAGTCGAGCTGGGAACGAAGTTAAACTTGAGCACCGCTTATCATCCTCAGACAGACGGTCAGACTGAGAGGGTGAATCGCATTCTAGAAGATCTATTGCGGGCTTGTGTTATAGATTTCGGTGGATCATGGGAAGACAATCTACATTTGGCTGAGTTCTCTTACAACAACAGCTACCAGGCGAGTCTGACAATGTCGCCATTCGAAGCATTGTATGGTAGACCGTGCCGATCTCCTGCTTGTTGGGTCGAGCCTGGGAATAGACTTGTGTTGGGTCCTGATATGATTCGAGAAGCTGCCGACAAAGTTGATTTTATTAGGAAGCGATTACTCGCCGCTCAAAGCCGACAAAAGAGCTATGCTGATAGAAGAAGAAGAGATATATCCTTTGAAGTTGGCGACTATGTATATCTAAAAGTATCGCCGATGAGAGGAGTTATCCGGTTCGGTAAAACAGGAAAGTTAGCGCCCAAATTCATTGGTCCGTTTCCTATTCTGGAACGGATTGGAACTCTTGCTTATAGGGTCAAACTGCCAGACTGGTTGCCTGGAGTGCATGATGTATTTCATATATCTCAACTTCGAAAGCACGTTCATGATCCAGACTTGATCGTGGAAGAAGCAGCTCAACAGGACATTGAAATTACGCCAGAATTAGCTGTGAGGCGAGAGCCGCTAAAGATCATCGGCAAAGAAACCAAAGAGCTGAGGAACAAGAAGGTTCGCTTAGTCAAAGTGCAGTGGAGTGGAGATCCGCGAGATTGTACTTGGGAAACTGAGGAGAGCATTCAGAAAGCTTACCCCAGATGGCGAGTAGATATCTCTGATTGACTCCGGTGCAAGGTACATTTAACCTACTTTGCCTTACCATTTAATTCTCTATTCTATTGCTATTTCCTTTTCATGGATGTGCACTATTTATTCTATACTCTGAATGATTTATAAAAGAATATAGGAGTTGATTTGTATATTTTGAAAGGTTAAAAACAATTGGATTGGTTGTAGTGTTGTGTGATCGTAGATTTATCAAACCACTTTCGACTTTGTTCCTTTTCGGGGACGAAAAGTTTTAAGTGGGGGAGATTGTAACGACCCAGAAAATCTGAACCAATTTAAAATTTTTAAATTGGCTAAAATAATGGATTTTAAATATTTAAAATAAATATTTTAAATAATGGCGATGAAAACTGAGTTGAAATCGACATTTGAAAACCAATATAATTAATTATAATTATATATAGAATTGAAAATGGCGCGGTAGTTCGATAATTCGATTTCAAACTTCAATTGAATATACCGGGTGCAAAACAATCCGGATTTTAGTGAGACCAAAAATAATGGAATCTAATTGGTAATATCTTTCTAACGGATCTGACCAATCGAAGTTTGATAGCGGGAATCAAAAGATATGTCCAGTTGAAAATTCTGAATAGTCGCTATGGAATTCAGGCCCTTAAAAATGGACATTTTGCAGATGACCTCGGATTTCGACGAAACCACATTTGTTGGATCCGTAGTGTCAAGTTATTGTTAGGTTTCAAATTTCATAATTTTTCGAATCAATATGTGAGCGTGGCAAAGGAAAACGCGTTTGACCGATTTTAGTTGATTTTAATCGACTGGAAATTGGCCATTTTTCAAACGGTCTCAGAATTCGACGAAACTAGTTTTGTTAGGACCGTATCGTCAATACGAAGCTAGAAAATATTTTTCTGGAATTTTTAGTGTTAGTATGTGACCCCGGTAATTTGAAATGTGCGTTTAAAATTCAATATAGTGATTTAAATGAAAATTCAAAAGGAAACTGATTATAACGATCAAACCAGCTTGCGATACATATCCCATTGTGTTCGGAATGGGGGTTAAACGCTATGGACGACAGGCGGTGGGCCTCGTTTCGAGGTCGTATGTAAAAGTCAACTTTTTGAATAAATAAATAATAAATAAAAATATATATTTTTTTTTTTATTCCCTCCCTCCCTCTTATCTTCTGCTTGCCCCCCCCCCCCCCCCCCGTTCGTTTTAATTCTAAACAGAAAAAGAAAAAGAAAAAAAACCCTAAGCGAAACGAAGCCGCCGCCTCCTCCCTCGAAGCCGCCTCTTCCTCCCAGCGCCCACACCCCGAAGACCCAAGCCGCCACCAGACCCCAAGATCGCGACGCCTCCAGATCGAAGCTGCCACCTCGAAGCGAGCGCCGACGACATCTTCTTCCCCCCCTCCTTTTTCCGCAGCTTCGGTGAGCATTTCCCTTTTTTTTTTTTTTTATTCAGTAAAAACTGTTTTGATTTTATATTTAAACTGCGTTGATTTTATATTTAAAACTGATTTATAAAAAAGTATAAACTGATTTATAAAAAAAGTATAAACTGATTTATTTTTAAAAAAAGTATAAACTGATTTATTTTTAAAAAAAGTATAAACTGATTTATTTTTAAAAAAAGTATAAACTGATTTATTTTTAAAAAAGTATAAACTGATTTATTTTTAAAAAAAGTATAAACTGATTTATTTTTAAAAGAGAAAAACTGTTTTTGAAATAAAGATTAAAAACTGAATTTTATAAAAAAATAAAAACTGATTTAGTTTTAAAGGTAAAAGCTTTAAAATGGGTAGAAAAAGATTTGAACTTGCAAATGTGAAAATCATATTTTTATATGTTGAAAGCAAAAGTAAAAATCATATTTTTATATGTTGAAAGTCGAAATAAAAATCATATTTTTATATGTTGAAAGCAAAAGTAAAAATCATATTTTTATATGTTGAAAGTCGAAGTAAAAATTCGATTTTTATATATTGAATAGCATAGTAAAAATTCTATTTTTACATATGTAGAGAATACGGGCGAAAGCGACAAATAGGCGAAGATTTCTATTAAGAAGAGTCGTGCAGTTGGATAGCTATTGGTGAGATTTCTGATTTAAAAATTCATGTGTTGAATTTGAAAGTGAATTGCTATATATAAATATATATATATATATATATACGCCCCTCGTCCACAAACCATGGACGATATTTATTGGTTGAAATTGTTGTGAAAATTGAATGGTTGTTTGGGATTGTTTGTGATTGATATTGGTTGATTGAGGTTGAAAAATACCCATTGGTGGTTGTGAAATATTTGGTTGAAACCACATAGGATTAGTTTGTGGAAATGAAATAAATATATACATGCCGCCTGCGTGCGAACTAGATGCATGATCCCCATTGTCAAAAACCGCGAGGTTTTAAGGTAGAGCGAGGAGCCGTACTAGGGACGGTGCCGGTGTAACTACCCTGCCGTTATGCTGCCGAAATTTTGAATAATATTTGTGTGTTTGAATTATTTTTATATGCTTAAACTATATTTATTCATTGTATTGAAAACATTCATGTGTTGAATTGATATTCATTCGTTGTTTAGCAATTCATGAGTTAAATGGTATTCATATTTTGAAATAAATTGTTCGATAACAAAAATCACATTTTTATCTATATATAAAAACTATTGAAAACATTCATGTGTTGAATTGATATTCATCCGTTGTTTAGAAATTCATGTGTTGAATGGTATTCATATTTTGAAATAAATTGTTTGATAATAAAAATCACATTTTTATCTATATATAGAAACTATTGAAAACATTCATGTGTTGAATTGATATTTATTCGTTGTTTAGCAATTCATGAGTTAAATGGGATTCATATTTTGAAATAAATTGTTAGATAATAAAAATCACCTTTTATCGACTATATGAACTATATAGAAAAATAGTGTTTTGAAATGAATCGTTTTACAATAAAAATCACATTTTTATTGTATGCATAAATCGTTGAAATGTGAAATGTTAAAAATAGCCACTTGTTCAAAATAAACATATATGAGTTGAAATATTCATTAATTAGCTAATGAAATGATTTGCACCTATTTATGGAACATTAGAATGAATGGAGTTTTTAAACCAAATAGAAATCAAATATGAAGTTGAATAGAAAATGAAAAATGATATGAACTGTATATATATGTACATGCAATATTCATTGAACAGGTTATAGCAAAGGGGCTAGAGAAGAGGAATAAAATTTTGTGCCCGACAAATAGGTACACATTTACTGATTTGTTTGGGTGATGATTTTGAGCCTGTTGGCTAGCCGCTTGGCTTTTTCTTTTTCTTTTTGAGATTAGAAGGACCGGGACGCTATTTGCGATTTCCCGACGCTCCCGGTGCAGGGGAGGTTATGGCGAAATTTTTCCAAAATTTAAGGTGTTAGAAAATTTTTTGAAGTGAAAACGATATAGAAATCATTGAATGAACTATATTTATATAACTATATAAATATAAATAAAATTAAAACGAAACGAAGCCGTGCAGTTCGTATTTCGAAACCGTGATTTCAAACGACTAGTACGGGAAATCCGACCATTGGATTTTCCCGAAATCTCAACCGTCGGGTTCGCCTTGGAATAATCTTTCCAACGGCACCAACCTTGTAAAAATCCAACGGTTGGATTGTCTGGAATGTTTAATTCAAATTTGAAGAAAAACAGCGCCAGAATCGATTTTATTTATATATAAATATAAATAGAATTATATTTAATCGAATAACGACGCTGCAGTTCGTATTTTGAAATCGAAATTTCAAACGATTGTACCGGGAGATCCGACCGTCGGATTTTCCCGAAACTGGAACCGTTGGATTCGTTTTGAAAAGACCTTTCTAATGATGTAAATTTTGTGAAGATCCAACGGTTAGATTTTCAGATATGTGTAAATCAAATCTGAAGAAAAACAGCGCCACGGCCGCCTTATGGCCCGAAGCGTCGTTTTGAATAAAATGGCTATTTTAAAATAAATAAAAATAGCGATAAATAGTTATAAAATATCGTAAGCGATATGGAATGGAAATAAACTGAATTTGCTTGATTTATGTGATGTTTGATGGTTGAATGTGTTTGGTGTGAAAACTATATAAAGAACACAATTGGTGTTGTCGAATAATTTAACCATTGAAATAAATCGATTTGAAATTCTAAATATACGTGAATTATTTGAAAAGGCCGAGTTAATTCTCATTTCGAATGATCGACCGACGATTGAAATTCGAAGATGAAGACGATGGTCGAAGACCGGAGATCTTCACCTCGTTTGGATGGTAACCGAGGTCCTGATTGGGAGGCATCCCGAAATATGGATAATGAGTGGTGATCGTTCAGACGTACGTGTTGATCGAAGGGTTTGCGAGGTATTTAGTGCCTCCGGTTTCGTTCAGACCCAGAACGGACTTGTAAATGGACTGTGTGTCCGACATTGGAATTTGTTCTGTGTGATTGATAGCCATCAGTTGCACGGGGTGAATTGCCTGTGTGGCATGCTAAGATGCAGTGATCGGGACTTCTGTTGAAAAGCAAAGTCTTGTGGTGATGATCAAAGCACCGCCTGTGTGGCGCAGCTTTGTGTATAACGTAAATTCGCGAGCCTCACACCCCGGTAGGAACCTAAAACGGGAGGAAGGACCTCAGGGAGGGCATGCGTTTCTTTCTAGCTAGGGTGGTGTCAGTGACCTACCAGCCCTGACATTTATATACTTTTCACCTATGTGGTTGTTGCTGTTGCGAGGCGCCTCGGTTTGATCGGACGATCCGGGTCCGATGGAGTCATTCGTTGGCTCGTTAACGCCCCAAAGGGCGGGGAAACGTATTGTTCAGGCATAATAATCCACATCGGTGGACCGGCCCTGACGATCCAGGGGGCAGTTGCGGCTGTTCCTGAGGGGCGGGCTAGAGCGTCTCGAATTCGGTAAGGACTATCTTTTGCCTTGGTTCATGACAGAAATCCAATTTCCAAATACGACATCGTGCGGTTTTGATTGTATACCTATATATGGCGACATAGTGGTATGGGGCATTAATGCCGTCTATGATTGATAGTTATGATTTGAAATTGTTTTCAAAACATATAAACACTAGCAATAATATCAAATGCCTTTGTTTTATTCGTATCAAGCATATCTTGGCCGTTAGAAGGTAAAAACTCTATCCTCCGGTTTGCGTTGCATTGTGTGATGGGAACTGAGTCTTATAACGGCTTCATTTTTATAAAAAGCATAGCGATGTTTAAAAGAAAGATTTGTTTTAAAGCACTGGCAATCCAATGGAGTAAACTCGTTCCACGAAAGTGGCGTGGTCCTGTGATTAGCCATATTATATATGTGTTGAGTAGATTTCTCATACCAGTCCCATGACTGACTCGTAGTTTGTTTCACTCTCAAACTCGGGTGCCCCTTTTTCTACACGGGCAGCCTTGTATTCAGGTTTAGCTGGTTCTTTCTGGATAGCTGGAGCTGAAGATGGATTCTATCATTTATTTCTTTTTATGCTGTTCAGCTCCTATTGTACATATTTTGTTTATTTCCGCTGTAGGCATTTATGTATAGCTGAACTGTACTTGTACTAAGTAAGATCCTGTATACTGTGTAACTCTGATGATTACTTTTATCCAGTATATTTTGTTGTTCATTCTGGTGTATTTATTTAATTCTGTTCTGCTATTTTATGTTTCTGTGTTATATACCAAAGATAACCTTGTTTCCGTGAGAACGGGAATTCGGGTCGTCTCACTTGACCAACCTCAACATCCAGCTTGAAGAAGAGAAATGTATTGCTTGGACTTTCCTGTTTTGAACTATGGCTTTGGACAATCCACTATGGGGCTTTTGCAGTTTATCTATGTTTTATTTATGCTTCTTTAAATAATGTACTCAAGACAGATTACGAAAGTGTTATGTTATGTTTTTGGAAAGGATGTTGTTGTAACACGTATTTGACTTTATGAAATAAAATTTGTTGTTCTTCCGCTGTTTACAAATATGTGTTCTTATATCTGTCTTGTATATCTGTGACTTGTACTTATAAACCTCCACCAAAATTAGGGCATTCCCTTTGAGAGTGACCCTAACGGAGGTGGGGTGTTACACCAATTCACTTCATTTTCTGCGCATATGAAATATCTCTCATTTTATTTGGGTAAACATTTCAAATTCCTTTCAGTTAACGCGATGTTATAAAACGTCATTATTATAACCCAAACCACTAATCATTTATTAACTAACCATATTGCTACCCAATCTTCACTATCGAACCTTAACCATTTCTCCATCAATCATGAAGTCAATCAAGTAGGAGTAATATTACCTCTCAGACCTTAATTGAACAACATTTTTTATTTTGAAATAGTCAAAGCTCACAACTTAAAACCAACATCGCTTATGTGACTCTCAGATTCAATCTAAGAATCCACTTTCTTTATGTAAAAACATTGATTATAACGGTAGCGTTATAATCGATGTTGCCAAATATTTGATTTATAAAATATAAATTATAATGGTAGCATTAAAATCGCTGTTTGGATTTACAAAACATTTATTACAACGGTAGCATTATAATCGCTGTGTCCAAATATTTAGTTTATAAAAATATAACTTGTACTTATTAATTTCAGTAAATAAATTAATAAGTAAATAATTAAATAATTAAATTTGATTCAAACGGAATGTATAAATAACTACTTCCCTAAATTTGATATAATCGAATTCCAATAAATAACTTTCTTTCGAATAATCTATATTCAATTTATATTCCAAACTTCAGAGTTTTTCTACCATTTCATGTTAATTCAGTTTCGAAATTCACTTTTGAATTTATCCTTTCCAATCATTACCAAATCCCTTTATAACTATTCCGGTCTACAAAATGTTATCACAATTTATTTCATATTCCGAGTTTTGAACTAAACTCATCGTTTTCTTTTAAAACGATTACCCATTTCCCTTTTCATTCAATTTCCAGTTTGGATTCATATTTCAAATTTAAATTTCCTTTAGAGATATTTCATTTGCAAAATATTTCCTTTAAATCATTATTCACTTTAATCGTGAATATATTTCTCATATATATAATCAAATCAGTTTGATTTCGTACTTATAGATAATATCTTAAACCTAAATTCTATTTATAACTTCTATTCATAATTTTCCATACAAATCTCATTTTTTTATTCCAATCATTTTAAACCTTGTTTATAATTTCCTTTATAATTTGCTAAGTTCAAATCTCTTTACAAATATTGGTTTCAAAACCGATTTCCACTTTCCCATATAAATTCATATTTAAATTTATATTTCAATTTATCCAATGATGAATAATTCACTTAACTTATACTCTTACTTATAAACAACTTCTTGATTTATCCTTTTGACCAGGTTTTCTATTTTCAACTCTATTTGAAATTTTATTTCAATTTTGGAAATAAATTCCATTTTTAATTCCCAGTTTCCTTCTCCACATTCGAAAATATTTTACGGTATTTAAAATACCAAGTTTCTAGGGCCAGGGTAATTCAAACACAACATATCCAATCACATATTATATAACACACCGTATATTACAATCAAATAAAAACAGTAATATAAATGTTGAGGAATCCAGTTGGATACCTCCAACCTGTTTCCATGCGTCCACTGATGTTAATCAACACAAATATCATCAATTCTATTTAAATAGGTAATAGAATCTATATTCAATCAATGGTTTCTATGTTAATCATTTCAACCAAATTTTAGCAATCATTCATCCAAACAACCATCACACAGTATAAAATTACTATAAGTAAATTTAAAACTCGTTTATATATAAAAATATAAACGAGGTAGAGTTAATGAGTTTACTCACCTAGATTCGCAGCTGACGATATTTCGTTCTAAAATCAAACAGTCATTTGATTTTTTTTATTCATTAAATTCCAATAACTTTGCTTTCAGCGAAATTGGTTCCAGATCTTGTCTTTACGGTTCCATTGAATCTGATTGTGTTCCATTCTGTTCACAAGTGAATGATATATAATTTTTACAAGTTATAAATAGATTAAACATCGTTATATATATATTATATTAATTAAATAATTAACTCTTACGAAGTTCTTCATCACGTATTATTTCTTTCTTCCTCGGTTAAGATTTGAACTGCTCCAGTTGGAAGGCCAGCTTAAATTTCTTCCTTCACTTTCTTTATTTCACACAGTAAACCCGTCTCCAGTTCTCTTCATTCATCATCTCTTGTTCCATAAAAAGGAGCCAATCAGGACAGTTCAACTATGTCTGTTTCTGATATAAATCTTCAGCGCCCATCATTTACAATCCAGCTGGTTTTGAACATCCTCAATCTGCTACTATAAAAGGAAAGACAACGTTTATATACTCCTTTCTATGGTGACGATCCCTGGGTTTTATCTCAAGTGAACCTTCCATTTCCTTCTAATTTCCCTAAATCGCAAAACTACCCATAAGCCATTCGTTTATATACAAATACTTTATCTTCTCTCCTTGTTTAACTTCTGCTGCACCAAAGAAGTATACTCCTTAGTATCGAAATCCCTCTAAATATCCCTTAATCATGTTTTAATACCACTAATCTTTCCTCCACCAACAAGTAGCCAACATTCTTCTTCCAGTAACAAAAACGTCCCTTGCAGTTAAACCCAATACCACCAAACAACTCGCCCATTTCTCCACTTCACACCATATCCGCCTCTTTCAATGTCTGATTCCCCTTCTCTACTCCATAATAAAACATACAAAATTTATCACCTTCTCCCCTTGAAAGCCCTTCCTTCTCGTACTTGAAATATCAACTCCTGCTTCTGTACCAAACATAAACTCCCACTTTAGTTCAGTTCAAACACCACACTGCCTCCCCTTTTTACCACTAACGCACAACCATCACCTTCTCAAAACCTCGACCTAACATCCTCACAGTCATGAAACGTCGCCTAATCCAGATCAACCCCAACACCCTTCCAAAAATTCAAAACAAATACCAAACCTTACCCCTAATTCAACCATCAGCTCGGTTGCATCGAACATTGCTTCGAATTTGGAGAAGAACAGAAGCCCTAATCAGCGACTATAAATGTCGTGTTGCCACCTTCGAGTACCAAAACCCGCCCTCCAGATCCCCTTTAGCACCGCCTCAACTGTGACTTCACGATTGAATGGAATCACAACCTATTTTTTGTATTTTCTTTTATCGATTTCGGAATTTTATTGATTTTGAATGGACCGGTTCCTTTTGATTTTTACTGGAGAATAATAGAACGGGTGGAAAAAGATTTGGGAATTATACTGTGAAGCACGGTTAGTATATAGAAGTGGAGGATATATTATAAAATTTTATTTTTTGATTGAATTTAATGGAGTGCGATTTTCAGTAATTGAAGAGGAAAGCTTCGCACGATTATATAATAGAACGTTCAGCTTCTATGAGAAGCTTTGGGGTGGCTTCCACGGGAAGGAACGACTTGGTTTTAATATTATTTCAATTTTCTGAGGATATTAGATATACACTTGCAAATGTGTGGACTTTGTTTTCTTTCTAAGTTTTCATGAGAAAGTCATATTTGAAGTCATTGCGCTATCCAGGTTACACATGACTAATCCAACGTTGAACAAATGCAATGACATCGGTACATTGCACTTTGTTAATTATGCTGCATTTACATCCATCTTGCATTAGATGTTCGAACGTAATGCTAACGGATTGACTGGCACAACTAACCAATGGTTGAAATATGTAAAAAGTATACCATGCATGTCCAGTTTCATTACGATGCACTATTATTATTATTATTATTATATATTTTTTGTACTTTCAAAATTTTATTTTAATCTTTATAGTTATTACTCAATGGGTATACACCTCATGTTTACTTGACTTTGAACGTGCATTCATATTTAGTCAAGATAAAATATTTATTTGAAGTTTAAGCGGTACCAGCTACGAAGGATTTCATTTATTTACCAGTCGTTTTCATTAATAAATTCCACATAAATTTCCATTTATACTATAATACAACATTTAAAATAAGTATAAACGTTGTAAATTAAATAGCTAAAATTCCGAGTCATTACAGCTAACACCATAAATTTTCGAAAAATTTCGCCATGGCCTCCTTTGTACGAGCTGATCGGTAATACCGCAACTTGCCTCACAAGGCCCTCAACATCCAAAAAGAAAAATAAAAAGCCAAGCGGCTCATAAAATCATCAAGCCCAATGAATATAGTAAACATGTACCTATTGTCGGGCATACAATTTTATTCCTCTTCTTGGCTTCCGTGATTTGACCTGTTCATGATATATACATGTATATGTATGCAATTGCAATCAGTTTTCAATTCGTTTCAATGCTGATGTTAAATTCGGCTTAATACAATATTTTCTTGTCTTAGTTATATTATACAATACCGAAACATTTTTAAAACAAAAAGCATAATATCATA
Organism: Allium sativum; assembly: GCA_030737875.1. NCBI lineage: Eukaryota > Viridiplantae > Streptophyta > Magnoliopsida > Asparagales > Amaryllidaceae > Allium > Allium sativum. Next base: position 297,408,636 of record CM060926.1, read on the forward strand.
TATATCCCTACAAGCATCCACATATGCAAACATACATACATATATCCAAAATCCTAGTTCATTATATTAGAACTTAATTTCCTAGGAAGTCGTGCCCCCTTCTTGCATGATTTCCAAAGTAGATAGCTCCTTTCCTTTGGATTTCTTAACACCGTTCTTTAACGCGCAATTTCAGGCTATATGCCATACTTCTTTACATCGGAAGAAATTCTTTTCCTTTCCTAGATTTTTGGGTTTCTTCTTTAGTTTTGGATACTTATGTACAAAATGTCCCATCTCTTTGCACTTGAAACAAACTATGCCCATTCTTATCTCTTTCTCCTTGCTCTTCTTTCTCTCAGGGCACTGAACTGCATAATGCCCCTCTTTTCCGCAATTACGACAATAAACACCTACGTATGTTCCTAAATCCAATTCTTTTTCCTTTTTTTCTTGTTTATGAGCCCTCCTTGCTTGTTTCAGAGTCATCCAAAATTCAGTTCCAGATATGCCATAGTCCTCCATATCCTATATAATATTTTAAAATTTTATCAAGAGGCTAATATTATTATTTTAACAAATATTTGGATTTGAATTTAATCTTTTCAATCTATTTAACTAATATAAGTTAAATTTAAAACTCAAATTATCTGTAAATACTTACTTAAATTTGTTTAAGTATATTTCGACGTTTAATTGGAATAATATAGTCATCCCAGTTTCGAAACTCGAACGCCGATGTTGATGATGGTATACCGATCATCTGAATCATCCCGGGGCGACTAGAGTGTGATTCTATGTCAATCCAGTATATTCAAGACTTCGTATATACATCGGCCAAACGTATATATCAAAATCTTCATATACTCAATAGTCCAACTTCGACATCAAAATAACACTCAAAATCATATAATAAAATAATCAGGTTGGTTATCCAAATATTTTCAAATCATATTCCTTTTTATATTTGAAATATAATCTTTTAAAATCAAGTTCATTTATATATATACACAAATTCATTTTGTTAATATATACAATACACTTCCAACTCATTCTAGGGCATTACTAGCCCTATCTCTAATGAGCCACTCATTCTAGGAAACTACCGATCCCATCTCTAATGAGTTATTCTTATAGGATATTGCTAATCCTATCTTTGATGAATTCTTTCATTTGGTTCTAATGTGCCATGTTCTCTAGCTTTGTAAACCAAAGCTCCGATACCAACTAAAATGATGTGAAGTTCTCCGGTCTTCGAAGAGATGGAAAACAACGGATTGGTTTGAGAACACGACGCATCAGAACACAAACAATAGAACGTTTCTTTGTTATTACAACAATTACACAAGAATACAAGAATATATCAGAGCGTGAATAAATATTTTACAACAGAAAATATCAGAGTTTTAAATTACAAAGCAGTAGAAAAATAATACATGAATATAATGTGCAGCGGAAAATACATTAACAACACAACTGAAAGAAATACATGGATACAAAGCTTTCCGAATATAGCTCTAGCTGTAAATCTAGGATCCTGGGAAAAGAAATCTGCGAAAACCAAAACTACTAGCTGCCCGTATGGAAAATATGAGCACCCAGAGTTTAGGTTAAAACAATAAACTCCAGGTCAGTCATGGGACTGGTATGAGAACTAAAACAGTTATTAAATCTTTATTTTATAGTTGAGTAAATCGAGGGACCATGCCATATGACACGGAACGGGTTTCCTCCCATCAATACTGTAAAACAAAACTCTCCATGCTAAATAAAAGAAAAATGAAGCTATTACAAGACTCAGGTCCCATCACACATTGCAATGCAAGCCGAAGGATAGAGTTTTACCTGATAATAGCCAAATATACTTGGTATGCAAAATTTATCTTTTATTACTAAAAGTGCATAGTGTAGAAATCAATTTCAAAAGTAAATTTATCAATCATAGATGGCATAGGTACCATATACTGTGTCGCCATACATAGGTTTACAACTAAAACCGCAAAATGTCATCTTGGAAGTTTGGATTTCCATACTGATGGCTCCTAATTCGAAAGATCTATCGCGTAGTGCAATACTCAACGTCTTACGTCCCATCTAAAGAAAACACCGTAATGCAGATCCGCCCTTTTGGGAAATCAAGTATCATAGCGGCTTACATCCTAGCTACAGAAAATACCACTTACTTTATCCCTCTGGGAATCGGGGGTGTGCCCTATCCCTCTAAGCGTGGAGTGACCACACTCAGCCCATCTCGGTTGACCAAATCCGTGACAACCCTAAAAGTGTTTATCCAAATCTCAAAAGCATACTGACCTGACCATTAGTTCATCATTGCGTGAGGCTCACGAATAAACGCTACATAAAGCTATGCTAATTAAAGCTTTGATTTGATCATCATCCACAAGGCTCTGCTTTTCAACAAAAGCCTTGATCCGTGCATCTCAGCATGTCACATTGTCAATCCATACCATACCATTGATTTCTATCAATATATAACCTCTAAGCTCATATGTCTCAGAGAAGGGTGTTAAGAAAGAGAATAGATTCTCCGCCACCAAGCAGATATATATTTAGCAGAGATCAACGAATACAGCATAAAGGAATACAACGTCAGACATACCATCCATTTGCAAGTCTGTTCTGGGTCTAAACGAAACCGGAGGCACCTTATTCCTCGTCCCATATGTCCAATACATGAGAGAGGCCCTCGCATATCCGTACAATCAACAAGTACGTCCGAACCACTACCACTATAACCCCATCATGGGAGCTACCCAAATCTAGGGCATTAGTAGTAATCCATTCGATGTGAAGATCGCCGGTCTTCAACCACCGTCTTCAATATCTTTGACTTTTAATCGTCGAATCAATTATTCGGAATGGGTTAAACCTGATCTTTCCGAATAACTCGCGTATCTTATAATCAAGTGCTATAAAACACATCGTATGCCTCATTCCAATCCAGAATATTATTTTATCCAAATATTCTTTACATTGGGAATTATTCCCATAAATCTTATCAGAGATTTAATTCATTTAAACCTCTTGTTTAAATCTTCACATGGAAACCATTTCAAAAGATTTTGTATTATCTTTTCACAACTTTGAACCAAATTAAGGTTTATCAAACTAGTCGGGATTATCGAGCCTTACCGAAGTAATCATTTATTTTATTTTTTCAATCCCAACCTATTTATCCCATGGTGCAGTAGTACTCCATATCTAACACCCACTGTGTTATTGGTAAATTCAGTTACCATTCAACGTTCAAATCTAATTAAGGATTAAACTGTCGCATGAAGCAAAACAGGTGCTACTCCATTTTTGAACATTTCTCAAATTTGGCAAATTTAATTACCACATTCACATATCAATCTAATTAAAGATTCATTAAAACTCCACTTAGTTTTAATCTCCAAAAATCATTATTTAAGGATTATTCAAATTTAGGTAATAAATCATGTCTTTAACTCGGTTAAAGAACTAATGTCATTTAAAACACAGTTCACAATAAACCCAAAATCATCTTCCATCAAAATGGAATCTACACGGAAATCATTACAGTATGTAATCGATATAAATTCCCGTATTAGACTAATAATATAAATGTAATAACGTTAAAGCCTTTTAAATTCCATATATAGTAACGGTCTTCCTTCACAGAAGCTCATTTCGATTATTACCAAATCGAATTCCATTCAATTCCAATTTAATATATTAAATTGGAAAACTTTACTTTGGAAAATTTCCATTAAATCTTAATTAAAAGATTATAAATTCCAAATCATATTCTTCACTGTTAATTGGGTTAAAGAACAAATGTTATTTAAAACATCGTTCGCTATAAACCCAAAAATCCAATTATTTTATTCAATTCCAATTAAATATTAATTAATTGGAAAACTTCACTAAATCTTAATTTAAAGATTTGTTCTTTTCTCAACTGGTTTAAGAACAGTGTTATTTAAGACACCATTCATGACAAACCCTAAAATCCAATTTGATATTAAATACAAGGCTCTGAATAAAAATTATATCGGCTTATATTCAATATCAAATTCTGAAATCAACCAATATCGTATTAGGAATAACGATATATATATATATATCTTCCAATTTCCTAACCAATATCTGTATAATCACGGAATCCAATATTGATATATTCCGAAGATTATTTTCATTCCAATTCATACTATGGAAAATTCTGGTTATTTCAAAGCCATTTTCAATCCAATTTATTTAAAAACGATGGATTATTATACAAGTTAATAACTAGTTCATTTCAATTAAAAAAATATCTTTTCAAAACTAGAATTTTTCATCCAAAATCTTTCCAAATCATTCATTATGATTTTAAATAAATTTTCCATATTTTTAATAATTTTAATATAGCCATTTCAGTCGGTTTCCAATAACGGCCACTGAACTGCATCCACGGCGACCTTTTTCCAAAATAGATTTGGATATAATTTGAAATCCAGTCATTCAAATTTAAATCTATTATATTTATTGGAAATATCTTTTCGATACGAACCCAACAGTTCTGGCTTAAGGAGAATCCGATGGTCGGATCTCCTGTAATTTGAAGTTAATGGTCGAAATTCATGAACGGTCATTTAGCGGCGCGTTCTATTCAGGCCATTTAAATATATATAATATATATTATATATCTCGTCGATTTCAACCCAAAAAGTATTTTATAAATCATTTATAATTTCATTTTAAAACGATTTCAACTTCATTTTAAATTTTAAATCAAAACTGAAGATTCCATATCATTATAATATTAAAATGACAATATTTTCAAAATATCTGATTTTGAAATCAATTCATTTTCGGTATTCATTATAAAATGAAGAAAATCAACTGGTAAATCCGTTTGGGTTAAAATGGCGAATACCTACTTACTCGGCTTCATATATTCCAATATTTTCGTGTCCATCCAAAATCAAACATCAAAATCATATTTTAACTCTTCACTGAATATTATTTCAAAATATTCGTTATTTTAAAATATTCTTTATTTCTGAGTTGGAATGCAACTCAATCAATTACCATATAATTTCAGTTATATGGATTTCGTACATCACATGTATTCAACAATAATGGTAAATAATCATCAAACAGTCAATTCACGTCCAAAGTGCAATTTACAACTGTATAAGTATTAAATAATTAAATAACGCTTATCACGGTCTGTCAACCCATCAATTGACATACAGCTAAATATTGGGATTGGTGTATGTCAAATATCATCCCAATACCCGTGTAGGGTTTTCAAACAACAACAGTGAATTTAAATAAATTAATGGTTAACAAATTTAACCAATTCTAATTCGGCTTGAATTATTTTTAATATTTTAAACATTTCAGCATCACAATCAATACACAATACATTCAATTAAATCGTCCATGGTCTATGGACGAGGGTGATGAGCTAACAGGCACCGTATACAATTTATAATGATTTAAAACTGATAAAAATATACACTGGCAATTCTATATATTTTTATACATGAATACAATAACATGAAAAAAAGGAATTTAGTGAGAAGGAGTTCTCACAATGATTGGTTAGAAATCGTTTAATAATGATTGTTTCAGTCAAATTAAATTGGACATTTAATTTGACAAAAACTGTAACTTGCTCTAAATTTCTCCCAGTCATTTCCAGAATGTAATACACGCTGTCACGATCCCAACGGTTCCTGTTTCACTGGATTCCAACATCGAATGAAAAAATGGTGTCAATTTCAAGGTTAGTGACTTTTTAAAGATAGTTAATAAATAAATAAATAAATTAAACCATCACCTTCTTCCTCTATTTCTTCAGGCTGACATTCAACCTTACTGTTCAAAACTAGGTTTGGATTTCGCGATCAAATCACTACGCCTGCTGATGATTGGGCTTTACCACAACCTTCAGCTACGAGAGCCACGCCTAAGCCTCCCCTTAATTTCGAGCTCGCATGCCTGAAGCCACCGGAAATCACCTAGCGACGGCGAGACTTTGAGTGCCCGATTCCCCCAAAATACAATGCCAATCCCAGTTAACCTAGTATAGAATTGAAGATCGTAGAAATCACTACAAAATTTTCTTAAGAATCATTAGCTAATTCGATATGGATTTGGAGTTATTTAAGGATAAAAAATTCAATGATTTGGGCCTTTTATCGCTTTAACTGACGGCAGATGGTTTTAAAATAAATTAGGGTTTTAGAAATTTTTCTATTGGCCAAAAAATATATATATATTATTTAATTTATTTAATTTCTAAAAATACATGTTTAGTGATAAGAACTCCATATCAAACCCAACGACCATCGCCCTAGCTAAATACCCCCATTTCGGACAATGGGATATGTTTCGTAAGTCAATTCTACTATTTCAATCAGTTTTCGTCAAAATTAAAATATAAATCAATATATTGAATTTTAAACGTACAATTTAATTTATCGGGGCCACATACTGACTCCAAAAATTACATAAAAAATATATCTAGCTATGTTTTGACAATACGGCCCTAACAAAACTAATTTCGTCAAATTTGGAGACCGTTTGAAAAATGACCATTTTCCATTCGGTTAAATTTAAACTGGAATTACCAAAGACATTTAAATTCACCACGCTCACATATTAATTCCAAAAATTATGAAATTTAAAACCTAACAATAATTTGACATCCCGGATCCAACAAAAGTGGTTACGTCAAAAACGGAGGTCATTTGCAAAATGGCTATTTTAAGGGCTATATATATATATATTAAAATTTATATAAATTCCATAACGACTATTTTTAATTATAAACTGGCCATAACTTTCAATTTATATTATGAAATCTGAATTTTTCACATTCGTTAGAAAGATATTATTAAACAGATTATAATATTTCATGTTTTACTGAAAACCGATTTATTCTGAATTCTGTACATTTAATTGAAATTTAAAATCGAATTTTCAAATTATTGCGCAATTTCAAACTATATTTATAATTAAATTAAATTAAATTTATACGTTGTAACTTCGATTTAAATAAATTTTTAGTTTTTATTATTTAAAATAAACCATTTCAAATATTCAAAATCCATTAAAATAACTAAAATAAAAAAATTAAATTGGTTCAGAAATTCCGGGTTGTTACAATCTCCCCCACTTAAAATATTTTCGTCCTCGAAAAGGAACGGAGTTGAAAGTTGTTTAACTAATCAACTCAACTCTCATTCTGGCTTTCATTCTTCAACTTTTTAGTTTCTAAGAATTTTCTAATATCTCAAAATTTTGGCTAATACCCTAAATTTTCGAAAATTTCGCCATAATCTCCTTTGTACGGGCTGATCGGTAAAACTGCAACTTGCCACACAGGGCCTTCAACATCCAAAAAGAAAAAGAAAAAGCCGAGCGACTCTTAAAATCATCAAGCCCAATGAATATAGTAAACATGTACCTATTTGTCGGGCATACAATTTTATTTCTCTTCATAGCTTCCATGCAATGACCTGTTCGTTATATAAACATGTATATGTATGCAATTGCAATAACTTTTCAATTCATTTCAATACTGATATTGAATTCGACTTAATACCATATTTTCTTACCTTAGTTGATCTCTACTAAATATACATCTATTTGGTGGTGGAGAATTTATTCTCTTTCTTAACACCCTTCTCTGTGACGTACGAACTCAGAGGTTATATATAGGTAGACATCAATGTTATGGTGTGGATGAACATTGTGGCATACAAAGATGCAAATGATCAAGGCTTTTGTTGAAAAGCAAAGTCGTGTGGTTGATGATCAAAGCACAGCTCTAAAATAGCATAGCTTTGTGTATAGTGTTGATTCGTGAGCCTCACACCTCGGTATGAGTAAAAAACGGGATCGGACCGTTGGGAGAACACGACGTTTCTTTCTAGCTATGGGTGGTGTCAGGGTTTTACAAGCCCGGACATTTATTATATTTTTACCTATGTGGATGTTGGATTACGAGGAGCCTCGGATATATCGGTCTCTACGGAGCCGATGGTTAGGTCCGACAGGACTGGAAATCATGTGTTCAGGAGTAACTAATCCTCAAACGTAAGAGAGGACCGGCCCAACTGATTCAGGGTTGACCATAGTGTGCAGTCCTGAGGCATTTGCTAGAGTGTCTCGAAGCGGTGAGGAGTCATCCCTAGCCTCGACTCATGATGGAATCCAATTTTCAATATGACATTACGGTTTTGATTGTAAACCTATATATGGCGACATGATATATGACACCCATGTCGTCTATGATTGATATATTATGATTGAAATTACTTTTGAAACATATATGCACTAGTGATAATACAAGATGATTTTGTTTTACACGTATCAAGAATATTTTAGCCATTATAAGGTAAAACTCTATCCTCCAGTTTGCGTTGCATTGTGTGATGGGACTTGAGTCTTATAATGGCTTCATTTTACAAAAAAGCATTGCGTATAATTTACTTTATTTCATGCACTAGCAATCACTGGAGTAAGCCCGTTCCGTATTAGCGACGTGGTCCTATGATTTGCCTTATTATTATTGTTTAACAGTTAAGTAGATTTTTCATACCAGTCCCATGACTGACTCGTAGTTTGTTTCACTTTGCAAACTCGGGTGCCCTTATTTCTACACGGGCAGCCTAGTGACAGGTTGCAGGTGATATTTTGGCTTGGCACTTTAGCATGGAGTGCGTTTTTGGTAGATGGCGAAGACTGACTTTCTATATATTTTGGCTATTGACATTTCCGCCAGTATTATCAGATGTGTATGTGCCGCTGATCGCGATGTTGACTGATTTATCTTCATTATGCATTATCTGATGTATATGTCCCAGTGATCTTGATGTAGACTGATCATTTCCTTTATGCACTAAGTTGTATCCTATGACTGTGCTACTCTTATGTTTATTACATTTTATGATTCCACTGTCATATTGATGTAAAGTATTCTATTTCATGCTTATGCTATTATCTGTACTCTGCTAGTGATGATTAATGTGTTATATTCCAATGATTATCCTTAATTCCGTGGCATGGGGTTTCGGGTTATCACAGCTGGTATCAGAACTTTGGTTAATCTTAGTTCTGGAATTAAACACATTGAACACCTCGTCAAAAATAGAATTAGTAGTTTTCTAAGGCGAGTAACCCATTAGAGATGGGATTAGTAATATCATAGAATGAGCACAGCAGAATAGCATAATAAATCGATCACTACATCATTGTTTTTCTTATGTTCTTCCGCTTTTACCATTCCTTAAAATTATCATTTCTATGAACCTGACTCTTTTCTTGCTTATACAGAACTGACAGAGATGACTACGAGAGCTGCTAAAGGTAGAGGCCGAGGAGGCCGAGGCCAAGGATGGGGGAATATTCTCGTTGCTGAGGAGCCTATGATTCAGCCTGATCTTGAAGTTGTAGTACCAGCACCACTGCCCATGCAGCCATTTGATCTTGACCGAGTGGCTAAGAAATACAGAATGTGAAGAGGCTTTCCATTCTCTGGTACGGTAACTGAAGCCCTAGCTTTGTTAAAGACATGCGAGAAAATCTTCGTTGGTTTGGGACTTGAGGATCGTAGGAAAAGATTCATGGCAGCTTGGTTATTGAAAGACGAAGCGCAATTATGGTGGGAAGCCATCAACTTAGATGAGCTAGAGATTGTGATGTCATGGGCGCAATTCAAAGTGTTGTTCAAGGAGGAGTTCATTCCTGAGCAAGAGATGGAGCGTCTACACAATGAGTTTGCCGATCTCCAACAAAGATATCGCACCATTCAAGAATATCTCAACAAGTTCACTCAGTTGTCCCGTTATGCGCCCGAGCTTGTTCAGAATGCTAAGAAAAAGAACAAGAGATTCATTCATGGACTTCAGCGTAAGTACCAAAACACAGCAATGGGGCACATTAAGCTTCCATTCAGTGAGATGGTTGAAATGGCGTGTAATTATGAGAGCTTGGATAAGGGGAACTTTGATGAAGACTGCGCAAAGAACCAAGCAAGCAACAAACGCAAGTCTCCAAGGAAGCAGCCTGAATCAAGCAACTAGGTAGCAAATGCAAATCCTCAAGCAACTAGGCAATCAAATGTTAAGTGCTACAATTGCAACCAATATGGGAATTACCCTAATGTATGCACCACTCCGAAGCAGCAGAAGACCAATCAGTCAAGCTCTAGTCAGAACCCCCGCAATTCTAATAAGTGTTATAACTGCCACAAGACGGGGCATATCAGAAGGAATTGTCCTTTGCTGAAGAATTCTCAGGTTGCACATGTATATGATGGGCAAACCCGCCAGCTTCTACTTCGAGAGCAGGTCAAACCGATGTTTTGGGAGGTACCCTTCCTATTAAAGATCATCCTGTTTCAGTATTATTTGATACCGGTGCATCACAAAGTTTCATTGCAAGTAACACTGTTAAAAAGTTAAAGTTAAATTAAGAAATCTTAAAGAATTAGTTAGAGTTCATAATCCCATAGGAGGATCTCTTGTTCTCGGTTCATATTGTAAAATACCTATCTCTTTTTCTCGTTATCGATTTCCTTTCAAATTATTCATCATGAATTTTTCTGAGTTCGACGTTATTCTAGGGCTGGATTGGTTAACGCAATATAAGGCCGAAGTTAAATGTGCCAAAAGAGTTTAAAGTTAAAACGAAGTTGGGAGATATCATTGTACCATGCCAAGGCTCGGATTCAAATAGAAAAGAATTTTGGTCTTCTCTCGAAGTTATCCACACTTTAATAGAAAATATTCCTATCGTTAAACACTATGCGGATGTATTTGAAGAAGTTGATAGCTTACCGCTGCAAAGAGAAATCGGCTTCAAAATCGAGCTAATTTTGAATGCAAGGCTAGCAGTACATTCAATTCAAGAATGACCTTGAAGGAAAAAGAAGAATTGGGCGATCAAACTCGACAATTGCTACGGAAAGGTCTGATCAGACCGAGCTTCTCTAATTGGGGAGCAGTCGTAGTATTTGTTCCGAAGTCAGACGGTACTCTCTGACTATGCGTTGATTATTGAGACCTCAACAAGCATATGCTCAAGAATAAACATCCATTATCCCGCATCGATGATTTGTTGGATCATTTGAATGGTGCGCAAGTTTTTTCCAGAATGGACCTAACTACATGTTTCCATCAACTGCGAATTGTTGAAGAATGTGTTCCTTTGACAGCTTTCAGAGGTCCAGACATATTTTATGAGTGGTTAGTAATGCCATTCGGCTTATGTAACGCTCCATCTTACTTTGTCGATTTAATGAACAGAGTATTCCGAGGGGTCTTGAATAAATTTGTGTTGGTTTTCGTAGATGTTATTTTAATCTTCTCTAAGTCAGAGAACGAGCACGCTAAACATTTGGAACAAGTGTTGGAAATTCTGAGAAAGAATGTTTTGAAAGCTAAGTTTTCTAAATGTATATTCGGCAAGATGAAGTGAAGTTCCTTGGTCACGTCATATCAAAAGAAGGAATTTCAGTTGATCCAAGTAAAATTACAGCTATTCAAGACTGGAAGCAGCCCACTACCCCCACAGAGGTCCGAAATTTTCTAGGATTGGCTAGTTATTATCGAAAATTCATTAAGGATTTTTCGAAGATATCTGGTTCATTAACAAAGCTTACAAAGAAGCATGCAAGATTTAATTGGACTCCAGAATGTGAGGCGGCTTTCCAAGAGCTGAAAGTAAGATTAACTATTGCTCTAGTATTAACAATTATAGATGGCAATCAAGAATTGACCATCTATACAGATGCCTCTATTGAAGGTATTGGTGCGGTACTAATGCAAAGAGGCCACGTAGTTGCTTACGCTAGCCATCAGTTGAAGCTGCATGAGAAGAAGTATGCAACTCATGATCTTGAGTTGTTATCCATCGTGTTTGATTTGAAAATCTGGAGACACTATTATTGGGTGAGAAGTTCGAATTATTTACTGATCATCAGTCATTGAAGTATTTGTTCACCCAAAAAGACTTGAACTTGAGACAACAGTGTTGGCTAGAATTCCTTGCAGCGTACGATCTAAATATATTGTATACTCCAGGGAAAGCCAATGTTGTAGCTAATGAGCTTAGCAGAAAGAACCTAATCATCGCTCGCCTCATTATTACGCCTTCATTGATTGAAAAATATATGCTCTTCAAAGGGATGATCACTTCATTTAGAGGATCAGAGAGAGAATTCAGAAAGGCGAGCCCTCGAGCTTTCAAGTTGATAACAATGAGGTTCTGAGGTCAAAAGGCCGAATTTGCGTTCCGAACATTTCTGAGCTCAGAAGAGAAGTACTGGATGAATGCCACAAATCTAAACCTAGTATCCATCCAGGAGTGAGTAAAATGTATAACAATATCAAATGCACCTTCTGGTGGAGATCTATGAAAAGTGACATTTCCTTGTATGTTAGCCGGTGTTCTACTTGCCAACAAGTCAAAAGCGATCAACAGAAACTCGCCGGATTGTTGCAACCGTTGGAAATTCCAAATTGGAAGTAGGAACAAATTTCCATGGATTTCATAGATGGTTTTCCCCAAACTAGGAAAGGTAATGATAGTATTTGGGTGATCGTAGATCGTTTCACGAAGACAACCCATTTTATACCTGTCAAATCATCTAGAACAACTCAAAGTTTGGCACAAATTTATTTTAAAGAAATTGTCAAACTGCATGGTGTCCCCATCAGCATAGTCAGTGATAGAGACCCGATTTTTGCTAGTAAATTCTGGGAAGCATTCTGTAACACCCCGCATTTTTAAGTATAATTAAAAATGAAATAAAAGATATGAAAATATGCTTATGATAGGTAAATAATGGTGATGCATAAGAAGAATTAATTAATACATGAAAGAGAAGAAAAATTAGTTAGATAACGGTGTGTGTAACGGAAAAGAAAGTAAAATGAGGATAATTAATTTAGGAATCAGGAATTAGGTAAAATGGACATCAGCATTGTGTTCCTCTCGAAATTTTAAATGAAATAGAGTCCGAGTTTTCGAAAATCGGAGTCCGGTTGAAGAAGTTATGGCCTGTAGAAGATTCAGAAGGCTTCGGTCAGCACAGAACTGGGCAGGTCGACCTGGGGGCCAGGTCGACCAGGGGATCGACCTCCCCCATGGGGGTCGACCTCCCTCCCTACAGGTCGACCTGGTTGGTCTGTTTCGGTCCAGAACACGTTTTTGAAGCCCAGGGACGATTTTTCATGATCCGGATTGGTTTTAGGGTTAATCTGATGGCTGAAATGAATTGCTACACCTATAAATACATCCTAAGACCTAGCCTTCTCTACACACAATTCTATTCTGCTTCTTCTCTGCCTCTGTTCTAAATAAAAATAAAAATGGCGTCGCTACTCTGCTGGAATCAAAACTAGAAGCTAATCAACATAAACCTAAGCAACTCAATTCAAATTAGAGATTAAAGCTTCTGCAACGATTCTACAACAACTAAAGTTCTTTCTTTAATCCAATCAAGGCAAGTACAGTTATTTTCCGATGTAAATGTTAATTCTGATTGTGACATGAATTGTAAATCCGAATTTGAGGTTATATCTGTTCTGTTCTGTTTAGATCTATCTTATTTTGTATCTCTTTCCTCTTTCTGTTCTATAGCCAGGCTACCACGAGCCTGAGCCAATCTTATAAGAGATTAACCTACGCTAAAATGTTTGGGACAGAAAAATGAATGATGCATAAATTGGGCATGACCAATAGGTGGTTGATTTGAGGAAAGAACATGGACTGTAGCTAGAACATAAATTTGAGACATATGACTGGACATGTTATATTTATAACATAAATGGGTATTGAACATATGATTTGTGATAAAAAGAATATGGCTTAGGTATAAAGATTTACATGAGAGTGGGGTATCTATTAATGTAAATAAAAGTAAGGGATCTTTGGGATATATGACATGCATAGTAATAGATGGCTATATTTGGTATATAAACATATTGTGAATCATGACAATTATTTAGGCATGCAAACTTAGGCCAAATTTATAATTAGGCAAGATGGGTAAATGAAACCTTAAGGAATAATAAAATCTGCTATATTTGCCTAATTTAGTTCTGCTCTACTGCCTAGTCTGCTAGATTTGTTCATCTGCCAAATCTGTCATTTGTTAAGTCTGTTGAAAATGCCAAATCTGCTAAACTAAATTTGTTGAGATGCCTAATCTGTTATCTGCTAAATCTGCTAGTTCGCTTAATCTGCTGAATCCGTTAAGACGCCTAATCTGCGAAGATCTGTTATCTACTATATCTGTTAAGATGAGATATTCAATCTGTTATTGATCTAATCTGAATTTGCTATGAATAATTGGCATGTATATTCGACGTGGGTATAAATGGTAAATCATTAATTAATTGGCTACAAAGATGAAAATGGCTAACTCGAGGTTAGAATGAGTTTGCGGCGTAATTCAGCCCGGAACCGCCCGGCATATTCCATTGGCCGCAAACAATAGGTTCTAATGTGAGAAGTTAGTCATAACGTGCTTGAAACCCGAGGTTAGACTCAGTTTGGGACAGAAACCTGCCCGGAACCAACCGGCCTAACCAGTAACCGCAAACTGTCAGTCTAATGTGAGAGGTTTGGGCATTAATATTTAATTAATGAAAATCTGAGATAAATAGGATGTCTAAACCGTGTTGGGTGGGTAAGGTTAAACCAATTGAACCAATGAATCTGATAAACCCGTTTCGTGAATCTGTAGGCCCAATACAAAGTTAGACAACCTGTAACCGGTAAATCTGTAACCAGTTAATCTGTAAATCTGTATATCTGATCCGTTAGTCTCAAAACTTGTTTGTGAACTAGTTGATCTGAATTATGTACGTCTGAAATTGTAAACAAGTTAAACTGAAATCTGTTAGTCTGGGGACACAAGGTTAGGAGGGGAATTACTTGTGTCATCTGTTGTTTGGGACCCATATTAGTCAGTAACCCTTTCTGGTATCAAAACTTTGACCCAACAGTAGGTAGGGTCCGGGCACGCTTACTGAACTAATTATAAGCGGTTCATTCTGATAATGGCGAGAGGTGTTGATGGTGCGTTCCAACCGGGTCATGTGCGTGCATGGATCCCGGTCTACCTCTGAGGATGTAAGACGCCGTGACATCTGCAAATAGGTCTGTCCCAATTGGTTGTCACTTTAGGGAGTGATACACCCTACTGTGGGGCCGACACAGGATATTTATGTATTAGGGAGCCGATCGCTTGGGGTAGGGTTTTAGGGTACACTTCGTTCTGTCTGTTTCTGTTGGTACCGTCTGTTTCTGTTGGGTGGTAACACCTGTCTTTTTCTGCGTGATACCGTCCGTTCGGGTGGTAAAGGCCCATTACTAGTGTACACTACATTCTGTTTCCGTAGGGATTAATCTGTTCTTGCTTCTGTCTGTTTCTGATCGGGTAGTAAAGGCCCATTATTAGCATTCTGTTTCTGTTAAATTATTATGTACCCGTTTCTGTTTCAGTTTAGACATTAGGGTGACACCTAATTCTGTTATACTAGTATTAGTGCAGAGAAGTGTAAAACAATAGCTTATATCATTCTGTTCTTCTGTTATATCTGTTACATCTGTTACAGTTATCTCTCATCCAGTTTTATTTTCATGTCATGTTATTATTATCTGTTCATAACTGAAAATCACTGGACTTGCCAGACTTTTTGTCTGACCCTTGTTGTTTCGCCTCCTTTCTTCCGTTCCCCCCCCCCCCCCAGGTTATCCAAGGAGGGAATACTTTAGCTCGATCCGGATTTCTTCTGCTTGAAGTGCTTAAAGTATGGCTTGGCTCTGTATAGCTTCCGTTCTATGGGGATTATGATTTTAAACTATGCATTCTGAAGGCTTTTGTACAAGACTGATATTTTGTACTTGAATTCTGATAATGTGATTTGAAAGGATGTAACCAAGTTTATTTCGGTTTCTGTTGAAATAAAGTTATAAATTTTTCAAGTACTATTTTATCTGTCTTGTAAGTTTCTGTTCTGTTTACTAAAATGCTCCACCAAAGTTAAGGCATTCCCTTTGTGAGTGACCTTAACAGAGGTGGGGTGTTACACTTGGTATTAGAGCTGAAGGTTACCAGATTTGATAAAAAGTTTTGAAAACTATTTTCAAAAAGGATTTAAAAAGGAATTATTTTCAAAAGTAAAGCTTATTTTTGAAAAACATAATCCCCAAAAGCCATATATCTATCTTTTGAACCTCTGTTTGAATCTTTGTTTCCTTCTTTCTCCGGGGGCTCCCGGCTTTTTGGGAGGTAACCTCATCGCGGCGTGGTTCCGTAGGCTTGATAAGACTACGACACCTGTCAAAGGGCAAATAAGCGCCCGACTTCCATTTGTAGCCGCAGTAGTTTCACCTACGGCTAATTTTCTTTCGAGCTTTGTAGGATTTTCCCGTGCGATGGAGGCAGCTTTCGAGGGACTGGTCAACGTGTTACAAAAGCATAGTAAAGATGAGAATGAGGGAATTTGGCTAAGGAGCACAACCCGAAGATAAGAAACCCATGGATATGAACTTGGTTCAAAAAGAAGGGCACTTGCTTCAACTGCGGAGAGATGGGACACTTCACTAGGGACTGCCCAAAGAGACGAGGGCAAGGAGGGCAGGTGAACACTCTTGAGGCTAGTGGCTAGGATAGAAATAGAAAAATTCCTATAGTAGGTTTAATTTCTTTATCTGATTATGGAGTTAAGACTCTTTCTGATTCTGGTATTTTGACTTTGTAATCGATACTCTACACTTTAATACTAGTATTATTTCTAATTCTGCTGTAGACTCAGACCCATAAGGGTTATGACTCATCTGTTGTGACAGATTGGGGTTTGAGGGATATCTGTGTTAGGCGTCAAGTATGACGCGTACATTCTGAGTTTTTGTGGGGTATGATTTTATAATGCTTAACTTCCTAAGAGCCATTAGGGAACCTGATCTGTACCAGTAATCTGTAAATATCTGAATACTTCTGATAAGATTTCCAGTTTTGACATTGTCTAAAGAGGGTAATCCTCTGGGTGTCAATTTGATGTTGGTTTCGATCTTCGGGGCCGATACTTAGGACCCATGCCTAATGGGAACCAAGTTTTTGTTCTATCTGTACTCGCTTCCATCATTCGATTATATCTTATCGATCGAACTTTAGGTAGAAACTAATAGGTGTAAACATGTGTTTGAGACATGTTATGTTTGATGGTTGCAAGTGGATGCAAGTGGTTGCTAGTGGTTGCTCGTGGATGCATATACACACACTAGGCACTAGATCGGCTCGAAAACACTCTCATACTGCATATGGATGTGTGAGCATTTTTAATTTTTGTGGATACAAAATGATTGACTCAACACATGGATGTTGCATATGACTGAATGGTTGTGCACTCATATAGAAATGATATGTATCGAGTAGGAAAATTGCATACATGTTGGACTCATGGCACTGGCATAATTCGCATTAAGGAGGTCAACTGAATCAGTAGACCGCCTGATCTTTGCATTAGACAAGGAACATATACACACACTTCTTGCATATGTTCATACAGTATTAGAAATCTCTTAAGGACAATGAATGCCTGTGATTGGTGATTGAGTAGATGGATGATTGGATGGTAGGACACATTCTTCTTAACTTGAAGATTTCGGGGACGAAATCCTTTAAGGAGGGGAGAATGTAACACCCCGCATTTTTAAGTCTAATTAAAAATGAAATAAAATATATGAAAATATGCTTATGATAGGTAAATAATGGTGATGCATAAGAAGAATTAATTAATACATGAAAAAGAAAAAAAATTAGTTCGATAACGGTGTGTGTAACGGAAAAGATAGTAAAATGAGGATAATTAATTTAAGAATCAGGAATTAGGTAAAACGGACATCACCATTGCATTCCTCCCAAAATTTTACACGAAATAGAGTCCGAGTTTTCGAAAATCGGAGTCCGGATGAAGAAGTTATGGCCTGTAGAAGATTCAGAAGGTTTCGGTCAGCACAGAACTGGGCAGGTCGACCTGGGGGCCAGGTCGACCAGGGGGTCGACCTGGGAGTCGACCTCCCCCATGGGGGTCGACCTCCCTCCCTGCAAGTCGACTTGGTCGGCCTGTTTCGGTCCAGAACACGTTTTTGAAGCCCAGGGACGATTTTTGATGGTCCGGATTGGTTTTAGGGTTAATTTGATGGCTGAAATGAATTGCTACACCTATAAATACATCCTAAGACCTAGCCTTCTCTACACACAATTCTATTCTGCTTCTTCTCTGCCTCTGTTCTAAATAAAAATAAAAATGGCGTCGCTACTCTGCTGGAATCAAAACTAGAAGCTAATCAACATCAACCTAAGCAACTCAATTCAAATTAGAAATTAAAGCTTCTGCAACGATTCTACAACAACTAAAGTTCTTTCTTTAATCCAATCAAGGCAAGTATAGTTATTTTCCGATATAAATGTTAATTCTGATTGTGACATGAATTGTAAATCCGAATCTGAGGTTATATCTGTTCTGTTCTGTTTAGATCTATCTTATTTTGTATCTCTTTCCTCTTTCTGTTCTATAGCCAGGCTACCACGAGCCTGAGCCAATCTTATAAGAGATTAACCTACGCTAAAATGTTTGGGACAGAAAAATGAATGATGCATAAATTGGGCATGACCAATAGGTGGTTGATTTGAGGAAAGAACATGGACTGTAGCTAGAACATAAATTTGAGACATATGACTGGACATGTTATATTTATAACATAAATGGGTATTGAACATATGATTTGTGATAAAAAGAATATGGCTTAGGTATAAAGATTTACATGAGAGTGGGGTATCTATTAATGTAAATAAAAGTAAGGGATCTTTGGGATATATGACATGCATAGTAATAGATGGCTATATTTGGTATATAATCATATTGTGAATCATGACAATTATTTAGGCATGCAAACTTAGGCCAAATTTATAATTAGGTAAGATGGGTAAATGAAACCTTAAGGAATAATAAAATCTGCTATATTTGCCTAATTTAGTTCTGCTCTACTGCCTAGTCTGCTAGATTTGTTCATCTGCCAAATCTGTCATTTGTTAAGTCTGTTGAAAATGCCAAATCTGCTAAACTAAATCTGCTGAGATGCCTAATCTGTTATCTGCTAAATCTGCTAGTTCGCTTAATCTGCTGAATCCGTTAAGACGCCTAGTCTACGAAGATCTGTTATCTACTATTTCTGTTAAGCTGAGATATTCAGTCTGTTATTGACCTAATCTGAATTTGCTATGAATAATTGACATGTATATTAGGCGTGGGTATAAATGGTAAATCAATAATTAATTGGCTGCAAAGATGAAAATGGCTAACTCGAGGTTAGAATGAGTTTGCGGCATAATTCTGCCCGGAACCGCCCGGCATATTCCAGTGGCCGCAAACAATAGGTTCTAATGTGAGAAGTTAGTCATAACGTGCTTGAAACCCGAGGTTAGACTCAGTTTGCGACAGAAACCTGCCCGGAACCAACCGGCCTAACCAGTAACCGCAAACTGTCAGTCTAATGTGAGAGGTTTGGGCATTAATATTTAATTAATGAAAATATGAGATAAATAGGATGTCTAAACCGTGTTGGGTGGGTAAGGTTAAACCAATTGAACCAATGAATCTGATAAACCCGTTTCGTGAATCTGTAGGCCCAATACAAAGTTAAACAACCTGTAACTGGTAAATCTGTAACCAGTTAATCTGTAAATTTGTATATCTGATCCGTTAGTCTGAAAACTTGTCTGTGAACTAGTTGATCTGAATTCTGTATGACTGAACTTGTAAACAAGTTAAACTGAAATCTGTTAGTCTGGGGTCACAAGGTTAGGAGGGGAATTACTTGTGTCATCTGTTGTTTGGGACCCATATTAGTCAGTAACCCTTTCTGGTATCAAAACTTTGACCCAATAGTAGGTAGAGTCCGGGCACGCTTACTAAACTAATTATAAGCAGTTCATTCTGATAATGGCGAGGGGTGTTGATGGTGCGTTCCAACCGGGTCATGTGCGTGCATGGATCCCGGTCTGCCTCTGAGGATGTAAAACGCCGTGACATCTGTAAATAGGTCTGTGCCAATTGGTTGTCACTTTAGGGAGTGATACACCCTATTGTGGGGCTGACACGGGATATTTATGTATTAGGGAGCCAATCGCTTGGGGTAGGGTTTTAGGGTACACTTAGTTCTGTCTGTTTCTGTTGGTACCGTCTGTTTCTATTGGGTGGTAACACCTGTCTGTTTCTGCGTGGTACCATCTGTTCGGGTGGTAAAGGCCCATTACTAGTGTACACCTAATTCTACATTCTGTTTCCGTAGGGATTAATCTGTTCCTGCTTCTGTCTGTTTCTGATCGGGTAGTAAAGGCCCATTATTAGCATTCTGTTTCTGTTAAATTATTTTGTACCCGTTTCTGTTTCAGTTTAGACATTAGGGTGACACCTAATTCTGTTATACTAGTATTAGTGCAGAGAAGTGTAAAACAATAGCTTATATCATTCTGTTCTTCTGTTATATCTGTTACACCTGTTACAGTTATCTCTCATCCAGTTTTATTTTCATGTCATGTTATTATTATCTGTTCATAACTGAAAATCACTGGACTTGCCAGACTTTTTGTCTGACCCTTGTTGTTTCGCCTCCTTTCTTCCGTTCCCCCCTAGGTTATCCAAGGAGGGAATACTTTAGCTCGATCCGGATTTCTTCTGTTGAAGTGCTTAAAGTATGTCTTGGCTCTGTATAGCTTCCGTTCTATGGGGATTATGATTTTAAACTATGCATTCTGAAGGCTTTTGTACAAGACTGATATTTTGTACTTGAATTCTGATAATGTGATTTGAAAGGATGTAACCAAGTTTATTTCAGTTTCTGTTGAAATAAAGTTATAAATTTTTCAAGTACTATTTATATGTCTTGTATGTTTATGTTCTGTTTACTAAAATGCTCCACCAAAGTTAAGGCATTCCCTTTGTGAGTGACCTTAATAGAGGTGGGGTGTTACACATTCCAAGAGGAGCTGGGGACAAAGTTAACTCTAAGCACCGCATATCATCCTCAAACAAATGGCCAAACTGAGGGGGTGAACCGTATTCTAGAAGATCTACTTTGGGCTTATATAATTGATTTTGGCGGATCATGGGAAGATCACTTGCATTTGGCTAAGTTCTCATATAATAACAGCTATCAAGCAAGCTTGGAAATTTCACCATTCGAAGCATTGTATGGTAGACCTTGTAGATCTCCCGCATGTTGGGTAGAATTTGGCAATCGACTAGTATTGGGTCCCGATATGATTCGAGAAGCTTCAAATAAAGTCGATTTCATCAAGAAACGATTACAAACAGCTCAAAGCTGACAGAAGAGTTATGCAGACTCTAGAAGAAGAGATTCAACATTTGTTGTTGGTGATTATGTTTATTTGAGAGTTTTTCCGATGAGAGGAGTTGTCCGATTCGGAAAAACAGGGAAGTTGGTGACCAGATTTATCGGTCCATTTCCTATTCTTGAAAGGATTGAAACTCTAGCTGTAGGGTTCAATTACCTGACTGGTTGCCTGGGATGGATAATGTATTTCACGTGTCTCAACTTCGAAAGCATGTGCATGATCCAGATCTAGCTGTAGAAGAAGCAGCGCAGAAGGATTTGGATATAACTCCAGAATTAGCAGTTAGAAGAGGTCCGATAAAGATTATTGGCAAAGAAACTAAAGAGCTAAGGAACAAGAAGGTTCATTTAGTTAAAGTGCAGTGGAGATCCTAGAGACTGTACTTGGGAAACCGAAGAGAGCATTAAGCAAACTTATCCCAATTGTGGAGTGGACATCTCTGATTAGCTTTGGTCAAGGTACACTTACAATATTTTGCGTTTCCGTTTTGCTTCCTACTTTACTATTGTTTCCTTTTCGGGGACGAAAAGTTTTAAGTGGGGGAGATTGTAACAACCCAGAAAATCAGAACCAATTTAAATTTTTTAATTTGGTTATTTTAATGAATTTGGAATATTTAAAATGATTTATTTTATATGACAACGACTAAAAATTTATTTAAATCGAAGTTAGAACCAATAAATTTATTTTAATTATATAACGAGCCAGAAATGACGCGACAGTTTGAAAATTGACGTTGAACTTTGACTGAAGGTATAAGATTCAAAATAAACCGGATTTTAGTAAAACCAAAAATATTTAAATCTGTTTGAAAATATCTTTCTAACGAATCCGAAAAATCAAAATTTCATAGCGGGAATCAAAAGTTATGGCCAGTTGAATATTCAGAGTAATAGCTATGAAATTTAATATAAATATAGCCCATAAAATTAGACATTTTGCAAACAACCTCCGTTTTTGATGAAACCACTTTGGTTGGATCTGAAATGTCAAACTATTGCTAGGTTTCAAATTCCATAATTTTTTGAATTAATATGTGAGCGTGGAAAAGGAAAACGCGTTTGGTAGTTTCAGTCTGAATTGGATCGACCAGAAAAGACCATTTTTCAAACAGTCTCCAAATTCGACGAAATTAATTTCGTTGGGATCGTATCGTCCAAACATAGCTAGATTTATTTTTTTGGAATTTTTAGAATCAGTATGTGGCCCCAGCAAATTAAAATGTACGTTCAAATCTAAGATTGAATGTGTTATATTTTAATTTAAAGAATAACTAACTGTAACAGTCGAATGGGCTTACGAAGCATATTCCATTGTGTCCGGGATAGGGGTATTTAGCTGGGGGCGATACTCATTGGGTTTAATTTGGTGCTCGTCTAAGAAAACCATATTTTTGAAAATAAAAGAATAAAAAAATAAATATATAAATTAACGGCTAATCAGAATTAGCCATTCATTATCGTCCCAGTCAAATAAACCCAGTATCTCCCTCTCGTTGACGGCGGAAGTTGTTCCACCCTTCCCGATCAGATTCCAGCGAATCCACGCATAATTACCCTTCGACTAGTTGAAATTTTTGAAGACCTCCCTCCCCTCTTCAAATCCATATAAGTAGCACCCCCATCGTTGTGTCTACGCGGAGTTCTACCTCTCCAAAGTTCCGATCTTCGAGCCGTCACCGCCACTGATTCCGACCACCAAGTCGGACCCCGCTGTCGTCGATCTGAGCACCATTCCAGCCTCTTCGACATGGTACAACTTGATATCAACCTCATGCAACGGTTTTGAAGAAAACCGAAAACCTAGCTTTGAACCATTCGCAGTGGGTAATGTCCTGTTTTTATTTAACGGATTATAATGCTTTAAAGTGTTGCAAAGTTTGATTTTCAAATAAAAATCATATCTTTTTGCTATGTTGTCGAAATCCAGTGAGACCGAAGATATCGGACTTGTAGCGATGTCATCTACATTCTAGAAGAGACTAGAACGCATTTGGAGCTTCCTACAATTTTTGAAGGAGTGGAAAGCCAATGTGAGACTTGTAAATTCAAATTGGAATGGAAACGCGTTGTATAAATTATGTAAGCAAAATATAAATTATATACGCTTTGTATACCTCATGTATAGGCGTAGTATAAGTTATATGAGCGATGTATAAATTATACATGCATTGTATAAATCATATATGCGTTGAAAAGAAGTTGAAATGGAAATGAAATATATTTATATACATATATCTATATACTCCCCTCGTCCACAAACCATGGACGATATGAATTGATTGTTATTGGCATGAAAATTGGTTGATATTGCGAATGGTTGATAACGGTTGTTTGTGGTTGAAAAAAAATGGATTTGTTTGTGGAAAAATTCATTATGATATGAAAAATGGTCGAAATGTTTACATCATTGGAATAAGCCCCTTAGGGAACGCCGTGAGGCCTAAGGTAGCGCGAGCAGCCGTACTCGGGACGTGCCGGTTTTAAACCCCATACCGTTATGCTGCCGAAATTTTCTGAAATATTCATGTGTTTGAATTTTAATCATGTGTTGATAATCTATTTAGGATTGAAACAAATTTCTTACATAATAAAGACCATATTTTTATTATGCATATGAAGTTTATAGAATATTCATGATTGCCATAAGTTGTTTACATAATAAAATTCACATTTTTATTATGCATATAAAGAATATGAAATATTCATGATGGAAATAAATTGGTTAAACAATAAAAATCACATTTTTATTGTAAGGAGGACTCACTAAAAAAATAACCAAGTGTTGAATAAAATATGGAAACGATAAAATTAACATTTTTATCATGTATACGAGTCACTAAAAAAATACACATGTGTGAAATAAAATATTGGAACAATAAATTTAACATTTTTATTATGTATATGGAGTTCTAAAAATATTCATGTGTTAAAAAAAATTGAATAATAAAATTTACATTTTTATTGTGAATATGAAGTGCTAAAAACATTCTTGTGTTGAATAAATATTTTGAACAACAAAAATAACATTTTTATCAAGTTTACGACTCACTAAAAATACACATGTGTTGAAACAAATGTTTGTATGTTATAAATAT
Organism: Allium sativum; assembly: GCA_030737875.1. Classification (NCBI taxonomy): domain Eukaryota; kingdom Viridiplantae; phylum Streptophyta; class Magnoliopsida; order Asparagales; family Amaryllidaceae; genus Allium; species Allium sativum. The sequence continues at coordinate 297,433,127 of CM060926.1, forward strand.
TATTTTTAACATGTTTATGAACTAAATAAAATAGTCATGAGTTGAAACATATTTTCGTTCGCCAAAAATATCATTTTTATATAATGTATGAGTGTTAAAAATAACCACGTGTTGAAATAAATATTAGTTCATGGAAAATGTTATTTTTAACATGTATATGAAGTGTTAAAAACAACCGTGTGATGAAATAAACATTGGTAAGCTAGAAGTATTATTTTTAGCTTAATTATGCATATATATATATATATATATATATATATATATACATAGGCTGAACAGGAAAACGGATTGGCTATTGAGTAAAAAAAATATTTGCGTGCTCGACAAAGAGGTAAGCCTTAATAAGTTGGTTGCGCAATTTTATTATTATGTAAACTCCTGTGAATGCCATTGGATGCGGAGTGCTGGTTGTTCTATGTGAGATTATAAACGTCACCATAGGATCGTAACAATTAATTTTGAACTACACTACATGGCATACTGCGTGAAGATAGCATACTCTACCATATACCACATAAGCATTTGGAGCTTATGTGACAAGGTTGAAGATTTACCAGACAAGCGAGAGGTTTGTATGGCGATGAATATATTTCAAGTTGAACCGAAGACTGATATGGACTATACAAAATGTAACGGTAAATTGTCAGATTAATAAAAACCCAACACGGGTCTGGAGTTGAGATTAATCACGTCTCTCTAGTCATTAAGGCACATGAACTATTTATAGGGTGAAGAGAATTTATTCTCTGGAGTCATGATCTAAACACACTCCCCTGTGGACACAAAGTTATATCACTAAAAATATGTGTATGCTTTTTAGGATTTATTGGGTGCCTAATACGGCCCAATAAATTTCCAAACCCCTCTTCGTACAAAAGAGGCTATGGCGAAATTTTCCAAAATTTCAAGGAGTTAGCCATGTTTTTGAAGTAGAAACGATTTGGAAATCGTCAAATGAATTATATATATATATATATATATATATATTTAAATTAAAATGAATCGAGCCGTTGCAGTTCGCGTTTTGAAATCGTAATTTTAAACGATTATACCGAGATTTCTGATCATCGGATTTTCCCAAAACCAGAACCGTTGGGTTCGCTTTGGAAATATCTTTCCAACGATATAAATTTTGTTAAGATCCAACGGTTAGACTGTGTGAAATGTTTAATTCGAATCTAAATAAAAGCAGTGCCAGAGTGAATTATATATATATATATATATATATTAAATAAAACGAATCGCGCCACTGTAGTTCGTGTTTTGAAATCGTAACTTTAAACGATTATACGAGAGATCCGACCATCGGATTTTCCCGAAATCGGAACATTGGGTTCAATTTGGAAATATCGTTCCAACGATATAAATTTTGTTAAGATCCAACGGTTAGATTTTGAGAAATGTGTAAATCAAATTTGGGGAAAAACAGCGTTAGGGGCGCATTATGGCCCGAAGCGTGGTTTAATTAAAACGAGCTATTTTTAAATAAATAAAAATAGCGATTAATCGTTATAAAATATATATAGCGATATGGAATGGAAATAAACCGACTTTTCTCGGTTTATCAGATATATTGATGGTTGGATGTGTTTGACATGAAAATTATATCACTGAACTGAAATGAGGATGTCAAACAATTTAACCATAGAAAGAATTGATTTGAATTCTATACATATACATATATATATATATATATATATATATGAATTATTTGAAAAGGCCATGTTAATTCTCATTTCAAATAATTGATCGACAAATAAAATTTGAAGATATGAAGACGGTGCAAGACCGGTGATCTTCACATCGTATGGATTGCTACTGATGCCTTAGATATTGATAGCTCCCTTGACAAGGTTACAGTGGTAGTAGTCCGGACGTACTTGTTGATCGTCCGGATGTGCGAGGGCCTCTCTTTCGTATTGGACATATGGAATGAGGAATAAGGTGCCTCCAGTTTCGTTCAGACCCAGAACGGACTTGTAAATGGATGTGTATTTGACGTGTATTTTGTGTTGTATTCGTTGATCTCTACTAAATATACATTTTCTTTAGCGGCAGAGAATTTATTCTCTTGCTTAACGCCCTTCTTTGAGACGAGCAATCTCAGGGGTTGTATATCGGTAGACATCAATGGTATGGTGTGGATTGACAGCGTGGCATAAAAAGATGCAAATGATCAAGGCTTTTGTTGAAAAGCAAAGTCGTGTGGCTGATGATCAAAGCACAACTTTAAAATAGCATAACTTTGTGTATAGTGTTGATTCGGTATGAGTCAAAAATGGGATCGAACCGTTGGGAGAACATGACGTTTCTTTCTAGCTATGGGTGGTGTCAGGGTTTTACAAGCCCAGACATTTATTATATTTTTATCTGTGTGGATGTTGGATTGCGAGGCGCCTTAGATATATCGGTCTCTACGGAGCCAATGGTTAGGTCCAATAGGACCGGGAAACGTGTGTTCAGGACTAAATAATCCTCAACCGTAAGAGAGGACCGGCCCAACTGATCCAGGGTTTCCCAGAGTGTGCAGTCCTGAGGCATTTACTAGAGTGTCTCGAAGCGGTGAGAAGCCATCTCTGGCCTCAACTCATGATGGAATCAAATTTCCAATACGACGTTACGGTTTTGATTGTAAACCTATATATGATGCTATGGTACCCATGTCGTCTATGATTGATACATTATGATTGAAATTGCTTTTACAACATATATGCACTAGTGATAATACAAGATGATTTTGTTTTATACGTATCAAACATATTTTGGCTATTATAAGGTAAAACTCTATCCTTTGGTTTGCGTTGCATTGTGTGATGGGACTTGAGTCTTATAATGGCTTCATTTTTAAAAAAAGCATTGCGTTGTTTAAATAATTTACTTTATTTCATGCACTAGCAATCGCTAGAGTAAGCCCGTTCCGCGTTAGCGGCATGGTCCTATGCTTTGCCTTATATTGTTTAACTAGTTAAGTAGATTTCTCATACCAATCCCATGACTGACTCGTAGTTTGTTTCACTTTGCAAACTCGGGTGCCCTTGTTTCTACACGGGCAGCCTAATGACAGGTTGCAGGTGATATTTTGGCTTGGCACTTTAGCATGGAGTGCGTTTTTGGCTGATGGCGAAGACTGACTTTCTATGTATTTTGGCTATTGACATTTCCGCCAGTATTATCATATGTATATGTACCGCTGATCGCGATGTTGACTGATTTATCTTTATTATGCATTATCTGATGTATATGTCCTAGTGATCTTGATGTAGACTGATCATTTCCTTTACGCACTAAGTTGTATTCAATGACTATGCTACTCTGATGTTTATTACATTTTATGATTCCGCTGTCATATTGATGTAAAGTATTTTATTTCATGCTTGTGCTATTATCTGTACTTTACTAATGATGATTAATGCGTTATATTCTAATGACTTTCCTTAATTCCATGACATGGGGTTTCGGGTTATCACACTGACGGCGGACGGTTTTGAAATAAATTAGGGTTTTAGAATTTTTTCTATTGGCCAAAAATATATATATTATTTAATTTATTAAATTTCCAAAAATACTTTTTTAGTGATACGAACTCCATAACAAACCCAACGACTGTTGCCTTCAACTAAATACCCCCATTTCGGACACAATGGGATATGTTTCGTAAGCCAATTCGACTGTTTCGATCAGTTTTCTTCAAAATTAAAATTTAAATCAATAGATTGAGTTTTAAACGTACATTTTAATTTATTGGGGCCACATACTGACTCCAAAAATTACAGAAAAATTATATCTAGCTGTGTTTTGACGATACGGTCCTAACAAAACTAATTTTGTCGAATTTGGAGGCCGTTTGAAAAATGACCATTTTCCAGTCGATTAAATTCAAACTGGAATTACCAAACACATTTAAATTCACCACGCTCACATATTAATTCCAAAAATTATGAAATTTGAAACCTAATAATAATTTGGCATCCCGGATCAAACAAAAGTGGTTTCGTCGAAAACTGAGGACATTTGCAAAATGACTATTTTTTTTGAAAATTACAAATATATATATTATAAATAATTTTTTTCCAAATCATTTTTTATTATTAAACTTTTTTTTTTGAAAGGCAAGTAGAAATATTATTAATCTTAAGAAGAATTACAAAGTACATACAAGACTACAATACAAATGTACACAACATCACTTATTACATGACTTTACAGAGTTGAGAAAAAACAATAAAAAATCGAAAATGAAGCTCGGAAAAAACTCAAAATTGTAGTAACAAGTCAAAATTACTCATGCATAAATCCTCCCAATGATCAGAATCACACTGCAACCAATGAACAAAATCCCAATGTGTAGAAACCCAGTATAAAACTTCCACAGCAACAAGAATCACATCGCAACACTCACTAAAAGTAAAAGCAAATTATTGCACCTATGCAGCTCAAAAACTTGATTGCATCAATGCAACTATACTCAAAACTTATCGCACCTATACTCAAAACTGGATTGCATCTATGTAGCTCAAAAACTTCCTGTGCAAACCGCAACTATACACTCACAAAAATAAAAGCATAATCTCAAAACCCTGCTAGAAACTCATTATTGCACCAATATAATACTGCTTATACAGCATTATTGCACCACTATACTAGTACCAAAACTGAAACAACTACACAGTATCAATCTAATTCGAGAGCAACCAAAACCAAAAATTATATACTAGCACCAAACTAATTTTAGATTGGATTTCTCCTAGTATGTCTTGAAGGAAATTTCATTAAATTTGGAAGAAACTCCTCTAATGAGTAATAAATGCCCCCATCCAATTCATTATCTACACAATCAGCAGCCTTCTTTTTCCTAACATGTCTCTTTGCATTCTTTAAAGACGTTTTAGATTGTGCTGTAATAGATGGTGTAGAAGGTGTGGTAGAAGAGTTAGCTGTGACTGCTACATTACACATAAAGGACCCTTCAACAAGATTAGCATCATTCCTATCATCAGCATCATCCCAGAATTTTCTTTTTAGCTTAGAGAGTGTGCATGTTGATTTGGAGAGAGAGTAATCCTGTTCTGAAGAGGCAACCTGTTTACCCTTCTTTATTGCATGCAAATACTCATTTCCACCATTTACTCGATTACAATTATCATTTTTACTATCAAACAAATTCCTTATACCAAAATCCATTCCATCTGTCTCGAAATTATTAACATTGTTACCATCCTTATTAACATTGACATCAATATTTGTATCATTTAACCATAAACCTTCCTGAATCATAGTATTTTGTTGACTGGATTTCTCAACTGTGTCCCTCTTGTTACTTCCCACATCCTTATTAACCATACCATCACAGAAATTACTCTCCATAGCATCCTTATTCTTCTTATTTCCATTAGCCATAGAGTTACCAACCCCTTTATCAACACAAGCTTCAATAACACTTACTTGACGTCCAATTCCAATATCTACACTAACTCCTACATGATTTCTAACATCCTCATTTATACCAGACCCATTGACATTACTAGTTATAATCACATATCCATTTAAAATTATTTCTTCCCCATTATTGTTTTCATTTGTTTCAGTAGCTAAAACATCAAAGGGATTTGCTTTCCTCGCATTTGAATCACCAGTTACATTCTCCATATTCACCTCTTTCCTCCTCCAATACTTTTTGTTCTTTGTATTTACTGTATTCCAATTCCTCTGCTTATCCTGAAAATTAACCTTTTTTTAAACTGCCCACCAAAATCATTAGTTCTAACATGTGAATCCACACAGTAGTGCTCCCCGTTACTCATCTCATCCTTAGGTCTAAAATCACAATTGGATGTATCATGGCCAAAAACCTTACAAATTGAACAAATCCTGGGTTTCTATTCGTATGATAATTTTACTGGAGGGCATTTATCCCCTAGTTTATCAACAACTATTAATTCTGGCAATTCAATATCGCATGAAATCTCAACCAATGCCTTAGCGTAGTGAAATCTCTGTAGTTTCTCGGTGCTACTATCAAAACATATTAACTTCCCTACGTGACATGCTAGCTAATTAATACCTAATAACATCCAAAGAATTGTTGGAATTTTATAAAAGTGAACCCATACCGGTACTTTCCGAATCTGAGCTTGACAATTTCCAATAGACGGATCCCAATTTGTAATAATGAAATACAGCCTTTAATGAAAATTGGGTCAGATTTAAAAATCTATCTCTACCAGATTCATTAGAAAAATTGAAATAGAAATGTATACCATCAAACTTAATATCTACCTCACCATCTAACTTCCAGTATCGTAACAAAAAATTAACCACAAAGGGATAAGAGAGCAAACCGTCCAAGAAAAAGCCAATCAAGTGATTGCTTCAATACCTCATACCTTCTTCTTTGATGATGTCCGGAATCTTCTTCGGTTTGCCATCACGTACAATTTCAAAATGCTGTGGTTTGAACACGCCCGCATTACGAGGAAGTGAAATGAACAAAGATGCATAATCGGTCTTCATGAAGAAAGGGAAAAATGCTTTCGATGAAGTTTGGTTTGCAGTATTGCGATTAGACTCCAAAAAAGAAGGATTACCAGAAGAATTGCCTGGATCTAGAAACGAGAAGTCCGATCCAAGATTACTCATAGAGGGGTTTACTAAAGGGGGATTGACTGAAGACAGTGGTGGATCTGGGGGAATAGTTGGTGAAGGATGAGTGGGAAGAGGGGGAAAGCGGAATCAAAGGTAGAAGATATGGAAGAAGAAGAGAAGGGAAATGCCGCAGTCGCCATTAATTTTTAGAAGAAGGGAAATGTCGCAGCCGCCATTTTTAGAACTGCCATTGTTTGTTGATCTAATTCATTGTTTAGATCAATATCACTAAATCTCCCACTCTTTTATTAAACTTCAAACAGGAAAAAAATTATATATATATCTCCCCCTCTTTTATTCAATATCACTAAATCTTTATGTAACGACCCGGAAAATCTGAACCAGTTTAAAAATTTTAAATTGGCTATTTTGATGATTTTAAATATTTAAAATAAATATTTTAAATAATAACGACGAAAAGTAAGTTTGAATCGACGTCTGAAAATGAATATAATTATTTCTAATTATAAACAAGGCCTGAAATGGCGCGGTAGTTTCAAAATTTAAATTCAAACTTTGACTGACTGTACCGGATGCAAAATAAAACGGAATTTAGCGAAACAAAAAATATTTAAATTTGTTAGTGAATATCTTTCTAACGAATCTGAAAAATTGAAATTTCGTAGTGGGAAGCAAAAGTTATGGCCAAATGAATTTTCAAAAAGGTCGCTATAGAGTTTATATAGCCCGTGAAAATAGCCATTTTGCAAACGACCTCAGAATTCGACGAAACTATTTTTGTTGGATCCGGGATGTCAAATTATTGCTAGGTTTCAAATTTCATAATTTTTGAAGTTAGTATGTGAGCGTGGCAAAGGAAAATGTGTTTGGTCAATTTCTATTAAATTGGATCGACCAGAAAAGGGCCATTTTTCAAACGGTCTCAGAATTCAACAAAACTAGTTTTTTTGGGACCGTATCGTCAAAACATAGCTAGATTTATTTTTCTGGAATTTTTAGAATCAGTATGTGGCCCCGACAAATTGAAATGTACGTTCAAATCGAATATTGAATGTTTTATATTTTAATTTGAAGAGAAACTGACTGAAACAGTCGAATGGGCCTATGATACATATCCCATTGCATTCGGAATGGGGGTATTTGGCGAGGGACGACAGTCGTTGGGTTTGCATTGGTGTTCGTTTGGAGAAACGCTATTTTAAAATTTTAATAAGGCACCGACCAATAGGATTTATTCTTCATAATTAAAAAAAAAACCTCGTTCTCTGTCGCGATAAACGGCGGGCGCCGCCTCCTAACTTCCCGATCAAATTCCGATTGCTCCGTCCATCTTCAGACCTCCCTCCAGTTGAGCTTTTTGTAGCCCTCTCCTTCCTCTTCAAATCCGACCTAACCCCATCTCCTATCGTCACCTGTAGCGCCGGAATCGAGCCTCCAAAGTCGGAGCCTTTCAGCCGCCGCCGCTCGTGCCAGAGGCCGTCAATCTGAAGGTGGTACATGGCGTCGCAGATCCCTTTCCAAGCTCTTCCACATGGCAGTGACTGATCGATGAATCGTTGCACGGTTTGGTCGCAAATCGAAAACTTAATTTTGAAGATTTTTAGAGAGGTACGGCTGAAATTATATTAAACTATTTAATAACACTTTAAAGCGCTACAGCTTTTGATTTCACTGTAAAAATCATATCTTTTTCGTTTCTTGACGAAATTCAGTGAAACAAGAGACAACGGACTCGTGTGGACGTCTTCTACATTCTAGAAGAGACCGGATATTTTTCTGAGCCTTTTGCTATTTTTGGTGGAGTGGAACCCAATGTGAGATTTATAATTATAAACGATATGGAAAACGACGATGTATAAATTATATAGTCAATGTATGAGTTATATAAGCGTTGTACACCTCATGTATAAGCATTGTATAAGTTGTACGTTCGATGTATAAGTTATATATGCGTTGTAAAAATTATATATGTGTTGAAATGGAAGTGAAATATACTTATATAAATATATATATACGCCACTCTTCCACAAACCATGGACGATATTTATTGGTTGTGATTGGTATGAAAATTGGTTGATAGCGAATGGTTGATTAGAACTGTTTGTGGTTGAAATTGATTGATTGTGGTTGAAAAATACCCGTTTGTGGTTGAGAATTATTTGGTTGAAACCACATAGGACTAGTTTGTGGAAAAGAAAAAATAAACATGCCGCCTGCGTGCGAACTAGATGCATGAAATCCCCATTGTCAAAAGCTGCGAGGCTTTAAGGTAGAGCAAGGAGTCGTACTAGGGACGGTCCCGGTTTTAACTACCCTGCCGTTATGCTGCCGAAATTTTCAATAATATTCATGTGTTAGAATTGTTTTCATGTGTTGAAACTATATTCGTGTGTTGAATAGAAATTCGTGTGTTGAATAGAAATTCATGTGTTGAACGACATTCATGTTTTGAAATAAATTGTTTTATAATAAAAATCATATTTTTATCATCTATATGAACTAGATAAAATAGTCGAGTTTTGAAATAAATTGTTTTATAATAAAAATCATATTTTTATCATCTATATGAACTATATAAAATAGTTGTGTTTTGAAATAAATTGTTTTATAATAAAAATCATATTTTTATCATCTATATGAACTATATAAAATAGTCGAGTTTTGAAATAAATTGTTTTATAATAAAAATCATATTTTTATCATCTATTTGAACTATATAAAATAGTCGTGTTTTGAAATAAATTGTTTTATAATAAAAATCATATTTTTATCATCTATATGAACTATATAAAATAGTCGTGTTTGAAATAAATTGTTTTACAATAAAAGTCACATTTTTATTAAATACATGAAGTGTTAAAAATAGTGAAGTGTTGAAATAAAGGTCTGTTGGATAAAAATATCATTTTTATCAAATGTATGAAAAGAATGTGGTTTTGAAATCGAAGAATAGATTATATTTATATATATATATATATATATATATATATAAATATAATTAAAATAAATCGAATAACGAAGCTGTAGTTCGTGTTTTGAAACCGTGATTTCAAATGATTAGTGCAGGAGATCCGACCATCGGATTTTCCCGAAACCGAAACCGTTGGGTTCGCTTTGGAAATATCTTTCCAATGATACCCAATTTGTGAAAATCCAGCGGTTGGATTGTCTAGAATGTTTAATTCAAATCTAAAGAAAAACAGTGCCAGAATCGATTATATTTATATATATATATATATATATATATTATTAAATTAAATCGAATAACGACGTTGCAGTTCGTATTTTGAAATAGAAACATCAAACAAGTGTACCGGGAGATCCGACCGTCGGATATTCCCAAAACTGGAACCGTTAGATTCGTTTTGAAAAGATCTTTCTAATGATATAAAATTTTTGAAGATCCAACAGTTAGATTTTCAGATATGTGTAAATCAAATCTGAAGAAAAACAGCGCCACACCCGCGTTATGGCCTGAAGCATCGTTTGAATAAATTGGCTATTTTTAAATAAATAAAAATAGCGATAAATCATTTTATAAAATATTATAAACGATATGGAATGGAAATAAACCGAGTTTACCCGGTTTATTGAATATTTGATGGTTGAATGTGAAATTTATAAACTAACTGAAGGTTAGCTAAATCAGATGGTTTCCTGGGTTTTGATCTGATGTTGGTTTTGGCCTTCGGGGTGAATATTTAGGAAATCGTTCTCTTACTAATTTATGGTTAGTGACTAATGAATTGGAATAAGGCGTGTGTTGTGTTTGGGTAGCACTTGTTAATTATATACGCGAGTTGCTCAGAAAGACCGGGTTTATCCCATTCTGAATAACTGAATCGACGATAAGAAGTCGATGATGAAGACGGCAGTTGAAGACCGGAGATATTCACCTCGGTTGGATGATAATTGATGTCCTGATTGGGAGGCATCCCGAAATACGGATAATGAGTGGTGATCGTCCAGATGTACGTGGAGATCGATGGGTATGCGAGGTATATAGTGCCTCCGATTTCGTTCAGACCCAGAACGGACTTGTAAATGGATTGTGTGTCTAACATTGGAATTCATTCTGTGTGATTGATAGCCATCAGTTGCATGGTGTGAATTGCCTGTGTGGCAGGCTATGATGCAGAGATCAAGGCTTCTGTTGAAAAGCAAAGTTTTGTGGTTGATGATCAAAGCACGACCTGCATGGCATAGCTTTGTGTATAACGTGAATTCGCGAGCCTCACACCCCAGTATGAACCAGAAACGGGAGAGGACCTCAGGGAGGGCATGTATTTCCTTCTATCTAGAGGTGGTGTCAGTGCTTAAACTGGCTGACATATATATCATTTTCACCTGTGTGGTTGTTGCTGTTGCGAGGCGCCTCGGATATATCGGTGACTACGTAAAGCCGATGGAGTCATTCGTTGGCTCGTTTACGCCCCAAAGGGTGGGGAAACGTAGTGTTCAGGCATTTTAATCCACATCGGTGGACCGGCCCTGACGATCCTAGGGTCAATGCGTTCTGATCCTGAGACTCGGGCTAGACAGTCTCGAATTCGGTAAGGACTATCTTTTGCCTTGGTTCATGACGGAAATCCAATTTCCAAATACGACACCGTGCGGTTTTGATTGTATATATATATATATATATGGCGACATGACATATGGTACCCATGTCATCTATGATTGATATTAATGATAGTATATAAAATTAGAAACTAACTGGAAACGAACAAAGATGGGTGGTTTCCTGGGTATTGGTCTGATGTTGGTTTCGGCCTTCGGGGTTAATACTTAGGGAATCGTTCTCTTACTAATTTATAGTTGGAATCTGATTAAAAATTTAACGATAAAAAATTACATTTTAAGTGGTTTTACTTTACACGTATTAAGCATGTCTTGGGCGATATAAGGTAACACTCTATCCTCCGGTTTGCGTTGCATTGTGTGATGGGACTTGAGTCTTATATCGGCTTCATTTTTATAAAAAGCATGGCGATTTTTAAAAGATTTACTTTTCGTAAAGCACTGGCAATCCAATAGAGTAAACTCGTTCCGCGAAAGTGGCGTGGTCCTGTGATTAGCCATATTATAAAATGTGTTAAGTAGAATTCTCATACCAGTCCCATGACTGACTCGTAGTTTGTTTCACTTGCAAACTCGGTTGCCCCTCTTTCTACATGGGCAGCCTTGTATTCAGGATTTAGCAGGCTCTTCCTGGATAGCTGGAGCTAAAGATGGATTCTATCATTTATCTCTTTTTATGTTGTTCAGCTCCTATTGCACATATTATGTTTGTTTTCCGCTGTAGACATTTATGTATAGCTGAACTGTATTTGTACTAAGTATGATCCTGTATACTGCGTAACTCTGATGATTATGTTTATCCAGTGTATTATTTGTGCATTATCTGGTGTATTTATTTAATTCTTTTCTGCTATTATCTGTTTATGTGTTATATTCCAAAGATTACCCTTGCCACCGTCAGTACGGGGTTTGGCGTCGTTACAACGTGGTATCACAGCTTTGGTTAAGCTTAGTTCTGGAATATAACATACTAACAAACTCGTTAGAAATAGGACCAGTAGTGTTCTAGGACGAGTAATTCATTACAGCTAGGATCAGTAATATCCTAGTATGAGTATAGCAGAATGAAATACGCCCGATAGACACATTTACATTCAAGTATATGTCTCTATGCTTTAAAATATCTTTTCTGTTGACCTAACACTTGGTCTATTATTTGCAGAAGTACTAGAAAATGAGTGTCAGAAACAGGAGGAATGCAGAACCAGATCTAGAGGCTCTATTAAAGAGATATCGAAATCTGGTGGAGCACAATTCTCGGGCAATGAATCTATAATTCAAACTCAAGCTTGGATGAGTTCTGTTGAAAGAATTTTTGAACGTATCCAGTTGAGAGATGATCAGAAAAGATTAGTGGCATCTTGGACACTCAAAGATGAAGTTGTAATCTAGTGGGAAACAATCACTAAGGATAATCCAGAAGGTGATATCACCTGGGATAGATTCAAAGAGGTTTTCGGCGAAAGATTTATTCTTCCCGAAGCAACTGAGCGGCTATGTGATGAATTTAGTTACTGAATACAAGGAGATATGAGTATCCAAGAATATCATAAGAAATTCAACGAACTTCCCCACTTTGCCCAGCATCTGATTCAAGATCCAAAGAGGAAGAATCTGAGGTTTATTCATGGCCAGCAAAGAAAGTACCAAAATATAGTATTGGGGCATGTGAAGCTTCCTTTCTCTGAAACGGTATACATGGCTTACCAGTATGAGGATCTCGACAAGAACGGTATGTTGCGCTATGAAGAGGAAGTCTGTTCTAGTAATAAAGGGGAGTCTGAAACTGATAATTCTGAGGCCAGTAAGAAGCCCAGAGCCAAGAGGAAAAGGGGTAAATCTGAGAAAGAACCAGTAACGACCGCCATATGCAATAACTGCCACAAGCAAGTGCATTTGACCAGGAATTGTAAACCCTTAAAAATGCAAAAGAAGAAGGGGTTTAAACCCAATAACCAGTTTCGAGAGAATAGAAAATGCAGTCAATGCCATCGAACTGGTCATCTTGAAAAGGATTACCAGCTATTTAAGAAATCCAAGGCAATTCAAGTAAATGAAGTAGCAGAAACTTCTGAGCCTTCAGCTAGTCAGGGAAGGCCATATGTTTTAGAAGGCATGCTTACTGTCAAAAACATCCTAGTTAAAGTACTGTTTGACACCGGCGCGTCGCGAAGCTTTGCTGCAAAGAATACGTTTAAGAAACTGGATTTGAATTTGAAGAAGCTCAAAGAACCAATGACTGTCCATAATCCGGTTGGGGGTTCCCTCAATCTCAGTTGGGTTTGTGGGGTGTCGGTTTCTTTTCCTCGTTATCGGTTCCCTACCATCGCAGTCGTCATGAATTTTACAGAATTTGATCTTATCTTGGGGTTAGATTGGTTGACCAAATATGAAGCTGAGGTTAAATGCGCCGACAGAGTCGTTAAGGCGAAGATTAAATCAGGTGATTATATAACCATTCCCTGTGAAGGTCAGAATTCTGATAGAAAAGACTGGGCAGCTTTGGATGTTTCTCCCGCTCAAATAGAAAATATCCCTGTAGTCACAGAGAATATTCCCGACCTCATAAAAGATATTCCTGTCGTCAAGAAATATGCGGATGTGTTCGAAGAAGTTGTTAGCTGACCTCCGCAGAGAGAAATTGATTTCAAGATCGCTTTGATTCCGAACGCAAGGCCAGTAGTGCACGCTATTCGGAGAATGACTTTAAAGGAGAAAGAAGAACTAGACAATCAAACTCGACAGCTTGTATGGAAGGGTCTGATCAGGCCTAGTTTCTCTGATTGGGGAGCAGCAGTGGTATTTGTCCCAAAGTCTGATGGTAATCTGCGACTATGTGTGGATTATCGTGACTTGAATAAGCAGACAATAAAGAATAAATATCCATTGCCGCTAATCGATGATTTATTGGATCGTCTGAATGGAGCACAAGTATTTTCAAGGATGGACCTAGCTACATTCCATCAGCTTCGTATTGCCGAAGAGTGTGTTCCTATGACAGCATTCAGAGGTCCAGACTTATTCTATGAGTGGTTAGTAATGTCGTTCGGCTTATGTAACGCTCCAACTTACTTCATCGATTTGATGAATAGAGTGTTCCGAGGGGTCCTGAATAAGTTTGTTCTGATTTTTATTGATGATATTCTAATCTTCTCTAAGTCAAAAGTCGAACATGAAAAACATTTGGAACAAGTTCTAGAAATTCTGAGAAGGAATGTACTGAAAGCTAAACTTTCCAAATGTATATTCTGGCAAGATGAAGTAAAGTTTCTTGGCCATGCCGTATCAAAAGAGAGAATTGCTGTGGATCCAAGTAAAATCACCGCTATTCAAAATTGGAAACAGCCTAGTACTCCCACAGAAGTCCGAAGTTTTCTTTGATTGGCTAGTTAATACCGGAAGTTCGTTAAAGATTTTTCGAAGATATCTAGTCACTTAACAAAGCTTACAAAGAAGCACGCAAAATTCAAGTGGACTCCAGAATGTGAGGAGGCTTTTGAGAAACTAAAGTTAAGATTAACAACGGCTCCAGTGTTAACGATTATCGACGGCAATCAGGACTTGAAAGTCTGGACAGATGCCTCTAGAGAAGGCCTTGGTGCAGTATCAATGCAAAGAGGTCAAGTGGTTGCTTATGCTAGCCGTCAGCTGAAGCCGCACGAGAAAAACTACGTCACTCATGATCTTGAGTTGTTGGCTATCGTATTTGCTTTGAAAATCTGGAGACATTATCTTTTGGGTGAAAAATTCGAACTATTTATAGATCACCAGTCGCTAAAGTATCTGTTCACCTAGAAAGACTTGAATCTGAGGCAGCAACGTTGGCTAGAGTTTCTTGCAGCATACGATTTTGAGATTCTGTACACTCCAAGGAAAGTCAACGTCGTGGCCGATGCGCTAAGTAGAAAGAATGTAATGATCGCCAGTTTTATTATTACGACTTCGTTGATTGATAAAATATCTGCTCTTTAGAAGGATGATCACTTCATTCAAAGGATCAGAGAAAGAATACAGAAAGGCGAATGCTAGAGTTTCCAGATTGATAACCAAGGGATTCTAAGGCTAAAGGGTCGAATTTGTGTTCCTAACATTCCTGAGCACCGAAAGGAAGTGCTGGATGAATGCCACAAGTCAAAACTTAGTATCCGTCCGGGAATGAGCAAAATGTATAATGACATCAAACGCACTTTGTGGTGGAGGTAGATGAAGAGAGACATTTCTTTATATGTTAGCAGATGCTTTACTTGCCAACTAGTCAAAAGCGACCAACAGAAGCTGGTTGGATTGTTGCAACCGCTGGACATTCCAGGTTGGAAGTGGGAACATATTTCCACGGACTTCATAGATGGTTTGCCCAGAACCAGGAAAGGAAATGACAGTATTTGGGTGATCGTAGATCGCTTCACGAAGACCGCCCATTTCATTCCTGTCAGATCGAACAGAACTGCTCAGAGTCTGGCGCAGATTTATTTCAAGGAAATTGTTAGGCTACATGAAGTGCCGGTCAGTATAGTTAGTGATAGAGATCCAATATTTACTAGCAAATTCTGGGAGGCATTTTAAGTAGAACTGGGAAAGAAGATGAACTTGAGCACCGCTTAACATCCTCAGACAGATGGTCAGACTGAAAGGGTGAATCGTATTTTAGAAGATCTATTGCGGGCTTGTGTACTTGATTTTGGTGGATCATGGGAGGACCATTTACATTTGGCTGAGTTCTTATATAACAACAACTACCAAGCGAGCCGGACAATGTCACCATTCGAAGCATTGTATGGTAGACCGGGCCGATCTCCTGCTTGTTTAGTCGAACCTGGTAATAGACTTGTATTGGGACCTAATATGATCCGCGAAGCTGCAGATAAAGTCGATTTCGTTAAGAAACAATTGCTCGCCACTCAAAGCCGACAGAAGAGCTATGCTGAATCGAGAAGAAGAGATTTGGCTTTTTCTATTGGTGATTATGTGTATCTACGGGTTTCTCCGATGAGAGGAGTGATTCGATTTGGCAAAACTGGGAAGTTGGCGCCCATATTTATTGGTCCATTCCCTATACTTGAACGGATTGGAACACTCGCTTATAGAGTTCAATTACCTGATTGGTTGCCTAGAGTGCATGATGTAATTCATGTATCTCAACTTCGAAAGCATGTCCATGACCCAGACTTGGTTGTGGAAGAGGCCGCACAACAGGATATAGAAATTACTCCAGAATTGGCTATGAGAAGAGAGCCGCTAAAGATTATTAGCAAAGAAACCAAAGAGCTGAGGAACAAGAAGGTTCACTTAGTCAAAGTGCAATGGAGTGGAGATCCGCGAGATTGTACTTGGGAAACAGAGGAAAGTATTAAGAAAGCCTATCCTAAGTGCAGGGTGGATATCTCTGATTGACTCCGGTGCAAGGTACATTTACCATACTTTGCATTACCATTTTGTTCTCCACTTTTTTGTTATTTTCTTTTCATGGATGTGAACTTTTAATTCTATAGTCTGGTTATTTTAAAAAGAGTATATGAATCGATTAGTATATTTTTGAAAAGTTAAAAACAAATTGGTTGTTGTTTGTGTTGTGTGATAGTGGATTTGATTAATTAAATTATTAGAATGATAGTTAATTAAATCAAGTATTGAACTGATTTAAAAATAAATAGAAATATATACATGTGCATTATATATGTTTGAACAGGTAAACGGATAAGTTGTTGAGTAAAGAATTTATTTGCGGGCCCGACAAATAGGTAAACCTTAATGAGTTGGATGCGCAATTTTATTATTATATCAACTCTTGTGAATGCCATTGGATGCGGAGTGCTGGTTGTTCTGTGTGTAATAATAAATGTCGCCATAGGATAGTAACAATTAATTTTGAACTACACTACATGGCATACTTCTTGAAGATAGGCATACTTCATCATATACCACATAAGCATTTGGAGCTTGTGTGACGAGGTAGAAGATTTACCATACGAGCGAGAGGCATGTATGGCGATGACTATATATTACAGGTTGAACTGATGACTGATATGGACCATATAAAATGTAACGGTAAATTGCAAGATTAATAAAAATTCCACACGGGTCTGGAGATGACAATAAACACGTCTCTCTGGTCATTAAGGCACAAACACCATTTATAGGGTGACGAGAATTTATTCTCTAGAGTTATGATCTATACACACTCCCTTGTGGACACCAGAATATATCACTATAAATATGTGCATGCTTATTAGGGTTTATTAGGTACCTAATACGGCCCAATAAATTTCCAAACCCCTCCCCGTACAAAGGAGGTTATGGCGAAATTTTTCGAAAATTTAGGGTGTTAGCCAAATTTTTGAAGAAGTTGAAAATTCTTAGAAACTGAAAAGTTGAAGAATGGAAGCCAGATTGAAAATAAAGTTGGTTAATTAATCCACTTTCGACTTTGTTCCTTTTCGGGGACGAAAAGTTTTAAGTGGGGGACATTGTAGCGACCCGGAAAATCTGAACCAGTTTAAAAAATTTAAATTGGCTATTTTGGTGATTTTAAATATTTAAAATAAATATTTTAAATAATAACAATGAAAAGTAAGTTTGAATCGACGTTTGAAAATGAATACAATTATTTCTAATTATAAACAAGGCCTGAAATGGCGCGGTAGTTTCAAACTTTATATTCAAACTTTGATTGACTGTACCGAGTGCAAAATAAAACGTAATTTAGTGAAACCAAAAAATATTTAAATCTGTTAGTGAATACCTTTCTAAAGAATCTGAAAAATTGAAGTTTCATAGCGGGAAGAAAAAGTTATGGCCAAATGAATTTTTAGAAAGGTCGCTATAGAGTTTATATAGCCCGTGAAAATAGCCGTTTTGCAAACAACCTCAGAATTCGACGAAACCACTTTTCTTGGATCTGGGATGTCAAATTATTACTAGGTTTCAAATTTCATAATTTTTGAAGCTAGTATGTGAGTGTGGCAAAGGAAAATGTGTTTGGTCGATTTCTATTAAATTGGATCGACCAGAAAAGGGCCATTTTTCAAACGGTCTCAGAATTCGACGAAACTTGTTTTGTTGGGACCGCATCGTCAAAATATAGCTAGATTTATTTTTTTTGGAATTTTTAGAATCAGTATGTGGCCTTGGCAAATTGAAATGTACGTTCAAATTGAATATTGATTGTTTTATATTTTAATTTGAAGAGAAACTGACTGAAACAGTCGAATGGGCCTACGAAACATATCCCATTGTGTTCGGGATAGGGGTATTTGGCTAGGGACAACAGTCATTGGGTTTGGTTGGTGTTCGTTTGGAGAAACGCTATTTTAAAAATTTAATAAGGCATCGACCAATAGGATTTATTCTTCATAATTTAAGAATAAAAATAAAAAAACCCTCGTTCTCTGTCATGATAAACGGCGGACGCCGCCTCCCAACTTCTCGATCAAATTCCGACCGCTCCGTCCATCTTCAGACCTTCCTCCAGTTGAGCTTTTTGTAGCCCTCTCCTTCCTCTTCAAATCCGACCTAACCCCACCTCCTATCGTCACCTGTAGTGCCGGAATCGAGCCTCCAAAGTCGGAGCCTTTCAGCCGTCACCGCTCGTGCCAGAGGCCGTCGATCTGAAGGTGGTGCACGGCATCGGAGAGCCCTTTCCAAGCTCTTCCACGTGGCAGTGACCGATCGACGAATCGTTGCACGGTTTGGTCGCAAATTGAAAAGCTAGTTTTGAAGATTTTTAGAGAGGTACGGCTGAAATTATATTAAACTATTTAATAGCAATTTAAAGCGCTACGGTTTTTGATTTCACTGTAAAAATCATATCTTTTTCGTTTCTTAACGAAATTCAGTGAAACAAGAGGTAGTGGACTCGTGTGGACGTCTTCTACATTCTAGAAGAGATCGGATATTTTTTTAGCCTTCTGCTATATTTGGTGGAGTGGAACCCAATGTGAGAATTCTAAATTATAAACGATATGGAAAACGACGATGTATAAATTATATAGTCGATGTATGAGTTATATAAGCGTTGTACACCTCATGTATAAGCGTTGTATAAGTTGAACGTTAGATATATAAGTTATATATGCGTTATAAAAATTATATATGTGTTGAAATGGAAGTGAAATATACTTATATAAATATATATATACACGCCCCTCGTCCACAAACCATGGACGATATTTATTGGTTGTGATTGGTGTGAAAATTGGTTGATAGCAAATGGTTGATTAGAATTGTTTGTGGTTGAAATTGATTGATTGTGGTTGAAAAATACCCGTTTGTGGTTGAGAATTATTTGGTTGAAACCACATAGGATTAGTTTGTGGAAAAGAAAAATATAAACATACTGCCTGCGTGCGAACTAGATGCGTGAAATCCCCATTGTCAAAAGCTGCGAGGCTTTAAGGTAGAGCGAGGATCTGTACTAGGGACGGTCCCGGTTTTAACTACCCTGCCGTTATGCTGCCGAAATTTTCAATAATATTCATGTATTAGAATTGTTTTCATGTGTTGAAACTATATTCGTGTGTTGAATAGAAATTAATGTGTTGAATAGAAATTCATGTGTTGAACGACATTCATGTTTTGAAATAAATTGTTTTATAATAAAAATCATATTTTTATCATCTATATGAACTATATAAAATAGTCATGTTTTGAAATAAATTGTTTTATAATAAAAATCATATTTTTATCATCTATTTGAACTATATAAAATAGTCGTGTTTTGAAATAAATTGTTTTATAATGAAAATCATATTTTTATCATCCATATGAACTATATAAAATAGTCGTGTTTTGAAATAAATTGCTTTATAATAAAAATCACATTTTTATTATATACATGAAGTGTTAAAAATAGTGAAGTGTTGAAATAAAGGTCTGTTGGATAAAAATATCATTTTTATCAAATGTATGAAAAGAATATGGTTTTGAAATCGAAAAATAGATTACATATATATTAATATAATTAAAATAAATCGAATAACGAAGCTGCAGTTCGTGTTTTGAAACCGTGATTTCAAACGATTAGTGCGGGAGATCTGACCATCGGATTTTCCCGAAACCAAAACCGTTGGGTTCGCTTTGGAAATATCTTTCCAACGATACCCACTTTGTGAAAATCCAACGGTTGGATTGTCTTGAATGTTTAATTCAAATCTAAAGAAAAACAGCAACAGAGTCGATTATATTTATATATATATAATTAAATTAAATCGAATAACGACGCTGCAGTTCGTATTTTGAAATCGAAACTTCAAACGAGTGTACCGGGAGATCCGACCGTCGGATTTTCCCAAAACTGGAACCGTTGGATTCATTTTGAAAAATATTTCTAATGATATAAAATTTGTGAAGATCCAACGGTTAGATTTTCAGATATGTGTAAATCAAATCTAAAGAAAAACAGCGCCACGGCCGCGTTATGGCCTGAAGCGTCGTTTGAATAAATTGGCTATTTTTAAATAAATAAAAATAGCGATAAATCGTTATAAAATATTATAAATGATATGGAATGGAAATAAAATGAGTTTACTAGGTTTATTGAATATTTGATGGTTGAATGTGAAATTTATAAACTAACTGAAGGTTAGCTAAGTTGGATGGTTTCCAGGGTTTTGATCTGATGTTGGTTTCGTCCTTCGGGGTTAATATTTGGGAAATCGTTCTCTTACTAATTTACGGTTAGTGACTAATGAATTGGAATAAGGCATGTGTTGTGTTTGTGTCGCACTTGTTCATTATATACGCGAGTTGCTCAGAAAGACCGGGTTTATCCCATTCTGAATAACTGAATCGACGATAAGAAGTCGATGATGATGACGGTGGTTGAAGACCGGAGATCTTCACCTCGGTTGGATGATAACTGATGATCTGATTGGGAGGCATCCCGAAATATGGATAATGAGTGGTGATCGTCCAGACGTACGTGGAGATCGATGGGTATGCGAGGTATATAGTGCCTCCGGTTTCGTTCAGGCCCAGAACGGACTTGTAAATGGACTGTGTGTCTGACATTGGAATTCATTCTGTATGATTGATAGCCATCAGTTGCATGGTGTGAATTTCCTGTGTGGCATGCTAAGATGCAGTGATCAAGGCTTATGTTGAAAAGCAAAGTCTTGTGGTTGATGATCAAAGCACGGCCTGTGTGGCATAGCTTTGTGTATTACGTAAATTCGCGAGCATCACATCCCGGAATGAACCAGAAACGGGAGAGGACCTCAGGGAGGGCATGCGTTTCCTTCTAGCTTGAGGTGGTGTCAGTGCTTAAACTGGCTGACATATATATTATTTTCACCTGTGTGGTTGTTGCTGTTGCGAGGCGCTTGGGTTATATCGGTGACTATGTGAAGCCGATGGAGTCATTCGTTGGCTCATTTACGCCCCATAGGGTGGGGAAACACAATGTTCAGGCATTTTAATCCACATCGGTGGACCGGCCCTGACGATCCAAGGGTCGATGCGTTCTGATCCTGAGACTCGGGCTAGACAGTCTCGAATTCGGTAAGGACTATCTTTTGCCTTGGTTCATGACGGAAATCCAGTTTCCAAATACGACACCATGCGGTTTTGATTGTGTTTATATATATATAGCGACATGATATATGGTACCCATGCCGTCTATGATTGATATTTATGATTGTATGTAAAATTAGAAACTAACTGGAAACGAGCTAAGATGGGTGGTTTCCTGGGTATTGGTCTGATGTTGGTTTCGGCCTTCGGGGTTAATACTTAAGGAATCGTTCTCTTACTAATATACAGTTGGAATCTGATTAAAAATTTAACCATAAAAATTTACATTTTAAGTGGTTTTACTTTACATGTATTAAGCATATCTTGGGCGATATAAGGTAACACTCTATCCTTCGGTTTGCGTTGCATTGTGTGATGGGACTTGAGTCTTATATCGGCTTCATTTTTATAAAAAGCATGGCGATGTTTAAAAGATTTACTTGTTGTAAAGCACCGGCAATCCAATGGAGTAAACCCGTTCCGCGAAAGTGGCGTGGTCCTGTGATTAGCCATATTATAAAATGTGTTAAGTAGATTTATCATACCAATCCCATGACTGACTCGTAGTTTGTTTCACTTGCAAACTCGGGTGCCCCTCTTTCTACACGGGCAGCCTTGTATTCAGGTTTTAGCAGACTCTTCCTGGATAGCTGGAGCTAAAGATGGATTCTATCATTTATCTCTTTTTATGCTGTTCAGCTCCTATTGTACATATTATGTTTGTTTTCCGTTGTAGACATTTATGTATAGCTGAACTGTATTTGTACTAAGTATGATCCTGTATACTGCGTAACTCTGATGATTATGTTTATCCAGCGTATTATTTGTGCATTATCTGGTGTATTTATTTAATTATGTTCTGCTATTATCTGTTTATGTGTTATATTCCAAAGATTACCCTTGCCACCATCAGTACGGGGTTTGGGGTCGTCACACTTTATACTTAGAAAACTTACATGTATTTATATTTTAGTTAATCATCAACAAATCTCAAAATTCAACCATATAACGACAGTTAACTTATATATATTCCTTAATTAACATAAGACGAGTTTCATTCAAACACATGTTTATCATAGACAACTTTATAAGAATGTGTAAATATTCTAAAATAATTATTCACATCATTGCTTATGCTTATGTAGATGACTATTCAGTTATCAAATCAAATATAGGAAAACTCAAACATATTTCTTTTTGAAAGAAGGTGAGAACATAACAGCTTATATTAAATTATTTCTATTATAAGCACTCACTTATTTTATCCATATTTTGATCTTTATCAATTACTAAAATATACTAACTAATAATACAATGGAAAATCCTATAAAATAATATTTTCAAAACATAGGTTGTACGTGGTTTCTTAACATATGTACGAATTTTTACTTGGGTTATAGTTTTGCTTGATTCTTAATTCATGCCTTTAACCATTTTATAGCAAACTTTAATTTTCATTTTTAGTAGTATTCAAAACATAACATCTACTATTTAAGTTTATATTGTATATATTAACATAATAATTAACATACTAAATAAGTTCAAATTTAATTCAACCTTTTTACCAAATATTTAGGTCTACATTATTCTTAGTTTCTATTAGAGTTTGGTTAAATTATCCATAATGTTTATTTCTAACCTTTTTATAGGTTCAAAGTTTCATCTAATGACCAAGGCTCGATTTCAATTTGAACATAATCAATATATTTATTTTCTTTTCACACAATGTCTTAAAATTAATAGTTACATAGATTATACATATAAAATTCATTTAGCTTTCATAATTTGAAATTTATTTCATATATTCCTTAAACTCTTTATTCTTCAAAAACTTCCACCCATAAAGCAGAATTTTATAATTTCATAAATATCCTTCTTAAAGATGAAATCAGTATTTAGGTATAATTTCCTTAAATCAAATTAATATTATGCTTATATCAGGATATTTATTATCATTTTCACAACCATTTCATACCTAATACAAATTTATTAATTTAGTTTAACTTTTAACAATAATCTTTCATTTAAAAATCTCTCCTTTCTAATAAATCATTTATTCATAGCCTATCATTTTAGAGTTTTATTTATATAAATTCCCGTAATATAACATCTATTAATTTTGTAAATATATACATCTTTTTCAAGCCTCTTCTACAAGAAATCTATTTATTAAACATTATAATTATTCATTAGAAGATTTATACCACGAGTACTTTTCAAAATACTTTATCACAAAAAAATAGTTAATAAGGCTAAATGATTATTACCTTAGTTATTAAAATATTCATATATTCATATTTCTAAACTTCTCTTAATTAATTCTCAATATAATTTATACTTATAAATTCTTCTATTACTCGTCTATTAGGTCAAATATAAATTTTAAAACATGAGTCAAAAGTTGAACTAAAGAATGAACCTAATCAAAGAGGATCTACGAAGGATGGAGAACTTATCAAATAAATATTAATGATTTTTAATGCCATTTGTTATATTTTAAAATATGCTCTCTCAAGAAATATTCTACTCGTTCTAGGGTGATATGTCATCTCTAATGAGTTTACCCCATAGGCTTAGGTGTTCTCTCAACCCGAGCTTTGATACCAACTGTAATACTTAAGGCTGACCCGAGAATAATGAAAAACATAATACTCAGGTCAGAATTAACATTCTCATGTAAATCCATATATCGAAGTGCATAGTAACTTAGGAGATGTTACGGGTTTTTCCATCTCCTAAGGATCCATTAAACTATTTACATATAATAGTATATGCTATAATAGATAATGTCTATCAGTAAAATACTAATATTGAAAGTAAAATTGAGGTGTTACCCACAATCACCCTTAACACATTTCATACAGGCATTGTAGTTTATGCAGGTATCGTAACACCACCATATATTGATAGTTGTTAGAGGGTCCCCTATAGGTATAATACAAAACAAAATTATAGTGGGATCATAAAGGATAAGTATGACAAGGCATACGTGGCAATGCCAAAGTTAGGATTCTACCATTTTACCTGTTCAAGCTAGTCGTAACCCATTCGTCGCCGGCAGCGTCTAGCACCCCTAATCAAATCAAGGTGCACTAATCGAATCACAAGTCAAGTGAGTAATACAAAGTGTTGTGTCCTCTAAAGGTAGCTAATCTAATTGGTGAGACATAGTCTTTTGTTTTAGTCATTTTAATTATGACACAAATGTTAAGGCTATCCATATCGTTCTCTTACTTCATTCTAGTAAACGTTCACCAATTCAACCACTTCATTCTAGAACATCCTTCATGTACATAATTATTAAAGTGATTCCAATATTTACAGAGAGTATGCCAATATCCAGCACCAATCTCTTTAACAATCAATCGTCATTCTACATACCGTGGTCATTTTATGTTTAAAGAAAATGTCATATTTCATATCATAATTTGATTTAGTAAAAATCCCCATTTTATCGTTTTCTCAAATCAACTCAATATTGAATTCAATTTCATAATTTTATATCATAAATCAGTTCTTTATCAAAATCAATTTTCGATTTTAAACTTTCATATCACAATTACCATTATTATATGAAATCTCTCATATTTAACACGGTTTGGGATCAATGGCTTGGATTGGAAATAAACTTATGTTCAAATAGTCTGTACGTATACATATATAAAATAGTTAAAGTAAAATATAATAGTTTAATGAAATTAATTATTTATAGAATAACATGAAATAAAATAGTCTACTTTTGAAGATTTTAAAGAAAACATTGCATCTACTATGGATGGAGAGGAACATTAAGGTGTTTAGTGGGGTATTGTCACTAAAACATGTAATGGTGCTTTCTATTTTTAGATGTATATGTTGATCTTGTACATTTTGGATCAGTTATTTGATTAATAAATATGGTAGAGGCCATTCAATCCCGCTTGCTTGAGGAAAACAATAATTTAAATAGAATAGTTTGATATAAAATAATACTAATTTTAAAATAACATAGGTTTAAAAAGTTTATTTTCTCTCAAACCATTTGAACCCAATTCAAACTTAAAAATCCCTTTTAAACTATTTCCATTTCATATTCCAATTCAAAACAAAATTTCAGTCATTTCAATTTTCCATTAAAAGTCAAATAAAAAAAATCAGATAATTCAATTCACAAGTCAGCGCCAATTAATGAACCAAAGCTTAATTACCAATTTGAATATATTTCATTAAGTCGGTTTCAACTCAATTTCCGAATTACAAACCCAATTCCATTACATTGGTTTCAAACTTTAAATCCCAAATTTTGTCATATTTCACCGAATTGGTTTAAAATCTTAAATTTTAGTTCAACACTTGAAATCATCCAATTTAGATAAATCCAATTTAATTCTTGTTAACACCTAAAATAATCTAGTTTTGATAAATTCAATTTAAATCTTACATTTACTTTTAAGATTTCAAATCTCAAAAATCAAATCACTTTATCTGTCCATTTCATTTAACAAATTAAATTATACATTTGTAACATTCATATAGTTAGGGACTATGGAATGGATCGTTAAGGCAAAGAAAACACTAGAAGGGGGTGAATAGTTTTTGTAAGAATTTAACCAAAACTTAAAACTAAAGAGAATTATGGAATGAATCAAATAACACAAACACAATCACAGACACAGATTCAAACACAAATGCAAAATAAATAGAAATAAAAATGCAGAAAAGGAAAGAACACACCGGATTTTATACTGGTTCAGATCACTCCTATGTCCAGTCCCGCACAATGCTCGATTGTGTAGAGTTTTATTACTCTTTCAATAGTCAATTACATCCTCCCTGATTTCACAGCTCATAAGGAGACACTAATTTCTATTTTCTTGATTTCAGGGCTCACAAGAACACACCGACTCCTATTTCCTTGATTTCATGGCCCATAAGGACACAAAGACTCCTCTTTGACTCACAACAAGGTTTATTCAACCCAATCAATTACAAAACAGCCCTATAACTCTTCAATAGCACTTGATTCAGAGAGTAAATAGTGTAGAGAGAAGAAGTTTTATCAGAACATAATTGAATTCGGCAGAGTATAAGTGTAAAAACCATACAGATGATTAAGAATAATGGTGGGATGAAAGGGTATGAAGTTAGAGAAGAAGATATGTTAAAAAATTCTGTTTTAACCTCTTTTTATAGAGTATGAAGGGTTGCAACGGTTCTGAAGCGTTTCAAAAAGTGAAAAGACTCTTCTCTTCAAAATTAGAAAAATAGCCGTTATATGTCGATATACACTTTTTGCTATGTCGACATAGTCATGTGTATTTTTCATTTTCAAAACATTTTTCAAGTATTTTGATATAAAACTAATTCTGGAAATTCTTGAGTAAAATTCTAGTGTTGTAAATTAATATTATATGATAGAAAATCATATGAAAATATACTTTTAAAATATATAAATATATTTATCAAATTATAAGGTTTTTAACAATATAAAGTATAAATATAAAGTATATCCAAGAAGAATAAAAATAGAAACAAAATAGAAAAACAAAATAGAGAGGATTGAAAATAAAATAGAAAACTAAAATAGAGAGGATTGAGAATAAATTAGAAAAATAAAATAGAGAGGAATGAGAATTGACAATCAGAATTTGAAAATTTGAATTTGAACCTAGAGTGCTATTTAGAGTCTTACAAAATTTAGACTCTATAACTATATTGATCTTGAACTCTTTAAATCTTGATTACTCATGAGTCTTGAAAATTTCTCTGATCTTTGAATCTCTATCATTTTTATAACTGTGCAGTCTTCAGTAATATTTCCTGTATATAATTCCTGCACACACACACACACACACACATATATATATATATATATTCTATACAAAAAGTGTTAGCATATATTTTATAATCAATGATAACTGAAATAAGGTTGTTGTCATCAAAACTCCATTCTCCAACAATCTCCTCCTTTTTGATGATGACAACCTTAGTTTATAAAATATCAAACCTGTATATACCTGTTTGATGATGTTCCTTCTATACTCCCCCTGTGTGTAAGAATCCTATAAACTATGCATATATTTTATAATTTCTCCCCCTTTGGCATTATCAAAAGGAAATTCTAAGGATACTCCCCTAAGTTATACAACCCTAGAACCTAAGTAATATTCCTAAAAATACTCCCCCTTAATTTATTAACTAATTCTAAGTAGAACACTACCCTTAATCTATAATAATACATAGCAAAATGATGATTAAATACAAACCAATCCAAGTATTATTTACATATGTTTGTCTGATATATATACAAATCAAACTAAGTCACACCATACCATATGTTTTAGAATAATTAAAAAAATCAATCAAATCGTACCAAACAACTAAACGTTTCTTGGAACTTCAACCCAACCATCTTCTCCAAAGATAGGATCCTTCTTAATTACTTCCCAATCTTCATCTTCTTTGGTTGGTGGAGCCTTTGCGAAATTATTTTCTTCATCTTTGAAAAGAGAAGAGATTAGCCATCGCATTGCATCAAAGTGCTTTTCTTGTTGTTCGAACATCTTTATTTGACTTAATTCAAGATGACGCTGATTTCATAAAATGATAAAGAGAATATTTTTGAATGAATTGAGAGTTTATTCTAGATTTTCAATAAGATTATGGATAGGATTTGCCATGGATTTAATGAGAAATGATTAAGGAAGGAGTAATGGAATAATGAAGTTTTCTAAAAGAAATGTACTTAAATAGGGTTTGGAATTCGTTGGATTTTGAATGGACATGAGAAATTATTTTAATTTTAAAATGTAAAAAGATTTGAAAATATGTCTGTTATATGTCGACATACTTGTTTTGTCATGTCGACATACTATAGTGTGTTTTTTGAAAATTTTGAATTTTTGAATAGCTTTGAACTCTTGTAATATTATAATATGTTTTATGCTTTTTAAGAAACATAAAGATGATTTAGTCAGAAATAAAACTCCATTCATTACTTAATAGAAAGTAAATATATCCAACTAAACAAGACACACTTTAAATACGAGATTCGAAAGCAAATGCAAGGAAATAAATAAAGATAGATTAAACTAGATGGCCTAATTTTCGGATGATGATGAGGAAGATGAAATTCCAAGCTTTCTTCCTATTTTGACCATGAAATTGGATATTTTGGAAAGCTTCTTGTTAAGCTTCTTTTGATTTTTGACGATTTTCGCTTGATTTTGAACAATTGTGTCTTTGTGGTTACGCTTTAAGGTTGGATACTCAATGCTTTCCATAGAGGTCTCTTCTACTTCTTCGACTTCCATTGGGTCTTGTTCTTGTTGCAATCGAGCTTGTTTAGCATCATATGTCTCATAAGGTTTGAAAATGAGAGTAATTTGCATGAGATGAATGTTTGATGCATCAAACACTTTTCTAGGGACAAATTCTTCTCCGTGAAGATCAACTCAAAAGTATTTGAAAATGCGAGTGAGACAAACACCATCGTAGAGAGTGTTTTCTCTTGAAGATACATCTGTGGGCTTAAATTCATTTAGAATCATATCAGCCCAATTTATAAGGTAATTACTCATAATGGCAAAGAGAGCATTTTGGACTTTAAGAGTTGGATTGTTGTAATTTCCGGAACGAGGAGTGATGGTATATTGAAGGAGAAGGTTGACAATTCTTGTTTTTGGACGAAAAAATGATTTTTTAAATCCATTGGAGCACCATCTTCAAAGATATCGTGATAGGTTTCCATATCGGTTTCATCGATGGTGAAAGTTGAGAAATATGTACCCTCGCTTCTACAAATTAGAAGTTCGCCTAAAAGATCGGCATCGAAAACAATTTGAGTTCCCTTGACACTACTCCAAATTTGGTTTTCGTTGCCTTGATAAAATTCATGGTTGAGATTCGCATACAACATCTTCACGACTTTGGGATAACATACTTCGTTGTTTTCACGAGAGTCAATTAGACTCAAGACTACGTTATGTTGGAAAAGAGAGGCGAGATCATAAGATGGAAAGTCGCTAAAGACGACGAAAGCACCCGTGTTAACTTTAGCATTTTCTAAATAGTTACTATAGGTTTTGATGGCCTCTTTGTCATTGTAAAAATAACCTTTTATAGTTTTGGTTATCTTAAATTTCTGAGATCAACTTGAGGAAGCCATTGATATGATAATTTTGAAGAGAATAGATATGAAGAATATTGTTTTGAGTTGTGAATGAAAGGTAGAAAGGATGAATATATATAGAAAATGAACAGATGTGAATTGAATGAATATGACTTGAATAGGCACCACTTTTCAGATTAAAAGGACACTTTTTCAGACCTTGGGAGTTGGTGAAAAGGTTGGAGGGAAGTTTGAAAGTTTAAACTTTTAAAATTCAAAATTTAAATTTCAAAACTGTTGGATTTGTCGACATGTATATTTCTGTATGTCGACATATAAGGCTTATTTCAAAAGGAAATTGGCTTTTCAAGTTTTGAATTAAATTATCGATTTATATTTCAGATTTAACGATTTCCTGAAATACTTCTAACCCTAATGAACAATCAAACAATTTATTTTATTAATTTATTGGATATTTAATATTATATTATTATTTTGAATTTCAAAATTCAAATTTCAAATTTGAATTTCAAATTTCAAAAATTTATTTGCTAAAGTTTTAAATTTAAATAAAAACAAACAAAGCAACCATTCAACCAAATAAAATTAAAATTTAATTAATGCGTACCCGATTTTTTGAACCTTTTCTTCATGATCTTCTAAGTTCTGAATTGCAGTAAAGCATATATTTGTATTTCATGTTTCTAATTCTTCATCACTTGATGACGAATCTGAATCGTCTAATGTTGTTGCGTATGCTTTCTTTCTTTTCCTTGATGAATTGGTGTTGTCTGTTTGTTGAGTAGATTTATCTGGATATGGACACATTCTCTTTATATGACCTGGTTAGTTGCAATAAAAACATCGTCCATCATTTAATTTTGCTTGATTATAACCCTTCCTTCTATATTTTAGAAATTTTCTAAAATGATTTGTCATGAGTGTTGTTTCTTCATCATCTTCACTACTTGAGTCTGAATCATTTGTTTTTGCTTTTAGTGCAATAGATTTCTTTTTAGTTGACATATTTTCTTTTCTTTTCTATAATTGAACTTCATATGACATCAAACTACCAATTAACTCTTCAATCTTCATTTCATTGACATCATTGGCTTCTTCTATAGCCAAAATCTTCTGATCCCATTCTTGAGTTAATGAATTTAATATTTTTCTGACTTGATCAGCTTCTGAATAAGTTTTTCCAAGTGTAGTTAGTGAATGCACTATCTCTTGAAATCTGAAATAGACTCATTCTTGTTCATTTTGAATAATTCAAACTGATTAACTAGCATGCCTATCTTAGTCTGTTTAACTTTACTAGTTCCTTCATGAGTAACTTGTAAAGTTCTCCAGATTTCATAAGCAGTCTTACATACTGATACTATATTAAACTCAATTCTATCTAATTAACATAATAACATATTCATGTCTTTATAATTGCTCTGTGTAGTAGCCTTTTGTTCATTCATCCATTATGCAAATGCAGTTGTGGGTTCAACATATTCATTTTGTGTACTATTCCATGTCTCTAATCCAACAAACTGTTAATAAATTTTCATTCTACATGCCCAATATGAATCATTACTACCATTAAACAATGGTGGTCTAACAGTGGATTAACCCTCTATAAAAGAACTATTATTGCTACAGGTGTTGGTTGCCATTATCACTATTTTCAGAAGTCAGATTATGAACTTTTCGAAAGACTAAGCTTCGATACCAATTGTTAGGGACTGCGGAATAGATCGTTAAGGCAAAGCAAACACTAGGGGGTGAATAGTGTTTGTAAGAATTTAACCAAAGCTTAAAACTAAAGAGAATTACGGAATGAGTCAAACAACACAAACACAATCACAGACACAGATTCAAACACAAATGCAAAATAAACAGAAATAAAAATGCAAAAAAGGAAATAACACACTAGATTTAATACTGGTTCGGATCACTCCTACATCCAGTCCTGCACAACGCTGGATTGTGCAGAGTTTTATTACTCTTTAAATAGTCAATTACACCCTCCCTGATTTTGCAACTCACAAGGAGATCGATTCCTACTTTCTTGATTTCACGGCTCACAAGAATACACCGACTCTTATTTCCTTGATTTTACGGCCCACAAGGGCACACCGACTCCTCTTTGACTCACAAAAAGGTTTATTCAACCCAACCAATTACAGAACAGCCCTATAACTCTTCAATAGCACTTAATTCAGAGAGTAGAGAATAGATAGTGTAGAGAGAAGAAGTTTTATCAAAAAAGAATTGAATTCGACAGACTATAAGTGTAAAAACCATAAAAATGATTAAGAATAATGGTGGAATGAAAGAGTACGAATTTATAGAAGAAGATATGTTAAAAAAATTGGTTTTAACCTCTTTTTATAGAGTATGAAGGGTTGCAACGGTTCTGAAGCGTTTCAAAAAGTGAAAAGACACTTCCCTTCAAAATTAGAAAAAATAGTCATTATATGTCAACATACACTTTTTGCTATGTCGACATAGTCATGTGTATTTTTCATTTTCAAAACATTTTTCAAGTATTTTGATATAAAACTAATTCTGGAAATTCTTGAGTAAAATTCTAGTGTTGGAAAATTAATACTATATGATAGAAAATCATATGAAAATATACCTTTAAACTATATAAATATATTTATAAAGTTATAAGGTTTTAAACTATATAAAGTATAAATATAAAGTATATAAAAAATTTAAGTTTGAAAAAGCAAGAAGAATAAAAATAGAAACAAAATAGAAAAACAAAATAGAGAGGAATGAGAATAAAATAGACAAATAAAATAGTGAAGATTGAGAATAAAATAGAAAAATAAAATAGAGAGGACTGAGAATTGAAAATCAGAATTTGAAAATTAGAATTAGAATTTGAACCTGGAGTGCTATTTAGAGTCTTACAAAATTTAGACTCTATAACTATATTGATCTTGAACTCTTGAAATCTTGATTACTCATGAGTCCTCAAAATTTCTCTGATCTTTGAATCTCTATCATCTTTATAACTGTAGAGTCTTTAGTAATATTTCCTATATATAATTCCTGCATATATGTATATAATATATAATATATATATATATATATATATATATATATATATATATATATATTCTATACAAAAAGTGTTAGCATATATTTTATAATCAATGACAATTGAAATAAGGTTGTTGTCATCAAAACTCCATTCTCCAACACATATTTCAAGTCGAATTGAAATTATTAATTTCTAAATTTCCATATACATTCTTCCATTTCAAATTTTAAAATAGAATTCAATTCAAAATTTGGTGTCATTCGAAAAAATCCGTTAAATTCAGTTTATAACGTATATTCCAAAATAATAGATTTAACTTAAGATCAAATCTTAAATTCAAATTAATTTAGTACTTCCTTTCTGAAGTTTCAGTCTGAATTACAATAAATTCTAATCTCAAAATCAAGTTAATTATATTATACTTTGATTTATTTTAAATTAAATTCCACTTTAAAATCAAACTTTTCAAAATCTCGTAAAATTGAAAATCCAAGTTAATGAAATCAAATTAAATTCAAATTCATTAATCAAACTAATAAATTTCTATTAACATCATTATATTCAACATATTCAAATTCTCAATTTCATTCGATTATACATTCAAGTTTAAAATTTTGAGTTTTAATAAATGAATTGATTCAAAATTATTTATCGATAAATTATCATATATTTAATTAAATCTTAATTTAGTAACAAATCAGGTCGACCAATAAATATGTTTTAACGATTTCTATTAAAAATTTAAGTCATTCGTTATTAAAATTTAAACCAATTTCTATTAAAAATTTAATTCATTCATTTTGACCAACGATTAATATTTAATTCTCTACCTAGGATAAGTGAAATATGTATAATGAGTATATATCATTTCAAACCTTTTCAGAGTCACAAGTGGATACGTCCAAACATGTCCAATATCAATAGGGTATTTACAACAGTCCAATGATCATTAATATCATAACATAACCACATATCAATAACATAGATGTAATAACATGTGTTAAATATTGATTCCTACATATGTATCCATACATATATCAAATTTTATATATGTTGTGTATGTATCATGTCAACATGTGCACAAACGTTACAATCAAATCATATGCAACCAAACAAATCATGTGTCCATTAAATTCAAACAACATATAAATATGACAAATCAAATTTATTAGCTTGCATGAAAACGTTAGTTAACGTGAGTGTAAACACTTAACTCGACATAAATCTGAGCACTTTTCGGATGAACACATCAACTTGGATACGTGAATGCACGCATGCATGGACATTTGGTACATATGTGCACACGAATGCAACATTAATGAAGCAAGCTACAGGAATGTTATGACGATGACAAGCAAACACTGCAGCATTGCACGTTGCGATGACGGTGCTGCTGTGATGACTCAGATGAAGGCCGCAGGTTGCGCCGTGGTTCCAGAGTAGTTGGAGGTTGATGGACGATGACAGGCTTTAGGTCGAAGCGGGTGCACAGGTCAGAGCGTGGTGCGTGAGGGTTCCAAGTTGCATGGCTTTGTTTCTTATTATTAACGAGGAACCTGTTTTCTAAACTATGAATAAAAGTGGAAGTGTGCATGCCTTTGCGGGAGGGCGAATGGTGTTTTCAGGCAATGTGGGTTTGTTGATGTTCAAAGACGGAGGAGGTGACTCACGGGCTGGTCGCTGTCAAGCTCGAGCGCTGATTGAAGCAAGGGCAGCTTCGGATCTCGAGTGCAAGGGGAGAGCATCAGTTTGGGCTAGGTTTTCATCACTTTTTTTGTAATAAAAACACCTGGAGCCTTAAATAAAATGGAAAGATGGAAATGTATTGAGAGCATTGCCAGCAGTTAACGTGAATTCGAGTGGGATAATGCTTTTTGGAGCGTTAATTCCCTCCATCATTCCAGTAGTGGGTGAGGGACACTAGTATATATTATTATTATTATTATTATTATTAGACCTTATGCGGTTTTCTGAAATTGGTTTAGGGCTTAAACGGTTTACTGAAAACTTTTTTGGGGTTAAACGGTTTTTAGAAAACTATTTAACGAAAAAGCAAAAAAAATGGCATGAGAGTTTACCGAATAGCCATCGCTGCTCTTCAGAAAACCGTTTACTTTCTATATGGTTTTCTAAACCAAATAGCGATCGCCGCTTTCAGTTGCAAATGGCGATAGCTCCCATTTCCTTTTTCTCCCCACGCTTCTCCATATGTTGCTGCAACGCGAGCTTCAATATTTATCACCATTTCACCCCATTCCCCACGCTGTTGGGAATGATCTGACAAAGAAAAACGCATGGAGGAAGGCTTCTTATAACACCCCACACTTTTCTGCACCCAAATTTTGACAATAATCAAAACTTGAACACATCCAAGCATTGAGCATGTATATCTGGTACCTGCAACAAATGAGCATGAGCATAATCAGATTATGATAAAGAAAACTCACAACGAAAACAAAATTGGATAAACTAGTATTAAATCAAGTAACTACCTTTTTCAAAGTAAGACACTTTGCCAATACCGAGCATGAGAGAGAACGAGAACTGAAAGCCAAACTTAATCATCTATGAGAACCCGGCCTTCTCTAGGAGACCTGGGAGGTTGTAATGAGGAGGGGGTCAGAACAACAAGTTCTGGTGTCCCGTTTGGTTCAACCCAAGTTGTATGCCTAACAAGGTTAGTGTTCAAGACCAACCTTGTTAAAGTTTACACACGACTCTACTACTCTTCCCAAAGTAGTATTCCCAGTTTATATTACCGAGATAGGACATTTACATACATTTTTGTGAAGCCTTCATACCAGAACTTAGCTGGTTAATTCTGTCGTTGGACCCCTAATTACGAGGTTTCTATCTATATCCTCATTCACTTATTAACCCTCGATAATATATTCAATGCTAACATAAAACTAGACGGCACTAGCAACGAGCCCTAATAGTTAAGGCTTTCGTCATTCACGCATATACCTTTGTCGCGCATAAGGTGAGATGAGGCATTTTATTGTTCGTTATACCTTCTAGCTGACCTTATTAGATAACCTCCTCAATTACTTACTACTTCCCGTAGGATAGATGGCCATATCTAGCCCTTTTAATTCCCAGGTTTGGGACAGCCAACACATACCTGCCATTTAAGACCCTACACTGAAAAACCTATTTCTAGGTGGACTCTTTAACCCTAATCGCTTAGCCTTTTAGGACCCAGGAAGCGGACTATACGAGAAGGTTATTAGTTCGTCCCCTATTTGCCTTTAAAATCATTCCTTTTTAGGATAAAGTAGGCTACGTTATTAAGTCACTCCCGTTTAGTTCCTTCATACGAAAATACCGTATGTACACCATTTATTTGCGTCACGGGTTTATATGGTTAATAATATCTTACATTATTAACCTATTAAGTCCAACTACATTTTTAATTATAAGTTTTATTGATATAAATTTGGAAGGTTATATTCCCTTGTCTTTAGGATATTTTATTTAATTTATTCCCTAGGCGACAGTTAATATCCATTTATCCCCTTTTTAACACCCATTTCATTTCATTTCTGCCCTTTATGACTCTAATGGTCATATTTTACTAAAGCAACTATTTTTCAGTCCTAAGTATCTATTTGTTGTAACCCAACGGACAATTCCTACACTTAGTTATCTATTTTTTAATTTATATATTCATTATTTGGCTATTATATATATATATATATATATATATATATATATATATGCACTAGGTCTCCCACATTAAGTTAACTATCTGTGGATAATGGATTTGTCGGTCAGTTCTGGGCAGGCTTCTACAACAAGTGAACTTAACCTCGTGCCATAGTACATTTATTTTTATGCATTAGACCCTTCACATTAAGCTGACTACTTGTGGTTGCTGGATTTGCCAGTCGGTCTAAATGCGGTTTTATACCACAAGTTAAGCTTAACATCGTGTCTAAATGCGGTTTTATATTTAGATTTCCTAATTGGGGTCCACAACAACTATCCTAATTTATTTTAGGAATTGTAACCATTTTCCTATTCACATTTATTTTCCCAAAATCAATATTGGTTATAATGGTTATTTCTTTATCTGTAGTCTCATTTATGGCAATTAATTATATTTATTGCTTCAAATGGTCACCACAAATATATTAATTCAAAATGGATTATACTTACTTACAATTCCATAATTGAACCTTATCCAAACATTCAACATTTGTCACAATTATTAATTATTTATTTACGACCTCTTTTATAGCAGTCAATTACACTAATTGCTACAGCGGTCACCATAAATATATTCATTGAGTATGGAATATAATTTACATATATGATTCCATAAATGAATACCATTCAACATTTTAAACCTTCAAACATTTAATACAATTCATATTTTACCGTTTTACGTTGATTTGGACGCATAGTATGTATTATTTTTTTACGTTTGCATGCGATCAACGTAGTTATTAATCTATATTTTTTATTCTTAAGTTTAGATTAATAATTTGGTCAAATCAATAAACAAAATGTTTCCTTTTTATATTCAATCTTACCAAAAAGATTTCAAGTCTCACAAGGAACGTTAACCAAATCATTGTAAATCAGGCCTATTTTGTGGAATTGACATATTTTCAAATCACAAGAAATATATGTAATATATTTCTATTTTAGAATAGTCGAAGCAAATTACATACAAAAACATGTATTTATTTTTGTATGTACCTTTGCACCACTTTTCCCTTTTTAATTCTTTTTGTCATACTTCTTGTGATTCTAAAATAATGCCTCTTTATTTAAAAATAAGGAAAAAGACATAATTTACAATGCTTAAGCCAAAAACCCAACAATATTGAATGTAAACAAGGAATAATTCTTTTTATTTTTATAATCGCATAATACACAAATTAATCTTTTTACCCAAATTCACATATTTCATATTTCAGCACTGAACTAAAGATTTGGAACATAACTACAACAATTTTTTATGTTTAATGGGACTGATTTCCAGATCCACAGTGCTATGTAACATATACAACATTTTTCATGACATAACTTGAGGAATATGTGGGATAAATATATATATATATATATATATATATATATATATATCCTACAATTCATGTTACGCATAACCACAGCTTATCATATACCAATTTCAAATGTATTCATAACCATATCTGATGGTTATCACAATTTACAATTATTTAAATAATAGATCTGATAGGCATAAAATATAGATTGTATTCAAAGGAAATAGATAAATCATTATATCTGTATTAGTAAATTTCCCACTCACCTTATAGCTTCCAATTTCTGAATTTTGAACCTTTATAGGCTTACAATCCCCAAATTCTTATAAATCTACAATTCATATAGAAAGGGGGAAATTGTAGATCTGTAAAAATATAAGAAAAAGGGAAGGGAGCGAAGATCTACCGTCTAACATCCTCTTCCGTTGAATCTATTAATCTTCCCAATTCCATATGAATTTGATTTGAATTGGTATGTATATAAATATATTTTATTTAGAAATTAGGTTAGAAGAGGAAGAAAAATGGCAAAGCTCCGCTGCCTCTATAGATTTGAATGGTAGAGAATGAGGCTCTACCCTTCATTTATAGGGGTGAAGATAGCCTAGAACCGTCGAATTAGTTTTAAGTTATATTCGTCCATCCGTTATAATAATATAATAAAACAACACATCAAAACCTAGCCGTCACTTGGCAGTTTGACGCCCAATAGGTTGACCTGCACGGTCGACCCCCATGTCGACCGCCTGGGCTTTAAACTGCCTAAATCGGCTGGATTATATTAGGTACATTATTATTAAATATTATGTTTATTCATTTTCATCCGTTTTTCGTATTTCGTCCGTAACTTTTCATATGGAAACCGGCGCAAAACTCCAAACATGAACGTTGACCCGAATTCTGAGACGAACGCAACGGTTAAAGTTTTGTGGTCAAATTCCATCATTTGCAGAAATTCCTATTTTTAAGCTTCTTATTAATTAATTATTTATTGTCAAAATTCCGGGTTTTTACATTCTTTCCCCCTTAAATGGAATTTCGTCCCAAAATTCTGACAACTAGTTATCCTATCCTACATAACCAATTTGTGTACATCCACTTTACAACCATGTGTATATGTGTATGGTGTACATAATGCATTTCAACCATAAAATATGCATGCAAGATGATTATAAATCGGGCCATCTATATGTATGCATTGAGGATTTTTTAAAACACTTTCAAAAACATGATGCAAATCATCCTAAATATACTGGAAGTTCTATATGAGTGCAAATTTTGAAAATTCTTTTTCATCGATAACCTTCACACAATTACGAATAAAAATGTGAAGCAACCAATTTTGCATCCAAACCTTACCATCCAAAATGTACGTAATCAAATTGTTTCCTATTAATATCTCCTAAACCGGAAAAAGGAAATCAAAGCGAAGAATTTTAACATTTTTCCCGCTTACAACTTTTCCATTTCCTGCCCTACAGTGAAATTTTCACCTCAGTTACCCAAAATACCCTAAAAATTTCCAACTGTATACTGTAAAGGAGGATTAAAACAAGCTCTATAACGTAAAATGAGTTACTTAATAGCTCGCGCGCATCGTTGACATGGTATGGAAACATCCCTTTCCTTATTACCGTTAACGTTTTTATCGCATCATCAGTCCTATTGCACCGCTAAAATGCGCACACAAAGCATTCAAACATCTTCCTTACGCTATTCATGTGACCAAAAATTGAATTTTTTCATAAAAATAAATTCCCGCTTGCAAACTTGTCATGTCTATTTTGAAAATTTTCCTTTCAAACCCATTTCATTTTCCTAGAAAATAAGAAAATGATAAAAATGTTTTTTTTTTCAAACAACATTATCCTAAAACTTCAAAAATGTATTTTGCGGAAATTTAAACTATTCATGTCACATGTTGGCGAAAAAGGAAGTCAGTTACGCTAAAAATGCGAAAACTGGGATAACACACAAAAAGATTAAAAATAAATTTTAGCTTGACAAGGAACAGTGATTTATTTATTTATATACCCATGACGAAAATCAACGCAAAACCGGTTCTTTGCTAAAATTTATTCAACACAGAATTCCATTCTTTTCAGCTCTAGGACAACTATTAGTTTAGATACGAAAATGAGATTTCATTCAAATAGGCGCACGCGAATGACATAAACATCTCCAAACATAGAAATCTCATTAACCTAAGTCATGTGATTTTAACAACACTACAGCTACAAGCAAAATCACCAACAAGTCAAGAACCCGATGCTGGAAAGTGAAAACAACAAAGATGACAACAACACCGAAACTCCCAAAACACTGGCTATAAATAACGAGATGTCTTGCTCTGCGGCTGGAGCTTAAACCAATATTTATGATCTTTAATTAACCATACCATGGTAGCAAAAATACTCAATATCGTGTTA
Organism: Allium sativum; assembly: GCA_030737875.1. Classification (NCBI taxonomy): domain Eukaryota; kingdom Viridiplantae; phylum Streptophyta; class Magnoliopsida; order Asparagales; family Amaryllidaceae; genus Allium; species Allium sativum. Next base: position 297,473,396 of record CM060926.1, read on the forward strand.
CCCACGCTGCTGGTGTTGTTTGGAGCTTCCTACATCACCATCTCTTTTAAGAGAAAATTTATGATGAGAAAAGAATCCTACCACAAAACTGCTTCTCATGGAAATCCACCCAATATTGCCTAAGGACAAAGTAGATAAGAGAAATTACATAAAGTAACTCCATGAGACAACACACAAGAACACATGTTGAATCAAATATGATGCGGTACTAAATGATGGTTACGCCATCGATCTAGAAAAATATTGATTTCCGCATTATGAGACAAATCTAGTCATAATTTCCCATTTATAGAATGATGTGCTAAATGGGTTACACGTACGCATGGGCAGTTCGAACATAGATTCCAGAACACAAAAACCGACATTAAGAAAAAGAGATTTGCTGCAAAATCTCCAAAGTCGGTCAAACAAAAGACCATATAAGTCCGCATTCAACATGGATTCCTCTAAAATCTCATCGAGATTCTCCTCAGAAAAACCATCAAAAGATAGCATAATCTTCGTCTCCGAAATGACGATCGCCTTCGAAAGAACCTATTCGAACAAGGCATAGCAAAGGAGGATGCAGCAAAAACACAAATCATATTCTAAGATCTCGAAGCAGTGGGCCGGTGCTAGCCTAACCACCTTGCCAAATTTTCTTAGCCCTAAAGTGGTAAGACCTTTCTGATCCAACGAAATGATCACTACCCAAGGACGAGACTGAAATGGTGTGAGTAAGATCGAATAGTGCAACTCGGTATTATAGGCTAAGAAATTAGATCTTGGAGTATTAGTGAGGCAAGATCTAATTCGCAAACAAGCGCGAAAAATGAGGAGGCGAGCCGACGACAAAGATAGAGAAGAAGGGTACAGATATGGTTCGGCTAGAAGAGGAAGAAAGGACGAAAGAAGGACGTTAAGGGGTAACTTGGACGCAACTTTTATGGTTGATTCGTAGGTCAAGTTGTACCAAAACTTATTAACTAATTGGTCGTCCTAGTATAGCACCAAACGGTCAACTACCAAATGGGCTTTGGACAGAGGTTGGACCTTGACCTTATTAGGCCGGATTGAAATATTAATCATCCTGCGTTATCTTTTAATATTTAACGCGATCCGAAAATAATTATTCACATCACCGCGCATTTAAAGGCCGCAGTCAAAACCCTAAACCAACTCTAAGGATTTATAGTATCAACAACGATGCTGCTACTACACAAAGAATGAACGAGTTCCAAAATAATTCAGCTAGAAATCTGTAATATAAATTAAAATAGATTTTCCCCTTACCTAACTGACAACAAACAAACGATTCACAAAATCAAGTACCCCAAAATCCGGACGAAGGATTTTCCTTAGCCTTTTCGAAGAAAATTTAAAACTTTTCCAAAAATGGAATTTTATTATAAACTAACGATTTTGTATTTATAAATCTATATTATTATTACTATTTATATTCCAGTTTTATATTTCAAACTGGGTAAAATCTTTTCATGCCCAAAAACGTTAGAGCTTTAGAATCTTAAGGGTTAATCGTGGTAGTTTCAATAAATTATCCAATATGTACAGGAAAATGAATACTAAAATCACAAGGAATAGATATTTATTGTTTTCATGTTTAGTGGCATATTCCTTGTACTTCCTAATTCCATCTTTCCTACCAATCATACTATATTTATTAAAATTACACAATAACTCTAAAATTTTGAACCACGAATTGATTAAAATTTATAACCATATCTTCACAAATTACTTTCCGAAACCGTATTTCAAAACCGTTGAAATCTACTTTTATTTTTCAAATAGTTCTAAAAAGAAATTTCCTCCAAATACAAAGCTAAGGACTCAATTGAATATTTCAACAAAGGTAGATTTGGAATTTTAACGAAATAACAAATGGATAAACCTTGTAATTATATTTTTGAAATGGATACGATATATTAACGTGGGCTTTTTCCCTATTTTGGATCTAGTAATGGTCTTAACTGGAACTACTAACAAAACCATACCAGGAATTTATGACTATATCGATTGTAGCTAGTTTTTATATTAACATATATATATATATGTATATATGCTTCCTGTTTCTAAATCTAGAGTCAACAGAATCCACCATATGTCGTCTCATGCTCTTCACGATGAGATTGCCAACGTACTGCGGGGTAAGACAGGATTGGATAGAAACCCGAACTCAACCTATTTCAACTCTTAGTCGCTTAAAGTCCATTTTATATAATTAGGAACACAATTAATTTCATTATCGAAATAAATTAAAGTCGAGTAAGAAAGACGAAGAAAAGAAAATCGAATTACGTTCTCTCATGATTCCTAATTTAACTAATTTCTCTGATCGTCTAACCTAAGCTTTGATACCAAATGTAACATCCCACACTTTTCTTCACCCAAATTTTGATAAAAATCAAAACTTGAACACATCCAAGCATGGAGCGTGTATATATGGTATCGGCAACAAATGAGCATGAGCATAATCAGAGTACGATAAAGAAAACTCACAGCGGAAACAAAATAGGATAAACTAGTATTAAATTAAGTAACTACCTTTTTCAATGTAAGTCACTTTGCCAATACCAAGCATAGAGAACGAGAACCGAAAGCCAAACTTAATCATCTGTGAGAACCCGACCTTCTGTAGGAGACTTAGGAGGTTGTAATGAGGAGGGGGTCAGAACAACAAGTTCTGGTGACTAAGAAATGTACAACACAAACTATAACATAGATATATCCCGTTTGGTTCAACCCAAGTTGTATGTCTGATAAGGTTAGTTATTCTAGACCAACCTTGTTAAAGTTTACGCACGACTCTACTATTCTTCCAAAAGTAGCATTCCCAATTTTTATTACCGAGACAGGACATTTACATACATTTTTATGAAGCATTTATACCAGAACTTAATTGGTTAATTCTATCGAGAGTGGGCCCCTAATTACGATGTTTCTATCTATATCCTCATTCACTTTTAACCCTCGATAATATATTCAACATTAAGATAAAACTAGAGGGCACTAGCTAAGCTTCCGTCATTCACGCATATATCCTTCCCCTGCATAAGGTGAGAGGAGGCATTTTACCATTCGTTATACCTTCTAGCTGACCTTATTAGATAACCTCCTTAGTCTCTTACTACTTCCCGTAGGATAAATGGTCACATCTAGCCCTTTTAATTTCTAGGTTTGAGTAGTCCTTCACACACCTGCCATTTAAGACCCCTACACTGAAAAACCAATTCCCAGGTGGACTCTTTAACCCTAGTCACTTAACCTTTTAGGACCCAGGAAGCGGACTATACGCTAAGGTTATTAGTTCGTCCCCCATTTTCCTTTAAAACCTATCCCTTTTGGAGATAAATTAGGCTACGTTATAAAGTCATCCCCGTTTAATTCTTTTATACGGAAATACAATACGTACACCATTTATTTGCGTCACGGGTTTATATAGTTAATAATATCTTACATTATTAACCTACTAAGTCCAACTATATTTTTAAAGTTTTATTAACATAAAAAAGGAAGATTATATTCCCTTGTCTCTTGGATATTTATTTAATTTCTTCCATATCTTGGACTTAGTATTTAGACAACAATCAATATCCATTTACCCCCTTTTTGACACCTATTTCTTTTCATTTCATTTTTTTTATTGCCCTTTATGATTCTAATGGTCATATTTTCCTAAGGCAACTATTTATCAGTCCCGAGTTATCTATTTGTTGTACCCCAATAATTCTAAACTTATTTATTTATTGTTTGACTGTTACACACACACACACACACACACACACACACATATATATATATATATATATATATCCACTAGGTCTCCCACATTAGGTTGACCATCTGTGGATGCTGGATTTGCATGTCAGTTCGGGCAGGCTTATACCACAAGTGAACTTAACCTCGTGCCATAGTACGTTTAATCTTATGCATAATTAGACCCCTCACATTAAGCTAACTACCTGCGGTTGTTGGATTTGTCGGTCGGTTCCAGAAAGGCTTACACCAGAAGTTGAGCTTAACCTCGTGTCTAAATGCGATTTTATAATTTAGGTTTCCTAATTGGGGTCCACAACAATTATCCTAATTTATTTTAGGAATTGTAACCATTTTCCTATTCACATTTATTTTCCCCAAATCAATATTGGTTACAATGGTTATTTCTTTATTTGCGGTCTCATTTATGGTAGTTAATTATATTTGTTGCTACAAATGGTCATCATAAATATATTAATTCAAAATGGAGTATATTTACTTACAATTCCATAATCGAACCTTATTCAAACATTCAACATTTGTCACAATGGTTAATTATTTATTTATGGCCTCTTTTATAGCAGTCAATTACACTAATTGCTACAACGGTCACCATAAATATATTCATTGAGTATGAAATACAATTTACATGTATATTACATAAATGAATACCGTTCAGCATTTCAAACCTTCAAACATTTAATACAATTCATATTTTACAGTTTTATGCTGATTTGGACGGATATTATGTATATATTTATTTTTATGTTTGCGTGCGGTAAACGTAGTTATTTTTTATATTTTTAAATTTAAATTAATGATTTGGTCAAATCAATTAACCAAATGTTCCCTTTTTAAATTCAATCTTGCCAAAAAGGTTCAAGTCTCACAGAGACCACTAGCCAACCCATTGTAAATCATGCCTATTTTGTGCAATTAACATATTTCCAAATCACAAGAAATATATGCAATATATTTTTATTTTAGAATAGTCGATGCAAATTACATACAAAAATATGTATTTATTTTTATATGTACCTTTGCACCACTTTTCCCTTTTTAATTCTTTTTGTCATACTTCTTGTGATTCTAAAATAACGCCTCTTTATTTAAAAATGAGGAAAACGACATAATTTACAATGCTTAAGCCAAAAACCCAACAATATTGAATGTAAACAAGTAATATTTATTTTTATTCTTATAATCACATAATACACAAGTTCGTCTTTTTACCCGAATTCACATATTGCATATTTCAACACTAAACTAAAGATCTGGAACATAACTACAACAATTTTTTATGTTTAATGGGAATGATTTCCATATCCACAGTGCTATGTAACATATACAACATTTTTCATGACATAACTTAAGGAATATATGGGATAAAAAAATATATAAATCCTACAATTAATTTTACACATAACCACAACTTATCATTTACCAATTTCAAACATATTCATAACCAGTTCTGATGGTTATCACAATTTACAATTATTTAAATAATAGATCTGATAGGCATAAAACATAGATTGGATTCAAACGAAATAGATAAATCATTATATCTGTATTAGTAAATTTCCCACTCATCTTATAGCTTCCAATTTCTGAATTTTGAACCTTTTTAGGCTTACAATCCCCAAATTCTTATAAATCTACAATTTATCTAGAAAGGGGAAATTCTATATCTGTAGACATATAAGAAAAAGGGAGGAGAGCGAAGAAATCTATCGTTGAACATTCTCTTCCATTGAATCTATTAATCTTCCCAATTCCATATGAATTTGATTTGGCATCTATATGAATATATTTAATTTAGTAATTAGGTTAGAAGAGGAAGAAAAATGACAAAGCTATGTTGCCTCTATAGATTTGAATGGAAGAGAATGGGGCTCTACCCTTTTATTTATAGAGGTGAAAATAGTCTAGAATCATCGGATTAGTTTTAAGTTACATCCGTCCATCAGTTATAATAATATAATAAAACAACACATCAAAACCTAGCCGTCAATGGGTAGTTTGACGCCCAGTAGGTCAATCTAGGCGGTCGACCGCCTAGGCATCAAACTGCCCAGGTCGGCTGGGTTATATTAGGTAAATTGTTATTAAATATTATGCTTATTCATTTCCGTCCGTTTTTCGTATTTCGTCCGTAACTTTTCATACGGACTCCGTTTGCGAAACTCCAAACATGAAAGTTGACTAGAATTCCGAGACGAACGCAACAGTTAAAGTTTCATGGTCAAATTCCATCATTTGCTGGAATTCCTAATTTTGAGCTTCTAATTAAATAACTATTTATTGTCAAAATTCCGGTTGTTGCACTTCAGGTTGTATAACCCACGTTTTTTACTTTCTTTTTATTTTTAGTTTTGAGTTTTTATAATGGCGCTACAGCTTCTAAAATGAGGAGAAGATGAAATAACAACACATTGTGCCAGGCAAAGGGAAAATGAAGATAGTAGAAATGGGAACAGTAGGAAGAGGTGAGCTTCTCTTTTGCCAAGTATAAAGTAGCTAGGATCATAGTTGTGAAGACCGAACCGTACGTCAAACCGTAGTAATGGAAGGTCCAATGTTTTCATTGTTCAATCGGTCAAACCACGAGAACCGCGCTGATAGTCTATTTTTATTTTTCTGATTTAAACGTAAAAATATTTTTAATATAGATAAAAATTAACGAATTATGAAAACACTCATGTCCAAACAAGTTGGGACACTTCGACATGATCCAATAAGGCATGAGTTCAATTTTCGTCTTCAACCCACTTGTCATGTAATATGTTATATACTACATAATTGAAATATTTATATAACAACTTATCATAGCAAAGTTGTAAATTTACTAATTTTTTATAGTGAAAGAGGATTAGTTCAACAATAGTTCACAAAATACGTAATACTGAATTATATCGTCCAAAATTTAATAACAATTGCTATGAAATTATTTATTAAATTTATTATATCAAAAAACAAAGAGTGAAGAAATTATTTTTTCTTAAATTTGAAACCGTGAGGTTCACGAAGGTTGAACAAGAGGTTTTAAAGTGTTTTGAGGTTAAATCGCGAATCTGTGCATGCGCAAGGTTATTTCATTTTCAGAGCCGTGGCGCTCCAAGGTCGAAGGTTAATCACGGTTGAATCGAGGTTGGGTTGGGTCTTTAAGACATTGGCTAGGATCAATACATTACTATTTCAAACAAACTTTGAATGTTTACAACATATATAATTTCTTTCTTTTAACGTGTCTTTTTGAATCCAAACACAAACATAGTTTACATATATTTTCTTTTTATTTGGACAGCATTAAAAGTTTAGAAACACAAATTGCAATTTTACGTTCAAAAAAAAGTTGAATATAGACTAAGTTCCAAATTTTTAACAATGTCAGCCCGGCCCGAATCAAAATCTTGCACAATTAGTGTTTGAACACATGGAACTGGGTATCATTGTGTTCAGCGTGCTGATATGAACGCAGCAGCACACGGAAAACTAGTATTTCAACGTTTGTGCCAAAAAATTTATTTATATTGTATCAATTGTCGCTACCGTAAATCGATAGTATAAATCGATTTGAATGGAGCTAGCGAAACTAAAATTCAATTAACGAACATCGACATTTTCATTATAATTTTCTTAGAATGTTTTCATGTGAAGTAATTATAATTCAAAAAACAATTTTTTTATCATTAAATTCAAGATTGATTCTACGTTAACTTTCAAATCATGTAAAAACTTTGTTTTGATTTTCGTTTTAATTTCATTAATTCAAACAAATCATATGTAACATAGATTAAAATTAAAAATTTAAATTCTCAACTTCAATTATATTTCTAGTCGAATATCACTATATTTCTAAACAACAAATTTATGGTTCGTTACAATATTTATCAAGTTAGATTTGATGCTTTGGAGCTTAGGAGAGGGCCTGGAGAGTCCCAAGTTTTACTCCCGTACATTCCTAATTTTCAATTGTGTGTTTGTATTTGTTTCTAGTCATCACTATTTGTAAATACATATTGTTATAACTATCCTGGGTTGATATTTGGTAAGTACTTTGATGTTATATATATATATATATATATATATATATATATATATATATATATATATATATATATATAGTAAAGAATCCCATTTTTTTTTTGTAAAGACCCGTTACATATTATATATTATCCTCTATGATTGTGAGAGTCTGTTCTATCTTATTTTTCTTTATCACTAACGATTTGATTTTTTAGCACTTTGATGCTCAACAGGTGAATGTCGCAAATGTATTAGCGTTGACTTTGATGGTCAAAAATTCAGGTTGTTACAATAATACTATACAAGGTTATAACATCTCTTCTTAGGATATTTTATAAATACCCTTTTTTGAGTATGATAGTGAAATTATTATGTCAATACACTATTTATGAATTATTATAACAGTGCGCATTGTAAGGGGTGATCAATCCCTTTCAGCGGAAAAACCTCAATGGGATCTCGCAATGATGTGATAGAACAAACAGACTGAAATGGTTATCAATCATGGATCACAGAAAAAAAAATAAAGGCAACAGAGAACACTCAAATTTATAGTGGTTCTACTATCGCGATATAGTGTACGTTCACTTCAAGGGGGAAGAGATTTTATTAATACTCAAGAGATTACAGAATTTTACAGTAGAGCAAAGAAATGAAGAAATACAAATAATCTCATGTCATTGGAATAGCATTCTCTATGCCTCTCTTTAAATAGAGGAAAAAATTACTTGGGGATAAGGCAATTGATTTATGTAAATAAATCAATTCATGGAAGGCTAATATTCCCATTAATTTTATTATCATATAATTGATTGAAAACTTTCCCTTTTCTCCATCAATTAATCATTTTCCCAATTTAATTTCTTTCTGTTTCTTCTTTCATGAAACATGGCTACAAAATAAATGGTGAATCTCCAATATCCCTTTCTCATTAATATTCCTCTCCATTTCTTTCTTGCACAAAACGGGTAACCAAATTACCCTGAATATCTCCAAAAATCTAATTAATTTTTGGAAATATTGTATCAAAAAAAATTCCAATAATCTCCACCTTGATACAATATCTCTTGCAACCAAGAGTCTCCAATGTGAATGCTTCCCAATAAGTTCCTTCAAAAGCCACCCCTCATTGCACTTTGTCAGTGAATTCCGGCAAGGCCACCGCCCACCAACAAAGTTTTGGAAGCATTCAAAAAAACAAGGTAGACATTGTGCAACCAACCCAGATCTCTTCATACAAGAAGAATGCCACATCTTCTCTGACTTCAACCAAGTCACTCTCTTCCCCATAGTGCCACCATGTGGCACTTAGCACTTCATCAAGTGAATCAAGGTCAAGCAATGCTCGAACTTAGTAGCATGTAATGCCTTCGTAAACATGTCTGCTGCATTGTTACTTGTGTGAATCTTCTGAAGACGAAATAACTTCTCCTCATTCATAGAGATAAGGAAAGACTCTTTTACCTCTATATGCTTTGTTCTAGAACTGAAAGCCAAATTATTAGCTAAATGAATTGCACTTTGACTGTCAAAATTCACCAAACAAGCATCTTGTATGAAGCCCAAATCACACGATAACTTCTTCAAATAAAGTGCCTCTTTAGCTGCCTCAACTGCAGCTATCAACTCTGCCTCTATAGTAAACAAAGCAACTATAGTCTACAACCTCACTCTCCAACTAATAGTTGTTCCTCCAAGTGTGAACACATAGCCTGAGGTTGACTTCCTTCTATCTCTATCTCCTTTATAGTCTGAATTACAAAATCCGACCAAGTTGAAATCTTTATTTCTGCCGCAAAAAACAAGCCTATAATCTGATGTTTCTCTAAGATATCTAAAAATGTACTTCACTGCCTCCCAATGCGATTTTCCTGGATTTGTCGTATATCTACTAGCTAATCCAACAACTTGAGCAATGTTAGGTCTAGTGCACACCATAGCATACATCAAGCTACCTACTGCACTCGTATAAGGCACCTTTTTCATATAGACCTTTTCCTTTTCTGAGATCGGAGAGCCCTGATTAGAAAGTTGTATATGAAAAGGCATGGGTGTACTGATATCCTTTGCTCCATCCATGCTAAACTGAGCAAACGCCTTTTGAATATATTCCTTTTGAATAAGTCTCAAAAGTCCAAGCTTTCTATCTCTTTGAATTTCCATCCCCAAAATTTTCTTTGCTTCTCCAAGATCTTTCATATCGAATTCCGCTTTTAATTTCAACTTCAGCGCATTAATTTCAGCTTTATCCTGTGAAGCAGTCAACATATCATCCACATACAAAAGCAAATACACTCAATTATTATTCTTTAAATGCTTAAAATAAGCACATGAATATTTAGTACTACGATTAAAATCATGTGAAAGCATAAAAGAATCAAACTTTTTGTACTATTGTCTAGGCGAGTGTTTTAGATCATAAAGAGATTTCTTCAACTTGGATACCTAATCCGATTTTCCATCTACAATAAATCCTTCTGGCTGCCTCATGTAAATGGTTTCCTCCGAATCACTATTCAAGAAAGCGGTCTTCACATCAGGTTGTTCTAACTCCAAATCGTGAGCACCAACTATTGCAAGTAGGATTCAAATTGAAGTTTGTCTAACAACTAGAGCAAATATTTCGTCATACTCTAACCCGTTTCTTTGTGAAAACCCTTTGGCTATTAATCTTGTCTTGTATCAACCATCATCTTTCACCTTGAATACCCACTTGCAACCTATGGCTCGGCTTCCTTGAGGTAGTGGTACCAAATCACAAGTCTTGTTCTTTTGCAAAGACAGTATCTCCTCTTCCATAGCGCAATTCCACTTCGAGTTATCACTCGACTTCATGGCTTCTTCAAGGCTCAATGGTTCATCATGAATTACATGTAAAGCATAATCAAACTGATCATCAAGTATGAAATTTACATACTACCAATCTTCATATCTAATTGGAGCTTTCTTTGGTCTCTGACTAGCCCGAATGGTTATATCACCCGACTCTCCTTCAGCTCCACCTTGAGCTGGATCCTCTCTAACTTCATGACCATCACCATCACTATTAGAGGAAATCTGTGGACTATCACGTGATGTATCATCAACTGCTCAGTCACTATTATCAATAGTAATAGCTCTACTTCGGGTTTGAAAACTGGGTATCTCGGTCTTTTCAGGCTTCTCATCAACTGAATCTGAACCCTCTGATAAACCTTCCAAAGGTTTAAACATTGCTGACTCATCAAAACTCACATGTCTGGAATGTATTACTTTCTTCGTAATTGGATTCCAAATTCTATATCCTTTTATACCATCTGTATAACCAAGAAAAACATATTTGGAGACCCTAGGCTCCAACTTGTCATGTCCTGTATTGTGAACATAAATTGGACATCCAAATATATGAAAATAACTTAATAAAGTGTTTTTACCTGTAAAAACCCGCAACTTCCCCGTAAAGGAAAGCGTCGGATAGTTCGAGAACAAGCCACAACAGAACACATACAGAAGAACATTTCATTGTATATTACAACAATGCATCAGATTACAGGAATATACAGAGTAACAATGAATATTACACAGAAATATCAGAGATTTAAATTACATTTAAATACATAGCAGCGGAAAATAATACAATACACAACTAGAAGAGATATACGGATACAAAGCTTTCCGGATATCATTCCAGCTGTAAACCAGGATCCTGTGAATATAAATCTGCAAAACCAAAACTACTAGCTGCCCGTGTCAAAATAGGGGCACCCAGAGTTTAGGTCAAAACAATAAACTCCAGGTCAGTCATGTGACTGGTGTGAGAACTAAAACAGTTTTTAATCTTTATTTTCAATCATTGGGTAAATCAAGGGACCACGCCGTATAACACGGAACGGGTTTCCTCCCAAGAATACCAGTGCATAAAACAACAGCGCAATGCTAAATAAAGAAAAATGAAGCTGTTATAAGACCCAGGTCCTATCACACAATGCAACGCAAGCCGGGGGATAGGGTTTTCCCTTATAACAGCCAAAGAATGCTTGATACGTTTTAAAACAAATCATTTGATACTATAATAAGTGCATAGTGTATAAAACAACTTCAAATCATAAGTATCAATCATAGGCGGCATGAGCGTCCCATGCCACTATGTCGCCATATATAGGTTTACAAATAAAACCGCAAAGTCACGTATTTGGAAATTGGATTTCCATCTATGAACCGAGGCAAAAGATAGTCCTCAACCGATTCGAGACGCTCTAGCCCGTGTCTCAGGCAAGCGCGCAGGCAAGCCTTGGATCGTCAGGGCCGGTCCACACGGAGTGGATTATTATGCCTGAACAATACGTCTCCCCACCCTATGGGGTGTAAGTCTGGTCCGTCAGCCGACCAGAATGCATTCGGCCGAAACCGATATAACCGAGGCGCCTCGCAACAGCAACAACAACATAAGTCAAACTCGTCAGGGCGTGTAAAACCACTGACGCCACTTCTAGCTAGAAAGAAACGCAAGTCCTCCCTGAGGTCCGTCTCCCGTTTTTGGTTCATACCGGGTGTGAAACTCGCGAATCAAACGTTACACAAAGCTACGCCACAAAGGCCTTGCTTTGATCATCACCACAAGACTTTGCTTTTCAACAGAAGCCTCGATCACTTGCATCTTAGCATGCCACACAGGCAAACCATCCTATGCAACCGATATCAGTCACACAGAATGAAATCCGATGTCAGACACACAGTCCATTTACAAGTTCGTTCTGGGTCTGAACGAAACCGGAGGCACCTAGTACCCCGCATATCCATCGATCTCCAAGTACGTCTGGACGATCACTAACTGTTTCCATCTTCTTGGGTGTACAGCCCAATCAAGATCATCAGTTATCACCCAAACGACGTGAAGACCTCCGGTCTTCGACCATCGTCTTCATCTTCGACTTATCGTCGTATCAGTTATCCAGAATGGAATAAACCCGGTCTTTCCGAATAACTCGCGTATATTTAAATAAGTGTTACACAAACACAACATACGCCTCATTCCAATTCATTAGTCACTAACCGTAAATTAATCAAGAGAATAATTCCCCAAATATTAACCCCGAAGGCCGAAACCAACATCAGATCAATATCCAGAAAACCATTCTGCTTGGCTAACCGCCAGTTAGTTTCTAAATTTCACATTCAAATCTAATTAAAGATTTAACTATCGCCTGGAGCAAAACTGGTGATACTCCATTCTCGATCTTTTCAATCTAATTAAAGATTCATTAAAACTCCACTTAGTTTTAATCGGTGACTGGGTTAAAGAATCAGTGTCATTTAAAACACGGTTCACGATAAACCCAAAGTCACATCCCATTAATTATCGGGTTAAAGAACAAGTGTTATTTAAAACACTGTTCACGATAAACCCAAAAATCAATATCCATTCAATTCCAATTAAATATTATTTAATTGGTACACTTCATTAAATCTAAATCAAAAGATTTAATCTTTTCTCAGCTGGGTTCAAGAACAGTGTTAGTGAAGACACCATTCACGACAAACCCAAATCACATTCATTAATTATCGGGTTAAAGAACAAGTGTTATTTAAAACACTGTTCACGATAAACCCAAAAATCAATATCAATTCAATTCCAATTAAATATTATTTAATTGGTACACTTCATTAAATCTAAATCAAAAGATTTAATCTTTTCTCAGCTGGGTTCAAGAACAGTGTTAGTGAAGACACCATTCACGACAAACCCAAATCACATTCATTAATTATCGGGTTAAAGAACAAGTGTTATTTAAAACACTGTTCACGATAAACCCAAAAATCAATATCAATTCAATTCCAATTAAATATTATTTAATTGGTACACTTCATTAAATCTAAATCAAAAGATTTAATCTTTTCTCAGCTGGGTTCAAGAACAGTGTTAGTGAAGACACCATTCACGACAAACCCAAATCACATTCATTAATTATCGGGTTAAAGAACAAGTGTTATTTAAAACACTGTTCACGATAAACCCAAAAATCAATATCAATTCAATTCCAATTAAATATTATTTAATTGGTACACTTCATTAAATCTAAATAAAAAGATTTAATCTTTTCTCAACTGGGTTCAAGAACAGTGTTAGTAAAGACACCATTCACGACAAACCCAAATCACATTCGATATTCAATACAAGGCTCTGAATAGAAAATATATCGGCTTATATTCAATATCAAATTCTACGACTAACAAATGTCGTATTGGAAATAACGATATAAATATATATATCTTTCAAATTTCCATAACAACACCTGTATAATCACGAATTCCAACATCGAAATATTCCGAAGACAATTTCGATTCAAATCCACTCCAATGCAATCATTGGAAATTTTGGTTATTTTAAAAACCCTTTTCGAATTCAATTTATTTATTTAAAAATAAATAGAATTATAATTCTAGTTCAAAACTAGTTCATTTCGATAAAAATCTATTTTTATCTTTTCAAATATGGAGTTTTTCATCCCAAATCTTCACAAATCATTTCTTATGATTTTACACAAATTATTACTATTTTTAATAATTTTATCAAGGCCCGTTCAGTCGATTTCCATCAACGGCCATCGAACTGCACTTACAGCGACCTTTTTCGAATTTGATTTGGACATAATTCCAAATCCAACCGTTAGATTTCAAATTTCTAATATTCGTTAGAAAGCTCTTTTCGATACGAACCCAACGGTTCCGGTTTTAGGAGAATCCGACGGTCGGATCTCCCGTAATGCCCGTTTGAAATAAATGGTCGAAATTCGCGAACTGCCGCGGCGCGGCGCGTTCTATTCAGGCCATTATATTATATATAATATATATATAATATATATATCGTCGATTTCTATTTAAAACGAATTATATAAATAGTTTTGAATTCGTTTCAAAAACATTTTCAACTTCCATTTCGATTCAAATCAAAATTGCATTCTTCTTTATAAATTCGTTTTAAAATCCATTTCTATTCAATTCAAATTTCAATTCAATTTGAATTTATTTCACTTCGCTTTCAATTCAATTCGAATTCGTTTTCAGTTCAATTCATTTCGAAATCGTTTTCAATTCAATTCATTTCGAAATCGTTTTCAATTCAATTCATTTCGAAATCGTTTTCAATTCAATTCATTTCGAAATCGTTTTCAATTCAATTCATTTCGAAATCGTTTTCAATTCAATTCATTTCGAAATCGTTTTCAATTCAATTCATTTCGAAATCGTTTTCAATTCAATTCATTTCGAAATCGTTTTCAATTCAATTCATTTCGAAATCGTTTTCAATTCTATTCATTTCGAAATATTCGATTTCGAAATCACTTTTCAATATTCATTTTAAAATGAATAAAATCGATATAAATATCGTTCACGTCAAAATGGCGTCAATCTAATCCTCACGGCTTCACATATTTCTATTTTCAAATATTCTATTTCAAATATTTCTATTTCAAATATTTCTATTTCAAATATTTCTTTTTTTTTCGAAACTGGAATGAGGCCCAATCAATTACCATATAATGTTAATTATATGGATTTTCTACAACACATGTATATATCAACAACGATGAATAATCAACCATCAACCAAAGTGCACTACACTGTATAAGCATCAAATATAGACATTTAACGCTTATAGCAGCTTGTCAATCAATCGATCGACATATTTAATCAATCAGGATGAGTGAACTTCAAATTTCATCCTAACACCCGTGTGGGGTTTCAAACAATCAAACACATATTTTATTTGTGCAGTTAGGCGATGTGTAAAATTTATCGACCCAATCAACGTCATTCAAATAGGTGTACATAAACAAACCGTCTGGTTTGTAAATGAATATTTATTTATTCACATTCACGTTAAAAATTATATTTTTAACGATAACACATTTTATTTTAACATATGAATTTCTATTCAGTTCATTCGTTAAATAAAATGCTATTTTTATTTTTCTAACTTATTTTAGAAAATTTCGGCGGCATAACGGCACGATACTAGAAACGGGACAAGGCCTAGCCTTATCCCCGGTCTAGTGAAGGCCCACGCCATTCACTCATCAATCAAATCAATTTCATTTTGCAAACCACAAAATTTGGAGTAAGGGTCTAACCTAGCCTTACTCCTACGCCTTATAACGGCGCACGTCTAATCCTAACCAATTTATCGATTCGATTTTTCACACCACAAACCACATTCAAACCAATATCACAATCAATAACCAAACAGCCAAACAGACAAGTCCATGGTCTGTGGACGGTTGTGTCGGGTGCTACTAAGCACCGTCTGCATCCTAGTATAAATATATAACTAGAAAAGAAATAGAAAGGTGAGAAATTCTCACATATAGCTATCTTAGCTCCACGGCTCTTCATTTGCAGAAGTCTTCGTCGTTTCGCCTTTTTGTCACCTTCGTTGCTGCTTTCACTACATACGCAAAAATCGAATTTTTATTTCAAAGTTCAATATATAAAAATCGAATTTTTAGTTCGCTATTCAATATATAAAAATCGAATTTTTATTTCAAAGTTCAATATATAAAAATCGAATTTTTAGTTCGCTATTCAATATATAAAAATCGAATTTTTATTTCAAAGTTCAATATATAAAAATCGAATTTTTAGTTCGCTATTCAATATATAAAAATCGAATTTTTATTTCAAAGTTCAATATATAAAAATCAAATTTTCTTTCGAAGTTCAAAACATAAAACTATATTTTTCTTTCGAACTTTCGATATATAGAAATCTGATTTTTCCTTTTAAATTTCTAATCTCTTCCTAGTTTAGAAATCATTTTAAATTCAGTTTAAAAAATCATTTTCCCTTTCAAAATAAAATCAGTTTTACTTCCTATTAAAAATCAGTTTTTATTTTCTTTATAGATCAGTTTTTAAATTCTTTTGAAATCAGTTTTTTTTTTTTTACTTTATTTTTAAAACAGTTTCAGTTTTAAACTTTATTTATTTTATTCAGTTTTTAATTTACTTTTCAAAACAGTTTTTATATTTTATAAAAATTTCAGTTTTAAACCTTTAACAAAATCAGAAATTAATTTTTTAAAACATTTTATAAATCAGTTTTATAATCTATTTAAATCGAAATTAGTTTTTAGATTAAAATAAAAATAAATTAAGAAAAAAAAACTTACTGTACTCGAAGAAAAAGGGGTGGGGCGTCGTCTTCGTCAGAGATGGCTTCCAGGGGGCGTCGATGCCGGCGGCAGGTGGTTGCGGTGGGGGGGGGGGCTTTGGTTTCTTCAATCAGGGGGCGTCGGTTGTTTCCAGAGGAGAGGGAGGAGGCGCGATTTTGGGGTCCTCGCGTTGGAGAAGAGGGCCAGGCGACGGGTTGGGCGGTGTTCGATCGGAGGACGGAGGGTGGCTGGGGGGGGGGGGGGGGGGTGGTCTCGTCGGCGCAAGGCGCGACGCGTTGGGAGGGCGACGGTGGCACGGGGATCGATCCCGATCCCCTTTTTCTTCTTCTTCTTTTTTTTTTTTTTTTTTTTATATTTCTGTTTCGATTTGATTTTAAAGAGGGGGGGGGCCAGAATGAATTAAGGGGAGGAGAGGAGATATTTTTAATTATTTTATTTTATTATTTAATTATTTCATAAAGTTGACTTTTACATACGACCTCGAAACGAGGCCCACCGTCTGTCGTCCATAGTGTTTTACCCCCATTCCGAACACAATGGGATATGTCTCGCAAGCTGATTCAATCGTCTCGATAAGTTTCCGTGGAATTTACATTTAAATCGCTATATTGAATTTTAAACGTACATTTCAAATTACCGGGGTCACATACTAACTAGAAAAATTCCAGAAAAATATTTTCTAGCTTCGTATTGACGATACGGTCCTAACAAAACCAGTTTCGTTGAATTCTGAGACCGTTGGAAAAATGGCCAATTTCCAGTCGATTAAAATCAACTGAAATGGTCAAAACACGTTTTCCTATGCCACGCTCACATATTGATTCGAAAAATTATGAAATTTGAAACCTAGCGATAACTTGACACTGCGGATCCAACAAAAGTGGTTTCGTCGAAATCCGAGGTCATTTGCAAAATGTCCATTTTTAAGGGCCTGAATTCCATAGCGACTATTCAGAATTTTCAACTGGACATAACTTTTGATTCCCGCTACGAACTTTTGATTTTTCGGATTCGTTGGAAAGATATTCACTATTCGATTCCATTATTTTTGGTTTCACTAAAATCCGGATTGTTTTGCACCCGGTACATTCAATTGAAGTTTGAAATCGAATTATCGAACTACCGCGCCATTTTCAATTCTATTTATAATTATATATAAATATTTATATTCTAACGACGACGCGTATAATATATACGTTCGAATTCTATTCAAAATAAATTTCACGTCGATATTATTTAAAATAATTCATTTTAAATATTCAAAATTCGCTAAAATTGCCAAAATAAAAATTTTAAACTGGCCCAGATTTTCGGGTTGTTACAATCTCCCCCACTTAAAACTTTTCGTCCCCGAAAAGGAACAAAGTCGAAAGTGGTTTGATTATTCAACACTACGCTCGACCTGGCTTCCATTCTCCAACTTTTCAGTTTCTGAGAATTTTCAAAATTTCAAAAATTTGGCTAACACCCTAAATTTTTGAAAAATTTCGCCATAACCTCCCCTGCACCGGGAGCATCGGGGAATTTCAAATAGCTTCCCCGGTCCTTCAGATCTCAAAAAGAAAAAGAAAAAGCCAAGCGGCTAGCCAATAGGCTCACAAAATCATCATCACCCAAACAAAACAGGAAATTATGTAGTAAACATGTACCTATTTGTCGGGCAAACAAATTTTATTCTCTGCTCTAGCCTCCTTGCTATGACCTGTTCAATGATATATATGTATATGCAAGCAAACGCAACCAATTTTCGATACAATTCAATATTTGGTTCTGTTAGGCTAAGTGGCTAAAAATTAGCAAACAAATAAACAAACAACACAAACATCAATCAGTTAGTGGATTAGAGTTTCAAATCCATAAATTTGATATATATACAAAAATCAGATTTTTGATGCCAAATCACAACAATGTATTCTAGCTATATATAAGTTTTGGTTCTCACACCAGCCTAATGGAAATATATAGAAAATCACACCTTCGAAACACGAATACCAATTCTGATGATGTTCGAACTATCATCAGAATCATCTTCGGGCGACTAGAGTGTGATTCTATATCTATCCAGTATATTAAAACCTTGAATATACGTTTGCAAGGCGTATATGCAAATTCTTTATATACTGAATTGTCCATATTCAAATAAATAAATAATCAAATACGTAGAAGTGATTTAAATTTTCAAAACATAAATTGTTTTCATTTGAAAAATATACTCTTCACACTCGTTCTAAGATACTACTGATCCTATCTCTAACGAGTCATTCCCATTGGATTTTACTAACCCAATATCTGATGAATTCTTTCGTATGTTTCTAATGTGTCTTGTTCTCTAGCTTTGTAAACCAAAGCTCTGATACCAACTGTAAAAACCCGCAACTTCCCCGTAAAGGAAAGCGTCGGATAGTTCGAGAACAAGCCACAACAGAACACATACAGAAGAACATTTCATTGTATATTACAACAATGCATCAGATTACAGGAATATACAGAGTAACAATGAATATTACACAGAAATATCAGAGATTTAAATTACATTTAAATACATAGCAGCGGAAAATAATACAATACACAACTAGAAGAGATATACGGATACAAAGCTTTCCGGATATCATTCCAGCTGTAAACCAGGATCCTGTGAATATAAATCTGCAAAACCAAAACTACTAGCTGCCCGTGTCAAAATAGGGGCACCCAGAGTTTAGGTCAAAACAATAAACTCCAGGTCAGTCATGTGACTGGTGTGAGAACTAAAACAGTTTTTAATCTTTATTTTCAATCATTGGGTAAATCAAGGGACCACGCCGTATAACACGGAACGGGTTTCCTCCCAAGAATACCAGTGCATAAAACAACAGCGCAATGCTAAATAAAGAAAAATGAAGCTGTTATAAGACCCAGGTCCTATCACACAATGCAACGCAAGCCGGGGGATAGGGTTTTCCCTTATAACAGCCAAAGAATGCTTGATACGTTTTAAAACAAATCATTTGATACTATAATAAGTGCATAGTGTATAAAACAACTTCAAATCATAAGTATCAATCATAGGCGGCATGAGCGTCCCATGCCACTATGTCGCCATATATAGGTTTACAAATAAAACCGCAAAGTCACGTATTTGGAAATTGGATTTCCATCTATGAACCGAGGCAAAAGATAGTCCTCAACCGATTCGAGACGCTCTAGCCCGTGTCTCAGGCAAGCGCGCAGGCAAGCCTTGGATCGTCAGGGCCGGTCCACACGGAGTGGATTATTATGCCTGAACAATACGTCTCCCCACCCTATGGGGTGTAAGTCTGGTCCGTCAGCCGACCAGAATGCATTCGGCCGAAACCGATATAACCGAGGCGCCTCGCAACAGCAACAACAACATAAGTCAAACTCGTCAGGGCGTGTAAAACCACTGACGCCACTTCTAGCTAGAAAGAAACGCAAGTCCTCCCTGAGGTCCGTCTCCCGTTTTTGGTTCATACCGGGTGTGAAACTCGCGAATCAAACGTTACACAAAGCTACGCCACAAAGGCCTTGCTTTGATCATCACCACAAGACTTTGCTTTTCAACAGAAGCCTCGATCACTTGCATCTTAGCATGCCACACAGGCAAACCATCCTATGCAACCGATATCAGTCACACAGAATGAAATCCGATGTCAGACACACAGTCCATTTACAAGTTCGTTCTGGGTCTGAACGAAACCGGAGGCACCTAGTACCCCGCATATCCATCGATCTCCAAGTACGTCTGGACGATCACTAACTGTTTCCATCTTCTTGGGTGTACAGCCCAATCAAGATCATCAGTTATCACCCAAACGACGTGAAGACCTCCGGTCTTCGACCATCGTCTTCATCTTCGACTTATCGTCGTATCAGTTATCCAGAATGGAATAAACCCGGTCTTTCCGAATAACTCGCGTATATTTAAATAAGTGTTACACAAACACAACATACGCCTCATTCCAATTCATTAGTCACTAACCGTAAATTAATCAAGAGAATAATTCCCCAAATATTAACCCCGAAGGCCGAAACCAACATCAGATCAATATCCAGAAAACCATTCTGCTTGGCTAACCGCCAGTTAGTTTCTAAATTTCACATTCAAATCTAATTAAAGATTTAACTATCGCCTGGAGCAAAACTGGTGATACTCCATTCTCGATCTTTTCAATCTAATTAAAGATTCATTAAAACTCCACTTAGTTTTAATCGGTGACTGGGTTAAAGAATCAGTGTCATTTAAAACACGGTTCACGATAAACCCAAAGTCACATCCCATTAATTATCGGGTTAAAGAACAAGTGTTATTTAAAACACTGTTCACGATAAACCCAAAAATCAATATCCATTCAATTCCAATTAAATATTATTTAATTGGTACACTTCATTAAATCTAAATCAAAAGATTTAATCTTTTCTCAGCTGGGTTCAAGAACAGTGTTAGTGAAGACACCATTCACGACAAACCCAAATCACATTCATTAATTATCGGGTTAAAGAACAAGTGTTATTTAAAACACTGTTCACGATAAACCCAAAAATCAATATCAATTCAATTCCAATTAAATATTATTTAATTGGTACACTTCATTAAATCTAAATCAAAAGATTTAATCTTTTCTCAGCTGGGTTCAAGAACAGTGTTAGTGAAGACACCATTCACGACAAACCCAAATCACATTCATTAATTATCGGGTTAAAGAACAAGTGTTATTTAAAACACTGTTCACGATAAACCCAAAAATCAATATCAATTCAATTCCAATTAAATATTATTTAATTGGTACACTTCATTAAATCTAAATCAAAAGATTTAATCTTTTCTCAGCTGGGTTCAAGAACAGTGTTAGTGAAGACACCATTCACGACAAACCCAAATCACATTCATTAATTATCGGGTTAAAGAACAAGTGTTATTTAAAACACTGTTCACGATAAACCCAAAAATCAATATCAATTCAATTCCAATTAAATATTATTTAATTGGTACACTTCATTAAATCTAAATAAAAAGATTTAATCTTTTCTCAACTGGGTTCAAGAACAGTGTTAGTAAAGACACCATTCACGACAAACCCAAATCACATTCGATATTCAATACAAGGCTCTGAATAGAAAATATATCGGCTTATATTCAATATCAAATTCTACGACTAACAAATGTCGTATTGGAAATAACGATATAAATATATATATCTTTCAAATTTCCATAACAACACCTGTATAATCACGAATTCCAACATCGAAATATTCCGAAGACAATTTCGATTCAAATCCACTCCAATGCAATCATTGGAAATTTTGGTTATTTTAAAAACCCTTTTCGAATTCAATTTATTTATTTAAAAATAAATAGAATTATAATTCTAGTTCAAAACTAGTTCATTTCGATAAAAATCTATTTTTATCTTTTCAAATATGGAGTTTTTCATCCCAAATCTTCACAAATCATTTCTTATGATTTTACACAAATTATTACTATTTTTAATAATTTTATCAAGGCCCGTTCAGTCGATTTCCATCAACGGCCATCGAACTGCACTTACAGCGACCTTTTTCGAATTTGATTTGGACATAATTCCAAATCCAACCGTTAGATTTCAAATTTCTAATATTCGTTAGAAAGCTCTTTTCGATACGAACCCAACGGTTCCGGTTTTAGGAGAATCCGACGGTCGGATCTCCCGTAATGCCCGTTTGAAATAAATGGTCGAAATTCGCGAACTGCCGCGGCGCGGCGCGTTCTATTCAGGCCATTATATTATATATAATATATATATAATATATATATCGTCGATTTCTATTTAAAACGAATTATATAAATAGTTTTGAATTCGTTTCAAAAACATTTTCAACTTCCATTTCGATTCAAATCAAAATTGCATTCTTCTTTATAAATTCGTTTTAAAATCCATTTCTATTCAATTCAAATTTCAATTCAATTTGAATTTATTTCACTTCGCTTTCAATTCAATTCGAATTCGTTTTCAGTTCAATTCATTTCGAAATCGTTTTCAATTCAATTCATTTCGAAATCGTTTTCAATTCAATTCATTTCGAAATCGTTTTCAATTCAATTCATTTCGAAATCGTTTTCAATTCAATTCATTTCGAAATCGTTTTCAATTCAATTCATTTCGAAATCGTTTTCAATTCAATTCATTTCGAAATCGTTTTCAATTCAATTCATTTCGAAATCGTTTTCAATTCAATTCATTTCGAAATCGTTTTCAATTCTATTCATTTCGAAATATTCGATTTCGAAATCACTTTTCAATATTCATTTTAAAATGAATAAAATCGATATAAATATCGTTCACGTCAAAATGGCGTCAATCTAATCCTCACGGCTTCACATATTTCTATTTTCAAATATTCTATTTCAAATATTTCTATTTCAAATATTTCTATTTCAAATATTTCTTTTTTTTTTCGAAACTGGAATGAGGCCCAATCAATTACCATATAATGTTAATTATATGGATTTTCTACAACACATGTATATATCAACAACGATGAATAATCAACCATCAACCAAAGTGCACTACACTGTATAAGCATCAAATATAGACATTTAACGCTTATAGCAGCTTGTCAATCAATCGATCGACATATTTAATCAATCAGGATGAGTGAACTTCAAATTTCATCCTAACACCCGTGTGGGGTTTCAAACAATCAAACACATATTTTATTTGTGCAGTTAGGCGATGTGTAAAATTTATCGACCCAATCAACGTCATTCAAATAGGTGTACATAAACAAACCGTCTGGTTTGTAAATGAATATTTATTTATTCACATTCACGTTAAAAATTATATTTTTAACGATAACACATTTTATTTTAACATATGAATTTCTATTCAGTTCATTCGTTAAATAAAATGCTATTTTTATTTTTCTAACTTATTTTAGAAAATTTCGGCGGCATAACGGCACGATACTAGAAACGGGACAAGGCCTAGCCTTATCCCCGGTCTAGTGAAGGCCCACGCCATTCACTCATCAATCAAATCAATTTCATTTTGCAAACCACAAAATTTGGAGTAAGGGTCTAACCTAGCCTTACTCCTACGCCTTATAACGGCGCACGTCTAATCCTAACCAATTTATCGATTCGATTTTTCACACCACAAACCACATTCAAACCAATATCACAATCAATAACCAAACAGCCAAACAGACAAGTCCATGGTCTGTGGACGGTTGTGTCGGGTGCTACTAAGCACCGTCTGCATCCTAGTATAAATATATAACTAGAAAAGAAATAGAAAGGTGAGAAATTCTCACATATAGCTATCTTAGCTCCACGGCTCTTCATTTGCAGAAGTCTTCGTCGTTTCGCCTTTTTGTCACCTTCGTTGCTGCTTTCACTACATACGCAAAAATCGAATTTTTATTTCAAAGTTCAATATATAAAAATCGAATTTTTAGTTCGCTATTCAATATATAAAAATCGAATTTTTATTTCAAAGTTCAATATATAAAAATCGAATTTTTAGTTCGCTATTCAATATATAAAAATCGAATTTTTATTTCAAAGTTCAATATATAAAAATCGAATTTTTAGTTCGCTATTCAATATATAAAAATCGAATTTTTATTTCAAAGTTCAATATATAAAAATCAAATTTTCTTTCGAAGTTCAAAACATAAAACTATATTTTTCTTTCGAACTTTCGATATATAGAAATCTGATTTTTCCTTTTAAATTTCTAATCTCTTCCTAGTTTAGAAATCATTTTAAATTCAGTTTAAAAAATCATTTTCCCTTTCAAAATAAAATCAGTTTTACTTCCTATTAAAAATCAGTTTTTATTTTCTTTATAGATCAGTTTTTAAATTCTTTTGAAATCAGTTTTTTTTTTTTTACTTTATTTTTAAAACAGTTTCAGTTTTAAACTTTATTTATTTTATTCAGTTTTTAATTTACTTTTCAAAACAGTTTTTATATTTTATAAAAATTTCAGTTTTAAACCTTTAACAAAATCAGAAATTAATTTTTTAAAACATTTTATAAATCAGTTTTATAATCTATTTAAATCGAAATTAGTTTTTAGATTAAAATAAAAATAAATTAAGAAAAAAAAACTTACTGTACTCGAAGAAAAAGGGGTGGGGCGTCGTCTTCGTCAGAGATGGCTTCCAGGGGGCGTCGATGCCGGCGGCAGGTGGTTGCGGTGGGGGGGGGGGGGGGGCTTTGGTTTCTTCAATCAGGGGGCGTCGGTTGTTTCCAGAGGAGAGGGAGGAGGCGCGATTTTGGGGTCCTCGCGTTGGAGAAGAGGGCCAGGCGACGGGTTGGGCGGTGTTCGATCGGAGGACGGAGGGTGGCTGGGGGGGGGGGGTGGTCTCGTCGGCGCAAGGCGCGACGCGTTGGGAGGGCGACGGTGGCACGGGGATCGATCCCGATCCCCTTTTTCTTCTTCTTTTTTTTTTTTTTTTTTTTTTTATATTTCTGTTTCGATTTGATTTTAAAGAGGGGGGGGGCCAGAATGAATTAAGGGGAGGAGAGGAGATATTTTTAATTATTTTATTTTATTATTTAATTATTTCATAAAGTTGACTTTTACATACGACCTCGAAACGAGGCCCACCGTCTGTCGTCCATAGTGTTTTACCCCCATTCCGAACACAATGGGATATGTCTCGCAAGCTGATTCAATCGTCTCGATAAGTTTCCGTGGAATTTACATTTAAATCGCTATATTGAATTTTAAACGTACATTTCAAATTACCGGGGTCACATACTAACTAGAAAAATTCCAGAAAAATATTTTCTAGCTTCGTATTGACGATACGGTCCTAACAAAACCAGTTTCGTTGAATTCTGAGACCGTTGGAAAAATGGCCAATTTCCAGTCGATTAAAATCAACTGAAATGGTCAAAACACGTTTTCCTATGCCACGCTCACATATTGATTCGAAAAATTATGAAATTTGAAACCTAGCGATAACTTGACACTGCGGATCCAACAAAAGTGGTTTCGTCGAAATCCGAGGTCATTTGCAAAATGTCCATTTTTAAGGGCCTGAATTCCATAGCGACTATTCAGAATTTTCAACTGGACATAACTTTTGATTCCCGCTACGAACTTTTGATTTTTCGGATTCGTTGGAAAGATATTCACTATTCGATTCCATTATTTTTGGTTTCACTAAAATCCGGATTGTTTTGCACCCGGTACATTCAATTGAAGTTTGAAATCGAATTATCGAACTACCGCGCCATTTTCAATTCTATTTATAATTATATATAAATATTTATATTCTAACGACGACGCGTATAATATATACGTTCGAATTCTATTCAAAATAAATTTCACGTCGATATTATTTAAAATAATTCATTTTAAATATTCAAAATTCGCTAAAATTGCCAAAATAAAAATTTTAAACTGGCCCAGATTTTCGGGTTGTTACATTACCTCTCCATAACTCTTCTGGAATCTTCCCATCAATGGATGAGCATGGAATCCAATTAATAATATGTGCTGCAGTCGAAATAGCTTCAGCCCAAAAACCCTTAAACATACCCGCAGTCAATATCAAGTAACGAGCCTTTTCAAGTAGAGTCCTATTCATTCTTTCAGCAACCCCATTGGATTGCAGATCACCAGGTGTAGTAAAATTCCTTCTAATACCACGCTATCTGCAGTAGTCGAGGAGCTCTTTGGAGACATATTTTACACTATTTTCGGATCTAAGAATCTTCAATTTCTTTCCTGTTTGGTTTTCAATAAGAGCTAACCAAACCTTAAACTTCTCAAATACTTCCGACTTAGCTTTCATTACATACACCCAAACCTTGCGCGAGTAGTCATGAATGAATGAAACAAAATAAAATGCTCCACCAATAGAAGCTGTAGAGTATGGCCCCCAAACATTTGAATGCACATAATCAAGTACCCTCTTAGAAGTATGCACCCCATCAC
This sequence comes from Allium sativum, assembly GCA_030737875.1. NCBI lineage: Eukaryota > Viridiplantae > Streptophyta > Magnoliopsida > Asparagales > Amaryllidaceae > Allium > Allium sativum. The sequence continues at coordinate 297,500,258 of CM060926.1, forward strand.
AAAAAATAACGCTGGTTTGCTTTACCAATACACTCTTCTTGTGAAAGTCCAACTTGTTAAAGATTTCTCCCTTGAACTTTTTCTTCTTACGAAGAAACTCTAAGTTCTTCTCCGAAGTATGACCTAATCTCATATGCCAAAGCTTGGTAGCATCCAAATTTTTAGAACTATCAACTCCAACAGATAATTCTCTATGGATAGTGGTGCCCATTAGCAAATACAGATTTCGCACCATAACACCCTACATCAGTACAATGCCTCTCTAGAAACTCTCAAACCATTTCTGACAATGGTTATCTTGCATCCCAATGATGCCAATTGGCCTAGTGATATCAATGACTTCTGAAGACCTGGGACATAATGAACATTTGAAAGTGTGCGAACAATCCCATCATACATGCGAATGCGGATTGAACCAACTCCTATAGACTTACATGTAGCATCGTTCCCCATAAGGATAAAACTTCCTTCTTTGACATCGAACGAAGAAAAATAATCCTCATTAGAGGTCATCTGAAATGATGCCTAGAATCTAGAATCCAGTGGTCTGCAACATCTGATACAACTGCTGTCAATAGATCACTACCATCTTTCTCCATCGCAATAGATGAAGAATCATCAGTCTTCTTTTCCAAATCTGGACAGTCTCTTCTCCAATGGTCGGGTTTCTTACAATTATATCACTTTCCATCTTTAGACTTACTTCACGAATTAGACTTCCTAGAATTGGAACGCCCCCTATTATTCTTCTCTGCTCTTCCTCCCTCAATAAATAAACTTGAACTACTACTTCCTCCAGTACTATCACCAACACCAAACTCTTTCATTTGATCTCTCAACTCTTCACTGAGCAAACTGTCTTCACATCATCTAATTTCAATGTATCTCTACCATAGATAAGGTTGTTAGCCAAACCAGTGTATCGCTCAAGGAGTGAACACAACGGAACCATTATCTTCTATTCTTCATCAATTTTCAACTCAACAGACTTCATCTTCATCAACAGGTCATCAAACACACTTAAGTGTGTCTTAATTGAAGAACTTTCCTTCATCTTATAAGTGAAGAAGGTTTTCAATAGGATTAGACGGTTAGTTAGGGATTTCTTCATGTAGAGGTTCTCCAACTTCTCCTAAATGCCTTTAGCTGATGTTTCCTAACTGATTTCATAAATTGCATTCTTTCCCATAGCAAGTTGAAGAGTAGTAAAGGCCCATTATCAGTAGGCAATGACTCTGTATCAAATACTACTCAATGAACGCGATTTCTTCTCAAAACGACTTTCATCGTCCACTGCCACTTTTCAAAATCTCCTTCACCATTCCACTTCTCTATCGTCAACTGTGATCCGGACGCCAAATAGGAGCCTCTGACCTATGGGGCAACTACTGGCACTGACGTATTATTTGTATTATTTTCATCTCCTCCTGCCATTCTACCAAACATCTTCTTTGCGAATCTAGCTCTGATACCAGTTGTAAGGGGTGATCAATCCCTTTCAGCGAAAAACCTCAATGGGATCTTGCAACGATGTGATAGAACAAACATATTGAAATGATTATCAATCACAGATCACAGAAAAAATAATAAAGGTAACAGAAAACACTCAAATTTATAGTGGTTCCACTATCGCGAGATAGTGTACGTCCACTTCAATGGGGAAGAGATTTTATTAATGTTCAAGAGATTACAGAGTTTTACAGTAGAGCAAAGAAATGAAGAAATACAGTTAATCTCATGTCATTGGAATAACATCCTTTATGCCTCTCTTTAAATAGAGGGAAAAATTATTTGGGGATAAGGCAATTGATTTATGTAAATAAATCAATTCATGGAAGGCTAATATTCCCATTAATTTTATTGTCATATGATTGATTGATAACTTTCTCTTATCTCCATCAATCAATCATTTTCCTAATTTAATTTAATTTCGTTTCTTCTTTCATGAAACATGGCGAATCTCCAATATCCCTTTCTCTTTAATATTCCTTTCCATTTTTTCTTGCACAAAACGGGTAACCAAATTATCCTGAATATCTCCAAAAATCTAATTAATTTTTGGAAATATTGTATCGCAAAAAAATTCCAATACGCTTTTTCTCTTTCGTAGATATTTTATAAATCTACTCCAGATATATTTCACAATCACTTCTTCTAGAGGTACTTTATACACGCTACTTTTGGAATGTCCTATTCATACACGACACCTTTTCCAACATGACATACATAACTTCTAGTTTTACAGTAGCTTGAAAATCCCTATTGGAGATTTATGTTGTAACCAATTCTGAAATGTTACATAAAATCTATAATACAATAACAAATCAGATGTGCTAAATAAAATCAAATGTGAGAGATAAAACCATTACATCTTAAGTTTCATATGATATCCTTTCAAAAGTTATAATATTGCTTTCAAAATAAATAAGAAATAAAGTAGCAAAATCAAAGAGCTTTTCAAAAAATATCTTAGATCACGAAAGTTCTTGGTACATCAACGGTTATGATAATTTTATCAAGTGATACAAATTCTAAAGCAAATTATTAAAAGTAGGTCCATACCTTTAAGACATCAACTTCATCAAGAAAACCTCAAATTTTGGCACAACTCTCAAAATAAAAGTTATTTCATATTATCGTAGCTTCAAATGAGAGTTGATCCTAGAAAACAGATAATGGAGTCATAACTTATGGCCAAAATTGTAATGTGCTATAATGCTTAAATCCCAACCATAAGCCTAAATTATTATCTCATGTTTAAACAGATTTTAGGCTTGACAAATTTAATATTTACAAAATGGGATAAATATGAAAGCTATTAACTATAAAAGTAGCTTTCAAACGAAAAATAACCTCACTTAGATTGGATTAAAAAAAATCAAAAGTTATGATAAAAATACCATAGTGCTTTATTTGGGAGAAAATAACTCAGGCCGTAGTTGTTATTTCATATTCAATCGCAACATTAGAAAATCTTCCGATTTTCGAAAATGATCAACATAAAAGTTGTTTTTTACGAAAATACATTTCATTTCCGAAAAAATCAGACTTAGATTTGATCTAGCAATCAAAATTTATGGTAATTCTACCACAACACTCCCAAAATTTTAAAATTCAAAATATTTTAATACCTAACTAATCAATCAAAAACAATGCACATGTACAACAAAATAATGAATAAGCAATCACAACCAATTCATTCAAGAATGAAATCAATAAGTTAGGCAGACTCGCGACACTATAATGAAACAACAGTTATAATAATTAATGCAAAAGAGTAGGAAAATACTAACCACCGAATGAATTATTATTGACAAAGAGAATAATAGCCTTTCAAGCATCATCTGATCATATCATATACAGAAATATAAACAATAGATATCATATATAGAAATAAAAATAATTGATATTATATATATACACACACACATATATACACACATACATACATATATATGTGTGCGTGTGCGCACGCGCACTTCCAATAATTCAATTTCATGACTTTTTAGAACTTCTGCTTTATATTATGGAAAACTCAAAATTTTATAACTCATGAGAACTCAAGCTTATAACAACTTTAAGTTCTCAAATTTTATTTAAAATGACAGAAATCAAGCTTATCGTATATGCTTTCATTTGATACTTTCATTTACTTCAATGTGCTAAATCAAGATCAATATTGGATTTAACTTTTAATACAACCTCCTATATATGTATTATTCTTATATATGTTACAAAATAAAAGAAAAACATAAGAAAATAAGAAAGAGCAGACATTTTTATTCATACAAATCACCTTACAACATACATGAGCTCTCTATTTATAGACTTCAGATGTCTCAACAATTACAATAATGTCCCTTGCATTAAGCGTATTCACCCTTAAAATAATATATATTACAACACTCCCCCTTGAATATGTGTATGCAAAGATGATAAAATTGATTGCCTCATTAAAAAGCTTTTTATGAAAAACTCTGTGGGAAAAATCATAAACAAGGAAAAGAGTACAATTTTCATTTCTAGGTAACATATTGGCAATGTTCCAATGAGGGTTGATACTTCTGGATCAAAATAATGCCTCGTTAAAAACCTTACTAACAAAAACCCAGTGAGAAAAATATTAGTGAAGGAAAATAGTACACTATAGCATTATATATAGCTCCCCCTGATTTGTAACGCATTATTCAAATAGTTTGGTGATGCAAACGACGCATACCAATTTTATAAACCATCTTCTGAAATATTGACTTTGGAAGTGCTTTGGTGAATAAATCTGCTGGATTTTCTTGAGATTGAATTTGTTTCACTTCTATCTTATTGTCTTTTTGAAGTTCATGTGTGAAGAAGAATTTGGGAGAAATGTGCTTCGTCCTGTCACCCTTGATATATCCTGCTTGAATCTGAGCTACACATGCGGCATTGTCTTCATAAATAATGGTTGATCTCTCTGTAGTTGAGGGAAGTTGACATGTGTTTCGAATATGTTCGATTAATGATCTTAACCAAATACTGCTTTATGTAGTGCTAATATTTCAAAATGATTAGATGATGTTGCTACCAATGTTTGCTTTGTAGATCGCCATGAAATAGCTACATTGCTGTTAGTAAAAACATATCCAGTTTGTGATCTTGCTTTATGTGGATCAGAAAGGTAACCTGCATCAGCATAACCAACTAGAATCGGATTATTGCCTATGTTAGAATAAAACAAGCCTAAATCTGTGGTTCCTCTCAGATATCTCATGATATGTTTTATGCCATTCCAGTGTCTTTTAGTAGGTGCAGAACTATATCTGGCTAGAAGATTGACTGAAAATGCAATATCTAGTCTCGTGCATTGTGCTAAATATAATAATGCACCAATTGCACTGAGATATGGTACTTCTGGACCAAGGGCATTTTCATCATCTTCTTTTGGTCGGTAAGGATCCTTTTAAATATCTAGTGATCTGACAACCATAGGTGTACTAAGTGGATATGCTTTATCCATTTGAAAACGCTTCAGGATTTTCTCAATGTAATTTGATTGATGGATTAATATGCCATTTTATTGTGCTCAATCTGTAGACCAAGACAGTATTTGGTTTCGCCAAGATCTTTCATTTCAAATTCCTGTTTTAGGTAATCTATTGTTTCATTGATCTCTTCTAGAGTTCCAATCAAATTTATATCATCAACATATACCGCTAAGATAGCAAATCCCTTTACCGATTTCTTTATAAAGACATATGGACAAATGAGAATGTTTTTGTATCCAGCTTTTACTAAATATTCACTAAGACGGTTATACCACATTCTTCCAGATTGTTTCAAACCGTATAGTGATCGTATCAATTTTAATGAATACATTGACTTTGATTTTGCTTCAGGCAATTTATAATCGTCTGGGATTTTCATGTAAATATCGGTATCTAATTCACCATATAGATAAGCTGTCACAACATCAGTCAGTCTTATGTCAAGCTTCTCAGAAACTACAAGGCTTATTAAATATCGAAATGTTATGACATCCATAACAGGAGAGTACGTTTCTTTGAAGTCAAACCCTGGACTCTGTAGGAAACCTTGTGCAACAAGCCTTGTTTTGTATCTCACAACTTCATTTTTATCATTTCATTTTCTAACGAATACCCATTTGTAACCGACTGGTTTAACACCTTCTGGTGTTTTCTCTATTGGTCCAAATACACCATGTTTTTGAAGTGAATCTAACTCAACCTGAATAGCATCTTTCCACTTTGGCCAATCTTGTCTTTTTTGACATTCATTTATGCTAATTGGTTCATTATCATTATTCTCATTATAGTCATGACTTTTAATTATTTCGGTAGCTACTGCGAATGAGAATACATCATCAATTGTTATTTTACTTCGATCCCATATTTCTCCATAATTCGTATAAAACATTGAGATCTCATTATTATTAGGTACCGTTTTATTTTCGGAAGCTTCTATTATTTCTTCTGGGATAATAGTTCCTTCACTGATTTTAGGAGAATTGAGATTTTCTTTTGAGTTATTCTTTGGATCATTTATAACCTCTTCGAGAGGTTTGTTAATTGATGATTTTTCATTAGACTTTCTTGTTCTAGGCGCCAAGTCTTTTGAACCTATCGGTCTTCCACGTTTTTGTCTAGCTTTAGATTCATTTGTTGCTATTGGTCCTTCGGGGATTTCAATTCTAGCTGGTGTATTTGCTGTTGGAATGTGAGATTTAGTTATTTTTGCAGCATCATTAAATGCATCTGGCATTTGATTTGCAATATTTTGAATATGCAAAATTCTTTGTACCTCGTATTGACATTGTTTGGTACGTGGATCCAAATGAAACATAGAGGGATTATTCCATGAAATTTCACGCCGTTCTACTGGAACGGTCTTTTCTCCCCCTAACGGCGGGAAATTTGACTCATCAAATTTGCAATCTGCAAATCTTGCAGTAAATACATCACTCATAAGAGGTTCAAGATAACGAATTATCGAAGGTGAGTCAAATCCCACCTAAATTCCCAACCTTCTTTGAGGACCCATTTTAGTACGAAGTGAGGGGCTAATGGGTACATGCACAGCGCAACCAAATTTTCGTAGGTGTGAAATATTTGGTTGGGATCCAGTTAAAAGATGTGATGGTGAAAATTGATGATAAGCCGTTGGTCTAATTTTAATCAATTTGGATGCATGCAGAATTGCATGTCCCCAAGCTGTAACAGGCAACTTTGTTTGCATAAGTAAAGGTCTTGCAATAAGTTGCAAACGCTTAATTAGTGATTCTGCCAGACCACTTTGAGTATGAACATGAGCTACTGGATGTTCAACTTCAATTCCCAGTGATAAACAATAATCATCAAATACTTGAGAAGTGAATTCTCCAGCATTATCTAATCGTATTGATTTAATTTGATGATCGGGGAAGTGTGCTCTTAATTTAATTATTTGAGCAAGTAATTTGGTAAATGTCATGTTTCTAGTAGACAGCAAACATACATGTGACCAACGAGTCGATGCATCAATTAACACCATAAAGTATCTAAATGGCCCACAAGGGGGATGAATTGGACCACATATATCACCTTGAATTCTTTGCAAAAATGCTGGAGATTCAGAGGTGATCTTACTGTATGAAGGTCGAGTAATTAATTTTCCTTGTGCACATGTAATCATTTGGTAAATTCAACTGATTTGGTAAATCATGCCCATTTGAGTTCTTAGCAATTTTACGCATCATAGTTGATCCAGGATGACCTAAACGATCATGCCAAAGAATCAATTTCTTTGTATTTGTGAGCTTCTGGCTCATGTTTATAAAATGAGATTCAACTATGCCAATTTTGGTAAAGTATAATCCAGTTGAAATTGTACCAAATTTTTCTAAAATAAGCTTCTGGCTTTCAATTTTAGAAATAACACAAAGATATTCTTTGTTGTTTTCATTTATAGTTTCAATATGATATCCATTCATTCTTATATCTTTGAAGCTAAGCAGATTTCTTTTAGAATTGCTTGAATATAGTGCATTCTGAATGAATATTTGCGTACCATTTGGTAACACTACATGGGCTCTTCCGGACCCTTCAATTATATTGGCCGAACCAACTATAGTTGAAACTTTATATGTAATATTTTCAGATAATTCAGAGAAAAACTTCGGGTTTTTCAAAATCGTATGAGTAGTTCCACTATCAACCAGACATATGTCATCATTTAAACACTGTCGATCCATACCTTAAGAAATAAATACAGCCAGTCAATAACGGAAATAACTCATAAATATAAATAAATATCCATGTGAATAAACAACTAATCAAAGTCCAACATTACACATTATTTCTGCAATTCAATAAGAATAAACTAAAAGAATAATAAATAAAAGTTCCAAACTAATACATGCTGAAGGGAAATGAAACAAAAATAAAAAAAACACAGGATGAGCTTCAGGCTAGTCATTGGTTGGTTCGGTCACTTTCTTCGAATATTGTATTTAAATTTTCATCGCTGAATAAATTCCCATCATAGTCTTCAAAGAAATCATCTAACTTCAGGTCAGTGTTATCGGACAATCCCTCAGTGTTATTTCTCTCGATATTCTTCGATTTATGGTATTCTTCGATTGTTTTCTTTGATGATCTACAAGTGCGTGACCAGTGACCAGTGCGCCCGCATCTATAGCAAATGTCCTCATAATGCTTCTTATTTTCAGCAGCTGAATTATTGCTATTTCCAGACTCATTTTTCATTTGCTGCTTAAAATTAGTAGTTTTGTTGACTCCAAAACCACTATAACCACCTCTGCTGGGGTTGTATCCGCGTCCATGTCCACGTCCACGACCACGACCACGTCCTCTTCCTTTTCCTCTGCCACGACCTCTTCCGGAGTGGGCAAAGTTAGCATTAACTTCAGGTAATGCAGCTGAACCAGTTGGTCTTGAGGAGTGGTTTTTAAGAAGCAATTCATTGTTTTGTTCAGCAATCAATAGACATTCAATGAGTTCAGAATATTTTGTAAAATGATGCTCTCGGTATTGCTGCTGCAGGAGCACATTCGAGGCATGAAATGTTGAGAAAGACTTTTCCAACATTTGCGCGTCATCTACCTTTTCTCCACATAATTTCAGTTTCGAAGTAATTCTAAACATGGCAGAATTATATTCCCTTACAGTTTTAAAATCTTGAAACCTCAGGTTCAACCACTCTTGTCTCGTATTTGGAAGTATGACCATCTTCTGGTGGTCATATCGCTCCCACATGGAGTTCCATAGTTGGAGATGGTCTTTTTCAGTTAAATATTGTGATTTTAAATTATCGTGGATGTGACGTCTTAAAAATATCATAGCCTTTACTTTGTCCTGCTGAGACATATTATTGCCATTTTTAATGGCGTTCTCTATGCATTGAGACTGTAAATGGATTTCGGCATCCAGTATTCATGACAAATAATTGTCCCCAGAAATGTCCAATGCTTTAAATTCAAGCTTAGAAATGTTGGACATTTTTCGAACTATAAATAAATAAATAAAGATCAATATTCAAAAGAGTCACTTGCAAAATTAAACAAAACATCAGACCAGGAAAAAAAAATGACGATGGGTGTGCGCTGCAAAATTATAAATGGTTATGAAACAAGTAAAAGTTAAATTGTCGCACATATAATTGCATACATGACGTGTAGTCATATATACTTTGATATTTTCATGTGAGAGTACAATGTGCTGTACATAACGTACTGGTACTAAAAATTTAGAAGCCCATGTGACCAAATATCACCGGTATGTGTAATCAAATGAGAAATTTGTTTATTGCTACTGGAAGGGCAACATGGTTATAATAACAAAGCTACCGGCTATCATAGTAGAAGAAGAAAACAAACAAAAAATATATATTTAATCAGACATAACATTGCATTCAGTTTATTGTAATATTATTGTAGAATCGAATTCCAATACAGACAGACTATCCGTCGCATGTCATATTATTTAGCTTCAATAAAGACATAGATCTAATAAAATATAGCACAAATCTTAAAAAAATATACTAAAAGAAGGTACAGTAAGTATATTTTGATGCAAGAAATAAAAATGATAAAGGTTGACTAAAAGCTCAGAAGCTATTTGTAGTAACAGAATATAGGATTGGCAGAAAATGTTACCCACCAAAATAAATTTACTTGCCTCCTTTCGTGAAACAAAATATGAAAGATACAGAAGAAAACGATGTAAATTGAAGGAGGTGATAAGAGAGAAAAAAAATTATCCTACAGGATATACAAATAGTACAAATAGCTCCACTAAAAATATGAAAAGATCGGAATTCCTTGATACCAACTCTACATTTGAATAGGTAAAACATCTTAAGCTAAAAAAATGAAGACTCGGTATACCGATCTAAATATATAATATTATAATATAGAGTTCGTGCTGATAACGTGTTACAAAATAAAAGAAAAACACAAGAAAATAAGAAAGAGCAGACATTTTTATTCATACAGATCACCTTACAACATACATGAGCTCTCTATTTATAGACTTCAGATGTCTTAACAATTACAATAATGTCCCTTGCATTAAGTGTATTCACCCTTAAAATAATATATATTACAACAATATATGCTATTGTAAGGAACTTTAAGATAATTCTTTTGGAAATATAAATCATATACCAAAATCATTTCCAATATCAAATCAAAATCCAAATAAAAAATATTTTAAAATGAAATTTTATTTACCAAATATCTATATATTACTTAGATCCATATTCCAGTCCAAAATGCATTCAAATTTGATAAATTTATTTGAATCAACAACTAAAAATTGTCGAATTCAAGACCCGCTTTTTAAAATAAGTATACTGAAAAACATACAAAAATTAAGCAAGTTTTGAATCAATTTAGACTTAGATTTAAAAATCATTACATTTATAATGTGAGGATCTCAAAGGTATATCATTTGAGCAAGAACTGGTATTTATAATATAACGCAAATTGGAGAAAAAAAATCAGATCTAGAGTAGAATCATGATTAGAGGTTTCGACCGAAGCCAAGAGATTCCGACCAACTCGTACCGGCTTCGACCCGAGGTGGGACGCGATTAGGACAAAATTCCGTCTCGTTTGAAAATGCAACGAAGAATTTAATATAAAAAAAATTAGAAATCGCGTAATCAACAGAAAATGAGGAGAGCGAAAACAAAAATACATGCAGAAAGAATTATTCAAAATCAAATAAAAAAGAAAACCTAGAATCAACAACAAAAGGAGAATCGAATTTTTTCAGTAAATACATCAATCGAAAACTTAAATTACTACATTCAATTGAAGATTATTTCCATTTGAGTGTTGTTCATACCAAGATAGAGCAAAGTCGGCAACTTCAACAAGTTTTGTAGAAATCGATCGAATTCGAAAGCATACCGAAGCATCGACATCGCTAAGATTGAGGTTTTTTCATTCTTTCCTCCTTTTGTTTTTCATTTTGCTCTTTTTTTTGTTTTAGCATATTATTTTGTTTAGGAATGAACTATTGGACGGTTTAGGCAGAGATTTGTCTACACATGGGCTTTGAGCTACTTTTAAATTACAAATATATTATTTGTCATTTTCCATAATACAGTTTTGCAGATGCCATTAAGCTGCTATTCTCAGTTGAACTTAAGGTGTCACGTGTCACCTAACTGTCACTTTGTAAACTCTGGAAGCACTTGGTAATAATATAAATGAAAGTCACCAATAATACAAATGGTGATGTATATTACATTATTAGATTTTTGTAGACTATATTTATATATAGATTTGCAATGTTTATCATTAAGTCTCCATTATAATACAAAATTGGATATTAAGACCGAAATCGAAACCAAAAAAAAGAATTCGAAACTGAATGAAACCAACAAATTTTCAAATGATCGAATCGATTTTTCAAACCTTGAGTAGAATAAAATCTGAAATACAACCAAAAAAATATATGTACGGTGTCATGAGATCTAAAATTTAGATCTACAATAAAGTGAAATCTAAAAAGATAAGATTAACAAAATGAAAATCTTCCACAGATAGCTGTTGAAAATAAAGTGGTGCTGTAACTTACATAGCCATTTTACTGTTGAAAAACGAATAATTTACTTCTACAGATGAATATGGTAAGCAGAGTTCATGTGTTTAACATATGGGAGTAATATAGAAAGATAAACACTTCATAATCATGGTACATATTGCAATACGCGATTGAAAGCCAACAAAAACAACATGCCGTAGCTTCAAGACCATTTTGATTATTTGTCCGGCAAGTCATGCTGACCTGAGAATTTTAGCATGACTGTTAATGTGATCATCAATGAAGGTCGCAATGAAATTATATGAATGATCATAGCCAGGATGAATTCTGAGTTGTAATGGAGCTCCCGCTTTCTTGCATGCTTCCTCGCCCTGTAAAATAGAATGTCACAGTCATATTTCAAAGTAATGGAAACCATTACAGCATACGGATACTGATTTTTATCCACCTATATAACTTTTTATTTCACCTTAACCAACCATTTTAGTATAAAATCATGTGTCTGTACAAGCACTTAACTGACCACAACAACCACCAAAAACTGAGGGTCTCTTTGCTTTCATTTTGTGTCCTATGTTTTCCATTTTCAACATTTATAACAAAATACAACCATAATAGAAGAGAGAGATTTTAATTTCTCGGGCCTTATGACCACAACAGAAGGATGAGGAGGGGATGGAAAGACAGCGGAGAAGGTAAATTGTTTTCCTTTTTTCCTTCAAAACACTATATGTGTGTGTGTGCGCACGCGCGCGCACACACACACACACATATATACATAGGGAGCGTTTATTTGAACAAACCAAACGGAAGCCTGAATCTTCCAATAATTGCCAGGCGATAAAACACTATGGTGGAGTTTGTTCTTATATGCTCTATAGATTTTAATCTAACTGCACTCTTTTCTCATTGGAAAATAATATTGTTATTTATTGCTGTAATAATACTGTTATTAATTGCTGCAATAATGGTCTTTCAATTTTTTTACTAAAGGTGCATGGTTTTGTGAAAAAATTTAACATGTATATTTTATACTTTAGCTCCCCATAACTATCCCTAAACCACATTTGCATGGTAGAGGAAAGTATTTGCTTGACACCTTTTTCCTAGGCTCACACTATCTTATGGAATGCTGTAGGATGAGGCGAATCTTTTGCTCTTTTAGCATTTAAAAAATTCAAATTATAATACCAATATAAACAAAATAAATTGAGTTATCTGATTAGCCTAGCTGCGTAAGTTCCCTGAATTTACAGTTGGCCTACCATAATCTACTCCAGCTGTACTCTAAGATGTGGAGAACCCCTTTACAATCATTGCTAATAAAATCAAATTTAGGTATTCGTGGTCTGTATGGTCTGAATGAAATACGCACAATAAAATTACTAGTAATAAAATACTCACAATATATATCAAGAAAGATGTTATATTTATTTTTACCATCATTAACAGAGATATAGGTTGCATACAGAGTAATAAATAACCCAAACATGAATTGTTTCGTTAAATTCCAAAATTGTAATAAAATATCATAATAAAATCATTCCAGCCCATAAGATATCTAATTTGGTATTACACAACCTTACCTAACCTATATCCATGTAAATCAGCATATAAATCATAGTTAAATATGAATGACCATTATTTAAGTCTTAGGCTGAATCGAGATTAAGGCGCTCCTCATAACTCTCAAACACACATATTCAAAAATCATAACTTTCAAATTAAATAAATAACAAGTGCCTTTGATATCACTCGTTAGAAAGTTAATACGCTATATATACAATTAATTACTGAACCCTATATCTAAATTAATTAACCAATTTTGATTAAATCGATAGGAATATAAAAGAGATAAACTTAATTTTGGGAGTCATACCTAGATCCATTCATTGTTTATAATTAAAAGATAAGTATTGATTTGCTTTTCCAAATAGACAAAAATTCTAAATCTTAATCATTTTCGTAAAAGATGCTAGAATAAGTAGAACACGTAAAACACTTTATCTATAATATTAACATTTCCTAATTTGGTCTTTCAACAAATAGAAATGCAGTTGCTATGTGCACATTGTTTACGTAACATTTATAGCCTTAGTATTAAAACTCATTCCAAATTGACCACTCTAATAAGGCTTAATCAATAAAAGATGGCATTATACATTTTAAATATACATGTGTAATTTTGAAGAAAACATTAAAAAAATTACAACAAACCCGACTTTAACCCAACCGACTCAATGGCGACAGGAAAGACGAAATTCGCATGGCAAGTAAAACCCTCAGCCTCTCCCTAGCTTTTGCCCCCCCACCCCTCCCAACCCCCTAACAGCCAACCTCCTTGACCCACCTTTCGTGACCTGAGGCGCAATCAGTGACCGACGCCAAAGGCTTTCAATTAGTTGACTGAAGAAAGTACAGATCAAAGCAGTGTCCGCAGCAGCTACTAGATAACTCTTCCGCTCCTGGCTCGCTGGCGTCGAATCAAAGAATGGTTCTTCTTGCATCTGATCAACCGAATAATTTGGATGGAAAAGAGAAAGCGGTGTTATCAACACAGCAGGATTTGAGAAAGATGAAGTATCCTAATTGGTCTTCGACCAGATTAAATCAGCATAATATGGTACAGAAGGGGACAGATGCTTACCCTCCGCTGCTACCGCCGTTTCCACAGTCTCAATCTCATCCCTCGGCGTATGCTCAACATCCTAGTAGCGGGAACAATTCAGTGATGAAAGAACGTGCATGGAACGAAGTTGGGTCAGGTAATCAAATCCCTGTTTCTACTCCTCTTAAATTTTATGAGCCTAAGCAATATCAAGACATGCCATGTGCTAAAATGTATCCGGAATTAGTCTGAAAAGGGAGACAACAGTGAGAAAATGCTTTAGCTATTTATGTGGCTGATGCCAGACCTCACTATACTTTCTTCAAAGCTTATATTCATAGGGCATGGAAACCATCAGGAGATTTCACTATGTACTCTAAGAAAGATGGATTTTATATTATCAAATTTGATAGGAGGATTGCGATAAGATTTTAGAGGGAGGTCCTTACTTCTATAATAGAAAGTTAATGATGATGAAGCGTTGGGCGATGGGTATTAAACTTGATAAAGACACGCTACATTTTATTCACATTTGGGTCTGTTTCCCTGGCTTACCTCTAGATTATTAGACAGAGGAGGATATAGGTCGTATTGTCTCTGTTCTAGGTAACCCTCTCAAGCTTGATAAGGTAACAAAAGGAATTGAAATTTGTGTATGCTCGGGTATTGGTTGAAGTCTCCAGTTTTTTTATATCCTCAACAGGTCCCAATTTTGCAGAAGACGATCAACTGATTATGCAGGAAGTCGAATATGAATGGTTCCCGCCCAGATGCTCGAATTTTCATTGTTTTGGACATATTGAAAACAGGAAACTATCCTGAAGGACAAAATGAACAATAAATTGTTCCATTAGGACAAGGGGGCAAAATTTTCTCCATAAGGACAATTTTAAGTGTAAAGGGATGAATTATAGTGGGCCCCTGAATTTCTTCCATTACACTAAATTTTGTCCTTGAGGATAAAATTTTGCCTCCTTGTCCTTATGGAAAAATTTGTTGTTTCTTTTGTCCTTGAGGGTAAAAACCCCTATTGAAAATGTATGCAAGTTTACAAAAATTTGGATTCCCAAGCAGACAGTGCAACCTTCTTCTTCAGATAATACTATGGAAATTGATAATAATGTTTTGCAGTTTACGCTGCAAAAGCATGTACATTCTTCTCCTCAGATTCCTGATTGCTCTACAGCTCAGCAGGATAACAATACAGAGCACCGAAAGCAATTCCCTGAATTAGATGCAGATGATATGTATTCTTCAGAACCTGACAATATGGGCCCAGGGGCCTTTATTGAGGAGATAGACGCATCTAATGGCTATAACATGGACAACAAAGTTTTTGAACACATTACGACAAGATCAAAGACGACGCATAATGCTTGGTCAGATGAAGCAGCGGATGCTTTTCAGGAAGATGTAGATGCGGGAGTGATTGACAACCCTGAATGGGCTAAGATGACCAACCAGATCAAAGGAAAGAAGAAAAATGCAAAGAAATTTAGGAAGCAGACAGGTTTATCTGTCTCTGTTCCAGGGTCTTCTTCTAATACTTGGCGATTTTCCTTCTTTAGGAGGGAAAACCTTTTGTCTACTTCTTATGGGTTTTAGATCTGTCTTTTATTGGATTTGGTTAGGTATAGACAAATATTGTTTTTGGATTATGTGTCTCTAGTCCGTACGAGTTTTCAGTACGAATGTTTTTCCAGAGTGAGGTTTCTGTCACTTGTTTTGAAATTGTACGACTACAGATGTAGAATATATATATATATATATATATATATATGTGTGTGTGTGTGTGTGTGTGTGTGTGTGTGTGTGTGATAAAGTACCAATTTTCAAAAAAAGAAAAAAAAATACATGTGTGGTCCCACATATTGAATTTTCCCAATACGTTCAATAAGATAAGTCTCATTCACCGATCCACGGAACATCAATGCGGACCATTATTTCGATAGTTGGCATTCATCTGTATTGGATAAATAAAAACGCTTGTTGGAAACACATGGTATGATTATATAAGTAGTCATTTCCCAAACTAATTTTATACACCATTTTGAACGCATTACTTCAATCTCTATCTTTTTGCGACAAATTCATACAAAAATTATAGTAATGGAATTATGGAAGCAAGAACCATTATAATAAAATCTTAAAAGGCGTGCTTGATGAAGAAAAAGACTGTTGGCAAACAAAACTTCTTGCCACTCAACAATTCATTCAGGGATATGAGTACCTCTTCGACAAAGGATCATCTTGCAATTACCATGGTAGCAAGATTTGCTAGGACTGGCTATAGAGATATGAAAGATCACAAGATGGGCATTGTGCCTTACTAAAGATTACTTTATTGAAAATCCAACATATGATGTTTCATGGAGAGTTTCACATGAATTTCAATATCTTCAACAAAATTTATTCCAAAATTAAAAGAACAAATCAATGTTTTACATATAGCCAAATGTTACTGAAGAAATTTGCATTTCTCAATTCCCCACATATCATAATATATAAACTTCTCTACACGAACGATAAGATATGGAACCACAGCAGATCAACAAGACGAATATTTTAGGCTTACAGGATCAACAAAAACATAAGGCTTGAAGGAATTCTGCAAAACCGTAATAGACATAGTAGTATTGCACCGAGTAACCATGGATACTTCATACAAACGATATTGTGTTGTTACCAGTGAGAGAAGAGAGGAGGATTTATTGGTATGTTCATGACTTAGACTCCATTCAGAAGCTTGGAAGGACTATCCAATTGGTTGAAAAGGAATGTTTAATTATCATAAGGGGACCTGACTATGATTCTTGGAGTGGCTATATCAGATGACTTATAGATTTGACCGTAGTTCTGAAAGATACGTGTCATGGCATTATGCACGATGTGACGTTTGCGCATTTCCTCTGTGTGGTGTGGTAGATATAAAGGGCGCGACGAACGCCAAAAATTTCAACTAAAGGCATGGTGCAAAAAATGATGCGTCATTTTGTTGTTGTTTTTTCAAATTTAATTTCAATTTTCACAATCCATACTTCATAAAAGAGGAATAAGCTACCTTAAGCTAAACTAAATGATTTGATATACGTAAAACACAATTAAACAAACAAAAAAAAAAAAAAACAAAAAAAACACAACATTTGTGACACCATTAACGTGATACCTTTGAAGGATATCGGTGAATGTAATGAATAATTAATGAAGATTATAGATGATGTATTTGATGCTGAGAAGAGCTAGTATTTGATGATGACAATGATAATTTAACTTGGGGCATCGCTGTTAAAGCAACAAAAGTGAAGGAAGCTTGATACCAAGTACAATTATAACATCAACATCGAGAGGTTTTCCAGCATTCGCTTCGAGTTCTTTACATTTTCACAAAAAAAAAAGAATCTAATTGAGACAAATAAGCAAGAAGTTAAAGCATATGAATTTGATGATGCATATATTATTTGAAAATTATAATTGTTGAATCTAATTCAAATTTCTATTTATCACTTACTTTATATTAAATTTTGACCTTTGAATATTATTATGCTTGAACTCCCATGTTTATGATAGTATGTTTGACCAACACTACTTTCACAATGGTTAATTACTTCAACTTTGATGCAATATGTTATAAGTTTAAAATTTGCATTGCACGGTTCGAGCAAATACTGGCATGTACTATGTTGTATACTATTTAAGACTTATACTACTACTACCATCTAAGTATCTAATAAAAAAAGACGCCAGCTGTGTGGTAAGGGTCCGGAAAGATTTTGCTCTTTTTACTCTATGCGCCATTAATAACCATGTAGGCATGCTTTTTGGAGAACTTGGCTCATCAAATGATATCAATAGTTTAGGACAATCATACTTATTCACGAAGCTGACAAATGTCAAGTACAAAGGTAGTGGTAACATTTACAGAACGGGTCATCATCTGGTGGATAGAATCTACCCAAAATGAAGAACATTCATTCAAAGGTCTAGGGTCCTACATAGTGATTAAAAAAATTATTTTACAGAGACAAAAGCAAACAACGTTAAAGTTATTGAACGTGCTTTAAGGGTTTTGCAAGCAAGCTACTTCTGAATTGATTGAATGTTATGGTACAGCCATCGAAAAATTCAGTATCCTCCTTGTCTTACCTGATCAATGAGAATTGGAGCAGGAATATCCTTACATTTTTCTACTAGGCGTGTTGCATCATATTCCCGAAGAAATGGTAGGCTGTATCAATTGCAGGTAAGACAAAGCACGATCAAACTAATAGTGAATTTCAAAAGTATAACAGAAATTTTACCTCCCAATCAGACTGGTTATTCCCTAAATAGTTTGAAAAGGCTTTCTTCCCCCAAGCACAGTTCATTGGATTCGCAATTGGAGCAAAGGCAGATGCAGACTAAAACAATATTTGATGTAGTCAATTCAAATGGTTGGCTATCCATTTTCAGCAATAATTATCACAATGCAATATAGTCTAAAAGTCATGTAGAGGTGGGATTGCATGAAACGCTATGCTAGTGTTAATAAACGATGAAAATGTGGCATATGCATGCTAAAATAAGATTGCTTTTATACAATTCTATTCTGCTTGAATACTTGAGGAAGAGCCGTCTAAGGTAAAATCATTATGTCTAGATTTGGAATTATTGGACAAAGCAAAAAAAGTGAGGAGGGAAACCTGTTTTCTGCTGGATTTGGACAATTATAATAGTAAAAGTTACCTTGTACTAGTCAAGGTTCTTCAGGTAAATTGTAAGTGCTCCATGCCCACCCATCGAATGCCCAAATATAGATGCTCGCGATGTATCAAGCTGTTCGAAGTTGTCACTTAAAAATGTAGGCAGTTCCTTAACGACATAGTCATACATTCTCCAGTTCTTCCATTTGCCTAGTAGCATTTAGATAAAATCCAGCTCCTAACGTGGTAAACATACAAGAATAGTAGTGAAGCTGGGTTATCTGTTACGCAAAATTATTTGAACAATTTATTGGATACAACAACCACTGTTATGTACAGCATTTCAAATAAAGGCGACTTAATATGTCTCCTAAATATTATACCGAACTTGGATGTTAAGTACTGTCTTTCTGTAGTCAACAAAGGAAGGATATGAATCATATGATGACGGAGTGGAGTAGATGGTGAAAACAAAAGAGAACACAGGTGGCATGCACGAACTCTCCACATTAAGATTTAAAGTGTGTATTTAAATAAATAAATAAAAGCATAGCCGGTGTTTTAAACAAGAATCTATTGCCATCAATTATTCCCAAGGATGCACATATACAGAGGTTTTATTATTGGAGGCAAAATGATATTTAATTAATTACAGCATTAAGTGCAAACTGAACTCAGAGCAGGTCACGACTTCAAATTAATTAATCTAACCTGCAAGATTAAGAAGAGCTACACAATAAGTACAGATATTTTTATTTCATACCTACACCAAAGTCCCAGCTATCTGCTTCTCCTTCCACATTAAGGCCTCCTATTTAACATTATTGAAAAGGGGAAAAAAACTTCAGTTTACAGAATATCACCAAAGTTCAAGCTTCAAAAGAACGTCCATTGATTAAATAAATAAATAAATAAAATGGATGTGTTGATTTATTGCCAAAGATAGTATTGAAAGTACAGTTTTTTCGAAAAGTAAAATGTTCCAACTTGAAAGTAAATAGTTGGGTTACGATAAAAGAAACGAGAAACTAATAGTCCAAAAAAAACATATTACCACATGATATTCCTTATTCTGCTCTTGACCTTTACTATAATGGAGATTATAAGTCAAAATATTGATTCGAGAGTGTAATGTAACACGTCTATACTAGTACTACATAACTTGTTAGTTGTTATGATATTATGAGGTTATATACAAACGGGAGGGGGAAGGGCTAGACGTAGTAGCTGCCCTATTCAACCCTAAGCAAAACAAAAGTAAAAACAAAACAAAAGATGTTTTGTGGACAAATTATATGAAGTTTTCAGAACTCAGATCTAGATTAACACCTAAATCCGATACAAATTGATCAACGTGACCTGCAATGATTCATTGTGCCCTCTGAGAAATAAAATCTCTGAATATGACCTGATGCAAAATTATAGTTTCAACAAGATGGATGTTCATGTAAATAGTCAGTAAAACATTTAGTTCGTTATCTTCCTCCAAAAACACATACTTTTCATCGAGTTGTGTACAAATAAAATAGCAAAAACGCTGAATGAACCGAAACTAATTCTGTCTAAATCTGCGGCTACTAACCAAATTTTCAGAGGACCCATTGGCAAATGTCATTTTTACCCCCTGAAATCCACCCATTTGCAATAGCCGCATCTTTTGACCGAAGCTTTCATCGGTCCATGCAGACAAATGCCCAAGTATTGACCTAAACTATGTCAAACTTTTTGGTGCACCACAAAATCAAATATCACCGCTACTGCCACGGGAATGGCTAATGCCAATCAGTAGAAAAAATTGACATGGATGACAATGATGATACATTTAAAAAACATAAGTAAACAAACCTTTTACTTTTCTTAGTAGGAACCATGTTTTTTTTAGCACACATGGAATTCAATGCAGACACATTTTAACAAATGGAAATATGTTTCTTTTACAATAGAAATATTTTCAATATCATGACAAAAATTAAGAGAGTGATTAGGTAGAAAGTAAGTTTAAATTCCGTAGTTCATATTTTTACGATTCTGATATTGATACCCCCATTCATTATTGCATGTAAATTAGTTTGTTAATTTACATAACAGTATTTCTAAATTAATCCAACATTATTTCTATCCAATGTTTAAGCAAAAATATCAAAAGCAATGTATTTAGAAGTATTTATCAAAATTTATAACAGCATTAGAAAGTGTTCTATTGTAGAAGAATGTTTGGATCAAGGTCTACACATTTGTGTATAATATATTTTGCCATTTCCATCCAAGTACCTGTTTCTATTATTTGTACTTTTTCCTATTTAAAGAAGAAAGTTTTTTCCAGTACATCTGCATTTCCCCCGAATAGAAGAAATACATGTTTATACGTCAATAAATATATCTGAACAATCTTATCTTATCACTTATCAGTCTATACAAGACAAAGAATTAAAGGCACCGTCACATTTAGGGATGATGGAACACTCACTGTCCCACATGACATATTAAGCTATCAACAAATTTTACCAATAAAAATTCTATGTTTACATCATATCAAAATTATCAAAACGAAACCCCAAAGATGCGGTAAAATCATTACGTGGTGATGTATCGCAGACGAACAGAGCAACACCCTCCTTTGAAGCAGCTCTTTGAGCCCCAGATTTTACAATGAAATTCTCATCTGTGCATGTAAGCCCAGAAAGCCAATACAGAACCTAACAGCCAATCAATTAGGAAAACATCGAAATCGATCGTTCAATCCTGCACTTATTGACGAAAAAAGGAAGAAAGTAAAAAAGGAAACCTACAGGGACTTTTTGGGAAACGGCGGGTGGTGGGAAATAGATAAAGAAATTCATCGAGCAGTTGAGAGTTGAGCTTAAATGATTGTATCTTTTGTTATATCCTTCGAACATTTTTGAAATGCTGATTTCAGTGGGCTTCCCCATTGTTTCTTTTATTCTGAGTGTATTCTACTCCAACCAGAGGAACATTGAATTTTTATTGAGGTGACGGCTGACGAAGAATGATTTGTTTTATGCTGAATTTAACGTGCTGTACAGATTGTAACTGGGCCGGTGTCCAAATTTTTTTGGGGTTTGTTATTGACACTCCAAATATTGTTAAGGGGAGGTCAATTTTTTTTTAAAATAAAATTTGTTAAGGGGAGTACCAATGGAGAGAGTACCCCCTTAACAAATAAAATTTATTTGACCAAATTAGCCTTCTTTACAATAATCTCTTTTTTATTTGTTAATGAAAAAAAATTATACGGTATATTAGTCAAGTACATCAGATTTTTATATCAAATTATTAATAATTTTCCTTGTCAGATTAGATGAAAAAATATCATTGATAGGAAATCGATATACATATATCAAACAATTATTTTTTTAGTATGGTATTACATTCTTTGTTCATACCATTATTTCTCCTAAAACAATCGCTTTTTTTTTGTTTTCAAATAATTTAGGGATTTGTTTTTTTTGCATTTGAAATTGATTTGGATTTGGGATGGTAACAGATGTTATTACCAGACATTATTACAAGGGTAAAATGGAACGTAAAAAATTAAGTTTGTGACCCCCCTTAACATTATTTTTATGATTGGAGTGTTTTTAAAATTTGACCTCCCCTTAACAATATTTGGAGTGTCAATAACAATGCCCATTTTTTTTAATCGTCGTTAGCTTTAGTCGGTTTATACCCCTGGTAAAATAGAAATCTATTAAATAATATTAAAGCATAAGAATTTTAACTTTCTCCTTAATTCTCGAATTTTTCTCTGTTCTCCTTAGTTTTCGAAGTATACTCTATTCTCCTTGATTCTCTCCATTTCATATATTTTTATTTTAAATTTCTAATCTATAGATATTATCACCGACTTAAACTTCAACAACGCAAAAGCTGCCTGGCGGCGATTTTGTGAACTGAACAGCTCACGTTATTTGCTTCATTCTCCTCCTTCCTTCTGCCAAACCTTAATCTTGAAGTAAAAATATTGCTTTCGATCATTGCCTACAAAATAGCCTAATTTGGATGAAGGTCGGCAGTTGCCTCCACCGCAACTATGCCTCTGCTTTCCTGACCTCTCTGCATCTTCCGCTCATCCATGTGTCCTAATTTTGTTCAAACATCCTACAGGGTCTCGCTCAAGAATCCATTGTCGCCTATTTTTCCCCTTCCCTTCGATTTCACTCTCTCGATTTCTTTTTTATTACAGGTAATCTTGCAATTTGATACTGTAAAATTCAGTCTCCCACTCAATTAGATTATACGGTTATCTTTATTTGTTGCAGCTGTTTCCACCCAGCATTTAACCGGCTGTTAGGGCTGGCAATTTTGATTTTCGATCTGGTGATTTCTAGCCCTTTTTTTATATCTTACCCTACAATGATCTTACATGTCTTCCAACTGTATTACAACTCCATAATCCTAATCTCTATTGCGGCATGTCTTTTGGTTTGCTATTCGATTTGTTATTTTTTGAATATCAAAGACACAAACGTGTGTGGATGTTATTGCTGAAC
This sequence comes from Allium sativum, assembly GCA_030737875.1. Taxonomy (NCBI): domain Eukaryota; kingdom Viridiplantae; phylum Streptophyta; class Magnoliopsida; order Asparagales; family Amaryllidaceae; genus Allium; species Allium sativum. The sequence goes on from CM060926.1 coordinate 297,523,602, forward strand.
TGTATATCACACATTACATGGTTCAGATGTTTTAGAAAAATAGTTATATGATCTATATGAATTTTTACCGTATGTTGACTGTATAATCATTAGACTGGTGAGTCATAATAGGGGATCCATTAGGTAGCTAATACACGTGTTTTTATATTTTTTGCCTGTATTATTTAAGTCTGCTTTGCATGATGCTAACAAGCTTCAACATACAATGCATTCACCAAGGTTTTATTTTAAAACACATATGTTAATCCTCCGTGGTAGTGATTTACAGTGGAATGGACAATAAAATATGTTCACTTTTCTCAAGTATGTTTTGAACTGCATTTTGAGTTCAATCCATTATTTGCTTTTTTGTTTCAGTTTTGTGGGATAGAAATACATAAACTAACATTATTTCTCAGTACATTTGAGATATTCCCTTTTCCTTCATTTTTTTTTTTTCATTTGCTGAATTGAACCATATTCACTTACATATGCAAGGTAAAGGGAATTCTAAAGGGCATTTCACATTCTCTAAATTCAAATTTTCCTTTTAGAAAACTTATTTTTGTTTTACCTTCAAGTTATCTAGCAACTATTGCTTTTCATTTTTGTTCCTCTACTACCAAACGTGAACGTACATAAATGAACCACTTTAGATTGCTATTGCGCATGTGGCTTAAGATATAACGAACATAGCTTAAAATATTTTATCTTTGTCTACTATTTTGCCTTCAAATTTTGAAATATTTAGTTATTTGGCTTTTGTTGTTAACTTGGTTGCAGTTTAGTCCTATGTTTCTATCAAAATCGTTTACTTTCCAGATCCGGTGCTTATGAGTTCTCTCTTCATGAGCTTTGGTGGATAAAAGTAATGATTTCTGATCCAATGCAAGTTGTTGTTGCTCATCTACCTCTTCCCCTATTTACAATCATTGGAAACATTATCAAGTGAGATTATTATTATGAGGTACTTGCGATTTCATGTTACTAAATGTATCCATGCACTGATGGTTCTGTTATATGGTTAAAATATGGACAAAGTAGAATCTTTATGTTTATTATTACATCTTCGATTAATGGAAATTTTACCATCCTTTCTTTGTGTGTTTATACGAAATATTTTATACTCTAATATACTTAATATGAAAGAAAACAGTTGAAATTTTAATAGGGAATCAAAGTAATAATTCATGGTGCTACAATTAAGGAAGGATAAAATCAATGTAGAGGAAACATATCGGATCAAATAGATAACCCAAGATAACACGGACCATTAATATAGGAGAAATAATCATAATATAGGAAATTATTTTTTCATACCTACAATACTATTGCAGTTCTATCAAAGGATAACAACTTTTAATCGTGAAAAAGGGAAATGAAAAACACTAAATAATACTATTGTAGTTCTCCTCTATGGTCTAAAACACACTGGATGAATTCTGAATAGAAATTAACTTAAACACTAACTTAATGCCAAACAAAGTACTAAAAAGGAACTAAACAGTGGCAAATTTGTAATCTTTGAGAAGATATTCCTCTATTTACCTAAAACATGATGAACGAACAGTGATGGAAATTTTGGTTAAGTTATATGATGCAAAAATAAAATAGAGAATGACTATATTACAACAAATTAGAGTAATATTTTAAAGTACATAAATTGTTTTAATTTTATCGTATCGATTACTTTCTGGATCAAGTGATTGATTGGCCATGCTCATAAAAATACCCATTGTGCATAATTATATACTAATGATATGGATGAACTCTTTGCTTGCTTATCTTTGTAATGGAAGTGGTGTTAATCTATTTTTCTCTCTATTCTCCTCTAAATTTAGTTGGACCAATCTTTGTTAAATCTTAGATCCATTAAGGAAGCCCAGGAGTTCTCTCTTCAGTCTTAGGTGGATAATAGTAATGGCTCCCAATCCAAGAAAAAATGTTGTCGCTTATCCACCTCTTCTTATATTTGCAATCCTTGGAAACATGTTCAAGCGAAATTATTATTATGAGGTACTTTGTGATTTCATGTTATCAAATGTATTTATGCTGTAATGGTTTCATTATACGGTTAAAATATCGACAAAGTAGAGTCATTATGTTTTGTTATTACATCTTTAATTAATGAAAATTTTACTAAGCATAATTTTATCTTTGGTTTAATTGCAGTTCATGTTTACATTGCTCGAAAAACATGGTCAGTATGGATTCTTCTCTCTCATAACCTTTGGTCAGTATGAATTTTTCTCTCATAACCTTTGTTACTATCAGTTTTGTTGATAATTTTCCATTTTATTGGGTTTCGCATTTATTTTTGGTACTTAACTGCTATTCAATTTATAAAACATTTTATTGTTGTATTCACTTCTGCATTTAACAAAATATAACCATAAGACCATATTTCATTTGTTGGATCTATTCACTTGCACTTCAGTTGAAAAGTTTCCAGTGTTAGTATTAATGAGAGTTAAATAGAATGTTTTATGTGATTATTCGATATAGTTTCAGGAGAGGCACCCTATCGGAAATCCAATCAAAATCAATTAAAATATAAGTGTTGTTACTACCTAAAATTAAAACCTGGTAGTGACTTATAGGACAGGTGATTTTAATTTGATTTCTTTCCCTTCATACACATGTTTTGCATTTTTTTCTACAATGCATTTGAGTTTTTCTTACTTTAGCTATCTATACAGTTGGTTTGTTTGGGCATTATAAGAGAATATATTAATGGCTATGTAACTGATACAGGGATACTTTTTAAAATTACAAGTTTTGTCTGAAACGGTAGTTTAAGCTTCCAAATTTTTATGAGATTTTACTGTCCCATGGCGACAATGTTTTATGGATGGACTAAACAAATCCTAAGATAAATTGAAGTTTCATATCCTAGAATATGGTTATTGAAAGGATTTAGTTATAACTAACATTTAAGATTTCTTTAAAGCTGTCAAGCGATGACAATTATCCAAAATGACGGAAAGCTTCTTTATTTGTTAGAATTTGCTCTACCGAAAACTTATTATGAACATGTAGGTTCTCAACATGCTATCTATTGAATGCATCTCATTTAAGTTTGCTGTAGAAAAAGGCAATATGCTAATCTCCTTTGAGTTTCTCTTTCAGTTTCCTTTTGTTTTTTGCAAGAATATAAGTTAATATATTAACTTATTATATTTTGATAAATGGCATGTTTTATGTTTATATATGCCAAAATTTGATGTGGCAAATACGCATATTATGCAAACTTAATGATGTTAATCACCAGAAGTTAACCAAAAAAATTTGTTACTTTGTGCGTAAAATATACATATTTCATATGAATACACACACATAACTGTTACAATTTTATTTATTTACAAAATTATATTGTTCAGAATTAAGAAAGAATTTGTGGCTATTTTAATGTAATTAATTCTCATTTACTATCTCCAATTTTTCTATAACAGATTTTTTTGATTAACGATCATTTAATTGATGGTTATTTGGAAAATTGTACGATATTAACTTGGCTATTACTGATTGTATTTCTTCTACTACTACTACTACATAATAATACTTTGCTTCCCAGGTTAAAAGCAAAGCAGTGGAGTTGCTAATACTATGATAGCTGCACCAGGTCCAAATAAAGACTCATTATCGGCTGGAATTATTTTGTTTCACATATTTTGTTTAATTGTGTTGGGTTTCAGTTTAAATTTTTACTTATTGTTAAAGATATTAGTAACATTAGTGCATTGAAATGTGTCCTCTTAAGTGAACCATGTAGCACCGTTAATTATTAGGAATGAGTGTTTTACTCAAAATTAATATTCCTCAACTCACCAATTGAAAATAGTACATTTTGGCGTACATTTCCAGTCATTAAATATTAGTGTACTAAATTAGGCCATTTTTAATATAAAAAAATTCTCAGTTGGCTGTGACATGTTTGGTATACTGGTATGCACTTCATGATGTTTTTAACCTGTTTTATTGATCCTACAATGTCACATTCATGATAAAGTCCAACATTCAATTTCTTCTTTCCAATTGCTCTATGCATGAGGAAAGTTGTGAAATCTATATTGTAGGATCTTTTATGGGATTTGGTCATAAAAACAGTATTTTTTAACTAAAATCTAATAATAAAAGTCAACAAGCAAATATGTAGATGAAATTATTTTTTCCACTTTATACGATTTAGGATTTCTAATTTCTAAATTACTTCAAAGTCAAGGATTTCTTATGAGGATACCTTTGTAGGACAGTTTGTTCTTCAATTATAAGACTTAAGTGAAATTTGTGGTTAGGTGAATATTTTTTGTTTTTAAATCATTTTTTTGTAGTTTTCTTTCATGATTTCGAGGAAGATGATGTGTTGAATTAAATTTCGAAGTTTTGTAAATTTTAATGTTTTTACTGATGTTTTTTTGATGATTTTCAAAAGACAGAAACCTAATTTATAAAGTTTTTAAACGTAGGGTTTTTTTGTACTTTGAAACTTAAATTGGACCTGAGCTAAACTGTTCCTATATTTAAACTAATTTCAAATTTAACATGTTTAAAAAAATAGGTTAAATAATATTTGTTTGTTCATCTAAAATAATTAAATATGTGAGTTTTTGTATGAATATTTGCTTATAGCAACGAGAACAATAAAAATTATTGTTTTAATGTAGAGAAATATAAGTTTCATAACACACGTCATATATAAACAACAACAATTCATATTATATTTATTTTGTCGGATTCATCATATATTGTATAATAAAATTTCAATTTTAACACTAAAATTTTAAATACTATATCTTATAATATTATCGTGTGCAACGCACGGGTTACACACTAGTACTAATCTATTATTAAACATAAAAGCACGACTCTGACTATGCATACGTGGACGCACAAAATCCATTTTTTTCCCCTTATTTCAGCTCCCCCGTTGAATTTTCTCCTTCGCTTTTTTTAAATAATAATAAAAAAACAAATATATCAACAAATATTAGACCGACCAACCAACGTTGTTACCTGCCCACCATCAAAATTCCCAATTTTAAGCCACTAACTACAGTTCTTACGCTCCCCTTACTGCAATCCGTAAATAGATCTGCCGTCGCCATTGTCAATACACCGATCTTCTCCAAAATCAAGAATCTATCGGGAATTTCGAGGAAAATCTACAACCACTGGCTCTTGCAGACCCGGAGTGAATTAGCTGAACAGCCGTACTTCACAACCTGCGCGGTATCTTCAAACGGTAAATTGCAAATGTTTAAATGCATTCGATCAAAATGCTACTGAAATGGGTAGCACTATCGATTTGGTACAAAATTTCATTTGGTATATTACTTATTTTAACTGGATTGAATCATAGAAGCAATTCCACTGTATTATCTTTTCCACCCAATTTCATTTGATCGTTCTACTTTATAATATCTGACACATTGATTTCAACATTATTCATTTATGTTGTGCAGTGCGAGTTTGAGTTTATTTGGTTCGGCTTTGTAGCTGTAGATTTTTATTCGCCACTGTTATCTCACTTTCCAAAGCTGTCCGCTAACTGTATTATTTTTTCGTGCCATTTTTGCTAGAAAAAAGGTTTTTTTTTTTATACCGTTATGTTTATTTTATAATTCTCTATAACATTTTTTTTTTTCCAATTTTTCTTATTTTTTTTTTGTACTACAGATATCTACCTCTTCTACCACCGCTACTTCTTACCCAGTTACATAGTGGACGGAGGAACGTGACTCGACATTTATAGATATTTGCGTGGAGTATCTAGCTGAGCACGATTCTAGCGTCAGCAACTAGTATGCAACCATCGCGGCAGCGATGAACACCCGTTTTAATCTGAATTTTACAGATACCCCGATTAAAAATAAATGGGATAACATGAAGCGGACATTTCGCGAGTGGGACAGACTACTCAGGATACCTGGCGGGGAATGGGATGCAATGTTCGATTATTTGGATGATCCTGATGATTTCTGGGCTACCGGCGCTGGTAGATCGTACAGACGATTCAGGAAGAACCCCCCGATGAAATTTAGAGAGCAAGGCCTTCTATTTGATGGTTGTTTACGTAAGCCTACTTGTGCGTACCAGATTCCTTGTGTTGCGCCTCCTACTGCACCTCCACCGGCACCCATGCCAGCTGCTTCGTTCACCCTCCTACTGCACCTCCACCGACACCCATGCCAGCTGCTTCGTTCACCGCTACCGACGTCGATTATTATGGAGACTGGATGACTATCGGCAATCCTCCTTTTGGTCAGCCCTCTAGGCGCAGACAGGTAGAGCGTGGTAGCTCGAGCCGTCAGTTTTTGACCGACCATATTCACCAGCTTGCTAACCGTTGCTACGAGCTTGTTCGGGGATCGGTGAATGTAGAGTTGTGGGAGATTCTGATAATTTTCCGCAATGATCAAAAGAATGTGGAGATTGTTGAGATACTTCCTGATGAGGGTATACGTGGATTTATTACAGCGGAGTTGAGCACATTACCACATCGTCATCTATATTAAATTTTCATGTACTTATTTTAATTTCAAATCTAGTTGTGTTATTTATGTTTGTATTTCAGTTCTTGTAATGAAAATGTTAGTCACTTTGTTTTGTGTAATCGTGTTTAATTAATTCATAACAATTAATTTAACAATTAAATAACACGCTCAAATACCCCCGTTCGTAGCTAAAAACATATTCCCCATTCTCTACAGTATCCCGCCCAAATACTCTGCTCAAATACCTAGTTTCCGTTCGCCAAGGACGCACCGAGAATAAAATGAGCGGAAGAGAAACAAATGAACATCGATAGAATGAGACGTTTCAATTTAGAATAAGGTGAGATTGAAGGAGAATGCAGCATCTGAGACTTGTCTATTATTATATAGTATAGACTAGTGTGTAACCCGTGCGTTGCACACGTTAGTATTATTAAAAATAGTATTTATTATTTTTATATTAAAATGAGAAAGTTGTTAAAATATATGATAAATTTTGTGTAAAATATATAAAATATAAATTAACATTATTATTATCGTTTGTGTGTGTGTAATTTACATTTTAAGCTTACAAACACAATATGTATATATATGTATTTCAAGAAATAATATAATGTTATCAATTTGTTAATGTGAATAAACTATACGTATTGAAGTTGATGCATGTTAGTGATTTATTAAATGAATCAACAAATGTTATCTAATGTAATTCGTTTCAATAAGTTAAATTTAAAATTTGAAATTATTTAAGTACATAGATTTATAATAGGAAGAACTGAGGAGAAATTTATAAAAGAAGTATAAAAATTTGTTGTTGAGTTATTGATGTTAAAAAGGATTTTATGATACAATATATAAATTCTTAATATGAACGAATTATAATTGATTGACAAATTAACTTTCCTATTATTGTTGATTTACATAATTTGTAGTACACGATTTATACATCTTGAATGAGATAATACTATTTTTCTTAATATGAATATACATACATACATATAAACATAGTAAAATTGGTGTATATATTTAGGACCTATTAGTAAGTTGGACTAAATATTCACCAAGATTATGTAAATAATTTTAGTTTATGATTTCATGAGTAACTTAAGCATAAAAATTAAATATAAGATATGTTAAAAGAATTAAGAGGGTCCAAGAAATATGTGTACAAACATTAAATTGCAGGTATTTGAAGTTGAATTTTTTTCTCTTTGATATATATTTAATTTATTAAGATAAATGAATAATATATTAAGTTTTTTATTACTGTTTACGTATATTATCAATATTTTATGACTTATTCAACATTATATTTGCCGCCAATATTGATATGAACATGGTATATATATTTTAGAATGTAATATTTAATGTTAATTAGATGAATTAGTAACTAATTATTGATTTATTTTATTTATTAAATACAAAATCAAATAATTAATTTAAATACATTGACTTCACATAATTAATTTAAATATATTGACTTAAGCATACAATAATAAATGTTATTGTAGTGTGTTTCGTAAATAAGTAAACAAATTTTGAAATATAAGTGTTTGACCTTAATATTATAATGCAATACTAGATGAATATATTGTTGTAAACGAACTAAAATTTGAACTTGTGATTATTATTTATGTGTATAATTTATGTCATGTGATTCATATATATTTGAATGGATTTTTTTTCTCAATTTTGTTAATATGAATATGATTAATGTTGATGTGAATTATTAGATGAATCAATGAATAATGGTATGCTAAAATTATGAAAAATACTAATACTACGTAGTCAATTATAATATATGGCCTTGAATGTAAATTAGAAAAGAATTAAGTAAAGCTTTGTGATCAATTATAGAAAATCTAAAGCAAAGTTATTCGAAGCAAAAAACCTAAATTTTGTCATTGTTTAGTATTTATAAGAAATATTGGTTAATATTTAAATAACTTAAAATTTGGATTATGTATTAATATAAATACGTGGACTTAAATATAAAATATTAGAAGCTAATGATATATTATGTTATAATTATACAAACTTTAAAATATTCATACCAAAATGTAAAATGACAAAATAGGTAAAATAATATGAGAGAATTAGTAGATATCTATAGAGTGATAAACTAATTTGAAAATAAATTGAGTTAGAATGAGGTTAAAGAGAGGAAAATCATAGAGTTGAAAATTTTGTTGTTTACTTGCAAGGTATTGTGGCTTCTGCACATTGCACTGCCCTATAGAATCTGCGGTATCTGTGTTGAAAATAAACACTGAGAGAGATTAAATATTAATATTAAGTAATCCTATTAAATGTTTGATACATTAAATTTTCCTTCAAATAGTGAGCATTTTTTTGAATCAACCTTTTGGACCCACTATAAAACTATTCATGATCTTGTAACGTAAAAGACCAAAGGATTATGAAAACGAATAAATACTTTTACACATCTAACTCTTCGTGGTTTGATTCAAAACCACAAAATAGAAACGAATAGAATAACTAATATGATGAACATTCACATGTCTGTTGAATAATGATGACATGTCTCTATTATTTTGAACTTGTGAATTTAAATAAGTGGGAACCTTGGCTCAAATTTTATAACATATAGTTGGATTTGTGGTTTGCATTAATTGAACTATTCATGTACGAAAACGACGAAAAATGCATGCTGCGTATTCGATCATGGACGGAAATAATAAAATAATAATTATATCTAGAAACTTAGCATTCACTACTAATAACTAAAATCATTTGATGTATCATCAATCAGTAATTGTATGTGCTTATATCACACTTGTAGCATAAAATAACATATGAGAACCCACTCTCTATCTTTGAAAATTATGCAAGTGATAGAGCAAAAATATGGTATCATATTACAAACATTGAACAATGAATAGTCAAACCATGATATCAACTATGCGTTTCCTAAGAAAAATAATTGAATAAATAAGGTTTCATTTATGCATAATGTAAATAGTAGTCGAGCAACGTGGCCACTAATTTAGCAGTAACCAACGTATTAATATTATGATATGTATTAGCATCTCACTAAACTAAATGTCATACCGGATAGTGGACAGTGAGTTCTATATAAATTTACAGGCATTATTATATTGGCAAATTCTATTCAAACATCGTAAATTGCTTTACTTACACCATAAGATTTTAAATAAAATTTCAGACCAAAATGACCTTATTAAAAAAGAATCAATATTAAAGAATGAAAATATATACAATTCTCCCTTGTTTGCATTATGTATATTCAATATAATTTCTCTTGTAAATTTAGTAAATCATAATTAATGTATATCACTGGTTAAATTAAATTTATATTTCTTTTGAGGATTAAAATATATTCATGTCGTTACAAGCAACATTTATATAAAGTCAATTTTAATAGTTTCCACTTTAGTTAAATATAAAAATTTAAAACTAACTACTAATATTAATGTTATACAAAGTGCTAAATTCTTCAATCTTTCATTCAAATCCAATCATGCTTAAATTTAACACCAAAATTTAACTAGTTTAACTTTTTAATATTTTAAAAAATAAGTTCAAATATCCATCATCTAAAATTAAAAGTGATTTAAAAATAAAACAGTCAAATAATTTAAAATACTAGTGTGAAAAATTAAGTTTTTTTTTTAATTTTAAGTAAATACATTGCAATGAATTCCCAGTTTTATGTAATTTAGTTTAAAGATTAAAGAGAGGAAAGATGATGAAAATATAAAAGGGTAATTTTGTAAAAGACATGGTGTATGAAAAGAAATTTTTGGTGTATGCTACTTTATTTCATTTTACAGTGTGTGTTAAGAAATTATAGGTGTATGAATAGAATTAGCCTATTATATTTCACTAACTTAGCAATGTGTTGTGGGAAAACCGACTTTGTAATACTATATAACTGACAAAACAAATTATTTTGTTATAGTTTTTTTAATTGTTTGAAATTACATACGAATTACAATATATATAAAACATGTTTTTTAATTGTTTGAAACTACATACGAATTACAATATATTAGTTAAGTCGATTAGATTTGGCTCTGAAATTTAAATAGAATAAAATGTTTTCGAAACTTTTTTTTTGTTGAAGATACCATTAATATTAAAATTATGCTTTATGACAAATCAACACTTGAACTAATTGCCTAATTTCCATAAATCAAACATTTACCTCATGTCTAATTTAATGTTTCCAATACTAATACACCGTATAATAAAGAAATCAAATTTTAATTTGTATATATGGTAAAAAAGACAGTAAAAACTGAATTATATAGTTATTGTTGCAGGTTTTTCAATGAGCATTAATGGTTCAAATTAGAGATTTTTTGAAGATACCATTAATATCAGTTGATTGTATAAAGTGCATTTAATTTTTTTAATATGTACACATGAAACATACCTTTTTAGTACCAACACTTGAACTAATTGCCTAATTTCCATTAATCAAACATTTACCTCATGACCAATTTCATGTTTCCAAAACCAATACACCATATAATAAAGAAATCAAATTTCAATTTATATGTATGGTAAAAAAGATGACAAAAACTGATTGTTGCAGGGTTTTTAAATGATCATTAATGAATTAAATTATATAAAGTGCATTTAAAAGTGCATTTAATTTTCACATGAAACATACCTTTTTAATCGGGTTGCTCAAATAAGGCAAGGCAAGGTTTCAGATGGACACAAGTTTTTGTTTATGCAGTAGAATTAAGAAAAACCGACAAAGTCGGTTTGATAATAGATGAAGCATGTATCAAGCACTGCTGAATTAAATATCAAATTACTCCCATATAGATTTAGCAAACTAAAGTTTAATATCTACAGTCAGTTGTTCTCCCTTCAAATAATTACATTTATTATAATGTTGTAATGTGTTTGAATAATAAAAATGGCTGTAATGTTGATATTAAATACTACAGTAGTGTTTTAAATAAGCAATATTTACGCTTCTATAATAAATGCGCCATTAATGTTTTAATTAAATACAACTTAATTGTTTTGAACATTTAGTATTACATATCAATATTGTTGTAGCATTTATCACTTAATATTAACAGTGTAATGCTTATCTTTTAGTAATGTAATCAAGTTCTTACGTGTATTAATTAATAGTGGTCATGCTTTTGAATATTGAATTGATGGTTGAGTTAAAAATCACATATTATTATTAAAGTGTTAACTCATGCTATGTACACGGATCAAATTTATATTATTATTTTTAATTGAAATCGGATCTTCATTGGTTCTCTTGTAAGAATGCGATGAAAGCTTACATGGATATTTTGTTTATTCTTTTATCAATAGACAGTGTTAACAAATCAATTGATTTTTCTTGAAAAAGAATAGCACTAAATTTTAGCATTGCCAATTTAACTAAAAAGATACCGGTAATTTTCTGCTCATAGGAGAGTACGAAATGTTCATGCTTTACAACAGCCCTTTTGCTTATGAAATGTATAATCTAATATTCAATACAGTGGATACAAAGCATTGCTGGCACTACTTTGAAATGCATGTCAGCACTCTATAGTTACTCAAGTGTCCCTTTGTCCCGTGTGAATTAATCTCATTCACGCTGCTTCAAGAGAAAGCAAAACATTCCAAAACAAAAGGAAAAGGGTTTCAAAGAACTCCTTGATAAAAACAAAGGGAGATATCACTGGCACTAAATCTTCAAATTGCCTAAATGAGTCAAATCTTGGTCTCAAAGTTTATATGCACCAACTTCTCAAAAAGATTTCCTACACATTATGAATTGAGTTAGATTATACTGAAGCATCATGCATATCCATTATTAAAATTAAATGTATCATATAATGCTTCAACCATATAAAGGATAATCATATGTAGAATAGAATCATATCAACAAAAGAGTATGCAGACTATTTAATTGATATCATGCATATCCATTATTAAAATTGAATGTATCATATAATGCTTGAACCATATAAAGGATAATCTTTATAAACAAAAGAGTACGCAGACTATTTAATTGATGCTCTATCCACTATACTACACCTTTGTATTTGTACTCCTTAGCCTAAAAACATCATCATGAGACGCTCATATGTCCTGAAATGCATACTAACATAAGTTGTATGAGTTTAGCTAATGTATAGAACTTCAAATTTCAATCTTCATCATTACTGAAAACATCATTGGTTAGTGCATGTATAATGTACATCAGACTATGAGAAATAAGATATATGAAAATATGTTCATACACAGAAAGGCATAATGACCAAATTATGATGCAGCTTAAATATGGTACATGTATTTAAACAAATACCAATGCTTTAGGCATGTGACTAAAAATATTATGGGATAATTATTATACATCCATAATTTTCACTAATTTGCACTAATTGAATATTTGTATTTATAAAAGCTTAGATCTTGTTATTACCATATACTTATGAAGCTAATTGTATGGAGACAAAGGATCTAAAACCAAATGACCAAACATACACGCTGATATTTTTGAAGATTTGTAAAGCATAAGATTCTTCAAATAATATTACAGATGAACCGCCTACTATTTTCAATACATTCACCAATTGAGACCGAATAACTTCTAGATTAGAGCAGATAAATAAGGAAATTTTGTAAATTTTTAAGACATGGAAGAAATGAAATAGCATCAGTATAAGGTAGTTTTATGATACTGTAGATTTTGGTACATGAAATTCATATGTACACATAAAAGCAACATAATTATCATGAATTACATGAATCTTTCAAGTTAGATACAAAAAGAAGAAACATATACTGTGTCTCTGATAACCATCACCTGTTGAAGATGAAAATTTAATGTTAGACATGAATCTTGCTATTAGTTAAACATCCTAAATAACTTCCCAACTTATTAACTCTGTCACTAAAACTATCATGACAGCATAATGTATATATCTCAGATTTAGTTCGTGACAGGCCATGAAAAACCATAAAATAAAACGAACATAATTTACTAAACGAGAGTGAGAAAAAGGTCGACTGTTTTGGATCACCAGCATCCATATTTATTTAGAAATTATTGATGTAAGGACACAATGAAATATGATGGTATACTGCTTCATTGATAGCGGCACCTCTCTTATCAATTGCAGATTTTTTGAAATCATATAAAGTAGCCAATTAAAAAGGAAGTTCTATTCGATTTATTAGACTTTGAACTCATCACACCCCTATGAATAACAATGCTACAGTTCAGAAAAATCGTACCTTGTTATGTAACTTTGTTCTGTTATTCCGTTGCTTTTTAGTTTGTCATGTTTCTTTAGTAGTTCCCTTACATGCAATATTCCAAATTGAAAATTTTGACAGCTTAGTCTAAACTGTCTAAACTATTAAGGGAATTGCAAAAAACTAAATTTAAGAACCTATAGATCAAAAAATGCATTGACTACAATGACATATTTATGATCTCCTATTCAGTTAATAAACATACCCATGATGCTGAAATCACGACTAATTGATAAAAGACTTTTAGTACTTTCCTTATATGCACTATTCTATTAGAACTTAAATTTTCGATAGTTATTAAACCATTAATGCAAAATGCATAAAGCTATATTCAAGAGCAAGTAGGTTAATTCATATTTTAAATATGACAATGATATATTTATTATCTCTTATTTTAGTGAACAAATCAATTTTCATGGCTAAACGATAATAGATTACTTGTATTTTCCTTACATGCTGTATTCTATTAGCAATTTAAAATTTTGATATTTTAATCTAAATCATTAGTGCAGAGTGCATAAGGCTATATTCAAGAGCTATCAAGTTAATTCACGCTTTAAATATGACAACGATATATTTATTATCTCATATTTCAGTAAACAAATCAATCTGAAAAGCTAATATCATGACTAAATAAATTATTGATTTACGCCTATTACATCCATTAATTCCTTAGAAACCTAATAATTTGACTGTTTAGTCTAAAGCATTTATGCAAAAATGCCAACGTTTAGAGTAAAAAAATCTGTAAGTCCAAAAATGCATTAATATTTTAAACACTGCAACCATATAGATTTATTGCCTTCTATTTTATAGAGAGTTTCCTACAAAGCTAAGATCATGGGCAAACAAATAATAGTTTTTCAACACTTTCCTTACATGTATTATTTCATTAGAAATTGTAAATTTTGACAGTTTATTCAAAATCATTAATGCAAAACGCAGAAATTCAAATATTTATAGATTCAAAATAAATTGACATTTTAAATCATACTATGATATCCATGATATCTCCTATTTTAGTAAACAAATTACATACAAAGCTAACATCATGGTTACATAAGTAATATGTCTTTATTACATGTATTCATGTTCTATAGTGTAATATATGTAATTAAATTTCCTTTACTGCAAAACATAAGTGTATGAGTGGACCAAAAATATATCACTTAATAATCACTCCCATTTTTATACTACACTGTATATTATATGTATGCTTCAGTTGACCATTTAATGACTAGGAACAATTGATTTCTCAATCAGAAATATTAGAATCAAATATATATCCCAGTACATTCATGGTGATAAAGCAAAGCATATTACAAAGATGATAATTGAAATCATATTTGCAAAAGACAGAATATAGCCTCATATGCAAAGATTTATACTATTACTATAATATAGACTTTTGCGAACTCAATAATTTTTTTTGATATAGATTGTAAATAGCCAATTTAAATTATTGTAGTGGGCGGTGAAAGAAAATTTTGTTAAGTGGGAAAAGGTTATAATATGGGACCCTCAACTTTTCATTTTTTTTACAGAGCTGAAGTGAAGCTATAAACTAAATCCATTTCCTTTTTAAATTTTTTTACCTTTATTTGTCTCACTGATCAGTGTTAACAGTAGTTTATAACAAAACCATTAACTGCTAAAAAGGTAAACATCTAAATAAGTAAGGTAAATTAAATTAAATCTTTAATAGTGACTATTTAAGCAAACCAAAAGTAAATTAAATATTTATTAGTAACCTTTTAATCAAACTCCCTCCTTATAGAATGTGCACTATGCAGGGAATTACTTGCCCCAGCTTCCTGCAACCACCTTGCAAATTGTTTTCCACAGTCAAGTGCTACGTCATTCAATATTTCATAGCCAACTCAATCGATCGCCTGCAAGATTTTGACAAATATATCCATGCATCAATTTATACAGTCCAGGCATTTCAAATTTTTGGGACACGGATCAAAAATTAAAAAGTAGTTGGACCAGAATATTTGTATAATATTATCCCAATTATCGTATCATGTTAGAGGTTTATCAAACCGACCGTTAGAGAGGTTTCCCTACTGTAAGAGAAGCTAAATCAATTTGTCCGTCCCAATGAATATAGCCTCAAATACAGCAGCGTTGTCCGACACATAAACATTGCCTTCTTTCTCGGAATTGTTTTCTCTAATGTCTTTAACAGTTCAAATTCTAATTCCTAAAAATTTCTCTAAAATATCAATTATATTTCAAATGTACTTCAGATCCACTTTTTACTACAATATCTTTTGATATATCTAAATCTAAACAAAATTTAAAAAAACAATTTTTTTAAATCATTCGCGTTTTTATAGATTAATCTAAAAATACAACAGACTTTTTTAAAATTATATAATCAAACGGTCGGTTTTCCCACCGTTGTACGGTTATACTAGTAGATTGAGTGTACCAATAACCAGTTGATGAGTATTTCTAATGTGACACTTTAGAACAAAAGTACAAACTCTGCAATTATTAGTGAACATGTGGTATAATATAACATGAAAAGAAACAAAAACATCATTCAGAATGTGAAATTTTCAACACATTGTAAGTCTTCTTAGCATATCATCTTTATTCCCATCTTTAATATTATATTTAGTATTTTATTTCACATGTACTTGATCAACTACATTGATTTGATTAAGCTCTTTAAGACATAACACTACATATGTTGACTTAATTGAAAGAGAAATAAAGGAATAGAATCTTGGTATAATAAGCTCTCTTTTTACCTAATTTAACCATACTATACATTGCCCTCATTGGTAATGACATCATGCCTACTTCAACAACCAATTTCTTTATTATTTTTTACACAGTTTTACACATTTTCAAAATTTTACCATTTCATATGGGATAAATGTTAGAGAGAAATACATGAATTGGGGGAGGGGAAATAGGGAAGAAAGCGAGGCTGTGGGTGGTGTATAGTTATGAAAGACGCGCACGGTGTGGTGCGCGCAGCGTTTGCGCCATTTTTGCTTACGGCGCGGCGCATATGAAAAGGCGTACCAAATGGCACAAATGGCGCGCAGCACATATGAAAAGGCGCACCAAATGGCACAAATGGCGCGCGGCGCAAAATGATGCGTCTTTTCTTTATTTTATGGGTTTTTGGTTTGGGAAGGGATACGACAACAAAAAAGTCAAAAAAATAGAGGGATATGCAGTGCTCTGGATTTTGAAATGCTCTGATATCTAGGGTACACTTTATGAGTGTTGAGATTTTGTTTTACAATTTATGCAGTAGATATGTCATATAGTTAGATTGTCATTTGTAGAAGAAAAAGTTGAAGTGTTTTGTCATTTGTAGAAGAAAAGGTTGAAGTTGCAGTAGATATATGTCATACAATTAGATATATGTCATACTGACCGTGATTCTGTGCTTTACCATTATAATAATGGTTACTTTAAATCAATAATATGTATTTTTGTTCAGGCATTTCAGCAAAAAAAAGTGTTGCCAAAAGATTTTCAATTCGAGATTATTGATAATCCTAGAAATAGTTCAATTACACTTAAGAGAGAATATGACAATGAGCAGATCCATGCAACTTTGTTCATGGATTCTGAATCCAAGATATCTCTGTCTATTACCATAGACAAGAAAGTGGGCCCTACTTTGGAATTTTGGTGCAATATCACACCAAATGATTTTGAAATTGAAAGCATGTCACTGAGAACTTCAAAGAACTACCTCGAAAAAAACTATTTTTAAGGGCTTGTTTCCTGGTAAGATTTCTTTATACTTGCTGAGATTGCTTGAAGCTTATCCTTACCTGTGTCTTGACTTTGCATTTGGATATAACTTTCTTTTATTTAGTTAGATCTATTAATACCCATGAGTTGAGTGGGGCATATGGATTTTTAATCATAATTAAATTCTGAAATTATTATTATTCCAATTTTTTCCTTTTTACACAAGCCGTCTGAGATAACTATTGTCCATCTTACACATCTAGTCTTGGCGTTGGTAATTTTTGTAACATCTTGTAGTAAGATTTTGAATTGAGAGATATATCCAATTTATTAAATTAGAAAAAAGGGTAAATCGGAAACCAAAGCCACATGAGGAGAGCAGAACCACAAGAGAAATAGGCTGAATCCAGCCTAGATCTCAAGGGAACTGGGTGAAGTTAGAATGAAATTAAATGATAAAAAATATTTACTACTAGCGTTCCATTGTACAAAACAACATGTAGATTTTTTATCTTTATTTTCTGTTTCTTTTGCAAAGTGCAAACCTATTATCCTAGCATATAATGAAAGTTTATTCTCAATTTTCAGTTATTTACATGCAATGGATGCTACAGTAAAAGGCTTTAGTAAATCTTTATCTGTGCATTTAGCTAATTTGCTTCATCTGGATAAGTAATATGTGTGGATGAGTATCTTTCTCATGTTGGTTTTTCCCCCTAATCTTAAAACCTTTTCAGTGATTTGCAGAAGAGGTTGCAAAGTGCTTTTCAGGAGTACTTGGGTACAAGGGGTTTCAAAAAATCCCTCTACGATTACTTGCATTGTCTGATGGACCAGAAGAATTTTGCTTGGCAGAGCCTCAAGGAGTTTATTGAGAAGTGATCAGCAGCCCATCTGAGCGTCAAGAACTCTTTATATTATGTTCAAGGAGACCCGAAATAAAAGTAGTGTAATATCCCTGCACTGTCGTGTCTTGAATATTGTTCAATTTTAGATTTTAGGTATGTTGCTTATGTGCTTTGTTTATTATTTGTGTCACACCTTTTTGAGGTTTAATGCACTGTAGTTTTTTTTTATTGATGAATTTTCAATTCTTTCCCCAATCTTGGTTGAAATGAGAAGGATGTGTCTCCTTCACTGTGTTGTTTGTTAACCTTAAGAGCGCTCTAGGACGCTCCTATAAAAGGACGTTCTTTCAACTGAGGTAAATGATGTTATTCCCTGTTTTCATTCAGTTATGGTATAGCTAATCCTTCATGTTTTCTTTTAATGGTAGCTGCCTACAGTTTAGACTACGCTTCCTTACAGTTGGTCTCAACTTTCGTGTTGATATATATTCATGCTTTCATGTCTAAAATTTAGACAACGCATTATCTTGTGATTCAAAAGAAAGAGTTATGGTCGCTAAAATTGGAGTTCTACCTTCCCCCTTCACCCCGTCACACTTTAGAAATTTAGCATTTCTTTCATTAGGAATAACAATAACAGTATCATCGAGGAAGCCACAAAGCAACCTTTCTTGCATTGTTCTGATATATGGTTGGCTTTTGGAACTTCAAGGTTTCTTGAAAGGATGTTGATTTACTAAGCTGAAAGAGTGGTGATGAACGAGAATAAATGAGGGTTTTCATGCTCCTTGTTGTAGCATGTTTGAGCCGGTTAAGAGAAGCTTGTCAAAGAAATCCCCATACAAATCGACTGACATCATGTTGGAGGTTGGTTGGCTCCCAACCCAACCTTGGCTAACTGGGAGTGTTCCAAGTGCTTTTTCAACCAATATGAGCACATCAACTAATGAGCTTCTCCAGTCTCTTCTCTAGTTACCATGAAAGTGAATTTAAAGAATATGGTTTCGTGATATCTTTTCAAAATTTTATACTTAACTTTATCAATCAGTTGTAATTTCACATTGGTTGGCAACATTTACCATCATTTTTATTTAACTACTATAAATGCACAACGGTGTGAAAACTGACTGTTAATACGTTTAATATAAAATATAAAATTATATGTTTAAACTTATTTTAGACTGGGTTTAAGTGAAAAGGTTATTTTGTGGTTTAACGAAAAACACAAGTAACTGGAAAAGTCTGAATATGGTTATACTACAAAATGTACATGTAAGCCAACTCTAAGGATATGTTATCAATGCATTAATCAATATGAATCATTCATATACACATCAAACACATACATATGCGTTTATTATATTAAGTAGGATCGATGTGCTCTTAATGTTTACTTTTCTTTTGGCAGCTTGAAACCATAAATGGATTGAAGAAATAAAAGAAGAAATGAAATAAAGATAAGCTCAAAGTATGACACCATATCAATAAATATTTTATTAAAAAAATACAAAAGTAGATTTAATAAATAAATCATAAATTATTGAACTAATCTATTAGAAGTAGATGTAATAAATTAATCACAAGTACGTTAGCACGTGCATTGCACCTTTTCAGAAGGAATGGCATTATAAAATATTACACGTCCATATTTTGATTTTTCAAATAAATGTGGAAAATAGTGAGAAGGCCAAACTTAACAAAATTTTTGGCCAAAAGTTTGGTTTTTGGTCAAAAGGACGCATTTTAGTGTAAAGTGGAAATGAGCCCCTGAATTCCACATTTGCACTAAAATGTGGACTTTTTGCCAAAAACCTAACTTTCCATGCTTTTGGCCAAAGAATTTGTTAACTTTGTCCTTTAAAAGAAAATGCTCTAAATGACTTGACATGTACATAATAGCATAGTTTGTATGCATATACAAAAAATCAATCAGACATGTATAACTTGTGCATGTCGGACATGGATCTAGACAAATTCGATTATAGATTCCTATATGTTACTTGTATATGAATCATTTCCTCTCCTCCTTTTCGGAGCTTGAGACCGACATTACAGTAAAAGAAATTAAAGATTATGAACTTAAAAATGTTTGTAGGAGTAAGCAGTATACGGTTAAACCGAATTAACATACTAAGCCAATTTATGTCGGTTGGTTCGGTTTTGAAACGAAACTGATTTGACTTCGAACTTTAATTTTTTTATTGGTTTACCTGAATTAATGGAAATTTTATTGTATTATCTAATCGTACGGTATTGTAGTACTTCAAATAATTGTTTTGATGGAAAAATACAAAGGTAAATTACCAAAAGTAAAAGTAGGAAATTGACACAAGGACAAACTTTGGAAAAAAATGGCTAAATGACACCAAGTTTTTTTTTTTTAAGATTAAAGGATAAACTTTGAGAAATTTTAGGCTGAAGGGCAGTGCTAAATTGAACTAGCATTTTTTACAATGTAATGCTAGTGTAACCAACATTTCGGTATAGTGTAAAAACTGAATATAATGCTAAGTGTATTTAGCAATTTCCTTCAGATTAATTTTCTCCAAAAAATGTCCTTCAGCTTAAAATAAAACTAAGTGTCCTTCAAATTAATTTTTTTCTAAAATTTGTCTTTCGTCCTAATTACCCCTTGATGTACTATAAACTATCATGCTTTTATCCTCAAAGTAGCTGCAGTATCGGCTTTTGGCTCTACCTAAGCATTTAGGCTTTTTTTTTCCTGATTCGCTTTCTCCTGTCGGAAGTGTTGTTTCAGTGTCAAAATCACCAGCCGGGAAGAGTTCTTTGTTTGTTATTGTCGGCTATAATAAAAGTTCCTTAGAAGCTTCCGTCTTTGGCGGCTACAATCGAACTGAATTTGTTTTCTGCTTTCGGTTTTGAATTAAGCTTTCGAAATAAAGCCCTTCTTGCTTTCGGCATCAGATAAAGCGGAGTGGTGCCGGTCCAGTTTTACAATTGCTTTTAGTGTCATTTCTTTTATTTATGTGTTTTTTTTTCAGTATCGAATTTTTGTATTTGATTTCGGGGACGATTGTTATGGTGCTAGTGTCGCCCTGTTTGTATGAAGCCTATAAATAGGTGGGGTGTGTTTGTACAAAAAAGTAGATTTTTTGAAATTGAAAATATTTGTGTTCGCCATTATTGGGAGCTTTATTTCTCCATCCCCACTTACGATATCCATTGGTGGATCAACGGCTTAGAAGATCATCTTTCCGACATCAGTGGATCAATAGAGAGTTGGTGATCACGTTTCCGATATCTTCGAGATCAAAAGAAATTGTGTTTAACTGTTCATCTTGAGTTCATCGAGACCACAATTTCAAGTACCTTTCCGGCATCGTTTTGATCTATGAAATTGGGAATTATCTTGTTACTTTTGTATCCGATTAGATCAAATTAACAGTGATTTATGATTTGATAAGAATTCTTCAAGTTTCGAATGCGAAATTCAAAATCGTGACATTCCACTGTGTTAGTTTGATATCAGAGCTAAAGAAATTCTTTGGTTGGTTTTGCTTCAGATCGATAACCAATTCAGTTCGAAATCCGTTATTAGTCATCAATTTAGTGATTATAGGTTATTCGAGTTTCATAGTGGATTATCAAGATCAGCAGTAGTTTGAAGATTTTATTATTGTTCAAATTGGTTTAACGGAATACGAAGTACCATGTAGAAGATTGGATTTATTGGTTCATTATCTCGAGGATTTGAGAAGTGGATCATCGCTTCTATTTCCGATTGTGCTTGTTTCGATGATTTGGTTTAAAGAACGAAATTGCGTTTTAGAGTATTGTTCTACACTGTTCTGAAATGAGTTCGAATCAGTTGGGACAGTAAGTTGGTAATGACAAAGACATGGTAATGAAAGCAAGTTTGCTCCGATAGTGAATCAGTTGCGACAGTATGTTGGTAACGATGGAAACTTGGTAACGAAAGCAAGTTTGTTCCGAAAGTGAATCAGTTGCGATGGCAATAAAGTTGTTTAGTTAGCTAATTAGTTATGACAGTCAGGCTTTCAACAACAAGTGTTTTCGATAGTGAGTAGTTTTGAAGTCAAGTGTGATTATTTAATTGTGTGAAGTTTAAACCAAGCATTTGTTATCGTTTCAAGTTAAAATGTCGCCAAGACGTGGAAATAGTAATCGTAACGTAACGACCCGCATTTTACGTATCGGAGGATCATAAAATATATTCATTTAATTCCATGAGGGTTGGATCATTCTCATATTTTGATATGTTGCTCATAGGGATGTGAGACATGTGCATGAATTTTACCAATTTTGTTTGTGACCATTCTACCCTTATCAGTTTTATACATGACAAAACTTTTGACTGGGATCGAATCAGGTGCTGGGATCAATTTCATTGGAAAGAAAATGGTGTTGCCAATTCCGTAGAGTGGTCACTTTAAAGATTTGGTTCAGCGATTTGGGAGAAATCGCTGTTTTAGTGTTATACAGTTTTTGTACAGGTTTTGGCTAGTCATTAATGGGCTGAATTGGTGTGGCCCGTTAACATTAGTGAGCTGGTCAGAGGCTATAAATAATTGGGTTAGGGTCATGGAGAGGGGGTTACTTTTTCTCTCATTTGGTTGAGCTTGTGATCCCCCTTGCTCAATCAAATACACATTTCCACCATTAAAATTCTAGATCTACGCAAGAAGATCGAAGATTTGCATCAAAAAAGCTAGATCTACATCGAGTGGGGGAAGATCATATCAAATTGAGAGGTTTGGAGATTGATCATCGGTGTCCAGATTTGAGATTAGTCAGTTTAAAGTGATTTTGAAGAATTAGTGAGTGATAAGCATCTTGCGCACGGATACAATCAAGTATATGGATTGTATGATTATATGTTCATCATTTCAAGTTGTTTTCATGTAGATTTGATCGATGTAAGTATGATTTCAATTCCAAACACCATAGGATCTAGTCTAGAAACTTATAAATAGTATTTTTATGTTAATTCTATGTTTAGGTCCACTTATTGATTTGATTAATTGTTAAATCGTTGTTTTAATGCTTGTTGATTGAGTTGTTGTTGAAAAAGTCGGAGTTTGATTGGTTTTCTAGTATGGAATCGAGTCGTATTCAAGTGTGAAGATTAGTCGAAGTTTTGGGAATTCCACTGCATGGATCGGGCTAAATTATTGGTCATGGATCGGGCAGAAAAGTGGTCAATGGACTGGACAAAACTAGGTGGATGGATCAGAGGTGCTTAAGATGGATTGGTGGTGTTTGGGTGAGTTCTGGGCTTGGATGGGTGAGTTTTGGTAAAGACTTAATTTTCAGGTTTTAACGTTTGTTAAATGTTGTAGAAAGGCATAGATCGGGCACAAGTTCTAGTATGGATTGGTCACCAAAAATCAGTGGATTGGCATGAAAAAATGATGGATCGGGAATGTTTTGATGGTTTTGGCATAGGCTGGATTTTCTAGGTACGATAGAGCTTGAAAAAGTGGAAATTGGACAAACATCCCTATTACTATTCATAATTAGAACGACATCTGTAGTAAGTTTAAGATACAAAGCGGGTCCTTCTTTTTGATGTTTTGTGTTTTCTGAAGAAATTTGTGTGCTGCCATATAAAAAAAATTCAAAAAACTGCAAATATTCCCAGAAGATTACGGGAAAAAAAGTTGCACATATGTATGCAACTATTCATGAAGCAGTTTACACTAAAAATCTGCATGAATTCTTGCATACATGTATGCAACTATTATAATATATGCATGCATGTACGCAACAATTCATGCAGATTTTACATTGAAAATCTGCATGAATACTTGCATACATGTATGCAAGTATTCTGTTTTATTGCATTCATGTATGCAAATAAAGTTGAACTTAAATTTATGCCTATGGATTGTTGCATACATGTATGCATTTATTCTAAATAACTGCATACATGTATGCAAATAAATATGATACATGTATGCATTTATTCTAAATTATATCCATACATGTATGCATAAAAGTTAATACAGATGCATAACTGGAATATTTGCATACAAATATGCAAGAATTTCAAATATATGCAGTTTTTGATGTAATTAACTGCAGTTTCTCTGTTTTTTTTCTTTTTATTGTGTTTTTTTGATTGTTTTAACACTTAATTTTTTTTGATGTGTGCGTGTTTTATTTAATTACGAATTTACGTGTCTTTTTCATTTTTTTGATGAATTTTCAAAAAATAGGGATGTAATTTATAATAAGTTTTGGACCGAATGTGACATGAATTTTGAAACTTATTAGGGACTTGAGTCAAATGAACCCTTCGAAAAATGTAGTTAAATGTATGAATCGGTCGAAAAATCAGGACATGGATCGGACTGAGTTGCGCATGTCAAAAAGATGGATCGGGCAGAGTGCAACGTGATGGATCGGGCGGAAATCTTGGCTGTGGATCGGGCAAAATCAACAGCGTTTGAGAAACGCTATGGAAGGTGGATGGATCGGCCACTTCCTGAGCATGGATCGGGCGCTTAAACACGTGTGTTGCGCATGTGATTTTAGGCTATTTTGACGGATCGGGTAATAGCCGATCCCGAATTAAACATGTAGATATGATAGCATTTCAAAAAGCTGTGGAAAGCAGTTTTAAACGCTGTGGTATAAAAATTGAGCCAATGAGCCTGGATCAAGCTAGGAGATATGATAGCATTTTTGAAACGCTGTAAAAGGCTGAATTGAATACTGTATATGTTTTTCATAGCAAAAAGGCTGGAAATACTATTAAATGCAGTATCGATCAAACGAAGCTTATTTCTAGGTTAATGATGGTTATAGCTTCGATGTGAATTCAAGGAGGAATGTCCAAAGCTTCGTAAAGTGTTCGTTGATCGTCGTAATGCAACGATGTGAAGAGAACTCAAGGTTGTTTCGAAGCAGGGGTATAATGGGGATGCTAAAAAGATTGGAAGTTAGGCAATCGAATATCCTGGGTAGTACGAATGGGCCTAGTTGTCTTCGTCGAGTAAGGAAAACATACAAGTACGAATGGCGTATGTTGTTTCGTTAGAATCGGTGTTACCATTAGCCGTTGACGTACGAGGGATTGGTCAGTCATACGATTGATGATGGTTTCAAGGTAAGGTCGGCAGTGATAGCTAGAGTCATGGATGTTGTTTGTTTTGTTTGAACCGTCTTGTGTAGGTTGTTCGACATTGAAGGAGATATCTCTTGGGTTCCTGTCTTATGGTTGTTTAGATCTTCGGCACTACACTATAATGGCCATTTGACAACTCTTATTTTTTTCAACTGCCAACACTTATTTTTGTTGTAGACTAGTGACACAAATAGGTGTTGCTATAGTAAAAATATGTCACCAAAAATGTGCCAACACTTATATGTGTTGATATGCCTTGTCAACCCTTATATTTTGAGGGCAAAATTGTAAGTTCTCATCGATAACCTAATCGCTACCTCAACCCTCTCTCTCCGTCAACGCTTATTGCTCTGAAGGGCGCTTTATAAGCAAATAAAAATAAAATTGGACTTCGAATCGATATCATTATCAGCGATGATATCATCAGTAATACTAAGGATTTTGGATTTATCAAATCGGTATTAGTCTCTCAAATCCTCTTCCTACCCATTTCTCAATCATCGACTTCGAATTGGGCTACATCTATTTGGTTCACTCACTGGGTCGTTCTTCGACTTTAGAGACTCCAGCTTCGCAAATTAGGGGCAATCGGCTTTGTCTTTGTGTGAATTACGGTTTCAAGGAATCACGGCTTCTAGGAATCATGATAATAGGTAAGAAATCGATTTCACTTTCGTTGTGTTTCAAGTTAACTTGTTACATCAGATTTATGCAAAGATTGTTTATGTTTTCACACTTCTGTGTTTATTCATAAAGACATGGTCATTGGGAGATTCGCGTTTCAGATCTGACCTCCTTGATTCACTAAAGCCTTAGAAATTAGGCAATTGAGAGATTCGCGTTTCAAATTTGAAATATACAAGCGAGGGGGATATGTTGTATGCTGACAACAAATGCATAGGTGAGGAATGCATATCTAATTTGGAACATAATAGTATTTCGCATTTTTTAATTTCAATGGTAAATAACTGTGTTAATTACGATTAGGTAAAATTCATTTTTTTAATCACCTAGCCATGGCACACTATGTCCTAATTAGATGTATATAAATCACTTCACTTGTTTCTGGGATTTCGAGTTGTGTCTTGTATTATATGCCTTTTGGTCATAATGTTACTCAGTATAGGAGAATACTGATTGTCTTGTATACAATACTTTGTATATATGAGTTGTGTTAATGTGTAACGAGTCAGTTTGATGTATCATATGATTCTTCTTGTTATTTGTTTTCTTTGATTTTTTGTATTTCATTTCTTTATCCTTGTCTCTCTTTTTTTTTTGATGGGTTTGCCAGATACTGAAGCGTGCTCTTTAATTGTGCTACCTATATGAATGCCTCAGCCACTACTTCACCATAATGGTTATAAATTCAAGAAAAATCTGTTGCAACACCATTTATTCTGCAGTTATGATTTTTTATTGGAGAAGTTTAGCTAAGATACTGTTAAGATTCAAAATACATAAAATATCCATGTTTAAAAACATCGTAAATTAGGTTTTTATTTTTCAGAGTTCATTGAAAAAACATAAAAAATAACTATACATACACACTATGATCCTAGTAGGAGGGATGCTAGAATTTATGGTGTTTACTTTTATTCTATGAAAGACGTGTTTTGAGTTGCAAACTAAGTTTGCGCGCAACTGAGTTGCAAACTCAGTCTGCGCAATTGAGTTTGAACCTTAGTTTGCGCAATTGATTTTGCAACTCAGTTTGCGCAAAACTTAGTTGCAAACTAAATTTTCGCAAATCTGAGTTGAAACTCAGTTTTCGCAAAGCTGAGTTTGCAATTCAGTTTTGCGCAAACTGTGTTGCACAGTTTTGTGCAAACTGAGTTTGCACAGTTTTGCACATTTTATGAGGTTTGAACTTAGAACAAAAGAATTACTACTATCTTTTTGTGAAACGGATGTTCATAGTATTAATTATATATTCGTAAAATTTGATTTTATTTAGAATCCGTGGTTCAAAATTGTATAGGTATGTTGATGTGATGTGGCTGTAGAGGATGCTATACTACTTGTTCATGTTATGTGTATATATGAATATGCATGTAAACTAGTAACAGTAGTAGATGATATGGCAATTCTAATTTTTTTTCTCACTTGATATATATCTACAATAAAATGATTAACTACTTTCAGTGTATATGATATGGCTGCTGTGGTAGTGAATGTGGGAGAGGCATGTACAGCTGGTGCTCAGAAAAAACAATGGGTGTTTGTAACAGATGGATCTAAATGTAGGTCTTAAACGGAAATTGAAGATATCTATGATTGTTTTCTTGCTGTTAGCTTCAGCATTCCTGAAATAGATGATATATCAGGGGTACTCAGTCAGTGTCTTCCAGGGACTACGGTATGTAATTGTTATCCTATATTATTATATTTGGGTCTATGGTTATTGTATGCTGAATGAATTCTGATTGTACTTCATGTTGTTTAGCTCAATTGAGACTCAGTATATCCTAATACACCAGTCTTTTTACATGTGTACTAAATTTTGATTGGTTTGTGTAACTTCGCTCCGAATATGTCTGCTTATGCTTTTCTGATAGATGGCTATGTCTGTATGTCTTTGGTGGTGGATTTGTGGTATTGGTACCAACATATCTTAGCTGGTTTGAGCTTCACACATTAGGCTATATACCAAATAATGTCAGTTAATATGAATGATAAAGTCAAATGGATAGGAATGTCGAATATTTAAGGATGTAAGGAATTTAGATATATGCCTAATAAGACAAATTGCTGGATAGGCTGATCGTAGTCTGTTGTCTGTTCTCGCTTAATTTATCTTATCATCTTCTAAATTTCATGTAAACCAAATACAGAAAGGTATTCCATTGTGTTCCACAGCTTAATTATTTTTGTATTTGCATAATAGATTGCCTTTACTAATCTTGTCAAGCGAGCTAGAGATCAGGTGAATCATATTTGGGTAGCCGAGGCGGCAGAACTTTCTACATTTTCCGTCTGCTATAATATTCATAATGATGTTTTCTTCGAGGAAGCTGCCAGCTTTGCCATGCAGTGGGCACAAAATTCTTCGGCAGTAAACAAACAATGGAAACTATTAATCTCTATACCATTCTATTTTCTTGGCTAAATAGCAATAACATGAACACTGTTTAACAGTTGTATTTGGAACATGATCCTTTTGAACGACTTTGTAATTCATGAGCAATGATGTTTGTTAACAGTTCACTTTATTTTTTTTATCATTGTGTGGTGTGTAGATGCCATGGTCTATATAATAAGATGATTACCATTTGCTATGTTTTAAAAAAAAGGGGATGACTACCTTCTACTTTGGAATAAGTAGGAGGGTTGAGTCTAGCAACCTCAATATCTGGGCATTTTGTACCAAGTTTTTTTTTTTAGTTTTTCTTATCTACTAATTTAATTGATGCAGGTAATCCAGAAACTCAGGGAAAGGGTTTTACAAATTGTTGGTGATGGTTGATGCAAGAATTACAAGACCAATTACATCTACTCATCATCTTGGTTTCATCATAGTACTTCATATGTTTAACAAGTAAGCTTGCCTTTAATATGGCTGTTAAATCTATCTTATTAAATCTACCTGGATGTCATGCATGGTCATTGTTGGTGATGGTTGATCGTGGTTTCCCTAGGTTGAGTGGCACCTTGATTTTACCAATCAATGACTATTGTACTAATGTTCTAAATTCCAAAATACATAGCTGCTCCTTTCTTTAAACAAATTTAAAAAACATGTCCAATTTTTTATTTCAGCCAGACCGCAAGAACTTGCACTTTTGCAATGAAATAAAAATATAGTGAAAAAAGTATATTTTCTGTCATATTAAGTGCACGTTTGATCTTCAAAAAAGAAAAAGGGAACTTTTGTCAAACATAAATTTAGTGGTGGTTATTTAAAACATGTTTTTGAAAAGAAATTTCTATATATTAAGTTGATAATAAGGGACAGATCCCAAATTCCACTATCCATAATTGAACCTACACAATCAACACAAATAAATATTTATTTCCAGTAAATATTACCGATCACAACTGTAACAACCCGTATTTTCAATAACATGTTATAACATAAATGGAGGCAGAATTAAACTGTAAAATCTGAATCAAGGGAAACGGGCTATGCCATTGCGTTCGTCTCGGAAAAATACGCGAAATAGAGTCCGAGTTTTTGAAAATCGGAGTCCGTATGACCAAGATATGGCCTCGCGAAGTTTCACGAAAAATTCCCAAATTAAAGTATACTTAATTAAGTGAAATGGGTTGCGCAGAGAAATATATATATATTGATATATATATATATAATTGAAAAATAAATAAATATGCAAAAAATGTTCAAAACAGCGAATTGGGAGAGGGGAATAACCGAACCGGCCGATTTTTGAGGTCGACCCAAGCCCGCTGGGTCGACTAGGGGTTAATCCAGGGTGTTTGGCTGTCAACCCGTGGGCCGATTCGCTCAAATGCAGATTTTGCATTTGGATGGTTCTCATGGTTCATCTTTAATCTAAAGGCCCTAGATGGTTCCTACACTTGACTTCTTCCCCAAGACATGCTTTGATGGCTTGGATTGAATCTAGGTTTAATCCTATGGCCTAAAACACTTGCCTAATCTATAAATAAGACCCTAACCTATCCTAAATCCTCATTATTCATTCATGCAACTAAACTATGGCAAAATTTCACCTCTCATGGCCTCCACTCTCTTCATAAAATTTCTAAATGGTTTCTATGAGAGATTTTCCATGCATACAAGTGTTTTCAAGCTTGTATGAGTGTCATTAGCTTGCATTCAAGTCAAGTTTCTATCTTTGCATCATAAAGCAAGGGTTTTGATCATTTTGGCTCAAGGGTTTTTATGTTAGAGCTTGCATTTTGGGTCTATTTGATTGCATAAGGGCTTTGTCATATCTTTTGTGCCTTCATAGCAATGTAAGCCCTTTCCCTACTCTTAGATATTAACTATGAAGTTAAATGTTCATGTTGCAAGTTTGGGTTTGATCATTGAGTATGATACATGCTATCATGTCATGCAAGTTTATGAAGTCATTATCTTGATCTTGTGAGCTAAAAGCTACAACCTTTATGTTGAAATGTTGCATTAGGCAACATGAGAACCCTCATAACCTTTATGTCAACTTGCATATGAAGTCATAACCCTTATATGATGATATATGCGAGTTACTAGTCATCATTCCATATCTTTTGTCACCATGATTCGCTTATGTGCCAAGTTTGGGTTTATGCATGTTTTGAGGCTTAAGAATGTAACATGCAAGTTAATGAACACATTTGTGCCTCATTTGCCACCATGATTAACTTGTGGCTTAATATCCATTTTTGTCATGCTTTTGCCAAGTCTCTTCTTTTAATCCATTACGTTGTCGCGAACGTATATGCGAGTTTAAAAGCGTTGGGTTATGTTATGGGTAATTTCTAATGACATGAAAATACAACTTGAAAACATGACTTGAAATATAACATGGAAGTTGACATGTAAGTATGCATAAAAACATAAGCTTGGGAATTTACCTATTAAGTTAGGTCTACCCTTTGGGAATTTACCTATTAAGTTAGGTCTACCCAAATGCTTGAAAACTTGTAACATGTTTTGGGAAACATGATGGACATGACACTTAGATAATATAAGTGTGGCCAACTCGAGGTTGGGTTGAGTTTGCAACGTAAAACTACCCGGAACCGACCGGCCTAACTAGTAGTTGCAAACAATAGGACCCAATGTGAGAAGTTGGTCATGTTGTGCTTGAACCCGAGGTTAGACCAAGTTGTGGTGTAAAGCTACCCGGAACCGACCGGCTTAACTAGTAACCACAACAAAGTCTAATGTGAGAGGTGAAGGTGCATTAAGTAATTAATGCCACATGATAGGTTTAAGTTAATTTGATTAATGACTCTTAACCAAATATGACATGGACAAATGGGTTAAGTAATTTGATTAGGCTAATGATACTTAACAAAACATGACAAGGTTGGGTAGGTTAAGTAACTTGATTTGCCTAATGACACTTAACCATTTTTATATGACTAGTGGATGGGGTTAAGTTAACCAACACTTAATCAATCCAACGCGATAACTTGGTAAGGTTAAGTAAGTTTTCTTAGTGACGCTTAACCGAAAAATACGGTTAACGAATGGGGTTAAGATTAGACTCAACTAGTCTAAACATGGAAATCGGATGGGGTTAAGTTAGCCTAGACTTAATTAATCCCACTTGGTAGTTTAATGGGGTTAAGTTAAACACTTAACTAATCTAAACATGATGAATTGATGTGGTTAAGTGACCTATACTTAACCAATCTAACTCGTGAATTTATTAAGGTTAAGTTAACCTATACTTAACCGATCTAACGTGAAAACATAATAAGGCTAAGTCACGAATCGCTTGAATACACTTGACCGATTTGACTGAGTAAATTGATAGGGTCAAGTTTATATATACTTAACCAATCTAGAATGATAATTGGATGAGGTTAAGTCATGAATTGCTTAATACATACTTAACCAACGTGAGCATGGTTTGTAGGGTTAAGTCTTGGACTTGGATACTTAGCCAATTTTGACATGATTTGAAGACGGGTTAAGTCTTGGACTTGGATACTTAGCCAATTTTGACATGATTGGTAGACGGGTTAAGTCATGAACTTAAGTGACACTTAATCCATTATGTAAACCCTAGTTCCGAGGATAGGGGATAACCGTAGTTAACAAGGATAACGGGAATAAGGCTAAGTGGTAAACCTTAGTTGAGGAATAACTAAGTAATGATTCTTAGTCAAGGAAATTTAGACCAGTTCATAGATAGATGAGTAACCTGATACGGTAGGTCATCGTTTAAGTATACGAGTAGGAGCAAGTATCTGATTTAGATAAAGGCTCCAGCGAACTGGGTAACGAAGCAGCGGCTTCGGGGAACGTGAGGGTATTCTTGGTATCCCTCTATGAGCTGCCAGGTGATTATACTAGGCTCATGAGAGGTTAAGGTCTGCGTTAGAAGAACCAAGAGTATGCCTTGGTTGCTATGCGAGCGACCTAAAGACGGGGATGGATAGGGGATAGTCGACGATACACGGTCGTACCCTAGATAGCATTTCGTCAGACTACCTACCATCTTTGGTCAAGCGTGTACGTACAGAAAGGAAGAGAACACCCAATAGACCATATTTGCTATCTAATTATGGTTGCGGTAAGGCTAGGATTGTGGGTTGGCCAGTAGTGTGTTCTCATACAGGATTTATCCTGTCTTGTCTTTCACTAGTTGAGGGAGGGGTCGCGTGGGACCATAGCCACGTATAGAAAAACAGACCTTAGCATCTGCATCGGCAGATAAATCGAAAGCTCCCGACCGAGTCCTGTATTTCTCGATCTGCCCTGTGACAGGACTCGGATGGCACGATGTGATACATGTGCATACAGTCATGGAAAACGATTCACGATGAATGCGTGGGAAAAAGGGCGCGGTTGACGGTTAGCGTAAATCCCAGTGGCCCTGGGTGGTTGAACCAAAACCGAGATACGAAAACGTGCAATAGGTAAGCGTAATCCCTAGTGGACCTAGGTAGCATAAGTCCTAGTTGTACAAACGATAATTCATGTTGGAAGACCCTAGCTAGGTTTAGGGTAACAGTCCAAACCGATCTTAAGGATCATGGAACTATGTTAAAGTAATGTAGAATCTCATGGGAAAGCCCGTATGGTCTACGGAAAGGGACTGAACATTTACATGGAATAAAACATACAAGTTGAGTAACCTATATATGCGATATATTAGGTTGACATGGACCATTACACGACTTTTGAGTGAGGGTCATTCTTGGTTATGCAGAGCTAAAATGCAGGATAGATATCATGGGACGTTATACGTGATAGATATCTTGGGGATATTATACTTGATAGAAACCTGACGATGTGATACCTTGTTTTATCTTGACATCGTAATTTATCATGACACCTTAGTTTATCTGAGTTCAGTAGTTCATCCTGTTATTTTGATTTAGCTTATCTATCTTGTCATCATGCTTATGTTCATCTCAGTTTCTCATGTCAGTTAACTTTACTAGTTTTTATGCTAATAGTAGATAGGGCTTACTCAGTCTTTTTGACTGACCCGTTTTGTTTCGCCTCTTTTCTTCCGTTTCCCCCCAGGTTACAGGGAGGAAATACTGTTGTTTAGTTCAGACTTCTTCTGCTTGAAGGTCATCATGAATGGCTTGGACTTTTCTTGGCTAATGGCTACTTTACTGTTTTTACTTGGGGAATAATTTATGAAAATGTCTTTATGCTTCTTTACTATTGCAAGACAGGTTTTGATGTACTCTGATGTAAAAGGCTTTAGACCTTATTTATTCATGTTATGAAAGTTTGATTTTACTTCCGCTATTTTTATATGTTCTGTCTTGTGATATTTCTGTGCATGTTTACCAATAATGCCCCTCTAAAGCTAGTGCATTCCTTTGCGAGTGACCCTAGCGGAGGCGGGGTGTTACACGTGGTATCAGAGCAGAAGGTTACCAGACTGGGCAAAAGTTTTTAAAGACCTTCTGAAAACTATTTGAAAATCGTTTACAAAGAAGCATTTTTTCAAGAAAATTTTTCTTTTAAAAGAAAAAGGCTATTCCCCAAAGGCCATTAGCACTATCCTTGTTTCCTTAATTGAGTCTCTTTTCCTTTCTTTCCTCCATCTGTAGTCACAGTAGTTTTAACTGCGACTAGTCTTTTCTACCTACGAAAGTGCTTTCCATACGATGGAGGTGGTTCTCGAGAGACCAGTGGCCACGTTATAAGAAAGGATCATGAGAAAGAAGGATAAAGGATACGAGCTTAAGGATGAGCAACTTGTTGGTATGGCTTAGTCCTCAAAGGAGGGAGAAAGATGAACAATGAAACCCATGACGAGAGAGTACCTTTGGCATGGTAAAACGGGGCGGATAGTTAAGTATTATGGGACAAGGACAAGATCATCGGGAGGGCAGTAGTATGCTCTCATTTCTAGAGTACCTCGGAAGGAGGGTAACGATCTTGTTAAAGGTTTAGCTTTTCTTCTCTATCATCCCGTTAGGACTTCGTTGTTCGTATCATTTAAGTCTGCTTCGATAGTTGAGTCTCTACACCTTAAGTACTAGCGTAATAGAGAATCCCATTTTTGTCTCAAAGTCCTATTGGAGAATCAGTCCATTTATACATGACTTGTTTGGATTTGGGAATGTCTATGCCAAGTGTTGAGTTTGGAAATAATGCTTATGTTTATAAGCTATGGATGGATTCTAGGGATGAAGTGGTTATCCAGTAGGGGGTGCCACTCTCGGTTTTGATAGGAGGGTAGTTAGACCTTTTGACTAGCCTTGGTAATGCCCTCGAAGTATCGGGTAACCTTTTTGAGGTTCTGTCATGACTAGTTACTTAGAATCCCTTGATTCCTTTATTGGAAATTTGAAGCCCGATCGAGTGGTGTTCACCAATAAGACGGATGGTTTACTTCATTTATGCATGGGTTATAGAGATCACCCTAGTAAGTGCGCATGATAACCTGATTGACATCTATTTACTTTCAAGAGAAAGTTCTTCTACATGGAATGCCTTATAGTATATAAACGAGATCCAAGATTCACTAGTGAATTTTGGAAAGCTTGCATGAGATCATGAGTACGCAGTCATGTTTGCGTCAAGTATTCTAGGAAAAGGATAAGTGCAAGTGGAACGAGAGGCGACGAGGAAATGAGTTCCAGCTCATGTTATGGAAACAGGAATAAGAAGCTACAAAATCGCGAAGTTAAAAGACGACTTTGATGGTCAAAGACTAGATACGTGCATGATATCTCTTTTTGGGAGTATATCCTTGATCCCTGTTTTCTGTAGAGCTTACTTGTAGGCTATCTTTTGTGGACATCCTCTCGGTCCTATTCTCCGTTACAAACCCTGTAAGGAGTTTGTCCT
This sequence comes from Allium sativum, assembly GCA_030737875.1. Classification (NCBI taxonomy): domain Eukaryota; kingdom Viridiplantae; phylum Streptophyta; class Magnoliopsida; order Asparagales; family Amaryllidaceae; genus Allium; species Allium sativum. The sequence goes on from CM060926.1 coordinate 297,558,987, forward strand.
GTTTATCTTCTCGACCCTGTTTCAGGGAATTCTAGGTAGAACCCTATGGATGTAAACATGTATTTGAAACATGTTATGATTGATATGGTTGCAAGTGGTTGCAAGTGGTTGCTCGTGGATGCGCGAATACACATTAGATACTAGCTCGACTCGGTCACATTTCATATTGCATATGCACGAGTATTTATACTTGTTTATGGATGAAATCGAATGTATTATCATGCGGTTGTTGCATATGAATGAATGATTGTGCACGCATATAGTATCTATATGACTAGGACTATTTGCATACATGTTGGATTCATGGCACTATACATATTTTGCATTAGAAAGATTATTCAGGCCTGATCATTAGCATTAGCTAAGGAACATGTACACACACGTTTTGCATATATTCATACAGCATTAGAAATCATCTAAGGACAATGGTTGCTTGTGGATGATGTTTTGAGTAGATGGACGATGGATGGTAGGATATGTTCTTCCTAACTTGGAGATTTCGGGGACGAAATCCTAAAAGGTGGGGAGAATGTAACAACCCGTATTTTCAATAACCTGTTATAACATAAATGGAAGCAGAATTAAACTGTAAATTCTGAATCAAGGGAAACGGGCTATGCCATTGCGTTCGTCTCGGAAAAATACGCGAAATAGAGTCCGAGTTTTCGAAAATCGGAGTCCGTATGACCAAGATATGGCCTCGCGAAGTTTCACGAAAAATTCCCAAATTAAAGTATACTTAATTAAGTGAAATGGGTTGCGCAGAGAAATATATATATATTGATATATATATATATATATATAATTGAAAAATAAATAAATATGCAAAAAATGTTCAAAACAGCGAATTGGGAGAGGGGAATAACCGAACCGGCCGATTTTTGAGGTCGACCCAAGCCCGCTGGGTCGACTAGGGGTTAATCCAGGGTGTTTGGCTGTCAACCCGTGGGCCGATTCGCTCAAATGCAGATTTTGCATTTGGATGGTTCTCATGGTTCATCTTTAATCTAAAGGCCCTAGATGGTTCCTACACTTGACTTCTTCCCCAAGACATGCTTTGATGGCTTGGATTGAATCTAGGTTTAATCCTATGGCCTAAAACACTTGCCTAATCTATAAATAAGACCCTAACCTATCCTAAATCCTCATTATTCATTCATGCAACTAAACTATGGCAAAATTTTACCTCTCATGGCCTCCACTCTCTTCATAAAATTTCTAAATGGTTTCTATGAGAGATTTTCCATGCATACAAGTGTTTTCAAGCTTGTATGAGTGTCATTAGCTTGCATTCAAGTCAAGTTTCTATCTTTGCATCATAAAGCAAGGGTTTTGATCATTTTGGCTCAAGGGTTTTTATGTTAGAGCTTGCATTTTGGGTCTATTTGATTGCATAAGGGCTTTGTCATATCTTTTGTGCCTTCATAGCAATGTAAGCCCTTTCCCTACTCTTAGATATTGACTATGAAGTTAAATGTTCATGTTGCAAGTTTGGGTTTGATCATTGAGTATGATACATGCTATCATGTCATGCAAGTTTATGAAGTCATTATCTTGATCTTGTGAGCTAAAAGCTACAACCTTTATGTTGAAATGTTGCATTAGGCAACATGAGAACCCTCATAACCTTTATGTCAACTTGCATATGAAGTCATAACCCTTATATGATGATATATGCGAGTTACTAGTCATCATTCCATATCTTTTGTCACCATGATTCGCTTATGTGCCAAGTTTGGGTTTATGCATGTTTTGAGGCTTAAGAATGTAACATGCAAGTTAATGAATACATTTGTGCCTCATTTGCCACCATGATTAACTTGTGGCTTAATATCCATTTTTGTCATGCTTTTGCCAAGTCTCTTCTTTTAATCCATTACGTTGTCGCGGACGTATATGCGAGTTTAAAAGCGTTGGGTTATGTTATGGGTAATTTCTAATGACATGAAAATACAACTTGAAAACATGACTTGAAATATAACATGGAAGTTGACATGTAAGTATGCATAAAAACATAAGCTTGGGAATTTACCTATTAAGTTAGGTCTACCCTTTGGGAATTTACCTATTAAGTTAGGTCTACCCAAATGCTTGAAAACTTGTAACATGTTTTGGGAAACATGATGGACATGACACTTAGTTAATATAAGTGTGGCCAACTCGAGGTTGGGTTGAGTTTGCAACGTAAAACTACCCGGAACCGACCGGCCTAACTAGTAGTTGCAAACAATAGGACCCAATGTGAGAAGTTGGTCATGTTGTGCTTGAACCCGAGGTTAGACCAAGTTGTGGTGTAAAGCTACCCGGAACCGACCGGCTTAACTAGTAACCACAACAAAGTCTAATGTGAGAGGTGAAGGTGCATTAAGTAATTAATGCCACATGATAGGGTTAAGTTAATTTGATTAATGACTCTTAACCAAATATGACATGGACAAATGGGTTAAGTAATTTGATTAGGCTAATGATACTTAACAAAACATGACAAGGTTGGGTAGGTTAAGTAACTTGATTTGCCTAATGACACTTAACCATTTTTATATGACTAGTGGATGGGGTTAAGTTAACCAACACTTAATCAATGCAACGCGATAACTTGGTAAGGTTAAGTAAGTTTTCTTAATGACGCTTAACCGAAAAATACGGTTAACGAATGGGGTTAAGATTAGACTCAACTAGTCTAAACATGGAAATCGGATGGGGTTAAGTTAGCCTAGACTTAATTAATCCCACTTGGTAGTTTAATGGGGTTAAGTTAAACACTTAACTAATCTAAACATGATGAATTGATGTGGTTAAGTGACCTATACTTAACCAATCTAACTCGTGAATTTATTGAGGTTAAGTTAACCTATACTTAACCGATCTAACGTGAAAACATGATAAGGCTAAGTCACGAATCGCTTGAATACACTTGACCGATTTGACTGAGTAAATTGATAGGGTCAAGTTAATATATACTTAACCAATCTAGAATGATAATTGGACGAGGTTAAGTCGTGAATTGCTTAATACATACTTAACCAACGTGAGCATGGTTTGTAGGGTTAAGTCTTGGACTTGGATACTTAGCCAATTTTGACATGATTTGAAGACGGGTTAAGTCTTGGACTTGGATACTTAGCCAATTTTGACATGATTGGTAGACGGGTTAAGTCATGAACTTAAGTGACACTTAATCCATTATGTAAACCCTAGTTCTGAGGATAGGGGATAACCGTAGTTAACAAGGATAACGGGAATAAGGCTAAGTGGTAAACCTTAGTTGAGGAATAACTAAGTAATGATTCTTAGTCAAGGAAATTTAGACCAGTTCATAGATAGATGAGTAACCTGATACGGTAGGTCATCGTTTAAGTATACGAGTAGGAGCAAGTATCTGATTTAGATAAAGGCTCCAGCGAACTGGGTAACGAAGCAGCGGCTTCGGGGAACGTGAGGGTATTCTTGGTATCCCTCTATGAGCTGCCAGGTGATTATACTAGGCTCATGAGAGGTTAAGGTCTGCGTTAGAAGAACCAAGAGTATGCCTTGGTTGCTATGCGAGCGACCTAAAGACGGGGATGCATAGGGGATAGTCGACGATACACGGTCGTACCCTAGATAGCATTTCGTCAGACTACCTACCATCTTTGGTCAAGCGTGTACGTACGGAAAGGCAGAGAACACCCAATAGACCATAATTGCTATCTAATTATGGTTGCGGTAAGGCTAGGATTGTGGGTTGGCCAGTAGTGTGTTCTCATACAGGATTTATCCTGTCTTGTCTTTCACTAGTTGAGGGAGGGGTCGCGTGGGACCATAGCCACGTATAGAAAAACAGACCTTAGCATCTGCATCGGCAGATAAATCGAAAGCTCCCGACCGAGTCCTGTATTTCTCGATTTGCCCTGTGACAGGACTCGGATGGCACGATGTGATACATGTGCATACAGTCATGGAAAACGATTCACGATGAATGCGTGGGAAAAAGGGCGCGGTTGACGGTTAGCGTAAATCCCAGTGGCCCTGGGTGGTTGAACCAAAACCGAGATACGAAAACGTGCAATAGGTAAGCGTAATCCCTAGTGGACCTAGGTAGCATAAGTCCTAGTTGTACAAACGATAATTCATGTTGGAAGACCCTAGCTAGGTTTAGGGTAACAGTCCAAACCGATCTTAAGGATCATGGAACTATGTTAAAGTAATGTAGAATCTCATGGGAAAGCCCGTATGGTCTACGGCAAGGGACTGAACATTTACATGGAATAAAACATACAAGTTGAGTAACCTATATATGCGATATATTAGGTTGACATGGACCATTACACGACTTTTGAGTGAGGGTCATTCTTGGTTATGCAGAGCTAAAATGCAGGATAGATATCATGGGACGTTATACGTGATAGATATCTTGGGGATATTATACTTGATAGAAACCTGACGATGTGATACCTTGTTTTATCTTGACATCGTAATTTATCATGACACCTTAGTTTATCTGAGTTCAGTAGTTCATCCTGTTATTTTGATTTAGCTTATCTATCTTGTCATCATGCTTATGTTCATCTCAGTTTCTCATGTCAGTTAACTTTACTAGTTTTTATGCTAATAGTAGATAGGGCTTACTCAGTCTTTTTGACTGACCCGTTTTGTTTCGCCTCTTTTCTTCCGTTTCCCCCCCAGGTTACAGGGAGGAAATACTGTTGTTTAGTTCGGACTTCTTCTGCTTGAAGGTCATCATGGATGGCTTGGACTTTTCTTGGCTAATGGCTACTTTACTGTTTTTACTTGGGGAATAATTTATGAAAATGTCTTTATGCTTCTTTACTATTGCAAGACAGGTTTTGATGTACTCTGATGTAAAAGGCTTTAGACCTTATTTATTCATGTTATGAAAGTTTGATTTTACTTCCGCTATTTTTATATGTTCTGTCTTGTGATATTTCTGTGCATGTTTACCAATAATGCCCCTCTAAAGCTAGTGCATTCCTTTGCGAGTGACCCTAGCGGAGGCGGGGTGTTACAACAACATCTTATATCATCCCAATTCCGAATTTTAGATTGCATGAAATGATGTATACATTGTTATTTGTAAGAACTTAAAACGTTAAAATTTCATGTTCCATTTTGCTTGTGTTTCCATCTAACACGTACAACACATCTAATGCATTCACCACATTGAAATGATGCCTTCGCTGCTGTGGTGTGTACGAAAGCCTGAGAGCACTGCGTCCATTGTTGTTTGCAGCCTTGGCTCAGTTTGCATGAAAACTGAGCCTCGGCTCAGTTTGCGCCAAAACTGAGCCGGCACAGTTTTTGCCAAAACTAAGTCTCTTAATTTTACTGAGTCGAAAGGCTCGGTTTCTTAACTGAGCCTTCCGGTTCGAAACTGAGCCTTCTGGCAATAACCATCTTTTAGATTTCAACATACAGTGCGTTCGTTGTATAATTAGCAGTTTTCCATGGCAATGACACTTATATATCATCTTGTACACAATTTTGTTTTCTTTTTTCGATGTAACTTTTCTAGAATTAAGTGAGTTTTAAGTTGTAACAAAACATTTATTTTCCTTTTCCTAAGGAATTAAAGTGTTCTCAATATCTACGACAAATCTGTATCTGACATCTCCTTTCACCAGTCGCTCCACTGCAGTGTTTATATAACTCATCAGTATGGTCTCTGTCTCCAAATTTGAATTTTTAACCTCTGTTCCTACTTCGATTACCTCTCCCGTTATCTCATGCCCAGGAATAAGAGGATAAATGGAGAATCCATGGTCGTTTTTGGCATAGTGCAGATCAATGTGGCATATCCCATAGTAAAAAATTCTCATTGTGACATCAAATGCACCATTGCCTCTTCTTGTAAAGGTAAATGGAATCGTCTTGTACACAAATTGTCATTCGAGATGAAATAAGATCCAAAGCCATTAATATGAATGTGAAAAACTAGGCATTGTTTTTTGATTGACTTAGCCTTTGGCGGCGTTCGTTCTCTACCAAAAATTTTCTTCCAACCTTAGGTATGTATTAATGTTTATGTCATTCTATATAAATAACCAAGCACTCATGTTTACTTGCACCCTAATATTCAGCAGAATGTTTATGATTTAGAGTCCTAAAACAAACACAAAGCAACATCTTTTGTTTTTTAAGTAAAAGCTGCTCCCACTCAAAACCATATGATCATTTTTATCATGTTCATACTTAGTTCTTCTTTTTATTTTACGAGATACTATAGGATAGTATGCGGTCATTAATACTTTTGTTTTCCTCTGTTTCAAATAATGTTTAAAATGTTGGCCTCATGTTTTAATGAATAAACAGTTAACACATGTTCTTTGCTCTTAATTTAATGTTAGCTAGGGAACCATAATTACTTAGCCCTTTATTATTATGAGTGGGTCATTTCGTTTTACTTCGTTGCTGACATGTTTTTGATCTTTCTTTTCACCATCCAGGCTCTTAAATTGAGCGATGAACTTCATCTCAATAAAATATGTGGTAGGCTGCTGGTTTCTGCAAACAGGGAGGTATGTTTTTCTGCTGTAACATATAGGTCTTTAAAATTTATATGACTTTAATGTTTGCATCCTACTGGTAATTGGTAAACAAAAGTCAAAATTGAGCAAAGATTTAGGAATTGAACCTAAAAATAATTTAAGATTTCGTTTCGAAATTGGACAAGGTTGAAGGTAAATTCCTATATGATTTTGTGTTTTTTATTTAAATTGAACCTCATGTTAGACATATGAATATGAGTGAACTCCTTACTTGATCTTATCTTTAGTGTGAATTTAGCCTTGTGATATATGTTGTACGAGTTCAGTCTGATGATATATGACAAGGGAAATTCACATATATACAGGCACTTTCCTTAATGAGGAACGCCACATCTTCTCAAACGAAGGATAGATCACCAGAATTTAAGAGCAGGGAGAAACATAGTTTTACTCCTCCGTTGACAAGCTTGTGAATTCCACAGGGAAATGGTTTTCATTTTTTTTTGGCATAATAATAATAATTAAAACTCAATCTTAATCAATATCTTACTGCCGCAACATGTCACTAATATTACTCACCAATATCAATTAAAATTGTGTCACTGTTTCTAATGTTACTATCTGTTATTACTTGGCATTGCGCTGTTTTGCTTATGTTTACCTGAATTTTCAGTTTTGTAGACTGAATTTCCTCAGTTTACTAAAACTAAGATGAGTCGACTTAGTTTGGAAACTGTTGCAAATCTACGACTCGGTTTGCAAAAAACTGAGTTGACTCAATTTAGATTTTGCAAACTGAGCTCGACTCGGTTAGCAAACCGAGTCGGCGACTCATATTGCAAACTGAGGCAAGACTCAGTTTGCAATGTGAGTCACTGACTCGGTTTGCAATTGTTGTTGCCGACTCGGCTTGCAAAAACCGAGTTGCTTCAATTTTTGCAAAGCAAACTGAGTCGGCAACTTCTTTTTTGCAATCTGGGTCGGTGATTCAGTTTTGCAACTCCAAATTTGCTTATAAATACACTTGTTTTTTATCAGTTTTGCAACTTGTTATTCCTGTAAAAATGAGTGCAATTATATTTTGTAGGCACTTACGGAGGAGGAAGACAGAATTTGGAATGTAATGACAATGAGAAAGCAAATAAGTGTGATCTTGACAATGATCCAATTGTCCAAAGTTTTTGGTTCTGATAAAAAGAAAAATTATTGTCATGTAATTGGCTCCTATTTTTTCGTAAAGCAAGTAAAGATGATACAAGCTTCAAAAGCAATTGCCGACAAGAATAAAAATCATATGGTCCACGTTTCGCCTTCGCAACATCTAAAATTCTATGAGAAAACAAACAATTTGAAAAAAGTGGACTTAATGTTAAATAGTTTCAATGATGATGGTGGTAAAGCACTTGAGACAAATGCTAAGTCTAATGCTTCTCTGAATCATACTACGAGGTTTTTAGTGGATCATGTTATCCAATAATTCATTCTATTTATTACAAGAACTTGATACAGCTAATATAGTCGATAGTGAGCTTGTTTAGTCATCCATGTTAAAGAATAATGGGAATTCTGGATAATAAAGCAAAGAAAGAATAAATGGAAAGCTATCAGTTTATGATATCATATAGCTGGATATTACTTTTCGCAAATATATATACAACAACTTCTTGCCTATTATTGGTTTGTGGGCTTAGTTTATGGACTGTATTTATAAAGCCCATTACACCAATTTAATTATTATAAATAGAGGTTTACTCTTTACAACTTTGTATAAATTCAATTACAATAATGAAATAACAAAAGCTTATTTTTTCTTCTGCATCCGCTGATCTTCTTTGTTTTCGTGGTATCAGAGCTTTTTCTTGGCTTAACAGCCACTGATCTAGCTTCTTCAACTTGAGAGCGTATTAAGAAGCTTTCTCCTCAGATTAATTTTCATCACCAGATAAAGTCGATTACTGATAGTGTTTGCGCTGCCAACCTTGTCAATTCGGTTTCACCTAACATGCCTTGCCAAAAACAGATCAATGGGCTGCATCCACCATCAGCAATCTGTTATTTTTCTAACCGAAAACCAATTCAAAGAATCAAGAGCCGCTTTAGAAATTACTGTAACACCCCGTAATTTTAAAATATTAAAATTAACAAATTAAAAAATACTTAATTTTTAGAAGAAGAATTAAGGGAAACGGGCTGCGCCATTGCGTTCGTCTCGGAATTCTGCTTGGGATATTATAAAGACCCTCATTCTATGCATCGGAGGATCGTATAATATTTATTTCTTTTTCATGTGAAGTCGTATGGTCTAGTAGCTTTGGGAGACGACTATTGGAGTCATTTCCCATGTTCATGATTTTTGTTGATTTTTAAATGACCGTTTTTACCTTAGCTGATCTTGTTTCGACCATAACTTTTGGTTGGAAAGGAGTTTAGACCTTACACCACTTCCATTAGATTCGGATGATGGTTTACCTTTCCGTAGAGTGGTCACGTTAGCCAAATGGACTTACCGTTTGGGAGATATGGCTGAATTAAGGTTTAAAAGATGAAAAACAGCTTAACCTGCTTAATTGGGTCATTAACAGCTAGGCCCAGTGGGGGATTTCGGGATTTGGGATACTTAAGGGCTGTTAGGGTTAGAGATTTCGGTTTTAGTCACCTTCCAGCAGCTACTTACATTTTAGAAACCCTAACAATGGCCTCCAACATCTAGAATCATCTCTAATCACCGTTTAATCAAGGATTAGCCTCACCTACACCAAATCAAGGAGAAATAGCACCAAAGCAAGGTTGGAGCTACTATTAGACATTGGTATTCGTCCAAATCAGTGGAGTTTCAGTTCTGTAAGTTTTATTTGTGGCCAAGGCGAGTGATTAGCTTTGTTTTTACCTATATTACAGTTAATTAGGGTGATTAGTGTTAATTAACGAAATTATGCAAGATTAAATTCTAGAAAAATGTTTAGAAATTCATAAATATTATTTTAGACCTCTGTTAGGAGTTTCGGTTGATTTTGTTAAGGTTTGTTGATCCTATCATTAGTTATGCTTAAATACAATTAAGGGGAAAACACAGGTTTTTGGGTATATTTGATCCATTTTACATGCTATGATTGTTGTTTTGGTGTTTGTGGTTGATTATACATGTTGCTATGACTATATGGTATGCTTTGTAATTGATTAGAAAAGCCAGAATGGTCGAAAACGCCGTCGTATGGCGTAAAACAGTCGCTGGAAAAATTGCAGGAAATGTGCAGGGTTTCGGATCGGATCGGATTACAGGGCTCGAATCGGATAGAAGAACCGGGTAAAGACATTCCAACCAGACCGGAACTTGGCCAAAGAGACTTGGCGAGAAGGAAGGACATTCTCTTAGGGTTGGAGTTCGGTCGGAGATCGGATCGGGTCTGAATGGAACATGGGATCGGATTGGAATGAACAAGCTGGAGCAAGAGGGACGAATGGAACCAAGGGGCAAAGCACCGAACCGAACCGGACTAAGACCAGGAGTGCCAAACCGAACTGATGTGACATGGAGGACCTTATATATCGAACCGAACCAGATTGATGGCCAGGAACTGGAGTAAGCCGAACCGAACCAGGGAAGGATAATCAAACTGAACCGCATATGGAGGCTGAACCGAACCGGATTGGAGCTGCGATTATGCGATGATTCTTCTGAAGACCAACTCCAATTCGACCAAAACCCGAGATGCAAAGGAAGTCCAGATGGGAAGTTATTACTCAGGATCCAAATGGGATCAACACGTTAACTTTATGAGTTGGACTTTGCTGCGGGACATATGCAAAGGGGTTATCGATGTCTATAGCTTTGATTCACCACCAAGACGGATGTTAGGCTACGTATCAGTGCAGTGGGGTAGTTATTACTCCATGGGACAGAGTGATCGTAGCAAGGCTATGAGCCAGTGTAGTGGAGTTGTTATGACTTCATGGGGCAGAGTGGACATAGCAAGGACTAGTGGCTATGGATCAGTGCAGTGGAGTAGCCGTGACTCCATGGGCAGAGTGATCATAGCAAGGATTTGGGTGATCGAAGCAGTGGATGTCGTATGATTTACGCACTGAGTGAGAGATGTGAGGATGGTTGCTATGATTGATTGTTTGCCATCACTTTGTCATGCATACCCCCACCCCCTGTATTCTTTACACCATATGTTAATGGCACCTTAGAGTATTGTACGGTATGTAATGCTAACTCTTTTGTTGCAGGTCCAGGTTCAGGTATGGTTTAGTATACCTGTTATTGTTCTGTTTTGCTGCTTGTCGCTCATACCAGACTTTTGTCTGACCCAGAGTTTTATGTCTCTTCTTATTACTCTGGGTGCTCTTAAACGGGCAGACTAGAGACAGGTTAGCTAGTTGTGCACAAGTAGGTGTCCGGAGACGAGCATGAGGCTTACACGTATTATTCCTATATATCCTCCCTGTGTCGCAGCTGGTCACTACTTTGGGCATTAGTAGTGTACCTTCTTTATTTTTCTTTAGAGACAGTTTTCAAAAGTTGTAATAATGATGATGTGGAACATAAGCTGTATTTGGATTTTCCGCTTCTATGATGTTTAGTTTTCAAGATATGCACTGTCTCGCCTGTTTTATGTCAAAGTATGTTATTATTATATTTTATTCCATGTGCGGTGAGACATTCCACAGGTTCTTTGTTAGTTCTTCATCTTCTTTCTTTTCTTTGACGACCGTCCCGTGCTGGTTGGACATCAGTACAGCGCATTTCGAAGGAAATGTCGGCTGGTGCGGGGCGGGCCGTCACACATGGTATCAGAGCTCTAGGTTGCGTAGTTAACCTAGGAAAGACACCAGGGAGAGATAGTATACGTATATGAGAGCGCGTATTTGTTATACTTTGGTTTTCAAAAGCTATATATATATATATATATACTATTAGTATATGTAAGGATGAAGTCGTACTGCACTGACACCACCAAGAAGATGGTTAATCGATTTCTCCTTACAGATTGAACGATGAGCCGATATCCAAGGAATACTGGTAGAGGAGCCAATAATGGGAATTCTCCTGATATGAGGATGATGTTCACTGACTTCGTGAGAGAGATCTTAGAGATGTTCAGAGAGCAGTCCCTAATGCTTTAAATGGCGGTGGTACAGCGCTGCAGGCGCCTAGGGCCGATTTCCCCAAGCTCTGTAAGGATTACACTAGTCTTGGTGGAAAGCCGTTCCACGGAACAGAGTAGGCTACAAATGTTCAGGATTGGTTGGATAGCTGCGAGCGTATCTTCGAAGACTTGGGTATTGAGGATGCAATTAAGGGAAGTTTAGCATCCCGTCAGTTGCAAGGACGGACAGTGAACTGGTGGAATGCTATAAAGGCAGCTACTCCCGAGGATTAGATTACTCGGGATTAGTTTAAGGCTCGCTTTAGCGATAAGTTCATTCCAGCTGCTCAAAAGTTAGTGTTGTTTAAGAGGTTCTTGGAGCTAAAGCAGAATGGCAGAGCTGTCTCGGAGTATATCGCTGAGTTCGATACTTTATCGAAATATGGATTATCCCTTATAGATACCACCGAGAAGAAGAACGAGAAGTTTATAACTGGTTTGGATGGATACTTGGGGGAAAGGCTTATTAACCACATCGATGAGACGTTTGAATCGATTATGGGGAAAGCTTTGAGATCAGAGAGTCTATACCCTAAGTCAAAGACTGAGGTTGCATCTGCAGAAGAGCCAAAGCCGCAAGCAAGCGGTGGAGGCAAGAATGGTTCTCATACTAAGAGAAAGCAGAATCAGACCAAGGATGGCCAGAAGAAGAAGAATAAGAAAGATGTTGAGTGCTTTAGCTATGGCAAGAAGGGCCACTACGCTAAAGAATGTCGACCAAAGCCAGCGGACAGGAAGTGCTTCAACTGTGGCCAAGTGGGACATCACAAGGATAAGTGTCTACAACCCCCCAAAGATAAGCAGATTGTGAAAGCATATGCTATTGATGTTGTTCCTTCTTCGTCGAATGCCCCAACTGCGACGGAGAAAGGAAAGAATGTTGTTATTCAAGGTATGCTTTATGTTTATGATGTTCCTGTTCGAGTACTGTTTGATACTGGGGCTTCCTGTTCCTTCATATCTAGTGACCTGGTAGATAGGTTAGGATTGGAGCCCGAGATAGTCGATAGACCTTTAGCGGTGACGAACCCGATTGGTGGTTCGAGTAGCCTTAGTATGATTTGTCATAATGTGTTCTTATCGAGTCATGGATGTATGTTTGCTTGTGATTGCTTTGTTTTGGGCTTTACTGGGTTTGGCATTATTTTGGGAGTCAATTGGCTCCAAAGATACAAGGTGGTGGTAGACTGTGAGGGCTTTTTGGTGACAGTTAGAGCGGATGATGGGCAGAGGGTAGTGTTTGGTGGTCTACCTAGTGATGGGGTAATGACTAGTTTTCTAAATTCCCTCGTCATCCTGCATGATGAGTTGTCAGATGTGCCCTTGGCTGGCCAGTATCTGGACGTCTTTGAGGAAGTGATCGGACTTCCACCACGCCAAGAGATTGAGTTCCGTATTGATTTAGTGAAAGATGCCAGACCAATAGTGATGCCACTTCGAAGTATGGCACCAAGGGAGCAACGAGAACTCGGGGTGCAAGTGAGCGACCTTTTGAAGAAGGGATTTATCCGAAGAAGTGTCTCCGAGTAGGGAGCACCGGTTGTGTTTGCTACCAAGGCAGATGGTTCCCTTCGATTGTGTGTAGACTACCGCGAGTTGAATAAGGTGACGAGGAAGAATAAGTATCCTCTACCGCGGATAGATGATTTGTTTGATCAGTTGAGTGACATGAGAGTGTTCTCCCAATTGGATCTCGCGACAGATTTTCATTAGCTTAGGGTGGAAGCTGAGAGTATAGCTAAAACGACATTTCAGACGCCTTCTGGATTCTATGAATGGTTGGTCATGCCATTCAGTTAACTAATGCACCAACATATTTTGTGGATCTTATGAATAGGGTATTCAGGGATCAATTGAATAAGTTTGTTCTTGTGTTCATGGACGATATCTTGGTTTATTCGAGGACAGAGGAAGAACACAAGGAACATTTGAGGATAGTGATGAAGGTGTTAAGTAAACACCAATTGAAAGCAAAGTTTTCTAAGTGTCACTTCTGGAGGAGGGAAGTGAGATTCTAGGGTCATGTTGTTTTAGAGAATGGTATTGCCGTGGATCCTGCGAAGGTGGCTACGGTAGAGGATTGGCCTACGCCCAAGAATGCAACAGACATACGAAGTTTCTTGGGGTTAGCTGGATATTATCGTAAGTTTATCCAAGAATTCTCCCAGATAGCGGCACCGCTGACTCAGTTGACCAAGAAGAATCAAGCTTTTGTTTGGGATGAAAAGTGCGAGGTTGCATTTAAGAGTCTAAAGGAAAAGTTGACGCGTGCACCAGTGCTAGTCATTCCTAAAGGGAATGAAGATATGACAGTATACACGGACGCATGTGGTATTGGACTAGGTGTTGTATTGATGCAAGGAGGTAGGGTTGTAGCTTATGCAAGTCGGCAACTGAAACCGCATGAGAAAAGATACCCTACCCACGATTTGGAATTGGCAGCGATCGTGTTCGCGTTGAAGATGTGGAGACATTATCTCTTGGGAGAAAGATTCGAGTTGTTTACCGATCATAAATCGTTAAAATATCTCTTCTCTTAGAAGGATTTAAATCTCCGACAGCAAAGATGGTTAGAATTCTTGGCTTCCTACGATTTCGACATCACATGTACACCAGGAAAGGGAAATGCAGTAGCTGATGCCTTGAGTATGAGACATGCCAGTTTAGGGGCTATGTTTCTGGAATGGAAGCAACTGGAGTATATCGCTGGGTATGATTTCAGACTAAGGTGCGAATTGGATCCAGAAATGTTAGCAAGTTTGACGTTCAGACCCACTTTGATTGAGCGGATTGGTTCCAGTCAGAGGAACGATCCTAACCTATTGGAAATCATCTCCAAGTTAGAGAGGGGTATCGATGAGGAGATGAACAAGTATGGGCTTGATCGAGATGGATGGCTTAGAAAGAATGGGAGATTAGTTGTATCCAATGTGAATGGCTTGAGAGATGAAGTGCTTAGAGAATATCATCACTCAAAACCGACTATACATCCCGGTGGTAACAAAATGTATCGAGACATGAAGCAGACCTACTACTGGGAATGGATGAAAAGAGACGTTGGGAAGTTTATTTCCAAGTGCATGAATTGCCAGCTAGTTAAAGCTGAGCAAAAGAAGCCTAGTGGTTTGTTACAGCCATTGGAAATTCCTGAATGGAAATGGGAACAAGTCTCAACGGATTTCATTGATGGGTTACCAAGGACTAGATTAGGTCATGATAGCATTTGGGTGATTGTGGACCGATTGACCAAGAGTACGAAGTTTATACCAGTCAAATCGGATAGAACGGCAGCTAAGTTAGCTGAACTGTATATGAAATGGGTAGTAAGATTTCATGGAGTAACCAAAGGCATTGTTAGCGACCGAGATCCGTTGTTTACTAGTGGATTTTGGAAGAGCTTACAGGAGGCTTTAGGATCAGAATTACATCTCAGTACTGCATACCATCCTCAAACCGACGGCCAGGCAGAGAGGGTGAATCGTGTATTAGAAGATCTCTTAAGAGCTTGTGTATTGGATTATGGTGGATCTTGGGATAGCCATTTGCATCTAGTAGAGTTTGCATATAATAACAGTTATCAATCCAGTATTGGTATGGCTCCATTTGAAGCTTTGTATGGAAGACCGTGCAACTCACCGTCATGTTGGCTAGAAACCGGTGAGAAATTTGTGCTTGGGCCAGATGTGATAAGAGAAACTTCAAGCAAGATTAAAGTCATTCAACAGCGATTGAAGGCTTCCCAAGATAGGCAGAAGAGTTATGCTGATAGGAGACGAAGGGACTTGAAATTCTCCGTTGGCGACTTAGTATTTGTCAAGATCTCCCCATTAAAGAATGTTATTCAATTTGGTAGGAGAGGAAAGTTAGCACCAAGAATTGTTGGTCCATTCCCAGTTCTCGAACAAGTTGGAAATTTGGCATATAAAGTTGAGTTGCCGGACAAGATGGCGGGGGTTCATAACGTATTTCATGTTTCCCAGTTAAGGAAATTCATGCACGACCCTGATGTGACTATTTCACCTGATCAGTTGGATGATGTCGAAGTAGAACCCGAGGCAGTTGTGAACTGCAAGCCAATTCGTATTGTCGAGCACGATACGAAGAAACTTCGAAGGAAAGCGGTGAGTGTAGTCAAGGTTCAGTGGGGTGAGGATGAGAATGACTGTACTTGGGAGACAGAGGAGAGCATTAGGAAGACGTATCCAGAACTCTCTGCCTGGTAATATTCTAATTGCGAATTAGTTTTCCGCATGCTAGGATAGACTTGTCTATGTTTGATTATTGTGAATGGTTGATAGGCATGCGGGATCCTTTGTTTGTTTCTTAATTAAGGAATTTCGGGGGCGAAATTTCTTAAGGGGGGAGAGTGTAACGACCCGCATTCTACGCATCGGAGGATCGTAGAATATTTATTTCTTTTTCATGTGAAGTCATATAGTTGCGTAGCTTTGGGAGACGACTATTAGGGTCATTTCCCATGTTCATGATTTTTGTCGATTTTTAAATGATCATTTTGCCCCTAGCTGATCTTGTTTCGACCATAACTTTCGATTGGTAAGGAGTTTTGACCTGAAACCACTTCCATTAGATCCGGATGATGGTTTACCTTTCCGTAGAGTGGTCACGTTAGCCAAATGGACTTACAGTTTGGGAGATATGGCTGAATTAACGTTTAGAAGGACAAAAACAACTTAACCGGGCTTAATTGGGTCATTAACAGATAGGCCCAGTGGGGGATCTCGGAATTTGAGATATTTAATGGCTGTTAGGGTTAGGGATTTCCGTTTTTAGTCACTTTCCAGCCGCCACTTACATTTTAGAAACCCTAACAATGGCCTCCAACATCTAGAATCATCTCTAATCACCGTTTAATCAAGGATTAGCCTCACCTACACCAAATCAAGGAGGAATAGTACCAAATCAAGGTTGGAGCTGCTGTTAGACATTAGTATTCGGCAAATCAGTGGAGTTTCAGTTCTGAAAGTTTTATTTGTGGCCAAGGTGAGTGATTAGCTTTGTTTTTACACTAATTACAGTTAATTAGGGTGATTAGTGTTAACTAACGAAATTATTCAAGATTAAATACTGGAAAAATGTTTAGAAATTCTTAAATATTATTTTAGACCTCTATTAGAAGTCTGGGTTGATTTGGTTAAGTTTTGTTAATCCTATCATTAGTTATGCTTAAACATGATTAAGGGGAAAACACGGGTTTTTGGGTATGTTTGATCCATTTTACATGCTACGATTGTTGTTTTGGTGTTTGTGGTTGATTATACATGTTGCTATGACTGTATGGTATGCTTTGTAATTGATTAGAAAAGCTAGAATGGTCGAAAACGCCGTCGTATGGCGTAAAACAGTCACTGGAAAAGTTGCAGGAAATGTGCAGGGTTTCGGATCGGATCGGATTACAGGGCTCAGATCAGATAGGAGAACCGGGTAAAGACATTCGAACCGGACCAGAACTTGGCCAAAGAGACTTGGCGAGAAGGAAGGCCATTCGCTTAGGGTTGGAGTTGGGTCGGAGATCGGATCGGGTCTGAATGGAACATAGGATCGAATCGGAATGAACAAGCTGGAGCAAGAGGGACGAACGAAACCAAGGGGCAAAGCACCGAACCGAACCGGACAAAGACCAGGAGTGGCGAACCGAACAGATGTGGCATGGAGGACCTTATATATCGAACCGAACCAGATTGATGGCCAGGAACTGGAGTAAGCCGAACCGAACCAGGGAAGGATAACCGAACCGAACAGCATATGGAGGCTGAACCGAACCGGATTGGAGCTGCGATTACGCGAAGATTCTTCTGAAGACCAACTCCAATTCGACCAAAACCCAAGATGCAAAGGAAGTCCAGATGGGAAGTTATTACTCAGGATCCAAATGGGATCAACGAGTTAACTTCATGAGTTGGACTTTGCTGTGGGACGTGTGCAAAGGGGTTATCGACGTCGTCTATAGCTTTGATTCACCACCAAGACGGATGTTAGACTACGTATCAGTGCAGTGGGGTAGTTATTACTCCATGGGGAAGAGTGATCATAGCAAGGCTATGAGCCAGTGCAGTGGAGTTGTTATGACTTCATGGGGCAGAGTAGACATAGCAAGGACTAGTGGCTATGGATCAGTGCATTGGAGTCGCCATAACTCCATGGGGCAGAGTGATCATAGCAAGGATTTGGGTGTCAAAGCGGTGGATGTCGTATGCTTTACGCACTGCGTGAGAGATGTGAGGATGGTTGCTATAATTGATTGTTTGCCATCACTACGTCATGCACACCCCCACCCTTATATTCTTTACACCATATGTTAATGGCACCTTAGAGTATTGTACAGTATGTAGTGCTAACTCTTTGGTTGCAGGTCCAGGTTTAGGTATGGTTTAGTATACCTATTATTATTATTATACTATTTTGCTGCTTATTGCTCATACCAGACTTTTGTCTGACCCAGAGTTTTATGTCTCTTCTTATTACTCTAGGTACTCCTAAACGGGCAAACTAGAGACAGGTTAGCTGGTTGTGCACGAGTAGCTGTCCGGAAACGAGCAGGAGGCTTACACGTATTATTCCTATATATCCTCCCTGTGTCGCAGCAGGTCACTACTTTGGGCGTTAGTAGTGTACCTTCCTTATTTTGCTTTAGAGACAGTTTTCAAAAGTTGTAATAATGATGATGTGGAACATAAGCTGTATTTGGATTTTTCCGCTGCTATGATGTTTAGTTTTCAGCTTATGCACCGTCTCTCCTGTTTTATGTCAAAGTATGTTGTTATTATATTTTATTCGATGCACGGTGAGACATTCTACAGGTTCTTTGTTAGTTCTTCATCTTCTTTCTTTTCTTTGACGACCGTCCCGTGCTGGTTGGACATCGGTACAACGCATATCAGAGGAAATGTCGGCTGGTGCGGGGAGGGACGTTACAGATATTGTTTGGGTTTGCATAAATCGGATATCGTATGGAGAAGTTATAAGCCTCAGAAGTTTGTATACGCATAAGGAAGAATATATATATAATAATTCCTGAACCTTCAAAAGAATTCAAAAATCAAAATCTGACGAAAGCGGGCAGAGCGGGAAAATTCCTGCTCGTGGGTGTCGACCACCCCCCCGGGGGGTGTCGACCCCCCTTAGAGGGTGTCGACAGGGGAGTCGGCCCTCTATAGGGGTGTCGCCCCCCCCCCCGGTTAGATCTGGGCAGAATTCGTTTTGTGTACCTGGACTTTATTCTGGGTCTGATTCAGTGGTTCCAGGCTATAAATATGGTCCCCTACTCTCCTGTTTTCTTCATTAGAGATCATGGAGGCTGTATGATGTCGGGTTTCAAACTGAAACAGAATCAAATTCTACAACAACGATTTAGCTAATCAAATTCAGAATTTAGAATTCAGATCTATTCTCTCTTAATTCTCTAAACCTAAAGCTGTGAGTTTCTAGTCACTTTTAGGTTTAAATAAATAATAGCGAATTGTGGAAGACTATGAATTGGATATGTTGTAAAGTATGAATCTGTACCAGTAATAAATCTTATACTATGTAGATCTAAAATAATTGTGGTTATTCTATGATGCTGTCTATGTAGATCTTGATAGATCTATTTCTCTAGATCTGAAATAATTGTGGTTATTCTATGATGTTGCCTATGTAGATCTTGATAGATCTATTTCTCTAGATCTGAAATAATTGGGGTTATTCTATGATGTTGCCTATGTAGATCTTGATTTGTAATTGTATTATGGAAAAGGTGATTACGTTAACTTGGACAAGTTATGACATTGATTAGATTTGGTTCTTCATGTAAATCACCTTTCACTGTCATATTGTGATAAATTTGGATATGTTATAAAATTGGGCATATGAGTTTATCCTTAGATCTAAACATGTTAATATGTCACCCTTATTATGCTAGATCTGAATTTCTGGATATTTAAATGATTAGTTTAGATCTCATTTTTGTTCACTTTGACATCATAGAAATTGTCACAAGTTCATATGACAACCTTATGACTATGTTAATCTATGTTATGCCAAATCATATTCAATGATCACTTGTGTTACACCCCTATTATCTTTCCTTTTCATCGCTTATGGCTAGGCTAATTATTTAGCCTAGGCATGCCGTCAATTTTGTGAGGACGTTAGTTAGAAATGGGGAAAAAAAGTAAATATTGGCATAATTCGGAAATAAACATTTTTGGAATAGTAATTCAAAGTGTTGATAGAATGGGCAATAACACCTAAAAAGGTAAGATTAATTAATTGGTAAATTAATTAATAAATGGAATGTTTAGCAATTATAATTAGGAATTACATTAACACTTATGACACGAGGTTAGGTTACATTAGTGGCGGATGTCTGCCCAGACCCGATCGGCATATACAGCAGTCGCTAATGTTGAACCTAATGTGAGAGGACTAAGTGTGTAAATACGACTCGGGCTAAGACACGAGGTTAGGCCCAACTGTGGAATAAGACTGCCTAGACCCGACCGACATATCTAGCATCCACACATTGTAGGCTTAGTGTGGGAGGTCTAGCCCAATATAACCATAATTGGACATGGTAATGAGAAAGGACTACTTAACCTAATTTAATCCATAAGAACTGTATGATTATGAACATGAGTTAGGGTTAAGTAAAATGGATTCGATAGTGGGTGGGTGGGTTAAGTATAACTGAAGGGGGTGGGTAATATTTATATATATAGGCCCACAAACTTAACCCGGTAAAGTTATGTAATTAAAGATCACCCTTTTATGGTAAGCATAACTGGTATAGGGATATGTAATTAAAGATCACCCTTTAGGGTATACATAGTCAGCGGAAAACCTAGTAGGGATGCAAGACATATGGGGAGAGCTTGTATCATATTGCATGGGACCCATTTCAGTCAGTAACCCGTATTTGGTATTAGAGTAGGGAACTCTGTACTAGGAGGAGAAGGGGCATGCTTACTGATTGATTATAAGAGGTCCAAAATGTGACGGGTGGTGTAGACGGTGCAAAACGACCGGGGACATGTGCATGCATGGGCCGGGCAGAGGGGGACAAGACGACCGTGACACTAGTAGATATGACTATGCACATCTTGGGTTGCCACTTTAGGGAAGTGACACCCCCTACTGTGGGGCCAGCACAGGGTATCTGGAGTAGGGAGCTGATCAATTAGGTTAGTGGTTAGGGTACACTCGGACGTATGCCCTAAGTCTACCAACTTATAATGGAAGGGATCATCTCATTTTAAATTATACTAGTAATAGTGCAGAGTAGTCATTAGTGAAGCATGTATACACTTTACCTTATCTGCCTTGTCACACCTTCCGTTTGTGTATAGTGATCTCTCTTGTCCACTTTATGCCTGTCGTGATTACCTTTATTTATTTACTGGCTAAAGGTTACTAGACTCGCCAGACTGTACGTCTGGCCGCTCATGTTTTTCCTTCTCTCTTCTGTTTCCCCCCAGGTTCTCAGGGAGGAAACACTTAGGCTTGACCGTGATTTTGCTTGATTGCTGGAGTTGCTCATATATATGGATCAAGCTCCTATTCTCGTTGCAATGGCTATATTTTGTTATTGGGGAATTTTGTTTCTTTTATGTACTCTGATATTTCTAAAGTACAAGACAGTGGTTTTTATGTTGTAATGGGTTTTTATATTTCAGACAAATGATGCTTTGGACCATGGTATTTGATGATTAATAAAGTTGTTTATTTCCGCTGCAAAAAAAATTATATCTCTCTTGTAATATTCTGTGTCTGTTTACTTAAACGCTTCACGAAACTTAATGCATTCCCTTTGTGAGTGACACTAACGGACGTGGGGTGTCACACTTGGTATCAGAGCTGAAGGTTACCAAATTAGATAAAAGTTTTTGAAAATTATTTTCGAAAAGGTTTTAAAGAAAGCATTTTTTTAGGGAGAAAAGTCTGTTTTGGAAATCATTCCCCAAAAAGCCATATGTAGTATCCCTCGGTCCTTTATCTAAATTTCTTCCTTTTCCCTTTTTTTCAACATGTCTGGGGAACAAAACTTCCCTAGTATCCTAGAGGGCGTCACTATACCCGAATGGTTCTGTAGGTATTTGGAGGCAACGGCGCCAGCCGAAGACCAAAGAGACGATCCTCCCCTAGCTGCACTAGTCATTCCTCCTCCTCCCCCTCCAAGAGCAGATAACTTTGCTAAGATCTGCAAGGACTTCCGTGCTATGGGAGGGAAACCATTCCATGGGAACAGGACGTTCATAGAAGCTAGGAATTGGCTCAAGGAGACTGAGGACTTATTCGTAATCTTTGAAGTGGAGGACCGAAGGAAAATTCAATTAGCTGCTTGGCTGTTAAAGGACGAAGCCTCATTTTGGTGGGAAGTCACCCAAGTTGGACGTCCAGTAGAGACTTGGGAAGACTTTAGACAAAGGTTCAAAATGAAATTTCTTTCCCAAGCGGACCAAAGCATACAGATGGAGAGGTTCTTAGAACTCAAATAAGGAAATTTGATGGTAAAAGAATATGTGAACAAGTTCAACCAGCTGGCAAGGTTCAGGCTAGAGTTGGTAGACACACCGCACAAAAAGACCTTGCTGTTTGTTAAGAGCTGAATGAGCATCTACATGGTTTGGCTATGTCCCATCTTCCAATGGGGGCCATGTTTGAAAAGCTTGTTGACATGGCCCTAATGCATGAGGAGGACAAGGGAGAAAAGAAGGAAGTGAAAGCTGAGGAGTCATCGCAGAATAAGAAGGTGTGGCCCAAGAGGGGGCAGCAGCAGCAACAACAACAGTAGAAGAAAGGAGGAAACAATGACAAAGGCAGTGATAAGAGAAAATGTCACCATTGTGGGAAGGAAGGTCACTTGGTTAAAGATTGTAAGAAAAGGAAGATCAGTTGCTTTAATTGTGGAGAGCTTCGACACTACTCTAAAGAGTGCCCAAAGAAACAGGGATCGCAGGGACAAGGTCAAAGAGCTGGAACTTTTGGAGGGCAGGTGCATGCTCTCGCGATCAGTGCTCCTAAAAGAGGTCGAAAGATTTCCGTAGAAAGTTTAGTTTCACTTTCAAATCATCCAGTTAGAACACTTTTTGATTCTGGTGCTTCACACTCGTTTATATCTAGTTCTATAGTTGCTCTGCACTTAATTACTAGTATGGTAGTAGATCCCGTAGTTGTTTCAAATCCGATTGGTGGTTCGACTCATTTATCGATGATTTGTCGGGGTTTGAAATTATCTATGTTAGGCGTTGAATTTGAATGTGACGCTTATTTGCTCGGGTTTATGGGCTATGGGTTAATTCTAGGGATGGACTGGTTTACTACGTATGGGACCGTTCTGGATTGTGAGAGGAGGGTTGTTAGGCTCCTGACTTGTCATAGGAGGACCCTCGAAGTTTCTTGTGACCCACAAGGGTCTGTTATGCTTAGTTTCTTAGAATCTCTTGATGCATCTATAGATGATTTGCAATCTGTCCCAGTAGCCCAAGATTTTTCTGATGTTTTTGATGAGGTACGGTGTTTACCTCCGAGGCGCGAGATCGACTTTCGTATATATCTGGTGGACAATGCAAAACCAGTTGCATTACCCATGCACCACATGGATCCAAGGGAAAGGAAGGAGATGAGTAAGCAAGTAGGGGAACTACTTGAGAAAGGATTTATCAGACGAAGCATATCTAAATGGGGTGCTCCAGTAGTATTCGCAACTAAGGAAGATGGTTCGCTTCGTTGTGTGTTGACTACAGAGAGTCAAATAAACTCACCAAGAAGAATAGGCACCCGCTTCTGAGGATTGATGATTTATTTGATCAGCTTGTTGGTGCCTCGGTGTTTTCTCAGTTAGATTTGGCTACGGGATTCCATCGGTTGAGGGTGGCTGAAGACAGCATAGATAAAACTGCTTTTAGAACTCCGGACGGTTTCTTCGAATGGCTAGTGGTGCCTTTTGGGCTGACAAATTTGTTGATTGAATGAGTAGGGTGTTTCGGGAATTTCTAAACAAATTTGTCGTAGTCTTCATTGATGATATTTTGATCTTCTCCAAGAACGAAGAAGAGCATGCCCAACATCTGAGAGAAGTCTTGAAAACTCTCCGTGACCATCAGCTTAAAGCAAAGTTCTCCAAATGCCACTTTCGGAGAAAGGAAGTGAGATTCTTGGGGCATGTAGTCTCCAAAGAAGGGATAGCTGTAGATCCCGCGAAGGTGGTTGCAGTGCAAGATTGGCAGATTCGTAAAAATGCAATCGAGGTGAGAAGCTTTCTTGGGTTGGCAGGTTACTATAGGGAGTTCATTAAGGACTTCGCGAAGATATCTGCCCCTCTCACCAGGCTAACAAAGAAGAATTTGGTGTTTTCATGGGATATAGACTGTGATGTTGCTTTCCAACGACTGAAGAAGGCCCTGACAATAGCCTTAGTCTTGACCTTCCCGGATGGAAGTAATGTATTTACCATTTACACTGATGCGTGTGGTACAGGGCTTGGTGCAGTTCTAATGCAAGGGGGGAAGGTAATGTTATGGGGATAGGCAGTTGCGAGTTCATGAAAAGAACTACCCCACCCATGATCTAGAGTTAGTTGCCATAGTATTTGCGTTAAAGACATGGCGTCATTATTTGCTTGGAGAATGGTTCGAGCTGTACACCGACCATAAATCACTCAAGTATTTATTCTCATAGAAGGACCTCAACTTAAGGCAACAACAGTGGATGGAGTTCTTAGCTTCATATGATTTTGAGATTTCTTATACTCCCGGCAAGGGTAATGTGGTGATAGACCCACTAAGTAGGCAGAGGGTGTCCACGAGTCCTCTATTTGTGGAAAGAAAGAACTTGGAGTTCATATCAGCTTTTGATTTTAGACCCTCCATCGAAGTTTTGCCTGATTTATCTGCATCCTTGGAGATAAGACCGACTCTTTTAGAGAAGATAAGAGATTCGCAACAAGGTGACCCACAGATTCTAGACATCATGGATAAGCTCAGAAGATGGGAGACTTCTAGTCACCTCAGTAGGTATGCCATAGATGAAAAAGGGGTGGTTGCGATGAGATGGAAGACTTTGTGTTCCTCAAACTGGAAGCTTGATAAAGGCAGTCCTAGAAGAAGACCACCATTCTAAGATGACCATACATCCAGGCGGCGACAAGATGTACAAAGACATGAAGAGGGTTTTCTTTTGGGCTGGGATGGAGAAGGACGTGGCCGAATCTATTTCTCAATGTTTGGTTTTCCAGCATGTCAAGGCTAAGCAAAAGAAGCCCAGTGGATTACTTCATCCGTTGGAGGTTCCTCAGTGGAAATGGGAGAGCGTCTCTATGGATTTCATAGATGGTTTGCCTAAATCAAAGAAAGGTAATACCAGTATTTGGGTGATAGTGGATAGAATCACTAAGAGTGCTCACTTTATTCTAGTTAAAAGTAAAAGGACGACACCATGGTTGGCAGTAATTTATGTTCGTGAGATAGTTCGTCTCCACGGAGTTCCTTCCAGCATCGTGAGCGATCGTGACCCCATCTTTACCAGTGAATTTCGGAGGAGCTTGCAAGAAGCATTGGGTACACAGTTGTGTTTGAGCACCGCTTATCATCCTCAGGACGATGGCCAGACGGAGAGGGTGAATATAATTCTAGAAGATCTTCTGAGGCTGTGTATCCTAGACTTCATAGGGACTTAGGAAGAGCATCTTCCCTTAGTAGAGTTTGCCTATAATAATAGCTATCAAGCCAGCATCAGTATGGCACCCTTCGAAGCATTTTATAGGCGACCCTATAGGTCTCCAACTTGTTAGTGGGAATCTACAAAAAGATTGTTACTTTGTCTTGATATGGTTAGGGAGACGTCTGAGAAGTTGACCTTATTCGACGGCGAATGAAAACAGCTCAAGATAGGCAGAAGTCCTATGCAGACAAGAGGAGAACCGACATCGAGTTTGAAGTGGGAGATTTAGTTTTCATCAAAGTATCACCTCTGAGAAATGTGGTCCGCTGCGGTTCAGTAGGGAAGTTGGCACCTAGGTTTGTAGGACCCTTTCCCATAACCGAGAGAATTGGCCAAATGGCCTATAAAGTAAAACTCCCAGAGAATTTGTCCGGTGTTCATAATGTTTTTCATGTTTCTCATATGCTGAAGTGCCTGCATGACACCGTAGAAGTCGTTGAGCCGAGTATGTTGGAAGAAGTGGAGGTGGAACGGGAGGCGACAGTCAGACGAGTCCCTACCCGTATTCTTGGACCGGAAGTTTAGAAGCTGTGCAACAAAGAAATCAAGTTAGTGAAGGTTCAATGGGGAGACAACCCAGAAGACACAACTTGGGAAACCGACGATAGAATTCGTGCTTCGTACCCTTTCCTTTTTGTGGGTATGTTCTTAACTCTTTTTTCAATGCTTTATCTTTGCCTGTTTTTTTCAATCAAGCATAACTTATCCCTAGTATTTTCGACCTTTAGATAGGAGTCCTATGGATGAAAACATGTGTTTGAAACATGTTATGTTTGATGGATGCAAGTGTTTGCTAGTGGTTTCCTGTGGACGCATACACACACACATTAGGCAGTAGATTGGCTCAATCATTCTCTCATACCGCATAAGGATGCGTGTGCATTTTCTTTTCTTTTATGGATGAAAATGGATGAGTTAACATATGGATGTTGCACTTGGACGAATGGATGTGCACACATATAGAACTTACATGTTATAATAGGATTATTTGCATATATATTGGATTCATGGCACTAATCATACATCACATTAAGGAGGTCAACTGAATCAGTAGACCGCCTGATTTTTGCGTTAGTATTGAGACATATACACACACCTCTGCGTATACTTATATAAGCATTAGAAATCTTTTAAGGACAACGGATGCTTGTGGGTGATGGATGAGTAGATGGATGATGGATGGTAGGATACGTTCTTCTTAACTTGAAGATTTCGGGGATGAAATCATTTAAGGAGGGGAGAATGTAACACCCCATAATTTTAAAATATAAAAATTAACAAATTAAAGAATACTTAATTTTTTGAAGAAGAATTAAGGGAAACGGGTTGCGTCATTGCTTTCTTCTCAGAATTCTGCTTGGGATAGAGTTCATGTTTGCGTAAATCGGATATCGTATGGATAACTTATAAGCCTTAGAAGTTTGTATACGCATAAGGAAGAATATATATATATAATAATTCCAGAACCTTCAAAAGAATTCAAAAATCAAAATCTGACCAAAGCGGGCTGAGCGGAAAATTCCCGCTCGTGGGTGCCGACCCCCCAAGGGGTGTCAACATGGGTGTCGACCACCCTTAGCGGGTGTATACAGGGGAGTCGACCCCCCATAGGGGTGTCGACCTCCCCCCACCCCCTCGGGAAGAATTCGTTTTATGTACGTGGACTTGATTCTGGGTCTGATTCAGTGGTTCTGGGCTATAAATATGGTCGCCTATTCTCCTATTTTCTTCATTGGAGATCATGGAGGCCGTATGCTGTCGAGTTGCAAACTGAAACATAATCAAATTCTACAACAACGATTTAGCTAATCAAATTTAGTATTCAGATCTATTCTCTCTTAATTCTCTAAACCTAACGCTGTGAGTTTCTAGTCACTTTTAGGTTTAAATAAATAACAACGAATTGTGAAAGACTATGAATTGGATATGTTGTAAAGTATGAATCTATGCCAGTATTAAATCTTATACTATGTAGATCTGTAATAATTGTGGTTATTCTATGATATTGCCTATGTAGATCTTGATAGATCTATTTCTCTAGATCTGAAATAATTGTGGTTATTCTATGATGTTGACTATGTAGATCTTGATAGATCTATTTCTCTAGATCTGAAATGATTGTGGTTATTCTATGATGTTGCCTATGTCGATCCTGATTTGTAATTGTATTATGGAAAAGGTGAATACGTTAATTTGGACAAGTTATGACATTTATTAGATCTGGTTCTTTATGTAAATAATCTTTCACATGTCATATTGTGATAAATTTGGATATGTTATAAAATTTGACATGTGAATTTATCCTTAGATCTAAACATGCTACTATGTCACCCTTACTATGCTAGACCTGAATTGCTGGATATTTAAATGATTAGTTTAGATCCCATTTTTGTTCACTTTGACATCATAGAAATTGTCTCAAGTTCATCTGACAACCTTATGACTATGTTAATCTATGTTATGCCAAATCATATTCAATGATCACTTGTGTTACACCTCGATTAGCTTTCCTTTTCATCGCTTATGGTTAGGATATTTATTTAGCCTAGGCAAGCCGTCAATTTTGTGAGGACGTTAGTAAGAAACGGGGGAAAAAGTAAATATTGGCATAATTGGGAAATAAACATTTTTGGAATAGTAATTCAAATTGTTGATAGAATGGGCAATAACACCCAGAAAGGTAAGATTAACTAATTGGTAAATTAATTAATAAATGGAATGTTTAGCAATTATAATTAGGAATTACATTAACACTTATGACACGAGGTTATGTTACATTAGTGGCGGAAGTCTGCCCGGACCCGACCGGCATGTCCAGCAGCAGCCACTAATGTCGAACCAATGTGATAGATCTAAGTGTGTAAATATGACTCGGGCTAAGACACGAGGTTAGGCCCAACTGTGGAATAAGACTGCCCGGACCCGACCGGCATTTCCAGCATCCACACGTTGTAGGCCTAATGTAGGGGGTCTGGCCCAATATAACCATAGTTGGACATGGTAATGAGAAAGGACTACTTAACCTAATTTAATCCATAAGAACTGTATAATTATGAACATGAGTTAGGGTTAAGTAAAATGGATTGGATAGTGGGTGGGTTAAGTATAACTGAAGGGGGTGGGTAATATTTATATATATAGGCCCACAAACTTAACCCGGTAAAGTTATGTAATTAAAGATCACCCTTTTAGGGTAAGCATAACTGGTATAGGGCTATGTAATTAAAGATCACCCTTTAGGGTATACATAGTCAGTGGAAAACCTAGTGGGGATACAAGACAAAGGGGGAGCGCTTGTATCATATTGTGTGGGACCCATTGCAGTCAGTAACCCGTATTCGGTATTAGAGTAGGGAACTCCGTACTGGGGGAGAATGGGCGTGCTTACTGATTGATTATAAGAGGTCCAAAATGTGACGGGAGGTGTAGACAACGCAAACCGACCGAGGACATGTGCGTGCATGGGTCGGGCAGAGGGGGACAAGACGACCGTGACACCAGTAGATATGATTGTGCACATCTTGGGTTGCCACTTTAGGGAAGTGATACCCCCTACTGTGGGGCGAGCACAGGGTATCTTCAAAGTAGGGAGCCGATCAATTAGGGTAGTGGTTAAGGTACACTCGGACGTATGCCCTAAGTCTACCAACTTATAGCGGAAGGGATCATCTCATTTTAAATTATACTAGTAATAGTGCAGAGTAGTCATTAGTGAAGCATGTATACACTTTACCTTATCTGCCTTGTCACACCTTCCGTTTGTGTATAGTGATCTCTCTTGTCCACTTTATGCCTGTCGTGATTACCTTTTTTTATTTACTGGGTAAAAGTTACTGGACTCGCCAGACTTTATGTCTGACCCCTTTTGTTTTTCCTTCTCTCTTCCGTTCCCCCCCAGGTTCTCAGGGAGGAAACACTCAGGCTTGACCATGATTTTGCTTGATAGCTAGAGTTGTTGATATGTATGGATCAAGCTCCTATTCTTGTTGCAGTGGCTATATTTTGTTATTGGGGAGTTTCCTTTCTTTTATGTACTCTGATATTTCTAAAGTACAAGACAGTGGTTTTTATGTTGTAATGGGTTTTTATATTTTAGACAAATGATGCTTTGGACCATGGTATTTTGATGATTAATAAAGTTGTTTATTTCTACTGCAAATTTTTTTATATCTGTCTTGTAATATTCTATGTCTATTTACCTAAACACTTCACGAAACTTAATGCATTCCCTTTGTGAGTGACATTAACGGACGTGGGGTGTCACAATTACAGTACATTATCAGTCAACCAATCTGATCTCTTCATATTGGTTGATTCTGATTGCACCTGAATTTCTGCTTGACGCCTGAAATTCCGATCATCTTTCAATCAACCCATTAATTTGTCATCATGGCCAATGAAACTGCTTCATTATCTTCTGACAATGCAACTGGAACCATCAAAGCCTAATTGTCGTAGACAAACTCACCAAAACAGTAATTAGTCCACAATCACAGCTAATTACAATACAGTTGGATGAAAATAATTAATTACTGTGGAAATCGCAAATCGTGACTGCAATTCAAGGCTATGGCCTTGAAGGTTTTATTATGGGTACTTTATCTATTCCCTCAAAATTCACCACTGATCAAGATAACAAAGTCGTCAACAATGAAGATAAACAATGTAAATTCGAAATATTCTAAATATAAAAATAACAGTAATGTAAATGTATGTCATCAATAATTATTATGTATAACAATAAAATTGAAATTAGTCAGATATTACTGAATGCAAGAAATCTCAAGAGAGTGACTTTGCCATTAATCATGTTGTTAATAAAAGCAATGATAATAACAGAAATCAAGCCAAAAATACTTATAGAGGAGAACAAACCTTTCAAAGAGGAAATCCTACCACTAGAAGATGAGGTGGTAGAGGAAGAGGACGCTGGAGCAACAACAACAATCGACCAAAGTGTCAAATCTATGAAAGAGTTGGCCACACTGCTATCAAGTGTTATTATCGATACAATTCAAACTACTCAGCAAATCAAGCCAACAACAATGGTCAAAGAAACCCCAATTTCACTATCGATGTAGCGTAGGCACAAAGTGGTTCAACAAGTACTCAAACTGAAAACTCAAGGAATCAAAATGAACAAGCCAGAGCTGACCACATTCAAGATGAATCATGGTCCCCAGAATCAGGAGCTAGCCATCATATTACCAACAATCTTGACAATATGAATCTTTTGAACAAAGAATACAAAGGTAACCAAACTATAAGTATAGACAGTGGTAAGTATGCTAAAATTTCTCATACTGGCACTGGTAGTATAACTGGTAATAGGAAATTATTTTTCCACGACCTATTAAGAGTCCTCACTATTAAGAAGAACCTAATTAGTGTGTCTCAATTTGCTAGAGATAATCATGTATGCTTTGAATTTTTTCCTAAATACTACATAGTTATAAACATACTAACTAGGGAAATTATTCCATAGGGTAGTGCTGTGAAGGGACTCTATGAATTTAATCTCAACAACTACAAGTCTACTATTAATGAACATCCACATTGCAATCCGATTGATGTAACTGATGAAATTCAAACTAGACACATCTTTGATTTATGGCATTATAAGTTAGGTCATCCTAGTGCTAGTACTGTAACCAAAATTCTTAATGATAATAATATAAATTTTGTTCCTGCAAAATTACCTTATGTTTGCACTTATTGTCAGATGGGAAAAGTCACAAATTGCCCTTTATGATTCATTAACTGAATATTCTAAACCTGGACAATTAATCACCACTGATATTTGGGTCCATCTCCGGTATTTTTTGATTATGGGTATAAATATTATATATTATTTGTTGATGCTTACTCTAGAAATACTTAGATATACTTCTTAAAAGCTAAGTCTGATACTAAAAATACAGTCATCAGTTTTATCAACATGTTTGATAATCAAGTAAATTGTCTGAATAAAATCACACAATCTGATGGAGGGTCAGAATACAAACCTCTACATGATTACTTCAAGAATAAGGGCACTACACATAGAATGACATGATTTATACTTCTGAGAAGAATAGCATAGCCGAGAGAAAGCATAAACACATAGTTTAATCAGGTTTGACTTTACTAACCCAAGCATCTTTACCACTTAAATTTTGGCATGAAGCTTCAATACTGTAGTGTATCTAATAAATAGAATGCCCACTGGAGTACTAAAAGACATCACTCCTCTTCAAAGACCATTTAATGTAAAACCTGATTACAACAGTCTAAAACCTTTGGTTGTTTATGTTTCCCTTACTTAAAGCCTTATAACAATCACAAACTTGACTATAGATCTAACTCTTGTACATTAACCAAAAAGGGTTCGGATGTATAGATAAGTCTGGTAGAATATTTACAAGCAGACATGTTATTTTTGAAGAGAATATTTTTCCTTATAACATATCGGATATACAAACCACAAACAAGATATACAGTCCAAAGGCAGGTATATCTGATCTGCATAGTATTACTGACATGTTGCATCACGAGAAAGGTGACAAGGCTTCTAGTAACTCTGAAGGCCACCACAGTGATAATGAAACTGATGATGATCTGCTAGAACAAACTATCCACGCCATTCAACCACCTACATAATCAAGTTGCAGACAATTAGAAGCAGTGAGAGAAGAAATCAACAATGACAACAATCAAATCACTAGCAGCAGAAAAAACGACTCACCTGTTCAACCATCACAACATCAAACTGGACATCCAATGGTAACCAGATCCAAAAAGGAATATTTAAACCAAAAACTTATACTGCAGTCATCACTGAAGAAGAAACAAATAGTTATCAACTAGAAGTTAACTATAAAGAATGGAGAAATGCAATGGTTGAAGAATATTAAGCACTGATGAACAACTGTACATAGGAACTAGTGCACCCACCAAGCAACAAGAATATTATTGGGTGAAAGTGGGTATATAGACTGAAAAAGAATCCAGATAGGTCCATTAATAGATATAAAGTAAGACTTGTTGCAAACAGGTTCACATACGAGTTTGGTTCTTATTACCAGGAAACTTCCTCACCAGTTGTAAAACCCTCAACTATTAGACTTATATTGGCAATAACATTAAGTAATAAATGGAAAATCAAGCAGCTAGATGTCAACAATGCATTCTTAAATGGGAATCTACGTGAATAAATATTCATGCAACAACCACTAAGTTACATACAAGATCCAACATTAGTGTGAAAATTAAGTAGAGCTATATATGGTCCGAAATGAGCACCTAGAGTATGGATTGAAAGGCTCAAAGAAATCTTAGCAACATTGGGATATTCACCTACCAGATCTGACACATATCTATTCAAAAAAATCAGCGGAACATTTGCCACATATATATTGATATATGTGAAACAGTGAAACTGAAATCAGAAAACTGACAAACTACTTAAATAGACAATTTTCAATAAAAAGATTTGGGTGAATTATCTTATTTTCTTGGAATAGAAGTAAAAAGGATATCAGATAAAGAAATTCATTTATGTCAAAGAAAGTACATTGCTGAGCTTCAGAACAAAACAAACATGATTGAAGAAAATGGACAACCCACTCCTATGATCTAAAATCAACACTTATCAAAAAACAGGGGGAAGCTATCTCAGATATTAAACATTACAGGAGTGTTGTAGGAGCATTACAATATGCTACTATAACACAATCTGACATCTCTTTCAGTGTTAACAAAAGTGTGTCAATTTTTGCAGGAACCCAAAAGTGAGCATTGGACAACAGTGAAACAAATACTCGAATATTTAAAAGCAACAATCAACTTTTGCATATTATTAAAAGGCAACAAAGACTTAAACATAAAAACTTATTTAGGCGCAGACTAGGCTACAAACATAGATGATAGAAAATCAGTTTCTGGTTAATGCATTTTTGTAGGAGAAAGTCCTATTTCTTGGTGTTCTAAGAAGCAAACAACTATCTTGAGATCAAGCACAGAAGCGGAATATAGGAGTGTTGCCAGTACTACAGCCGAGAACTTATGATTACAATCATTATTATAGAAGCTAAAGCTATCGTCCAGCATAAACCCTATAATTTGGTGTGACAATTTAAGCACAATCTATATGACAATAGATCCTATTCAACAGAGTCGAACCAAACACATAGAAATTGATATTTATTTTGTTTGAGAGCAAGTTCAGAAGAATAATCTACAAGTAAATCATATTCCGACTTATTATCTGAGAGCAGACATACTCACAGTCACTCTCAGCCAAGAACTTTCACAGATTCAGAGAACAACTTGGAGTCGAAGAATTTCAACCAAATGTGAAGTAAAAGTTGAAGGTTTCATACTTGAAACTCACCTGAAAGCCAATCGACATGCCAAAGAAATGAAATTACTTGCCCTTTCTTTATTGTTCATCTCGCTACCAACATTTGTTCACGAAATGGAAAATTAGGGTTACAAACCCTAACCCTAATTTGAGGGGCGGTAATAAAGGAAAGAAAGAATAAATGGAAAGCTATCGGTTTATGATATTATATTGCTAGGTATTACTTTCCTCAAATATATGTACAACGACTTCTTGCCTATTATCAGTTTGTGGGCTTGGTTTATGGACAGTATCTATAAAGCCCATTACACCTATTTACATTATTATAAATAAAGGTTTGCTTTATACACCTTTATATAAATTCAATTACAATAACAAAAAAATAAAAGCTTATTTTTTTTCTTCTGCATCTGCTGATCTTCTTTGTTTTCACTAGTAACGTCAAAAATGAGATGGGAATTAAAGTTGGTGTGAGTGACGACACTAGTACAAAACAGATCAATTGCTTCGGTTGTTTACCCCCCTATTGCATCGGTTCAGCAGCCGATGCAAAAGACTTTTTTCTCTTTGCATCAGTTATAAAACCGATGCAAAAACTTTTTTTTCTTCGAATGTTCGAAAGAAGCTGATGCAATATATGATTTTGTTTGCACTGGTTTTCAGTAATAAGTGATGCAAAAATGGCCCTTCTGTTTAGTAAAGCCTTAAATTTCGCACCGGTTGTTTAAAAATTCGATGCAAAAAATTTACAATTTTGCATCGGTCTTTATTTATAACCAGTGATAAAGAAGGGTATCTTTTTCGATATTTTATTTTTGCATCGGCTAATATAACAACCGATGCAAAATGTTTGTCTTTTGCAAAAAAAAAAAAAAAAAAACTTCCCTACCTAAGCTATCTAAATTCTCAAATAATACAACTATATATATATATATATATATATATATATATATATATATATATATATATATCATAGTAGACAAACTGGTAATTGTATAATCATTAATAATACCACTAAATGACATACAAATTGAACATATATAAAGGATATATCTGTGTATGTATATATATATATATATATATATATATATATATATATATATATAAAGTATAATGTTTTCGTAATCCATACAAAATAGTGATATGATTCAAATCTTCAATACAATCGCTAAGATGTAATATAGTTCGCATTATTAGCTACACCAATATAATTACGTAGTACCCATCACTTTACAATAGACGTGAAATCCATAGATGTCATCCTTCTAAGAGGTAACTTCAATGCAAAACAAGAACCTGAAATTAAGTGACAGAGATAATTAGTGATGTCTATTTTCAACATGATAAAAACTAAATTATTGCACTAATATTTGGCATAAAAAGATAAAAATATTTGACATAAACAATTTCAGCATGATAAACTAACTACACTGCATGTTGCAGCTATTGAGAGCATGTTGTAACCATTATTCAAGTGGCAATACAACCTTTATGGAAGATAGAAAGTTTTATGTAATGATGTTTAAATTCATCATCAATGACCCAATGCTGATAAGCACATAAAACATTCTTACAAGGACACCCTCGGATAGATTTATTTTTTTACATAAAAAATAGAATCATTGAAAAACTTATCAGAGTTGTAAATAATGAACATATCAGTTATAAGGATAATACCAACTATAACATAGATATTAGACCTCAATTCAATAACATACCATACAAGAATGTAATATTAGTGAATTAACATATATAGTAGTGGAAAGAACTTAACAAATAGCAGCTTGGAACTTTGGCATAGATATTTTTACCAATAAACATCAGGTAGATTAAAACCATAGTATCTTTACATAGATATTTTTATTAATTAGCAGTAGGGGAATAAAAAAGTTAAGTACCATACTAATTGAAGTTTGGGATTAAATTGTACATAGTTCCACTTCTGCAGTCTATAGAAAATATTGCTTTGTCAAGCTCACAACATATATTAAGGTACAAGATTCTTGTGCAAAGATACAATCATATGAACAGAGGCGTGGTTAGTTAAAGATACAATCAAATGAACATAGACGTGCAAAGATACAACATATCTTAAGAAAAAAATGACCAAGCAAGTCAATCAAAGGACCATGACATGGAAGCAATTAAAGTGTAGCATGCCTGATGTTTTGGTCAGGAAAATGATATTTTGCAATCAATTACAATCAAACATTGGTACCGTAATATAGATCAATGTATTTCTATAGTCTGTAAATTTTCATCATGGACTTTTGAAATATAGAGTTTCCATTAGCCATATGGTACTAACATCAAAGAAAAAGCACTTGTTCATTGCTGGTTTTGATAGTATTTATACCAGTATATGTACACGTATAAAGGATAAATGTGACGCATTAAGCTTATATTGCCACACCAATTGAAACCACAGGCAGGGTACGTACACTCATGTTTCAGAATATATTAAATCAACAAACATGATGTGTGATATCTGCTAATCACAGACAAGAAACCTGAATGAAAAACCTCCTCGACTTGAATGAAAAACCTCTATAAATGTTGAAAAAGGCAGTATCGAGTAACTCAACGTATTATTTGAATGAATTTGAGTAAAGTAATATTTAAACTTAAATGAAGCAATCAAGAAACCTTTAGCTAATGATGTCCTTGTAACAAGTCATATGAAAATGCAAGGTGTAAGGGTTGCTAATGTTTTTAACTTGAATAAGGCTGATACTGTAAAACCTGACGCCTTATGATATTATTATGTAACCTTTTTCTGGAATAGTTTATAATTTATCCAAGAGCATTTTGTATCATTAACCTAAAAATAAACATCCAAAATAAAATAAATTTGACCAGGAAAGTTTCAAAGTAATTAATAGTACCTAGAAAAATGGTACAATCAGACTCAAACCTTGAATGTTCTCTTCTCGTAAAGCGCTTGGTAGCCATGCTTACAAAGTTCTGGCGCAAAAAATTCCTTAAAATGATCATTTTGCACCTGTTATGTATGAACAAATAATGAGTACATATGACATATGACCACCTAAATCAATGCAACAGAACTTGAAGCTATGGTAGATTACCAACAAAATATTCATTGGAAAGTATACAGGACTTTCAGCGAGGGTAATATGTTATTTCCAAAACAATATCAGACTGGAATTTAGTCAAGATATTAGTAATAATATCTATGTTTTGATAGTAGCATCAAAAAACCCATCCAAACAAACTCATCCTCAATACCTTCAGCATCTACAACATCTACACCAACCAGCATTCAACAACTAGAGAATTGAACACCATCTACACTTATTACCATAACTGTAGAACCAGTTGCTTAAGGAACTGGTCCACAACACCTCATCAAACCCTTCATTAGTCTGCGGCATTTAACCAAGCACTGCTAGTTCATTTGCACTCAGACTTCACCCATCACCTTACTTCCTTAACCCCACGTTCAGAAAATCCAACAGCACTACACAGCTTCAATTTCTTCCCATATTCATCATTCAAAGTTCAACTTCCTCAATTACGAACCAACCTCCAACCATCACCGTCCTAGATACTCAAAACAACTAATATATCACCAAACAACTGCCACTTCACCAACCTCCAGGTCGTACAAAACGGCCTCTACAAAAACCCAAATCGTCCTTCCCAAATCCGATCTACCAAAATCTATTCAATCGTTAAAATAATTTAAATATGCTCCACGGTACCACGTGTTTTGAATGACTCGATCTCGAAAATCGATAGCAATGGCACAATATTAAAAATAGTAGATCGCTGGAGCAAATGATAAGGAACTGGTGTACGATATAGAAGGGAAGTTACAGATGAGGAAGGGAAGGAAATTTTTGATGCTTTGGAGAGGAAGCGAAGGGTTTTGGAAGGACATAGGAGGTTTAAAAACTGAGTCGCCATGGATATTTTAAGATTAAGATCCAGAGAGGAGTATTAAAAGAAAATGGATTCAATGAAACGAAATTTCCAATAGAAGGTGAGAGAAATTGGAGGAGAAAGCAAGAAGAAGAAGGGTGGAAAAAATGAGGAAGTAGATAAAGAGAGATACAAAATAAGATAAAAGGGGAACCAGGTCGGTGGGAACGAAAGGCAAGTAGGCTGGAACGAAAAGTTAAAAGACGGAAAATGAAAATACATTTTCGTGAAGGACTTGCTAGAATGACGGAAGATATTGCAGTACCAAGTGTTGAATTGGGCATCACATATTCACGCATTTTGCGAAATTCAACGTCTCCTACAGTTGTCGCTTATTTTGGCTTAAGCATTCTTGGTTGAAATAACGTTTTTTTGTTTATTTACAATAACAAATATAAATTAAAATTAAATATATTTATTAGGTATTGCTTATTTATTTCTAGCTTAATAATTTTTATTTCTAATTATAATACAAACTTTCAAACATGAAGTATAGATATTAACTATAATCTACTAATTATTGGTAATTAACAATAATGAAATATACATAAACTATTATCTATTTCTAGTTTATTACTAAAATGTAAATATTAAGTATTACATCTTTATAACTAAATATTACTTTTTCATTATTTAATATTACTTTTTAACTAAATATTAAATGTTAAAATTTAAGTATTGAATATTGGTTATTAATTATTTATTATAATTTTTTTAATTATTTAATGTAATCAAAAAATTTTACCATATGATTTACTAACTACTAATAATTAATCATAATTACTATTATATCATTTTAATTAAGCACAATTATAAATAAATAAACAATTATTTAATACATTAACTATTACTTATTTACAATGATACATATATATGCATTATTAACATTTGTTTACTAATTTTTAGTTTTGCAACTACAGTTCGCTAATTTACTTCTAGATTTTTAGTTATGATTCGTTATTTATTACTCGCTCACTTTCATTTTTTTAGTTTTTAATTATATTTATTAACTATTAGTCAATAATTATTAATTAGTAATCTTCTAATAGTCGTTGATAATTAACAATGTTTTAAATATAATTATTATAATAAATGTCACTTCTAAAGTATTAAACTTTATTATTAATTGTCAAATACTGGTCTTATTCATTAAATAATTATTAATAATTGAGTATTACTTAATGTTAATTATTAGTTAATGTGTTAATTATTAATTATTTATTAAATATCAAATATTAATTAATATATTAATTATTAAATGTAATTAATAAATATTAACAATAATTTACTACTTATACAAATAATTATAAAAATAATTACTACTTATTTATGATAATAAGTAATTAAAATTATTTACAATAATATTAAAATTTTAGCTTTTAAATATTGCTAATTAAAATTGATTATTAATTACTAATTATTTAATATTAGTTATTGATTTATTAATTAATTGTTAAATATAATTATTGAATTTTAACTATAATTTACTTATTATATATAACTAACATAATATAATATAATATTAAATATAAAAAATAATTATTGACTATTTATAATAATTAGTAGCAGTAAATTATTTATTGATAGTCATTATTTATAATAAATTATAAATACTTACATATGTAAGATATTGTTTATAATAAATTGCATCAGTTTCTAAGAAATCCATGCAAATAAGAATATTTGCTTCCCAGCGGTTGCATCGGTTCTTAAGGAACCGATGCAAGTAATAGTATTTTCTTCGGTTGTATGAAGAACCGATGCAAATGAAGTGAAGCAACTAGATATCACACCATTTGCTTTGGTTCATTTCCTCAATCGTATTAACAATTGAAGCATATAGTGTCAATTGCTTCAGTTGTATCGTCAACCGATGCAAATGAGGCGAAGCGACAAGCCTGTTTTGTACTAGTTTGAGGAGATCAAAATAGTTAGTTTAATTTGAAGGCAAGGAAGAGTTTGTTAGATTGGAGGAATAAATGGTCAACCAATTGAAGACACAACTAAGAAATCATGCCGAAAGCCTATCACATATAAAGTTGCTCTGATGGATATGAAATCTATTCAGAACAAGGTGACATTTCAAAATAGAACTGAAATAGATGCTGTCAAGACCTTGCCAGTGCAGGTTCCTATCGGTAGTGTCATTTCTTGTGCATATGAACGCAAACTGAAAGCTGCATTAAATGAAAGTCCTAGTCATAAACATGAGATGCAGATTGTACATGACTTATTTCAGTCATGTACTAGTAATCATGGAAATGAAGAGACTGATGTTTCGTTGTGCAAAGCGCACCTGTACCAGTAACCATGCTTCTACTATGGTTTGAAGAGTTCTAGCTTAGGAATTTTTTTGGTTTTAGTGTTTCTTTGTTTTGTTTTATTTATGTTTCCAATGTATTGCCGCACCTTATTTCTATGTTTTTTTTTTGCATGTGCAGGTCTAAGTCTCACGTGCTCTATTTTTTGTAATTCTTGGTGTACCAATAAAGTGGTAGCGGCAATTCAAATCCGTCAGCCTTGCCATTACATCTTTGTTTTAGGTAGAATACCCATTTTGGACCTTGTTTAGATCCTATTTTAACTTTTTTGATTATATCTTATGGATTTGAATTTTGCAAAGGAGAAGATAAGTTTTATTTTATCATGCAAAACCAAGAAAGAAGAAGAATATTTCCTTCGGAAGGAAAGGTGCAAACAAAATTGTTTCTCCATAAATTTCCTTCTTTAATTAGAAATTAGGGGCCTAATTAGGCTTAGAAAAACTAAAGGAATGTAGTTAGAGATTAAATAGCCTAGTTAGCCCCTAATTCACTTGTCTTAAGTTCTTTTCCACCTTAATACAACATTTTATCTTAGGATTTATGAATTTTAACATTTATAAAATTCAAACTTGTTAATATAATAATTTTAGCAACTTTAAATTTCATATTCAACTCACTGACATTATATCGACAATTTTCACAAAATATACAATTTTGCATTCCATTTTGAACAAAAATTTAGATCTCACTTATTAAACTTACCAAAACACATTGTTTTGACATAAAAAATTCACAGTCTTCATAATAATATTTTTAACATACAAATAAATGAATTTCACCCATGTTTTCATGATTTAATTATTTATTTGCACTGTAAATTTACCCAGAACATGGTTTAAACCAAAAAAAATGTTTTGCATTTTATTGCTACATTATGCAGCAAAACTCAGGATTCTATAAATTCCTATTTATTCTCATTTTTACACAGTATAAAGTTTTAAAACTTTATCCATCTATTTCATTATCCGACCTAAACACATATTTTTTATTTGGTAGATTCCTTAAACCAAAAATACATATCTACAAAGTTCCACGTTTAATCATTTTCAATGATTTGTACATTCCTTGTTCTCAGATTTTTGTTTCCCAAGACATATCCAAGAACCCAAATTTAATTATTCTTGGATTATTTATTCAAATTGTCTATCCCAAATATTATTTACCACTTTATTAATTATTTTTATCCTCATTATAATTTGTTAATATTGTCATTAACCGGTAATCACAAAAACGAGTTATTGCAGAATCCTTCCTTGTAGAATTGTATCTCCATAATTTCCTTAGGAAGGAGTTGTATTCAACACAATATTATCTCAATTCAAAATAAATACACAAGAAAAAGGTAGCTGGAGTTATATTGATTTTTCACTTGCGGTCTTAGAGGATAGAAAATCTAGATTTGTCCGTGTGATAATTCTCTGATTTCCTAAGTGCAATACTTGGGACTATCAGACCATTGAATTTTCACTACTGGAGGGTTCTTGTTCTGAATGCTTTTAACTCCAAAGCGAGTACATCAAAAGGATGTTGTGAAATCGACAGATTGGGAAAAACTCAAGCTCTTTAAATGCACGGGAATCAAGCATTGTATCAGAATCTTATAAACACTTCCTTAACTAAGACATGAAACACATCACGAACTCCAGAGAAGCGATCAAGAAGTACTACTCTATAGGTTATAGGATTCATGCGCTTTAAGGTAGGAAGCGACCCTTTGTAACATTGCGCCAATTTCCCGGTCCGACAAAATCGTACCAAGAATGTAATGACCTACCTTCCCTACCTTAAAAGTCGACACTAAATATGACAACTATAATTTAATGTTGAACAACCAATCGTCGAAAATGTATATTGCTAGGGTAAAAAGAAAAAGAAAGAACAAAAGGAACGCTGAATCTCAAAACGGAAACAACATAATATAATAATACTGAAATGTATTGTCACTCCAGATAAAGAGATATCAGAGTCAAAACAAATCCTATCACCTGGATAGTTATAATATTCTAACCTTACAAATGCTGATAAGTAAAATAAAATATAGAGAAAATAAAATAATGCAACTCAAAAGCTTATAACTCTACTCCATGAGCTCCACATTCAACAGAAGACAACTTGGAAACAAGCTCGGTATGCCTCAAGCATTATAAAAAAATAATACGCGGATCAGTCTGGAATACCAACTCGTGAAAACACAAATAATAGGGAAATTTTTTAATAATTCTATGAGACCACACGGATGATCGCGGAATGAATTTTTATCTCACAAGAACACATATATTAGCAATGACCCAAAATAGAAATGCTAAAATAAACAAGGAATCAATGTCATATATAAAAATATATGAATGCCAGCCAAAGGGAAATAACCAAACAACTCATGGAGAAGATCATACCACACTTCTCGATGGAAACAAAATATTGATCCAAGAATTTGGATCCTACAAGGAAAAAGTAAATTTTACCAAAGAAATGGGACCGCACCATTAACCACGGACTTGGTCGATCATAATGACATCCAGTCTCATCATGGATTAAACTAAGTAAATATCACGAAGGGTTTATATCTTCACGAGGCAAATTTAAAATTTGAAAATTTTTAATTATAAAACAAAATGAATCAAATGGGATGTTTTCCAAAAACATAATAACTAAGAGTGTGCGTTCGCCTCCGACGGAAGTATACCTTTAGAATATACTGAGAACTCTGATAGCTCTCGAAAATGTTCAAGCCGGACCCCGTGTGACACCCCACATCCGTTAATGTCACTCACAAAGGGAATGCATTAAATTCAGTAAAGCGCATAAGGTTAACATGAACAAAATTACACAAGGCAGGTATATAAAAACAAAGCAGCGGAATTTAAACTTTTTTCAAAGCATAGTTTTCCCATAACATAGTACATGATAAAACTAGATACATCAAAGTCATAAAAACCCGTGGAACTATCAAGAGTTTACGTAAACCAAGTACAATAGTAAAACATCATATCCCTCCAACATAGCTAAGCCAAAAGATAAGAGTTCAAGACGATACACCTCAGAAAGCGTTCCAAAGATGAACAGAAAATCGTACTGCTAGCTGCTATCTCCACCTCGAGAACCTGAGGGGGGAAAGGAAGAAAAAGAGCCGGAACAAAAAGGTTCAGACATAAAGTCTGGCAAGTCCAGTGACTTTTAACATATGATAAAGTAAGAGTAACATGACAAGTAAATAAGACTGGATGAGAGAATATGTCATAAATAAGAAATAGTCTGATGTGAACATAAAAATTGGTTTTTCTTCTTAAACTCAAGATAAACTAATGATAAAGATAGTCATAACTCTGCACTGCACTTATCACAACATTCCAGATTCAGATTTCAACCCGTTTAGGTATTTAACCCAACCCTTTAACCTTTTACCCCAAGGTTAAACCAAAAGTCGATAGAAGATTAGGCATACCCCTGACCCCTAATAACTATCTAAGCGATCGGCTCCCTTAACCCGAATATCTTGTGTCCGCCCCGCAATATGGTATATCACTCCTACCCGGCAACTTCCCCTCACAACAAACATTCGCGAGTGTCGACGTCTTATGTTCCCTGACCAGACTCATGCATGCTCATGACTCTGCTAGAACGCGTCCCAACATCCTCCTCCCTTTTGAACCTCTTACTACCCTATTCAGTAAAGCATTCTCTGACCTCTACCTAGTGCGAGGCCCTATCATACTGATACACCTCCAGGGATACTGACTGATATGGGTTCCACACAACTAACACAAGCCACCTCTTAGGCTTGCGTCTTCACTTGGTTTCCCCCGAGTCTCCCCCTTGATAAACTAAACTTGACACTCATTAGCTTATTAATTAATCTGATTTAACTTAGCAGGCCTAAGTTTATTAATAAGCCCGGTTACCCTGTACAACCCCTTTCCCAACCACCTGCCCAAATGTTTCCCCACCTATAACAGATTCAAGTTTATATTACATCTGTTATTTACCTAACATGTGTTACTTAATATTTCCAATTAAGTTTTCCTATTAACATGTTCATATACCCCAAGTTATAATCTTAGGTCCTCAATAAGTGATATGTCACGTATCCCCTTTTTTCCATTAATATGCCCATTTATCCCATATTGTACGCACACTTTAATCAATATGGCCTAGGCTCTCATTGGCCTAAGCTTGATGTAAAATAAAAGGGAAAAAGAAGGAGAAAATAGAAACTAAACAAGCATGGGCATATAATCTAGACTGTAATTAGCTAATTAACATGATGAAGGTGACATGTATTTCCAGCATAAACCAATTTAACAATAAATATATGATTAGGTTATTTATATGTCAGATGTGAACATATAGGCATCATAGAT
Source organism: Allium sativum (assembly GCA_030737875.1). Taxonomy (NCBI): domain Eukaryota; kingdom Viridiplantae; phylum Streptophyta; class Magnoliopsida; order Asparagales; family Amaryllidaceae; genus Allium; species Allium sativum. Next base: position 297,603,303 of record CM060926.1, read on the forward strand.
ATGAACATATAGGCATCATGTTTAGTGTGAACATATAGGAATCATGTTAAGTGTGAACATATAGGCATAGTCTCAGATTCAGTTTTATTTACATGTCAGGTGTACTAGTTCAATTTCATAAATTAAAAATAACTAGACTCGCAAAGATTGGATTTTGATGCGAAAGCAAGGTCTTTGATTGTATGCTAGCGTTGTTGAAGATGGCCTAATACAATCCAAGTTGGGGAAGCATTCCATTGTCTCCATTATTTTTCTTAGAAGAGTTTTGAGGAAGAAGAGTGAAGAGAATTTGGTGTATGGAACAATAGAATGGCCTGCCTATTTATAGACAAACCCCCAATGAATTTAGACGCAAAATAATACAAAATACATCGCTGTGTACCTCACCCGAATCTGGGTGAGGTCGACCCTAGGGTCGACACCCCTTTGTGTAGGTCGACACTAGGGTCGACCCCCACAAGGCATGGGTCGACCCCTCTGGGTGTATGCCACATCATTTGCATTATCTTTTAATTCTGGATAGTTTATTTATATTATATATATATTTCCCTTATATATGTACAAACTTCCATGGTCCATAACATCCTCATACGTTATCCGTTTAACGCAAACTTCGGGTCTATCCTGATAGGAATTCTGAGGTGAACGCAACCTACAATCTGTTTCCCTTAATTCCTAGTATTTAATTGGGTTATCCCTATTCTATTACTTGATTAATGTAATTAATGTGTATATAATTTACGGGGTGTTACATTCTCCCCCACATAAAGGATTTCGTCCTCGAAATCTCTAAGTTAAGATGAATATTATTATCCTTACAACCATTTACTCATCCATCAATCACATGCATCCATTGTCCTTAGAAAAATTCTAATGCTTGTATGAACATATGCGTAAGTGTGTGTATATGTCCCTACATTCTAATGCAAAAATCAGGTGGTCCACTGTTTCAGTTGATCTCCTTAATGAAAATCATGTCGGTGCCATGTATCCATTATGCATGCAAAGAGTCCTATTATTTCATTTAAGTTCTATATGCGTGCACAATCATCCATCCATATGCCACATCCACATGATGAGTCGTCCATTTCCATCCATTCCTAGATCTAGAATGGGCATACATCCATATGCATTATGTAAGTAATTGAGTCGATCTATGCCTAATGTGTATGTACATGCATCCACAAGCAACCACTAACAAACACTTGCATCCACTTGCAACCATCAACCATAACATGTCTCAAACACATGTCTCAACCATTGGTTTTCTACCTAAGGAATGAAGGTTCAAAAGAAAAGATAACATTCTTAGACAAAGAAAGAAACGCAGAAAAAGAAGCTAAAAACATACTCTCAAAAAGAAATGGATACAAAGCATGAATCTTCATTTCTGGATCCCATGTTGCGTCTTCACTGTCTTCACCCCATTGAACTTTAACAAGCCTTATCTCTTTGTTCCTTAGCCTCTTAATTTGCATATCAAGAACGCGAGTGGAACTCTTCTTACTGTTGCTTCCTTCTCAACCTCTATATCCTCTAAGGTACCAGGCTCTACTACCTCTGCCGTGTCATGAAGACATTTCCTCAGATAGAAAATGTGAAAAACATTGTGTATGCCTGCCAATATGTCTGGTAGTCTGATCTTATAGGCCACCCGACCTATCCTCCCCATTATGGGGAATGGACCTACAAACCTCAGTGCCAACTTCCCCGATGAACCAAAATGGACTACATTCCTTAGAGGTGATACTTTAATTACCATATCTCCCACTTTAAATTCCAAATCAGTCGTCCTCCAATTGGCATAAGACTTCTACCAATCTTGATCTGTCTACATGTGTCTGCGGAGAAGATCAACTTTCCCTGAAGTCTCCTTAATCATGTCGGATCCAGGCAAAAGTTTATCCGTAGATTCCCACCAACAAATTGGTGATCGGCATGGTCATCCATATAATGCCTCAAAAGGTGCCATGCCTATAATTGACTGATAGCTGTTGTTGTAGGCAAACTCTACTAATGGCAGATGCTCCTCCAAAGATGCACCAACATCTAGAATATATAGTTTCGAAAGATCCTCAAGAGCTCTATTCACCCTCTCAGTCTGTCGATCCGTCTGAGGGTGGTATACGGTGCTCAACCGTAGCTGTGTACCTTGTGCTTCTTGCAAACTCTTCCAAAGCTCGTTAGTGAAGATTGGATTATGATCACTTACTATACTTGATGGAACACCATGTAGTCAGGGTACTTCTCGAAGATATACTGAGGCAAGCCATGCTGCTGTCCGTTTACTCTTGACAGGAATGAAATGAGTGCTCTTAGTAAGTCAGTCTACTATTACCCAAATACCGGTATTGCCCTTCCATGATCTAGGCAACCCATCAATAGTGTACATAGAGACGCTCACCCGCTTCCACTGTGGAATATCCAAAGGCTGAAGTAACCCACCCAGCTTCTTTTGCTCAGCCTTAACTCGTTGGCAAGTCATACATCGAGCTACAAACTCCGTGTAACAACCCGTATTTTTGAATAACATATTATAACATAAATGGAGGCAGAATTAAACTGTAAAATCTGAATCAAGGGAAATGGGCTGTGCCATTGCGTTCGTCTCGGAAAAATACGCGAAATAGAGTCCGAGTTTTCGAAAATCGGAGTCCGTATGACCAAGATATGGCCTCGCGAAGTTTCACGGAAAATTCAAATTAAAATATACTTAATTAAGTGAAATGGGTTGCGCAGAGAAATATATATATATATTGATATATATATATATATATATATATAATTGAAAATTAAATAAATAAATATGCAAAAATGTTCAAAACAGCGAATTGGGAGAGGGGAATAACCGAACCGGCCGATTTTTGAGGTCGACCCAAGCTCGCTGGGTCGACTAGGGGTTAATCCAGGGTGTTTGGTTGTCAACCCGTGGGCCGATTCGCTCAAATGCAGATTTTGCATTTGAATGGTTCTCATGGTTCAGCTTTAATCTAAAGGCCCTAGATGGTTCCTACACTTGACTTCTTCCCCAAGACATGCTTTGATGGCTTGGATTGAATCTATGGTTAATCCTATGGCTAATATTACCCTAATCTTCTATAAAAAGGACCTAACACCTAGCCTAAATCAGTATTATTCAATCCTACAACTAAACTATGTCAAATTTGTTCCTCTCATGGCCTCCACTCTCATGCTAAAATTCCTAATTTTATTTCTATGAGAGATTTTGAGTGCATACAAGTATTTTCAAGCTTGTATGAGTATTCTTAGTTTGCATTCAAGTCAAGTTGCAACATTTCTATTTCAAAGCAAGGGTTTTTATTGATTTGGCTCAAGGGTTTTCATTTGGAGATTGCATATTTGGGTTTTTGGTGCTTGCATAAGCGCTTCGTCTCAATCTTTATAATAAATATTTATTTGTGTCTTCATAGCATTGTAAGCCCTTTTCTACTTTCTTTTTATTAACTCTAAAGTTAAATGAATGATGCAAGTTTGGGGTTGATCATTATGATATGCAAGTTTGGTTGATCATTATATGCAAGTTTGGTTGATCATTATATGCAAGTTTGGTTGATCATTATATGCAAGTTTGTTTGATCATTATATGCAAGTTTGGATGATCATTATGCAAGTGGGTTTAATCATTATGTATGACACATGTTGCTATGTTATGCAAGTTTGGGTTGATCATGTTATCATGTTATGCAAGTTAAACTTGAAGCTGTGAGCTTAAAGCTTCAAGCTTTATGTTGAAGGTTGCATTTTGGCAACATGGAAGTTATCATATCCCTTATGATAACTTGCATATGAGGCTAAATGCGAACTTCTAGCAACTTCTACATGTCATTTATCACCATGTATCACCCATATGCTAAGTTTGGTTTTATGCATGCTTTTGAAGCCTAATAATGCAATATGCAAGTATATGAACATATGTACATTTCATATGCCACCATGATAAATTTGTGGCTTCAACACCTTTTTGTCATAATTACGCCAAGTTCCCTATTTTATCCTTTATGCGTTGTTGCGACTATGTAAACGATGGGATTACGTTGGGGTTGGGTAACATTATGACATAAACATGGTTTTTATAACATAACGTGATATGTTAACTTGTAATTATGTTTTGGAAACATAATGGACATGACACTTAGAAAATATGAGTGTGGCCAACTCGAGGTTGGGTTGAGTTTGTAGCATAAATCTACCCGGACCCGCCCGACTTAACTAGTGGCTACAAACAATAGGACCCAATGTGAGAAGTTGGTCATGTTGTGCTCGAACCCGAGGTTAGACCTAGTTGTGGTGTAAAGCTACCCGGACCCGCCCGGCTTAACTAGTAACCACAACAAAGTCTAATGTGAGAGGTTAAAGCGCATTAAGTTAATGAATGCCTCCTGATTAGGGTTAAGTCATGGTCCACTTAATACTTAACCAATTTGGGCTTGATGGGTTAATCGGGGTTAAGTCAGGAGCCTTGGGTACTCTTAACCAATTTAACCCACGTTTGGATCGGGTTAACCACATTTAACCCGTTAAGAAACCCTAGTTGCGTGGTCCTTTTCAGCAGTAACCTTCTAGATAGTATCATAAGACCCTAGGACTAGGCTAGGGTGGGGCACGATTACTGGGCTGATTGTAAGAGACCAAAAGAGACGGCTGAATGATGCCCCGGTTGTTCAGGCGGACCATGGTCGTGCACGTTAAGTTCGGAGTTGAACACGGGCACCGGTAGGTTTGGACTGTGCATCATGGTATGGTGTCTGAGGGTTACACCGTAGGGCCTGATACACCCTAGGGTGGACCCTGCACAGTCAACTACATTACATGATTAAGCCGTATGACACCGACACTTGACGAGTTAGGCTTATAGGGAGCCGATCGACTAGACCGAGTAGTTGGACCTTGATTTAGGTCATATCATGATGTTGGGCCAAGCTTGGGCCAAGGGATCAATTCTTGTTTTTACTTGACATGTTAGAATGCTAGTACACCCGTGGTGCAAAACTTAACCTTAATTATGCGATGACACCTTTATCTATCTTGTTAGTTGATCATCATGCCAGTATGTTGTTATCCTTATGTTCATCTCAGCTTCTCATGCCAGTTAACTTTACTAGTTCATAGACAGATAGTAGTTGGGCTTACCAGTCTTTTTGACTGACCTGTTTTCTTTCGCCTCTTTTCTTCCGTTCCCCCCCCTCAGGTTCTCAGGGTGGGAACATTGGAGCTTAGCTTGGATCTTTACAGCTTGCTTACTGGATTTGCTCATGTACGGTTTTGGACATTGAGCTAGCTATGGTTTATCACTTCATTTTGGGGATAGTACTTTATGTATTTTAGTTTTTCAGTTTATGCTTTTATCTAGACTTTGTTGTTGGAAAATAATGACCAAGTACTTTGTTGTAACATGACTATGGTTTTGAAATGCTAAGTTTTATCCGCTGCTTTACTACTCTGTTTTACTTATATGTTCTGTCTTGTGATATCTGCATGCATGTTTACCTTGTTTAACGCCCCTCCAAAGCTAATGTCCTTGCAAGAGTGGCATTGGCGGAGGTGGGGTGTTACATTTGGTATCAGATTGACTCAAGATGGATGGTAGACGACGAGTTGCTATCACAGGGCTACCGTCTTCTCGCCGAATCACGCTGGTCCATCCTAGTCTTTAGGTTGCCACATATATATATTGCAACCAAGGCATACCCTCGGTTCTTCTAACGCAGACCTTAACCTCTGTGAGCCCAGGATGATCATCTGCAGCCTCACAGAGGGATACCAAGAGTACCCTCACGTCCCCTCGAAGCCTCGGGCTTCGTAACCCAATTCGTTGGAGCCTTCTTAAAACCATATGGATGTCCGCTCCTTCGTGTTATACTAAGAATTACTACTTAGTTCTACTAACTAAGGTTTACCACTTAGTTTCCAAATTCCTTGTTTTCTTAACTAAGTTTACTACTTAGTCCCTTTTTCAACTGAGGTTTACTATTTAGTTTTCTTTCTCGCCAGGTTGGGTTGGTTAAGTGTCTTTAGTCGATTGAAGCTATCTTAACCCTCTTCCCTTATCCTATTACACTGGTTAAGTGTTATCCCTTTATGCTTTTTACTTAACCCTATTCATTTATCATATTCTGATGGTTAAGCATTCAAGTTTACTTAACCCTATGGTCTAGTCCAGCTAACATATTAATTTGGCTAAGTGTATAACTTAACCCCAACCTCTAGTCTAATCAACATGTTAAATTGGCTAAGTGTATTAACTTTACTTAACCCCACCTTCTAGTCTAGTCAACATGTTAATTTGGCTAAGTATTCCCATGGACTTAATCCTCCCATTCTAGCTTTAACTGTGCTAAGTTGGTTAAGTGTTCCTTAACCTTCCCATTCTAGCTTTAATTAATAAATTAAAGCCGCAACCTCTCACATTAGACATATATTGCTGCGGTTACTGGATGTGCCGGTCGGTTCCGGGCAGGTTTACACCGCAACTCAGTCTAACCTCGGGTTAGGCATATTCATGTTTTCTAAGTTCAAAGGGTTTTTGATTAATTTCCAAATCTGGTCTTGAAAACAACCATCCCGTCCTTCGGATCAGTTAGGGATAGCCAGGGAGGGCAGGAAACTTGTATTTTCCAAACCCAAGCCTAGACACTATCCTCTCTGTCACCCTAGAACCTTCTGGTCTATGTGTTATAAAAAGGGGTGTTATCAAAATACTTTTCTTTTGTTTATAAATTGTTAACAATTTATTTCAAAAGCCCATTTCCCCTTTTTAGACAAATTTGGCCTATATTTATTTGTCAAGCCTACTAGTATACTTATATTCTAGGCCCAAGTCCTAACCCAACATGCAGTTTAAGCCATTTCCTATTTCATTGCCAAAACTAGATTAAATATCCTAGTTTATAATTTATGGCCAAAATTTAACCAAGTTACATATTTTGTGGTAAATGAACAATTTAACATTTATGACGAATTCTATAAGTAAATTACTCCTAATTTACTGATTTCATTACTACTCTTTTAATGTACATTGTCATATTTATTATTATGGCCCATTCTCTCTTATTTATCATATTTATACTTTTTGGTATGTAAATTATACCAAGTTTAGTGTCGCTAACCATAATTTATTCTAAACATGACAATTGCTCACAATTATGAATAAATTCAAAATTGTGCTAATATACTTATTCCAAATCAACCTTAATTAACCCAATCTTGGTTTAACATCCTAATTCACAATTTATGGAAAAACTAGAATTATTTTTCTAGTTTACATTTTATGCCTAAAATTTAGCTTACTTACTAACGCTAAATTTAATATGTCAAAATCACATATTCCCTAATCCATGTCAAATTTCCCCGTTTTCATTTTAATATGCATGTCATAATACATATTCCAAATTATGCCAATTTCCAAGTTTGCAACTACGTTCATATTCATTTCCATGTTTTTCCCCAAATCGCATTCCCACCGTTCGAATAATCGTGATTCAACCTAGATTATAAATAAATCTAGATTCGTAGATAAAAAAGGGAATGAATCAAAATGACAAGAAGGAATAATTGGCATAAAAAGGTTTGGATAACAATGTAGGTTCAAGAATATGGGTAGACCTAACTAAATAGGTAAATTCCCACTGTCTTAAAACCAAAGAATGGGCAAAATAGGTTCAAGAACGTGGGTAGACCTAACTTAATAGGTAAATTCCCACTGTCTTAAAACCAAAGAAAAACCAAGGAACAGGTAGAATAAATAATTGGGTTTAGACCCAACTTCTCAATCACAAAACTAAAGCAATATTTTCCTAATCATAAATCATGGGTGTCAAAATCACAGTTGTCCTCATTATGTCATAAGTAATAGTTTATGTCCAAATCAAAGGTATAGGCCTAGTCAAGGAAATAATCCTTGTAGTCACAGTCACAGTCATAGGAAATGTCCATAGTCATATGCGATGTTCATAGTCCAAAAGGGAAAATAATTCCCATAGTCATAAGTCATTGTCATAGGCAATGTTTATATGTCCCAAAATCAAAGGCTTATGTCATAGTCCAAAGGCATATGCTTTCAAAGGCCACAGTTCTATAGTCATAGTCACGGTTACAGTCTTATTTGTCCTCGAATCATAACAGTTCTTAATTCAGTCCAAGAGTATAAACACAGATTCGAAGAGAGAGAGAGAGAGATTTGGCATATTCCTTTATTCCTTTAATTTCATGTCACAAATAAAACAAAATATTCAGATCTAGAAATAACCAACTTACAGAAAATAGATCTAGAAAAGAAGGAAAGCATGGCTATGATTCGTGCGTCGTTGCTTGAAACTTGTTTGAGCTAGCCTTTGAATTCTTCACTTGAAACTTTGATTTGAATCCCTCCTTAAAAGTCTTTTAGCAGCATCTCCTCGTCTTGAATCATATTTTATTTTATTTATTTAAGAAAATTTAGAGGAGGGGAAGAAGCCATGAATCTTAGCAGCATAAGGATAGAAGAGAATTGGTGCAAAGAGAATGAAGACTAGGGCTGTTTATATAGCTGCTCAAGACCTTATCGTACACGCAGCGCTGAGTCAGCATTGAACCTAGTTAAGAAAATAGTCCAGGTACGTAGATGAATCTAGCCAAACCTTATCATACACGCAGTGCTGAGTCAGCATTGGGTCCCACAAGCTATTTTGGCGTAAAAGTTTGATTTTCAAACTTTTGAATTTCTGGAATTTATTTAACTGTTTTATTCACATTAAATATTCTTATATGTATACAATTCCTCTAACGACCATTTTACGCGTATATATATACGCACAACTTTCATTTTATTTTCAAAATTCAAATGATGTTGCCATATTTCATTGACTGTAGCCTTATCTTGAATTTTATCTTTCGTATACATATATTTTTGTATATATATATATTTATATTTCTCATATGTATATATATATATTTTCTTTATTTCCTTATACGTACGTTCTTATCCTTTCAAATTTTGAATTTGTATACGTATATATATTTGCATGTTTAGTTGGCCCTCTCTAAAACAATGATAAAAAATTATGCCGCCGCCGGGGTTCGAACCCCCGACCTCCATGCTACCAATCCAATGCCTTAACCAACTGAGCTACAGAGGCTTTTGTTAATAAGTCTTAGAACAATAATAATTATTGTTCTCTCCTTACCTCTTTTTTTTCATGTTAGTTACAATACTTAAATTAAACAACTGCATGGATCTATTTCTTTTAATTTTTCTTTTAAAAATTAATTATACTTTAATTTGAGAATCTTAATGTCACAGAATTACGGGGTGTTACATTCTCCCCCACTTAAAAGGATTTCGTCCCCGAAATCTTCAAGTTAGGAAGAATGTGTCCTACCATCCAATCACCCATCTACTCAACCATTCAATCACAGGCATTCATTGTCCTTAAAAGATTTCTAATGCTTTCATGTTCATATGCATAGTGTGTGTATATGTCTCTATCTAATGCAAAATCAGGCGGTCTACTGATTCAGTTGACCTCCTTAATGCAAATCATGTTAGTGCCATGCGTCCAATCATGCATGCAAACATCCCTAGTCATGTAAATACTACATGCGTGCACAGCCATTCATCCGTATGCAACGTCCATATGATATCATATCAAGTTCAACTTATAAACAAATGCATATATGTAAATGCAATATGAGAGCGTCCGAACTTGATCTAGTGCCTAATACGTATGCATATGCATCCACGAGCAACCATTTGCAACCACTTGCAACCATTCAACCATAACATGTTTCAAATACTTGTTTACATCCATTGGCTTCTACCTATGGATCGCAGATACGACCTAGAGGATATACTTTGGAAAGAGAGAAACAACTACGCGTAAAGCTCCTAAACAGAGAAATCAAGGATGCACCCTTAAGGAAAAAGGGCATGTTGCTAGTATCTAGCCTTCTTGAGCTTTACTCCACTGTATCTTAACCAATTTATCTTCACGATTATGAAGTTCCTAATCTCCATTTCCAAAATAAACAGATGTCAATCACGGCGCCAAGTATATGTACTAAGATGATTAGAGGCCTCCCTCTTGGCTTATCCATCACGCCATAACTATGAGAGTCAAAAGATCACTCCGTACTTTTTAGAGTACCTACCACAACTATTCATCTTCCACGCAAACCATCCAAACCGAACTCGACATTCCTCAAGTACAAGCCCCAAAGGCCTAAACCAATATCAGACAAGCATCCAAGGAATATCTTCTCCGAATTTAGACGATCTACGTGAGATGATATAAGCAAACTCGATAGCTATCCTCAAATCCCTACTAACCAAAAACTGGTCGGACCACCAATTGGATTTGAGACTCTGGTGGGATCTTTCTACTATACACGTACTATGGTGCAGAGACTCAACTATGGAAGTGGGTATGAACAATTAAGAAGCGCTGGAACCTAAGGAAATAGTACAAACAGAAAACTAGACTCTTCCAACCGGACCACCTTTCTCCTAGGTGCGCTTGGTGGCGAAAGCATGTACTTGTCCTTCTGAAAATCTCGTCCTCGTTCTTGCCCTTGTCCTTAAGTATATGTCCTATCATACCATAGTAAAGATACTTGCTCTTGTCTTAGGTTTTATAATCCCTTCCTCCTTCGTGAGCCAAGTCTACATCCAGAATTTCCTCATCCTTGGGTCGTGCTCCTTTGCCAAACTTCCGCGTGTAACCATGTTGGAAAATCTCTCGAAAGTTGCCTCTATCGCACGGAAAAACCCTATAAACTTGAAAGAAGACTGGCCGTAAGTGAAACAACTACGGCTATAGATGGAAGTCGGGCACTACTTTGCCCTTCGATGAGGTTACCTCCCAGAAAGCCAGGAGCCCCAGAGACTCAAGAAAGAAGGAGACAAGAATTCAAACAGAGGAAGAGGAGACAATGCATATGGCTTTGGGGAATATGCCTTTAAAACAAATCTTTTCTTTTAAAAATTAATTATACTTTAATTTGAGAATCTTAATGTCACAGAATTATGGGGTGTTACACATATGCATGAGTGTTTATGCTTATTCATGGATGAAATTTGTTATGCTATCACGTGGATGTTGCATATGGATGAATGATATGTGCACTCATGTAGAGATTATAAATTATGTTAGGAATTTGCATACATATGGACTCATTTCACTAACATGCTTTGCATTAAGGAGGTTTACTGTATCAGTAACCGCCTGATTTTCACATTAGATAAGTACATATACACACACCTTTGCATATGATCATACAGCATTTAGAATCCTTTAAGGACAATGACTGCACGAGGATGATGTTTTGAGTAGATGGACGATGGATGGTAGGATACCTTCTTCCTAACTTGGAGATTTCGGGGACGAAATCCTTTAAGGAGGGGAGAATGTAACAACCCGTATTTTTGAATAACATATTATAACATAAATGGAGGCAGAATTAAACTGTAAAATCTGAATCAAGGGAAATGGGCTGTGCCATTGCGTTCGTCTCGGAAAAATACGCGAAATAGAGTCCGAGTTTTCGAAAATCGGAGTCCGTATGACCAAGATATGGCCTCGCGAAGTTTCACGGAAAATTCAAATTAAAGTATACTTAATTAAGTGAAATGGGTTGCGCAGAGAAATATATATATATTGATATATATATATATATATATATATAATTGAAAATTAAATAAATAAATATGCAAAAATGTTCAAAACAGCGAATTGGGAGAGGGGAATAACCGAACCGGCCGATTTTTGAGGTCGACCCGAGCTCGCTGGGTCGACTAGGGGGTTAATCCAGGGTGTTTGGCTGTCAACCCGTGGGCCGATTCGCTCAAATGCAGATTTTGCATTTGAATGGTTCTCATGGTTCAGCTTTAATCTAAAGGCCCTAGATGGTTCCTACACTTGACTTCTTCCCCAAGACATGCTTTGATGGCTTGGATTGAATCTAGGGTTAATCCTATGGCTAATATTACCATAATCTTCTATAAAAAGGACCTAACACCTAGCCTAAATCATCATTATTCAATCCTACAACTAAACTATGTCAAATTTGTTCCTCTCATGGCCTCCACTCTCATGCTAAAATTCCTAAGTTTATTTCTATGAGAGATTTTGAGTGCATACAAGTATTTTCAAGCTTGTATGAGTATTCTTAGTTTGCATTCAAGTCAAGTTGCAACATTTCTATTTCAAAGCAAGGGTTTTTATTGATTTGGCTCAAGGGTTTTCATTTGGAGATTGCATATTTGGGTTTTTGGTGCTTGCATAAGGGCTTCATCTCAATCTTTATAATAAATATTTATTTGTGTCTTCATAACATTGTAAGCCCTTTTCTACTTTCTTTTTATTAACTCTAAAGTTAAATGAATGATGCAAGTTTGGGTTGATCATTATGATATGCAAGTTTGGTTGATCATTATATGCAAGTTTGGTTGATCATTATATGCAAGTTTGGTTGATCATTATATGCAAGTTTGGATGATCATTATGCAAGTGGGTTTAATCATTATGTATGACTCATGTTGCTATGTTATGCAAGTTTGGGTTGATCATGTTATCATGTTATGCAAGTTAAACTTGAAGTTGTGAGCTTAAAGCTTCAAGCTTTATGTTGAAGGTTGCATTTTGGCAACATGGCAGTTATCATATCCCTTATGATAACTTGCATATGAGGCTAAATGCGAACTTCTAGCAACTTCTACATGTCATTTATCACCATGTATCACTCATATGCTAAGTTTGGTTTTATGCAGGCTTTTGAAGCCTAATAATGCAATATGCAAGTATATGAACATATGTACATTTCATATGCCACCATGATAAACTTGTGGCTTCAACACCTTTTTGTCATAATTACACCAAGTTCCCTATTTTATCCTTTATGCGTTGTTGCGACTATGTAAACGATGGGATTACGTTGGGGTTGGGTAACATTATGACATAAACATGGTTTTTATAACATAACGTGGTATGTTAACTTGTAATTATGTTTTGGAAACATAATGGACATGACACTTAGAAAATATGAGTGTGGCCAACTCGAGGTTGGGTTGAGTTTGTAGCATAAATCTACCCGGACCCGCCCGTCTTAACTAGTGGCTACAAACAATAGGACCCAATGTGAGAAGTTGGTCATGTTGTGCTCGAACCCGAGTTAGACCTAGTTGTGGTGTAAAGCTACGCGGACCCGGCCGGCTTAACTAGTAACCACAACAAAGTCTAATGTGAGAGGTTAAAGCGCATTAAGTTAATGAATGCCTCCTGATTAGGGTTAAGTCATGGTCCACTTAATACTTAACCAATTTGGGCTTGATGGGTTAATCGGGGTTAAGTCAGGAGCCTTGGGTACTCTTAACCAATTTAACCCACGTTTGGATCGGGTTAACCACATTTAACCCGTTAAGAAACCCTAGTTGCGTGGTCCTTTTCAGCAGTAACCTTCTAGATAGTATCATAAGACCCTAGGACTAGGCTAGGGTGGGGCACGATTACTGGGCTGATTGTAAGAGACCAAAAGAGACGGCTGAATGATGCCCCGGTTGTTCAGGAGGACCATGGTCGTGCACATTAAGTCCGGAGTTGAACACGGGCACCGGTAGGTTTGGACTGTGCATCATGGTATGGTGTCTGAGGGTTACACCGTAGGGCCTGATACACCCTAGGGTGGACCCTGCACAGTCAACTACATTACATGATTAAGCCGTATGACACCGACACTTGACGAGTTAGGCCTATAGGGAGCCGATCGACTAGACCGAGTAGTTGGACCTTGATTTAGGTCATCTCATGATGTTGGGCCAAGCTTGGGCCAAGGGATCAATTTTTGTTTTTACTTGACATGTTAGAATGCTAGTACACCCGTGGTGCAAAACTTAACCTTAATTATGCGATGACACCTTTATCTATCTTGTTAGTTGATCATCATGCCAGTATGTTGTTATCCTTATGTTCATCTCAGCTTCTCATGCCAGTTAACTTTACTAGTTCATAGACAGATAGTAGTAGGGCTTACCAGTCTTTTTGACTGACCTGTTTTCTTTCGCCTCTTTTCTTCCGTTCCCCCCCCAGGTTCTTAGGGTGGGAACATTGGAGCTTAGCTTGGATCTTTACAGCTTGCTTACTGGATTTGCTCATGTACGGTTTTGGACATTGAGATAGCTATGGTTTATCACTTCATTTTGGGGATAGTACTTTATGTATTTCAGTTTTTCAGTTTATGCTTTTATCTAGACTTTGTTGTTGGAAAATAATGACCAAGTACTTTGTTGTAACATGACTATGGTTTTGAAATGCTAAGTTTTATCCACTGCTTTACTACTCTGTTTTACTTATATGTTATGTCTTGTGATATCTGCATGCATGTTTACCTTGTTTAACGCCCCTCCAAAGCTAATGTCCTTGCAAGAGTGGCATTGGCGGAGGTGGGGTGTTACACTCCGCTACATCCTTTTTCATCCCATCCCAAAAGAAAACTCACTTCATATCTTGGTACATCTTATCGCCTCCTGAATGGATGGTCATCCGTGAATGAGACTCCTCAAGAATATTCTTTAATATATCCGTAGCTCTCGGAACATAGAGCCTCCCATCCCGCCTTAGCTACCCTTTATCATCCACTTTTGTACCGTCTTAGGTGACTAGATATCTATCCTCTATCAAGTCTGTCAAAGATCTCAACCAACTGTTGGTCCTCCTTTTGCATTGATCCAGTGCACTCTATAAGAGTGGGCTGTATAACTAAGGATGCTATCAGGCTAGGCACAAGATCCGTAGAAGGTCTAAAATCAAAAGTTGACAGAAACTCTAGGCTCCGCCTCTCTACGAATAGAGGACTTAAAATCATCCTTTTTCTACTCAACGCATCGGCTACCACATTACCCTTGTCAGGGGTATAAGCTATCTCAAAGTCATATGATGCCAAGAACTCCATCCATTGTTGCTGTCTGAGATTAAGATCCTTTTGCGAAAACAAGTATTTGAGAAATTTATGATCTGTATACAACTTGAATCTTTCTCCAAGAAGATAGAGTCGCCAAGACTTTAGTGCGAACACTATTATAGCTAGCTCCAAATCATGGGTAGGGTTGTTCCTCTTATGTACCTTCAAATGTCTACTAGCATAACACACTACCCTTTCCTCTTGCATCAAAACCGCGCCAAGTCCCGTGCCACAAGCGTCGGCATAGACTGTAAATGCTTTGCTTCCATCTGGCAATGTCAAGACTGGGGCCGTTGTCAGAGCCCTCTTTAATCTCTGAAAGGCATCTTCACGGTCTATGCTCCACGAAAAAGCCAAGCTCTTCTTCGTTAGTTTGGTCAGTGGGGTTGATACTCTTGCAAAGTCCTTGATAAACTTCCTATAATAGCCCACCAAACCTAGAAAACTTCTCACCTCCGTTGCATTCTTTGGAGCCTTCCAATCTTCAACTGCAACAACCTTAGCGAGATCCGCCGCTATCTCTTCCTTGGAGAACATATGCTCTAGGAACCGTACTTCCTTTCTCCAAAAATGACATTTAGATAATTTAGCCTTAAGCTGATGTGACCTAAGAGTCCTCAAAACTTCCTCCAAGTGTAGGGCATGCTCTTCCTCGTCCTTTGAGAAGACCAAGATGTCATCCACAAAAACCACCATGAACTTATTCAGAAACTCCCTAAACACCCTACTCATCATGTCTACGAAGTATGCGAGTGCAATAGTCAAACCAAAGGGCATTACTAGCCATTTATAAAACCCATATGGAGTTCTGAAAGCAGTTTTATCTATACTCTCATCTGCCAATCTTAGCTGATGAAACCCAATGGCTAAGTCCATCTGTGGGAAAACTACAGTGCCAACCAACTGGTCAAAGAGATTGTGACGGCATGTCCCGCACCAGCCGACATTTCCAATGAAAATGCGTTGTGCCAATGCCCGACTAACACAGGACGGTAGCCAAAGAAAGGAAAAGAAAGGAATTTGAACTAACAAGGAACCTGTAGAATGTCTCATAGCGCATGGGATAAAATATATTAATAACATAACTTTGACATAAAACAGGCGAGACAGTGCATAAGCTGAAAACTAAACCATCATAGCAGCGGAAATCCAAAGTACAGCGTATCATCCAAACCAACATTATTACAACTTTGAAATATTGTCTCTAAAGCAAAAGAAAGTGGTACACTACTAATGCCCAAAGTAGTGACCAGCAACTACACAGGGAGAATATATATATATCATACGTGGAAGCCTCCTGCTCGTCTCCAGTACAACTACTCATGCATAATCACCTGACTTGTATCTAGTCTGCCCGTTTAAGAGAACCCAAAGTAATAAGAAGAGACATAAAACTCTGGGTCAGGCAAAAGTTTGGTATGAGAGATAAGCAGTAAAAACGGAATAATAACAGGTATACATAACCATACCTGAACCTGGACCTGCAACCAAAGAGTTAGCACAACAGGATGTACGATACTCTAAAGTGACACTAACACATGGTGTGAAAATAATGGGGAGGGGGTGTGCATGTCATGGTGGTAGCAAACATCAAACATAGCAATCATCCTCACATCTCTCACTTAGTGCTTAAAGCATATGATATCTACCACTTTGATCACCCAATTCTTTGTTACGATCACCCTGCCCCATGGAGTCATGACTGCTCCACTGCACTGATACGTAACCACTAATACTTTGCTATGTCCACTCTGCCCCATGGAGTCATAACAATTCCACTGCACTGGCTCATAGCCCAACTAGGATCACTTTGCCCCCATGGAGTCATAACAACCCCACTGCACTGAACCATAACCACTAATCCGTCTCAGTGGTGAGTCAAAGTTATAGATATCGATAACCCCTTTGCACACGTCTTGCAGCAAAGCCTAACTCATGAAGTTAACTCATTGGTTCCCAATTGGATCCTGAGTGCAACTTCCCATTTGTACTACCTTTGCATCTCGGGTTTGGTCTTCTCCCAGTTCATGACCCTTCAGTTCGGCCCGTGATTCTCCTTGCACCGGTTCGCCATCCACGTTCAAAGACCGGCTCGTGGTTTGGGATACACTCGGCTCATGGCCCCTCCTTTGGCTCGTGGCTCGTGTTCCATGAAGTAGTTCCGGCTTGTGTTAACCCACCCTGGCGACTCGTGGTGATGCTCTAGTCTGGTTCGTGGTTTGTGCAAGCAAGTGGCTCGTGGGTGCATTGGAGTGGTTCGGGTCATGGTCCTATGGACCGGTTCGTGATCATCCTAGACTCCCATTCGTGGCTTCCTTCTCCAGCTCGTGGTGCTCCAACGCAATTTGTGACCATAGGGGTGAGCACGACTGGGTCGTGATGTGCTAGTCACGAATGGGATATGACCAATTTCCTACAACTTTTCCAACAAGCAATTTACGCCGTACGACGGCGTTTTCGACCAATCTAACTTTTCTATGCAATCACAAATCATTCCAAACAGTCATAGCAACATGTATAATCAATCATAAATACCAAAACAACCACTCAACATGATAATATAGATCAAACATACCAAAGAATCCTTAATCCTCTTAATCATGATTCAACAATACGATTAGCAAAACATATCCAAATTAACCCAAATTCTAACAGAGGCTCAAAATAATTTTAAGAATTTCTAAACATTTTTCCAAAATTTAATCATGTATAATTTCGCTAATTATCACTAATCTTCCCCAATTAGCCGTGATTAATGAAAAAAATGCAAATCACTTACCTTAGCTAAAATATAAACTCAGATCTGAAATGGTTCTTTAAATGACACGAATTCCAATGCACACAGCAGCCTTTGCCTCTAATTTGATGTTGACTAGACTTGGTTTGATGCTAATTAGCTTAATCTTCAATTAGAAAGTGATTTGGAGGTGTTTTAGAAAGTGGAGGCCATGGCTAGGGCTCAAGAGATGTAATTGGCGGCTAGGAACCTGATTAGAAATGATTTCCCAAATCCTATCAGCCTCCCCATAACCCTAATCCCGAAAAGGGTTATGGGCCTAGCTGTTAATCACTCTAATTAGGCCCGATTAAGCTGTTTTTTAACTTTCCAAACCTTATTTCAGCCAAATCTCCCAAACGCTAAGTCCGTTTGATCAATATGACCACTCTACGGAAAGGTAAACCAGCATCCGAATCAAATGGAAGTGGTTTTAGGTCAAAACTCCTTACCAATCAAAAGTTATAGGCGAAACAAGATTGGCCATGGGCAAAATGGTCATTTAAAAATTGGCGAAAACCGCGAACATGGAAAATGACTCCAATAGTGATTCCCCAAAGTTACACGACCATACGACCTCATATGAAAAAGAAATAAATATTCTACAATCCTTCGATACGTAGAATGCGAGTCATTACACTCTCCCTCCCTTAGGAAATTTCGTCCCCGAAATTCCTTAACCAAAAACATACAAAGGTGTTTCGCACGCCTACCAGTCTTTCACAAACAATCAAACATATGCAACAAGCACAACAAGCCTACCCTAGCATGCGGTTTACTAATAAGGGAAGAAACTATCACTATTAAAATCTTACCAGGCAAAGAGTTCTGGATGCGATTCCCTTATGTTCACCTCTGCTTCCCAAGTACAGTCACTCTCTTTCTCGCCCCACTGAACCTTGACCACTTTCACCACCTTCCTTCGAAGTTGCTTCGTATCGCTCTCGACAATACGGATCGACTTGCGGTTCCCAAACGCCTCGGGTTCTTCTTCGATGTCATCCAACTGATCCGGTGAAATAGTCATATCGGGGTCGTGTACAAACTTCCTTAACTGGGAAACATGAACACATTATGAACTCCCCCATCTTTTCTGGCAACTCAACCTTATATGCCAAATTCCCAACTTGTTCGAGAACTGGGAATGGACCAACAAATCTTGGTGCTAACTGCCTCTCCTGCCAAATAGAATCACGCTCTTTAACGGAGAAATCTTGACAAACACCAAGTCGTTAATGGAGAATTTTAGATCTCTTCTCCTCTTATATGCATAACTCTTCTGCCTATCTTGAGCAGCCTTCATTCGCTGTTGGATAACCCTGATCTTGTCTGAAGTTTCTCTTATCACATCTGGCCCAAGCACAAACTTCTCACTGGTTTCTAACCAACATGATGGTGAGTTGCATGGTCTTCCGTACAAATCTTCAAATGGAGTCTTACCAATACTGGATTGATAACTATTATTATATGCGAACTCCACCGGATGCAAATGGTCATCCCAAGACCCTCCAAAATCAAATATACAAGCTCTCAAGAGATCCTCCAATATAAGATTCACCCTCTTTGTATGACCGTCGGTTTGAGGATGGTACGCGGTACTGAGATGTAATTCCGATCCTAAAGCCTCTTGTAAGATCTTCAAAAATCTGCTGGTGAACAACGGATCATGGTCACTTACAATGCCTTCAAGTACTCCATGAAATCTCACTACCCACTTCGTATACAGTTCTGCTAACTTAGCTGCTGTTCTATCCGACTTGACGGGTATAAACCTTGCACTCTTGGTCAATCGGTCCACAATCACCCAAATGCTATCATGGCCCAATCTAGTCCTTGGTAACCCATCAATGAAATCCATTGAGACTTGTTCCCATTTCCATTTTGGAATTTCTAATGGTTGCAATAACCCACTAGGTTTCTTTTTCTTAGCATTAACTAGCTGGAAGTTCATGCATTTGGATATAAACTTCCCAACGTCTCTTTTCACCCCCTTCCGAGCAGTAGGTCTGCTTCATGTCTCGATACATTTTATTACCACTGGGATGTATAGTCAGTTTTGACTGATGACATTCTCTAAGCACTTCATCTCTCAATCCATTGACATTGGGTACAACCAGTCTACCATTCCTTCAAAGCCATCCTTCTCGATCAAGCATATACTTGTTCATCTCCTTACCATCGATACCCATTTCTAACTTGGAGATGATTTCTAGTAGGTTAGGATCGTCCCTCTGACTGGAACCAATCCACTCAATCAAAGTGGGTCTGATCGTCAAACTTGCTAACATTTCTGGATCCAATTCGCACTTTGGTCTGAAATCGTACCCTGCAACATACTCCAGTTGCTTCCATTCAAGAAACAAAGCCCCTAAACTGGCATGTCTTCTACTCAATGCATCAGCTACCGCATTGCCCTTTCCTAGTGTATATGCGATATTGAAATCATAGGAAGCCAAGAATTCTAACTATCTTTGCTGTCGGATATTTAGATCCTTCTAAGAGAGGAGATACTTTAACGATTTATAATCGGTAAACAACTCGAATCTTTCATCCAAGAGATAATGTCTCCACATTTTCAATGCGAACACGATCGCTGCCAATTCCAAATCGTGGGTAGGGTATCTTTTCTCAGGCGGTTTCAGTTGCCGACTTGCATAAGCTACAACCCTGCCTCCTTGCATCAATACAACACCTAGTCCGGTACCACATGCATCCGTGTATACTGCCATAACTTCATTCCCTTTAGGAATGACTAACACTGGCGCACGCGTCAACTTTTCCTTAGACTCTTGAATGCATTTTCACACCTTTCCTCCCAAGCGAAAGCTTGATTCTTCTTGGTCAACTGAGCTAAAGGTGCCGATATCTTGGAGAAGTCTTAGATAAACTTACGATAATATCCAGCTAACCCAAAGAAACTTCTCACGTCTGTTGCATTCTTGGGCGTAGACCAATCTTGCACCGTAGCCACCTTCACAGGATCCACATCAATACCATTCTCTGAACCAACATTTCCCAAGAATCTCACTTCCCTCCTCCAGAAGTAACACTTAGAAAACTTCTCTTTCAATTGGTGTTTCTTCAACACCTCCATCACTATCCTAAAATGTTCCTTGTGTTCTTCCTCTATCCTCGAGTAAATCAAGATATCATCTGTGAACACAAGAACAAACTTATTCAATTGATCCCTGAATACCCTATTCATAAGATCCACAAAATATGCTGGTGCATTGGTCAAACCGAATGGCATGACTAACCACTCATAGAATCCAGACGGCATCCGAAATGCCGTTTTAGGAATACTCTCAGCTGCTACTCAGAGCTGATGAAATCCTGTCCCGAGGTCCAATTAGGAGAACACCCTTGCTCCCTCCGTTGATCAAACAAATCATCTATCCGCGGAAGAGGATACTTATTCTTCCTAGTCACTTTATTCAACTCGCGATAATCTACACATAAACGAAGGGAATCATCTGCCTTGGTAGCAAATACAACTAGTGCTCCCCACTCGGAGACACTTCATCTGATAAATCCCTTCTTCAAAAGATCGCTTACTTGCACCCCGAGCTCTCTCTACTCCCTTGGTGAAATTCAACGAAGTGACATCACTATAGGTCTGGCACCTTTCACTAGATCAATATGGAACTCAATCTCTCGGTGTGGTGGAAGTCCGGTCACTTCCTCGAAGATATCCGGATACTGGCCAACAACGAGAATTCCTGCTAACTCGTCTTGCGAGATGTCGAGGGAATTTAGAAAACTAGCCATCACCTCATCACTAGGTAGGCCACCAAACACTATCCTCCACCTATCATCCTACCTAATAGTCACCGAAAATCCCTCACAGTCTACCACCACCCCATATCTTTGGAGTCAATCGACTCCCAAAATAATGCCAAACCAAGTAAAGCCCAAAACAAAACAATCACAAGCAAACATACATCCATGACTCGATAAGACCACATTATGACAAGTCATACTAAGGCTAGTCGAACCACCAATCGGGTTCGTCACAACTAAAGGTCTATCGACTATCTCGGATTTCAATCCCAATCTATCTACCAGGTCACTAGATATGAAGGAATGGGAAGCCCCAGTATCAAACAGTACTCGAACAGGAACATCATAAGAAGAAAGAATACCTTGAATGACGACATTCTTTCCTTTCTCCGCCGCAGTTGGGGCGTTCGACGAAGAAGGGACAATATTAATAGCATATGCTTTCACAATCTGCTTCTCTTTGGGAAGTTGTGGACATTTATCCATGTGATGTCCAACTTGGCCGCAGTTAAAGCACTTCTTGTCCGCTGGCTTTGCTCGACTTTCTTTGGCATAGTGGCCCTTCTTGGCACAACTAAAGCACTAAACTTCTTTCTTATTCTTTTTCTAACCATCCTTAGCTTGGCTCTGTTTTCTCTTATTCTAAGAATTATTCTTGCCTCCACCGCTTGCTTGTCGCTTTGGCTCTCCTGTGGAAGCAACAATGACTTCAGTCTTGGGCTTAGGATAAAGGCTCTCTGATCTTAATGTTTTCCCAACAATCGATTCAAAAGTCTCATCAATATGGTTTATAAGCCTTTCCCCCAAGTACTGATATAAGCCTGTTATGAACTTCTTATTCTTCTTCTCGGGAGTGTCAATGAGGGATAATCCATACTTCGATAAAGTATTGAACTCAGCAATATATCCCGAGACTGCCCTACCATTCTGTTTAAGCTCTAAGAACTTCCTAAACAACTCTGACTATTGGGAAGCTGGGATAAACTTGTCACTGAAGCGATCTTTAAATTGATTCCATGTAAGTTTATCCTCAGGAGTGGCTGCCTTAATAGCATTCCACCAATTCATAGCCCGTCCTTGTAGTTGACGGGATGCTAGCTCCTCTTCATCGCGTCTTCTATTCCCAAATCCTCAAAGATACGCTAGCAACTATCAAGCCAATCCTGAACTTTTGTAGCCGATTCCGTTCCGTGGAACGACTTCCTTACAGAGCTTGGCGAAATCGGCCCTAGGAGCCTGCACCACTGCGCCACCACCATTTGCAGCATTAGAAGTTGCCCTCTGAACATCCCTAAGCATCTCTCTCATGAAATCAGAGAACATCATCCTCGTATCAGGAGCATTCCTATTATTGGCTCTTGAACCAGTATTCCTCATATATCGACTCATTGTTCAATCTGTAAGGAGAAAATGATTAACCATCTCGTCAGTGGTGCCCGTGCAGTGCGACTCCATCCTTAGATATACTAATAGTATATATATATATATAGCTTTTTGAAACCAAAATATCACAAATACGTGCTCTCATATACATATACTATCTCTCCTTGGTGTCTTTCCCTAGGTTAACTACACAACCTAGAGCTTTAGTACCAAGTTGATGGCCCGCCCCGCACTAGCCGACATTTCCAATTAAAGTTCGTTGTGCTAATGCCCGACTAGCACAAGACGGTCGCCAAAGAAAAGAAAAGAAAAGAAAGGAATTTGAACTAACAAGGAACCTGTATAATGTCTCACAGCTCATATGGTAAAATATAATAATAACTTTTGACATAAAATAGGCGAGACAGTGCATAAGCTGAAAACTAAACCATTATAGCAGCGGAAATCCGAAGTACAACTTATCATCCAAACCAACATTATTACAACTTTGAAATACTGTCTCTAAAGCAAAAGAAAGTGGTACACTACTAATGCCCAAAGTAGTGACTGACAACAACACAGGGAGAATATATATATATATATCTTACATGGAAGCCTCCTGCTCGTCTCCGGTACAGCTACTCGTGCATAATCACCTGACTTGTCTCTAGCCTGCCCATTTAAGAGAACCTAGAGTAATAAGAAGAGACATAAAACTCTGGGTCAGACAAAAGTTTGGTATGAGCGATAAGCAGTAAAAACAGAACAATAACAGGTGTACATAACCATACCTGAACTTGGACCTGGAACCAAAGAGTTAGCACAACAGAATGTACGATACTCTAAAGCGACACTAACACATGGTGTGAGAATAATGGGGAGGGGGTGTGCATGTCATGGTGGTAGCAAACATCAAACATATCAATCATCCTCACATCTCTCACTCAGTGCTTAAAGCAAACGATATCTACCACTTTGATCACCCAATTCTTTGTTACGATCACTCTGCTCCATGGAGTCATGGCGCTCCACTGCACTGATCCGTAACCACTAATACTTTGCTATGTCCACTCTGCCTCATGGAGTCATAACAACTCCACTGCACTGGCTCATAGCCCTGCTACGATCACTTTGCCCCATGGAGTCATAACAACTCCACTGCACTGATCCATAGCCACTAATCCGTCTTAGTGGTGAGTCAAAGCTATAGACATCGATAACCACTTTGCACACATCCTGCAGCAAATCCCAACTCATGAAGTTAACTCGTTGGCTCCCAACTGGATCCTAAGTACAACTTCCCATTTGGACTACCTTTGCATCTCAGGTTTGGTCTCCTCCCAGTTCGTGACCCTTCAGTTCAGCTCGTGATTCTCCTCGCACCGGTTCGCCATCCACGTTCAAAGACCGGCTCGTGGTTCAGAATACACTCGGCTCATGGCCCCTCCTTTGGCTCGCGGCTCATGGTCCATGAAGTAGTTCCAGCTCGTGTTGACCATCCCTGGAGACTCGTGGTGATGCTCCGGTCTGGTTCATGGTTCGTGCAAGCAGGTGGCTCGTGGGTGTGGTTCGGGTTGTGGTCCTATAGACCGGCTCGTGATCACCTCCTGGACTCCTATTCGTGGCTTCCTGCTCTAGCTCGTGGTGCTCCAACACGATTCGTGACCATAGGGGTGAGCACGACCGAGTCGTGATGGGCTAGTCACAAACGGGATATGGCCAATTTCCTGCAACTTTTCCAGCAAGCAATTTATGCCATACAAAGGCGTTTTCGACCAATATAACTTTTCTATGCAATCACAAATCATTCCAAACAGTCATAGCAACATGTATAATCAATCATAAACACCAAAACAGCCACTCAACGTGATAATATAGATCAAACATACCCAAGAACCCTTAATCCTCTTAATCATGATTCAACAATATGATTAGCAAAACATACCCAAATTAACCCAACTTTCTAATAGAGGCTTAAAATAGTATTTAAGAATTTCTAAACATTTTTCCAGAATTTAATCATGCACAGTTTCAGTAATTATCACTAATCATCCCTAATTACCCGTGATTAGTGAAAACAATGCAAATCACTCACCTTAGCCAAAATATAAAGTCAAATTTGAAATGGTTCTTTAAATGGCACGAATTCCAATGCAATCCTTTGCCTCTAATTTGATGTTGATTAGACTTGGTTTGATGCTAATTAGCTTAATCTTCAATTAGAAAGTGATTTGGAGGTGTTTTAGAAAGTGGAGGCCATGGCTAGGGCTCAAGAGATGTAAGTGGAGGCTTGAAAACTGATTAGAAATGATTTCCCAATCCCTTTCAGCCTCCCCATAACCCTAATTCTGAAATTCATTATGGGCCTAGCTGTTAATCACTCTAATTAGGCCCGGTTAAGCTGTTTTTTCACCTTCCATACCTTATTTCAGTCATATCTCCTAAACGGTAAGTCCGTTTGATTAATGTGACCATTCTACGGAAAGGTAAACCATCATTTGAATTGAATGGAAGTGGTTTCAGGGCAAAACTCCTTACCAATCAAAAGTTATAGGCTAAACAAGATTGAGCAAGGGCAAAATGGTCATTTAAAAATCGGCAAAAATCGTGAACATGGAAAATGACCCCAATAGTCGTTCCCCAAAGTTACACGACCATACGACCTCATATGAAAAAGAAATAAATATTCTATGATCCTTCGATATGTAGAATGCGGGTCGTTATAGAGATCGTCCATCCTTGGGGGTGGGTGTCTATTCTTCTTAGTGAGTTTATTCAATTCCCTATAATCTACACATAGGCGAAGAGAGCCATTTTCCTTTGTTGCAAAAACTACTGGAGCTCCCCACTCAGAAATACTTCGTCTGATAAACCCCTTACCAACAAGCTCCCCCGCTTACCTACTAAGCTCTCTCCTTTCCTTAGAAACCATATGGTGCACAGGCAATGCGAATGGCTTCACATTATCTACCAGGTAGATCCGAAAATCAATCTCCCTCCTTGAAAGTAATCCCATAACCCCCCCTCCCAAATACATTAGGAAAGTCTCTAACCATGGGTACTAAACGCATGTCATCAACAGAAGTATCGAGCGAATCTAGGTAACTGAGCATGAAGATCCCCTTCGGTCATAAACAATCTCGAGAGTCTTTCCACAACAAGTCAAAAGTTACCCTCCTCTCAGTCTAGGATGGCACCATATATGGCAAGCCAATCCACCCCTAGTATCAAACCATAACCCATAAAGCCTAAACGTAGCATTCAAACTCGACACCTAACACAGAAATTCTCAAACCCCGACACATCGTGGATAAATAAGTCGATCCCCCTATGGGGTTTGAGACTGCTATAGGATTAGAGACTATACTAGTATGCAAGTGCAGAGTATCAACCAAAGAATCAGATATAAACGAATGAGAAGTGCCAGAATCAAAAAGAGTTCTAACAGGATGATTAAAAAGGAAAACCAAACCATCTACTGTCACTTTCTTACCCATATCTGGTCCACCAGTCTCAAGAGCATTCATTTGCCCCTACTAGAAGATCCTGTCCCTTGCCCTTTCTTAGGGAACTTGTCCTTGAAGTGTCCCTTCCGTCCACAAGTAAAGCATGCTCTCCTTCCTTTCTTATAATCTTTCTGGAAACGGCCCATCATTCAACAATTATAACACTAGACATCCTTCTTAATTTGAGTCTTGTCAGGCTTTTCTCCCTTCTTTTGTTGCTTTTCTTTCTTGGGCCACCGCTTAGTCTTTTCCTCTTTAGGTTCTTCAGTTTTTCCTCTTTCTTCTTACCTTCCTCATTCATCAAAGCCATGTCAACAAGTCTTTCAAATGTCTCCCCCATCGGTATATGAGACAACGCCAATTCTTGGAGAGGTTGATTCAACCCTCTCGCAAACCTCAAGGCTTTCTTGTAGGGGCGTAATCACCAAGTCTAGACCAAATCTCGGAAACTGATTGAACTTGTTAACATATTCCTTAATAGACATCTCTCCTTGCTTCAAAGCCAAAAATTGCTACATTTTCATAACCTCTTCCGTCGTTGATAGAAACTTCATCTCAAATCTGTGTCTGAAATCACACCATGTAACAATTGATCTCTCCACCTGTGTCACTTCTCACCAATAGGCCTCATCCTTGAGCTACCTTGCCGCCAACTGTATCTTCCTCTTATCCTCCAGCTAAAAAAGACCAAATACATTCTCAGTGTCCTTCAGTTGATTTCGTGCCTCTACGTAACTCTCGGAATTGTTGAACTGTTTGCCGTCCATTGCATAAAAATCATTGCAAAGCTTAGTAAATTCTACTACGCGAGGAGGAGGCTAAGCTATGTAACACCCCACCTCCGCCAGGGTCACTCATGCAAGTACACTAGCTTTGGAGGGGTGTTGGACAAGGTAAACATGCATGCAGATATCACAAGACAGAACATATAAGTAAAAACAGAGTAAATAAAGCAGCGGATAAAACTAACATTTCAAAACCATAGTCAAGTTACATCAAAGTACTTGGTCATTATTTTCCACAAAAACATAGTCTAGAAACATCAACTGAAAACTGGAAAGAAAATCATAAAGTAACTATCCCCAAGGTAGAATAGAGCCATAGCGTGCTCAAGTCCAAACCGTACATGAGCTATCCAGAAAAGCAGCTAAAGATCCAAGCTAGGTAC
This sequence comes from Allium sativum, assembly GCA_030737875.1. NCBI lineage: Eukaryota > Viridiplantae > Streptophyta > Magnoliopsida > Asparagales > Amaryllidaceae > Allium > Allium sativum. The sequence goes on from CM060926.1 coordinate 297,630,844, forward strand.
CAGTGTTCCCACCCTGTAAACCTGAGGGGGGGAACGGAAGAAAAGAGGCAAAAGAAAACGGGTCAGTCAAAAAGACTGGTAATTCCTATCCACTATTAGTATAAAAACTAATAAAATTAACTGAACATGTAAAACAGAGATGAGATGTAGGGTGATAACTGGCATGGTGAAAAGTTAACAAGATAGATCAAGTGTGGCATCACATATACAAGGTTAAGTTTTTGCACCAAGTGTACTAGTATTCCAACCCATGTCAAGTATAAACAAGAAATGATCCCTTGGCCCAAAGCTGGCCCACATCATGAGATGACCTAAATCGAGGTCCAACTACTCGGTCTAGTCGATCGGCTCCTTATAAGCCTAACTCGTCGTGTATCGGTGTCATACGGCCCAATCACGAAGTGTAGTCAAACTGTGCTAGGTCCACCCTAGGGTGTATCAAGCCCTAGGGTGCCAACCACGGACACAAATCAAGCACGCACAGTCTAAACCTACGGGTGCCCGTGTCTGCTTTTTCCACTCCGGACCATGTGCACGACCATAGTCTGCCTGAACCTACACCGGCGCACCTACTCAGCCGTCGTTTTGGTCGCTTACATGTCAGCCCAGTAATCGTGCCCCACCCTAGCCTAGTCCCTAGGGTATCATGATACAATCAAGAGGGTTACTGGTGAAAAGGACCACGTAACTAGGGTTTCTAGCCGGTTAAGTGTGGTTAACCCTACCCCATCAAGTTGGTTAAGTGTACCCAAGGTTCATGACTTAACCCTATCAACCCATCGTGTTCAATTGGTTAAGTATTCAAGTGGTCCATGACTTAACCCTACCATGTGGCATTAATTAATTTAATGCACCCAACCTCTCACATTAGACCTTGTTGTGGTTACTAGTTAAGCCGGGCGGGTCCGGGTAGCTTTACACCACAACTTGGTCTAACCTCGGGTTTCAAGTGCGACATGACCAACTACTCACATTGGATCCTATTGCTTGTAGCCACTAGTTAAGCCGGGCGGGTCCGGGTAGATTTATGCTACAAACTCAACCCAACCTCGAGTTGGCCACTCTCATAGTTTCTAGAAGTCATGTCCAAATTCATGTTTACAAACATAATCACAAGTCAATGTTCATGTCATATTTTAAAATCATGTTTCATGTCATTAATATTACCCAAACCCAACGCATTCCCCTCGCATGTACATTTCGCATAACATAGATCAAAAGAGGGATCTTCGCAAAACATGACAAAAAGGGCATAAGGTAATAAGGTTGGCCACAAGTTAAACATGGTGGCATATGAGGCATAAATATGTTCATAAACTTGCATATTACATCATAGGCCTCAAAACATGCATAATATCAACTTAAGCAAAATAGGTGAAACATGGCCATAAATGACATAGGACGATGGCAAGTGATTCGCATATGACACCATATGCAAGATAGCAACTTGCATATTACATCATGAGCCTCAAAATATGCATGATATCAAACTTAAGCAAATAGGTGAAACATGATCATAAATGACATAGGATGGTGGCAAGTGATTCGCATATAACATCATATGCAAGATAACACAAGGTTTATGAGAGTTTCTATGTTGCTTTCTATGCATAAAGCAAAGGTGATAGCTTTACAAACATGCATAGAATAAATTTATGCATAACATGATAGGATCAAAGCACATATCATACTTAGGCCCAAACTCAAACTTGCAACATGTCATATTTAACTTCATAGTTAGGATCTAAGAGTAGTATAAGGCTTACAATGCTATGAAGACTTATAAAATATAAATAAGATTGAGACGAATCCACTAGCAACTCCAAAGACCCCCAAATAGCAAGCTTCAATGAAAACCCTTGAGAAATTAGAAGAAGATCCTTGCTTTGATGAAGAAAGATTGAACTTTGGCCTTAGAAACTCTCAAACAAGCTTAGGAACTCTCATATGAATGAAGATGGAGGCTATGACAAGAGGGTGGAGGCCATGATTAAACATTTTGGCATAGTTTAGTTGTAGGATTGATTTATGATGACTTAGGCTAGGTATTAGGGTCTTTTTATAGGTGATTAGGTTAGTTTAGACCATAGGATTAACCCTAATTCAGATCTGGGCCATCAATTCACGTCACTAGCCTCCAAACATGTCTTGAGAAACAAGCCAGGTGCACCCAGGCCAGACTGGACGACCACCCAAGTCGACAGGGGTGTCGACTGGGCAGTCGACACAGCCTTGGATGTGTCGACTCCCAAGTCGACACCCCTGTCGACTTGGGGAGTGGCGGGATCTTTTCCCGCCTACCTGCCCAGCTGAATTTTGAAATCTGTTTTTAAATTTAAATTTCTGAAAACTTCCATGGGCCTTAACCGGGTCATACGGACTCCGATTTTCGAAAACTCAGACTCTATTTCGCGTATTTTTCCGAGACGAACGCAATGGCACAGCCCGTTTCCCTTGATTCAGATTTTATCATTGATTTCTGCCTTGATTTATGTTATAACTTGTTATTCAAAATATGGGTTGTTACAAGCTACTTCGGGTGTAGTTGGGGGTGGAGCATTTCCTGCAAGTACCGTACCTTCTAGACACATGCGGAACCATGCAGGAATCTGTATGTCCTTGGGAAGATCGGGTGCCCTAGACATGCTAAAAAGAGAGAAACAAGGTTCCAGAAAGAGATAGATAAGATATTGAACATGGCTTTGAGGGGATATGTTTTTGGAAAAATAGTTTTTTTTTAAAAAAAAACTTTGAAAACCCTTTGCTTTTGAAAACAATTTAGGTAACTTTTTCCCTGATCTTGTAACCTTCCGCTTTGATACCAAATGTGACACGCTACATCCGTTTATGTCACTCACAAAAGGGAATGCATCAAGTTCAGTGAAGCGCATAAGGTTAACATGAACAGAATTACACAAAGTAGTATATAAAAACAAAGTAAAGAAATTTAAACTTTTATTGAAAGCATTGTTTTTCCATAACAGAGTACATGATAAAACTAGATCCATCAAAGTAAGAAAAACCCACGGAAAAATCAAGAGTTTACGTAAACAAAGTATAATAGTAAAATAGCATATCCCTCCAACATAGCCAAGCCAAAAGATAAGAGATCAAGACGATACATCTCAGAAAGCGTTCCAAAGCTAAACAGAAAATTCTACTACTGGCTACTGTCTCCACCTCGAGAACCTGAGGGGGGGAAGGAAGAAAAAGAGGTGAAACAAAAAGGGTCAGACATAAAGTCTGGCGAGTCCAGTGACTTTTAACATATGATGAAGCAAGAGTAACATGACAAGTAAATAAGACCGGATGAGAGAATATGTCATAAACAAGAAATAGACTGATGCGAATATACAAATGGTTTTGCTTCTCAAACTCAAGATAAACTAACGATAAAGATAGTCATAACTCTGCATTGCACTTATCACAACATGCTAGATTTAGATTTCAACCCGATTAAGTATTTAACCCAACCCTTTAACCTTTTACCCCAAGGTTAAACCCAAAGTCGATAGAAGGGCGTACACCTGACCCTAATAACTATCTAAGAAATTGACTCCCTAAACTCGAATATCCTGTGTCTGCCCCGCAATAGGGTGTATCACTCCCTACCCGACAACTTCTCCCCACAGCAAATATTCGTCAGTGTCGACGTCTTATGTTCCCCGACCGGACCCATGCAACCAACACCCTCCTCCCTTTTGAACCTCTTACTGCCCAGTTCATTAAAGCGCGGCCTGACCTCTACCTAGTGCGAGGCCCTACCATACTGATACACCTCCAAGGATACTGACTGATATGGGTTCCACACAACTGACACAAGCCAACCCCTAGGCTTGCATCCCCACTAGGTTTTCCCCGAGTCCTCAATAAGTGATATATCCCATTTCCCCCTTTTTCCATTAATATGACCATTTATCCCTAATTATGCGCACACTCTAATCGGTATGGCCTAGGCTCTCGTTGGTCTATGCTAGCATAAAATAAAAGGGAACGAAGAAGGAAAAAAAATAGAAACTGAACAAGCATAGGAATATAATCTAGACTGCAATTAACCAATTAACATGACGAAGGTGACATGTATTTCCAACATAAACCAATTTAACAATAAACATATGATCAGGTTATTTACATGTCAGATGTGAACATATAAGCATCATAGATATGAACATATAGGCATCATGTTAAGTGTGAACATATAAGCATCATGAACATATAGGCATAATGTTAAGTGTGAACATATAAGCATCATGAACATATATGCATCGTGAACATTTAGGCATAGTCTCAGATTCAGTTTTATTTACATGTCAGGTGTACTAGTTCAATTTCATAAATTAAAAATAACTAGACTCGCAAAGATTGTATTTTGATGTATAAGCAAGGTCTTTGATTGTATGCTAGCGTTGTTGAAGATGGCCTAATTCAATCCAAGTTGGGGAAGCATTCCTTTGTCCCCACTATTTTTCTTAGAAGAGTTTTGAGGAAGAAGAGTGAAGAGAATATGGTGTATGGAAAAATAGAATGGCCTGACTATTTATAGACCAACCCTCAACGAATTTAGATGCAAAGTAATACAAAATACATCGCTGTGTACCTCACCTGGATCTGGGTGAGGTCTACCCCGGGGTCGACCCTAGAGCCGACACCCCTTTGTGTGGGTCGGCACTAAGGTCGACCCCCATAAGGCATGGTCGACCACTTTGGGTCGATGCCACGTCATTTATGTTATCTTTTAATTTTGGATAGTTTATTTATATTATATATATATCCCTTATATATATATACAATCTTCCAAGGTCCATAACTTCCTCATACGTTATCCGTTTAATGTCACTTCAGATCTATCCTGACCAGAATTCAGGGACGAGCACAACTATACAGTCTGTTTCCCTTAATTCCAAGTATCTAATTAAGTAATCCAAATTTTGTTACTTGTTTTATGTAATCAATGTGTATATAATTTACGAGGTTGATACACCCCGTACCAATTGCGAGAATTCAAGTATTTCACATCTGTGCGTGAACATAATCAAGTCCACTCTAGAATAGATGAGATAATACCCGAATGGGAGCAACCCCACATAGCTTGACTTCCACTTGCTCTTTTAGTTTAGTTATTTCAACCAAGGATAATAGTGCTTAAAGGGTAACCAATCATTTTAGTTTGACGATACAACCCATGAAAGCTAAACTAATAGTTGTTAAATCAACTGTAATGAATATTAAAAAATGAACGTATATGGAAACTAAATCACATTCCCTTATCACTATTTATTTATCCCAAGCTTAAACTACCTTTAGTTAAAAATAAAGTTGGACAAGTTGATGTAGTGTTACCTATAGGCATCATCTGAACAATGTTTTCAAACTTCGAGATAGAGGTAAGTTTTTACTTCGACATCTAGCGATAAGTGTATAACTAAATATTTTCCATATAAGCGATATCGTTTATGGAAATTTATTTCCATATTCGTATCGAAGACCTTTAATCTTCAAAACTCAAATTTATGCTTGGTTTTCACATTTCAAATATTTAAACGAAAACATATTAGCCATATTCTTTAAAATATTATTTTAAAGAGGTATTTTAATTCTAAGTGTATTTTAAAAGGAAAGTCGAAATCAATGTTAAATCAAAACATTGATTTTGATAAAAGCCAGCACAATTTACTCTTAGATAGATATCAAACCATTACTATTTAAAAAGGACATTTCTATTTAAAAATATCGTTTGTAAGATCTAAATGATATTATTTATCCAAAAGGATAATTTACTAGATTTAATTACTTTAATACACTTAAAACAAATATTAACTCATCCAAAAGAATAATTTTATAAAAAAAATATAATTTTTTTTCTCAAGAGGAAGAAAACAAGAACAATATTGATTCATAAATTCTTAAAACAACAATAAATATTTCAAAAGATAGTTAATCATACTTAAGTTCTTTAATAACCAAGGTTAACCGACATTTTAGTCAGGTTTATAGAAGTACAATGGGCTTGCTCGACTCAACCCATCACGTGGAGCCAATGCCCAGAGTATCGCCAAAATATTGAGGATTCGAGCCAGAAGGAATTAAGGGAGAGATAGCTTCGCAACACCTCAAAATGTATAATACTGCGTCACTTTACGTGGTCCGCACCACTTTGCATCACTCCCTCACCGTAATGCACATCACATCATACCCACTAGATGTGTCTCGCATCACACGACGCCACCACCATATATGTTGCATCCTCTAAGAATGCGATGTCATCGCATCTCATAGATGCGATGCATCCACCTTCCCCCTTTCGAGCACAGTAGAGCACATCCCTTGGGATGCGAAAATTCACATCCGACATGAGGGATGCAATTTTTTGCCTATATTCTGGGAAGAATGCAAGATTTTGATGCTAGAGCCTATAGGATGCGATTTTTTGTTGTATGGTTCCATATGGTCCCCAAATCTCATCTTCTACCACCTAACTCACTACCTATAAATACCCCCTTTCTCATTCTTGATTTGGATTGGGTTTTGATTGATTTGAAAACTCTATAAGCTCCAAGGGCTCCATTAATGGTAGCATAGCTATGACGACCGCCCATAACCCTTGCACTTAACAGGAGCAATATTACACTGAAGGTGTGCCAGGCAGCTATGGACGATCATCCAAATAGGTAAACATGCACAAAACCTGTCATAGAACTCACACCTCAAGGATATAATATAATAGAACATATACAACATGTATGAATAGTAAAGCATCGTATAACAGAAATCAATAACTTTCATATCATCTTGAAAGTAATCCATACAACTTTGGAATAACTGTGGAAATCTGTACATGATAGCCTCACTACATGTCACTCAAAGTACAAAACAAACAACAGCGGAACATCCATATAGGTATAATACGCAAAATAATATGTCAGCCACCTTCTTGTCTTCGGTAAGCATCATCTTCTACTAATATCTACCATATACAACCTGTACCTCAGTCTGCCCATCCATAATACCGTAGATGAACAACCCAAGGTATTAAGAGGAAACATAAAACCTTGAGTCAGACAACAGTTTTAGTAAGTGATAAAACATCTATCTAGCATCAACAATAGAGTGTATGAAAATAGTAGAAAGAAACACCCAATCTACCAACAACAACGGAGAAGAACTCCAAACCTGTCTTCCCTACACCTAACAGTGATAACCTTTACAGCAAACAGAAGTATATAGGCAGTAGAAAATATGGCAATTAGTTTAAGTCCCACGTAAATAGCCCTAGCCGAAATCAGCGTTCGTTAAGTACAAGCCCTGAATGTCGAAACCAACATCAGACAAGCAACCAAGAAATATCTCCTTTGATGTCGAACAATCTACATAGAAAAGTACAAGCAGAAGAAACAACAATCCATGACTCTAGCTGTAACTGCCAAATCCTACTTTGAAACCATCGTAATCGCATGATGACCAACCTTGCCTTATGTCAAGGGCTAATTGTAACCCCGGTTCTAGTAGAAACCAAACCAGCAAACTTCTGGTTTCTAAGCCTTGCAACAATAACTAGGGTACTCGACCAGCAACCTTCTAGTCTTTTAGACGTCCCTATTATACATCTACTTTGGACCCACTAGAACCTACAACACGATAATCTCTCGGCCTTCTAGTCAACCATCATAACTACTGCTCATAGCTCAAGCAACCTTCTCGAGCAACCATTATCCACCAACTCACAACCTTTGAGCGGAATCCACATTTATTGCATCTCCCCGATCAACGAACACTTCAAAATGCTTCGTACAATCCCTATTTGAATTCGCGTCGAAGCTACAACCATCGTCGACTCAAAACAGGCTCCGTTTGGTCGAAACTGCATTTTATAGCATTTCCTGCTTCGTTACTGTGAAAAACTGGATTTTACTTCAAAACAGCCTTTTACAATGCTTCTGGAATGCTATCGTATCATCTCGTCCGATCCTGGATCAATTCGGATCAATCTGTGAAAATCTAGAAATTTACTATGCTTATCACTCACTTTCAGCTGTGCGCAGCATGCCGATCACTCGTTTCCTTCCTTTCGCGCGTGCCAGGATTTTCGCCGATTAAATAGGAAACAACAGCGTTTAAATAAGGGCTGTTAAATCTGGCATGATCCGATCCTATGCCAAGCCTCCTAGATGCCATGTTGATCATGTGAAACCAGCTCTAGAACTCAGGTCGATCAACATAAAAATCATAAGATCCGATCCGGTTTTCGATAGCGTTTTCTGTAACGCTATGGTTACACGCATTTCGCTAGAGCCTCCTAAAAACTGACGATCCGAGCAGAAAACTTGGCCAACATGTGAAGATCATTTGAAAATTATTGATCTGCATGTACTTTTCTGCTCCATAAAACTGGACAATCCACCGATGCCAACTTGAACGATCTGAAGATCCGCACGAGCGGATCACCTCTTTTTGCCTAAAACTCATGATCCACCTCAACATCCACGATCCAATCACTTGTCAGATCTTCCTGTGCCAGATACCTTCGATCCGCTGTAAATACCGTGTTGATCACCTAGTTTTGAGTGTTCAACACGTGTTTTTCCTCCAAACTGAAACCGATGATCCGATCGTCACCAAAACTCACGATCCGACCTTTCCACTTGCCAAAACCAATTCTAAACGATCCGAGGCCTTGCCAAAACGTACGATCCGAATTCACATGATCCGAGCAAATCCAACGATCCGAAAGCAAATTCAATGATCCGGACGTCGAAAAACCTCCAAATCTTCAACAAATCTTTGCGATTAACTCGATACTCAAAACGGATCAAACATTCATCTTTTCAGTGATCATAAACCAACTAAAACAACAATCAATCAACAATTCAACCGTCAATTCAAACGAAAATGAGCAAATGTCAGAACAAACATGAAAAAACACTTGAATGGATCTAAACTTGGAACAAACACATAAAATTACCTTAAAAAGTTGCTAGATTTAGATCCTATGATGATTAAACATTAAAATCACACTTACATCAATTAGATCTGTAAGAAAATGACTCGAAATAATGAACAAAATGGTCAAACCATCCATATACTCGATTGAATCTTCATGACAGATGCTTATCACTCACCACTTCTTCGATTTAACTCAAAATCGATGTTGAACGAATCCGGACAGTGAAGATCCTTCTCTAAATCTCTTGACTTGATGAAATTTCTCTTCTCTTGATATAGATCTCGCTTGATTTGGTGTAGATCTTCAATCCCTCTTTGTAGATAAATTGAGAGGACAGAGAAAGTATACTATTCTCCATGGCTCCCTCCCCCTATTTATAGCCAACAACCCAACCCTTAGTGGGTCCCACAAATCAGCCCATATTTTAATTAATAAAACTTGGACAAAATTAATGAAATTGTAAAACAGCGATTTCTCCCAAACCGCTTGGCCAAATCTTTAATGTGACCACTCTACGGAACAGGAAACGTCATTTCCTTTACAATGAGACTGATATCAACAACTAATTCGATCCAAGTCAAAAGTTATTCCCTATACAAAACTGACAGGGTAAAACGGTCATAAACAAAATTGGCAAAAATCATGGACATGTCTCGTATCCCCATGAACAACATATCAAATGGTGAGAATGATCCAACCCTCAGGGAATAAAATAAAAATATTTTACAATATTCCGATACGTAAAATGCGGGTCGTTACATTCTTTCCTCCTTAGGAGTTTCGCCCTCGAAATTCCAAACAAACATAGCAAGCAAAACAAAAAAGTACAAGCTACAACGGGGTAAGAGTGACACGACATCTATTAGTCATACCAACGAAGATCTCTCGATGGTTCGCCTTTATCTTCTCTTTTGTTTCCCATGTACCATCGTCATCATCCTCGCTCCAATGTACCTTGACCAGCTAAACTGTCTTCCTATTAATCTATTTCGTGTCATTTCTTTCAACGTGAAGCGGCTTACGAGGTTTTGTAGCTATGGTCTCGACTTCTAGGTCTTCGTACTGATCTGGAGGTCCTACTACATTCGAATCATGCACAAACTTCAGTAGAAAAGACACGTGAAACACATTGTGCACACTCGACATCTTCTCAGGTAGATGCAGTATATATGCGAGCTTTCAAATTCGCTCAGTTATCGGAAACGGTCCAACGAACCATGGAGCTAACTTTCCCTTACTTCCAAGACAAACAACATTCTTCAAAGGAGAAATCTTCACGAAAACCATGTCGCCAACTTCGAACTCAAAATCCTTACGATGCTTGTCTGCATAGATTTTCTGATGATTTGGGCTGCCTTCATCCATTTTTGAACGATCTCAATATAATTCGAAGTTTCTCTTACCATCTCCGGCCCAAGAACCAACTTATCTTCAGTTTCCAACCAACATGCTGGAGAACTGCACGGTCTTCCATACAACGCCTCTTATGGTGTCATCCCTATACTCGCCTGATAACTGTTGTTATAGGTAAACTCAACCAAATGTAGATGGTCCTCCCACGATCCTCTATAATCCAACACATAGACTCTAAGGAGATCTTCCAAAACTCGGTTGACTCTCTCGGTCTGACCATCAGTCTGGGGATGATAAGCTGTACTCAAACATAACTCGGTTCCCAAAGCTTCTTGCAGGCTCTTCCAGAATCCTCTCGTGAGAAATGGATCTTGATCACTAACTATACTCTTCGGGATACCATGGAATCTGACTATCCATTTTATATACAACTCGTCCAACATCGATGTTGTCCTAGTCGATCTGATAGGAATAAATCTTGCACTCTTAGTCAAACGATCCACGATGACCCAAATCCCTTCATTTCCTGCTCTTGTTCTAGGTAATCCATCGATAAAATTAATCGATATTTGCTCCCACTTCCATGTAGGAACTTCTAATGGCTGAAGCAATCCACTTGGTTTCTTCGGTTCAACTTTCGTTAAATGACAGTTCATGCACTTGGAAATGAACTTTCCAACATCTCTTTTCATCCCTTCCCAGAAGTAGGTCCGCTTCATGTCTTGATATGTCTTATTTCCACTAGGATGAATAATCAACTTCGAGTGATGACATTCCCTCAGAACCTCATCTCTCAATCCGTCGATATCGGGAATGACTAGCAGTCCTTTCTTACGAAGCTAACCATCTCGATCAACTTAAAAATCCTTATTTTCTGGTTCCAACTTCTGGATAATCTCGACAAGCTTCTGATCATGCTTTTGGCTTTCGGCAATCCTTTTCAATAATAGTAGGTCTTACCGATAAGCTTGCCAATACTTTAGGTTCTAATTCACACTGTGGCCTGAAATCGAATCCTGCCAAAAACTCTGGACTTTTCCATTCCGAAAACATTACTCCCAATCTGGAATGTCTTCGACTCAACGCATCTGCAACCACGTTACCTTTTCCTAGAGTATAAGCTATACTGAAATCATACGATGCCAAAAACTCCAACCACCGTTGTTGCTGAAGATTCAAATCCTTTTGGGAGAAAAGATACTTCAACTACTTGTGATTCGTGAACAACTCAAATCGATCTCCCAGTAGATAATGTCTCCATATCTTTATAGCAAACACAATCGTCGCTAACCGTAAATCATGAGTTGGATAATTCCTTTCATGTGGCTTCAGTTGTTGACTCCCATATGCCACAATTCAATCTTTCTGCATCAGCACTGCTCCAAGCCCAGTACCGCATGCATCGGTATACAAATCCATATCATCATTCCCACTCGAGATGGTTAACAGAGGAACACTCGTCAGTCTCTCCTTCAGGATTCCAAAATCTTGGTAGCTCTTTGCATCCCATGCGAACACTTGGTTTTTCTTCATCAATCCTATCAACGGTGCAACTATCTTTGAGAAATCCTTGATAAACCTTTTGTAATAACCTGCCAATCCAAGGAAATTTCTCACATCCACCGCATTCTTTGGTATATCCCAGTCCTGGATTACCGCTACCTTAGCGGGATCAAATTCTACCCCATTTCCAGAAACAACATGGCCTAAGAACCTCACTTCATCCTTCTCCATAAGTGACACTTCAAAAACTTAGCCTTCAGCTTTTACTTTCGCAAGATTTCCAAAATAATCCTCAAGTGCGTCTTATGCTCTTCCTCGTTCCGGGAATAAACCATAATATCATTAATGAACACAAGAACGAACTTATTCAACTGATCTCTGAAAACCTTATTCATAAGATCCGTGAAATACGCTGGTGCGTTAATCAACCCGAATGGCATAACCAACCATTCAAAGAAACCAGACGGTGTCCTAAAAGCAGTCTTCGGCACACTGTCCCTTTCCACCCTTAATTGGTGAAACCCCGTTGCCAGATCCATTTGAGAAAATACTTTAGCCTAATGAAGCTAGTCGAACAAGTCATCAATACTTGGCAACGGATACTTTTTCTTCTTAGTCACCTTATTCAGCTCACGATAATCAACACACAACCTCAGAGATCCATCAGCCTTGGTTGCGAACACAACTGGTGCACCCCATTCGAACATACCCCTCTGAATGAATCCTTTTCCCAAAAGGTCACGAACCTGCAACTCTAACTCTCGCTGTTCTTTAGGCCCCATCCGCCTAAGAGGTTAAACGATGGTTCTAGCACCCTCGACCAAATCGATTCTAAACTCAATCTCACGATGCGGCAGCAACCCTTTGACCTCGTCAAAGACATCCTCAAACTCCCTCGCGATAGGCACAGATGACAAGTCTTCCTGTGGAATCACAAGCGAATATAGATAGCATACGAAGACCTCGTCTTCAGGCTTACATCTAATTGACACCTTTCACCCTTCCACATCCCCGACTCTCACCTCTAGCTTCTCGCAATTCACCCTTGCCGCATACTTCATGAGCCAATCCATGCCCAAGATGATCCCAAACCCAGCGAAGTTATGAACAAAACAATCACACACAAAAGAGCATCCATGACTCGGCAACACTAGACTATGACAAAGCATGCACAAACCGGACGAACCCCCAATTAGATTAGTTACGATCAATGGTCTATCATAAATCTCGGGTTCCAAACCCAAGCGACACACAAGCTCACTACAAACAAACAAATGTGATGCTCAAGTGTCGAGCAACACTTGAACAGAAACACCTTTGGTAGAAAGAGTACCTTGCACAATGACACCCTTCCCTTTCTCCTGAGCATAATGACCCTTTGAAGAACGTGGTATGGCCTCCAAAGCATATGACTTCACAATTTGTTTTCCCTTAGCTGCTTCTGGACAATCCTTCTTCTCATGCCCAGGTTTCTTACACTTGAAGCACTTCTTCTCAGCTTTGGGATTCTTGCACTCATTAGAAAAATGACCTTTCTGTTGGCTATTAAAGAAAACCACCTTTATGCTGTTGTTGCTTCCTCTTCTTGTTGTTTTTGTTACCACCCTGCTGTGGTTTTGGAGCTTCCTTGGTTGCCGTGACAACAACTTCTCCTTTCTCTAGAAACAAGCTCTCATGTCGAACATCTTTTTCAACTATTTTCTTGTGTGGATTGTCTAAGTGATCCACCAATGGACTCCCAATATGCTTGTCCAATCCCATCACAAACTTCTTGTTCTTATGGTATGGAGTCTCAATGTACGAGCGAGCATCCTTGGACAAAGGTTCAAAGTCTGAGATATACTCTAAAACTGGTTGACCATTCTTCTTAAGTTCCACAAACTTTTTGAATAGAACTGACTTCTGAGTGGTAGAAATGAACTTTGTCTCGAACTTGACTTGGAACTGTTGCCATTAATGTCTTCCTCTGGAGTCTCCAGCGCAACCGAGCTCCACCAATCCATAACTCTTCCTACTAACTGCCTCGATGCGAGCTTCCTCTTCATCTCATCTTCTATGTCGAAGTCCCCAAATATCCTAACACAAGTATCCATCCACCTCTGTACTTCTTCCGTCGACTCTGTCCTTTTGAAAGGCTTTCCTCTAAGAGAAGTGAAGTCTTTGCACAACTTCGCGAAGTCCACAACCCTTGGAACTTGCACCTGGACTCCTACCTCCACCGCGGCTGCTTCTAGAGCGGGTACCCTCCTCATGAATGCCTCCATCATGGCTTCAAACGTGGTGGGGTAGTCTGGTATACCGCCATTGCCCCTCCAAAACTAGTCCCATTCCTAGCAGTGTGCCTTGATGTCCTGCGCCTCATCTTAAATCTGTAATATCGAGTGATTAACCCACATCATTGAAATACAGCTATGGAACCAAACGGTGTTATACTAGATACTACTATATAGTATTCATCCACCAAAATTTACAAATACATCTCTCAAATGTTATTACGTCCTTGAACTTTGGTTAAAATCGATGACCAAAGTTCTAATACCAAATGTAACGATTGCCCATAGCCCCTGCACTTAACAAGAGGAATATTACACCGAAGGTGTGCCAGGTGGCTATGGACGACCATCCAATTAGGTAAACAAGCGCAAAACCTGTCGTAGAACTCACATCGCAAGGATAAAATATAAAAGAACATATACAACAGGTATGAATAGTAAAGCATCATATAACTGAAATCAATAACTTTCGCATCATCTTGAAAGTAATCCATACAACTTTGGAACAACTGTGGAAATCTGTACATGGTAGCCTTACTACATGTCACTCAGAGTACAAAACAAACAACAGAACATCCATATAGGTGCAACATGCAAAATAATAAGTAAGCCTCCTTCTCGTCTTCGGTGAGCATCATTGTCCACCAAGATCTACCATCTACAACCTGTAACTCGGTCTACCCATCCACAATGCCATAGACGAATAAACCAAGGTAATAAGAGGAAACATAAAACCTTGAGTCATACAACAGTCTTAGTGAGTGATAAAACATCTATCTAGCATCAACAATAGAGTGTATGAAAGTACGTAGAAAGAAACATTCAATCTACCAACATCAAATGAGAAGAACTCCAAACCTGTCTTCCCCACACCTGACAGTGATAAGCTTTACAACAAACAGAAGTATACAACCAGTAGCAAATAGCAATCAGTTTAAGTCCCATGTAAATAGCCCTAATCAGAATCAACGTTCCTTAAGTACAAGCCCCGAAGGCCAAACCAACATCAGACAAGCACCCAAGAAATATCTCCTTTGATGTCGAGCAATCTATGTAGGAAGGTACAAGGAGAACAAATAACAATCCTTGACTCCGGCTATCACTGCCAAATACTGCTTTGAAACAATCGTAACCATATGATGGCTAACCTTGCCTTATGTCAAGGGCTGACGGTAACACCGGTTCTAGTAGAAACCCAAGCAGCAACCTTTTGATTTCTAGGCCTTGCAACGATACCCAGGATACTCGACCAACAACCTTCTGGTCTTTTAGACGTCTCTATGATAACTCTGCTTTGGGTCCACTAGAACCTACGACACGATAATCTCTCGGACTTCTAGTCGTCCTCCCTGACTACTACTCATAGCTCAAGAAACCTTCTCGAGCAACCATTATCCACCAACTCACAACCTTTGAGTTGAATCCACATTCGTTTCATCTCCCCGATCAACGAACACTTCACAGTGTTTCGTACAATCCCTACTTGAATTCGCGTCGAAGCTACAACCATCGTTGACTCACAACATGCTCCGTTTGGTCAAAACTGCATTTTATAGCATTTACTGCTTCGTTACTGTGAAAAATTGGATTTTACTTCAAAACAACCTTTTACAGCGCTTCTGGAATGTTATCGTATCATCTTGTTCGATCCTGGATCGTTTCGGATCAATCTGTGAAAATCTGGAAATTTACTGTGTCGATCACTCATTTTCAGTTGCGTGCAACATGTCGATCACTCGTTTTCGTCCTTGCGCACGTGCCAGGGTTTTCGTTTATTAAACAGGAAACAATAGCGTTTAAATAAGCGTTGTTAAATAGAGCACGATCCGATCTTGTGCCAAGCCTCACAGATACTGTGTTGATCACATGAAAACAACTCCCGAACTCAGGTCGATCAACACAAAAATCATATGATCCGATCCAGTTTTTGGTAGCGGTTTGTGCAAAGCTATGGTTACCCACTTTTTGCCAGAGCCTCCCAAAAACTAACGATCCGAGCAGAAAACTTGGCCAACACGGGCGGATCACTCGAAAATTGTTGATCCGCACGTATTTTTCTGCTCCGCAAAACTGGACGATCCACCGATGCCTACCGGAACGTTTCAAAGATCCGCATGAGCGGATCACTTCTTTTTTTCCTAGAAACTCATGTTCCTCCTCAACATCCACGATCCGACCACTTGCCAGATCCCTCTGATCCGCTATAAATACCATGTTGATCACCTAGTTTTGAGTGATCAACACGAATTTTTCCTTCAAACTGGAACCGATGATCCGATCATCATCAACACTCACGATTCGACCTTTCCACTTGCCAAAACCAATTCTAAACGACCCGAGGCCTTGCCAAAACATACGATCCGATTTCACACAATAAGGGAAAATCCAACGACCCAAGAGCAAATTCAATGATCTAAACACCGAAAAACTGCCAAATCTTCAACAAATCTTCGTAGTTAACTCGATACTCGAAACAGATCAAACATTCAACTTTACAATGATTATAAACCAAATAAAACAACAATCAATCAATAACTCAACCGTCAATTCAAACAAAAATGAAAAATGTCAAAACAAACATGAACAAACACTTGAATGGATCTAAACATAGAACAAACACATGAAATTACCTTCAAAAGTTGCTTGATTTAGATCCTATGACGATTAAACATTAAAATCACACTTACATCAATTAGATCAATAAGAAAATGACATGAAATGACGAACAAAATGATCAAACCATCCATATACTCGATTGAATCTTCGTGAGAGATGCTTATCACTCACCACTTCTTCGATTTAACTCAAAAAAGATATTGAACGAATCTGAAAAGCAAAGACCCTTCTCTAAATCTCTTGATTTAATGAAATCTCTCTTCTTTTGATGTAGATCTCGCTTGATTTGGTGTAGATCTTCAATCCCTCTTTGTAGATCTCAATTTTAATGGTGGAATGATTGAGGAGATGAAGAAATGGAGAACCAAATTGAGAGGATGGAGAAAGTAAACTATTTTCTCCATGGCTCCCTCCTCTTATTTATAACCAACAACCCATTCCTTAGTGTGCCCCACAATTTTAATTAATAAAGCCTGGACAAAATTTGTGAAATCTTAAAACAACGATTTCTCCCAAACCGCTGGGCCAAATCTTTAATGTAACCACTCTACGAAATAGAAAACATCATTTCCTTTCCAATGAGACAGATTTCAACACCTGATTCAATCTAAGTCAAAATTTATGCCCTGTACAAAACTGATAGGGGTAAAATGGTCATAAACAAAATTAGCAAAAATCATGGACATGTCTCACATCCCCATGAACAACATATCAAAAGTTGAGAATGATCCAACCCTTAGGAAATAAAATAAAAATATTTTACGATCCTGCGATATGTAAAATGCGGGTTGTTACAATAGCTCTTGTGAAAGAAGAAGCATAAATCACTTTTTTACAGACTTGGCATACGATCAATATGACTCCAACAACATTCGGGTGCTTTCATTGAGAACTTAAACTCACTTCATTTTGTGCATTTCCATCTCGACTTTGATGCGCTACTCAGGTTTCCTCTAACCTATTGCTTGAGTCCGCTTACGGTGGTTATGCGATCAAAGAACCCAATAGTCGGAACTTCAGGCGTGGCTGACACTACTACCTCACAGCAAATCATGCCCACGGAAAACCTGACCGACATGGAAATCATTCCTGCTATGGATCCCGATGCTCCCACAACTCAAGCGCAAATTTACGCGCTTAATAAGAAGTTGGAAAATATATCTCTAGAACTCATCGACGCATTGACAACCAACATTGACTTGATGCATTAACTTCAGAAAAGTCAATGTCTTATCGCTCAATTCTAGCTTGCTCAGAACAATGCTCGACCGGCTCAACCTCATCAACCATGCTTGAATTAGGAGAACAATGCTGATGACTTGGACAAAGATGAACATGGTGTCCATTCACGCAAACGTCCATGGCCTAGGACCCTTGAGGTGAACAACGACTGCTGGATACCACCGCAGATGTTCCTTCTGCATATCTCCCCGACATGGTCCGAAGGATCATAAGAAATTTGCGAGAGAACGTCAAGGACATGTGGGAAACCCATATGAGACGTAATTCCTTCATAAGGGCCGTGCAGGAAGATGAGTGGCCCCGGTGCTTTGACATACCACAACTAGGGCTCTACGGAGGAACAACTAACCCCTGTGCTTTTATGAACCGTAGTGAGTGGCACATTGACTCTAGTAGGGCCATTGATGACGTAAAGTGCTTCTGCTTCCAAGTTTTCTTGGTGGGTAGCTTTGCTCTGGTTCACTTGCCTTTCGACTCACTCTATCTCCAGCTTCGACCGGCTGGCTATAGAAATGGTCAGACAGTTCAGGATGCTTATTCCTATGCTAAAGAATACTCTCATTCTCTCCAAAATCTATTAGAGCCAGATGGAAACACTCAAAATCTACCTCGAGTGTTTCAACACTGCCCTCGCTAAGGTTAAAGATCTTAAGCTATGCACCATCCTCGTCCAGCTTGCCAAAGGCGTCCTTCCTAGCTCCGAGTTTGGAGCATGGATAGATATAAAGCAACACAAAGCTCTGGAAGCTTTCTACAGGAAAGTAGGACAGTTCTTACGTCAAGAGGAGGCTGGCACAAAAGGGCTGCTCAAAGCGGTCACCCTAACAACCCATACACTGGCATCATTCAAGATAGTGTCAAAGGAAAGCATGTTAGAGAGTCCACCGATCCGAATAGGGTAAAGGGGCGATCCCTTTCAATCCAAAGCTAAACAACAGTAAATCAGACGGTCGCAACAACAATCAAGCTCCTGGGGATCCCGAGAAGCACGACTGCTACCTCAGTTATAGTAACTACACTCCGTTCAAGCGTGAGTTGGAGGTTATCTACATAGAGACATGTAACACTCTTCAGTACAAGAAAACCCAACACTAAGGAATCTACCGACCATGTGAAGAACTCTGAAAAATATTTCAGATTCCATGGTATATCTTGGCATAACACTAACGACTATCACCACCTCAGCAATGCAATCGAAAAGCTTATCTGCGAGAAGCATCTAGAACAGTACATACAGAACCCTACTCCTCTTGAAGCAGTTACATGCGCCTCAACGATTGGTCTCCCTCCGGCTAATGCTACCCTAGGGCCATCCAATCAGAGACCACGGGGCATCATGATTAACACCATCTGTGGTGTACCTCACCCCTCACATGACAGCTTTCGCAAGATAAAGGAGTATGATAACTCCGTTGAGCACGCCACTCACGAATCGTGCTCATCCTTGGACGAATCTGTCCCCACCAAGCTCCAGAAGACAATGCAAGATGATATCATATTTGGCGGGAGGGAATCTACGAGAATTGTGTTGGATCTAGATTAACCTTAGAGGGGGTGAATAGGGTTTATTCAAATATTACGGGATATTTAAAAATAACCAGATCATAGAATGCGGTTGAAAATAAATGCATAAAGTAAATGATGCACAAATATACCCAGCTTCGGCAAAATCCTGCCTACTGCTGCATTCCTAAAGTTTCTACTAGGTAATAGAGAAGATCCCACTTACAAGGCCATGTAAACTCGTGAACCCCTCGCTCCTATTCTAATCCTATGCTCATAACCATAGACTGATCTATATCCTCTAGATCATATTTTCCCCTAGCTACAAACCCGTAGCTAGTAAACCCCTAGGTTTACAGACAAACTAGAAAACTATGTGAGATGATTACAAGAGAAAATAAAAATACAATTTAAAACCAATGAAAAAACCCTCTTTTAAAATCTAGATTAAAACAAAGGCCGACCCATTTCATTTCAATGCTTTGTCTTCCAAAAGAGAATGTCGGTTGGCTCAAAACTTAGGGTTTTCTCGAATGCTCCAAATCGTGGCTTGAAATGCTTGAGGAAATTGTTGAATACAAGTGATTCAATTCTCTGAAGCTTGAGCAAGTTCATGGCTTGCTTTGATTGGCTTGAGCTCTCTCTCTCTAGATCGAAATCGTGTAAGTAATTTTGATTTTGAATCCTTTATGCTTTCAAAATGGTTGTGATTTTGATGGTTTTAGCCGTTGATGAAAGTGGTGTATAAATAGGATTTTCAACCCCTAAAACATAGAGAAGATCCCGCTTACATGGACTTATTCTTATCTCGATCGTCTTGTGTATCTGCATGTTGTTGATTGTGCACGTACAATTGCATCTACCCTGTAGTTTTAGTTTTGCTGCTCATGATTTGTTTGATCTGTTTTCATCAAGAAACTTGTGCCTCTGCATGCATGTACAAGTGTGGCTCTGCCCATTCGTGTACATGAGTTTGCCATATAAACTGCATGATATTTGACCCTATGCTTGAGTGACTTGCACGAGTACATTTTGTTGGCTCGGCCATAACCAATTTAATTGAACCATGTTGTGATCATCTTTTATGCTAGCAAGCTTCACCTAACACATCATGAAAATGCTGTCAAGCTTCACCTAACACATCATATTTGATATATTTGTCCCTTTTTGACCATTTTTCCCCTACACTGAAATATGTGTATATACATACACATGTATGTGTATACATGTATCGTGCGCGTGCAGTATATATACATGTGAGCATTAGAAACATATATGCATATCATATCATGTCATGAAAAATGATGAGAAATACACCAAAATTCCGAGGCAAATAAATTTAAAAAATAAAATTGTATTTGCTAGAATTTAAAATATTTTTGTTCCAAATTACTTTGTTTGTGTTTCTGTATATGACAAGTAAGCTTGAAGACTCGATTGAAAGTGCTAGCAAAAGACAGAGGATAAGTATGTGTCAGTGTGTCAGTGTATGTGTAAGTGAAACTACATATGAGAGAGTGACTGTACAAATGAGTGAACTGTAGTGAGGAGCAATGTATGAGATGTAATATATCAGTGAAATGTATATGTATTGTATTTCAATGAAATGTGTAAATAGTGGAGTTATAACTTTGTACTGTTGAAATGTAGAAAGACAATTTTATATTTTAATAAAATACTGTTTGAATGTTTAGATTTTTGTGCAGTAGTATTTTATTTAAATATAAATATTATATTCTGTCTGTAATGTAGTATAACAGTACAAATACAAATACATTTATAATAATATATATTTGTTTGTTATCATCAAACATAAATCATAAAATTGTTATATACAACAAATTGAAATCCCAACCATAGACCCCCTCGTTATCTCTACACAACTTGGCCCAGTTTTTTTTCGAAGAATCCTTATCGGCTCAGGAAGCTCGGTCAACATCATCTTCAAGGCCGCCTACGATTAAATGAAACTAGAGGCCAAAGACTTGGAGCCCTGCTGTAACAACCTGTGTTTTTGGAACCAATATAAAATTTATTTTTAATTAATTTTCATGGAAAATAAATATTTTTAATGATTTATTTTGAGAATTAATGACTTAAAATATATTTAAATTGAAGTTAGAACTTATAAATTTATAATTTATGTATCATGAGCTTTTAATGGGGCGGTAGTTTGAAAATTTAGATTCGAACTTTAAATGAATGTATAGAATTCAATATAAATCGAATTTAATGAAACCAGAAACGTTAGGATCTAATTAATCATATTTTTCTAACGAATGTAAGAAATTGAGTTTTCAGGTTAATAATTGTATGTTATGTTCAAATTGAAATTTAGAATAGTCGCAATATTGAATTTTTAAGTTTCGTTTTTTGAAAATTTTAAAAATTCAGTTTTAAAAATCATCACCTCGTCCTTAAAAGGGAAGTTTTTTTAGGAAGCTCAGAATTCAATGAGAGCAATTTTGTTGGATTCATAATAACAATTATTGTTGGGTTTCAAAATGCATGCCAAACGGACTCAGTATGTGGTCGTGCAAGGCAAAATCATTTGCTTAGAAACTGACAGTCATTTTACAAAGGAACATGATTGAGACGAGCTCAGAATCCGATTCTACTTTTCTTAGGGATTTGTATGGTCAAATAATGGTTAAATCCAAAAGGCCATAATTTTTGGAGTTAACGTATGGGCGTATAAGAAGAAAATGTACGCTAAAACCACATTTATTGAACATTATTTGAGCCTTTTTGAGAAGTTAAACGCAAGGTCAAACGAACTCGGAATTCGACAAAACTTGGTTCGTTGGTTTCATCTTGACGTGTATTATTTCTTTCCTGAAATTGACAGCAATTGGATATCGTTTGCAGTCGGGTGACCAGATGGAAAAGAGATGAAATCACTTTTCTTCCATTTCTCTCTTCACTATTCTTTCTTCCTCCTTTCTTCCATTTCTCTCTTTAATGGCCTCCTCCTCCACTTTTCCACTGCCACTCCTCCCCTCCCCCGTCGTCGCGCCGCCAGCAGCCCCTTCCTCCTCCTCCTCCCCTCCTCCTTTCTCTCATCCTCCTCTCTCTTTCACTCTCTTTCTAGAAACCCTAGCCAAAACCCAAGCTCCAATGCCACCACCACCTACAGCCATCCTGCCGTCGTTCAGGCCCCTCCCCTTGGTCGTGGGCCCCTCCTCCTCCAAAATTCCCTCTTTTTTAATTTTTATATTTTGCACAAAATACCCTCTTCTTTTTCATCCAATATCCGTCGATCAGAGCATTTTTGTCCAAAGCCCATAAACTAAAGTTGTAGTTCTCGTTTTTCTCTATAATTTTGACATATCAAAATCGAATTTTGGAGTTCGGAGCTGCTCGGAAACTGCGACCGAAGTTCTCATATCTAGAGCAAAGATTCACGTTTTCTGGAAAATTGGAACATTTTGGGAAAAAGTCCACTACTCAAAAGTTGTCCGGAATGGCGTTCTCGTATTGGTGATAAAGTGTGGTAAAGATTGGAGCTTGTATTGAAGTTGTAGAGTCGGAATGGTGATTTCGAGTGACAGAGAAATAACGGCGAAAGTGCGAGTAAAAATTTCTACGTAAAAAGAGTCATGACGTTTGTTTTAGCTATTGGGCGAGAACTCGTCACTAAAATACTATTTTTAGGTTGTTATATCATAGCTTGTTATATATTGCTTAGTAGCTCATGTCACAATTGTTTGAAAACCATGGATGATTTGTTGATTTGTGTGTTATGTTTGTGATTGTGAATCTGAAATATTTAACATGCTAGAAATATGTTAACATTAAAGTGGTT
This sequence comes from Allium sativum, assembly GCA_030737875.1. Taxonomy (NCBI): domain Eukaryota; kingdom Viridiplantae; phylum Streptophyta; class Magnoliopsida; order Asparagales; family Amaryllidaceae; genus Allium; species Allium sativum. The sequence continues at coordinate 297,654,080 of CM060926.1, forward strand.
GTTGAAACTGGACATAAAAAATCATTTATGGATTTGAACGGTGAAAATTAATAGGTTAGAGAAATTATTCAATTTGAATTAGAATTGGTTAAATTTATTAACCAGTGATTGATTTAAATTTATTATTATTGGTTGAAAACCCCACATGGGTCTTTGGATGATATTTGACTCACGCAACTCCCTTTTGTGAATTTTCGGTTAATCGGTTGATTGATTGATTTATATGAGCGTCGATAAGTCATTTGAAGCTTATATAAAAATAAAATGCATGTTGGATGTCATTTTGGATGTTGATAGTTGTTTGCAACTATCGTCGGGTGTTTATGATGAATTCAATCCATATAAATTTATTTATATGGATATTGGTTGAGATTTTATTCCAATCCGGAATAAACATGGATATTTTTATAATGTAATATTCAATGAAAATCGGAAGTTTGATTTTGGTGTCCAGTTTTGGATGAATGCAAAAATATAAAGATATTAAGCCGAGTTGACTATATAAACGATATTTTAACTCGAACGGATTTTATATTAGTTCGGTTCATTGTTATAATGAATATAGAGAAAACAAAATTTCAAAATATTACATTTTGAACATATTATCATCTTGAGATTTTAAGAATATAAAGATGTTCAATTTTTAATTTAAATTGATAATGGAAGTGAAATCGTTTGTAAATGAATTTATAACGTTTTATAAAATACATTTTTAAATGGAAATCAATGATATATATATTTAAATGGCTTGAATACAACGCCTCGCGCAGCGACCGTTCACGAATTTCAACCATTGACTTTGAATGGACATCACGGGAGATCCGACTACTGGATTCTCCTAAAACAAGAACTGTTGAGTTTGTATCGAAAAGAGCTTTCCAATGATATAAGAGGTTTAAATTTGAATGGTTGGATTTTAAAATATGTCCAAAACAATTTCAGAAAATGTCGTTATGAATGCAGTTCGCTGACCGAAATTGGAAACCAACTTTAAGGGCCTTAATAAAATTATTAAAAATGCTAATAAATTATGTAAAATCATAATAAATGATTTAGAAAGGTTATGTATTAAATATTCCAAGTCTTGAAAAGATAAAAGAGATTTTATCCGAATGAAATTGTTAATAAAGGAAAAAAATAATCCAATGATATTTATAAACAATAAATTGGATAGTAAATGGTTTTTAACATGACTAGAAGTTTCCAACATATAAATATTGGAATGGATTTGAAATGGAAATTATCTTCGGATATTGTCTATATTTGGTTTCGTAATTATACAGATATTATTATGTGAATTTAGAATATATAAATATCATTATTCAAATACGATATCTGTTGGTTTCAGAATTTGGCATTGAATGTTACTCGATATGATTTTCATTTTAAGTCTCGTACATAATACCAAATTGGATTTTGGGTTTGTCGTGAATGGTATCTTGAATAATACCATTCTTAAACTTAGTTGAGAAAGAATAAATCTTTTAATAAGATTTAATGAAGTTTTCCAGTTTATCCAATCAAATTGGAATTAAATGGAAGATGATTCTTGGGTTTATCGTGAACGGTGTTTTTAAACGACATTTGTTTTTTAACTCAGTTAAAGACAAGATTGATTTCTCAAAGTTGAATTATCATTAAGGAATGATTTTTGAAGATGAAAAATAAAATGGAATTTTAATGAGTCTTTAATTAGATTGACATGTGAGTGGTATTCAGATTTACCAAATTCAAGAAAAAATCGAGAATGGAGTATCACCGGTTTTACTCCATGTGATAGTTAAATCTTTAATTAATTTGAACGTTAAATCGTAATTAACTTTACTGATAACAAGATGGGTGTTAAATATGGAGTACCACCAATTTTGCTCCATGGGATGAATAGGTTGGGATTGGAATAATAAAATAAATGATTACTTCAGTAAGGCTCGTTAATCCCGACTAGTTTGATAAACCTTAATTTGGTTTAAGTTTTGAAAAGATAATATAAAAATCTTTTGCGATGGTTTTCAAAGAAAGATTTAAACAAGAAGTTTAAATTAATTAAATCTTTGATAAGATTCAGGGGAATAATTCCCAATGTAAAAGAATATTTGAATAAAATAATATCCTGGATTAGAATGAAATTTGTGTTATCTTTATTTATCACATGATTATAAAGTATGCGCAAGTTATTCGGAAAGGCCAGGTTTAACCTATTCTAATTAATTGTTACGACGATTAAAAATCGATGAAGAAGACGGTGGTTGAAGACCGAAGATCTTCATATCGTTTGGGCTATTACTGATGTCATGATTGGGTTGATCCCCCAAGACAAAGGAAATAAGTGGTGATAGCCCAAACATACTTAGAGATCGACCGGATATGCGAGGGCCTCTCTCCTGTATTGGACATATAGGACGAGGAATATGGTGCCTCCGGTTTCGTTCAGACCCAGAACGGACATGTAAGTAGATTTGTGTCTGAAGTGGTATTTTGAGATGTATTAATTGATTCCTTCCAAATATATATCTATTTGGTGGCGGAAAATTTATTCTCTTAGCTTAACGCCCTTCTCTGAGACGTATGAGCATAAAGATTATGTATTAGTAGATATCAGTTGTATGGTCCGGAATGACTACGTGGCATGCTAAGATGCAAATGATCAAGGCTTTTTATTGAAAAGCAGGGCCTTGTGGATGATGACCAAAGCGCAGCTTTAAGTAGCATATCTTTGTGTTGTAGTGTTGATTCGCGAGCCTCACACCCCGGTATGAGTCAAAAACGAGATGAGGGACCGTAGGGAGAACATGTGTTTCTTGTTGTCTACGGGTGATGTCATGGTATGGAGCCCAGATATTTTTACTTATGTGGTTGTTGGATTGTGTGTCCCCTAGAATATGGTCGACATACTGACCTTTTGGAAGTCTGATAGGACCGGAAGACGTATTATTCAGGAATAAGCAATCCACAAATGTTAGGTGTAGACTGGCCCTACTACATCCAAGGGTTGCCTATATGTGTGATGCTGAGACATATGCTAGAATGTCTCGAAACCGGTAAGGCAGATCCCTTACCTCGACTCATAGATGGAAATCCATTTTCCGATACGCGACCTTCGGTTTTAGTTGTAAACCTATGTATGGCGACATAATATATGGTACCTATGTCGTCTAGGATTTATACATTTATATTTGAAAGTGATTTCTACATTTATAATAATAATAAAAGATAAATTTCGCGTATCACGCATGTTTGGCTATTATAAGATAAAAATCTATTCTCTTACTTGCTTGCATTATGTGATGGGACCTGAGTCTTATAATAGCTTCATTTTTCCTTTTAGCATTGCGTTGTTTTGTTTTACGGTATTCTTGGGAAATAACCCGTTCCATGACATATGGCGTGGTCCCATGATTTACCCAATTTTAAAATAAAGTTAATAACTGTTTTAGTTCTCATACCAGTCCTAAGACTGACTGGGAGTTTATTGTTTTAACCTAAACTCTGGGTGCCCTATTTTTTGCACGGGCAGCTAGTTGTTTTGGTTTTGCAGATTTCTATTTTATAGGATCTTGATTTACAGCAGGAGCTATATTCGGAAAGCTTTTTATCCGTGTATTTGTTTCAGTTGTGTTAGTTAATATATTTCCACTGCACATTATACTTGCGTATTATTGTTCCACTGTATTGTAATTAAATTTGTGATATTCTTCTACTGTATATTATTTATTTTGTACTCTGATGTAAATTGTTGTAATAGCAATGAAATGTTCTGCTGTTTCTGTTCTGAAGCATCGTGTTCTCAATGCAATCCATGATTTCCCGCCTCCTTGTAGGCCGGGGGATTTTGGATTTTGTCACCTGCCATGCCACTGTAACAACTCGAATTCCGAGAGATCGATTTTTTTTTCAAAATTCCAATCCATCGAAGCTCGTGCTGGTTTATCTGGTATCCTTATCTGGTATCCTATAGAAAAGACAGAGATATAAAAATATATTAGAGCTTTTAAAACATCTCACAGCGGAAAGGAATAAAATATAATATAATTAAATATAGCTTACCATGATATTAATACTGCCTAGCCAGTATCCAAAGCTATAACATCTCGACCACAAACCTAACCCACGAGTGTGTTATAAGGAAGGGGTCAGAACACAAGTTCTGGTGACTAGACTTAAACTACACATTCTATTTAACCCTACACATACCGTTTAATCATATTTTTATTATTTATTAGGTTACTTGAGTTAATAGCACTCAAGGCTTATTATACACACGTCGTACCCATCTACATCCCAGTAGATTAACCTAATACTGTATATGTGTAGCTACCCCCAATATCAAGGTACTTCCCATATTACCCTTCTCACACGGTCTCCACCATTACACCACGGAAGCATACGCAATCCATTATCCTATGAAGAGCGATGTATAGATCTCCTCGCAACAACGCCATTTTATCCATCCTACGTTAGAACGACGTACGGATCACCCTATCGGGTCTCGTCATGTAATAATGCCCTAATGTCTATGATACACCACCTTAGACTAGATGCATATATTTAGACCCTCATCCACACGTTTCGTCAAATGTATCTGACGTCCTCCTGCTCATGATACACCACCTCAAACTGGATGCATGTACCTCGCACGTGCTGTCTACTGTACACTGAGTCCTGTAACAGAGCCATTTCTAGTACATAGAACTCAATCAACAGAATTTTCTATATCTGTATAAATCCATCGGAAAACCTAAAGTACAGATATCGGTCTGCATTTTACAATGGATATGGTACTACTCGACCCCTCCCTCCTCTAATGAAAGGCTACTAAAGAGCTGAGTGATGTGCCCCTAATAAACAATCTAAAGACTCCATTAGACGTGACCCCTCAACCATCATGCATCGATTGTGAAAGGTAGACGTCGTCTTGGGTTTAGCTCTAGCCTTTCCGCATCACACTTGACTATCTATGAAGTTACCCAACGATTATTCTCCTTAATTTGGTCCTGACCTCGCCCCCAGGGGGCAAACCGTCGAATCACCCCACCACGCCACAACCTTCTGACTTTATACCCCGTTACAGTTAAGGTGTACTCCCCTTTGTGGCATCGTGCAAACCCCTTACTCCTATATGTATCCCGTAACAGAGGTCCACATTGGAGTGCCCTACCACGTCTCCCGGAAGAAGCGTGCTTCCACCCAGTCTCTTGGAGCCAGCAAGATAAATCAGATGGACATGCGCTCCCCTTTATGCCTCGTGACACCTCCGTGACCCAAACACCGTTGGGTTCACCTCCTTGAGACGTATAGACTGGCCCAAGCGCATCATGACAACGTATTATAAGACACTATGTCTAAATGTTCAATTACATGCTTGATCTACCACATCAGGTTTTCTTTTAACTAGGTTATTTCCAATCTTATTGAACTTTTCCTTAAGTTACCAAGTTCTCTCTGAGCCCCCAAGGAATAGGCCCCTCACGCTTATTAATTTCGGTTATATAAATTAACCCGTTTAATTTCATTAATAAGCCTTTTACATGTTATTCTTTAGATGGTAATCCAAGGTCTGAAATCTACAATCTTCCTACAACATTATCTTGTCATTCATCTTAGTCTTACAAGTTACAATAACATGTCTTCTTTTCTTAACCAACATGTTTCATGTTTCTGGATTACTTAATTTATAATTGAGTACAACTTATCTCTTTTATAAGTTACCTCATTTCCTCTATCGTTTATTATAACCTACGTTATAATTCCCACTTGTCCCTAGGACAAGCCTAGCTATTATCTTTCATTTTCATATTGAAGTTTATTCATAATAGATTATTATCATTTCCGGTCCATTCCAATCCTTTTACTGTTTTAATGAATATCCTTCCTTTACTGTAATATATGTTCCTTATTTTATTAAGGAAAATACTTCATGCAGCTTATTAGTTTGACATACAGAAAGAATCCATAATTTATTTTCATAATGTATTCCCATCCAAACACGTAGCTGTAAGTAATTTCTTTCATTTCACTTTCTTTACGGTGGCCTACATGCAACGACGTTCTCAGAAACAGGTCGCTTAGGGAAATGCATCACTTTTCATTTGTATCCCACTAACTTAGCCCATTACACACCTTCCCTTTTCTTATTTTCTGAGTTAGACATTTAATTTTTAATTCACTGAAATCTTTTCTTTCTAACCGCAACAAGTGTATTAAATTATTTTCTTAATGTCTTCTGCGTATGTATATTTCTTACATATGTTTAGGCATCAGACCTATCGCATTAAATTCACTACATGTGAATGTTGGATTTTCCGGTTGGTTCCGGGCAGGCTTCTACCACAAGTTGAACTTAACCTCGTGTCTAAATGTGGTAACATGCAATTTCCCAATTTCTATAAATTTTACTTACAATCCGAGCGTATTTATTCTTTTACTATTGTTTCCAATTTCATTGTAATTTGACTTACAATACCAAATTTATCCTTCATTGTAGTTTCTATAGCATACTTGCTTCCATTGTTAATTTCGTATTTCTAATATTATAGTGACTTTAACCGTATTAACAAGTTTAGAGAATAGATCTATACAACAGTATCAATTTTACTTGAACATTCTAGCAAATGTACATTTCAACAAGCTTATACATATTAACTGATTAAACAATTTGACACATTATTCATTTTAGCACATTAATTAGTTCATCATATTAAACATTTCAATATGTTTATTATGTAAATTAATGGGGAATGCCAAATGATAGTTATACCGTTATCAAAAGGTATAACTAAAATCCACTCACATCGATATGCAGATCTAGAAGAGAATCTCTTTGTATTGGTTGCAGATGGAGAAACATGAATTTGAATTGTCATTGCAGTTGAAACGCCTTATTTTCTGAATTTGTTGTCATTGAGGATAATTTTCTTTTTAATCTTCATTTGCATAGCACTCTAATATTATAATTAAAAATAATTTTAATCGGAAATTACATAGAGGAAGAAGAGAGTGACGAAACAGAAAATGAGAATGGAGAGCGGTAGGGTCCTTTATATATAAAGCTCAAATCGATGCTAACCGTCTATTTTTCCTAATGAAATCCATTCTCTCCACGTTATATGGCCAATAGGAAATTGCCAAGTCAATAATAATTTTGAATTGGACCAATAGAATAAAGCCAACAAGGCATGCATTATCATTTCAAACCAAACTAATGTGCCAATTAGGCGCCACATTAGTTTTCTAATGTTATACACATTAATTCCTTTTTCGTCTATATTTATTATGTGCATACATCCTCCTATTAGGTTTTGATTTCGAAATTCATATATTTCTAAGTATATACACGTGTAGTCACTTTCAATTAATTCCTTATATTAATCCCTTGTTTTGCTCCTTTCAAACTATTATGAGCCTATTTTCCTTCTTTAATTAATTCATCACTTCTTTCTTTTTAAACCATTCCCATTAATGCATTTCTCCTTTAAATATGACTGCATTTTTTTCACACATTAATTTCTTCCTTCATGCATTATCTTTTATGGCATTAATTTTCCTTATTAATGTTTGCATGTAATTAGCATCATTAATTGCTCCCTTTAACGTTTAAAATGTTTTCTTTTGAATTTCAATCACTACATTGCATATTTCCATGTGCATTAGTTTTAATGAAATTATTTCTTATTTTTATTGCATGCCTTTATTTTCAAATTTGCCTTTTAATGCGTCAATTTACAATGTTTTCCTTTTTTTCCTTATTGCATTAGCTAGCGCAAGCATTACCTCCCATAAAATCATGTATACATACATATATATATATATGTATATGTATATATGTATGTTCCATTTTATTGTTTGAAACGACCCGCATTCTACGCATCAAAGGATCGTAGAATATTTATTTCATTTTCATATGAAGTCGTATGGTCGTGTAACTTTGGGAAATGGCTATTGGGGTAATTTCCCATGTTCACGATTTTTGCCGAATTTTAAATAATCGTTTTGCCCTTGGAGATTGTAACGACCGGGAATTCTGCTTGATCCGAATCAGTCGCTAAATCGACCAAGACCGTACGAAACGTCTGATTGTTTTGAGAACATGACAAATTAGAACGCAGACAGAAGAACATTTCATTGCTTATTACAACAATTTCATCAAATTACAAGAATATACAGAGTATAAATAAATATTACACAGAAATATTAGAGATATAAATTACATTTGAATACATCGCAACGGAAAAACAATACAAAGCACTACTGAAAACAAATACACGGATACAGAGCATTCTGAATACCGCTTCAGCTTTAAATCAGGATCCTGTGAATATAAATCTGCAAAACCAAAGCTACTAGCTACCCGTGTAGAAAATAGGGGCATCCAGAGTTTAGGTTAAAACAATAAACTCCAGGTCAGTCATGGGACTGGTGTGAGAACTAAAACAGTTATTAATCTTTATTTTAAAGTTAGGTAAATCAAGGGGCCACACCGTATAACACGGAATGGGTTTCCTCCTAAGAATACCAGTGCATAAAACAATAGCGCAATGCTAAATAAAGAACAATGAAGCTATTATAAGACCCAGGTCCCATCACAAAATGCAACGCAAGCCGGAGGATAGGATTTTTACCTTATAATAGCCAAGAATGCTTGGTACGTGAAATTTCATGTTTTATTATTACTATAAGTGTATAGTGTATAAAACAATTTCAAATCATATGTATCAATCATAGATGGCATAAGCGCCTCATCCCACTATGTCGCCAAACTAGGCTCTACAATCAAAACCGCTCATGTCACGTATTAGAAGTTGGATTTCCATCTGTGAACCGAGGCAAAAGATAGTCCTCTACCGATTAGAGACTCTCTAGCCCGAGCCTCAGGACAAATACTCAGTCAAGCCCTTGGATCGTCAGGGTCGATCCACCGATGTGGATTAAAATACCTGAACACTGCGCTTCCCCACCCTTTGGGGCGTAAATGAGCCAACAAATGACACCATCGGTTTCACATAGTCACCGATATATCCGAGGCGCCTCACAACAGCAACAAACACATAAGTCAAACTCATCAGGGCGTGTAAAACCACTAACGCCACTTCTAACTAGACGAAACGCATGCCCTCCCTGAGGTCCACTCCCGTTTCTGGTTCACAACCGGGGTGTGAGGCTCGTGAATCAACGCTACACAAAGCTGTTCCACACAGGCTGTGCTTTGATCATCAACCATAAGATTCTGCATTTCAATAGAAGCCTTGATCATATTGCCACTTAGGCATGCCACATAGGCAATTCACTCCATGCGTTTGATATCCATCAATATATAACCTCTGAGCTCGTACGTCTCAGAGAAGGGCGTTAAGCAAGAGAATAAATTCTCTGCCGCCAAACAGATATATATTTAATAGAAATCAACCACACAGAATAAAATCCAATGTCAGACACACTGTCCATTTACAAGTCCGTTCTGGGTCTGAATGTAACCGGAGGCACCTTGTACCTCGCATATCCATCGATCTCCAAGTACGTCTGGACGACCACTAACTGATTCCCTCCTCTTGGGTGTACGGCCCAATCAAGATCATCAGTAATCACCCAAACAATGTGAAGACCTACGGACTTCAACCACCGTCTTCATCTTTGACTTATCGTCGTATCAGTTATTCAGAATGGGATAAACCCGGCCTTTCCGAATAACTCGCGTGTATAATAAACAAGTGTTACACAAACACAACATACGCCTCATTCCAATTCATCAGTCACTAACCGTAAATTAGTAAGGGAACAATTCCCCAAATATTAACCCAGAAGGTCAAAACCAACATCAGATCAATACCCAGAAAACCATTCATCTTAACTAACCTTCAGTTAGTTGCTAAATTTCACATTCTTAGGGATAGGTTCCCATTAATTTTATCAAAGATAAATTCCTTAAATTTATTCTTTAATCTTCTTTTGAATATCAATTCAACTAGTCGGGATTAGCGAACCACACCGAAGTAATCATTTATTTTATTTTCCAATCCCAACCTATTCATCCTATGAAGTAAAACTGGTCATACTTCATATCTAACACCACGGTGTTATTGGTTAATTCAATTACCATTTTACGTTTAAATCTAATTAAAGATTTAACTATCGCCTGGAGCAAAACTGGTGATACTCCATTCTCGATCTTTTCAATCTAATTTAAGATTCATTAAAACTCTACTTGGTTTTAATCTTTAACTAAGTTAAAGAACCGATGTCATTTAATACACAATTCACGATAAACCCCAAAATCACATCACATTTCAATCAGTCCCTAACTGTAAATTAGTAAGAGGACAGTTCCCTAAATAATAACCCCGAAGGCCGAAACCAACATCAGATCACTATCCAAGAAACTGTCCAACTTAACTGATCCCCAGTTATTTCTTAATTTTCTTAAATCCATTTAGGTTTAAGAACAGTATTATTAAAGATACTGTTCACGATAACCCAAAATCACATTTGATATTAAACACAAGGCTTTGAATAGAAAATATATCGGCTTATATTCAATATCAAATTCTGAAACCAACAAATATCGTATTGGAAATAACGATATAAATATATCTTTCAAATTTTCATAACAACATCTGTATAATCACGAAATCCAACATCGAAATATTCCAAAGACAATTTCGATTCAAATCCATTCCAATTCAATTATTGGAAATTCTGGTTATTTTTAAAGCCATTTCCAATCCAATTTATTTATTTAAAAATAAATAAATTATTATTCTAGTTCAAAACTAGTTCATTTCGATAAAAATCTACTTTTATCTTTTCAAATATAGAAATTTTCATCCCAATTCTTCCCAAATCATTTCTTATGATTTTACACAAATTATTACTATTTTTAATAATTTTATCAAGGCCTCTACAGTCGATTTCCATCAACGGCCACCGAACTGCACTTACAGCGACCTTTTCCAAATTTGATTTGGATATAATTCCAAATGCAATCGTTACATTTCAAATCTCTAATATTCGTTAGAAATTTCTTTTCGATATGAACCCAACGGTTCCGGTTTTAGGAGAATCCGACAGTCGGATCTCCTGTAATATCCATTCGAAGTCAATGGTCGAAATTCGCGAACTGCCGCAGCGCGGCGCGTTCTATTCTGGCCATTATATATATATAATACATATTTCATCGATTTCCTTTTAAAACATATTTTATAAATCGCTTTAAATTCGTTTTCGAAATGATTTCAACTTCCATCTCCAATTCAAATCAAAATTGAATCCTTCCATTATAAATTCGTTTTAAATTCATTTCAACGCGATTTCAATTCAGTTTCAATCTAATTCGAATTTCGATTCTTTTCAATTTAATTCGAATTTCAGTTTATTTCAATTTAATTCGAATTTCAATTCATTTCAATTCATTTCAATTTAATTCAAATTTCAATTCATTTCAATTCATTTCAACTAAATTCGAATTTCAATTCATTTCAATTTAATTCGAATTTCAATTCATTTCAATTTAATTTGAATTTCAATTCATTTCAATTTAATTCGAATTTCAATTCATTTCAATTTAATTCGAGTTTTAATCCATTTCAATTTAATTCGAATTTCAATTCATTTCAATTTAATTCGAATTTCAATTCATTTCAATTTAATTCGAATTTCGAAATCACTTTCAATATTCATTGAAAAGTGAATAAAATCAATATAAGTATCGTTCACGTCAAAATGGCGTCAATCTAATCAACACGGCTTTTATTCAACACATGAATATTTATTCTATTCCATACATGAATTTATTTTCTATTCAACACATGAATATATATTTTCAATTCAACACATGAATTTATTTTCAATTCAACAGATGAATTTATTTTCTAAATTGGAATGAGGCCCAATCAATTACCATATAATGTTAATTATATGGATTTTCTACAACACATGTATATAACAGCAACGATAAATCATCAACCATCATCCAGAGTGCACCATACAACTGCATAAGCATTAAATATAAATAATTAACGCTTACACAGTCTATCAACCAATCGGTCGACATACTATTAAACAATTGGGATTCGTGTACGTCAATATTATCCCAATACCCGTGTGGGGTTTCAAATCAACAAACACCTATTTTATTTGTGCGGTTGGGCGATGTGTAAAATTATCGTCCCAATCAATATCAATCAAATCAGTGTATATAAACAAATCTCCGATTTGTTTATAAATATTTATTTTATATACACGTCAAAAAATATATTTTTAACTATATAAAATATTTTCCATTATAAAATATTTTATTTCATTCCACTTCTCACAATCAAATTTCACAACACAGAAATCAAACAAACAAGCCATCCATGGTCTGTGGACGACGGGTGTCGGGTGCTACTAAACACCGTCTGCATCCTAGTATATATTTCAACTAGAAATAAATTAAAGGTGAGGAGTTCTCACCGAATAGCTAAACCAAACGCCACGACTCTTCTTACGTAGAAATCTTCGTCATGCTCGCCTTTTGTCAAGTTCATTGCCCGTAGCCACTACATATATAAAAATCATATTTTTATATTGTTGCTTGTATATAAAAATCACATTTTTATATCGCTATTATATTGATAAAAATTCTATTTTTATTCTTCTAAAAATAATTTCATATCAAATCCTAGTTAAAAATCGTATTTTTAACTTGCCAAATATTTCCTTCCTACAATAAAATTATATATTTATATAATTAAAAATCCGATCTTTTCTCTATAAAAATATATTTTTTCTTCTATCAAAAATATATTCTTTCTTCTATCAAAAATATTTTTTTTTCATATAAAATTAAATATTCTATCTTTCTTTTGTTAAAAATCTCGTCTTTCCTCTGTAAAAAATCTAATCTTCTTATATTTTAAAGACTAGTCTTCCTACATATAAAAATCTGATTTTTACTACTTTGTTTTCCATATAAAAATCAGATCTTTTTATGCTTTCCATACGAATAAAATCGAATCTTTTTATCATACAAAATTATCATCTTTTATACAAAATCTATATGATCCTTTCTTGAAACAAAGATCATATTTTTCTTTGTAAAAAAAATTCCTAACTTTAAAGCGGTAAAATCGGATTTTAAAACAATACAAAAAAAAACAGTAAAAAGGAGGACTCACTGTAATCGCCGCGGAGGGAAGAGGAGGGCGCAGGTCTGAAATGGAGGGGGCGGCGGTGTCTGATTCGCCGTTGATCGGAAAGTGGGGAACGAGTGATAGCGGTGGGCGGTGGTGTTCAGGGCTTGGGGGTTTCGATCGTTGAGGTGGGGAGAGGAGAGAGAAGCCTCTGAAGGGGGGAGAAGATAACCGCCGACGGCGGTGAAGAGGGCGGTGCGAGCTGGAATCGAGGGGGGCGACAGTGAGCAGATCGTGTTCTCCATTTTTTTTTTTTGGGTTTGACTTCTGTTAGGAGAGAGAGAGGTGTGAGGATGTATATATTTTTATTTTTTTATTTCAAAAAGGTAACTTTTTAATTTGACCTTCAAACGAGACCCACCGACTGTCGTCCATAGCTAATTACCCCCATTCCGAACACAATGGGATATGTATCGTAGACTGATTCGACTATTTCGATCAGTTTTCATCAAAATCAAAATATAACTCTATATATTGAATTTGAATACGCATTTCAATTTACTGGGGTCACATACTAATGCTAAAAATTCCCGAAAAACATTTTCTAGCTTCATATTGACGATACGGTCCTAACAAAACTAATTTCGTCGAATTCTGAGACCGTTTGAAAAATGACCATTTTCCAGTCGATTAAAATCAACTGAAACTGGTCAAACACGTTTTCCTTTGCCACGCTCACATATTGATTCGACAAATTACGAATTTTGAAATCTAGCAGTAACTTGACATCACGGATCCAACAAAAGTGGTTTCATCGAAAACCGAGGTCGTTTGCAAAATTTCCATTTTTAAGGGCCAGAATTCCATAGCGACTATTCTGAATTTTCAACTGGACGTATCTTTTGCTTCCCGCTATGGAAATTTCAATTTTTCGGATTCGTTGGAAAGATATTCTCAAATAGATTCAAATATTTTTGGTTTCACTGAAATCCGGTTTATTTTGAGTCCTGAACATTCATTTGAACTTTGAAATCGAAATTTCAAACTACCGCGCCATTTTCAATTCCTTTTATAATTATAAATAATTATTTATATTCTAACGACGATTCAATCAAATATATACGTTCGAATTCTATTCAAAATAAATTTCTCGTCGTTATTATTTAAAATAATTCATTTTAATTAATCAACATTCACTAAAAAAAAAAAAAATTGGCTCAGATTTCCGGGTTATTACAATCTCCCCCACTTAAAACTTTTCGTCCCCAAAAAGGAACGAGGCCGAAAGTTGTTTTACAAATCAACTCAACTTTCATTATTTTCATTACGACTTAAGTTCTTCAACTTTTTAGTTTCTAAGAACTTTTCAAATTTTTCAAAAATTTGGCTAACACCCTAAATTTTCGAAAAATTTCGCCATAACCTCTCCTGCACCGGGGACTTCGGGATGTTTCATATAGCCTCCCATGGCCTTCTTCAATCCAAAAGAAAAATAAAAAGCCAAGCGGCTAGCCAATCGGCTCATAAAATCATCCAAACACAAAGAAATACGATAAACATGTAATTATTTGTCGGGCAAACAATTTTATTCCTCTTCTCTAGCCACCTTGCTATGACCTGTTCAATGGATATACATGTATATGCATGCAAATGCGATAAATTTTCAATACAACTCACTATTTGATTCAATTTGGTTATAGGTTCAACATTTAATTAATCAAACAATAATCAAACAACACAACCAGCAATCAATTAGATGATTATCATTTCAATCACATAATTTTGATACATAGTCCAAAAATCAGATTTTTGATGCCAAATCACAACAATAAGCCCTATCTAATTTTGGTTCTCACACCAGTCTAATGGAAATATATAGACATCCCACCTTCGAAACTCGAATATAAATTCTGATGATGATCGATCAATCATCAGAATCACCTTCGGGCGACTACAGTGGGATTCTATATCTGCCCAATATATTAAAACTTCGAATACACGCGGATCAGACGTATACGCAAAATCTTTATATACTGGATAGTCCAAATCAATATAAATAAATATTCAAATATGAATAATTGAATTAAATTTTCAAAACAAAACTTGTTTTCAATTTTTATTTCAAAAACACCACTCTTCGCACTCGTTCTAGGATACCACTGATCCCATCTCTAACGAGTCATTCTTATTGGATATTACTAATCCACTTTCTGATGAATTCTTTCGTATGGTTCTAATGTGTGTTGTTCTCCGAGCTTTGTAAACCAAAGCTCTAATACAAACTGTAACGACCAGGAATTCCGCTCGATCCGAATCAGTCGCTAAACCGACCAAGACCGTACGAAATGCCTGATTGTTTTGAGAACACGACAAATTAGAATGTAAACAGAAGAACATTTCATTGCTTATTACAACAATTTCATCAGATTACAAGAATATACAGAGTATAAATAATTATTGCACAGAAATATCAGAGATTTAAATTACATTTAAATACATCGCAGCGGAAAAACAATACAAAGCACAACTGAAAACAAATACACGGATACAGAGCTTTCTGAATATCGCTTCAGCTGTAAATCAGGATCCTGTGAATATAAATCTGCAAAACAAAACTACTAGCTGCCCGTGTGGAAAATAGGGGCACCCAGAGTTTAGGTTAAAACAATAAACTCCAGGTCAGTCATGAGACTGGTGCGAGAACTAAAAAAGTTATTAATCTTTATTTTAAAGTTAGGTAAACCAAGGGACCACGCCATATAACACGGAACGGGTTTCCTCCCAAGAATACTAGTGCATAAAACAACACCACAATGCTAAATAAAGAACAATGAAGCTATTATAAGACCCAGGTCCCATCACACAATGCAACGCAAGCCGGAGGATAGGGTTTTTACCTTATAATAGCCAAGAATGCTTGGTACGTGAAATTTCATGTTTTATTATTACTATAAGTGTATAGTGTATAAAAAAATTTCAAATCATAAGTATCAATCATAGACGACATAAGCGCCCCATCCCACAGGTCACGTATTGGAAGTTGGATTTCCATCTGTGAACCGAGGCAAAAGATAGTCCTCTACCGATTCGAGACTCTCTAGCCCGAGCCTCAGGACAAGTACTCAGTCAAGCCCTTGGATCATCAGGGTCGATCCACCGATGTGGATTAAAATGCCTGAACACTGCGTTTCCCCACCCTTTGGGGCGTAAATGAGCCAGCAAATGACTCCATCGGCTTCACATAGTCACCGATATATCCGAGGCGCCTCGCAACAGCAACAACCACATAAGTCAAACTCGTCAGGGCATGTAAAACCACTGACGCCACTTCTAACTAGAAGGAAATGCATGCCCTCCCTGAGGTCCTCTCCCGTTTCTGGTTCACAACCGGGGTGTGAGGCTCGCGAATCAACGCTACACAAAGTTGTGCCACACAGGCTGTGCTTTGATCATCAACCACAAGACTCTGTTTTTCAATAGAAGCCTTGATCAAATTGCCACTGAGGCATGCCACACAGGAAATTCACTCCATGCGTTTGACATCCATCAATATATAACCTCTGAGCTCTTACGTCTCAGAGAAGGGCGTTAAGCAAGAGAATAAATTCTCTGCTGCCAAACATATATATATTTAATAGAAATCAACCACACAGAATAAAATCCAATGTCAGGCACACAGTCCATTTACAAGTCCGTTCTAGGTCTGAACGAAACCGGAGGCACCTTGTACCTCACATATCCATCGATCTCCAAGTACGTCTGGACGACCACTAACTGATTCCCTCCTCTTGGGTGTACGGGCCAATCAAGATCATCAGTAATCACCCAAACATCGTCAAGACCTCCGGTCTTTAATCACCGTCTTCATCTTCGAATTATCGTCGTATCAGTTATTCAGAATGGGATAAACCCGGTCTTTCCGAATAACTCGCGTATATAATAAACAAGTGTTACACAAACAAAACATACGCCTCATTCCAATTCATCAGTCGCTAACCGTAAATTAGTAAGGGAACAATTCCCCAAATATTAACCCCGAAGGCCGAAACCAACATCAGATCAATATCTAGGAAACCATTCATCTTAACTAACCTTCAGTTAGTTGCTAAATTTCACATTCTTAGGGATAGGTTCCCATTAATTTTATCAAAGATAAATTCCTTAAATTTGTTCTTTAATCTTCTTTTGAATATCAATTCAACTAGTCGGGATTAGCGAACCACACCGAAGTAATCATTTATTTTATTTCCCAATCCCAACCTATTCATCCCATGAAGTAAAACTGGTTATACTTCATATCTAATACCACGGTGTTTTCGGTAAATTCAATTACCATTTTACGTTCAAATCTAACTAAAGATTTAACTCTCGCCTGGAGCAAAACTGGTGATACTCAGTTCTCGATCTTTTCAATCTAATTAAAGATTCATTAAAACTCCACTTGGTTTTAATATTTAACTGGGTTAAAGAACCGATGTCATTTAAAATATGGTTCACGATAAACCCCAAAATCACATCACATTTCAATCAGTCCCTAACCGTAAATTAGTAACAGGGCAGTTCCCTAAATAATAACCCCGAAGGCTGATACCAACATCAGATCAATATCCAAGAAACCATCCAACTTAACTGATCCCCAGTTAATTCTTAATTTTCTTAACTCCATTTGGGTTTAATAACAGTATTATTAAAGATACCGTTCATGACAACCCAAAATCCCATTGGATATTGAATACAAGGCTCTGAATAGAAAATATATCGGCCTATATTCAATATCAAATTCTGAAACCAACAAATATTGTATTGAAAATAACGATATAAATATATCTTTCAAATTTCCTTAACAACATCTATATAATCACGAAATCCAACATCGAAATATTCCGAAGACAATTTTGGTTCAAATCCATTCCAATTCAATTATTGGAAATTCTGATTATTTTCAAAACCATTTCAAATCCAATTTATTTATTTTAAAAATAAATAAATTATTATTCTAGTTCAAAACTAGTTCATTTCGATAAAAATCTACTTTTATCTTTTCAAATATGAAATTTTCATCCCAATTCTTCCAAAATCATTTCTTATGATTTTACACAAATTATTACTATTTTTAATAATTTTATCAAGGCCCGTACAGTCGATTTCAATCAACGGCCATCGAACTGCACTTACAACGACCTTTTCCAAATTTGATTTGGACATAATTCCAAATCCAATTGTTAGATTTCAAATCTCTAATATTCGTTAGAAAGTTCTTTTCGATACGAACCCAATGTTCCGGTTTTAGGAGAATCCGATGGCCGCACCTCCCGTAATATCCATTCGAAGTCAATGGTCGAAATTCGCGAACTGCCGCAGCGCGACGCGTTCTATTCAGACCATTATATACATAACATATATATATATATATATATATATATATATCATCGATTTCCTTTTAAAACGTATTTTATAAATCGCTTTAAATTCGTTTTCGAAACGATTTCAACTTCCATCTCCAATTCAAATCAAAATTGAATCTTTCCAATATAAATTCGTTTTAAATTCATTTCAACTCGATTTCAATTCAATTTCAATCTAATTCGAATTTCAATTATTTTCAATTTAATTCGAATTTCAGTTTATTTCAATTTAATTCGAATTTCAATTCATTTCAATTTAATTCGAATTTCAATTCATTTCAATTTAATTCGAATTTCAATTCATTTCAATTTAATTCGAATTTCAATTTAATTCGAATTTCAATTCATTTAAATTTAATTCGAATTTTAGTTCATTTCAATTTAATTCGAATTTCAATTCATTTCAATTTAATTCGAATTTCGAAATCACTTTCAATATTCATTGAAAAGTGAATAAAATCGATATAAATATCGTTCACATTAAAATGGTGTCAATCTAATCAACACGGCTTTTATTCAATACATGAATATTTATTCTATACCACACATGAATTTATTTTCTATTCAACACATGAATATATATTTTTAATTCAACACATGAATTTATTTTCTAAATTGGAATGAGGCCCAATCAATTACCATATAATGTTAATTATATGGATTTTCTACAACAAATGTATATAACAGCAATGATAAATCAGCAACCATCATCCAGAGTGCACCACACAAATGCATAAGCATTAAATATAAATAATTAACGCTTACATAGTCTGTCAACCAATCGGTCGATATACTATTAAACAATTGGGATTCGTGTACTTCAATATTATCCCAACACCCGTGTGGGGTTTCAAATCAACAAACACCTATTTTATTTGTGCGGTTGGGCGATGCGTAAAATTTATCGTCCCAATCAATATCAATCAAATCAGTGTATATAAACAAATCTCCGATTTGTATAAATATTTATTTTATATACACGTTAAAAATTATATTTTTAACTATATAAAATATTTTATTTCATTCCACTTCAAACAATCAAATTTCACAACACAGAAATCAAACAAACAAGCCATCCATGGTCTGTGGACGATGGGTGTCGGGTGCTACTAAACACCGTCTGCATCCTAGTATATATTTCAACTAGAAATAAATTAAAGGTGAGGAGTTCTCACCGAATAGCTAAACCAAACGCCACGACTCTTCTTATGTAGAAATCTTCGTCGTGCTCGCCTTTTGTCAAGTTCATTGCCCGTAGCCACTACATATATAAAATTCATATTTTTATATTGTTGCTATGTATATAAAAATCACATTTTTATACCGCTATTATATAGATAAAAATTCTATTTTTATTCTTCTAAAAATAATTTCATATCAAAACCTAGTTAAAAAATCGTATTTTTAACTTGGGAAATATTTCCTTCCTAAGATAAAATTATATCTTTATATAATTAAAAATCTGATCTTTTCTAAATAAAAAATCTGATCTTTTCTCTATAAAAAAATATTCTTTCTTCTATCAAAAATATTTTTTTTTCATATAAAATTTAATATTCTATCTTTCTTTTGTTTAAAATCTTGTCTTTCCTTTGTAAAAAATCTAATCTTTTTATATTTTAAAGACTAGTCTTCCTACATATAAAAAATCTGATTTTTACTACTTTGTTTTCCATATAAAAATAAGATCTTTTTATGCTTTCCATATGAATAAAATCGAATCTTTTTATCATACAAAATTTTCATATTTTATATAAAATCTATATGATCCTTTCCTGAAACAAAGATCATATTTTTCTTTGTAAAAAAAATCCTAACTTTAAAGCGGTAAAATCGGATTTAAAACAATACAAAAAATAACAGTAAAAGGAGGACTCACTGTAATCATCGGGGAGGGAAAAGGAGGGCGCAGGTCTGAAATGGAGGGGGCGGCGGTGTCTGAGTCGCCGTCGATCGGAAGGGGGGACGGGTGATAGCGGCGGGCGGTGGTGTTCAGGTCGCGGTGGTGTTCAGGGCTTGGGGGTTTCGATCGTTGAGGTGGGGAGAGGAGAGAGAAGCGTCTTAAGGGGGGAGAAGATGACCGCCGACGGCGGTGAAGAGAGCGGTGGCGCACTGGAATCGAGGGGGGCGACGGTGAGCAGATCGCGTTCTCCAAATTTTTTTTGGGGGTCTGACTTCTGTGAGGAGAGAGAGAGGTGTGAGGATGCATATATTTATATTTTTTATTTTTTTATTTCAAAAAGGTAATTTTTTAATTTGACCTTCAAATGAGACCCACCGACTGTCGTCCATAGCTAATTACCCCCATTTCGAACACAATGGGATATGTATCATAGGCTGATTCGACTGTTTCGATCAGTTTTCGTCAAAATCAAAATATAACTCTATATATTGAATTTGAACACGCATTTCAGTTTATTAGGGTCACATACTAACCCATAAAATTCCTGAAAAACATTTTCTAGCTTCGTATTGACGATACGGTCCTAACAAAAGTAATTTCATCGAATTCTGAGACCGTTTGGAAAATGACCATTTTCCAGTCGATTAAAATCAACAAAAACTGGTCAAACACATTTTCCTTTGCCACGCTCACATATTGATTCGAAAAATTACGAATTTTGAAACCTAGCAATAACTTGACATCACGGATCCAACAAAAGTGGTTTCGTCAAAAACCGAGGTCGTTTGCAAAATTTCCATTTTTAAGGGCTAGAATTCCATAGCGACTATTCTGAATTTTCAACTGGACGTATCTTTTGATTCCCACCACGAAATTTCTATTTTTCGGATTTGTTGGAAAGATATTCTCAAATAGATTCAAATATTTTTGGTTTCACTAAAATCTGGTTTATTTTGAATCCTGAACATTCATTTGAACTTTGAAATCGAAATTTCAAACTACCGCGCCATTTTCAATTCCTTTTATAATTATAAATAATTATTTATTTTCTAACGATGATTCAATTAAATATATACGTTCGAATTCTATTCAAAATAAACTTCTCATCGTTATAATTTGAAATAATTCATTTTAAATAATCAAAATACACTAAAATTGCCAAAATAAAAATTTTAAATTGGCTCAGATTTCCGGGTTATTACAGAGATCTTGTTTCTCCTATAACTTTTGATTGGTAAGGAGTTTTAACCTGAAACCACTTCCATTGGATTCAGATGATGGTTTACCTTTCTGTAGAGTGGTTACATAAATCAAACGGACATACCGTTTGGAAGATATAGCTGAAATAATGTTTGGAAGGTGAAAAACAACATAATTGGGCTCAACCAGGTGATTAGTAGCTAAGCCAATAACCCATTTTGGGGTTAGGGTTATGAGAGGGCTGATAGGGTTTAGGAAATCAGTTTTGTTCATTTTTCTTGCCGCCATTTACCTCCCTCTAGCCCTAGCAATGGCCTCCACCTTCTAAATTCATCTCTAATCACTAATTAACAAAAACTACACCAAATCAAGAAAAATTAGCATCAAATCAGAGATAGAGCTGCTGCTATACATTGGAATTCATGCCATATTAGTCATAGTTTCAGATCTAATATACATTTGTGGCTAAGGTGAGTGATTTGAACTTTAATTCACTAATTACGGCTAATTAGGGGTGATTAGTGATAATTAGCGAAATTATGCATCATAAAAATCTGGGAAAATATGTAGGAATTCTTAAATATTATTTTATATCACCGGTGAAAATTTGGGTTAATTTGGATTAAATTTGCTAATCCTATAGTTAAAACATGGTTAAGGGTATTAAGGGGAAAATCATGCTTTTTGGGTATGTTTGATCTAAAATATTTCAAGTGAATGATGTTTTAATGTTTTTGATTGATTCTATATGTTGTTACCGCTGTTTGGAATGTTTTTTGATGTCATATAAAGGTTAGAATGGTTGAAAATGCCGTCGTTTGGCAAAAATAACTTATTGGAAAAAGTTGCATATTTTCAGGTCTGGTTAGGAGGAAGACCCGATCCGAACCTGTAAGGAGGGAGACCCGAACCAATCCGGATAGGAGAAAGAGACCCGAACTGACCCGAACCGATCCGGATAGGAGAAAGACACCCGAACCGATCCGGATAGGAGAAAGAGACCCGAACTGATCCGGATAGGAGAAAGACACCCGAACAGATCCAGATAGGAGAAAGAGACCCGAACCGATCCAGATAGGAGCAAGACACCCGAACAGATCCGGATAGGAGAAAGTGACCGATCCGGATAGGAGAAGGACACCCGAACCGAACCGGATAGGAGGAGACCCGAACCGAACCTAATAGGAGGAAGAGACTCGAACCGAACTGGACATGAGGAAGACCCGAACCGAACCAGATAGGACGACGAGACCCGAACCAAACAGGATAGGAGGAGGAGACCCGTACCGAACTGGAATGGAGGAAGAGACCAGATCCGAACCGGATTAGACTAAAACCCGAGATGCAAAGGAAGTCCAAATGGGACGTTATTACTCAGGATCTAGATGGGAACCAACAAGTTAACTTCTAGTGTTGGACTTTGCTGCGGGACGTGTGCAAAGGGGTTATCAATATCTATAACTTTGGTTCACCGTTGAAGAGAGGGGGCATGTAGATGAACCAGAGCCAGGGAAGTGTGGACTAGTTGGCCTTTAACCTAGAGCCAAGGATTTGTGGACTGGGTAGGGTTATTGACTATAGACCAGAGAAGTATGGTCATAGCAATAGTCGACGGAGTTGCCTTCATGGCCCCAATGGATTTGGTGATCAAAGCGATGGATATCGTATGCTTTATGCACTGAGTGAGTGATGTGAGGATGACTACTATGTTTGATGTTTGCTATCCCCATGACATACACACTCCCATTTTACACTTTATGTTAGTGTTACATTAGAGTACTGTACATCTTGTTGTGCTAACTCTTTGGTTGCAAGTCCAGGTATGATTATTTATACCTGTTATTGTTTTATTTTGCTGCTATCGCTCATACCAGACTTTTGTCTGACCCAGATTTTTATCTCTCTTCTTATTACTCTAGGTGCTCCTAAACGAGCGGACTAGAGACATGTCAGGTGGTTATCCACGAGTAGCTGTCCGGAGACGAGCAGAAGGCTTCCACGTACTATTGACATATATTCTCCTTGTGTTGTTGATGGTCACTGCTTTGGGCATTAGCAGTGCACCTTCTTTATTTCCTTGTTAGAGACAGTATTTTGAAGTTGTAATAATGGTTTAAATCATAAGCTATATTTTTTTTGGATTCCGCTAATCCAATGGTCATGGTTTAATTTTCATCTTATGCACTGTCTCACCTGTTTTATGTCAAGTTATGTTACTATTATATTTTATTCCATGCGCTGTGAGATATACTACAGGTTCTTGGTGATTCAAAGTTTCAAAACCCTTTTCCTTTGACGACCGTCCCGTGCTAGTCGGGCATTAGCACAACGCATTTCAGGGAAATGTCGACTAGTTCGGGGTGGGCCGTCGCACTTGGTATCGGAGCCGAGGTTGCATAGTTAACATATGGGAAGACATTAGGGAGAGATAGTATACGTATATGAGAGCGTGTATTTGTGATATTTTGGTTTTCAAAAACTATATATACACTATTAGTATATCTAAGGATGAAGTCGCATTGCACGGACACCACTAAGGAGATGGTTAATCGTTTTTCTCTTTACAGATTGAACGATGAGCCGATATACGAGGAGTACAAGTTCATGGGCCAATAGTGGGAATGTCCCAGATATGAGGATGATGTTTACTGCCTTCATGCGAGAGATGCTTAGGGATGCTCAGGGAGCAGTTCCAAATGCTGCTAACGGTGTAGAAGTGCAGGCGCCTAGGGCCGATTTCGCCAAGCTCAGCAAGGATTATACTAATCTTGGTGGAAATCCGTTCCACGGAACGGAATCAGCTACGAAGGTTCAAGATTGACTTGATAGTTGTGAGTGCATCTACGAGGATTTGGGGATCGAGCATGCAATGAAGAGAAAGTTAGCATCGCGAAAACTTCAAGGATGTGCTATGAATTGGTGGAATGCTATTAAAGTGGCAACTCCCGAGGATCAAGTCACTTGGAATCAGTTTAAGACCTGTTTCAGTGACAAGTTTATCCCAGCTACTCTAAAATAGGAATTGTTCAGGAAGTTTTTGGAGCTTAGGCAGAATGGTAGGGCAGTCTTAGAGTATATTGCTGAATTCAATACCTTATCGAAGTATGGATTGTCCCTTATCGAAACTGCTGAGTAGAAGAACGAGAAGTTCATAACTGGCCTAGATGGGTACTTGGGGGAAAGAATCATAAACCATATCGATGAGACATTCAAATCTATTATGGGAAAGGCATTGGGGTCTGAGAGCCTTTACCCTAAGTCAAAAACCGAGGTTGCTGTTACATCTGCAGAGGAGCCAAAGCCGCAGGCAAGCGGTGGAGGCAAGAATAATTCCCAGAATAAGAGGAAGCAGAACCAGGCGAAGGATGGTCAGAAAAATAAGAATAAGAAAGATATTGAGTGCTTTAGCTATGGCAAGAAGGGCCATTATGCTAGCATTTGTCGAGCAAAACCAGGGGAAAAGAAGTGCTTCAACTGTGGCCAAGTTGGACATTTTAAGAATGAATGTCCACAACCCCCTAAGGAGAAGAAAATGGTGAAAGCATATGCTATCAACGTTGTTCCTTCTTCGTCGAATGCCCCAACTGCAGTGCAGAAGGGAAAAGGTGTTGTTATTCAAGGTATACTTTCTATTTATGATGTTTCTGTGCGAGTGTTGTTTGATTCCGGAGCTTCTCATTCCTTCGTATCTAGTGACCTGGTAGACATGTTGGAATTGGAACCCCAAATTTTCGATAGACCTTTAGTTGTGACGAACTCAATCGGTGGTTCGACTAACCTTAGTATGGTTTATCGAAATTTGATCTTATCGAGTCATGGATGTATGTTTACTTGTGATTGCTTTGTTTTGGGCTCTACTGGGTTTGGCATTATTTTAGGAGTCGATTAGCTCCAAAGGTATGGGGTGGTGGTAGATTGTGAGGTGTCTTCGGTGACCATTAGAGCGGATGATGGGCGGAGGGTGGTATTGGGTTGCCTACCTAGTGATGAGGTGATGGATAGTTTTCTACATTCCCTCGATGTCCCGCAGGATGAGTTATCAGATGTGCCTATTTCTGGCGAGTATGCGGACATCTTCGAGGAAGTGACCGGACTTCCACCACACCGGGAGATTGAATTTCGGATTGATTTAGTGAAATATGCCAGACCTATAGTGATGCCTCTTCGTTGATTAGTGCCAAGGGAGCAGCGAGAGCTCGAGGTGCAAGTGAGTGACCTTTTGGAAGAAGGGATTTTTCCATAGGAGAGTTTCCGAGTGGGGAGCACCAGTTGTATTTGCTACCAAGGATGATGGTTCCCTTCGTTTGTGTGTAGACTATCGTGAGCTAAACAAGGTGACTAGGAATAATAAGTATCCTTTTCCACGGATAGATGATTTGTTTGATCAACTAAATGGAGCAAGAGTGTTTTCCCAGTTGGATCTCGCGATAGGTTTTCATCAGTTCCGAGTAGTAGTTGAGAGTATACCTAAAACGACATGTTGGACGCCGTCTGGATTCTATGAGTGGTTAGACATGCTGTAACACCCCGTATGTTGAATAACTTGCTATAATATAAAACATGGCAGAATTAAATTTAAAAATTCTGAATTAGGCGAAACGGGCTATGCCATTGCGTTCGTCTCGGAAAAATACGCGAAATAGAGTCCGAGTTTTCGAAAATCGGAGTCCGTATGACCCAGATATGGCCCGAAGAAGTTTCAGAAAATTTAAAAACAGAAATTTCAAATTTCAGAAGTGGCGGGAAAATTCCCGCCAGACCCAGGGGGTCGACCTGGGGGTCGACTAGGGAGTCGACCTGCCCACCAGGTCGACTGGGGATTCGACCCTAGTGTCGACCTGGGGGTCGACCTCCCTGGTCGAGCCCAGGTGACCTGGGTGCATCAGTTTGGCTTTTGGGCTGTGTTTTGGTGGCTAGGACATGATCTGACGGCTCTAATCTGATTTAGGGTTAATCTAAGGGCCTAAAACACCTAACTAATCTATAAATACACCCTAAGACTACCCTAATTCATACTAAAAATAGCTACAACACCATTATGCCGTCAAAATGCAACTTGAAGGAGCCTCCATCAATCTAAAGAGGAAGATAGCTTCTCAAATCAACTTCTAATCAACTCTAGCAACTTAATCTTCTTCTTAGGAGTGCTAATCAACAAGTTGTGAGTTTTCTATAGCCTTAATGACCAATTGTTGAAATGATTATGATAGGATATAATGAGGTTATGGCTATGAATGTGGATCAATGCATGTTATGCAAGTTATATGCTATGTGTTAATGATGTTATGCATGTTATGCAAGTTATATGCTATGTGTTAATGATGTTATGCATGTTATGCAAGTTATGTTCTATATGTTCATAATGTTATGCAAGTTATGCAAGTCATATGCTACATGTTCATGATGTTATGCAAGTTATGCAAGTCATATGCTACATGATCATGATGTTATGCAAGTTATGCAAGTCATATGCTATGTGATTATGATGTTATGCAAGTTATGCAAGTCATATGCTATGTGATTATGATGTTATGCAAGTTATGCAAGTCATATGCTATGTGATTATGATGTTATGCAAGTTATGCAAGTCATATTCTATGTGTTTATGATGATTATGCAAGATGTGCAAGTCATATGAGAAACATTGATCCATTATGACACCATGATATGCAAGTTTGGTGTATGATTATATGCAAGTTCATATATGATATGTTATGCAAGTTTGGTGTTTGATTATATGCAAGTTCATATATGACATGTTATGCAAGTTTGGTGTATGATTATATGCAAGTTCATATATGATATGTTATGCAAGTTTGGTGTTTGATTATATGCAAGTTCATATATGACATGTTATGCAAGTTTGGTGTTTGATTATATGCAAGTAACATGTGCAAGTTTACACCTTAGTATGATATGCATACATATGCAAGTTAACCCCTTTGTATGTCATACATACATATGCAAGTTTACCCCTTTGTATGACATAAATAACTTATGCAAGTTAACCTCCTTATGACATGTGTGATTCGTGCAAGTTTGGGTTGATTATTTATGCTAGTTGGGTTGATGCTATGTGCATGTTGACACCTTTAAACCCATGTTGATGCTAATGTTATGCAAGTTGAACCCATTGTATTTGTGATGAATCTTCCCTTTTATGTCATGTTAGCGAATTACGTGGGGAACGATGGGGTTAATATACATGTAAATGAAATGGTGTGAAGTTGGTATGATTATACATACCATAAAGTAGATGGACATAATTGAGTCAATTATGTACATCGTTAAAATTGGAATTAATTAGGGAAAATTAATTCGAAATATGGTGGTGATTAATTAGGTGTAATTAATCGACTAAGACACGAGGTTGGACCCTTTTGTAGCATAAGACTGCCCGGAACCGACCGACAAATCCAGCGGCTACAAATGATTGGCCCAATGTGAGAGGTCTTAGGCACAAACTTAATACGTGACAAGTGTAAAGACACGAGGTTAGACTCGGTTATGGCGTAAGGCTGCTCGGACCCGACCGGCAAATCCAGCTGCCATAAGAGATAGTCTAATGTGAGAGGTCTTTACAACGGTTACGTTTTTAATCAAGTAAGAAACACTTAACCATATTAGCATGTAGAGGACATGAGGGGTTAAGTGGGTGCCTTGGGTGGCATGTGGAAAAATCTAGTGGTTGCCTTGGGTGGCAATAGAAAATACGATTAGAATACTTAACCAAAGTGGAACATGTAATTAAACATGATTAAAGGGTTAAGTAAGTGCCTTGGGTGGCACGGGGAAAATCTAATGGTTGCCTTGGGTGGCAATGGAATATAAGATTAAAATACGTAACCAAAGTGGAACATGTAATTAAACATGATTAAAGGGTTAAGTAAGTGCCTTGGGTGGCATGGAGAAAATCTAGTGGTTGCCTTGGGTGGCAATGGAAGATAATATTAAAATACTTAACCAAAGTTGAACATGTAATTAAACATGATTAATGGGTTAAGTAAGTGCCTTGGGTGGCATGTGGAAGTCAAGTAAGTGCCTTGGGTGGCATGGGGAAATCTAGTGGGTGCCTTGAGTGGCAATTGAAATATGATTAGATGACTTAACCAAGCCTTAAACATGTAAGTGGACATGATTATTAGAAAAGGGTTAAGTGGGATGCACTAGATAAAATGACAAGCTTAGGTGGTAGCTTGTGGGGGCCCATTTCAACCAGCAACCCATATGTATCTTAGTGGGCTCGACCCATGTCGAGGACGGGACACGCGTACTGGGCTTGATTATAAGAGGCCAAAACGGGGTAGCGGTGACAACGCAAGTCCAATGGGTTTCATATGCGTGTGTGGACCCGGGCTGGTAGGTAAGACGTTGTTGCATCGTGTAGGTATAAGTCGTGCACCATTTATTATCGGGTTGCCACTTTGGGGAGTGATACACCCCACTGTGGGGCCAGCACGGGTATCTACGTTAGGGAGCCGATCGAATGGGAGTAGTGGGTACACCTAGTGGAGATAGGGGCAGACGGCACCTATGTAGTCATCTAGGAGTACACGAGACTACTATTAAAATTACTAAGTTGTGGGTACACCTAGTGGAGATAGGGGCAGACGACACCTATGTAGTCAGCTAGGGGTACACGAAACTATTATTAAAAATTACTAAGTACACTTAGTGGGATCAACCTTTAAGTAGGAATTACCCTTGGGTGGGTAGATCTGGTGTGGTGCAGTGTAGGAATTATCCTTGGGTGGGCAGATCTGGTATGGTGCAGTGTAGTATTTATCCTTGGGTGGATAGGCGCGTCTTTACCGTTATCGTAGTTTATCCTAAGTCTAGTTGGCTACTTAGTGTAGTCATTTATCCCCAGTCGTACCGTACCAGGTTTATATCATACCCTAATTACTTTAATGATTGTATTGTTAAGGTTATAGGGCTCACTCAGACTTATGTCTGACCCCGTTGTTTTTATCTTTTTCCCCAACCCTCAGGTTCTCAGAGTGGGCCTAGCACTAGTGGGCTTTGATCAGATTTCTTTATCTATCTTTTGGAGCTTGGACTCTTGAAGAAAAACCCGGTTATCTTTTCTATTATGGCTATTAGTATGTAGTGGGATTATGTACTTATGTTTTAACGAGATGGATATTTTGTACTTGACTCTTGTTGGTTTTTGAGATGTAACCAAACATGTTTACCTTCTGCTGCAATGAAATGATGTTATAAATTTCAAGTATTACTTATATCTGTCTTGTTGTAATTCTTCAGTTCTATATTCACTTAAATACTCCACCGAAGCTAAGGCATTCCCTTTGTGAGTGACCTTAGCAGGTGTGGGGTGTTACACGTGGTATCAGAGCTCAAGGTTACCAGAACAGATAAAATTTTTAGAAAACTATTTTTCTAAAAACATTTTCGGAGGAAGTATTTTCAAAAACATGTCTTTTAAGAGAAAAGTTTTTGAAAGAAAAGCATAATCCCCAAGTAGCCATATCTTTATCCTTCAGATTCTCCGTTTTGAATCTCTTCCTCTTTCTCTTTTTGAATTTCCCCTCCGTGTATAGAAGCCTTTTTAAGATAAATAAGGACTTCCGTATGAAGGACGGAAGAACCGCTTCAAGGGACTAAGACGTTTGCCGGGCTAAGAAGTTAGTCCAAGGAGGTGGAGGGCTTATAGGTACCTTTAAGATGGACGAGAGAGGAAGGTTCAAATAGCTATTAGGTAAATAAGGGACGAAACCTCATCGTGGTAAGAAGGCCACGAAAGGAGAATGTGAAGGGGAAGGCTAGTTGTTTTGGAGAAATAGGACACCTTGGGGTTGTCCAAAGTGGCAAGGACGTAGTACAGGATCTTCTGGAGGGTAGAAGTATTCCCTCACGACGGGTATACCTGATGGGGGTAGGACCGTCTAAGTTGAAATTTGGTTCTCTCGATCATCCTGTTCGAACTTTATTCGACTCTGGCGCACCACATTCGTTTATCTCATCATCATTAGTTGAGTCACTGCACATAGACACCAGTTTAGTAGATGATCCCGTGGTTGTTTCAAAGCCAATTTGGGGCTCCACTTATTTGTCCATGATATGTTTGGGTTTGAAGATTTCTATACTTAGCGTTGAGTTTAGAGGTGATGCTTTTGTTTGGGCTTCACGGGCTATGGGTTGATTTTGGGCATGGACTGGTGCCGTTCTTGATTGCGAAAGGAGAGTTGTGAGGCTCATGACCCGCTTGGGTAACGCTCTCGAGATCTCTTGTAATCCCATAGATTCTGTTTTGCTAAGTTATTTTGAATCGCTTGACGCTTCGGTCGAGAGTTTGCAATCTGTTAGAGTGGTCCGGGAATACTCGGATGAGTTTGGGGAGGTGAAGGGCTTACCTCCGAAGTGGGAGATAGACCTCCGAATATATCTGGTAGACGATGCTAAACCAATATCTTTGTCAGTGCGCCACATGGCTCCTCGTGAGAGGAGGGAACTCCATAAGCAAGTAGGGGAGTTGCTTGAGAAGGGGTTCATAAGACGAAGTATATCGGAGTGGGGTGCTCCAGTAGTTTTTGCCACAAAGGCGGATGGGTCCCTCAGACTTTGTGTAGACTATAAGAGAACTCAACAAGCTCACAAAGAAGAATAGACACCCATTGCCAAGGATTGATGATCTTTTTGATCGGTTGGTTGGCGCCTCAGTGTTTCACAATTGGACTTAGCCACGGGGTTTCATCAGTTGGGAGTGACTGAGGATAGTGTAGAGAAGACCGCCTTTAGGACTCCGGATGGTTTCTATGAGTGGCTTGTGATGCCATTTGGTTTGACGAACGCCCCCGCATACTATGTTGATTTGATGAGTGTAGTGTTCAGGGAGTACCTAAATAACTTCGTAGTGGCCTTTGTGGATGACATCTTGGTCTTTTCTAAAAGCGAAATAAGTTTTCGTGCGTGCTTAATAGGTTAAGAAAAGCCAGTTATTTGATCAACGGTGGTTTTGGAGTGAGACTGGCAAGGACATCCAGAGTTGGACAAGGGCTTAATTATTTAGCCATTTTTACTAGTATCATCTCACGTAGGTCGTCTGAATTCGAAGGAGGTATCCCTCAGGTGTTTGTCTGATATTGGTTTAGGCCTTTGGGGCTTGCACTTGGGGGATGTCGAGTTCGACTAGGATGGTCTGCGTGAGAGATGGATAGTTGTGATGGTTTTGTGTGGGAGAATATCCTGGCTTTCTCCAGAAGTGGAGAAAAGCATGCCCTACATCTTAGGGAAGTGTTGGAGACTCTTCGAGCGCATAGTCTTGAGACAGCAAAGGTGGATGGAGTTCTTAGCATCCTAAGATTTCGAGATAGCATATACACCTGGCAAGGGTAACGTGGTGGCGGACGCCTTGAGTAGAAAAAGGTTGTCCTTGAGTTCATTGTTCGTGGAACGACGAAGCTTGGAATTTATCTTGATGTTTGATTTCAGACCTTCCGTTGACTATATACCCGGTTTGCTAGCATCCTTGGAGGTCAGACCTACTCTTTTGGGACGGATTGGCAAGGCACCGCGGGACGACCCACAGTTGGTTGAGTTCGTAGAGAGGCTCATAAAGGGGGAGTCGTCCAGCCATTTGAGTAGGTACACCCTAGACAATAGGGGGTGGTTGCGTAGAGACGGTAAACTTTGTGTACCGCAAGACGAGGGTTTGAGGAAGGCTATTCTTGATGATGCGCATCGTTCTAGGATGACCATTCGTCCCGGTGGGGATAAGATGTACCAAGACATGAAGCAAGTTTTCTTTTGGGCCGGTATGAAGAAAGATGTGGCCGAGTACGTCGCTAGATGCTTGGTGTGCCAACAGGTGAAAGCGGAGCAAAAGAAACCCGGTGGGTTGCTTCACCCATTGGAAGTTCCGCAATGGAAGTGGGATAGATTCTCGATGGATTTTATTGATGGGTTACCTAGATCGAGGAAGGGTAATACGGGAATTTGGGTTGTGGTAGATAGACTTACTAAGAGCGCCCATTTCATACCCGTGAAGAGCAAGAGGACTGCTCCATGTCTAGCTTCAGTTTATCTTCAAAAGATAGTTCAGTTGCATAGGAAACATGACGTATTCCATGTGTCACATTTGAGGACGTGCCAACATGAGACCGCAGAGGTGGTAGGGCCGAGCTTGCTTAAAGAAATGGAGGTAGAGCGTGATGCGACTATTCGACGAGCTCCTACCCGCATCCTTGGGTCAGAGATTAGGAAGTTGAGAAACTGAGAGGTTCGACTAGTCAAAGTGCAATGGGGAGAGGATGAGAGCAATGCTACTTGGGAGACAGAAGTGAAGATGCGTTCACTATACCCATTCCTTTTTGAGGGTATATCTTCTAACTTCTCCTTTATCGTTTGTCTAGTGCTTATCTTATCTTTAGTATGTCCTCTCATTAGTACCTTTGACCTTTAGATAGGGAAAACCTATGGTTGAAACATGTATTTGAGACATGTTATGATTGATGGATGCGTGTGGATGCAAGTGGTTGCTAGTGGTTGCTCGTGGATGCATATACACACACTCTAGGCACTAGATCGGCTCAATCACTTCATATTGCATATTGCATGTAATTGTGTGTAGGTAGCTATATTAATGGATGTATAATGGTTGCGTTATCATATGGATGATGCATTTTGGTGTATGGTTGTGCACACATATAGAAATAGTATATGTCGATAGGGATCTTTCGCATACATATTGGATGCATGGCACTATCATGGTTTGCATTAAGGAGGTCAACTATATAAGTGGACCGCCTAATTTTGCATTAGACAGGGAACATATACACACACTCTTTGCATATGTTCATACAACATTAGAAACTTTAAGGACAATGGATGCCAGTGTTTGATGGTTTGAGTAGATGGTTGTTTGGATGGTAGGATACGTTCTTCTTGACTTAGAGATTTCGGGGACGAAATCCTTTAAGTAGGGGAGAATGTAACACCCCGTATGTTGAATAACTTGCTATAATATAAAACAGGGCAGAATTAAATTTAAAAAATCTGAATCAGGGGAAACGGGCTATGCCATTGCGTTCGTCTCGGAAAAATACGCGAAATAGAGTCCGAGTTTTCGAAAATCGGAGTCCGTATGACCCAGATATGGCCCGAAGAAGTTTCAGAAAATTTAAAAACAGAAATTTCAAATTTCAGAAGTGGCGGGAAAATTCCCGCTAGACCTAGGGGGTCGACCTGGGGGCCGACTGGGGAGTCGACCTGCCCACCAGGTCGACTGGGGAGTCGACCCTAATGTCGACCTGGGGGTCGACCTACCTGGTCGAGCCCAGGTGACCTGGGTGCATCAGTTTGGCTTTTGGGCTGTGTTTTGGTGACTAGGACATGATCTGACGGCTCTAATCTGATTTAGGGTTAATCTAAGGGCCTAAAACACCTAACTAATCTATAAATACACCCTAAGGCTACCCTAATTCATACTAAAAATAGATACAACACCGTTATGCCGTCAAAATGCAACTTGAAGGAGCCTCCATCAATCTAAAGAGGAAGATAGCTTCTCAAATCAACTTCTAATCAACTCTAGCAACTTAATCTTCATCTTAGGAGTGCTAATCAACAAGTTGTGAGTTTTCTATAGCCTTAATGACCAATTGTTGAAATGATTATGATAGGATATAATGAGGTTATGGCTATGAATGTGGATCAATGCATGTTATGCAAGTTATATGCTATGTGTTAATGATGTTATGCATGTTATATGCTATGTGTTAATGATGTTATGCATGTTATGCAAGTTATGTGCTATATGTTCATGATGTTATGCAAGTTATGCAAGTCATATGCTACATGTTCATGATGTTATGCAAGTTATGCAAGTTATGCAAGTCATATGCTACATGATCATGATGGTATACAAGTTATGCAAGTCATATGCTATGTGATTATGATGTTCTGCAAGTTATGCAAGTCATATGCTATGTGATTATGATGTTATTCAAGTTATGCAAGTCATATGCTATGTGATTATGATGTTATGCAAGTTATGCAAGTCATATGCTATGTGTTTATGATGATTATGCAAGATATGCAAGTCATATGAGAAACATTGATCCATTATGACACCATGATATGCAAGTTTGGTGTATGATTATATGCAAGTTCATATATGATATGTTATGCAAGTTTGGTGTTTGATTATATGCAAGTTCATATATGACATGTTATGCAAGTTTGGTGTATGATTATATGCAAGTTCATATATGATATGTTATGTAAGTTTGGTGTTTGATTATATGCAAGTTCATATATGACATGTTATGCAAGTTTGGTGTTTGATTATATGCAAGTAACATGTGCAAGTTTACACCTTAGTATGATATGCATACATATGCAAGTTAACCCCTTTGTATGTCATACATACATATGCAAGTTTACCCCTTTGTATGACATAAATAACTTATGCAAGTTAACCTCCTTATGACATGTGTGATTCGTGCAAGTTTGGGTTGATTATTTATGCTAGTTGGGTTGATGCTATGTGCATGTTGACACCTTTAAACCCATGTTGATGCTAATGTTATGCAAGTTGAACCCATTGTATTTGTGATGAATCTTCCCTTTTATGTCATGTTAGCGAATTACGTGGGGAATGATGGGGTTAATATACATGTAAATGAAATGGTGTGAAGTTGGTATGATTATACATACCATAAAGTAGATGGACATAATTGAGTCAATTATGTACATCGTTAAAATTGGAATTAATTAGGGAAAATTAATTCGAAATATGGGGGTGATTAATTAGGTGTAATTAATCGACTAAGACACGAGGTTGGACCCTTTTGTAGCATAAGACTGCCCGGAACCGACCGGCAAATCCAGCGGCTACAAATGATTGGCCCAATGTGAGAGGTCTTAGGCACAAACTTAATACGTGACAAGTGTAAAGACACGAGGTTAGACTCAGTTATGGCGTAAGGCTGCCCGGACCCGACCGGCAAATCCAGCTGCCATAAGAGATAGTCTAATGTGAGAGGTCTTTACAACGGTTACGTTTTTAATCAAGTAAGAAACACTTAACCATATTAGCATGTAGAGGACATTAGGGGTTAATTGGGTGCCTTGGGTGGCATGTGGAAAAATCTAGTGGTTGCCTTGGGTGGCAATAGAAAATACGATTAGAATACTTAACCAAAGTGGAACATGTAATTAAACACGATTAAAGGGTTAAGTAAGTGCCTTGGGTGGCACGGGGAAAATCTAATGGTTGCCTTGGGTGGCAATGGAAGATAAGATTAAAATACATAACCAAAGTGGAACATGTAATTAAACATGAT
Source organism: Allium sativum (assembly GCA_030737875.1). Taxonomy (NCBI): domain Eukaryota; kingdom Viridiplantae; phylum Streptophyta; class Magnoliopsida; order Asparagales; family Amaryllidaceae; genus Allium; species Allium sativum. Next base: position 297,689,994 of record CM060926.1, read on the forward strand.
TAAAGGGTTAAGTAAGTGCCTTGGGTGGCATGGAGAAAATCTAGTGGTTGCCTTGGGTGGCAATGGAAGATAATATTAAAATACTTAACCAAAGTGGAACATGTAATTAAACATGATTATTGGGTTAAGTAAGTGCCTTGGGTGGCATGTGGAAGTCAAGTAAGTGCCTTGGGTGGCATGGGGAAATCTAGTGGGTGCCTTGAGTGGCAATTGAAATATGATTAGATGACTTAACCAAGCCTTAAACATGTAAGTGGACATGATTATTAGAAAAGGGTTAAGTGGGATGCACTAGATAAAATGACAAGCTTAGGTGGTAGCTTGTGGGGGCCCATTTCAACCAGTAACCCATATGTATCTTAGTGGGCTCGACCCATGTCGAGGACGGGGCACGCGTACTGGGCTTGATTATAAGAGGCCAAAACGGGGTAGCGGTGGCAACGCAAGTCCAACGGGTTTCATATGCGTGTGTGGACCCGGGCTGGTAGGTAAGACGTTGTTGCATCGTGTAGGTATAAGCCGTGCTCCATTTATTATCGGGTTGCCACTTTGGGGAGTGATACACCCCACTGTGGGGCCAGCACGGGTATCTACGTTAGGTAGCCGATCGAATGGGAGTAGTGGGTACACCTAGTGGAGATAGGGGCAGACGGCACCTATGTAGTCAGCTAGGGGTACACGAGACTACTATTAAAATTACTAAGTTGTGGGTACACCTAGTGGAGATAGGGGCAGACGGCACCTATGTAGTCAGCTAGGGGTACACGAAACTATTATTAAAAATTACTAAGTACACTTAGTGGGATCAACCTTTAAGTAGGAATTACCCTTGGGTGGGTAGATCTGGTGTGGTGCAGTGTAGGAATTATCCTTGGGTGGGTAGATCTGGTGTGGTGCAGTGTAGTATTTATCCTTGGGTGGATAGGCGCGTCTTTACCATTATCGTAGTTTATCCTAAGTCTAGTTGGCTACTTAGTGTAGTCATTTATCCCCAGTCGTACCGTACCAGGTTTATATCATACCCTAATTACTTTAATGATTGTATTGTTAAGGTTATAGGGCTCACTCAGACTTATGTCTGACCCCGTTGTTTTTATCTTTTTCCCCAACCCTCAGGTTCTCAGAGTGGGCCTAGCACTAGTGGGCTTTGATCAGATTTCTTTATCTATCTTTTGGAGCTTGGACTCTTGAAGAAAAACCCGGTTATCTATTCTATTATGGCTATTAGTATGTAGTGGGATTATGTACTTATGTTTTAACGAGATGGATATTTTGTACTTGACTCTTGTTGGTTTTTGAGATGTAACCAAACATGTTTACCTTCTGCTGCAATGAAATGATGTTTTAAATTTCAAGTATTACTTATATCTGTCTTATTGTAATTCTTCAGTTCTATATTCACTTAAATACTCCACCGAAGCTAAGGCATTCCCTTTGTGAGTGACCTTAGCAGGTGTGGGGTGTTACACATGCCATTTGGGTTGACCAATGCACTCGCATATTTTGTGGATCTTATGAATAGAGTTTTCAGAGATCAATTAAATAAGTTTGTTCTTGTGTTCATGGACGATATTTTGGTTTACTCGAGGACAGAGGAAGAACACAAGGAACATTTGAGGACAGTGATGAAGGTGTTGAGAAACCACCAATTGAAAGAAAAATTATCTAGGTGTCACTTCTGGAGGAGGGAAGTGAGATTCTTGGGTCATGTTGTTTCAGAGAATGGTATTACTATGGATCCTGCGAAGGTGGCTACGGTACAAGATTGGTCTACGCCCAAGAATGCAAAGGACGTGAGAGGTTTCTTGGGGTTAGCTGGATACTATCGTATGTTTATCCAAGACTTCTCGAAGATAGCAGCACCATTAACTCAGTTGACCAAAAAGAAACAAGCTTTCGTTTAGGACGAAAGGTGTGAGAATGCATTTAAGAGCATAAAGGAAAAGTTAACGTGTGCACCAGTGTTAGTTAATCCTATAGGGAACGAAGAGATGACGGTATACACGGATTCCCGTGGTATCGGAATAGGTGTTGTACTGATGTAAGGAGATAGGGTTGTAGTTTATGCTAGTCGGCAACTGAAATCGCATGAGAAAAGATATCCTACCCATGATTTGGAATTGGCAGCGATCGTGTTCGCATTAAATATATGGAGACACTATCTCTTGGGAGAAAGGTTCGAGTTTTTTTACCGATCATAAGTCATTAAAGTATCTTTTCTCTTAGAGGGATTTAAATCTTCGTCAACAGAGATGGTTAGAGTTCTTGGCTTCATATGATTTCAATATCGCATACACACCCGGGAAGGGCAATGCGGTAGCCGATGCATTGAGTATGAGACATGCCAGTTTGGGGGATATGTTTCTGGAATGGAAGCTACTCGAATATATTGTGGGATATGATTTCAGACCGAAGTGTGAACTAGATCCAGAGATGTTCGCAAGTTTGACGATCAGGCCAACCTTGATTGAACGGATCGGTTCCTGTCAGAGGGACGATCCTAATCTATTGGAAATCATCTCCAAGATAGAGATGGGTATCTATGGCGAGAGAATGAACAATTGATCGAGAAGGATGGCTTCGAAAGAATGGGAGTCTAGTTGTACCCAACGTTAATGGGTCGAGAGATGAAGTGCTTAGAGAGTGTCATCACTCGAAACTGACTATACATCTCGGTGGTAACAAAATGTATCGAGACATAAAGCAAACCTACTATTGGGAAGGAGTGAAGAGAGACATTGGGAAGTTTATATCCAAGTGCATGAATTTCCAGTTAGTTAAAGCCGAGCAAAAGAAGCCTAGTGGTTTGTTACAACCATTGGAAATTCCTGAATGGAAATGGGAATAAGTCTCAATGTATTTCATTAACGGCTTGCCAAGGACTAGATCGGGTCATGATAGTATTTGGGTGATTGTCGATCGATTGACCAAAAGTGCAAGGTTTATACCAGTCAAGTCGAATAGAACAACAGCTAAGTCAGCAGAACTATATATGAAGTGGGTAGTGAGATTTCACGGAGTACCTAAAGGTATTGCGAGCGACTGGGATCCATTATTTACTAGTGGGTTTTGGAAGTGCTTACAAGAGGCTTTAGGGTCAGAATTACATCTCAGTACCGCATACCATCCTCAAACCGACGGTCAAACAGAGAGGGCGAGTTGTGTATTAGAGGATCTTTTGAGAGCTTGCATATTGGATTCTGGAGGGTCATGGGATGACCATTTGCATCTATTTGAGTTTGCGTATAATAATAGTTATCAGTCCAGTATTGGTATGGCTCCAATTGAAGCTTTGTATGGAAGACCGTGCAACTCACCATCATGTTGGTTGGAAACCGGTGAGAAATTTGTGCTTGGGTCAGATGAAATAGGAGAAACTTCAGATAAAATCAAGGTTATCCAACAACGAATGAAGGCTGCCCAAGATAGGCCGAAGAGCTATGCTGATAAAATCAAGGATTCGGATGATGGTTTACCTTTCCGTAGAGTGGTTACATAAATCAAACGATCATAACATTTGGGAGATATGACTGAAATAATGTTTGGAAGGTGAAAAACAACATAATTAGGCTTAACGGGGTGACTAGCAGCTAAGCCCATAACCAATTTCGGGATTAGGGTTATGGAAGGGCTGATAGGGTTTGGGAAATTAGTTTTGTTCATTTTTCTAGCTGCCATTTACCACCCTCTAGCCCTAGCAATGGCCTCCACCTTCTAAGTTCATCTCTAATCACTTCCTAATAACTAATTAACCAAAACTACACCAAATCAAGAGAAATTAGCATCAAATCAGTGATAGAGCTGCTGCTATACATTGGAATTCATGCCAAATCAGTCATAGTTTCAGATCTAATATTTATTTGCGGCTAAGGTGAGTGATTTGCACTTTAATTCACTAATTACGACTAATTAGGGGTGATTAGTGATAATTAGCGAAACTATGCATCATAAAAATCTGGAAAAATATGTAGGGATTCTTAAATATTATTTTATGTCACTGGTGAAAATTTGGTTAATTTGCATTAAGTTTGCTAATCCTATAGTTAAAACATGGTTAAGGGGATTAAGGGGAAAATCATGCTTTTTGGGTATGTTTGATCTAAAATATTTCGTGTGAATGATGTTTTAATGTTTTTGATTGATTCTATATGTTGTTACCACTATCTGGAATATTTTGTGATGTCATAGAAATGTTATAATGGTCGAAAACGCCGTCGTTTGGCGAAAATAGCTTGCTGGAAAAAGTTGTATATTTTCAGGTCTGGTTAGGAGGAAGACCCGATCCGAACCGGGTAGGAGGGAGACCCGAACCAATCCGGATAGGAGAAAGAGACCCGAACCGATCCGGATAGGAGAAAGTGACCCGAACCGATCCGAATATGAGAAAGACACACGAATCGATCCGGATAAGAGAAAGAAACCTAACCCGATCCAGATAGGAGAAAGACACCCGAACCGATCTGGATAGGAGAAAGAGACCCGAATCGATCCGGATAAGGGAAAGACAACCGAACCGATCCGAATTGGAGAAAGAGACCGATCCGGATGGAGAAAGACACCCAAACCAAACCCGATAAGAGGAGGAGGCCCGAACCAAATCGGATAGGAGGAAGAGACCCGAACCGGACATGAGGAAGACCCGAATCGAACCGGATAGGCGAGGAGACCCGAACCGAACCGCATGGGAGGAGGAGACCCGAACCGAACCAGATAGGAGGAGGGGACCCAAACCGAACCGGAGGAGACCAAAACCCGAGATGCAAGGGAAGTCCAAATGGGAAGTTATTACTCAGGATCCAGATGGGAACCAACAAGTTAACGTCTAGAGTTAGGACGAACCAGAGTCAGGGAAGTGTGGACTGGTTGGCCCTTAACCTAGAGCCAAGGATTTGTGGACTAGGTATGGTTATTGACTATAGACCAGGGAAGTATGGTCATAGCAATAGTCGACGGAGTTGCCGTCATGGCCCCAATGGATTTGGTGATCAAAGCGATGGATATTGTATGTTTTACGCACTGAGTGAGTGATGCGAGGATGACTGCAATGTTTGATGTTTGCTATCACCATAATATGCACACTCCCATTTCACATTTTATGTTAGTGTTACCTTAGAGTATTGTACATCTTGTTGTGCTAACTTTTTGGTTGCAGGTCCAGGTCAGGTATGATTATTTATACTTGTTATTGTTTTATTTTGCTGCAATCGCTCATACCAAAATTTGGGTATTAGTAGTGCATCTTCTTTATTTCCTTGTTAGAGACAGTATTTTGAAGTTGTAATAACGATTTGGGTCATAAGCTATATTTTTTTTGGATTCCGCTACTCTGATGGTCATGGTTTAGTTTTCATCTTATGCACAGTATCACCTGTTTTATGTCAAGTTATGTTACTATTATATTTTATTCCATGCATTGTGAGATATACTACCGGTTCTTGGTGATTCATAGTTTCAAAACCCTTTTCCTTTGACGACCGTCCCGTGCTAGTTGGGCATTAGCACAACGCATTTCAGGGAAATGTCGACTAGTTTGGGGTGGGCTGTCACATTGTCGCATGCAATTAACCTCATTAATTTACATTTCCTATTTACATTGCTATTTACTTAATTCTTGTATTACATTAATTAGCACATGCATTACTTCTCTTATTCCTTTTTATTTAATTGTATGTGCTCTCTTATTTTTCTTAATGCATTCTTATTAAAAAAAAATATGCATTCCTTTTTCTATACATTTCCTTCATTCATTTATTTTATTTTCCATTTATATATGTCTTATGCATATATATATATATGCATCATTAAACAATTTATTGACATAAAATGCGGGTTGTTACATTCTCCCACCCTTAAGAAATTTCGTCCCAAAATTTGGTAAGGTAAAATTAAATAATCCCTCACATAATATACATCCATCATGTGTGTATCTAGTTTTTGCAAACAATATGCACTTGAGCATAGTGTAATATATCATAGTAATACATGTATGCCTAAGCGGTACCTCCTATGTGTATGCAAATTTTTCAAAAATTATTTTAAAGCATGGTGCTCACATCCTAAATATACTGGCAGTTCTATATGAATACAATATTTTGAAAATCAAAATACTTTTCATCCAAATTTTCCCATACTTTTACTGAACAAGAGCGTAGTTCATCCAATTGTTGCATCCAAAATCCTACCATCTATCTGTAAATTTAGAATTTTAGAAAAAAAATCTAATTTTCTAAATTTGTTTTCCTATGTTACAAAAAGGTATAAAACGGAAAAATTCACATCTTCAGTTTTTCTTTTATGTACCTTTTCTATTTGTACTTGGATTTTATGTAACTATTATATAAAGTTTCCCTATTTTCCTATCCAAGCACAATCCATATAAGAAAACTTTCTTTTTCTTTTTCAACTTATCTTGGAAAAATTCATTCTTATTCAACTTTTCTTAGAATTTTCATTTTTCTTAACCGTCATGTTTGTTGCTTCAATGAATTTATTGTTTCCTTTTTAATTAGGCTATTTTTTCTTTCTTAGCTTATTTAACTTAGTATAATGATCCAAGTTTATTTTTCAAATAAGCCTTTCAGTCTTTCAACTAAAACAGGAAAAACAAACACCTACACAGCTACTACTAAGGGCCAAGAATCTTAGGACTATGTCACCAAAGAAAAGTCCAATCAACATGATCTAAACACTTACTTGCCCTTCACTATCTAGTAGTCACTACTAGTCCTTGCAGTGTACTAATAGTCTTTTTTTAAGCAACAATCCCAGGCTTCATAATGCTTATGCATTCTATTGGAATTTTCCATTACTCCAAGAATATCCTTGGTATTTACCTCATAGCCTCGAACTTTTCCCATCCTCCCTAGGCATTAATCCTTACCTACTCCATTCTTTTTAAAACACGGTTTGGCTTCTCCTTTTTTTCCATAACATTTTTCTTCCAAAAATTAAAAGTGCTAAAAGTTTATTTTCTTCACCAAAACTTACTTTTGCCAAACCATGAAAACATGTCACAACATAAAAATGCAAAACATTTTTTTTCAAATCAAAAAAACTGGAGTAGACAAGGACAACTATTTCTCAATTAGGTTTACATTGTTTCTACTTGCAACTTCAGTTCAGTTACTCACAACTAGGTGCAAACATCTATTCTATTCTCATTTTCTGCAACTTATTTTGTCCACCTAACAAAAATTTCTTTTTAAAACAATAATCAAACTTTATTGTCAAAAGAATAGAGATTTCAAAATTTTCTTTATTGAAAATGCAACATTTTCTATACTTTGCTTTTTAATCCTTTCATATGTTATAATATGAAAACTAACAAGTTATGCTTGCTCTATAATGTGCACCTTTTTTCTGAGAGAATTCATTGAAGATAAAACCTCCACAAGAAATCATCGTTTTCCAAAATATATTCCATTTTACTTTTAAATCCACTATGCCCTTTTTCAAATATGTTCTTTACATATATCTTCCAAACAACAAAAATACTTTTAAGATTAAAAATTGAAAACACCGTAAACCATCTTTTAAAAGCTTTCACAATTTCAAGTTCTTAAAAGTTAACAATGAGGTTACACTCAAAATGGGTTTCCAACTTACCTAGGGTTTCCTACACATTCCCACAAAGTCAATTCTCCCAACTATATATATATTCCTAATTTATTTTCCTCTTTTTTATCCTTTTTCCAATTTACAAGGTTTCACTGCCAAACCCACTAATCTGAAATACTAACACTTCAGATACTAACATATGGGATACATCTTTCTCCAATGCAAACATATTGTATACTTCCCACCCAAATCACCTAAGGGTCCAAAATTTTCATGTTTATTTCTTTAGTGTACAAAAAAGATATCCCAACTCTTTCCATATTTTACTCTTTCTATTTAGTGGGCTCCTTTATGGATCAAGGTGTGTATATATATATGATATATTTATATTTTTGAAAATACAAATTCATTCACTCATTATCTATATAGGAATCCTACACCTAATCTCTGATACCAAATGCAACAACCCAAATTATGACAGACTGAATTTTTTTCAAAATTCCAATTCATTGAAGCTTGTGTTGGCCTATCTAGTATCCTGCAGAAAAGACAGAGATATAAAAATATATCAGAGCATATAAAACATCTCACACCGGAAAGGAATAAATTGTAATATAATTAAATATAGCCTTACCATGATATTAATATTGCCTTGCCAGTATCCAAAGCTATAACATCTCTGCCACAAACCTAATCAGCGAGTGTGTTGTGAGGAGGGGGTCAGACCAGAAGTTCTGGTGACTAGACTTAAACTACACATTCTGTATAACCCTACATATACCGTTCAATCATATTTTTCTTATTTATTAGGGTACTTGGGTTAGTAGCACTCAAGGCTTATTACACACACGTCGTACCCATCTACATCCTAGTAGATTAACCTAATATGGTATATGTGTAGCTACCCCCAATATTAAGGTACTTCCCATGGTACCCTTCTCGCACGGTCTCCACCGTTACACCACGGAAGCATATACAATCCATTATCCTACGCAAGAGCGACGTACGGATCTCCATGCTGCGACGCCAAGTTATCCATCCTACATCAGAACGATGTACGGATCACCCTATCGGGTCTCGTCATGTAATAGTGCCCTAATGTCTACGATACACCACCCTAAACTGGATACATATATTTAGAACCTCATACGCATGCCTCGTAAAACATATCCGACGTCCACCTGCCCATGATATAGTACCTCAAACTGGATGCATGTACCTCGCACTTGTTATCTACTGTACACCAAGTCCCGTAACAGGGCCATGTCTAGTACACAGAACTCGGTCGGGAGAATTTTCCATATCTGTATAGGTCCATCTAAAAACCTAAAGTACATATATCGGTATGCATTTTACAGTGGATATGGTCCCACTCGACCCTTCCCTCAACTAGTGAAAGACTACTCAAGAGCTAAGTGACGTGCCCCTAACAAACAATCTAAAGAATCCATTTGGTGTGTCCCTTCAACCACCGTGCCTCGATAATGAAAGATTGATCGTGTCTTGGGTTTAGCTCTAGGCTTTCCGCATCACACATGACTACCGATGAAGGTACCCAATGATTACTATCCTTAATTTGGTCCTGACTCTACACCTAATGGGCAAACCGTCGAATTAGCCCGCTACGCCACAGCCTTTTGATTGCAAACTCCGTTACAGTCAAGGTGTAACACCCCGTAATTTTATAACATTAAAATTCACAAATTAAAATATACTTAATTTTTAGAAGAAGAATTAAGTGAAATTGATTGCGCTATTTTGTTCGTCTCAAAATTTTGGGTCAAGATAGACATTTGGTTTGCACGAAATGGATACCTTATGAAGATGTTATTAAGCCTTGAAGTTTGTATGCATATGAGAGAAATATATATATAGATATATATAAAAAATAAATAAATAAATAATAAAAAAAGTTCAAAACAGCAAATCGGGAGGGGGAATAGCCAAACCGCACCATTTTTGGAGTCGACCCGAGCCACGCTGGGTCGACTAGGGGTCGATCCAAGGTGTTTGACTATCAACCCGTGCCCCGATTTGCGCTAAGGGCTGATGTTGCATTTGAGTGGTCCTGATGATTTCTGGGTTAATCTAAGAGCTCTAATCGATCCTAGACATCTATATATACACCATAAGACCTAACCCTAATTCATAAATATTATCTATGACACCATTATGCTGTCAAATTCTCTCTTAAACCCTAGCCGTCGCCTCTAAATCAAATCTCAAGTGTTCAACTTCAACTCAAATTAAAGATTAGAGCTTCTAAAATAATTCAAGAAGATAAATCAGCAACACCGCAACGTTTCTACACTAATTTCAGTGCATAAATCTATTCTTTAACCACGAAAGGTGAGTACATTGATTTTCACAATATAATGGGATTAAAAGTAACATGATGAATTTGTAAAGAGAATTCATATGTATGTATGTAATTTAAATCTCATCCAAGTCTTCACCTTTTTGATTCATGGCATCATATGCATATGTTTCTATGTAAAGTTCATACCTTTTATCAGTTTATTCGTGTTGAATATGTCATTATGCCTCTATGCCAGTTTACATGCCCCTTTATTTCATGATGTTGTGTTAATTCCAATTTTCTGTGATTTGATTCTCTCTTCTTATCCTTATTCCTTTTATTTTTGGATCTGGGATACCTTCGAGCCTATGTTAAAAATACGTGCGAATGCGAATACGTTGGAACGATGGGAATATGTGAAATATGGAAAATTGGATATTATTGGATATTTTGGATAATTGGATAATATGTGAAATTGGCATATTTGGGTATGAATTACATGGAATTGATGAAATTGCCTATAATTGTAAATTTGTAATTGAGGCTAATTAATATGTAATTAGTGACAATTTGGAATAGGCAATATTATAAACATGATTATATGTTTAATTGGATATACATGACATGAAAATTGGGTATGGGTGAAATATGATTATTAATAAACCTTTGACACGAGGTTAGGCGCAATTGTGGCGTAAGACTGCCCGGAACCGCCCAGCAAATCCAGCTGCCACAATTGGACGTCTAATGTGAGAGGTCAAAGGAATGAATTGTAGGTGCAACAGTTAATGACATGAGGTTAGACCCAATTTGTGGCGTAAGACTGCCCGGAACCGCCTGACAAATCCAGCGGCCACAAAGTGTTCGGTCTAATGTGGGAGGTCATGCACCGTTCGTCATAAGGAATGAATTAAGGAATACTAACCATAATAAGACATGGGTATGGTTAGAGGGTTAAGTGGGGTGACATGTAAATTATGACATGTAAATATGGACTTAACCGGAATAAGATAATACATGTAAATTATGACATGTAAGTATGGACTTAACCGTAGCATGTGTAAGACATGGACATTTAAATTAAAATGGTTAAGTAGGAGAAAAAACTAGTAGGGACTAAGCATAGGTGGGAGGCTTGTGTCGGATGGGGGACCCGTTTCAACCAGTAACCCGTTTGAGTATCTAATTGGGCCCGGTACTAGGATGGGGTTGGGGCACGCTTACTGGACTTGAATGTAAGAGGTTAACACGTGAATAGCAGTGGCAACGCGAGTCCAATGGGTTCATGTGCGTGCATGGGTCCGGGCTGGTAAGTAAGACGTTGTTGCATCGTGTAGGTATGGTCGTGCATTTTATGTTGGTATCAGGGTTGCCACTTTGGAGAGTGATACACCCCAATGTGGGCCAGCACAGGTGCCTACGGGGTTTAGGGAGCCGATCGAATGGTAGGGTAAGGGTACCTTAGCGGTGGTAGGAGCAATCCGGCACCTACGATAGCAACTAGTTACAAGTAACTACCAAGTTTGTCATGTGGGTACAGTTAGTGGGAAGGGATCAACCTTTAGTAAATAGAGACTAGTAGATGTGCGGTGTAATTAAGTAATGTGATGTAACTTAGCAAAAGTGCGGTGTAACAAAATACATGTTGGTTGAGTTGGATAGTCCTTTGGGTGCTAGTCTGATGTTGAATTCGGTCTTCGGGGTTAGTACTTGGAGGGTTGTTCGCTTAGCCAAGGTGTAGGATTGTCTTAGTACTTAGGAACGGAATCATCTTGTCCATCCTTTTTATCTACCTTATTTATGTTACAGCCATATCATGATGCCTATTTATGTCTTGATCATTTACGTTACCTATCATTTGTTAAAATTACTGGACTTGCCAGACTTTACGTTTGACCCGTTTTGTTTCCACCCCTTTTCTCCCCCCCCCCCCCCCCCGCCCCCCAGGTTTGCAATGAGGGAATACTACAGCTTAGTGCCGATTTCTTTCAGTTGCTTGAAAAGAGTAGATGTATCGTTTTGGACTATCTCTTTGGACTGTCTCATCTTTAGGGCTTTGCATATGCTTAGTGGGGATTTATGCATTTATGTTATTTTAGTATTTGCTTCTTTATGTACTTTGAAGTTTTTGGAAAAGACAATTGATCCTGTTGTAATGGTTTTTGGAGACTACTTATGTAAGATTGTTTTGAAGTTATGATGCTATGAAATAAGTTTTATCTTCCGCTGTGTTTTATTTATTTATTTTTGTACTTTATCTGTTCTATACTACTATAACGCTTCATGACATTAATGCATTCCCTTTGTCAGTGACATTAATGGCCATGGGGTGTTACACAGGTATACTCCCCTTTGTGGTATCGTGTAGACCCATCACCCCCGGAAGCAGCATGCTTCCAACCAGTCCCTCGGAGCCAGCAAGATAAATCAGATGGACGTGCCCTCCCCTTTGTGCCTCGTGACAACTCCGTGACCCAAAACCCGTTGGGTTCACCTCCTTCAGACGAATGGACTGGCCCAAGCACATCATTACAACGTATAATTAGATCCTATGTCTAAACGTTCAATTAAGCGCTTGCTCTACCTCAACAGGTTTTCTTTTAACTTGGTTATTTCCAATGCTATTGACCTTTTTCTTAAGTTACCAAGTTCTCTCTGAGCCCCCAAGGAATGGGCCCCTCTCACTTATTAATTTCAATTATATAACTTAACTTATTTAAGTTCATTAATAAGCCTTTAACATGTTATTCTTTAGATTATAATCCAAGGTCTGAAATCTACAATCTTCCTACAACATTATCTTGTCATTCATCTTAGTCTTACAAGTTACAATAACATGTCTTCTTTTCTTAACCAACAAGTTTCATGTTTCTGTATTACTTAATTTATAATTAAGTACAACTTATCTCTTTCACAAGTTACCTCATTTCCTCTATTGTTTATTATAACCTACGTTATAATTCCCACTTGTCCCTAGGATAAGCCTACCTATTATCTTTCATTTTCATATTCAAGTTTATTCATAATAGGTTATTATCATTCCCCGTCCATTCCAATCCTTTACTGTTGTAATTCATTATCCTTCCTTTACTGTAATATATGTTCCTTATTTTATTAAGGAAAATACTTCATGCACCTTATTAGTTTGACAACCAGAAAGAATCTATGATTTATTTTCATAATGTATTCCCATCAAAACACGTAGCTACAAGTAATTTCTTTTATTTCACTTTCTTTATGGTGGCCTACTTGCTACAATGTTCTTAGAAATAGGTCGCATAGGGAAATACATCACTTTTCCTTCGATCCCACTAACTCAGCCCATTACACATCTTCCCTTTTCTTATTTTCTGAGTTAGACATTTAATTTTTAATTCCCTGAAATCTTTTACTTTTAACCACAATGAGTGTATTAACCTATTTTCTTAATGTCTTCTGGGTACATGTATTTCTTACATATGTTTAGGCATTAAACCTCTCACATTAAGTTGACTACTTGTGGATGTTGGATTTTCCAGTTGGTTCTGGGCAGGCTCACTACAACAAAACACACTTTTCGCAATAGGTAATATCTGTTGCAGTAGAACAATTGCAACAGACCCGTGCCTGTTGGTATAGCCGGAGTTGTAAAAAGTTCGAAACATTTTCCTTCTGTTGTAATAACCTATTACGATATATTTTTTTGCAACAGGCTTTTGTTGTTGCAACAGATCCGTTTACAATAGTATATGCCAATTGCAATAGATTTATAAATCTATAAAAAAAAATTACAAATACAACTTAAAGATACTACATATTCCATGTATTCGTTTTAGTAATAGTGTATGTCACAGAATGAAATAAACAAATAAATTTTTTATTTTAACAAAGTTTTAATAGTACAAACAATTACAATAAAAATTTCTACAATTTTCATACACCATTCATATATAACAATTTACTCTCTCACAACATATTTTTTTTTTGAATAGAGCTTTCCTAATCTTCTACTCTATCATACATATGGTAGTTTACACAGTCAGCTCTCATGTGAAACCTATAACATACGATACTGCAAAGATGAGAGACAAAGAGAGTATATAGTATACAGTATTACACTCACATGCATAGTAAAGAGTAATAAATAAAGAATTTACTCGAAGGATATTTTGAGTTTGCAAAGTGCGTTTGCCTGCAAGGTCGAGGGGACAAGTTATCACTTTACACGTCCTTTGCATCCCGGTCAATCTTTGATTTTGTGTTTATCTTTTTTAAGCAATACATCTGCAAAATCAAAAAAGTTGTAGAACATAAAATTCTACAAGAAAATTTTCCAAGCAATATCACTACAGTAGTCTTTGATTCGGTTACGTTTTCGGTTATCAATTTTTAAAACTAAGGCCTTTTGGTTCCGGTTTTACCCCAAAACCAAACCGAACTGGAGTTTGCTCACCCCTAATTCGCTGGCATTACATACCTCTTCCTTAACCATTTTGCACTAATACAGGCTCGCTTTTCTAACTGGAAATGATAAGATAAAGAGAAAACAATTTTGCGTTAGTAAGGATTGTTAAGTAACCTACTTAGTTACTACCACAATAAATAAAACCTGATGTGAAATATCTGGCTGTTAACATTGCACTGCAAATGTTACTACCGTGTAAAACTTTTATGTGGTCAGTTGGTTTGGATGAACTACAAAAGCAAAAGCCAGCAATAATTCTCATTTTCACGTGTACCGGTTCAGGACCTTCTTGAACAAACCAGTGATCCATACAAAGTTAAATATACAAATGTAATGACACCATTGAATGACTACAGATAAATGTAAAAAAGTTCTTACCAGTATACTTTGGACAACTGTATCTACATTTAAGCAGCAAACGACAGAACGACGCAGTTGAGGTCTGTCGTCGTTATCCTCAACTAGTTAATAAAAAATCGATCGAAGTGTCGAGTTAGAAGACATAACTCAGTGGCGATGATGCATGCAGACAAACGAAAACGATATCTATCAGGAAAGAAACTGAACATAGCATGTGTTGTGGGCATTCAATTGATCGGACGAATTAGGTACGCGGCAGAAACATGGATATTAGGGTTTCGAGAAGAGGAGCTCTGGCTTAGCGAGCTCGAGAAGAGGATCTCTTCCTTGGCAACTTCTCCATCAGCGAGCCCGACATGAACTTTTTTGGACAAAAAATGGCTAATTTTCGCTATCGCTATTTCTAATTGACGCAGAGTGGGATAACAAAATCAGGTGAGAAGTGGAAGCGGGATAATGGGGTTCTAGAGATTAGGGTTTTCGTTTTTAGAGATCAGGTGAGAACTGGAAGCGGGTATTTGATTTTGGGGCTTTCTAGAGATTACTGTTTTCGTTTTATAGATAAGCGATGGGATTTCAATTATGAAGCGGGAAACGAAAAATTGAAGTGGGATTGATAAATTCGTGGACTGCTCGGGAAAAATGGAAGCGAGATTAAGCTCGTTGACTCCTCGGGAAAAATGGAAGCGGGATTAAGTGATGCAGATTCACTTATATTTTGGTCTGTCAAATGCACATAAACCTAGTCCCCTTTATATGGGATTGTAATTATTAACAATTTTAATTTAAAAATAATTATTAAAAGTTTTAAATTAACTTTTTATTATATAATGATTTGTAATTAATTATGACTAATATTTGATAGTACAATTTAATAATTAGCTTTTGATATTTATATAATTCTTAAGGACCATTAATCAATATCTACTTTTAATAATTCATTAATGAACAATATTTAATAAGCAAAAGCGATACTAATTATCGAAATACTAATTACCAATTATAATAATTATTAAATATAAATGACTAAAATTTAAGTATATATTATTACTTATGCATTATGATTTGAAACTATCAATAAATTAGTTAATTATTAAGTATTAATAATTAATTATATAATAATATTAATTATTGAAAATAATTATATATTAGTACTTAATAATTATAAAAAATAACTGTAGACTATTAAAATATTACTTATATATTATTAAAAACATTAGCTATAAATCATAATATAATATTAAATAATTTAAAATTGTTAATCATTATTTATGAATTATCGATTGTAATAATTTATTAAATAATATAGTTAGTATACATCATTATTTATACCTTATTACTAGAAATTATCAATTACTTACTTATGCAATACTAATTATTAAAATAATTATAAACAATTAATTGTTAAAAACATCAGATTTTATTTTAAATACTACTTATTCAAAATTAATTATTTAATATTTAATAGTAATTATTAATTATTAAAATTTATCTAATTATTTGTTATTATTACCTCATGACTGTAATTGAATATTAAGTATTAAATGTTTATCATTATGTATATGTTATTGATTGATAATAATAATATTAATTAATTAATTAATTATTACATATTTAGTTTTAATTATTAAAACTCCTTAAAATAAAAGTTTATTGCAATTGGAGAGGAAAAATAATTTTTTCGCAACTGGCGAAAAGACATAGTTGCTAAACATATTTTTTTGCAATGGATAACCATAGACAGTTGCTAAAAGTGTGTTTTTTGCAACAGGCATGGAAGCATAGTTGCTAAAAGTAAGTTTTTGGCAACGGGCATGGAAACACAGTTGCTAAAAATCTGTTTTCGCAACTAGCTAAAAATGTCAGTTGTTAAATCACATATATTGCAACTATTAAGAAATGTCAGTTGCTAAATATCATTTATTGCAACTGTCATATGCCGCCTGTTGCAAATATCCAGTTGCAATAGGGTATTTTTCTTATAGTGAAGCTCTACCACAAATTGAACTTAACCTCATATCTAAATGCGTTCACATGCAATTTCCAGATTTCTATAAATTTTACTTACAATCTGAGCATATATATTCTTTTACTGTTGTTCCCAATTTCATTGTAATTTGATTTACAATACCTAATTTATCCTTCGCAGTATTTTCTATAACATATTTGCTTCCATTACAAATTTCATGTTTCTAATATTGTAGTGACTTTAACTGTATTAACAAGTTCAGAGAATAGATCTATACAACAGTATCAATTTTACTTGAACATTCTAGCAAATGTACATTTCAACAGGAATATACATATTAACTGATTAAACAATTTAACATGTTATTCATTTTAGCACATTAATCAGTTCGTCAAATTAAACACTTCAATATGTTCATTATGTACATTAACGGAGAATGCCAAACGATAGATATATCATTGTTAAAAGGTATAACTTAAATCCACTTATATCGATATGCAGTTCTAAAAGAGAATCTCTTTGGATTGGTTGCAGATGGAGTAACATGAATTTGAATTGTCGTTAAAGTTGAAAATGCCTTATTTTTTGAATTTGTTGTCATTGACGATAATTTTTTTTTAATCTTCATTTGGATAGCGCTCCAATATTATAATTAATAATAATTTTATTCAGAAATTACATGGAGAAAGAAGAGAGTGAAGAAACAGAAAATGAGAATGGAGAGCTACAGGATCCTTTATATATGAATCTCAAATCGATGCTAACCGTCTATTTTCCCTGATGAAATCTATTCTCTCCACGTTATATGGCCAATAGGAAGTTGCCAAGTCAATAATAATTTTGAATTGGACCAATAAAATAAAGGCAACAAGGCATGCATTATCATTTCTTACCAAATTAATGTGCCAATTAGGTGCTACATTAATTTTCTACCGTTATGCACATTAATTCTTTTTTCATCTTTATTTATTATGTGCATACATCCTCCTATTAGATTTTGATTTCAAAATTCATATATTTCTAAGTATATACATATATAATCACTTTCAATTAATTCCTTATATTAATTCCTTGTTTTTCTACTTTCAAATTAATTGTGAGCCTATTTTCCATCTTTGATTAATTCATCACTTCTTTCTTTTTAAGCCATTCCCCTTAATGTATTTCTCCTTTAAATATTACTACATGTTTTTCACAAATTAATTTCTTCCTTCATGCATTATCTTTATGGCATTACTTTTCCTTATTAACGTTTGCATGCAATTAGCTTCATTGATTGCTCCCTTTAATGTTTAAAATGTTTTCTTTTGAATTTCAATCAATACATTGCATATGTCCGGGTGCATTCCTTTTAATGCAATTATTTCTCATTCTTATTGCATGCCTTTATTTCCAAATTTGCCTTTTAATGTGTCAATTTACAATGTTTTCCTTTTTTCCTTATTGCATTAATTAGTGCATTCGTTACCTCCCATAAAATCATGTGTGTATATATATATATATATATATATATATATATATTTCCCATTTTATTGATGCATGAAATTAACCTCATTAATTTACCATTTCCTATTTACATTGCAATTTCCTTAATACATGTATTGCATTAATTAGCACATGCATTACGTCTCTTATTCCTTTTTATTTAATTTTACATGCTCTCTTATTTTTCTTAATGCGTTCTTATTAAAAATTGTATGCATTCTTTTTTCTATAGATTTCCTTCATTCATTTATTTTATTTTTGCTTTATATAAGTCTTATGCATATATATACATATATGCATCATTAAACTTTTTATTGTCATAAAATGCGGAGTGGTACAGCCACAATCCTTGCTTCAATGGTTTTCCGACTAAACCGTGGGCATGGTCGACCTGACTTTTGAAATTGGAGAAGGGGATCAGACCTGGGTCTGAGTCCTCACCTTTTGTGGACATAGACGTCATCCTCTCTATCGCATCTTCTTTGGACTCCCATTCTTTATAGAGTTCTGAGTCTGCATATCGCCATGGTCCCTTCTTATGAAATTTCCGACAGAGAATGTGTAACACCCCGTAATTCTAAAGAACATTAAAATAATAAATTAAAAAATACTTAATTTAATAGGGGAATTAAGTAAAACGGGCTGCACCACTGCGTTTGTCTTGGAATTCTGCTTGACATAGACTCCAAGTTTGCGTAAAACGGACATCACATGAAGAAGTTATAGAGCCTAGAAGTTTATACATATAAGAAGAATAAATAAATAAATTAAAATTCAAAATTCAAATCAAAAGCCAGAAGCGGGAAAAGTAGGTAGGGGTGTCGACCCACTATAAGGGTGTCGAAACTGGTATCGACCCCACTATAGGGGTGTCGACACCTATGTCGACCCTCCCCCTAGATCCGAGCCAGATTCAGCTGTTCATATGTGGACTTGTTTTCTGACTTAATTCGTTGACCTTAGGCTATAAATAAGACATCATTTTCATTGTTTTTCTCACCTACAACAATGACAACGCCAAGCCACTGCTCTAGCTCAGATTAAATTGGCTTATTCTTCTTCAACGACTAAAGTTAGGATTGTGCAAGGACCAGATCTACAACAACAAAAAATTCTCATTTCTTATATTCAGTCTCCGTGAGTTTGTGTTATTTTTAGATTTAAATAACTAATAAGTAATCCTGCCATGTTTATAAATTGGATCTAAGCCTATGCCTGATAATTAGTTGAATCATGTTAGATCTTCCTTTGCCTATACATCAGATTCATAATTCTCATATGCATATCTTGTTATTGTGATCAATTTTGTCATCTTATGCCTATTTTATTATTAAGTATATTCTTGTTCTCTTCCCTTCCTCTTTCCCTTTTTATTTTTATTAGCTTAGGCTACCTTCGAGCCTAGGCCAAATCTGGTAGAGATATATGTGAGGAGAATGTTGGGAAATTTGGGCATAACCTACGTTTGGGTAATTTTGGGGGCATAACTTATGTTTGAAATTGTGGGCATAACTTGGATTGCAAATTTTGGGTAATTGGCATATGTTGTGATCTAAGACTTTAATTGGCATAAACTGCAATGAACATTAAAGAATGTCTAAGAATAAATATGCCCAAAAACCCGAGGTTAGGTTTCACTTGTGGTAGAAGTCTGCTGAGAACCTCCCGGCATAACTAGCAACCCCAAGTGATGTATCTAATGTGAGAGGTTGAGGGCATAACTACGCGATGCTTAGACACGAGGTTAAGTCTAGCTTGTGGTAGAAGTATTCCTAGAACCGCCCAGCATATCCAGCAACCACAAGTAGTTGACTTAATGTGGGAGGTCTGTGCATTAATAAATAATTAATGCTTAAGTAAGATAAAGCCTTTGTGACACATGAACATGATGTTTGAGTAAGTGGGAGAGGTTAAGTTAACTTGAGTGGATAGACAAAATTAACCAATATATGTAGGGATATGCAAAAGAGACAGGCGTACCCTGAGGAAATCCTAGTAGTAGGGGGATGCAAGCTTAGGGGTGGTTTGTATCATTTGTGTCAACCCTTAAAAGTAAGTAACCCATCTGGGTATCAAACGAGTACCCTGAACTAGGTCAGGGTCTGGGCACGCTTACTGAGTAGATTACAAGAGGTCAAAAGAGCGAGGGTGTTAGCAGCACAGGTTCCGATGGGGCATCTTCGTGCATGGTCCCGGATTTGGTAGAGGAAGAATAAGAAGCTGTGACATCAGTAGGCATAAGCTGTGCAATCTAGTTGTATCGGGTTGCCACTTTAGGGAGTGATACACCCTATTGTGGGCTAGCACAGGTATCTACGAGTTAGGGAGCCAATTGATTAGGGGTAGTTTGGGTACATCTAGTATTGTTAGGAGCATTGGCTACCTGTTATTGTATGAGGTCGAAAACTCTCACTAGAAGTACACCTAAGGCTATCATCTATTGGGTTGGGATCATCTTATTATGTGGTACTAGTATTGGTGCAGAGAAAAACAAAGAGACAGGGAAATATAGAAAAGGAAGTAAAGTAGAGAAGCGCGATAGACATTCTATCATGTTTACCTTGTTTACCTTGGTACACCTGCCTTATGTCATTGTTATCTCTTTCATCTAGTTTATATGTTTGTCATGTTGCTTTTACTTGTTTACATGCTAAAAGTCACTAGACTCACCAGGCTTTATGTCTGACCCATTTTGTTTCTCCTCTTTTCTTTTCTTCCCCCGTCCCCCTCCACCCCAGGTTCCTAGGGTGGGAATACTCAAGTTTGATCCGGACTCTTCTTTATTGCTTGGAGTTGCTTAGATGTATGACTTAATTATACATCTTTTCCGCTATGGTTATGTTTTAGGAATTATGTTCTATTATGCTTTATTATGCTCTTCTATGTACTCTGATGATTTGATACAAGGCAGAACTTTATGATGTAATAAGTTTTGGTATTTTAGACATATCTTGTAAAAGTTGGTCTGGACCATGAATGTAACACCCCGTAATTCTGTAACATTAAGTTTCACAAATTAAAGTATAATTAAATTTTAGAAGAATAATTAAGGGAAACGGGTTACGCCATTGCATTCGTCTCAAAATTCTGCTTGAGATAGAGTCCGAGTTTGCGTAAATTGGACTCCGTATGAAAAAGATATCCTTAAATTAAATATTGCAGCAAAACATGAAAAAGAGGAATGAGAAAAGAATAATGTTTAGCATTGTTCTAACTTTTGTAAGAAAACGAATTAGTAGCTTATTTGGTTGGAACACATGACTTGCATACAAGAGGTACAGAGTTCGATCCCCGCTAGCGCCCTATTTTTTGTTTTAGGGGAATGACTTAAAATAGCCTAGTCTGAACGCAGTTCAAAAAGTGGTTTAGTGTGAAAATGGGTAATTGGGAAGATCGATAAAAAAAATGATGAATATATATATATACACGCATATATATATATATGACGTGTACGCATTATGTAGCATACGTTGTGCATTTTTGGTTGTCAAGGATTGTTTTTTTAAATGGCCTTCCCCAATTGGATTTATGACAAATTAAAAGCAAGAAAAGATATATTCATATATATATAAATATTTATATATGGGTAATTAATGTAAATGGTAAAGGGAAAATGTATCTATTAAATACGTATTTACGTTTGAATTAGTTGACAATAAATAATAAAAAGAAAAGACGAACATTAGAATATCGCTTTTGTTATGTTAACATTAGAATAACATTTCGTAAGAAATGTATATTTAGATTAAAAATGTTTATTCAGATTAAATTGATATTTCAGTTAAGAAATGTTCATTTAGCTAATGTTTTGTTTTAAATAAAAAAAATGTCCTTTTGGTTATGATATTTTAGGAAAGAACCAATGTGTCATTTATGAAAAAAATGAACATTTAATATGCTGAGTCAATGCTGAGTCATTTCTGACTCATTGCTGAGTCAATAGGATAATTCTATCTTGACTTAATGGTTGTGGTCATTTCTAGGGTTAATCAAATGACCTAAATTAATCCTAAAATTCTATTTATACAACCTAGCTTTTAACCTAATTCACACAATTAAACTTGGAGCCGTCACGCTGCTGTAAGATAGCTTGGAATGGCCGCCGCCTAAAGCTTAAAGACAAACAAAGCTAGAACAAATCTAATTCAAAACTAAGAATCAAAACAACGTCTACCCAAAGGAACGCATCTCAATTTCAGTACCTCATATCTCAGAAAAACAAGACCGTCTTGCGTTGTAAGTATAATGGCTCTTTAGAAGGGAATGCGATTAAGACATGATTTGTTGTAAATTGTAATATGGAATTATATCAGTATTAACAATGTTGTTTTATATTTGTTATTTGTGATAATTTGAATGATTGTGGTAATTGAATCTTTTATGTATTGTGAATTAAACAATCAACACCTTATGCGAATTGTATGTATACAGTTAGATCTAAATATATGTTTATGCAAGTTATAGGTTGCAAGTTAGATTTACACAAATATTTATATCATTCATGTAGGCTCTATGTATATATGTTTAAACCAATTGTGCCTACATGACTAGAATAGATCTATATTCACATGTTTTTATGCAAGTGAGAACTTATAATCGGATCTATGTCAAGATCCGTTTAGGATTCATATGAAAGTTTATTGTTAGATCTATGTTTATACATATGTGTTGCAAGTTCACACCCTTAAGTGGTTGTCAAAGTTATACATATAGTTTTGTCTTACGCCAGTTTTATGTTTGAGGTTATGCCTAGACCTATGCATTAACATGTTATACCATGTTTTAGTGGATTCATATGACACCTATTAGGTTATACTATGTTATACCTTTATGTTAGGATAAAACTATATGATTCATGTGACACCTATTTAACTAGGTCCAATATTTATATGCAAGTTTGTGGCATGTTATGCCATGTTATGATATTCATGTCGATTATTTTGCAAGTTTACACCTATGACATGTTTATTTTAATGAATTATTTTTATGCCAATTTTTGTGTATGCTAAATTAGGCTAAGTTTTTAGCCTAATATTATATGTCAAAATCATGCGGACGGAAAATTAGGCTAAGATTGTTAGCCTAATATTTAGACGGGGTAACGTTGGGTAAAATTGGTAATTATAGGAAACTTGACATAAATTGGTTAAAAATCACATACGTGATTTATGGCATAAAATGGTATTAATTATATACCTAAACTAATGAGATTGATTGGAGACAAATTTGGCAGTAACTTGAATTTGAATAATTTACATAATTAAAATGTAAATTTAGACAATACGAATACGCTTAACCCGGGGTTGGATTGAGTTGTGATGTAAACCTGCCCGGACCCGCCCGGTTGTCCAGTAATCACAACAATACCTATCCAATGTGAGAGGTTAAGACATTGAGCCCAATAAAGACCCGAGGTTAGACTGAGTTGTGGCGTAAGACTGCCCGGAACCGACCGACACATAGGCAGCCACAACAATACCTGTCTAATGTGAGTGGTTGGTGCTTTAATAAGATAATTAAAGCTAAGTTAGCATTGGTAGGGTTAAGTTAACTAAAACACTTAACCAACTTGACATGTTAACAAGACAAGACTTGTAGGGGTTAAGTAACTAAGAAAATACTTAGCCAATTTAACATGTTAACTAGACTAGAAGGTGAGGTTAAGTAAAGTTAATACACTTAACCAATTTAACATATTAACTAGACTAGAAGGAGAGGTTAAGTAAAGTTAATACACTTAACCAATTTAACATATTAACTAGACTAGAAGGTGAGGTTAAGTAAAGTTAATACACTTAACCAATTTAACATATTAACCAGACTAGAGGGTGAGGTTAAGTAAATTCAGGACACTTAACCGTTATAACCTGATAATTAGATAAGTGGGCGAGGTTAAGTAATTTTAGAATACTTAACCATTATAACACGTTAGCTAGATAAGTGGGTTAGGTTAAGTAAATACACTTTGCCAATTTAATATGTTAGCTGGACTAGAGGGTAGGGTTAAGTAAACTTAGAACACTTAACCATCATAGTGTGATAAATTGAACAGGGTTAAGTTGAAACATGAAGGGACAATACTTAACCATTAGGACATGTTAATTAAACAGATGTTAGGGTTAAGTTAACTAAAGGAACACTTAACCGTTATAACATGTTAGTTAAAACAGATGGGCAAGGTTATGTTAAAAGGGACACTTAACCAATACAAGATGAATGGGTAGGGTTAAGTAATAAGAAATACTTAACCAATATAACTTGGTTTGTGATAGGGTTAAGTCAACATGAACTACTGATAACACTTAGCCAGTTTAATATGAGAAATGAATGGGTTAAGCTAACTTGAATTGACTAATGACACTTAACCAATCCAACTTGACGAAAAAGAGGGCTAAGTAGTAAACCTTAGTTAAGAAAACAACGATTCAGGAAACTAAGTTGTAAACCTTAGTTAGGAAAACTAAGTTGTAAACCTTAGTTAGGAAAACTAAGTAGTAATTCTTAGTATAACATGAGGAGGAGCGAACGTCCATCTGATCTTAAAGAAGGCTCCAACGAATTGGGTTACGAAGCCCAAGGCTTCGGGGGGATGTGAGGGTACCCTTGGTATCCCTCTGTGAGAATGTAGATGATCCGGCTGGGCTCACAGAGGTTAAGGTCTGCGTTAGAAGAACCAAGTGTATGCCTTGGTTGCAATGTAAGGCAACCTAAAGGCTAGGATGGACCAGCGTGATTCGGCGGGACAAATGGCCCTGTGATAGCGACCCGTCGTCTACCTACCATCTTGAGTCAGTCGAGATATGCATGCGGAAAGGCAGAGAACTCCCAATAGACCATATACTTGCTATCTAGTTATGGGTGAGGCTGGCCAATAGGAAAGTGGGGCATAGGTGGCAGGAGTATAGTTCTCGTGCTTGATTTTCTTGGATTTCCTTCCATTAGTTGAGGGAGGGGTCAGGTGGGACCATAGCCACTGGAATAACAGACCTTAGCATCTGCATCGGCAGATATCTGAAAGCTCCCGACCGAGTTCCGTGTTTCTAGAATAGCCCTGCCACGGGACTCGAGTCGCACATTTCAGGACATGTGCATCTTGACAGCGATAAATGATTCGCGACACATACGTGGGGAAAGTCTAGGAACATATACCACTCTAGGTAGTGTATCCTAGACTAGGGGCATCGTTCGACAGGTAGCATAATCCCTAGTTGGACCTAGGTGGCATAAATCCTGAATCCGAGAAGTATTAGATAAGTCGCATAAACCCTAGTTGAATCTAGGAAGCGCTCGATAAGAAAACCCTAAATTAGATCTAGGTAATAAATAATAGATGTACACCTAAAGGCAACCGCAATTACAAGGATTGGGAACACATTATCATCTTTATACAGATTAGTAGTTGGGATACTAGTTAGGTGGTGCAGAGATATAGAATGGGATGTGATAGTATATTCAGTTTAAACTATCTTGCTTTGGTTTATATTAGTCTGTTATTCTGGTACTGTCCCATTTTTCCAGTTTACTTCTGTCATGAACTTTATCTTGTTCACATGCTAAAAGCCACTAGACTTACTCAGGCTTTATGTCTGACTATGTTTTTCTTTCGTCTTCTTTTCTTCCCCCCCCCCTAAGGTAGTCAGGGAGGGAATGGCTCTGCTTAGTATGGACTGTTACTCTTTCCAAGCTTAAAGACTCTTGGATATATCGCTTCAAATTCTCTTTTCTGCTGCTATGGCTGGCTTATGCTATATTGGGGAATATAAATGTTATTTTATGCTTCTTTATTTTGTAAGACAGATGATAATCTGGTATTGGAAAGTAATTGTTGTACAAACTATTTTATCAATAAAGTAAAGTTTTATTTTCCGCTGTTTTAATTTTGTCTGTCTTGTAATTTATCTGCATCTTTTACCTTAAATGCTCCGCAGAACTTAGTGCATTCCCTTTGTGAGTGAGACTAACGGATGTGGGGTGTTACATGTGGTATCAGAGCTGAAGGTTACCGGATCAGATAAAAGATTTGAAAAATTATTTTAAAAACGTTTTTTTTTAAAAAAAAAAAGCATTTTCAAAAGAAAAGATTTGGTTTAAAGGCATATTCCCCAAATCCATACGCACTATCTTCTGATTATCTGTTTGAATTCTTATCCCCTTCTTTCTTGAGTCTTCGGGGCTCCTGGCTTTTTAGGAGGTAACCTCATCGCAGCATGGTTTCGTCAGCTTGATAAGACTGCGATACCTATTGAAGGGCGAAGCAGTGCCCGACTTCCATCTATAATCGCAGTAGTTCCACCTGCGAGAAATTTTCTTCCAAGCTTTGTAGGGTTCTTTGTGCGATAGAGGTAGCTTTAGAGAGAACTGTAAACATGTTACACAAGGATGGTAAAGGTGGAAGATGAATAATTGTGGCAGGTGCCCTATGTAGGAAGAAAGACTGACCTTAAGAGAGGTAAAAAGTACATAGCAACCTTTAGCTTTAGACCCTCAGATTTGTAACATGATGGATAAGCTAAGTAGAGGAAAGATCTCTAATCATCTTAGTATATACACTAGTGTCAAGGTTAACATCTATTTATCTTGGAAATGGAGGTGAAGAAGCTTCGCAATCATGAAGTTAAATTAGATAAGGTACCGTATAGTGAAGCTCAAGAAGGTGCGACATATAAGACTGGAGACTAGACACATGCATCATACCCTTTTTTCTTAAGGGTATATCCCTGATCTCTTTTTCTAGGAATTTTATGCATACTTTCTATCTTTTAAGGTATATCCTCTAGGACGTATCATCGATCCTTTGGTAGAAGCCAATGGATGTAAACATGTTTGAAACATGTATTTGAAACATGTTATGATTAATGGTTGCAAGTGGTTGCTCGTGAATGCATATACACACCATAGGCGCTAGGACAACTCAGTCACTTTCATATTGCATTCACATATATGTATTTGTTTACAGATTAAACTCAATGTGTTGTCATATGGACGTTGCATTTGAGTGAATGGTTGTGCACTCATATAGAAATGATATGTATCATTAGGATTGCATACATGATTGGACGCATGGCACTGACATAATTCGCATTAAGGAAGTCGACCGCCTGATTTTGCATTAGATAAAGACTTACACACACACTATGCATATAAATATGAAAGCATTTAGAAATCTTTTTAAGGATAATGAATGCCTGTGATTGAATGGTTGAGTAGATGGATGATTGGATGGTAGGACACATTCTTCCTAACTTGAAGATTTCGGGGACAAATCCTTTTAAGAAGGGGAGAATGTAACACCCAGTAATTATGTAACATTAAGTTTAATAAATTAAAGTATAATTAAATTTTAGAAGAAGAATCAAGGGAAACGGGTTACGCCATTGCGTTCATCTCGAAATTCTGCTTGAGATAGAGTCCGAGTTTGCGTAAACTGGACTCCGTATGAAAAAGATATCCTTAAATTAAATATCGCAGCAAAACATAAAAAAGAGGAATGAGAAAAGAATAATGTTTATCATTGTTCTAACTTTTGTAAGCAAAAGACTTAGTAGCTTATTTGGTTGGAACACATGACTTGCATACAAGAGGTACAGAGTTCGATCCCCGCCAGTGCCCTATTTTTTGTTTTAGGGGAATGACTTAAAATAGCCTAATGTGAACGCAGTTCAAAAAGTGGTTTAGTGTGAAAATGGGTAATTGGGAAGATAGATAAAAAGAAAAGAAAAATGATGAATATATATATATACGCATATATATATATATATATATATATATATATATATGATGTGTACGCATCATGTAGCGTACGTTGCGCATTTTTGGTTGTCAAGGATTGTTTTTTTTTAAATTGCCTTCCCCAATTGGATTTATGACAAATTAAAAGTAAGAAAAGATTTATTCATATATATATAAAAATATTTATATATGGGTAATTAATGTAAACGGTAAAGGGAAAATGTATCTATTAAATACGTATTTACATTTGAATTGATTGACAATAAATAATAAAAAGAAAAGATGAACATTAGAATATCACTTTTCTTATGTTAACATTAGAATAACATTTCGTTAAGAAATGTATATTTGGATTAAAAATGTTTATTCAGATTAAATTGATATTTCAGTTAAGAAATGTTCATTTAGCTAATGTTTTGTTTTAAATAAAAAAATGTCCTTTTGGTTATGATATGTTAGGAAAGAACCAATGTGTCATTTATGAAAAAAAAATGAACATTTAATTTGCTGAGTCAATGCTGAGTCATTTCTGACTCATTGCTGAGTCAATAGGATAATTTTATCTTGACTGAACGGTTGTGGTCATTTCTAGGGTTAATCAAATGACCTAAATTAATCCTAAAATTCTATATATACAACCTAGCTCTTAACCTAATTCACACAATTAAACTTGGAGCCGTTACGCTGCTGTAAGATAGCTTGGAGTGGCCGCCGCCTAAAGTTTAAAGACAAACAAAGCTAGAACAAATCTAATTCAAAACTAAGAATCAAAACAACATCTACCCAAAGGAACGCATCTCAATTTCAGAACTTCAGATCTCAGAAAAACAAGACCGTCTTGCGTTGTAAGTATAATGGCTCTTTAGATGGGAATGCGATTAAGACAAGATTTGTTGTAAATTGTAATATGGAATTATATCAGTATTAACGATGTTGTTTTATATTTGTTATTTGTGATAATTTGAATGATTGTGGTGATTGAATCTTTTATGTATTGTGAATTAAACAATCAACACCTTATGCGAATTGTATGTATGCAGTTAGATCTAAATATATGTTTATGCAAGTTATAGGTTGCAAGTTAGATTTACACAAATATTTATATCATTCATGTAGGCTCTATGTATATATGTTTAAACCAATTGTGCCTACATGACTAGAATAGATCTACATTCACATGTTTTTATGCAAGCGAGAACTTATAATCGGATCCATGTCAAGATCTGTTTAGGATTCATATGAAAGTTTATTGTTAGATCTATGTTTATACATATGTGTTGCAAGTTCGCACCCTTAAGTGGTTGTCAAAGTTATACATATAGTTTTGTCTTACGCCAGTTTTATGTTTGAGGTTATGCCTAGACCTATGCATTAACATGTTATACCATGTTTTAGTGGATTCATATGACACCTATTAGGTTATACTATGTTATACCTTTATGTTAGGCTAAAACTATATGATTCATGTGACACCTATTTAATTAGGTCCAATATTTATATGCAAGTTTGTGGCATGTTATGCAATGTTATGATATTCATATCGATTATTTTGCAAGTTTACACCTATGACATGTTTATGTTAATGAATTATTGTTATGCCAATTTTTGTGTACGCTAAATTAGGCTAAGTTTTTAGCCTAATATTATATGTCTAAATCTTACGGACGGAAAATTAGGCTAAGATTGTTAGCCTAATATTTAGAAGACGGTAACGTTGGATAAAATTGGTAGTTATAGGAAACTTTCCATAAATTGGTTAAAAATCACATAATTGATTTATGGCATAAAATGGTATTAATTATATACCTAAACTAATGAGATTGATTGGAGACAAATTTTGTAGTAACTTGAATTTGAATAATTTACATAATTAAAATGTAAATTTAGACAATACGATTATGCTTAACCCGAGGTTGGATTGAGTTGTGATGTAAACCTGCCCGGACCCGCCCGGCTGTCTAGTAATCACAACAATACCTATCCAATGTGAGAGGTTAAGGCATTGAGCCCAATAAAGACCCGAGGTTAGACAGAGTTGTGGTGTAAGACTGCCCGGAACCGACCGACACACAGGCAGCCATAACAATACCTGTCTAATGTGAGTGGTTGGGGATTTAATAAGACAATTAAAGCTAAGTTAGGATTGGTAGGGTTAAGTTAACTAAAACACTTAACCAACTTAACATGTTAACAAGACAAGACTTGGAGGGGTTAAGTAACTAAGAAAACACTTAGCCAATTTAGCATGTTAACTAGACTAGAAGGTGAGGTTAAGTAAAGTTAATACACTTAACCAATTTAACATATTAACTAGACTAGAAGGTGAGGTTAAGTAAAGTTAATACACTTAACCAATTTAACATATTAACTAGACTAGAAGGTGAGGTTAAGTAAAGTTAATACACTTAACCAATTTAACATATTAACTAGACTAGAGGGTGAGGTTAAGTAAATTCAAGACACTTAACCATTATACCCTGATAATTAGATAAGTGGGTGAGGTTAAGTAAATTTAGAATACTTAACCATTATAACACGTTAGCTAGATAAGTGGGTAAGGTTAACTAAATACACTTAGCCAATTTAATATGTTAGCTGGACTAGAGGGTAGGGTTAAGTAAACTTAGAACACTTAACCATCATAGTGTGATAAATTGAACAGGGTTAAGTTGAAACATGAAGGGACAATACTTAACCATTAGGACATATTAGTTAAACAAATGTTAGGGTTAAGTTAACTAAGGGAACACTTAATTGTTATAACATGTTAGTTAAAACAGATGATCAAGGTTATGTTAAAAGGGACACTTAACCAATACAAGATGAATGGGTAGGGTTAAGTAATAAGAAATACTTAACCAATATAACTTGGTTTGTGATAGGGTTAAGTCAACATGAACTACTGATAACACTTAGCCCTTTTAGTATGATAAAGGAATGGGTTAAGCTAACTTGAATTGACTAATGACACTTAACCAATCCAACTTGACGAGAAAGAGAGCTAAGTAGTAAACCTTAGTTAAGAAAACAACGATTCAGGAAACTAAGTGGTTAACCTTAGTTAGGAAAACTAAGTAGTAATTCTTAGTATAACACGAGGAGGAGCGAACGTCTATCTGATCTTAAAGAAGGCTCCAATGAATTGGGTTATGAAGCCCGAGGCTTCGGGGGGATGTGAGGGTACCATTGGTATCCCTCTGTGAGAATGCAGATGATCCGCCTGGGCTCACAGAGATTAAGGTCTACATTAGAAGAACCAAGGGTATGCCTTGGTTGCAATATAAGGCAGCCTAAAGACTAGGATGGACCAGCGTGATTCGGCGGGACAAATGGCCCTGTGATAGCGACCCGTCGTCTACCTACCATCTTGAGTCAGTCGAGATATGCATGCGGAAAGGCTGAGAACTCCCAACAGACCATATACTTGCTATCTAGTTATGGGTGAGGCTGGCCAATAGGAAAGTGGGGCATAGGTGGCAGGAGTATAGTTCTCGTGCTTGATTTTCTTGGATTGCCTTTCATTAGTTGAGGGAGGGGTCAGGTGGGACCATATCCACAGGAAAAACAGACCTTAGCATCTGCATTGGCAAATATCTGAAAGCTCCCGACCGAGTTCCGTGTTTCTAGAATTGTAACAACCCGAAAATCCGAGCCAGTTTAAAATTTTTATTTTGGCAATTTTACCGAATTTTGAATATTTAAAATAGATTATTTTAAATAATATCGACGAGAAATTTATTTTGAATATAATTCGAACATATATATTTATATGCGTCATCGTTAGGATATAAATAATTATATATAATTATAAAATAGAATTGAAAATGGCGCGGTAGTTCGATAATTCGATGTCAAACTTCAATTGGATGTACCGAGTGCAAAATAATCCGGATTTTAGTGAAACCAAAAATAATAGGATCTAATTGAGAATATCTTTCCAACGAATCCGGAAAATCAAAATTTCATAGCAGGAATCAAAAGATATGTCCAGTTGAAAATTCTGAATAGTCGTTATGGAATTCAGGCCCTTAAAAATGGAAATTTTGCAAACGACCTCGGATTTCGACGAAACCACTTTTGTTGGATCCGCAGTGTCAAGTTATTGCTAGATTCCAAATTTCATAATTTTTCGAATCAATGTATGAGCTTGGCAAAGGAAAACATGTTTGACCAGTTTCAGTTGATTTTAATCGACTGGAAATTGGCCATTTTTCAAACGGTCTCAGAATTCGACGAAACTAGTTTTGTTAGGACTGTATCGTCAATACGAAGTTAGAAAATATTTTTCAGGAATTTTTCGAGTTAGTATGTGACCCCAGTAGATTGAAATGCGCGTTCAAATTCAATATATAGAAGTATATGTTGATTTTGACGGAAACTGATCGAAACGGTCGAATCAGCTTGCGGTACATATCCCATTGTGTTCGGAATGAGGGTAATTAGCTATGGACGGCAGGCGGTGGGTCTCGTTTCGAGGTCGAATAAAAAGGTTGCTTTTTGAAAATTAAATAAAATAAAAAAAAACCTTTGCCCCTTTATCTATCTCCTCAGCCCCCCTTTTCATTTTTACAGAAGAGAAAAAAAAAAAGAATCGACGCCCCCCCCAATCGACCATCCCGACGCCGCCAGGGGGGAGTAGTCGCCGCCCCTCCTCTTCACATCGCCGTCGCACAAGCGCTCCGCCCTCCCCCTCACCTCCTCGCCTCCAACTCCCTCTCCACGATGAAACCCAAACCCACGCACGCCTTAGCCTCGAATCGAACCGCCTCCGACCATCTTAGCCCACCGCCGCCACCTAGACATTCCCACGACCACCAGCTGCCCTGCCGCCCCCTCTGCCATCTTCCGTCGCCCTCACCAACGCCGTACCCTCCCTCCACCTGCGATGGCACCAGCGAACCCCCCCTTCTTCCAACAAGCGCAGACAACACCCTCCACCAAGTTTTCAAGGTAATAAATTTAAATTGATTTTTTTTATTTTACAGTTCTATTTTTTTTCTCTTTTTTTAAAATATATGAAGTTAGAATTTTTAAATATACAAAGCTGAGGTTTTTAAATATATAAAGCTAAGATTTTTTTTATATATAGGAAAGATACGATTTTTTTAATTAAAGTAAGATTGGATTTTTATGCATGATATTAGCGGAGGAAGAATAGATTTTTATCATGTAAAAGAATAGATTTTTGGTTAGAAGAAAAAGATTTGATTTTGTTAGAGAAGAATATAATTTTTATATTTTTAAAGTTATAAAAATATGATTTTTATATTTTTAAAGTATTAAAAATATAATCTTTATTAAGCAGAAGATGTAAAAATATGATTTTTGTTTATGTAGAGAATTAAAAATATAATTTCTACATGATAGGAGTATTAGAAATATCATCTTTATATGTGTAGCGAAGTAAAAATTTGATTTTTATATATTGAATAGCAAAGAAAAAATTCGATTTTTATATATTGAATAGCGAAGTAAAAATTTGATTTTTATATATTGAATAGCGAAGTAAAAATTCGATTTTTAGATATTGAATAGCAAAGAAAAAATTCGATTTTTATATATCGAATAGCGAAGTAAAAATTCGATTTTTATATATTGAATAGCGAAGTAAAAATTCGATTTTTATATATTGAATAGCAAAGAAAAAATTCGATTTTTATATATTGAATAGCGAAGTAAAAATTCGATTTTTATATATGTAGTGGCTACGGGCGACGAAAGCGATGAAAGGCGAGAACGACGAAGACTTCTACAAAAGAAGAGTCAAGATGATGGGATAGCTATCGGTGAGAATTTCTCACCCTTCAATTCCTTTTCTAGTTATATATACATACTAGGATGTAGACGGTGTTTAGTAGCACCCGACACCCGTCATCCACAGACCATGGATGGCTTGTTTGTTTAATTGTTTGGTTGTGTAGTTGGTTAGTTTATTTGGTTTGAATTGAATTGTTTGGTGAAATGAATGGATTTGATTGATGTGTGAATGGCGTGGGCCTTCACTAGACCGGGGATAAGGCGAGGCCTTGTCCCGTTTCTAGTATCGTGCCTTTATGCCGCCGAAACTTTCTAAAATAAGTTAGAAAAATAAAAATATCATTTTATTTAACGAATGAACTGAATAGAAATTCATATGTTAAAATAAAATGTTTTGTCGTTAAAAATATAATTTTTAACGTGAATGTGAATAAATAAATATTCATTTACAAACCGGATGGTTTGTTTATGTACACCTATTTGAAGGACATTGATTGGGACGATAAATTTTACACATCGCCCAACTGCACAAATAAAATCTGTGTTTGATTGTTTGAAACCCCACGCAGGTGTTGGGATGAAATTTGAAGTTCACTCATCCTGATTGATTAACTATGTCGATCGATTGATTGACAGGCTGTTATAAGCGTTAGATATCTATATTTGATGCTTATACAGTGTAGTGCACTTTGGTTGATGGTTGATTATTTTTCAATGCTATTATATACATGTGTTGTATGGAATCCATATAATTAACTTTATATGGTAATTGATTGGGCCTCATTCCAATTCAGAAAATAAAGAATATTATAAAATAAAGGTTCATGTGTTGACCGTACTCATCCGTTGAGATTAGTCATGTGTTGAACGAAATATTTTAATAATAAAATTTACATCTTTATCAATATAAAATAAAGGTTCATGTGTTGACAGTACTCATCCATTGAGATTAGTCATGTGTTGAACGAAATATTTTAATAATAAAATATACATCTTTATCATATTTAAAATTAGAACTACTTCACGGTGGAGTCTAATTGAAAATCAAACGATAGATACCCAAATTTTATAAAATATTTTAAATAACAAAAATAGTCACACGGGGACAGTACTCATTCGTTGAGATTAGTCGTGTGTTGACAGAAATAAATATTCATTTATTGAATGGAATATTTGAAATAGAAATATTTTGATAATAAGAAATATTTGAAATAGAAATATTTGTAAACGAAATATTTGAAATAGAAATATTTGAAAACGAAATATTTGAAACGAAATATTTGAAATAGAAATATTTGAAATAGAATATTTGAAAATAGAAATATATGAAGCTGTGTTGATTGGATTAACGCCATTTTGACGTGAACGATATTTATATCGATTTTATTCATTTTAAAATGAATATTGAAAGGTGATTTCGAAATCGAATATTTTGAAATGGATTTGAATTGAATTGAATATAA
Organism: Allium sativum; assembly: GCA_030737875.1. Taxonomy (NCBI): domain Eukaryota; kingdom Viridiplantae; phylum Streptophyta; class Magnoliopsida; order Asparagales; family Amaryllidaceae; genus Allium; species Allium sativum. Next base: position 297,725,057 of record CM060926.1, read on the forward strand.
AACCAATTTGATTTGAATTGATTAGAAAACAAATTTGATTTGAATTGAATAGAAAACCAATTTGATTTGAATTGATTAGAAAACGAATTTGAATTGAATTGAATATAAAACCAATTTGATTTGAATTGATTAGAAAACGAATTTGAATTGAATTGAATATAAAACCAATTTGATTTGAATTGATTAGAAAACGAATTTGAATTGAATTGAATATAAAACCAGTTTGATTTGAATTGATTAGAAAACGAATTTGAATTGAATTGAATATAAAACCAATTTGATTTGAATTGATTAGAAAACAAATTTGATTTGAATTGATTAGAAAACAAATTTGATTTGAATTGAATAGAAAACCAATTTGATTTGAATTGATTAGAAAACGAATTTGAATTGAATTGAATATAAAACCAATTTGATTTGAATTGATTTGAAAACGAATTTAAATTGAATTGAATATAAAACCAATTTGATTTGAATTGATTAGAAAACGAATTTGAATTGAATTGAATATAAAACGATTTCGAAATGAATTGAATATAAAATGATTTCGGATTGAATTGAATAGAAAACGAATCGAATTTAAATTGAATAGAAAACGAAATGAATTCGGATCGAATTAAAATCGATTTGAATTGAAATCAAATAGAAATGAAAGTAAAGGATTTATAATAGAAAATTCAATTTTGATTTGAATTTGAAATGGAAGTTGAAATGTTTTTGAAACAAATTTGAAACTATTTATAAAATTCGTTTTAAATAGTAATCGACGAAATATATATTATATATTATATATATAATATAATGGCCTGAATAGAACGCGCCGCGCCGCAGCAGTTCGTGAGTTTCGACCATTTATTTCAAACGGACATTACGGGAGATCCGACCGTCGGATTCTCCTAAAACCGGAACCGTTGGGTTCGTATCGAAAAGAGCTTTCTAATGAATATTAGAAATTTGAAATCTAACGGTTGGATTTGGAGATACGTCCAAATCAAATTTGGAAAAGGTCGCTGTAAGTGCAGTTCGATGGCCGTTGTTGGAAAGCGACTGTACGGGTCTTGATAAAATTATTAAAAATATAAATAATTTGTGTAAAATCATAAGAAATGATTTGAGAGAAATTGGGATGAAAAAACTCCATATTTGAAAAGATAAAAATAGATTTTTATCGAAATGAACTAGTTTTGAACTAAATTTAAAACCCAATTATTTTTAAATAAATAAATTGGATTTAAAAACGGGGTTTTAAATAATCGGAATTTCTAATATATTTGATTGGATTTGAAATGGGTTTATCGTGAACTGTGTTTTAAATAACACTAGTTGTTTAACCCGATAATAAATAGAATGTGATTTGGGTTTGTCGTGAACTGTGTTTTAAATAACACTAGTTCTTTAACCCAGTAAAAGGAGTTTTAATGAATCTGCAATTAGATTGAAATTCGAATTGATAATCTAAATTATCAAATTTGACAAATAAGCGAGAACGGAGTATCAATAGTTTTGCTCCAAAACGATAGTCAAATCTTTAATTGGATTTGAACGTGAAATGGTAATTAATTTTACCGATAACACCGTGGTGTTAGATATGGAGTATTACCAGTTTTGCTTCATGGGATGAATAGGTTGGGATTGAGAAATAAAATAAATAATTACTTCGGTGTGGTTCGCTAATCTCGACTAGTTTAGGAAACCATAATTTGGTTTGAAACGACATCCAAAGGAAGATTAAAGTATAAATTTTAAAGGATTTATCTTGGATAAAATTAATGGGAACCTTTCCCTAAGAATTGGAATGCGGCGTATGTCGTGTTTGTGTAACATTTGTTTTTAATATACGCGGGTTGTTCAGAAAGTCCGGGTTTATACCCATTCTGAATAACCGATTCGACGATATGTCGAAGATGAAGACGATGGTCGAAGGCCGGAAGTCTTCACATCGTTTGGATAATTACTGACGATCCTGATTGGGCTGTACACCCAAGAGGATGGAAATAGTTGGTGGTCGTCCAGACGTACTTGTAGATGGATGGATATGCAAGGAAAGTGCCTCCGGTTTCGTTCAGACCCAGAGCGGACTTGTAAATGGATTGTGTGTCTGACATTGGATTTTATTCAGTGTTGTTTGATTTCTATTAAATATACATCTGTTTGGTAGCGGAGAATTTATTCTTTTGCTTAACGCCCTTCTCTGAGACGTACGAGCTCAGAGGTTGTATATCGATGGACATCAGTCGCATGGCATGAATTGCCTGTGTGGCACGCTAAGATGCAATGATCAAGGCTTCTGTTGAAAAGCAAAGTCTTGTGGTTGATGAGCAAAGCACAGCCTACGTGGCAGCTTTGTGTATAGCGTGAATTCGCGAGCCTCACACCTCGGTATGAGTCAAAAACGGGATACGGACTGCAGGGAGAGCACGACGTTTCTTTCTAGCTTTGGTGGTGTCAGTGACTTACCAGCCATGACATTTATATACTTTTCACCTATGTGGTTGTTGGATGAGGCGCCTCGATTTTAGGTCTGTAAGGACCGGGAAACGTGTGTTCAGGAATAAATAATCCTCTAACGTAAGTGAGGACCGGCCCTGAAGCATCCAGGGGTTGCCCAGAGTGCGTAGCCCTGGGACATTTGCTAGAGTGTCTCGAACGCGGAGAGGAGCTTGCCCCTTGCCTCGACTCATGACGGAAATCCAATTTCCAATACGTGTATTGCGGTTTTAATTATAGAACTAGTATGGCGACATGATATATGGTACCCATGCCGTCTATGATTTATATTTATGATTGAAATTGTTTTGACACTATACACTTATTATAGTATCAAGTGATTTGTTTTAAACGTACCAAGCATGTTTGGCTATTATAAGGGAAAACCCTATCCTCCGGCTTGCGTTGCATTGTGTGATGGGACCTGGGTCTTATAATAGCTTCATTTTTCGAAAAAGCATTGCGTTGTTTATTGATATACACTGGTATTCTTGGGAGGAAACCCGTTCCGTGTTATACGGCGTGGTCCCTTGAATTGCTCTCTTTTAAAGTAAAGTTTTAAATAACTATTTTAGTTCTCACACCAGTCACATGACTGACCTGGAGTTTATTGTTTTAACCTAAACTCTGGGTGCCCCTATTTTCCACACGGGCAGCTAGTAGTTTTGGTTTTGCAGATTTATATTCACAGGATCCTGGTTTACAGCTGGAATGATATCTGGAAAGCTCTGTATCCGTATGTCACCTTCAGTTGTGCTTTGTATTATTTTCCGCTGCTATGTAATTTATTGTAACCTCTGATATTTATTGAATGTAATTTATTCATTTATACTCTGTATATTCTTGTATTTAATGGAATTGTTGTAATAGCAATGAAATGTTCTTCCGTCTGCGTTCCAATTTGTCCTGTTCTCAAAGGATCAGGGGTTTCGAACGGTCTAGATCGGTTAACGACTGATTCGGATCGAGCGAAATTCCTTGCCGTCACATTTGGTATCAGAGCTTTGGTTTATAGAGCTCGAGAACAAGACACATTAGAACCATACGAAAGAATTCATCAGATATTGGATTAGTAATATCCAATTAGAATGACTCGTTAGAGATAGGATCAGTAGTGTCCTAGAACAAGTGTGAAGAGTATATTTTTCAAATGAAAACCATTTTGTTTTGAAATTTAAACCATTTTAAAACGTATTTGAATATTTATTTATTTTGAATATGGACAATCTAGTATATAAAGGTTTTGCATATACGCGTCATGAACGTATATTCGAAGTTTTAATATATTAGATAGATATAAAATCACACTCTAGTCGCCCGGACCTGATTCTGATGATTTACGCGTCATCATCAGTAATTATTTTTGTGTTTCGAAGGTGTGATATCTATATATTTCCATCAGACTGGTGTGAGAACCAAAACTTATATATAGTTAGAACACATTATTGTGAATTGGCATCAAAAACAAGATTTTCAGTATATATATCAAAATTTATGAATTTGAAACGTTAATTCACTAATAGATTGATGTTTGTGTTGTTTGTTTATTTGTTTGATAATTTTGAACCATTATGCCTAATTGAATCACATATTGAATTATATTGGAAATTGGTCGCATTTGCTTGCATATACATATACTTGCATTGAACAGGTCATAGCAAGGAGGCTAGAGCAGAGAATAAAATTTGTTTGCCCGACAAATAGGTACATGTTTACTATAATTTACTGTTTTATTTGGGTGATGATGATTTTATGAGCCTATTGGCTAGCCGCTTGGCTTTTTCTTTTTCTTTTTGAGATCAGAAGGCCTATATGGCAATTTCGGGATTTTCCCGTGGCTCCCGGTGCAGGGGAGGTTATGGCGAAATTTTTCGAAAATTTAGGGTGTTAGCCAAATTTTTGAAAATTTGAAAATTCTTAGAAACTGAAAAGTTGGAGAATGGAAGCCAGATCGAGCGTAGAGTTGATTAATCAAACCACTTTCGACTTTGTTCCTTTTCGGGGATGAAAAGTTTTAAGTGGGGGAGATTGTAACAACCCGAAAATCCGAGCCAGTTTAAAAATTTTATTTTGGCAATTTTAGCGAATTTTGAATATTTAAAATAGATTATTTTAAATAATATCGACGAGAAATTTATTTTGAATATAATTCGAACATATATATTTATACGCGTCGTCGTTAGGATATAAATAATTATATATAATTATAAAATAGAATTGAAAATGGCGTGGTAGTTCGATAATTCGATGTCAAACTTCAATTGGATGTACCAGGTGCAAAACAATCCGGATTTTAGTGAAACCAAAAATAATAGGATCTAATTGAGAATATCTTTCCAACGAATCCGAAAATTCAAAATTTCATAGCAGGAATCAAAAGATATGTCCAGTTGAAAATTCTAAATAGTCGTTATGGAATTCAGGCCCTTAAAAATGGAAATTTTGCAAACGACCTCGGATTTCGACGAAACCACTTTTGTTGGATCCGCAGTGTCAAGTTATTGCTAGATTACAAATTTCATAATTTTTCGAATCAATGTGTGAGCTTGGCAAAGGAAAACATGTTTGACCAGTTTCAGTTGATTTTAATCGACTGGAAATTGGCCATTTTTCAAACGGTCTCAGAATTCGATGAAACTAGTTTTGTTAGGACCGTAACGTCAATACGAAGTTAGAAAATATTTTTCAGGAATTTTTCGAGTTAGTATGTGACCCCGGTAAATTGAAATGCGCGTTCAAATTCAATATATAGAAGTACATGTTGATTTTGACGGAAACTGATCGAAACGGTCGAATCAGCTTGCGGTACATATCCCATTGTGTTCGGAATGAGGGTAATTAGCTATGGACGGCAGGCAGTGGGTCTCGTTTCGAGGTCGAATAAAAAGGTTGCTTTTTGAAAATTAAATAAAATAAAAAACCCTTTGCCCCTTTATCTATCTCCTCAACCCCCCTTTTCATTTTTACAGAAGAGAAAAAAAAAAAGAATCGACGCCCCCCCCAATCGACCATCCCGACGCCGCCAGGGGGGAGTAGCCGCCGCCCCTCCTCTTCACATCGCCGTCGCACAGGCGCTCCGCCCTCCCCCTCACCTCCTCGCCTCCAACTCCCTCTCCACGATGAAACCCAAACCCACGCACGCCCTAGCCTCGAATCGAACCGTCTCCGACCATCTTAGCCCACCGCCGCCACCTGGACATTCCCACGACCACCAGCTGCCCTGCCGCCCCCTCTGCCATCTTCCGCCGCCCTCACCAACGCCGTACCCTCCCTCCACCTGCGATGGCACCAGCGAACCCCCCCCCCCCCTTCTTCCAACAAGCGCAGACAACACCCTCCACCAAGTTTTCAAGGTAATAAATTTAAATTGATTTTTTTTATTTTACAGTTCTATTTTTTTTTTCTTTTTTTAAAATATATGAAGTTAGAATTTTTAAATATACAAAGCTGAGGTTTTTAAATATATAAAGCTAAGATTTTTTTTATATAGGAAAGATACGATTTTTTTTAATTAAAGTAAGATTGGATTTTTATGCATGATATTAGCGGAGGAAGAATAGATTTTTATCATGTAAAAGAATAGATTTTTGGTTAGAAGAAAAAGACTTGATTTTGTTAGAGAAGAATATGATTTTTATATTTTTAAAGTAATAAAAATATGATTTTTATATTTTTAAAGTATTAAAAATATAATCTTTATTAAGTAGAAGATGTAAAAATATGATTTTTGTTTATGTAGAGAATTAAAAATATAATTTCTACATGACAAGAATATTAGAAATATCATCTTTATATGTGTAGCAAAGTAAAAATTCGATTTTTATATATTGAATAGCAAAGAAAAAATTCGATTTTTATATATTGAATAGCGAAGTAAAAATTCGATTTTTATATATTGAGTAGCGAAGTAAAAATTCGATTTTTATATATTGAATAGCAAAGAAAAAATTCGATTTTTATATATCGAATAGCGAAGTAAAAATTCGATTTTTATATATCGAATAGCGAAGTAAAAATTCGATTTTTATATATTGAATAGCAAAGAAAAAATTCGATTTTTATATATTGAATAGCGAAGTAAAAATTCGATTTTTATATATGTAGTGGCTACGGGCGACGAAAGCGATGAAAGGCGAGAACGACGAAGACTTCTACAAAAGAAGAGTCAAGATGATGGGATAGCTATCGGTGAGAATTTCTCACCCTTCAATTCCTTTTCTAGTTATATATACATACTAGGATGTAGACGGTGTTTAGTAGCACCCGACACCCGTCATCCACAGACCATGGATGGCTTGTTTGTTTAATTGTTTGGTTGTGTAGTTGGTTAGTTTATTTGGTTTGAATTGAATTGTTTGGTGAAATGAATGGATTTGATTGATGTGTGAATGCGTGGGCCTTCACTAGACCGGGGATAAGACTAGGCCTTGTCCCGTTTCTAGTATCGTGCCGTTATGCCGCCGAAATTTTCTAAAATAAGTTAGAAAAATAAAAATATCATTTTATTTAAAGAATGAACTGAATAGAAATTCATATGTTAAAATAAAATGTTTTGTCATTAAAAATATAATTTTTAACGTGAATGTGAATAAATCAATATTCATTTACAAACCGGATGGTTTGTTTATGTACACCTATTTGAAGGACATTGATTGGGACGATAAATTTTACACATCGCCCAACTGCACAAATAAAATCTGTGTTTGATTGTTTGAAACCCCACACGGGTGTTGGGATGAAATTTGAAGTTCACTCATCCTGATTGATTAACTATGTCGATCGATTGATTGACAGACTGTTATAAGCGTTAGATATCTATATTTGATGCTTATACAGTGTAGTGCACTTTGGTTGATGGTTGATTATTTTTCAATGCTAATATATACATGTGTTGTATGGAATCCATATAATTAACTTTATATGGTAATTGATTGGGCCTCGTTCCAATTCAGAAAATAAAGAATATTATAAAATAAAGGTTCATGTGTTGACCGTACTCATCCGTTGAGATTAGTCATGTGTTGAACGAAATATTTTAATAATAAAATTTACATCTTTATCAATATAAAATAAAGGTTCATGTGTTGACAGTACTCATCCATTGAGATTAGTCATGTGTTGAACGAAATATTTTAATAATAAAATATACATCTTTATCATATTTAAAATTAGAACTACTTCACGGTGGAGTCTAATTGAAAATCAAACGATAGATACCCAAATTTTATAAAATATTTTAAATAACAAAAATAGTCACACGGGGACAGTACTCATTCATTGAGATTAGTCGTGTGTTGACAGAAATAAATATTCATTTGTTGAATGGAATATTTGAAATAGAAATATTTTGATAATAGGAAATATTTGAAATAGAAATATTTGTAAACGAAATATTTGAAATAGAAATATTTGAAAACGAAATATTTGAAACGAAATATTTAAAATAGAAATATTTGAAATAGATTATTTGAAAATAGAAATATATGAAGCCATGTTGATTGGATTAACGCCATTTTGACGTGAACGATATTTATATCGATTTTATTCATTTTAAAATGAATATTGAAAGGTGATTTCGAAATCGAATATTTTGAAATGGATTTGAATTGAATTGAATATAAAACCAATTTTATTTGAATTGATTAGAAAACGAATTTGATTTGAATTGAATAGAAAACCAATTTGATTTGAATTGATTAGAAAACGAATTTGAATTGAATTGAATATAAAACCAATTTGATTTGAATTGATTAGAAAACGAATTTGAATTGAATTGAATATAAAACCAATTTGATTTGAATTGATTAGAAAACGAATTTGAATTGAATTGAATATAAAACCAATTTGATTTGAATTGATTAGAAAACGAATTTGAATTGAATTGAATATAAAACCAATTTGATTTGAATTGATTAGAAAACAAATTTGATTTGAATTGATTAGAAAACAAATTTGATTTGAATTGAATAGAAAACCAATTTGATTTGAATTGATTAGAAAACGAATTTGAATTGAATTGAATATAAAACCAATTTGATTTGAATTGATTAGAAAACGAATTTGAATTGAATTGAATATAAAACCAATTTGATTTGAATTGATTAGAAAACGAATTTGAATTGAATTGAATATAAAACGATTTCGAAATGAATTGAATATAAAACGATTTCGAATTGAATTGAATAGAAAACGAATCGAATTTAAATTGAATAGAAAACGAAATGAATTCGAATCGAATTAAAATCGATTTGAATTGAAATCAAATAGAAATGAAAGTAAAGGATTTATAATAGAAAATTCAATTTTGATTTGAATTTGAAATGGAAGTTGAAATGTTTTTGAAACAAATTTGAAACTATTTATAAAATTCGTTTTAAATAGTAATCGACGAAATATTTATTATATATTATATATATATATATATAATATAATGGCCTGAATAGAACGCGCCGCGCCGCGGCAGTTCGTGAGTTTCGACCATTTATTTCAAACGGACATTACGGGAGATCCGACCATCGGATTCTCCTAAAACCGGAACCGTTGGGTTCGTATCGAAAAGATCTTTCTAACGAATATTAGAAATTTGAAATCTAACGGTTGGATTTGGAGATACGTCCAAATAAAATTTCGAAAAGGTCGTTGTAAGTGCAGTTCGATGGCCGTTGTTGAAAATCGACTGTACGGGCCTTGATAAAATTATTAAAAATATAAATAATTTGTGTAAAATCATAAGAAATGATTTGAGAGAAATTGGGATGAAAAAACTCCATATTTGAAAAGATAAAAATAGATTTTTATCGAAATGAACTAGTTTTGAACTAAATTTAAAACCCAATTATTTTTAAATAAATAAATTGGATTTAAAAAAGGGGTTTTAAATAATTGGAATTTCTAATATATTTGATTGGATTTGAAATGGGTTTATCGTGAACTGTGTTTTAAATAACACTAGTTGTTTAACCCGATAATAAATAGAATGTGATTTGGGTTTGTTGTGAACTGTGTTTTAAATAACACTAGTTCTTTAACCCAGTAAAAGGAGTTTTAATGAATCTGCAATTAGATTGAAATTCGAATTGATAATCTAAATTATCAAATTTGACAAATAAGCGAGAATGGAGTATCACTAGTTTTGCTCCAAAACGATAGTCAAATCTTTAATTGGATTTGAACGTGAAATGGTAAATAATTTTACTGATAACACCGTGGTGTTAGATATGGAGTATTACCAGTTTTGCTTCATGGGATGAATAGGTTGGGATTGGGAAATAAAATAAATAATTACTTCGGTGTGGTTCGCTAATCTCGACTAGTTTAGGAAACCATAATTTGGTTTGAAACGACATCCAAAGGAAGATTAAAGTATAAATTTTAAAGGATTTATCTTGGATAAAATTAATGGGAACCTTTCCCTAAGAATTGGAATGAGGCATATGTCGTGTTTGTGTAACATTTGTTTTTAATATACGCGGGTTGTTCAGAAAGTCCGGGTTTATACCCATTCTGAATAACCGATTCGACGATATGTCGAAGATGAAGACGGTGGTCGAAGGCCGGAAATCTTCACATCGTTTGGATAATTACTGACGATCCTGATTGGGCTGTACACCCAAGAGGATGGAAATAGTTGGTGGCCGTCCAGACGTACTTGGAGATGGATGGATATGCGAGGAAAGTGCCTCCGGTTTCGTTCAGACCCAGAGCGGACTTGTAAATGGATTGTGTGTCTGACATTGGATTTTATTCTGTGTTGATTGATTTCTATTAAATATACATCTGTTTGGTGGCGGAGAATTTATTCTTTTGCTAACGCCCTTCTCTGAGACGTACGAGCTCAGAGGTTTTATATCGATGGACATCAGTCGCATGGCATGAATTGCCTGTGTGGCACGCTAAGATGTAATGATCAAGGCTTCTGTTGAAAAGCAAAGTCTTGTGGTTGATGAGCAAAGCACAGCCTACGTGGCAGCTTTGTGTATAGCGTGAATTCGTGAGCCTCACACCTCGGTATGAGTCAAAAATGGGATACGGACTGCAGGGAGAGCACGACGTTTCTTTCTAGCTTTGGTGGTGTCAGTGACTTACCAGCCCTGACATTTATATACTTTTCACCTATGTGGTTGTTGGATGAGGCGCCTCGATTTTAGGTCTGTAAGGACCGGGAAACGTGTGTTCAGGAATAAATACTCCTCTAACGTAAGTGAGGACCGGCCCTGAAGCATCCAGGGGTTGCCCAGAGTGCGTAGCCCTCGGACATTTGCTAGAGTGTCTCGAACGCGGAGAGGAGCTTGCCCCTTGCCTCGACTCATGACGGAAATCCAATTTCCAATGAGTGTATTGCGGTTTTAATTGTAGAACTAGTATGGAGACATGATATATGGTACCCATGCCGTCTATGATTTATATTTATGATTGAAATTGTTTTGACACTATAACTTATTATAGTATCAAGTGATTTGTTTTAAACGTACCAAGCATGTTTGGCTATTATAAGGGAAAACCCTATCCTCCGGCTTGCGTTGCATTGTGTGATGGGACCTGGGTCTTATAATAGCTTCATTTTTCGAAAAAGCATTGCGTTGTTTATTGATATGCACTGGTATTCTTGGGAGGAAACCCGCTTCGTGTTATACGGCGTGGTCCCTTGAATTGTTCTCTTTTAAAGTAAAGTTTTAAATAATTGTTTTAGTTCTCACACCAGTCACATGACTGACCTGGAGTTTATTGTTTTAACCTAAACTCTGGGTGCCCCTATTTTCCGCACGGGCAGCTAGTAGTTTTGGTTTTGCAGATTTATATTCACAGGATCCTGGTTTACAGCTGGAATGATATCCGGAAAGCTCTGTATCCGTATATCACCTTCAGTTGTGCTTTGTATTATTTTCCGCTGCTATGTAATTTATTGTAGCCTCTGATATTTATTGAATGTAATTTATTCATTTATACTCTATATATTCTTGTATTTGATGGAATTGTTGTAATAGCAATGAAATGTTCTTCCGTCTGCGTTCCAATTTGTCCTGTTCTCAAACGATCAGGGGTTTCGAACGGTCTAGATCGGTTTAACGACTGATTCAGATCGAGCGAAATTCCTTGCCGTCACAAGAATAGCCCTGCCACGGGACTCGGGTCGCACATTTCAGGACATGTGCATCTAGACAGCAATAAACGATTCGCGACACATACGTGGGGAAAGTCTAGGAACATATACCACTCTAGGTAGTGTGTCCTAGACTAGGGGCATTGTTCGACAGGTAGCATAATCCCTAGTTGGACCTAGGTGGCATAAATCCTGAATCCGAGAAGTACTAGATAAGTCGCATAAACCCTAGTTGAATCCAGGAAGCGCTCGATAAGAAAACCCTAGATTAGATCTAGGTAATAAATAATAGATGTACACCTAAAGGCAACCGCAATTACAGGGATTGGGAACACGTTATCATCTTTATACAGATTACTAGTTAGCATACTAGTTAGGTGGTGCAGAGATATAGAATGGGGTGTGATAGTATATTCGGTTTAAACTATCTTGCTTTGGTTTATATTAGTCTGTTATTCTGGTACTGTCCCATTTTTCTAGTTTACTCCTGTCATGAACTTTATCTTGTTCACATGCTAAAAGCCACTAGACTTACTTAGGCTTTATGTCTGACTCTGTTTTTCTTTCGTCTTCTTTTCTTCCGTCCCCCCCAGGTAGTTAGGGAAGGAATAGCTCTGCTTAGTATGGACTGTTACTCTTTCCAAGCTTAAAGACTCTTGGATATATTGCTTCAGATTCTCTTTTCTGCTACTATGGTTGGCTTATGCTACATTGGGGAATATAAATGTTACTTTTTGCTTCTTTATTTTGTAAGACAGATGATACTATGGTATTGGAAAGCAATTGTTGTACAAACTATTTTATCAATAAAGTAAAATTTTATTTTCCACTGTTTTAATTTTGTCTGTCTTGTAATTTATCTGCATCTTTTACCTTAAATGCTCCGTAGAACCTAGTGCATTCCCTTTGTGAGTGACACTAACGGATGTGGGGTGTTACAATGAAATTTATATATGTGATGAAGTTTTCTTTTATTCTGCTGTTTTAAATTATCTGTCTTGTGATATCTCTGTTTTTGTTTACCTATAACGCTCCACGAAACTTAATGCATTCCCTTTGACAGTGACATTAACGGAGGTGGGGTGTCACATTTGGTATCAAAGTTGAAGGTTACTAAATCAGATAAAAGATTTTGAAAATTGTTTTCAAAAAGATTTTTAAAGAAGCATTTTCAAAAGAAAAGTCTATTTTGAAAGACTTATTCCCTAAATCCATATGAACTATCTTTCAATCCTCTGTTTGAATCTCCTTTTCTTTTCTTTTCAGCATGTCTAGGGAACCTAATCTTCCTGACGACGTACAGATACCAGCTTGGTTTCGTAGGTATCTAGAGGCTACGACACATGCCGTAGGCCAAGCAGACGCTCTTCCCCCAGCTGCAGCCGTTGTTCCTCTTCCTCCGCGTGTAGATGCTTTCTCTAAGATATGTAAGGATTTTCGTGCTATGGGCGAAAAACCATTTCATGAAACTGGGTCTTTTGTAGAAGCTAGGAATTGCCTTAAATAGACGGAGGATTTGTTTGAGATTTTAGAGGTTGATGATCGTAGGAAGATTCTGCTAGCCGTTTGGCAATTGGAAGATGAAGCTTCGTTTTGGTGGGAAGTGACGAATGCAGGACATCCGGTAGAGACTTGGTTTGATTTCTAACAGAGATTCGAGTTGAAGTTTCTTTCTCCAGCAAAAGAGAGCATTCATATGGAAAGGTTTTTTACGCTTAAGCAAGAAAATATGTCTGTCAAGGTATGTCAATAAGTTTAATCAGTTGGCAAGGTTTGGTTTAAAGCTAGTGAATACCCCGCATAAGAAAGCTTTAAGGTTTGCACGGAGATTAAATTAACCTCTTCATGGTTTGTCTTTGTCCATCATTCCTATCGGGGAAACTTTTGAGAAACTCGTTGATATGGCCATAATTCACGAAGAAGATAAAGGGGGAAAGAAGGAGATTAAGGCTGATGAGGTGCAAAACAAGAAAGTGTAACCTAAGAAGGGCGGAAGGAACGATAAAGACCGAGAGAAGAGGAAGTGTCATAATTGTGGTCGTATGTGTCATCTAATGAAAGGTTGTAGGATAAAGAAGAAGACTGGTTGTTTCCAGTGCGGCGAGGCAGGACATTTTATCAGGGATTGCCCGAAGTGTCAAGGGCAAGGACAAGGCCAAAGGGTAGGATCTTCTAGAGGGCAAGTGCATGATCTCACAGCTAGTGTACCTGAAAGAGGTAGGAAAGTTTCTATTGAAGGTTTAATTTTCCTCTTTGAACATCCTATTAGAACTCTTTTCGATTCCGACGCTTCACATTCATTTATATCTGGTTCTATAGTTGAGTCTCTGCACCTTAGTAGTAGTATGGTTTTAGATCCCGTTATTGTCTCAAATCCTATTGAAGGTTCGGCTCATCTGTCTATGATTTGTCGAGATTTGAGAATATCTATATTGGACGTTGAGTTCGAGTGCAACGCTTATGTGCTTGGTTTCATGGGCTATGGGTTGATTCTAGGGATGTATTGGCTAGCCAGGTATGGTGCCATCATAGAATGTGAAAGGAGGGTAGTTAGACTTTTGACTTGCCTTGGTAAGACCCTCGAGATCTCTTGTGACCCTAAGGGTTCTGTTATGCTAACCTCTAGAATCTCTTGACACATCTATCGATGATTTACGATCTATTCGAGTAGTCCATGAGTATCCTGATGTTTTTGAAGAGGTTAGGGGTTTAACCCCGAAGCGCGAGATTGATTTCCATATATATTTGTTGGACAATGCAAAGCCAGTTGCATTTCCTGTGCGCCACATGGCTCCGAGAGAGAGAAGGGAGCTTAGTAAACAAGTAGGGAGATACTTAGGAAAGGGTTTATTAGGCGATGCATTTTGGAATGGGGTACTCCAGTAGTTTTTGCAACAAAGGCTGATGGTTTGCTTCGCTTATGTGTGAATTATAGGGAGCTGAATAAGCTCACTAAGAAAAATAGACACCCGCTTCCGAGGATAGATGATTTGTTTGACCAGATTGTTGGTGCATCAGTTTTCTCCCAGTTTGATTTAGCCATAGGGTTTCATTAGCTAAGAGTTGCTGCGGATAGTATAGACAAGACTTCTTTTAGAACTCCAGTTGGTTTCTTTGAGTGGCTCGTCATGCCTTTTGGTTTGACGACTGCACCCGCCTATTTTGTGGATTGGATGAGTACGGTGTTTTGGGAGTTTCTAAATAAAATTTTTGTGGTCTTTGTTGATGACATCTTGATTTTCTCGAAGAGCGAGGAAGAGCATGCCTTACATTTGAGGGAAGTTACGGAGACCCTCCGTGCACATTAGCTTAAGGCAAAATTCTCTAAATGCCATTTTTGGAGAAAAGAGGTAAGGTTCTTAGGGCATGTGGTCTCTAAGGAAGAGACAGCTGTAGATCCCGCAAAGGTAGTTACAGTACAAGATTGGAAGATCCCAAGAAATGCAACATAAGTAAGGAGTTTCCTTGGTTTGGCGGGCTATTACAGAAAGTTTATTAAGGACTTTGCAAAGATATCAACCCCGCTCACTAGATTAACAAAGAAGAATCTTACCTTTCCTTGGGATGTTGATTGTGACGATGCTTTTCAGCGATCGAAAAGGTCTTTGACAACAGCCGCAGTTTCGATTTTGCCTGATGGGAACTGAATGTTTATAATATACACCAATGCATGTGGTACAAGGCTTGGTGCTATTTTGATGCAAGAGGGAAGGGTGATATGTTACGGTGGAAGATAGTTGAATGTCCACGAGAAGAACTACCCTACCCATGATGTAGATTTAGCTTCTATATTATTTGCACTTAAGTCTTGGTGCCACTACTTGCTTGAAAAAAGTTTCAGTTGTATATAGATCATAAATCTTTGAAGTATGTGTTCTCACAAAAGGATCTAAATTTAAGACAACAAAGATGGATGGAGTTTCTAGCATCATATGACTTTGAGATTTCTTATACCCCTGGTACAGGTAACGTAGTGGCGGATGCCTTGAGTAGAAAAAGATTGGCCTTAAGTCCATTGTTTGTAGAGAGGGAGGGTTTGGAGTATATATCAACCTTTGACTTTAGACCTTCTACCGAGTTTGTACCTGGTTTATTGGCATTATTGGAAGTGCGACCTACACTTTTGGATCGGATAGGAGCTTCACAAAGAGAGGAACCTTAGATATTAGACATATTGGATAAGCTTAGTAAAGGGGAGACTTCCAGTCACCTCAGTAGATATTCCGTAGATAGTAAAGGGTGGTTACGGCGTGTGTAACGACCCGGAAATTTGGGATCTTGGTTATCCGATATATGACACATATCGACCATCCAAGGATCGAAAATAACCGAGTAGTTAATGAAAGAAATTAAAGGGTGAGGAAAGATTAGATAGAACTTAGAACATAAGAAGAAGAAGAACACAACATCAGAGTAACACGAACCTCACAGCGGAACGAATAACATATAACAGATAACATAACTTCGAAATATACATCTGTACTTGAATATACATCATTGTCATAGTACAACACTTACAACACAGAGGAATAATAATAGCTACATAATCCTGAAGCCTCCTGCTCTAGCTCTTCAAGTATCTGTCAATCCCGACCACTTGACTGCCCGTACAAAATTGGGCACCCAAGAGCTTAGGGAAAACAAAACAAAATAAACTCTAGGTCAGTCATGGGACTGGTATGAGTAAAACAGTTTCAAAACAGTTTGAACAAGTAAACGACATCTCATAGGACCACGCCGTATAACGGAACGGGTTTTTCCCTTATGAGAATCCAAAATATCTTTATATCAAAAACCCTTTGATATTATAATAATGTCTATCAACCACAATATAATAATTATCTAGCAGAAACGCTTCCATTTCACGTACTACATATATAGTATACAATCAAAACCACAAACACGTATTGGGTAATGGATTTCCAACTATGACAAGGTATGGAACCACCTCTCGCTAGTGTACCTCTAGAAAGGAATACACTAGGTTCAACAAGAACATCTTGCAACCCGGCCATACATGACCGTCCACTCATTTCGCTTGAGTGTATCGAATGTATATCACCATCGGTTGGGATCAGCAACCGTTTCCCGAATAGGAAAGCATCAACAATAGATTTTTAGAAGTAAATGAAACTCTAGATCAGGTGATTATACAGCCTAATAGGTGCGACCTACATAGCTATGCTGCCTGCCCGATTTTTGTCATTTACCGGTTGATGAGGCTTGAGGTTACGCTTTATCATCACATCAGATTCACTTCGAATGCCACATTGTCAGATCCATCAAAAATCACTAATTTGACGTCTACAACCATACATTACGTGTCAGCTAAAAGAAGTTTCCTTCTCCGCTTCCACTCTTGGTACGGTTGAAGAAATTAATGTACGTGACCTTTCTGGAAATACTCTGTTAGACATTCATCAATACAAGTCATCTAGGAACAGGATGAACCGAAGGCACTATTCAGTACATCCATCTTAGGCACTATTATCTAAGACTTATACAATAGCCCTTGCACTTTACTCCATCTTCAATTTTCTTTGGCATATATGATTCGCAACGCTTATGCCAATACAGAGTGGTTCTTTGGATAATAATCCAGTCGGTCTCTCCATATTGACAACGATGGTCAAAACTTCGATAGTCTGTGATTTAACTATCAAATAAAAACAAGTGTTTCGATAGTCGAGGATTTAACTATCGAAGAAAACAAGTGTTCATCCAATTATCAAACAATCACTGAGCCCTTAATTAATATTCCATTAATTAAATCACTCCTCTATTTCTTTATCAATATTTGTTAACCAAATATTTTCAATAATCATATTGGCCTTTTACGTTACTTGGAAAACATTTCCGAATATCGCCTTCCTTTATTTTCTAAACTTTAGAAAATATATGCTATTTATAATTGGAAAATATTCCAATTACTTATCTCTTTTCTGATCCCGTTTATTTCTATACTTAGGAAATATTCTTTATTATATTTCCAAGCTTACACTTATTTGGGTTAAAACGGATGTTGTGTAAAACATCGTTACAACAACCCAAATACTATATTCAACTAACTCTTATCCAAAATTGATTTTCGAGCCTGAAATCTTACTATTTATTTGTCAATAATGAAATCAATCAAGTTGGATTATAACTACCTCTCAGACCTTGACTGAATAACATTTATAACATCAAAATAGATATGACTACTTACTCGAATAATCAGTACCATACAACTACTTATTCACTTTTAAACACGTATATACTTTCTCTTTCTATTTTTACTAGATTTTATTCTTATACTTCCTTACGAACCCCCGGATTCTATTTACGAACCCCCTTCTTTTACAAGTTTACGTGATTATAACAGTGGTGTTATAATCTCCTGCATCCGAAATATATTATCTTTAATATGACTTTTATTTCCTAACTCGAATAATCTAACGATCAACTAATTTATTAACTCCTATTCGGTTAACTCTAAGCTATAACTCTTATTCGATGAACTTTTATTCTATTTAACTCTTACTGGATTAACTCTTATTCGAATAACTTATTAGAATAACTTGTATTTGATTAACTTACTTCGAATATCTACTATTCGATTATCTCACTTCGAATATCTATTATTCGATTATCTCACTTCGAATATCTATTATTCGATTAACTCCTTCGATTAACTAAAATCGATTAACTCATCTCGAATATTTCTGATTCGATTAACTCACTTCTTTGAATAAACTAATATTCGATAACTAGTACTCGACTAACTCTAACTCGGTTAACTCTACTGATTAATTCTAACTGATTACTTCTAACTGGATAACCCTTACTGGTTAACTCTACTGATTAATTCTAACTGATTACTTCTAACTGGATAACCCTAACTAGTTAACTCTAATGGTTTAACCTAACTGGTTAACTCAAATGGTTTAACCTAACTGGTTAACTCAAATGGTTTAACCTAACTGGTTAACTCTTTATCCTTATTCAGTTTCAAACATCGATGTTGAAATCGATTCTTACTCCTTTATATAAGTCCTAACTTATATATTCCATTTATCAAATGATAATATTTAACTTAATTTATAAATCTCATTTATAAATCAATCTGCTCCTTTTATCTGTTTACTTCTTCATATATAAGTTCAGACTTATATATATACACATATCTATTTATCCAAGGATAAATATTTTCTTTATAATCTATTTGTTTTCTAAACAAATATTTCCTTTATAACCCTATTTGTTTTCTTGAACAAATATTTCCCTTTTTATTTTATTTGCAAAAATAGTTTGCAAATATTCCCTTTAAAACCTCTTATTTATTCCTTATTAAATATCTTCTTTAATGACTTAGTTCTAAGTGTTTCCTTTATTACCTTATTTATTTATTCTAAGTATTTCATCTAAAAACATCTTATTTAAAACTTATTCAATTTCCTAAGTCAATATCCTTGTTTAACTTATTCAATTCCTAAGTTAATATCCTTCGTTTAACTTAGTAAATTTCTAAGCTAATATCTCTTTATCTTAACCTATTACTTTAACAAATAAATAATCCATTAATCGTATCTTATTTATTTAACAAATAAATATCTCATTATATTAGCCTATTTATTTTCTAAGTAATCCACTTTATAAATATTCTATTTATAAAGATTTCCTTCATTTATAATTCCCACTTAAACGTATTTCATATTTATAAATATTCCATTTATAAATATTCCTATTTATAAATATTCTATTTATAAATATTCTCTTTTATAAAATCCTCTAATTTTATAAATATTCTCTTTTCTAATTCACTTTGACAAATTCTCCTTTTCTCTAAATCCCGGTATGTTATGGTGTTTAACATATCAAATTATGATGTCCAATATCGTCCATACACACACAATCAACAACAGGTTATAATTCATATCATATATCGAAATAAATGAAAAACAATAAAATAGCTGTTGAGGAATCCAGTCGGATTCCTCCAACCTGTTTCCCTACATCCACAGATGTTACACAATAAAATCAACATCACTTTCAGTTCCATATGATATATTCTGATAAACAGAAACAATATACAAATTCAACTAACTGACTAGCAGTTCAATCAAACAGTCAACACACAGTCAATCAGCCAATATTTAACAGTTCTAAAAATACAACATGAAATCATAAACTGGTCAGAGTTAGTGAGAATTACTCACATTTGCAGTTCATCGTTAAAGAACGATAAACTGTTTGTTTGGTTTGAATCAAACAATTTATTTCACCATAAATTCAAACGAGCGCCAATCCACTTCCGGTCAGTCTCATTGTGTTGCTCCCGTCCATAAGATCATAATGCAACAAACAATTTGTAAAAATGATGATGTATGAGAGAGATATCGTGTTAACAAGTTATATATATATATATATTATAACTTAAATAAACTTAATAAAATTTATAGTTGGGCCTCACCCCTCTTTTCCCGGACCAGTTAAAATCCAACCTGCATCCTTTAAGTTCTTCTCCCCCAAATTGCTTGGCTCCAGGAAATCCACGCACCAGTCCTCCCATTACCACTCCCTTCACCGATGCAAACACCTTCACCCTTCCACCGAAACCCAAACCAAATACACAAAAGTTTATCTCTTCAACTCCTCAACATCCCCAACTCCATTACGTCGGACTCGAACACTCACTGATATCCGCGACAACGAGCTGCTATAGGGACCTCATCAACCAGAATTTTTAACCGCACTACACATTTCTTCATGAAATCTCCAACAACCACTTCCGTTCAACTCCTTTTTCAATTCTCTTTCCGCTCACACCATAAATGGACACCCGCTCGCTTCCAACGAAATGCGACTCCAGGCTTCTCGCGTGATTGTACAACGTCGAACACTCCTAACTAGTACCGCACTTCACCAAAAGTTCACCAGTGAAGCTACTCTTCCTCACGAGCCTCAAACCAAAATCAAAAACCCGAATCAAAGCCTGAAATACTCGATTCCTGGAACCCTAGTTCCACTGTAGGAACTCGACAAACCCAAGATTCCGATCGCACCTTGTATGAACTACTCAGAAATGAAGCTTATACTAATCTCAACTGATATATATATATATGTTATATAAGTTATAGGAATTTATTTTCATTTCTATTGATTTTTCTTGTGTTGCGTTTTGGGTTCTTAGCAAAAGAAGTGGCGGCCTGAGGATTTGGTTTTATAGAGGGCACGAAAACTTTGTGTGGTTGAAAAAGTTAGGATGTGGCACCTTGAATGTTCACACAATTTGTTTAGATATTTTATATATTTTTATTTTCGCTTTCTAAAAGTTCATGCGATCACACACGATACCCAAAAATCACGAAACTGGACATGTAGCTAGAGTTCGACATTACGATCCCAACGAAACTGGTTTCGTCGAATTCTGACTCTGTTTGCTCACACAACGTATTTTTAACCGCCAAAATTCTAACTGTTTTTCACTCTAAAAATCCGTATGGCCACACACCGACTTCAAAAATCACGGAAATTGAACTCTAGCAATAATGTAATATTGCGGATCCAATAAAATTAGTTTCGTCGAATTCCGACTTCGTTTGCAAAAGTGACTTATTTTTACAGCTCTGAATAACCCATTTAAATATATAAATATGTTTAAATTAAATTAAATTAAATATAAATAAATTTGTATTATCGTATATATTCACAGTGGAATACCATATAGCTCTAGAATATTCTTATATGAATTTCTAACTCGATATTCACTTCTGGGTCAACCCGATATTCGATTTATATTGAAATTTCTTTTTAAAATATAAATAATTCCTTTATAAATTATAAAGGAATTCCACGGTGACTTTTCTAAAATTTGATTTGAACATAAATCAAAATCTAAACGACGAAATCTCGATTTTTCTCTTCCACTAGAAAGATATACTCCACCGGCTCCACACGTTTCTTGTTTCATAGAAATCCGATTTAAAACGAATCCTGTACATTCAGTTGAAGTTCAAATCGCCAAATTACGAACTGCAACGCCATTTCAAGCTCGATTATAATTATATTATAATTTATATGTTCAACGATCGTTATTTAAATATATTCATTATCGTAATTCAATTCTAAACTGAATTACATCTTTTGAATTGACCAATTCACACCATATCACCATTTCAACCAATTCTGATTATTTCAGAATTAAATATATTATTTAATTTATTATTTTAATGAAATATTCACCATTATTTAATTCCACGACCATTAAATCCTTTTAACCACCTTTCAAATAATTAAATAAATAAATTATTATACCGCTGGAAATGCGGGTCATTACAGCGTGATGGAAGGCTTTGTGTTCCGCTAGTTAGAAATTTGTTTGAGATGGTCCTTGAGGAAGCACACCATTCTAAGATGACTATACATATCGGTGGTGAAAAGATGTACAAAGATATGAAAAGGGTTTTCTTTTGGGCTAGGATGAAGAAAGACGTAGCAGATTTTGTTTCTAGATGTCTGGTTTGCTAGCAAATCAAAGCTGAGCAAAAGTAACCTAGTGTTTTGCTTCATCCTTTAGAAGTCCCACAGTGGAAATAGGAAAGTGTTTCTATGGATTTCATTGACGGATTTCCTAGATCAAGAAAAGTCAATACCAGTATTTGGGTGGTGGTAGATAGACTTAGTAAGAGCGCTCATTTCATTCCCGTTAGAAGTAAAAGGACAACATCATGGTTGGCATCGGTTTATCTTCGAGAGATAGTTCGTCTACATGGAATACCTTCTAGTATTGTAAGTGATCATGATCCCATATTCACTAGTGAGTTTTGGAAAAGCCTACAAGAGTCTGTAGGTACGTAGTTGTGTTTAAGCACTGCCTATCACCCTCAAACCGATGGACAGACAGAAAGGGTGAATAGAGTTCTTGAGGACCTTTTAAGATTGTGTATCCTAGACTTTGAAGGGACATGGGAAGAGCATCTTCCATTAGTGGAGTTTGCGTACAACAACAGTTATCAAGCTAGTATTGGCATGACAGTCTTTGAATCTTTATATGGACGACCATGCCGATCACCAACTTATTGGTGGGAATCTACGGATAAGCTTTTACTTGGGACTGAGATGATTAGGGAAACCTTAGAAAAGATATATTTGATTCGAAGACGCATGATGACGGCTCAGGATACAAAGAAGTCTTATGCAGATAAAAAAGAACCGATCTTGAGTTTGAGATAGGAGACATGGTTTTCATCAAAGTTCCACCTTGAGGAATGTGGTACGTTTTGGATCTGTAGGGAAATTGGCACCAAGGTTTGTAGGGTCATTTCCCATAATAGAGAGGGACTGGTCAAATGGCTCATAGATTAAAGTTACCCGAAAGACTGGCCGGTGTTCATGATGTTTTTCATGTTTCTCAATCACGGAAGTGCTTGCATGGTACCGCGAAAGTATTTGAGCCGGGTATACTTAAGGAAGTGGAAGTAGAGCGAGGGGCGACAGTGAGACGGGTTCCTACCCGCATTCTTGGAACAGAGATTAAGAAGTTACGCAACCATGAAGTCAAGTTGGTAAAAGTTTAGTGGGGAGATGATCAAGAAGATGCGACTTGGGAGACTGAAGACAAGATACACATCGTACCCTTTTCTTTTTGAGGTTATATCCTTAAATTCTTCTTCCAAACATTTTGTTCATGCTTGTTTCTATCATTGAATATATCCTCTCGATCATATCTTTGATCCTTAGGAAGATGCCAATGAATGTGAACATGTGTTTGAGACATGTTATGTTTGAAGGATGCAAGTGGTTGCTAGTGGTTGCTCGTGGATGCATATGCACACACTAGGCACTAGATCGGCTCAATCACTATCATATTGCACATGGATGCATGTGCATATTTTTTTTTTGGATGTAATTGGATGTGTTATCACATGGATGTTGCATTTGAGTGAATGATTGTGCACGCATATAGTATTAACATGATACATTAGGATTATTTGCATATATATTGGACTCATAACACTAACATAATTTGCATTAAGGAGGTCAACTAAATCAATGGACTGCCTGGCCTTTCGCATTAGAATTAGGGACATATACAAACATTTATGCAAATGTTTATATAAGCATTAGAAACCTTTTAAGGACAATGGATGCCCGTGGTTGATGGATGAGTAGATGGATGATGGATGTTAGGACATACATTCTTCTTAACTTGGAGATTTCGAGGACGAAATCCTTTAAGTAGGGTGGAATGTAACACCCTGTAATTTTAAAGAACTTTAAAATAATAAATTAAAGAATCCTTAATTTAATAGAGGGAATTAAGTAAAACGGGCTGCACCATTGCATTCGTCTCGAAATTCTTCTTGGGAAAGACTTCGAGTTTGCATAAAACGGACATCGTATAAAGAAGTTATGGAGCCTAGAAGTTTATACATATAAACAGAATAAATAAATTAAAATTAAAAATTCAAATCAAAATCCAGAAGTGGGAAAAGTAGGTGGGAGTGTCGTCCTCACTATAGGGGTGTCGACATCTATGTCGACCCCCTCCCCAGATCTGGGCCAGATTCAGCTATTTGTATGCGGACTTGTTTTCTGACCTAATTCGTTGAACCTTGGCTATAAATATACCCCATTTTCATTGTTTTGCTCACCTACAACAATGGCGACGCCATGACGCTTCTCCAACTTAGATTGAATTAGCTTATTCTTCTTCAACAACTAAAGTTAAGATTATGCAAGGATCAGATCTACAACAACAACAAATTCTCTTTTCATAGATCCAATCTCTGTGAGTTCATGTTATTTTTAGATTTAAATAACTAATAAGTAATCCTGACATGTTTATAAATTGGATCTAAGCCTATGCCTGGTAATAAGTAGAATTATATCAGATCTACCTTTGCCTATACACCAGATCCATAATTATCATATGCCTATCTTATTATTGTGATCAATTTTATCATCTTATGCTTATTTTATTATTATGCCTATTCTTGTTCTCTTCCCTTCCTCTTTCCCTTTTTATTTTTATAAGCCTAGGCTACCTTCGAGCCTAGGCCAAATCTCGTAGAGATGTACGAGAGAACGAAACTGGGGAATGTTGGGAAATTTGGGGAATAACCTACGTTTGGGTAATTGGGGCATAACTTATGTTTGGGATTGTGGGCATAATGTGGATTGGGAATTTTGGGTAATTGGCATATGTTCTGATCTAAGACTTAAATTGGCACAAACTCCAATGAGCATTAAAGATTGGCTAAGAATAAATATTCCAAAAAACCTGAGGTCAGATTTCACTTGTGGAAGAAGTCTTCCCGGAACTGCCTAGCATAACCAACAACCACAAGTGATGTATCTTATTTGAGAGGTTGAGGGCATAACTACGCGATGCTTAGACAAGAGATTAAGTCTAGCTTGTGGTAGACGTCTGCCCAGAACCGCCCGGCATATCCGGCAACCAAAAGTATTGACTTAATGTGGGAGGTCTGTGCATTAATAAATAATTAATGCTTAAGTAAGATAAAGCCTTTGTGACACATGGACATGTTGTTTGAGTAAGTGGGAGGGGTTAAGTTAACTTGGGTGGATAAACAAACTTAACCAATATATGTGGAGTTATGCAAAAGAGACAGGCGTACCCTGAGGAAATCCTAGTAGTAGGGGGATGAAAGCCTAGGGGTGGTTTGTATCATTTGTGTGGACCCTTAAAAGTAAGTAACCCATCTAGGTATCAAACGAGTATCCTGAACTAGGTCAGGGTCTAGGCACGCTTACTGAGTTGATTGTAAGAGGTCAAAAGAGCGAGGGTGTTGGCAGCGCAGGTTCCGATGGGGCATCTTCGTGCATGGTCCTGGATTTGGTAGAGGAAGAATAAGACGTTGTGACATCAATAGGTACAAGTTGTGCAATCTAGTTGTATCGAGTTGCCACTTTAGAGAGTGATACATCCAATTATTAGGCCAGCGCAGGTATCTATAAGTTAGGTAGCCGATCGATTGGGGGTAGTTTGGGTACATCTAGTATTTTTAGGAGCGCGTTGGCTACCTGTTATTGTATGGGGTGGAAACCTCTCACTAGAAGTACACCTAAGGCTACCATCTTTGGGTTGGGATCATCTTGTTATGTAGTACTAGTATTGGTGCAGATAAAAACAGAGAGACAGGGAAATATAGAAAAAGAAGGATATTAGAGAAGCGCGATAGACATTCTATCATGTTTACCTTGCTACACCTACCTTATGTCATTGTTATCTCTTTCATCTAGTTTATATGCTTGTCATGATGATTTTATTTGTTTACATGCTAAAAGTCACTGGACTCACCAGGCTTTATGTCTGACCCATTTTGTTTTGCCTCTTTTCTTTCCTTTTCCCCCTGGTTCTCAGGGTGGGAATACTCAAGTTTGATCTAGACTCTTCTTTCTTGCTTGGAGTTGCTTAAATGTACGGCTTAGTTCTACATCTATTCCTCTATGGCTACGTTTTGAGGATTATGCTCTGTTATGCTTTATTATGCTCTTTTATGTACTCTGATGATTTGATACAAGGCAGAACTTTATGGTGTAATAAGTTTTGGTATTCTAGACATATCTTGTAAAAGTTGGTTTGGACCACGAAGTTTATTTATGTGATGAAGTTTTCTTTTATTCCGCTGTTCTAAATTATATGTCTTGTGATATCTCTGTTTCTATTTACCTATAACGCTCCCCGAAACTTAATGCATTCCCTTTGAGTGTGAAATTAACGGACATGGGGTGTCACAGAATAGGATCGGTATCGTCAAAGGCGACCAAGCAACGACGAGAGCATGCTATCTCACATAATGGAAGAACGTGCGCAACAAGATGAAAGGCAAGATAGTGCCTCTATATTCCAGTGCCAAGACCACCTCTGCATAGCAATCAAAGGTGTCGGAGGCCTGTCTCAAATACTACTGTCTTTCTGACAATCTCAATCCAAGGAAAGATGAAGAACCTTAGTGTGAGAGGGCTACCTAGGTAGAACCAACAGTGGATGTTCCGATCAACCCCGTTGACCAGACAAAGGTTTTGATAGTATAATCGCAACTCCACCCAACAATAAAGGTAGAGCTTATGGAATTCTTAAGGGCCAATCTCAATGTATTCGCTTGAACCAACTCTGATGTGTGCGATGTCGACCCAGGAGTTGCTTGCCACATGCTCAGTATTGACCCAAAGCATCTTCCCGTCAAGCAAAAGCGTTGAATCTTGGGAACTGAAAGATCAACTGCAATTAAAAAGGAGTTGGATACCCTACTTGATAATGGCTTTATCCACGACTCTTCCCCAAATTGGTCTCCAAACCAGTCTTGGTCAACAAAGAAAATGGTAAGTGGCGAGCGTATGTTGACTACTCAGACTTGAACAAAGCCTGCCCAAAGGACATCTTCTCACTTCCATAGATCGACTAGCTTGTTAATTCAACTGGCGGCTACCAGCTCCTCTCCTTCATGGATGCGTACTCAGCTATAATCAGATTCCAGTGTACCTTCCAGATCAGGATCACACTCCTTCATAACCAACCTTGTATCTACTGCTATGTTGTCCTGCCCTTTGGTCTCAAGAATGTTGGAGCCACCTATCAACGAATGATCAACCACATGTTGAAGGACCAGATCAGGAGATCCATGGAAGTTTACATGGACGATATGCTCATGAAAATGAGGATATCGAATGACCACATCAACGACCTCATCCAGATGTTCGGTGTCCTTCGTAGATATGGCATGAAACTCAGTCCCTTAAAATTCTCTTACGACGTTGCATCCACTACAACAAATATGCTTATTGAAAGCATTGAAAAAACGCTGTTATATCCTTTTACATCGTTTTGATGAACTTTGTCTACCAACACGTTGTTATAGACCATGGAAACATCACAAGCAAAACGCTGTAGAAAGAAAACATACTACAGCGTTTCAATTGATGTTATTGTTATGTTTGTACAACATTTTATATTATTTCAGAAATTTTGCTATCTTCCCTTTTCTACAACGTTTTGCCACATACCACAACATTTTTGGAAGTTTACATATTCTTTACTATCACAGCCTTTTGCCACATATCACAGCATTTCTGGAAGTTTACATGTTCTTTACCATCACAGCGTTTTGCCACATATCAGACCATTTTTTTTTACATCTATCACAACATTTACACATTGTAGTATCAAAATATTCATGCACATACATATCAACAGCATGTAAATATATATCAACCAACTAATTATATTACAAAATATTCATACACAAAGATCACATCATCAATAAACCACGTTTACATAATTTCCATAAACAAAAATAACACCATAAACTAAATTTACACAATATTCGTCAAACAAAGTCACGATATCTATAAATAAATAAAAAAATCCATAAAACAAGTTTGCATTGAATACCAGCAAAATTAACAACTAAAAATTACCTCTTTCTCCATAATCAGCTACCATAAGTCTTATTGTTGAGGGATATTCAGAAGCATCAAACGATATTCCGATTATAGCTGAATGCACAACGATGCTCATCTCCAATACCTATACACATGTGTTCATGTTAACATTTGGCTATGTTTACACATTAACAAGAAAAAACAATGCTCGACAATAAGAAAAAAAATACAAGGAACAAGTTGAAGAATACTTAGTTAATTTTTAATTATTTCTATTATTATTATAGAATACTTGGTAATATTTTATATTTTTATATACTTAGTTAACTTTTATAAACTAAACTTCTTAATTTTTATAAGAGTAGTAAACTTAGTTAACTTTTTATATTAGTTAGTTAATTTTGTAATACTTATTTAATTTTTAATTACTGCTATTATTATTATATAATACTTGATAATATTTTAAATTTTTATATACTTAGTTAATTAGTTTTAACTAAACTTCTTAATTTTTATAAAATTAGTAAACTTAGTTAATTTTTTATAATAGTTAGTTAATTTTTATAATACATAGTTAATTTTTAATTATTGCTATAAAATTAGTAAACTAAGCTCAAGGCATGTCTCATTAACAAAAGGGCCATAAGCTGCACAAGAAAAACAAGTAATAAGTTGGCATCGCATAAAACCAATCGGTCGATAAAAAGGAAAACTAGAAACAACAGCAAATTTCAGATATCTAAAACTATTTTCAAACGCCTGACCTGATTCAAACGTCTGGAAATAAGTTCCAGACATCTGAAATGGATTTCGGCCAATAACCTGAGACCATTTCAAACGTCTGAACTTTATTTTAGACGTCTGAAAATGTTATCGGGCAATTCCTAGGCTTGGTACAGACGTCTCAAATTTATTTCAGACGTCTGAAAATGTTCTTGGGCAATTCCTAGGTTTGGTACAGACGTCTGAAACTTATTTCAGATGTCTGACAGTTTTGTTATTGCTTTCTAGTGGGCTTTGATATGTATACCTGCTAATGAAGTGCATACTAAACATTATGTCTGTTCATGCTGCTATAAGGTACATACCTTCTTGATTGAATGCATTCGACTATACATTCCAGCATACTTGATACCAGCAATTGTTAACCGACCAAAAAATAAATAAATCGGAATATTGTATTCCTAGTAGACATATATCTATGTATTAAGTTGTAATCACTTGCTGTTCAATGACATTGATTTGTTCAAGAAACAGGGAAAAACTATCACTTTATCAGCATGCAAGACTGACCCTTTGAGGTTGAATTCATTTAATAAAATACATTAATACCCGGCCAAGAATTCATCAAACCTGATTGTGTAAATCTAATACCATACCTTTTGCTGATAATTCCCTTATTTCTGAATGGTTAAAATACTACGCTCTCCATCTTGCAAAGAAGCATTGGACGATAAGGAAAGAGTGGCGTGCAATGCTCTCCATCTTTCTAATGTCCAAGAAGCAATCAGCTATGACATTCAATGTGCAGTATATATGAGAGACTAAAAAATCTTAATGGTATGGGTGCACATGTTGTCAATATTATGTTCTTATTTATATGTTGAAATGGATCAACTGATGTAAATATTTTCAATACAAAATAAAACAGAACTTTATTTCTTTGTGAAAGAGTGATTATCGTATAATAAGGAGAGCAAACAGAACTTCTTATGCTCTCCATCTACGTGACTGTCCAATTACTTTGGTGAAAGAGTGATCGTCTACATTGTAGCTCCCATAAAACCTTAGAGCCTATTTATATATAGATGTTTATATAAATCAAGTAACTTGTTTGAGCATAAAATGATTGTAAATAAGATGATGTAAATTATTGTTGGTTTAGTCGGAGGCAATTTCCCAGTAGGTCCACTGTTTGTTTCCTGCAAAACACATTCATAGACAATAAAAATAAGTAACAGAGTAGCGATGAATTCGTAAATAGAAAGAACTTCTAGTTTAACAAAAAGTTTCAAAACTAGATAACTTCTTATTGGAGATGAGATGAGATAATAAGAATTTTTTGAAGAAAATATAACCACTTGTTTTATTCTTTTGTTTTCTATCAGCAATATCAGCATGCCCAGAAAAGGTTATCCACACAAACAGACAATGAAATGCAACGGAAAATCAAATAGGTTGCTAACCTCTACCAATGTTTGATCGAATGCAACAAGCATATTATCCTAGGAAACACATAAGAGGAGAAGGTTGGAGAATAAATTTTAAGGCTAGAAATGCAAATTATTCTCATGCTATTGGATTATTCACATGCTTATGGAAAATACCAGTTTGAATTTGACATCTGATGGACCTGCTTAATTGTCTATGAATGTGTTTTGTAGATTTGTTACTAGTTTTTCAATGGGAAACAAACCAGACTGTAATGCTATCAGTTTTTCAATGGTATCAGTTAGTGTAATATAATCAATTTAAAACCAGTTTTGCAGATTTTGTATCAAATATATAATCAGTTAGTGTAACATAAGCATAACATGGAAAATACCAGTTTGAATCAAATATATAATCAGTAATAGAGTAGCGATGAATTCGATCAAACAAGACTGTTATACTATCAAATCTGTAAATATATAATCAAACATATTATCAAATCTGTAAATATTAGCAGTAAATATATAACTAGTGATGTCTATTGGATTATTCGCATGCTTATGGAAAATACCAGTTTGAATCTAAATTTTTTTAGTACCACTTACATCCGTGTTATACTTAGTGATGCATATCACCTGTTTTTGTCTCCTAGTTGTATTACTGTTACACGAGTTAATTTTTCACAATAACATCTTATTAAAGCTGCAAACATTTTTGAACTTCTTGTACAACCAACCATGAAGTATAGTTATATGTGTCGGTCTAATAACTGGAAAACAAAGAAATAAATAAATCAGCTAGCTAGATCCTCAATTAATTAGTAACATCTAGCTGATGGGTATAAGTATGCATGAGTGTCAACCCAATCCATTTCATAAATTGGTGAATAAGGAACCATAATTAAGCCGCAACAAAATTTGAGCCTCAAAACAAACCAACCAACCATTTTGTATTTCACTCAAAAAACAAAATTAAACTAAACCTTTCATATACGGTCAAAGGAAATTAGAGTAAAACGCTAAACATGCGTTGCTTATGTGTCAAATATTCAACAAGAATTATAACATTGAAAACCATCTTTAAAATAGAAAGTTAGAAATTGTGTGTCCACAACTGCACATATAAACACACATCTATATATATGGATGGAAAAAACCAATATTTTGAAAATTATGTTGTTTATACTTCTGATGTTGTTTTGTTTATTTTATAGTTTTCCAATGGGATCGATCGTCATTACTACTAATGGAACAGATATTCATTGATCTTACAGAATTTGACAACTAAAAGCAAGACTGTAATACTATCAAATCTATAAATATATAAGTATTATTGTACATATTATCAAACTTGTATATATAAGTATCCAATTTAAAAAACAAAATCTTATATATATTCATCTTCTTTGATATACCTTACGATCCGGTACATACTGCATTCAAACAGGGCCGGTGCTAGAACTTTTGGTACCTAAAGCAAAAAACAAAAATGAGGCCCTTCTACAGATTCTTGTTTTGACATTTTAAAACACTGTAAAACAAAGTAACGATTATTGTAACAAATTAAAAAAATTATGAATGTCTAATCTATTAGTTATAATTTTTTATAAATATTTTTCATGATAATTTGAAGCAAAAAAAAAACTTTTTAACTAGTCAACTAGACTAAAATCCTTTAACCATTATTCCCTACGAAAATAAAGTTATTTATCGACTAGTTGTACATTAAATAACCATTAAAAAAATTCACTAGCTACTACCAGTTTCCATCATTAAATGTTGAAACAATAAATTAATCCTTAGATTGATATACAAACAACAACCCTAAAAATAAAAAATAAGAGCAAAATTGGATTTGCACATGAGACTCAACATAGATATTGTTTTTCATAATTTGAATAATTTCGATTTACGATTCATGCTTAGGAAGTAAGCCAAAACAATTATATGTTTAAAACACAAAAATCTGATTATCTAAATAAAATGGGAGAATACACTGTTCATAGATGACAAATGCTGCTTAGGTGCCGTAGATAAACAACAAAACAAAAACATTGGTGATTGTTGCGGACTACTTTAAACATGTATAATTAAATACTTAAAACTTAAAACATAAAATGAAATTATCATAATTACTCACCTAATGTCCTTCGGTTTCTAAGTTCAACTGAAAATACTTTTAGCCTGTCATGCCCGGTGCTTGCTTTCCAAGTTGCAACGCCTGATTGGAGAACCCGGATTCAGATTGCCGCCGTCTGGAGATCAGAGATGGTTTCGTTTTTCGATTTCGTGATTTTGTGATTTGTTATACCGCGGATTTGCAAATCGTGGTTTTTTCTTCCTCCGTAGAGGAAAGGAATCAACTTATGCGGCGGTGCCCTAGTTTATTGGTGCCCTAAGACGTGGCTTTTCTCACTTGAGCCAAGGGTCGGGCTTGCATTCAAATAACTAGTATAGTTATTTTCTTGTTACATGTCATATATTCGTAAAAACTGTAAAAATAATATTTCACTCAAATTCATATAGCTCAAAATTTTCACAATTGTATGCAAAACTAGCTTTAGCTCTCTTGTATATGTTATATTTCATATTCACTCACAAACAGCACTCAACACATAACCATACATGACTCAATATGCTAACATATGCCCATCTCACCATACATATATATAGACACGCTTAATGTTACACTAATGTAAAACTTTCCCAAGGTCACACCCCGTATTCCTATTGTTCTCATCTTTTTTTTTTAAATATAACGCAAACTGAGATTGGTATAGGTTTAGAAAATATGATGCCGACACAATGATGGATATCAAACTTTCTAAGCAAAACACAAGAAGACTGACATACCTAAAGAGAAAACTGGCATACCTAAAGAGAAAAAACCATGAAGGCTTTCTGTTTGCACATGCGTATAAAATATAGAACAACCATCAACTCTAACCTATAACATAGGTCCTGAAACTAACATATCCCAATAACACATATGAACACAAACCCACATATACTCACAAGAACACACACATATGCACAGCCATGTATTTATTAACTCATTGGACAAACCTAGGACTGCGCACACCGTTCCTCACAGTCACACAGTCCACGCCTACAATAAATTCCACTACCTAAACATACGAACACTAATTCACTCATCAGAACTCACCCACATACCACAAATCATTAGTGAAACTCAACTTGAACAGAAAAAGTATAAGTTACTCAACTTGAAAAGCAAAACCCATATCGTTTCAGGTAATGCATCATAGTGATCTTATGGTTACCCTTCAGTGTGGCAGAGCAGTTCCGTGCAGTCCCCAACCAGCTTGTTTGAAATTCCTTCCAAGTAATATCTGCAAATCTTGAAACAAACAGCAAAAAATAGTTGCCTAAGGTCCATAAAAAATTAAAGGGTGGAGATTATTGCAATATGTAGGTAACTTTCGGTTGTTCCCAAGCTTATAGGACATCCTTTTCGACTAGTAGATCAAACCAAGTCCAAGATCTCACTGAATAAAATATCTTAAACCCCTT
Source organism: Allium sativum (assembly GCA_030737875.1). Taxonomy (NCBI): domain Eukaryota; kingdom Viridiplantae; phylum Streptophyta; class Magnoliopsida; order Asparagales; family Amaryllidaceae; genus Allium; species Allium sativum. The sequence continues at coordinate 297,758,717 of CM060926.1, forward strand.
TCCAATATCTAAGCATAATACAATGTAAATTATAAATTTAATGTAAACAAAGTAAAAAATCACAGAGGATTATAGGCTTACAGCAGCAAGCTACCATGCTAAGAGATTGAAAAAATAGCAATCTTACTTTTGCGAATGGAGAAATAGTTAGAGGAACACTAGCAGCCTTTCCTTTTTGAACTGCGAATTTCCTATTAGAACTGCAAAAAAAGAATAAAATCAACAAAGTCAGTAGTTTCATATGTGATTTCGAGGGTCGATTTCAATAAAATCGGTAGTTTCAACAAAATCAATAGCAGCCTTTCCTCTTTTGGGGTCAATTTCTGAAATAGGGGCAACAAAATCAGTAGAGATTATACGTGATTTTAAGGTGATTTGATTTTGAGTCGATTTTGGGTTTAACAGGAAGAAGACGAAATATGAGGAAATAGGTAAAACGTGGGAGGAAACAGCTTTACGTGACTAAATGGAGGGAAACGAAAATTTTAGCGGGCTTGTATATTGTACAGCGATTTCATACGTTGTTTAGTATTAATTCCAAGTTTTATACCGCAAATAGACAACATATGGCTCAAAACGTTGTAACTATGTATTGTCAAATATCAATTTTCTTGTAGTGATCGGGAAAATTCCTGGGTTTCATTGTCAATTCGTGGGACATCGAAGCCAATCCAGAAAAGATTCATCCTATCCAGGATATCCAAGCTCCTCGAAGCATGAAAGATGTTCAAAGATTAAATGGGAAAGTGTCAGCCCTAAGTCAATTCATCTTTAAGGCAATTGACAAATGCTTTCCCTTTTTTGACTTGCTCTTAAAAGGGAAGCGCAACTTCACATAGATACTGGAGTGCTTTGATGCATTCTAGGACCACTTGAATCACTTGGAGAGACCACCTATCTTGTCAAAACCCATGGATCACAAAAGACTTATACCTTTATTAGCTCAGTGCTTGTGCGCATCGAAGATCACATTCAGCGGATTGTTTACTAAATCAGCAAGAGATTGACAGAGGTACAAAAGAATTATCCGAAGCTTGAGACGCTAGCTTATTGTCTGTTAATCTCCTCCCGGAAGCTACGACCATACTTTCAGCCCCATCTAATCAAAGTCTTCACTGACCAGCTGTTACGACAGGTCCTACAATGACCCTAGGCATTTGGGAAACTTTGGAGATTACCTTTATCCCTCGTCGAGCCATCCTCGGACACACACTCTCAGATTTCATAGCGGGGTTCACAATTCCTGAAGATCCTCTTGTAGAAGATAGTGAGCCTCCTAACATTCAATGGAAACTATTGATTGATGGATCCTCTAACAGTCGGTGTTCTGGCGTTGAAGTCATACTTGTTACTCCTAAGGAATGCTCGATCCATTATGCTCTGAAGCTTGACTTCCCTGCCACCAACAACGATGCAGAATGCGAAGCCTTAATTGTAGGACTCAGAATTGCCATCGAACTTAACTTCAAGGCCATCCATATTTACTCTAACTCATAGCTCCTCATACGCCCGGTGCACAACGAATATCAAGCCAAGGGGCACGGCTCGCTCCCTACCTCGCCCAGGTCCGTGAACTTCTCATCAACATCGACCACTACATCATTATGCACATACCTCGTGAAAAAATGAGAAACCTGATTCTTTGGCCAAGTTGGCTAGCTCTGGGGATGCACAACTCTTGGGGTTAGCCCTAGTCAAAGTGCTCGACTCACCAAGCATCGATCAGATGCAAACTGATTCGGTTGAAATGATGGAGGTCGAGCCCGTGCCTGAGTCCTGAATGACCCCGATCAAGAATTACTCACAACACAGAGTCCTCCCAGGGCACTACAAGGAAAGATGAGGACTCATTCGAAAATCATCTTTTTACATCATTCAAGATGGGATGCTCTACCGAAGGGGATTCTCTATTCTATTACTCTAGTGTGTAGCCCATAACGACGCCGAACGAGTGCTACTGGACATGCATGAAGGCGAAAGCGATGACCATACTTGGGGGGAAAACTCTGGCAAGAAAGATTCTCATATATGGTTACTTCAAGCCCACACTCAATCAAGCTTCCATGGACTATGCCCGCAAATGCGATACCATAGGTTCTCTAAGATTCCTAGAGCCCCGCCTACCGAACTAACACAAACGGTTAGTCCTTAGACGTTTTCCATGTGGTGGGGTAGATCTTGTCAGAACTCTTTCGATGGCCAGAGGCAGTGCATCTTAGGCTATAGTCGCAGTTGATTACTTCGTCAAATGGGAAAAGGCTGAAGCCCTCACTACAATTACTACTAAGAAGGTTATCAACTTCATCATTCCCAACATTATCACCCGATATAGAGTCCCCCAAGCAATCATTTCTGAAAAAGGGACCCAATTTAGAAGCGCTAAGTTCAAGACCTTCTGCTAGTGACAAAACATCGAGAAAAGATTCTCAGAAGTATCTCATGCTCAAGCTAATGGGCAAGTTGAGGCTGTTAACAAAGTGATTAAATCCATCATCAAAAAGCATTTGGAAAAAGACGGAGGTTTATGGGTAGATGAGCTTCCTCTAGCCGTATGAGCCTACCGGACACCCATAAGTCAGCGATTGGCCATACTCCTTTTTCTATCGCCTATGGATTTTAAGCCATCATTCCCATTGAGCTCAAACTCCAATCTCACCAATTCACTTATCACGACCCGAAGACTAACCGAGATCTCCCCTTGGAATCACTTGATCTGCTCGAAGAGAAAAGAGACTAAGCTGAAGTCAGAGCTACCTCTTAGCGCCAACGATCACCCGATAATTCAACTTAGAAGTCCTCCTCAAGAACTTCAACATCGACGAGTTATCCTAAAACGAATATTTCCCACACCGACTGGTTTCGGTCCTCGCTGGGAAGGTATGTATGTCATACAGCGGCGACTTATAGATGGAACCTTCAAACTAATGACCATTGATGGCGCGGAACTCTTAGAGCATGGAATAATGAACATCCCCGCTGCTACTTCACATAGCTTGGTGTATAGACTTACTATTTTCCAATAATGTTCAATTTTCTCCAAATTCAAAGCATTGTAAAGTACGGGCCATAGTTGGAAAAGTTATCAGTAAAGATAGTTTTAGTACTCTATGTTCTTAGCGGGTTTACTTTCTACATGATATGTTTGAGCAACTGTTACAACCAATTTGCAGCGAGTGCACAACACTAGATCGACACCTTAAAGCCAGGAACCATTTCCCTGACTTGAGCCTCGAACCAACAACGAGGGCGAGTACAAATAACTTGACTCAAATCTCGAACCAATGACGAGGACGAGTATAAATAACTTGAATAAGAGGCTGAGTATAACTAACATGACTCAAGCCTCGAACCAACGACGAAGATGAGTATAAATAACATGACTCGAGCCTCGAACTAATGACGAAGAGGAGTATAAATAACTCGACTCGAACCAATGACAAGGCCGAGTATAATAAACTCGACTCGGGTCTCGAACCAAAGATGAGACCGAGTATAAACAACTCCATCCCTAAGTCTTTGGACTTAGAGGATGCCCATCAGTCGAACATTACGATATCGATCATCATTTGGCTCCATTCAACCCAAAGGTCTGGATTTAGGCAAGCATTGGCAAACCAACAATGCCCTCGAACTTAAATCCAAACAAAACAATGGGGTAATCCAAAGGATGAACCAATGATGTCCAAACCTTCCCGCGACTCATGACCAACAACCTCACGGAGGTCCTAGTAGGGAAGACATCAAACCCGGACCTTTATGACTTAGAGTTCCAGACCAAGGGAATCCCCGAGAGCAGAGTTGACACAAACAACCATCACACAACTTGAGGATTTCGAGAGTGAAGCCTTAAATAATGTTTGCATAAGTGTAACGAAAAGTAGGTTTGCGCAAGTACAGAAACTGAAAACCGTAGATGAACATTTGAACACTTGGTACAAAATGAAATATAAGAAGAGTCAACTAGCACTTTCATTCACAAACCTAAAGCAAACTACATCTAACTTTCTTTTTCTGACGACGTGATATACATGAAAATCACATCACGCCAACAAAAGCGAGGGTCGTACTCGCTTATCCTTTCGTCCTATAAAACCAAAAGACATTTATAATAATCACTAAGGCAATTCGGCCTCTTTAATATCCTCCTCCGTCTCCTCCTCTCCCTTCTTCTTCGTTTTCTTGCTAGAGTCACCACTCGATGGATCGTTACCCTTTCTCTTCTTCTTCTTCGAGCTGCTCCCTCCTTTCTCTTTCCTTCCATTGGAAGGAGAAGATAGCTTAAGGGATACTAATGGGATCTCTTCCTCATCACCACTACCACTCGAAATCTTTGTAACTTCCTCACCTCTTGGCAGGTCCAATTTCAGAGGTTTGGGGTGACCTCGCTGAAGAGCGCGAGCATCGCATGTGTTCCATCTGCTATTTTATGTCCAACCTTCGTAACCACCTTCTACCGTGCCACATTTCCCTACTTAAGCATTCTGGCCTGATCCTCCTACAGATTCTTATATATGTAATCAGCCTTCTTCTTGGCAGCTTTGGCGTCGGCCTTCTTCTTTATCTCCTCCTACACCGTGGTTGTAGCTTCCTTATCCTCTTGAACCTTGCCCGCCGCTTCCTTCTCAGTCTTCTTCCTGGCCTTCAACAAAGTTGTTTTTGGTCTAGATCGTCTGCCACCCTCTTCTCCTCTACCTCCTCATACTTAGCGTGCAATTAAGCTCTATGTTCTTCAATAGCTTACACATTGTATGCTCACTCGTCTTAACCTCCCATGCCACTTCTACTTCCTTCCATCTTTTCACATCATCTCCTTAAAGAATGCAAAGTCAGCTTCAATCAGTGTGTACAGTGGACCCTCTCCTTCGCCCAGATGTTCTGTTAAAACCCTGCAATTTTAAAGAACATTAAAATGATAAATTAAAGAATAATTAATTTAACATGGGGAATTATGTCAAATGGGCTACGCCATTGCGTTCGTCTTGGAATTCTACTTAGGATAGACTCTAAGTTTGCATAAAATGGATATCGTATGAAGAAGTTATTAAGCCTAGAAGTTTGTATATATATGAGAACTAAATATAAACAAATCATTTCATAATTCAAATTCAAAATTCAAACGACGCGGGCTAGAAGGGAAATCGACCCGGTGGGGGTCGACCCCTACCAAAGTGTGTCGACACCTGTATCGACCCCTTTATAGGAGTGTCGACACCTATATCGACACCCCCCTAGATCTGGACAGCTGTACGTCTAGGTTCGTTGGTTGATGGCTATATAAAGGACCCTAATCCCATTGTTTTACTTACCTATAACAATGGTGACGCCATGAATCTGCTCCAACTTAGATTGATTTAGCCTTTTCTTCTTCAACAACAAAAGTTAAACATATTCAGGGATTTGTGCTACGATAACAAACAACAAATTCTCTATTCTTAGATCCAGTCACTGTGAGTTCATGTTATTTTTAGATTTAAATAACTAATAGGTAATCCTGACATGTTTATAGATTGGATCTAAGCCTATGCCTGTTAGTAAGTTGAATCATATCAGATCTACCTTTGCTTGTACATTAGATCCATAATTCTCATATGCCTATCTTGTTATTATGATCAGTTTTATCATCATATGCATATTTTGTTATTATGCCTATTCTGATTCTCTTCCCTTCCACTTTCCCTTTTTATTTTTATAAGTCTAGTACACCTTCGAATCTAGGCAAATTCTCATTGAAATATACGTATGAATGAAATATGGGAATGTTTGGGAAATTTGAGGTATAATATATGTTTGGGTAATTTGGGGCATAAGCTATGTTTAGGTAACTTGGGGCATAACTTATATCTGGGGATTTGGGGCATAACTTATATAGGGATTGTGGGCATAACATATATTGAGATTGGATTGACATATGCTGTGATTTAAGACTCTAAAGTTTGGGGGCATAAACTAAAGTGAACAAGAACATGTGGCTAAGAATGAATATGCCTAGACATGAGGTTAGATTTCGATTGCGGTAGAAGTCTGCCCGAAACATCCCAACATATCCAGCGACCACAAAAGGTAAATCTAATGTGAAAGGTCGAACATAGAAACTGTACACGTAGTAGTGCTAAGATATGAAGTTTGGTCTAGCTTATGGTAGAAGTCTGTCCGGAACCGCCTGGCATATCAAGCAACCACAAGTAGTCGAATTAATGTGGGAGGTCTGTGCATTAATAAAAATGAATAAATAATTAATGCTTAATCAAGATGGACCAATGTGATACACAAAAATGATTAAATAAGTGGGAAGGGTTAAGTTGAATTAACCTATGTTACATGTTGTTTGGATAAGTGGGAGGGGTTAAGTTAACTTAAGTAGATCGACAAACTTAACCTATGTGTGGGGTTATGCAATAGGGAGAGGCGTACCCTGTGGAAATCTTAGTAGTGGGGATGCAAGCCTAGGGGTGGCGTGTATCATTTGTATGGACCCTTACCTGTCAGTGACCCATCTAGGTATTAAATGAGTACCCTGAACTAGGTCAGGGTCTGGGCACGCTTACAGAGTTGGTTGTAAGAGGTCAAAAGAGCGAGGGTGTTGGCAGCGCAAGTTCCGATGGAGTCATGTGTGTGCATGGCTCCGGATTGGTAGAGGAAGAATAAGGCGATGTGGCACCAGTAGTTATAAGTTATGCAATTTAGTTGTAACGGGTTGCCACTTTAGGGAGTGACACACCCTACTGTGGGGCCAGCACATGTATCTTCGAGGTAGGGAGCCGATTGATTGGAGGTAGTTTGGGTACATCTAGTCTTGTTAGGAGCACGTTGGCTACCTGTTATTATATGAGGTGAAAACATCTCACAAGAAGTACACCTAAGGCTACCATCTATTTATGTGGGATCATCATGTTATGTGATACTAGTATTGGTGCAGAGAGACAAAGAAATATAGAGAAAGAAAAAAAATTAGAGAAGCATGATAGATATTCCATCATGCTTATCATATTTACATTGTTTACCTTGCTACACCTACCTTATGACATTGTTACCTATTTCATCTAGTTTATATGCTTTTCATCGTGCTTTTACTTATTTGCATGCTAAAAGTCACCCGACTCACCAATGTCTGACCCTTTTTTTTTGCCACTTTTCTTTCCTTCCCCTAGGTTCTTAGGGTGGAAATACTCAAGCTTGATCCAGACTCTTCTTTCTTACTGATTGGAGTTGCTTAGATGTACGGATTGATTCAACATCTTTTCTACTATTTCCTTGCTTTGGGGATTATGCAATTTTATGCTTCTTTATGTACTCTGATGATGATTTAGTACAAGACAGAAGTTTTATCATTTTGTAATAAGTTGTTTTTAGTATTTTAAAGTGTTATGTAGTTGGTTTGTACCACGGAGTTTTTCTGTCTGAATGAATTTATATTCCACTATTATCTTATGTATCTTTCTTGTGATATTTCTGTTTCTGTTTACCTATAACGCTTCACGAAACTTAATGCATTCCCTTTGTGAGTGACATTAACGGACGTAGGGTGTCACAATTGGTGTCAGAGCTAAAGGTTACCAGATCAGATAATAGATTTTAAAAATTGTTTTCAAAATGGTTTTAAAAGGAAGATTTTTTAAAAGAAAATTCTATTTTGAAAAGCACATCCCCCCAAAGCCATATGTACTATCTCTCGATTCTCTGTTCGAATCTCTTTTTCCATTCTTTTCAGCATGTCTAGGGAACCTAATCTTCCTAAGGGCATACAGATACCGGCTTGTTTCCATAGGTATCTGGAGGCTACGGCACTTGCCGAAGGCCAGGCAAACGCTCCTCCCCCAACCGCAGCCGCTGTTCCTCCTCCTCCTCCTCTGCGTGTTGATGCTTTCTCAAAGATATGCAAGGATTTTTGTGCTATGGGCGGAAAACCATTTCATGGAACTGAGTCTTTTGTAGAAGCTAGGAATTGGCTTAAAGAGACGGAGGGTTTGTTGCAGATTTTCGAGGTTGATGATCATAGGAAGATTCAGCTAGCCATTTGGCAGTTGAAAGATGAAGCCTCGTTTTGGTGGGAAGTGAATAATGTAGGAAGTCCGGTGGAGACTTGGTTTGATTTCCTGCAGAGATTCGAATTGATGTTTCTCTCTCAAGCAGAAGAGAGTATGCATATGGAAAGGTTTTTGGCGCTTAAGCAAGGAAGTATGTCTGTCGAGGAGTATGTCAATTAGTTTAATCAGTTGGCTAGGTGTGGTCTAAAGCTAGTAAATACCTCGCATAAGAAAGCTTTGAGGTTTGCAAGGGGATTAAATGAACCTCTCTATGGTTTGGCTATGTCCCACATTCCTATGAGGGCAACTTTTGAGAAACTCATTGATATGGCCTTGATTCACAAAGAAGAAAAAGGAGAAAAGAAGGAGATTAAGGTTGGTGAGGTACAAAACAAGAAAGTGGAACTTAAGAAAGAACAAAAGAAGGACGTGAGGATTGATAAAGCCTGAGAGAAGACGAAGTGTCATAATTGTGGTCTTGTGAGTCATCTATTCAAATATTGTAGGAAAAAGAAGAAGACTAGTTGTTTCCAGTGTGGTGAGGCAGGACATCTTATCAAGGATTGCCCAAAGAAGCAAGGGCAAGGGAAAGGCCAAAGAGCAGGATATTCTGGAGGGCAAGTGTGTGCTCTCAAGGCTGGTGCACTAGAAAGAGGTAGGAAAATTTCTGCTGAACGTTTGATTTTCCTTTTTGATCATCCTATTATAACTCTTTTCGATTCTGGCGCTTCACATTCGTTTATATCTGCTTCTGTAGTTGAGTCTCTACACTTTAGTACAAATTTGGTTTTGGATCCTGTTATTGTCTCAAATCCTATTGGGGGTTCGGCTCATTTGTCTATGATTTGTCGGGATTTGAGAATATCTATATTGGGTATTGAGTTAAAGTAACACCAATGGTTCTTAGTTTCATGGGCTATGGGTTGATTTTAGAAATGGATTAGCTAGCCAGATATGGTGCCAAACTAGACTGTGAAAGGAGGCTAGTTAGACTTTTGACTTGCCTTGGTAAGACCCTTGAAATCTCTTGTGACCCTAAGGGTTCCGTTATTCTTAGCTACCTAGAATCTCTTGACACATCTATCGATGATTTACAATCTGTACGAGTAGTCTGTGAGTATCCTGATGTTTTTGAGGAGGTTCGGGGTTTACCTTCGAAGCGTGAGATTGATTTCCGCACATATTTGATGGACAATTCAAAGCCAGTTGCATTGCTTGTGCGCCACATGGCTCCGAGGGAGAGAAGGGTGCTCAGTAAACAAGTATGGGAGCTACTTCAGAATGGGTTTATTAGGCAAAGCATATCAAAATAGGGAGCTCCAGTTCTTTTTGTGACAAGGGATGATGGTTCGCTTCGCTTATGTGTGGATTATAGAGAGCTAAATAAGCTCACTAAGAGAAATAGACACCCGCTTCCGAGGATAGATAATTTTTTGACCAGCTTGTTGGTGCATCTATTTTCTCCCAGTTAGACTTAGCCACAGAGTTTCATCAGCTAAGAGTGGCTGAGGATAGTATAGACAAGACTTCTTTTAGAACTCCAGATGGTTTCTTCGAGTGGCTCATCATGCCTTTTGGTTTGACGAATGTACCACCTATTTTGTGGATTTGATGAGTAGGGAGTTTCGAGAGTTTCTAAGTTTGTTGTGGTCTTTGTTGATGACATCTTGATTTTCTCGAAGAGCGAGGAAGAGCATGCCTTACATATAAGGGAAGTTTTGAAGACCCTCCGAACACATAGGCTTAAGGAAAAATTCTCTAAATGCCATTTTTGGAGAAAAAGGTGGGGTTCTTTAGGCATGTGGTCTCTAAGGAAGGGATAGTCGTAGATCCCGCAAAGGTAGTTGTGTTGTAGGATCATAAAATCCTAAGGAATGCAACAGAAGTAAGGAGTTTTCTTGGTTTGGCGGCTATTATAAAAAGTTCATTCAGGGCTTTGCAAAGATATCAGCCCCGCTCACCAGATTAAAAAAGTGGAATCTGACCTTCTCTTGAGATGTTGACTGTGATGTCGGTTTTCAGCGATTAAAGAGGGTTCTAACAACAACCCCAGTTTTGACGTTGCCTGATGGGATCTAAATGTATACAGTATACATTGATGCATGTGGTACAGGGCTTGGTGTTGTTTTGATGCAAGTGGGAAGTGTGATATGTTATGGTGGGAGACAGTTGAGAGTCCACGAGTAGAACTACCATACCCATGATTTAGAATTAGCCGCCATAGTATTTGCGCTTTAGTCTTAGCACCACTATTTGCTTGGAGAAAAGTTTGAGTTGTATACTGACCATAAATCTCTAAAGTACTTATTCTCACAAAAGGATCTCAATTTAAGGCAACAAAGGTGGATGGAATTTCTAGCATCATATGACTTTTAGATTTCTTATACTTCTGGCAAGGGTAATGTGGTGGCAGACGTCTTGAGTAGACAATGGTTGGCCTTAAGTCCTCTATTCGTAGAGAGGTAGAGTCTGGAGTATATATCGACCTTTGATTTTAGACCCTTTACCGAGATTGTACCTGGTTTATTGGCGTTGTTAGAGGTGCGACCTATGCTTTTGGATCAGATAGGTGCTTCACAGCGAGAGGATCCTTGGATAACAGACATATTGGATAAGCTTAGTAGAGGGAAGGCTTCCAGTCAACTCAGTAGATATTCCATAATGATAAAGGATGGTTACGATGTAATGGAAGGCTTTGTGTTCCGCGAGTCATAAATTTGTTTAAGGCAGTCCTTGAAGAGGCACACCATTTTAAGATGATTATACATCCCGGTGGTGACAAGATGTACAAAGATATGGTGAAAGTTTTCTTTTGGGCTGGGATGAAGAAATATGTAGCAGAATTTGTCTCTAGATGTTTAGCTTATCAGCAAGTCAAAGCTGAGCAAAAGAAGCCTGGTGGTTTGCTTCATCCTTTAGAAGTCCCATAGTGGAAGTGGGAGAGCGTTTCTATGGATTTCATTGATAGGTTTCCTAGATCTAGAAAAGGCAATACCATCATTTGGGTAGTAGTTGATAGGCTTACTAAGAGCGCTCATTTCATTCCCGTTGAGAGTAAAAGGATGGCATCATGGTTGGCATCAGTTTATCTTCAAGAGATAGTCCGTCTACATGGAATACCTTCCAGTATTGTGAGTGATCATGATCTTATTTTCACCAGTGATTTTTGGAAAAGCTTATACAAGGCAGTAGGTACGCTGTTGTGTTTGAGCATCTCTTATCACCCTCAGACTGATGGGCAGACAGAAAAGGTGAATAGAGTTCTCGAGGGTCTTTTAAGATTGTGTATCCAAGAATTTGGAGGGACATGGGAAGAGCAACTTCCATTAATAGAGTATTCCTACAATAACAGTTATCAAGCTAGTACCGGTATGGCACCCTTTGAGGCTTTATATGGACGACCCTGTAGATCACTGACTTGTTGGGGGAAATCTACATACAAGCTTTTGCTTGGACCTGAGATGATTAGAGAAACCTCAAATAAGATAGGTTTGATTTGAAGACGCATGAAAACGACCCAGGATAGGAAGAAGTCATTCACAGATAAGAGAAGGACCGATCTTGAGTTTGAGGTAGGAGACATGGTTTTCATTAAGGTTTCACCTTTGAGGAACGTGGTTTGTTTTGGATCTTTTGGGAAATTAGCACCAAGATTTGTAGGGCCATTTCCCATAACAGAAAGGATTGGGCAAACGGCTTATAGAGTAAAGTTACCCGAAAGACTAGCTAGTGTTCATGATGTTTTCCACGTCTCTCATTTACGGAAGTGTTTACATGATACCACAAAAATAGTTAAGCCGAGTATGCTTAAGGAAGTGGAAGCGAAGCGAGAGGCAATAGTGAGATGAGGTCCTACCCGCATTCTTGGAATGGAGGGTAAGTAACTACGCAACCGTGAAGTCAAGTTGGTAAAAGTTCAGTGGGGAGATGATCAAGAAGATGCAACTTGGGAGATTGAAGAAAAGATTCGCGCGTCGTACCCTTTTCTTTTTTAGGGTATATTCTTAACTTCTTTTTCCAAAAGTTTTATTCATGATTGCTTCTATCATTAAGTATATCCTCTCAATCATATCTTCGGTCCTTAGGTAGAAGTCAATGAATGTAAACATGTGTTTGAGACATGTTATGTTTGATGATTGCAAGTGGATGCAAGTGGTTGCTAGTGGTTACTCGTGGATGCATATACATACACTAGGCACTAGATCAGCTCAATTCACTCTCATATTGCAAATGGATGTGAGTGCATGTTTTTGTATGGATGGAATTGGATGTGTCATCACATGAATGTTGCATTTGGATGAATGATTGCACATGCATATAGTATTTATATGATGCACTAGAATTGTTGCATACATATTGGACTCATGGCACTGACATAAGTTGCAATAAGGAGGTCAACTGAATTAGTGGACCACCTGATCTTTCGCATTAGAATTAGGGACATATACACACACCTTTGCATTTGTTCATATAAGCATTAGAAATCTTTTAAGGACAATGGATACTCATGGTTGATGGATGATGAATGTTAGGATATACATTCTTCTTAACTTGGAGATTTCGGGGACGAAATCCTTTAAGTAGGTGTGAATGTAACACCTCGTAATTTCAAAGAACATTAAAATGATAAATTAAAGAATACAATATAATAGGGGGAATTAAGTAAAATGGGTTGCTCCATTGCGTTCATCTCGGAATTTTGCTTAGGATTGACTCCGAGTTTGCATAAAACGAATATCGTATAAAGAAGTTATTAAGCCTAGAAGTTTGCGTGTATATATATATATGAGAATTAAATATAAACAAATCATTTCAGAATTCAAATTTGAAATTCAAACGACGCGGGCTGGGAGAGACATCAACCTGGTGGTGTCGACCCCTACCTAAGGGTGCCGACACCTATGTCGACCCCTCTATAGGGGTGTCGACACCTATGTCGACACCCCCTGGATCTGGACAGCTGTATGTCCAGGTACGTTAGTTGATGGCTATATAAAGGACCCTAATCTCATTGTTTTGCTCACCTACAACAATGGTGACACCATGATGCTGCTCCAAATTAGATTGATTTAGCCTTTTCTTCTTCAACAACAAAAGTTAGACATATTCAGGGATCTATTCTACGACAACAAACAACCAATTCTCTATTCTTAGATCCAACCTCTATGAGTTCATGTTATTTTTAGATTTAAATAACTAATAAAATCCTGACATGTTTATAAATTGGATCTAAGCCTATGCCTATTAGTAAGTTGAATCATATCAAATCTACCTTTTCCTGTACATTAGATCCATAATTCTCATATGCCTATCTTGTTATTATGATCAGTTTTATCGTCATATACCTATTTTGTTATTATGCCTATTCCGATTCTCTTCCCTTCCACTTTCCCTTTTTATTTTTATAAGTCTAGGCCACCTTCGAGTCTAGGCAAAATCTCGTTGAAATATATGTATGAATGAAATTTGGGAATGTTTGGGAAATTTTGGGTATAACCTATGTTTGGGTAATTTGGGGCATAACCTATGTTGGTGTAACTTGGGGCATAGCTTATATTTGGGGATTCGGAGCATAACTTGTATAGGGATTGTGGGCATAACATACACTGAGATTGTATTGACATATGCTGTGATTTAAGACTCTAAAGTTTGGGGGCATAAACTAAAGTGAACAAGAACATGTGTCTAAGAATGAATATGCCTAGACACGTGGTTATATTTCGATTGCGTTAGAAGTTTGCCTGGAACCGCCCGGCGTATCCAGCGATCGCAAAAGGTAAATCTAATGTGAGAGGTCGAAGGCAGGAACTGTACACGTTATAGTTCTAAGACACAAGGTTAGGTCTAGCTTGTGGTAGATGTCTGCCCGGAACCGCCCGGCATATCCACCAACCAAAAGTAGTCGACATAATGTGGGAGGTCTATGAATTAATAAATCTGAGTAAATAATTAATGCTTAATCAAGATGGACCTGTGTGATACACAAACATGATTAAATAAGTGGGAGGAAACTATGTTACATGTTGTTTGGATAAGTGGGAGGGGTTAAGTTAATCGACAAACTTAACCTCTATGTGGGGTTATGCAATAGAGAGAGGCGTACCCTATGGAAATCCTAGTAGTGGGGACGCAAGCCTAGGGGTGGCTTGTATTATTTGTATGGATCCTTTTCAGTCAGTAACCCATCTAGGTATCAAACGAGTACCCTGAATTAGTTTAGAGTTTGGGCACATTTACTGAGTTGGTTGTAAGAGGTCAAAAGAGCGAGGATGTTGGCAGCGCAGGTTCTGATGGAGTCATGTGCGTGCATGGTTCCAGATTGGTAGAGGAAGAATAATATGTTGTTGCACTATATAAGTTGTGCAATCTAGTTGTATCGAGTTTCCACTTTAGGGAGTTATATACCCTACTGTGGGGCAAATACATGTATTTACGAGGTAAGGAGCCGATAGATTGGGGGTAGTTTGGGTACATCTAGTCTTGTTATGAGCACGTTGGCTACCTGTTATTGTATGGGGTGAAAACCTCTCACTAGAAGTACACCTAAGGATACCATCTATTTATTTGGGATCATCTTGTTATGTGATACTAGTATTGGTGCAGAGAGACAAAGAAATATAGAGAAAGAAAAATGTTAGAGAAGCGTGATAGATATTCCATCATGCTTATCCTATTTACCTTGTTTACCTTGCTATACATGCCTTATGACATTGTTGTCTCTTTCGTCTAGTTTATATGCTTGTCTTGATGCTTTTACTTATTTGCATGCTAAAAGTCACTGGATTCACCAGGCTTTATGTCTGACCCATTTTGTTTGCCTCTTTTCTTTCTTCCACCCTCCCCTAGTTTCTAAGGGAGAATACTCAAGCTTGATCCAAACTCTTCTTTCTTACTGATTGGAGTTGCTTAGATGTACTGCTTGATTCTACATCTTTTCTACTATGGCTATGTTTTGGGGATTATGCTATTTTATGCTTCTTTATGTACTCTGATGATGATTTAGTACAAGACAGAAGTTTTATCATTTTGTAATAAGTTGTTTTTAGTATTTCAGACTTGTTATGTAGTTGGGTTGTACCGCGAAGTTTTTCTATCTGAATGAAGTTTTATTCCGCTGTTATCTTATGTATCTGTCTTGTGGTAGCTTCACGAAACTTAATGCATTCCCTTTGTGAGTGACATTAACGGACGTGGGGTATCATGTTCTCCATAACCTTCAACTCCTTCTCTCGGTTGGGTCGGTCGAAAGTCTATGGTCACTCCTGCTCTATAGGGTGCTGCATGGGGAAGAGAAAGGCTAATTAGTCTACTTTAGCCATACTTCTCAACATTCATGAGGATACGACTTTACCTACCGACACCTGAGGCGTAGTTACTACAGGCACAGTGCTTGCACCTACTAGTCGAGGGAAGGTCCCCGGTTCAAACCCTGGTTGACCAGGGTAATACACAGTTTCGGCGGGGGCTGGGACATGTAAATCACTCGTAGAGATAAACGGCGTAGCTTGCTGCTGCTGGGAAATTCCCCCAATAAATTCATAGGCCACAGCCAAACTATTAGTGGACACCATCTTCCCCTTTGCAGCAGTAAGCTCTGCCTCCCTTATCCTCTCGACAACATCTCGCAACAACTGCTTTCTTTCCTACATCACCAACTGCTCCTTATCCAAGTATGTAAAAATGAACTAGATTTATTTGATAACACCCACCTCTTGCAGGCCGGCCTCAAACTCTAGTGTCATATCCTACACCTAATCTAGTGTCTGACGATAGTCATTAACACACGACAGTCCATGATATTTGGGCACTTTTACATACATATTCCAAGCATATGTCTTTAATTCCAACTACACCTGGGCTTCAACATGCTCATTGCATTCTTGAGCATCTTCACGTCTTTCTGATGCTCTACCTTATACCATCCATCTGTGTCAGCACCTCTTTGGTGGTAGTCTCGGCCTTCTTTTTGTCTTTTCATCCTCCTCCATTTTCCTCCATAGCTTGGCATTTTCATTCATAAGCCTCTGAATCTCTACGTTTTCAACCTTCAACCTCTCGTTCTCCTTCAACAAGGCCTCATTGTCCGTCTAGAGTTGGTGCCCTCTTTCATTCTCTTGAAGAAAACAAATATTCTCCTCTACCAGGTCTTGGTTCTCTTTTTTGAGAGTTATGTCGCCAGTGTCTTTGAACGTCATTGCATCATGTTCTGCATCTTTCTCTAGACTCGCATACTTCTCCTTGCATTGTGCTTTTTTGACAATAGAGAGTTAGCACTTCATTGTATTCCCCATTTATGAGGAAACAGTCACAGTCCAGAGTTTTGTCTTACCCGACTCATCATCCCAATTTCGGATGTTGACTCTCTTAATATCAAGGGCATGCCCCCAAGTTCTGTATCTCGGCGTTCTTTTCGAATATTAACTCTGAATCGTTCCTGGCGAGTGTGCCATGGGGATCCGACCATTCTTTCGATGCATCCGTCCTCGATGTCCTGTGGCCTGTTGGCACTGGATCGTTTCTGGTTGGCTTATGAGCGGAATGGGAGGAGGAAGTGATGATGCTTGCGGCCTTATGCCCGCAGTTTAAAATCTTGAATCTGACCCCTAAGTTCAAGCAATACTTGGCCCAGATTCCGAATCCCTAGGATGGTTTTGATGATCACCGCCATGGTTAAGGAAGCGAGAAGACTGGGATAATTCAGTTCTTTCTTGAATTAACTTATAAACGAGCTCTTTGTGGCCGTTGGCCTTCCGACCATGACCTCGATATCTTCCACCGCTACTTTCGCAAATCATTTCACCTACATGAAACAAATTCAAGATTAGACTCAAACACCCTGCGCACATAAACAAATGATGTGCTCATGCAGTGCTTATGAGTGTATGCCCTAAGTGCACTCTCCACAGACCAGATTGAGGCTCGCTTGGAGGGGTTATTTCCCCAACAGTTAAAGTTAGACTTCCAGAGCTTGTTCCACTGGGCCAAGTTAGAGGAACATCGATTGGGACCTTGTATAAGCCCTTAAATTGATCTGTTTTCTCAAACGGCACGGTGGTCTCAAAATTAGTAACTAGGGAAACCGACTTGTTCGACGCTCTCATTCCCATATCAACAGTCATAGACGGGACATAGATGACCAACATACCCTTTTCTCCAGTCACTATCTCCACATCATTGGCGCCACCCGTACTAGTTCCTTCCTGAGTCTTCGTGGCCTTGGGTCGCTTAGGTATGACCGGGGGTGCTTTCCTTTTACGACCCGAAGAACTCCCATCTCCTTTAGGTTCTACCTTCCCTTTCCCAGTAGCAGCTGGCTGAAATATTGTGCGTCTAATGGGAAGTGAGCCCGTTTAGCGAGCCAAGATGTTCTTTGTAGATCGAGCTTCGACGGGAATGGTTTCAATTGTTCAATACGCTCCTGGTAAGCTGCACCCTTTGACGGTGGAGGAATCCTTGTTAAAAATAATTCAATATTAATTCAGAACCCATGATTGAACTCACTTCAAACTCAAAGTAATCAATGACATTTACTTCCTTCTAGCTAGCGCCCTGCAAATCCCGGTGGACAGCGGACAAAGAACCGTTTATGCTTGAACATATGCTTCACGACCACTTGATGAATCAAGCACTTTGAATTGCTTCCAAATAATACAGGGAAGGCGCGTTGGAGACTCTCCGGTTATTCTGAAACAAGGACCGAATGTCCTCTCTGTTAGGTTCAAAGTGCAGGTACCCTCTGAACAAACGGAAAGTCCCAAGGAGAAGGGCATATTTATTCGAATGAAGCTGCATTGACGCTAGATAAAAGTAACATAAAATATCTCAGACAAAGTCAAAGTACGTTGACACGCCCCCAGAAATGCATATGTGCCTATTTCAGGCAGTGCACCATTCCGGAGGAGCATGCACCCTGTCCTCCTTTTGGGGACTATGAACATCGGGCCAAGATATGCTAAACCTTGTGCAAATGCAACTTAGAGCACCTCATTGAAACTCGAATGCCCTAAATCTGGTGGGTTGTCAACTTTGACGACGTCCATCATCGTATCTGGGGCTTCGAGGGTATCTCCCCTTGATGTCTACATTTTCTTCCTCTTTAGGATTATCCTCGACTGCAAGAGACCCTTCTAACACCGATGATTTAGTCAGGTTCTCAGCCGTCTGTTGTGAATCTTTTGCTCGCAAACCACGGTTGGGAGCTTTCGACAAGACTATATTCTATGAGGGGGTGGACTATGAAGATTTGATGTCCCCGACCTAGTACTGCTAATTGATCCGAACTGGGACGACGTGTGCTATGAAGCTTCATCTTCCAAAGTTTGTTGTTTCTTATATATTGTCTCCATTATTAGCTATACTTTTAAATATAGTTGTGTTAGACATCACATTAAAAAATTGTACCCCTCATGTTAATGTAAACTAACATGTACATGTAGTGAACTGCAATGTTGATGCAATTATAATAAATATATTCGAGACGTGATAGGTTTTAAAATTGTAACCATCGTCGTCGTCGACCAATATCGTTGGATTCGAGTTGAGTCGCAACCACGTGGTGATTGGGCCAGGGAAACTAATCTAAAATTCATGGGTCCGGTCTTGTGTTCATAGTCTGAGTCTTATGCTCTAAAGCCTATGTGCAAAGCCTAAGCCATTTTTGTCATGAAACATCACAAAAACAATGTGAGTTCGGCAATTGAGGCACACAAGATGCAAACTTTTCACTGGGAATAGTCAGACGCGCTCTAACCAGAAAGAACAAAAATTACATAAGTTCTAGTGGTACGAAAATCACATCTCCAGGACTGAGGAATTTTGTATTCCTCTCTATTTTTGAAAACCCAGCATCACTTCTTTATCCCATGAAGACTCGCATCCCTTCGCCCTCCTATCCAGAAACCGCCACGCATCGCACCGATGCAAAAATGGCATCGCTAAGGCATGAAATCTCGCATCCCTCATGTGCGAGACGTTATATCACTTCGATGCGAGCTTTTACATTCTTCGTGATGCGAGGTTTCACATCACTCTGATGCGAGTTTTTGCATTCTTCGTGATGCAAGTTTTCGCATCACTCTGATGTAAAGTATCACATCACTTTGATGCGAAGTATCGCATCACCCTGATGTAAAAACCATGTCACTATAAGGAGAAGTACTGGCTACCGTCTCCCTAATTTCTCCCGTCTTCCTCTTCTTCCATCTCCACTCCTTCTATTATCTCCCCCTCCTTCTCCAATTCCTTCATGCCTCCACTCTCTTATCGCGAAATCGAATCCACCAGAGCTCCAATTTCCAAGTTCGAGGGTGGCGATCGAACAACTAAACGATTTTGAAACTCGAAATCAGCTCAAGAAACCCACCTTAACAGTCACCAAATCGGGTTCGAATTATGAGAAAACACTGATTTGAGGAGATGCGGAAGAAAAGAAAGGAAGGAAGGGAGAAGGGACATAACACTTGATTTCTATATGTAGGAAGAAAAGTGGGCCTTGGCCTGTGTTCGTTACTCGCAGCCCATCAGCGATGCGAGGCATCGGTTTTTGGTACTCGCATGCAAAGGTTCAAATCGTCACATTTCATAAAGCGGACTCGCGGCCGGTAGTTGGCTGTGCCTCTTTTAATCTCCAAGACATTTCCTAAAGCGGACTCTTTATAGATCCCCAAGGACCAATCCTCACATGAATAGCTAAAGATCTAATAAGTCCAACATTGATTCCTTCAGACGTGTCAATTGGACAAATACGCCCATAATGGCTTGCCTGTAGTAACGACTCCCCATTCGAGTGGTAATTATGGACCCGCCAGGCACAACGACGCAATTATCTGGGGCACGCTCTACCACTGAGCTAATAGCCCTTCGTGCGGGGATCCCTGTAGGAAGCCTGCTGTGCCAAAAGCGAGAGAAACCCCATCCCTCTCTTTCCCTTTTGCGCATCCTCTTGGGGATGCTAAGTCCTGTCCCATCAGGGACGCGGAATTTCGCATTCCTAAGGGATTTGAAATTTCGTATCCCATGTAGGGATGCAAGTTATACAAAAGAACAAAAAAGATGTGTGTGTATGTATGCAAAATATATATGTATATACTATATTTAAATATATATACATATATGTTTACACGTATAGATTTTCATGTATACACACACGAATATAAAAACAATGGATGACCGAGAATGAAATTTCCAAACTTCGGGAAATTTCTGAACCGCGATTCCATCTATGACCACACATACTAGGTTTCAACATTTCGAAAATCAACATCGATCTAATTCGCTGACCAATAGTACGCTCGAAAGTCTAGATGACTTGAGAATGCAAGACAAGCGATCGAATCCATAATTCGATGTCGTTCCTCTAGATTCAACTCGCATAGTCATAAATCTACAACACATTTACTACTCATACTTTATTTCAAACTCCGATAGCATCACGCAAAACTATGTGAAAGCATATGAGCGTACACATGACATTATGTCGACGACAATTCGTTTACGCTACAACATGAACGGGCATCGATGACTAATGTTTAATTTCATGAGTAAAAAGGAATAAGATGTCCAAAATAACCATCGATAAATCAGAATTCTCGACACGCTCAACAAAATGATCACGAACGAGTATTCAATTTCTTGGAGATCTTTCCATTTTCCCAAGTGAAACCTTCCAACTCAAATCACATCATGTCGAAACAAGACGTACTTTAGGAGGAAAATGTTAACCATCATTTTAGTCTTGTTCCAAGAGGTACAATGGACCTGCTCGACTCAACCCATCGCGTGGTGCCAATGCCCGGATTATCGCAAAACATTGAGGATTCGAGCCCAGAAGGGGTCGATCAAGAAATAGCCTCCTGACCCCTCAAAATGTAAAAAAACAACATCGCTTAACGCGGTCTTCACAACTTCGCATCACTCCCTCGTCTCACCTCACTCCCCATCGCATCACACCCACCAGATTCATATCGCATCGCATAATGCCACCTCTGTATATGTTGCATCCTTAAAGAATGCGATACTATTGCATCCACTGGATGTGATGATATTGCGTCCCTCAGAGGGCGATTCCATCGCACCCATGGGATGCGATACCATCATATCCGTAGGATGTGATAACATCGCATTCCTCAGGGTGCAATTCCATTGCACCCATCGGATGTAACGTCATCACATCCCGCGAATGCGATGCATCCGCCTTCCTCCTTTCAAGCACGGTAGAGCACATCCCATATGAGGGATGTGATTTTTTTCCTGTATGGGGGGAGGGATGGGAGATTCTGATGCCTGTCCCTCTAGGATGTGATTTTCTTCTGTGTGTTCCCCAAATCTCACCTACTCTCAGCTAACCCACTACTTATAAATATACTCTTGCTCATTCTTCACAAGGGTTGGATTTTGATTAATTTGACAGCTCTACAAACTCCAAGGAGTCTATTAATTATATCATAGCTCTTGGGGAAGAAGAAGCATACATCACTTTTTTCCAAGTCTTGGCATATGATCAATATAACACCAAAAAATATAAAATCACTAGTAAATGAATTCCATGATGATGTTCAATGCTTGTAACTTTTATTTATGATAAAAGATCAACAAATTCCTTAAAAGTGGACGTAGTCCCCTTATGGACTGAATCACTATAAATCCTTGTGTTATTTGATGCTTTCCTTACTTCATTTCCCTATGCGAAACACTGTTCTTTAGTAATAGAGAATCTTTGAGTGTCACGACATATTTTCCATTAACATTCGGTAAATTGATTATTTACAAACTTTTATTAAATTAATACATTAAGTTTAAAAACTCTTTTTATAAATTAGTCAAATATTCTCAAACCCTTTAAATGATATAAATTAAATTATTTTACTTAGTTCATTTTAATAAATTCAATTTCACTTTAGAAAGCAACTTAGAAAAATAGAACAGTCACAAACGTTATTCGCTATAATTAGTTATTGGAACTAAAGTATTGTTTTGGTGTCAAAATCAATAGTTGGGAAAGAGTTCTTTGTTTCTGTTATCGGCTGCTATAATAAAGTTCCTTGAAAGTTTTTGGCTTCGCCGGCTACAATCAAACTGAATTTTCTTTCTGCTTTCGGTTTCAAATTAAGCTTTCGGAACAAAACTCTTCTTGCTTTCGGCATCAGATAAAGCGAGTGGTCCCTGGCTAGTTTTACAATTGCTGTCGGTGTCGTTTCTTTTATTTTTGTATGTTGTTGTTTTTACTTTTGATATCGAATTGTTGTATTTGGGTTTCGGTGGCGATTGTTGTGGTGCTAGTGTTAGCCTGTTTGTCTGAAGCCTATAAATAGGCGGGGTGTGTGTTCGTACAAAGGAGTTATTTTTTAAAATTAAAAATATTGGCGTCCTCCATTATTACGAGTTTTGTTTATCCATCCCTACTTACGGTATCCATTGGTGGATCAACAACTTGGAAGATCATCTCTCCGGCATCAGTGGATCAATGGAGAGTTGGTGATCATGTTTCCAACATCTTTGAGATTAATGGAAATTGTGATTAACTATTCATCTCGAGTTCGTTAAGACCACAGTTTCAAGTACCTTTTGCGGCATCATTTTAATCAATGGAATTGAGAATTATCCTGTTACTTTTGCATCAGATTAGACCATATTCAACAATGATTTATGATTTGATAATAATTCTTCAAGTTTCGAATATGAAATTCAGAATTCGAAATTGAGACTTTCTGTTGCGTCAGTTTGGTATCAAAGCTAAAGCGATTCTTAAGTTGGTACCGTTTTGGATTGAATTCATAGGTTTATCGATTGGCAGTATCTTTAAAGTTTTGTTGTTTCTCAGAGTGCTTTTTGAGTTTCAAAGTATCGATTTGAAGGTTGGAGTATGTTTTGTTCATTGTCTCATGGATTAGAGAGGTGGATCATTGTTTCCCTATTTTCGATTGTGTTCACTTCAAGAATTAATGTAAAGCTCGATTTTACATTCTTGAGTATTGTTCCACATAAAGTAGAATTGAGTTAGAATCATGGTGACAGTGAGACAGTTGCGATAGTGATTGGGAACAAAATTTGGGTTTGATAGTGAGGTTGTTCCGATAACAAGTTGGTTGCGACAGTGAAGTGGTTTCGCTCAATGGACTTGGAATTAACTTTGTTCTTCGGTGTTGAAATGTATCAGTTTTATCAATAATTGTGATTTGTTTGAATTTATCCAAGTTTCGAATATTAATTCGAAAAATATAAGACTTCTGCTACATTGGTTTGGTATCAGAGCAACAAATCAACAGACAATAGTCTACAACAACAAATCAACATAGAATAACCAAATATAGGATTTTAATGGTAGAACCAAAGAAATGAAATCGAAAAAGAAAAACAAGCATTAATGAGTTAACTAGCAAAGAAGTTAACAACAAACGCATGCCTAAGTTGAAAATCTGAACAATTAGAGAGAGCAGTTGAATGAATGAAACCAAATTGTGGCATCAAATCGAGAAAGAGAATAAATTTATATAAGCGAATCAGAACTAGCAAGAATCAAAATTAGGCAAGCAGAAATAAGCGTAAACACAATCGACAGAACAAAGACAAGGAGGAAAAATGAATTTACTAGGAGTGAAGGATTTGAAAGTGACTTGAGTAAAAATAAATTTGATGGTAGGGTTTGTAAAATGTGTTCCAAATTACTGGGAGAGAAGGATTTGAATTTGGAACTAATATGGTTCATGGAAAACTACAAGCGTTATATTGGCTCTCTTAGATAATATAATAGATCTGAGCTGAAAACAAATATGGTGCAACATTAGGGTGGGGGCAGCGTGTTAGTATAGTGTGGTTTGGAGTTCAAACTACTTCCGCACCGCATCAAATGGTTGATCAAAAATACAAATCATTATACTACTCGTTTAAAAGTTTCGGCTTCGATTCGGTCTAGATATATTATGGTTCGGTTTTAGTTCGGTCCGATCTGGTATGGACTTGTATCAAATATAAAATATGAGAATTACTTCCATCAACAATCAATTTATAATTATGTGATGCGGTGTCACTTAAAGAGTAAAACACACAGTGTTATCCTAAATTAAAAGATTGGTTTCTAACTGTACAAATATTTCGATTTTACATTTAATGTGTAATGACCCGGGTTTTTGTCGATCTTGGTTATCCGATATACAACACATATCGAACACCCAAGGGTCGAAAATAACGGGTTATTAATGAAAGAAATTAGAGGGTGAGAATAGATCAGATAGAAACTTAGAATAGAAGAAGAAGAAACACAACATCAGAGTAACATGAGCCTCACAGCGGAACGAATAACATACAATAGATAATATATCCTTGAGATAAAATCAGTATATGTATACAATAACATTTTCAGAGTACAACACTTACAACACAGCGGAAATAAACTATAGCTGTATGATCCTGAAGCCTCATGCTCCAGCTCTTCAAGTATCTGTAAATCCCGACTACTTGACTGCCCGTACTAAATTGGGCACCCAAGATTTTAGGGAAAACAAAACAAAATAAACTTCGGGTCAGTCATGGGACTGGTATGAGTAAAACAGTTTAAAACAGTTGAACAGGTAAACGATATCTCATAAGACCACGCCGTATAATGGAACGTATTTTTCCCTTATGAGAATCCAAATTATCTTTATATCAAAAACCTTTTGATATTATAATAATGTCTATCAACCACAATATAATAATCATCTAGCAGAAACGCTTCCATCTCACGTTCTATATATATAGTATACAATCAGAACCGCAAGCACGTATGGGTAATGGATTTCCAACTATGACAAGGTATGGAACCACCTTTCACTGGTGTACCTCTAGAAAGGAATACACTGGGTTCAACAAGAACATCTTGCAACCCGGCCACACATGACCGACCACTCATTTCGCTTGAGTGTATCGAATGTATATCACCAACGGTTGGGATCAGCAACCGTTTCCCAAATGGGATAGCATCAACAATAGATTTTTAGAAGTAAATGAAACTCTAAATCAGGTGATTATACACCCTACTTCGGAGCGACCGACTTAGCCATGCTGCCTGCCCGATTTCTGTCATTTACCGGTTGATGAGGCTTGAGGTTACGCTTCATCATCACATCAGATTCACTTCGAATGCCACATTGTCATATCCATCGAAAATCACTAATTGACGTCTACAACAGTACATTACGTGTTAGCTAAAGAAGTTTCCTTCTCCGCTTCCACTGTTGGTACAGTTGAAGAAATCAATGTACGTGACCTTTCTGGAAATACTCTGTCAGACATTCCTCCATACAAGTCACCCAGGAACAGGATTAACTGAAGGCACTATTCAGTACATCCATCTTAGGCACTGTTATCTAAGATTTATACAATAGCCCTTGCACTTTACTCCGTCTTCAATTATCTTTGGCATATATGATTCACAACGCTTATGCCAATACGGAGTGGTTCTTCGGATAATAATCCAACCGGTCTCTCCATATAAACAACGTTAAATTGGTCAAAACTTTGATAGTCTGTGATTTAACTATAAAAAAAAAAACATGTGTGCAAACAACGATATTATTTCCAGATGGAAATTTATATCGATCAAACATCATTTAACATTTATCTCCTTAGTTCATTTTTTATCTCCTGTTTCCCTATATTCAACATTTCTTATTTTCTAAATTTAGAAAATATATGTTGTTACCATTGGAAAACATTTCCATTTCTTGTTTTCTATATCAGAAAACATTTCTGGTTCTTATTTGGAAAACATTTCCAAAACTCCTTCGCTGGACTTAGACAGATGTTTAAACAAACCATCGCGATGCCAACTCAAACCATTACGCTTATTAACTAAATTCCTTTAACACACCTTCACTATCGAACCTTAACCATTCCTTAGTTAAAAATGAAGTCAATCAAGTTGGGGTAATACTACCTCTCAGACCTTAACTGAACAACGTTTCTAACCGTGAAATAGACAAAGTTCACCTTTTAATTCTTTAACAAACATCCTTACGTAACTCTCTTTCGAATCATCTCTATTCGATAATTCTTTCCTTCGAATAAGGTATATTCGATAACTCTATTTAGCTCTATTGGACTAACGCTATTGGATTAACTCTATTTGATTTAACTCTAGTCGATAACTCCTTTAACTTTATTCGAATAAACCAAATTCGATTAACTCCTTTAATTCCATTCGAATAAACTATATTCGATTTATTATTTTAACTCCATTTAACTCTATTCAAATAACTAATATTCGATAACTCTATTTAACTCTTATTCGAATAACTAATATTCGATAACTCTATTTAACTCTTATTCGAATCACTAATATTCGATTAACTCAATTGATTCTATTCGAATAAACTATATTCGATTAACTCATTTTGAATAACTCAAGTTCGATTTAACTCTATTCAATAAATTCTAGTTCGATATAACTCTATTCAATAAATTCTAGTTCGATATAACTCTATCGATTTACTTTAACTGATTAATACTAACTGTTTAACTCTAACTGGTTAGCCCTAATGGTTTTACTCTAACTGGTTTAACTCTAACTGACTTACTCTAACCGGTTAACTCTAATTGGTTAACTCTTATTCGAATAACTAATATTCGATTAACTCTATTCAACTAACTCGACTCGACTAACCCTTTCGAATAACTAATTCGATTTACTAACTTTCGAATACCATATTCGATTTAACTCCCTTCGAATAACTAATTCGATTTAACTCCTTTCGAATACCATATTCGATTTACTGACTTTATTCGCTTTATAAAGATTTCCTTTTTAACAACGTTTATTCATTTTTTTAAAGATTTACTTTTAGTAACGGTTCTCCGCTTTAAAATGATTTCTTTCTTATAACAGTTTCCTTTTTTATAACGTTTTCCCTTTTATAACGTCCTATTCCGTTATAAATAAATTTCCCTTTTTAACTCTATTTATTTTCTGAATATTTCCAATCAATTCTATTTGTAAATGGTTTACAAATCTTTCCTTTTCTATTATTCTATTTGTAAATGGTTTGCAAATATTCCCTTTTCAAATCTATTCTTTGATTTTATAATTTCCATTTTCCCTAAATATCTCCTATTTATAAATATTCCAATTTATAAATATTCCAATTTATAAATATTTCTTATTTATAAATATTCCATTTATAAATTTTTTTTTTCAAATATCACTTTGAAAATATTTCCTTATCAACATTTCGGTCTGTTATGGTATTCAACATATAAAATCACGATGATCAATATCGTCCAAACACATATAATTAACAACAGATTATATATCACCTCATATATCACAATATATGAAAAACAGTAAAATAATTTTTGAGGAATCCAGTCGGATTCCTCCAACCTGTTTCCCTGCATCCACAGATGTTACACAATAAAATCAACATCACTTTCAGTTCCATATGATATATTCTGTTAAACAGAATCAATATAGAAATTCAACTAACTGACTAGCAGTTCAATCAAACAGTCAACACACAGTCAATCAGCCAATATTTAACGGTTCTAAAAATACAACATGAAATTATAAACTATTCAGAGTTAGTGAGATTTACTCACATTGGTCGTTCATCGTTAAAGAACGATAAACTGTTTGTTTGATTTGAATCAAACAATTTATTTCGCCATAAATTCAAACGAGCTCCACTCCACTCCCCGTCAGTTCCAATGGGTAGTGTCCGTCCGTACGATCCTGCCAGATCTTGTTTCGCTTCTTACACATCGGCCCATCAGAGGACCAGGCCTGCCCCCATTTTGATGCACCCTTCTTCCCCGATGGT
Source organism: Allium sativum (assembly GCA_030737875.1). Classification (NCBI taxonomy): domain Eukaryota; kingdom Viridiplantae; phylum Streptophyta; class Magnoliopsida; order Asparagales; family Amaryllidaceae; genus Allium; species Allium sativum. The sequence continues at coordinate 297,786,531 of CM060926.1, forward strand.
TTAAACCGTAGCCTGCTCCCAAAACAAACACAATGACCGCCCCTTTGAACCTCTCCCTCTCCATCAAATCCTTTCCGAAACCACACACCCAGACCGTCGTTAATCACCTCTTCCCGAACACCTTCCCTCCGAAGCCGAAAACAGCAACTCAACTTCCTCTTTTGCCTCGCGTCGAACAGTGGCCCTTCACGCATCAGTTCAAAAGGTGCGACTTTGATGTCGATGGAATACCCCAAAAACAGCACATCAGGTGCGGATTTTCTTCCTCATTCCGAATCCGAGATCGAAACCAACCCAAGCTCGCTAAATCACGAGCATTCCCCAACCCTAGTTTTTCTGTTCGAACCCGCTAACCCAAAAAGAATGGTCGAGCTCCAATTGAAGTATGCAAAATCGAAAAGCAAGCCATGAGGGTTCCGAATATATATCTTTGAGGATTTAAGGAATTTATTTCCATTTTGTTTTGATTTTTAAAACCGACAAAATAATTTCCTGGAAGAACAAAACTTACGGCGGTTTTGTTTGACTAAATCGAAGTGGGACTTTGGTTTAGAAGGTGTAGGCCTATTTATAGAGGAAAAGAAAGAAGATATTTTGGGGTAGGGAATATTCTAAAAATATTCTTTTTTGTTAATTCGTCTTCTAAAAATTCCTATGATCACACGTGATACCCAAAAATCACCAAACTGGGCATGCAGCTACAGTTCGACATTACGGTCCCAACGAAACTGGTTTCGTCGAATTCCGACTTCATATGCTCACACAGCGTATTTTTAACTGTCAAATTATCGACTGTATTTCACTCTAAAAATCCGTATGGCCACAGACTGACTTCAAAAATCACGAAAATTGAAATCTAACAATAATTTAACATTGCAGATCCAACAAAATTAGTTTCGTCTAATTCTGAGGTCATTTGCAAAACTGGCTATTTTTAAAGCTCCAAATAACCTTTTTAAATATATAAATATATTTAAAAATATTTAAAACTAAATATTATCATATATATATATTCACAGTGGAATACCATATAGCTCTAAAATATTCCTATATGAATTTCTACTCGATATTTCAATCTGGGTCAACCCGATATTCGATTTATATTGAAATTCCTTTTTAAAATATAAATAATTCCTTTATAAATTATAAAGGAATTCCACAACGACTTTTCTAAAATTTGATTTGGACGTAAATCAAAATCTACATGATGAAATCCCGATTTTTCTCTTCCACTAGAAAGATATACGCCACCAGCTCCACGCGTTTCTTGTTTCACAGAAATCCGGCTTAAAACGAATCATGTACATTCAGTTGAAGGTCGAATCGCCAAATTACGAAATGCAGCGCCATTTCAAGATTGATTTTTATTTATAATATAATTATACGTTCAAACTTCGTTCAAATAATATATACGTTATTCAAATTCAATTCCAAGCTGAATTAAATATCACAGATGATCCGGTTCACACCATATCGTCATTTCAGCCAATTCTGATTATTTCAGAATTAAATATATTATTTAATTTAATTTTTTAATTTAAATATTCACCATTATTTAATTCAACGACCATTAAATCCTTTTAATCACCTTTTAAATAATTAAATTAATTAATTAATTATTATACCGCTGAAAATGCGGGTCATTACATAATGATAAGTGAGATTGTTTTAGTACGTTGACCAAATATTAACGTTAATCAATGCATAAACATTAAGTAAGATGATACAAATAAGATAATAGTTCAAATTTATCCAAAAGAATGATATAGGAACTATGATACTAAAAAAATAATAATATTCTCCTTTGTGAAAATGATTATTATTAATATAACAACCACATAACCTAAAACATATTATACATCGTTAAAATCAAGAATGAAATAGGAATTAACTATATTTTATCATAAGATTGTTAATGCAACTATTCGGTTCGGTTTATAACAATTTGGTCAACAGCTCCAACCTCAACCGGACCACATCGTTCCGAGTTGGTCCGGTTTGGAGTACTTGCTTTAAAGTGAAGATTCGGTCCGGTTTTCCATGCCGCTTTTACAGTTTGGTGCGAGTAGTTTTCGTATGTCAGTGCGGTTTATACACACCCCTAGCGCAATGAAAAAGTTAACTCTATGTTTGCTTTCTTATACCATAGAACAGATAGAAAAGAAGATCAAAAGATTAATGTTTTAATGTTAATTGAAATGGCACGAGTGAAAAACTTAATATGACTTGGAATTAGGGTTGGTAATTGCAAAATTGAAAAATGTCACATAATTAGGAATTAACTGCGAGAGAGGAAGAAGATGGAAATGGTAAAAAAAGACAAATAGATTTATTATGTTTAAAGGCAAGTTTACGGAGAATGTAAAAGGATTTTACGTTATATTTCAAAATGTGAATGTTTATGTCATTTTATTATGGAAGCTCAAATTTGAAAACATAGACCTTTATATAATGGCTAAAAGGAAAAAAATTCCTTTGATAGTTGAGAGCGAAGTATTAGGAAAAAAATGTAACACACGACACCCTTTGACCTACCCAAACGAATCAATGTAGAACGATTATGTATAACAAAACACTTCACACATATTAAGATTCACAAGACATATGGTAAATTACAATGGAAACATAATACATTTACTGAACTTTTTAGAAAATCAATGTTTTGTAACAGGAGAATATATCATTACATCAAAGTGTAAAAACTCGAATTCCGACATACTGAATTTTTTTCAAAATTCCAATCCATCAAAGCTCGTGTTGGTTTATCTGTTATCCTGCAGAAAAGGCAGAGATAAAAAAATACATCAGAGCTTATAAAACGTCTCACAGCAAAAAGGAATAAAGTATAATATAATCAAATATAGACTTACCAAGATATTAATACTGCCTAGCCAGTATCCAAAGCTATAACATCTCTACCACAAACCTAACCTGGAAGTGTGTTATGAGGAGGGGGTCAGAACACAAGTTCTGTGTGACTGGACTTAAACGACACATTTTGTATAACCCTACATATACCGTTCAATCATGTTTTCTTATTTATTAAGTTGTTTGGGTTAATAGCACTCTAGTTTTAGTTACACGTCGTACAAATCTAGAACCCAGTAGATTAACCTAATAATGTATATATGTAGTTACCCCCAATATCAAGGCACTTCCCGTAGTACCCTTCTCGCACGGTCTCTACCGTTACACTACAAAAGCGTACGCAATCCCTTATCATATGCCAGAGCGATGTACGGATCTCCACGCAGTGATGCCATGTATCCATCCAACGTCAGAACGACGTACGGATCACCCCATTGGGTCTCATCATGTAATAATACCCTAATGTCTACGATACATCACCCTAAACCGGATGCGTATATCTAGACCCTCATACGCACATTTCGTCAAACGTATCTGACATCCTCCTGTCATGATACACCACCCCAAACTGGATGCATATAACTCGCACATGTTGTCTACTTTACACCGAGTCTCGTAATAGGGCCATGTCTAGTACAAGGACCTCGATCGGGAGAATTTTCCATATCTGTATAGGTCCGTATAAAATTCCTACAGATATCGGTCTGCATTTTACATTGGACATGGTCCCACTCAGCAACTCCCTCAACTAGTGAAAGACTACTTAAGATCTAAGTGACGTGCCCTTAACAAACATTCTAAAATAATCCATTTGTCGTGTCCCTCAAACACCTTGCTTCGATAGCGAACGGTTGATGGTGTCGTGGTTATAGCTCTAGCCTTTCCACATCACACTAACTGCCGATGAAGGTACCCGACAATTACTATCCTTAATTTGGTCATGACCTCGCCCCCAATGAACAAACTGTCGAATCACCCCACCGCCACAGCCTTCGGACTGTAAGCCCCATTACAGTCAAGGTATACTTTCCTTGTGGTAACGCATAGACCCCTTGCCCCTGTATGTATACCACAACAAAGGACCACCTTGGAGTACCCTACCACGTCCCTCGGAAGCAGCGTGCTTCCACTCAGTCCCTTGGAGCCAGCAAGATAAATCAGATGGACGTGCACTCCCCTTTTGGCCTCATGACACCTCCTTGACCCAAACTCCGTTGGGTTCACCTCCTTTAGACATATGGACTGGTCCAAGCGCATCCCAATTGTAATGGCTGCGACTTTCGATGGCCTCGGAGTCGTGTCATTATTGAAGAAATAGAAATAGATAGAGAATAGAACTAAACAAGAACATCAGAATCCCACGGTGGAATTTAACAAAATATAATATATTACATATCGGAGTTTGTTACATCATAGTACATCATTAGAATACAACATCATACATGATACCGACCCAACACATAAACTGGGTACTTAGGTATAGATAAGTAGACTCCGGAACCTCTCGTCCAAAATACTGCAAAGATCTCCATTGACTACCTGTATCACTTGTCTACTAATAACAATTGTTATGAGTACCTAAGAGTTTAGGAAAATAAAGAAAAATAAACTCTGGGTCAGTCAGGAGACTGGTGTGAGTAAACAAATTTAAAACAGATTGGAAACACGAACGGGTTATCTCCTTATGAGATTAGATTGATTTAACATTAGAAAACCTTTCGAAAGAAAAGATAATAGTAAGACCAGCCACACATAAACATGGACAGTTTTTACCTTACTATAATCCAAAACATTTTTGATATTAAAATCATTTGATATTATAATAGTTTTTATCAAATAAATAACCATCTAGCGGAACGCTTGCATCTCACACTCCATATATATAATATAAAATCAAAACCCGCGGGCTCTTATTGGAGATTGGATTCCAATAGACAAGGTATGGGACCACCTGCCGATCAGTGTACTCTTGAGAGGATACACTGGGGTTTAACAAGAACGTCTTGCAACCCGACCACACATGACCGCCCACTCATTTAGCTTGGGTGTGCAAATATATTATCACCCCAACGGTTGGGAGCGATCCACCGTTTCCGAAAGCTGCAGAAGCGAAATATAGATTAAGAAGACAAAAGGAATTTCTCTAGATGGTGATAATACACCCTGCTTGGGAATGACCCACCTAGCCATGCTGCCTACCCGATTTTTGTCTTTTCCTGGTTGTGAGGCTTTGAGGCTACGTTTATCTTCTAGAACATCAGTTCACCATTCACTTTGAATGCCACATCGTCAAACCCGTCAATCACTAGTTGATCTTCCCAAAAGTATTACGGGTATAAAAGCTAAGAGAAACGAATTTCTCCGCCACCAGACGAAATACCTTGAAAATATCGTCTTATGTGATTATTAGGAATACTCTGTCAGACCTTCGTCCATACAAGTTGTCCTAGGACTGGACAAACCGAAGGCACTATTCTGTAAAACAAGATAGCCCCTGCATATCTCCGTCTTAAATTATCTTCAAAAATCTCTGACATGTGACTTATAAATCGAATCGAAGTAGAATATAATTTCAGGACCCTTCGAAATAACTTACCTAATGTCTTTTACGATCAGTTGAGACTAAAGGAACAGATTCCAATATTCATTTGATCTTAAAACATTTCTGGTCTCAAAGGAAATAGTTATCGACTTAAAATGATTGAGTTAAGTATAATTCATCTTATATACTCTTTAATTTATAAGCTTCGTCCCAATAGAATTGCATATATTTGTATTGTTCAAGATCCAAATATTTTACTGACTTTTATAAATAAACAACCAAGGCACATGCTTCGCACATGGTAATTAAATCAATAAATGTTAATTCGTTTATTTTACAATTTTTTGTAATTAATTGTTTTGTCTCACTTTGTTCATCGTTGTTTTATTTCTAATAAACACTAAGAATTGAAGTAATATGAATTCCTATTTATATTTTATATTTCCCTTTTTGTCTAATTTATAAACTTGTTAAACCCTTTATGCCCAACTACTACCACAGCTCATCTCCTTCCTCATCGACCCAATATGTTGGCCCCTTTCTTCTTATTTTAAAATCTCCCTTTTTTCTTTAATTTCCTTTTCTTCTATTTATTTTCTGCGTTGGCCCATTCAAGCCCAGCATCTTCAACCTGTTTCCTCTTCATTCTTTTCTTTTTTTTCTTTTCTTTTCTTTTCTTTCCTAAAAGTATCACTTCTTGATAAATATTCTTATATATATGTCCTAAATATAAAATATACTTTCAAAGAAATCTTTTATTTTATTTTATTATAAAGAATTCCTTTTCCTTTTTATTACTTTATTTCTTTATTTCTTTAATCTTACTTTTTCCTATATTTATTAACTCAAACTCAAAGCCCAATCTATCAAGGCCCACGTCCCTTCTTCTTATCCCTACTTTCCTGTTTGCCTCCCATTTATTTTCTAGACCACTCAACCCGTCTATCCTTTCCTTTTTCTTTTTAAACCGTTAGACACAATAAACTGTGCCAACCGAATTTCACCATTCCTATATTTTTTACATGAAAACTTGCTGAAACTTATTCAAGTCCCAAATAGATCATGCCCAATGTCCTCCTCCTCTTCTCCTTAGTTTCCACTTCACCTTCTTCATTTTAACATGCACAACTGTGCACCTGTGCACATGCACACCAACTCCGGCCACCTGACGAACATCGCGCCACTTCCCGCAAACTCCAAATTGCTATCGGATCCCATACCTGCCTTTTCATGCCCATCCGATAATCTATTAAAAAATCTAGGTGCTCATCCCCGAATGTAAAACAGACAGGCTTAAAGACTCGATCATCTTCCTCGCCATGTCATCCACCAATGTAGTCTGATGACCTCTGAAATCTATCCATGCGAAGCTACCACGAAGCCCAACCTCCATCATCAAACTCGTTCAACTCGATGCTTCTATCAAGAAGAATCTTAACGTTACAACTAACGTATCCAAACTAAAACCAAAACCTAAATTTGATTAAATCCCCCAAATCAATTTATAGAAAAATAAATTAACATTTTTCCCCTTGATCTTCACTTATCCACGCTCCTCCAGCCCAAATTTCACCAACTCCGATCAATTGGATCATCAGGAAAAGCCCAAACCTCATTTTCTGCACTACACCAAAACAGGTGATTGCCAACGAGTATAACTGTCGCAAACAATTTCCGCAACACTTATTAGCGTTGCTATGGGGGCGTGGCAATAAATTACCAACGCATATAAGCGTTGGAAAATATTCATTCGCAACGCTTATATGCGTTGGCAAATATTCATTCGCAACGCTTATATGCGTTGGCAAATATTCATTCACAACGCTTATAAGCGTTGGCAATATTATATTCGCAACAATTATAAGCGTTGGTAACATGCAACGCTAATATTTGCATATAAGATAGCACAAGCTCTATTTAATATGCATTCATTCAGCTATGGAATTATCTCAACATAGCAACATGTAACCAAATCAATAAGGAAAAAAAAATCCATATTCATGATAACAACAAAGTATGAACTAACAAAAAAATTCAATACATAAAGATACTAAATTTAATACATATACAATATCCGATTCCATAGTAATAACAATACAGAATTAACATAATGCAAGATGTTTTTCATATTTGAAGTCTACAAGTACCAAACGCGAAACTCCAACTATATAACGAACCATACATCCAAAAATTTGCATAGCTTGTACCACCAATTTTTCTCATTTTCTCTGCTTCTTCTACTGCTTTCTGCGTGCATTTAATTTAATAACATCAATTAAGTTTCAAATAGCAGAAAATGTTATAAGTTCAAAGTCATACCTTTTCAATTTTGACACATCTTTTGTCTATTGAGCTCAATGAGATCTTGCAATTTAAGCTCCTTTTTAAGCCTTTTGTTTTCTTCAAGAACCTCCAATGCAAATTCCACACCACGATCACATAATGGTTCGTCAATCCAGTGGATGAATCCACAATCTCTAAGAGTTCCAGTATTTGCACAAATAAAATATCGGCGACCAACATTTTTATTTAAATAGCATGTTCTGAATATTTGTTCAATGTTGCAACGGCATAACAACCTTCGAGATTGTGCTTCTTCAACATAGCATGTTGGTAGGGGTGGCAATCTTGTAGTTGTGGTCGATCTGGTAGGCGATGCCGTATCATTCTGAACACTTAATAATGCCAAATCTCTTTCTAAACTCGACTCTATTCTCTCGTAGACGCTAAACGGAGTTGGTGTCTGAGATTCGGCTGAGCAAACAATTTGAGTAGGATCGTCTGAATCGTCTGAATAGGCCGATGGACAATACCGTAGGAAGTAGTCATGATAATCGGTCGAAGGCCTTGAGTAGGAGGACATCTGTAGAAAATAAATAAACAACAACAGTCTCAAAATGCAATCACTATTAAATATAGATTCCAAGTGCAAAATTGTAGATGAATTACACGGTTCCACCTATTTTTCAAAGTTCAATGGTTATTTCTAAATAAGTCGGCACCTTGATGACATTTCTAAATAAGTCGGCACCTTGTGCAAAGATGTACAGTGTATTAACTCAAGCAGTTCGAAGGAAATAACAGAACCATGTATGTGCTAGTAATATCCTAGTAGTGCCTTGGCGGGTTCAAGTAAATGACAAAAATACTAATATATGCACTTGGGTTTGGGTCTGATAACAAGGCATCAATGCAAAATACGTGTAAACTTAGTTATCCTAACATACAAGCTTATGTACATGTTCATGTCCAAAGTAAGGTGCAGCCTCCTATTAAATTTCAGATTTTGAAATGTAGCACTACAACAACTCAGGCAACTGATTTTAGAACTACCAAGGTAGCAACAAGTGATTCGAGCATTTCAGAATTATAATGATAGCATCGTGTGTTAACACTAAACAAAATAATTTAATTTTAACTTATGTATGTATGCCAAAAATAATTTTTTTTAACTTTAATTTAATAGAGTAAAACCCTGCTGTAAACCCAGAGACTCAGGTTAAAGACAAACAGCACCATTAACAGGTAGATAGTCCACAAAATGAATCAAGGTCGAGGGACGGTGTCTATTATATAAAGCAGACAGTGTCTCACATTATACAACTCTGGTTTTACATTTCAGTCACAAATTTAATCAAGTAACTTTGTATACATCTTTGTATTTTTGAAAACCTTTCATTGCAAAGAAAGAAACTGGCAACATTCACGGTCCTTTATTCAATTCTTACACTTCTGTTTACATATTTAGTTCAAATTCAGTCTTCACCTAACCCATTTCCTACAACTACAGCTCACCACAATTTTTTGGTTAAATGCACTATTTACTACGGAATTTAACTATTATTTTTCTTTCCGTAGAAAATTGGAACTTGTGTTAATTTACAATTAGCTGCTAGATTAAAACTTAGCAACCAAAATTTATTGAAAAGTTTTGACTGTAATTGCATACACTAATGGTCTAATAGTGTCATCCATTTAGTTTATGTTTCTTATGTGGATATCAAGGTTTAAAAATTGTGCGTGTATAATAATTCATACTCTATATCTAAGATCTATACATGTCAAAAGCGATTAGTTAATACAACCAAAAAGTTATAATTGGAATTGAATAATAATAACAGATAAATAAATAAATTGATGCATCCTTAATTGAGTATCTTTTAAGAGTAATGCTCTAAAACAAAAAATAAAATCATTTCACCTAAAAGGATGAATTTTGATAACCTTTGCCTCATACTAAATTTAATAGGCCGCAGTATGAAAAACATTTGATGATAGATCAATAAGAACACAGCCATCACCACTCTTTAATACTTTTTATTGATCTGGTTTAAAACATGTTAACTTTAGTCTTTCCAAATTTTGATTGGCAAACACTGTAAAGTAGTAATATGCAGAAACGAAGCAAGTCACACATAAATTCAAAAATCAATATATCTAAAACAATTATAGCATTGGAGTTCAATTGCTCTGACCAAGCAAGAGCAATTGCCGAACAAGTCATTATTACTTATACTGTATGAAGATAATTTAAGAATTAGTTAATAAAGCTTATAGGAATTAGCTTATACTGTATGAAGATAATTTAAGAATTAATACACACAGACAAAAAAGTTAGGATCAATAGCCCTTTTAAATTAACATCATTTTGTAGCCAAAATTACTTGTGGTCACTCATACGGATGTATGTATGGCTTATGAAAAGAAAAAGATAAAAAAATTACTTGTGGTCACTCAAAATTTGATTACCTGTTGTGAAGCAGCTATAGAGAGTCCAACTGTCCAAGGTGACCACTGATCATTTAAGCATTAGCAATAGGACTGCCACCCCCACTTGGAATCAGACTGCTCCGTCTTGTACATGTTCATGCTCCAGTATTCCTCCGCAAGTTATATAACTATAACCAGATGATGTCAGGGTTTACAAGTGTCAGTATGCATACATTTGACTTTGCTTATACTGATTTTTAATGTGGTAAACATATTAATTTGAGCTTCTCATTGTTTCTGTCAACAAATATCCTTTCCAATTTTTATTCTCCTTGCAACAGCATCAGCATAACATTTGATTGATGCAAGTTGTAGAAAGTCAAGATGCATAAGAAAAAATTATGTTTTATACCAATTGTTAATCCATTAGTTAATAAGTGATTTTATATACTAAGAAAGAAAATATTCTTCAGGATACTTACCACCTGCAGTTCGGTATATATATATGATATGATTTGAAATTAGTAAAAAAAAAGGGAAAAAAACTAGAACAAAAACATAGGCTCAGCCAAAAGAGATATCTTAAATATTTGCTTGACCATGATATGCCATTAAGATTTTTGATAGTAACTAATAGTCATTCAGACTTAACAATACATAGCTTCAGCCTAAACTTGTAAATCACCGGGCTTGACCTGCAAGCATTTATATTTGCTGTGGACTGAAAACTGGGTTCACATGCCCAATTTTAACTTAACCTGCAAACAACGCTTTAAGGAATACCCTAGTGGAGTTTATTTCTCTTAAAAAGACCTCTAATGTACATTTTCAAAATCAGAGAAACCAACAAAAAATGCGATGATCGTCACCTACTACAAACGACAACAACGAGTTTATAAATCTGTTTAGAAACCGAGGCTTCCGGTTCAGATTCCAAACTAAACTGAGCTTGAAAGGTTCAGTTTAGAATCAATAAGTTATCTCATAGGCACCAAAATTAATATACATACCTTCGACCTTCTTCCTTGTTTCTAATTTCCATCAAATTATTGATACCATTATACTTTACTCCTGTAACAAAAATTATACCATAGTATTTTTTTCTTAAAAAAACCACTAAGAAAAGCATTCAAAAAAGAATAAATAAAAAATAGCACAAACATGTGTGTCATGCGCATCTAGCTTCACAGCAGCAGATGACTTTGTATCAAACTTTAAAGACTTCAGATTCGAAAGCATTACTTGAAGCAGTCCTATGAATTACTAAAGGAACAAAAACATGAATATATGTATGCATTCAAGAATTGCTGCAGATGACTAGGTGAGTATTTTAGAATACATACCTTGCATCATGTACATGACCTATTAGTCTTGAGCTCTTACTCGTATAAAAAAAGCATAAAAATAACAAGAACATGTATTCTCGTGCATCATCTATACTTGGGTTATGTAAATGATATATTGCCAGAAGTTTATTGAGTATCATACACACACACAGAGAGTTTGTGAGAGCGTAACATAAAGATATGAATATCTATCTGCTATTCACTATTCTATAAAACAAATGAATATTTATAAAACAGGTGGCATATACAAACAGTTTCAGATCTATAATGTGTATTACTTAGTGTACAATTCCCTAGTATATTTACAGTTTTAATCAAATCACTACACATCACCTTAGACTATATGAACAGATATGCAAAATGGGCCATGTGTCACTAAGCAATACACCTATCACCAAAAGATCTGAATAAATATGTAACTAGTAAATATGTAACTAGTCATGTGTTTGCTATTAATGTGATATATATGCTAAACTGACTAACCATTTACATAGCAGGTCATTTATTTCTCATATAAAGCAGACATATCAAACTGTCTAAATAGGTATAACAAGTTGTGTGATTATTAATCATATACAAATGTATAACTGTGTAAACCAATATATATACTTCAGACCATGTGTTCATCAATCAAACACCAATGTATTACTGCTTAAACAAATAAGTAGCAGGTCAAGTGTTAACCATACAATAGGTATGCATATCTATCCCAATTTGTTAACTGGTCTTTTAACATATGTATATAAACCTGTGGTCAATCGAATGCACAAAGTCAACCATGCAATACAACCAAGCATCCAATACACAAGACAATCGATTGAGTCAGAGTATTTAATCCCCCTTATTTCATTGTATTCATACCCCACCCTACTGTGAATACCCCAAATAATACCTTTGTGCTTCTACTTATGTTTACACAGAAATATTCAGTAACTAACATTCTATTCAAAGTTAAACACCACAAGCATGACTTCCAACCACTGTTTTTAACAGTCATAGCATTCAGATCCATACAACATCAACCCACAAAAATACCCAAATCGGCACATATATCACTAACAAACCTCTGCGTTTTATTATAATGATCCTGCCATAAACGTATCCATAAATCTGCTGCCTCTAAAGGACTTAATGCAAAAGAAAAGAGAATACACTCACCTAGGGTTAGCTCTCGACTTTATCCCTTTTTGAGATCTCGATTAAATCTTCGATTATGATCTCTCTAGTTCTTGATTATGCAAAAATCAGACCACATAACCAAAGATGAGACACGTAGAAACAAATCAACAAAAACAGGATTTAAGTGAGCAAAAATAAAATAAAAATATACCTGAAGCGACTGAATGGGATTGAAATCGAGATTGAAATCGGATTTGGATAATGATTCAGGCGGCCGCTTCTTGGATAATGAAATCGTATTTGGATTGAAATCGAGACTGAACTGAACGGGATTGAAATCTACTCGCGAATGAATCTTCGGCAAGCTGCTTTTTTTGTCCTCTGAAATCGGATTTGGATAATACGATTTAGGCGGCCGCTTCTTGGATAAGCGTTGGGCAAACGATTGGCACATGGTAAATAGGGTTACGGAAGGAAGTTTACGTTTTTACCCTTAGAAATCAGCGCTAACAACCCATATAAGCGTTGCCAATAAAAAAAATTATAATTATGTATTTTTGGCGACACTTTTTTAATATAGCAACGCTTATTATTGTTATGACACTGCAACACAAATAAGTGTTGGCGATTGTGAAAAAAAAGGGTTGCCAAATGGCCATTATGGTGTAGTGCTGGTAAACCAGAAAATCTAATCGTCCACTATACTAAAATTCATGTTTTTTCTATTAAAATTCACGATTTATACCTACAAATTCATTCATGAGCCTGAATCACATATTTACGATGTTTGAATTTTCGAGTTATGCAGGCTCTTACTGTATATATTAATACCTGTACATGTATACATATATATACTACTATATAAGTCGCAAGCATTTTTTTAATATCACTATAGATATATAAGAAAACTTCCATGTAGAACTTACAAGCTAATAACCATAGAAAATGTAGTTAGGGGTTTTAAATTTAGAAAAGTTAAACAAGTATACTCTGTTAACACACACATGCTTACTGCTACCTTCCCAACTACTTTAACTTATAATTCGCTCGTATGGTTAATGTGATCTAACACCCAATAACAAGTACAATAACATTTATATATCTGCATTATCTAGTAATCAGAAATTAGGATTTATAGTAGAGTTTACTCACTATCTCAAAGTCTTCTGTTTTCCAGTAGTTAATTCTAGAACTTAATTCATATCCAGGTTTGGTATGTAGATAAATACAAAGCATTCAAAAGCATCATAATCTATATACAATCAAGAACAGTTTTAATTGATAAAATGGAAAGTTTACTCACAGATTTTGTTCTCCTCTGTCCTTAAATCTGTTGTTGTTTTCTCTCTTCAGTTTACAGGATTTTGCGTGAGTAAATAAAGGAATTCAAGTGTTATTTATAGCAAAGTTTCCATATTTAATTAATTCACTTACGCTATAATATAATGATGGTAGGATCTATAGTCTGTATTAGATTTTAGACTTCCCTTAACCCTACTGGTTTCCCAAGATTCCATGCAGGGTATTAATAATTTATACCATATATATATAAAAACTTGTCTTCATCTAGTTTCTAGAAGTCCTACTCTATACTAAAACCATGCCTCGTAAATGTGGTCGAATGGTTTTCATCTTCTATGGATTTTGTAGACATGAAAAAATAGGTTTTTATTTGCTAAAATTATAATGTTTTGCATGAAATCTTGTGTTGATTTTTCCTAGGGGATGGCTGTGTTATCATAGCCACTATTGTGGATGTTGAATCCCATAAATGTCAAGACTTTTGCTGATTGTTTTAAATGCAGCAATACTTGGTTTTATTGATGAATCATTTCATCAAACACGTGGTGTTCACCATAATATACCTTACATTGTAAACCTTTATGTTTTTCTCGAATGATTTCTTGTTTGCAAATGTTTCCTACATCATTCTCTTCACTGGTTTATAACTCATCTACATCACTAAATGCCATTTTACTACATAAATATATATTATGTTAATATTGTAAGTGTATGTTTCTAGTGTAGGGTTTTTAACTTTAAAAGGTTTCAGAAACTAAAATATCAAGTTCTAATCAAGAAAATGATATCTACTCGTTATCCTAATAAGTAATATATTTTCTTATAATACATCCATTTATATACATTTACACAAGTTTTAAATTTGCTTATTAATTAAATTTTACTTTAATTATCTTATTTATTCCATTTTAATTTAATTAACTCATAATAATCAAATGTTTATTATTAAACAAAGCCGTTTAAAAACCGGGATATTACAATCCACCCTCCTTAAAAGAATTTCGTCCCCGAAATTAAAGAGTGACGAATAGATTTTAGTTTTAACCAAAGTCAAACACTTATAACACACAACCATAATTACTTATCACACTTCCCAGATATATTTCTTATTTATTTATTTGATTAGAACTCAAAATATGATTTATGTTTCAAAGAATTCTAATTCAACTTGAATCTTATACGTTAAATTTAAGTTTTAAATTTTAAACTACGAATTATATCGTCGCGGAGAACTCGTTTTAATCCAATTAACACTTTGAAATTTTATTCCACTATTCAAATTAATTTCTCATATTAATCTCCTCTTTATATTCTTTAAATTCAATTTAACTCCATTTTTCCTTATCCTGAGGACGACCCTAATTCATCTGACTCCTTCCATTGGTGATTGTGGTTGTCCTATTCGCTCCTCGGCCTCTACTTCAACGAGAACTCATTTTCAACTATCTGATTATAAAAATTGATACTTAATCATGATATATTTTAAAAGTAACTCAAGTCAATAATCTTGAGTTAATCTATATTAAGTATATATATAATAGTTTAAATTTTCAAATTTTCAAATACGCTCTCTCAATACTCACCCAGAGCCAAGGTATTCGGTAAACCTTGTGCTCTGATACCAAATGTAATGGCTACGACTTTCGATGGCCTCAGAAGTCGTGTCATTATTAAAGAAATAGAAATAGATAGAGAATAGAACTAAACAAGAACATCAGAATCTCATAGTGGAATTTAACAAAATATAATGTATCACATATCAAAGTTTTTTACATCATAGTACGTCATTAGAATACAACATCATACGTGATACTAGCCCAATACATAAACTGGATACTTAGGTATAGAAAAGATGACTCCAGAACTCCATGTCCAAAATGCTGCAAAGATCTCCATTGACTACCTTGATCACTTGTTTACTTAAAACAATTATTACGAGTACCCAAGTGTTTAGGAAAACACAGAAAAATAAACTCTGGGTCAGTCAGGGGACTAGTGTGAGTAAACAAATTTAAAATGGATTGGAAACACGAACGGGTTATCTCCTTATGAGATCAGATTGATTTAACGTTAGAAAACCTTTCGAAAGAAAAGATAATAGTAAGACCAGCCTACACATAAACATGGACGGTTTTTACCTTACTATAACCAAAAATATTTTTGATATCAAAATCATTTGATGTTATAATAGTAATTATCAAATAAATAACCATCTAGCGGAACGTTGCATCTCACGCTCCACATATATAATATAAAATCAAAAACCGTGGGATCTTATTAGAGATTGGATTCCAACAGACAAGGTATGGGACCACCTGTCGATCAGTGTACTCTTGAGAGGATACACTGGGGTTCAACAAGAACGTCTTGCAACCCGGCCACACATGACCGCCCACTCATTTAGCTTGAGTGTAGCAAATATATTATCTGGTCCACAATTGGGAGCGACCCACCGTTTCCGAAAGCTACAACAGCGAAATATAGATTAAGAAGACAAAAGTGATTTCTCTAGATGATGATAATACACCCTGCTTGGGAATGACCCACATAGCCATGCTGCCTGCACAATTTTTGTCTTTTCTTGGTTGTGAGGCTTTGAGGCTACGCTTATCTTCTAGAACATCAGTTCACCATTCACTTTGAATGCCACATCGTTAAACCCGTCAATCACTAGTTGATTTTCCCAAAATATTATGGGTATAAAAGCTAAGAGAAACGAATTTCTCCGCCACCAGACGAAATACCTTGAAAAGATCGTCTTATGTGATCTATTAGGAATACTCTATCAGACATTCTTCCATACAAGTTGTCCTAGGACTGGACAAACCGAAGGCACTATTCTGTAAAACAAGACAGCCCTTGCATATCTCCATCTTCAATTATCTCCAATAATCTCTGACACGTGACGTATAAATCAAATCAAAGTGGAATATAATTTACAGACTCTTCGCAACAATTTACGTAATGTCTTTTACGATTAATTGAGACTTAAGGAGCTGATTCCAATATTCATTTGATCTTAAAACATTTTTGGTCTCAAAGGAAATAGTTATCGACTTAAAATGATTGAATTAAGTATAATTCATCTTATATACTCTTTAATTTATAAGGTTCGTCCCAATAGAATTGCATATATCTGTAATGTTCAAGATCCAGATATTTTACTGACTTTTATAAATAAACAACCAAGGCACGTGCTTTGCACACGGTAATTAATTCAATAAATGCTAATTCGTTTATTTGACAACCTTTTGTAATTAAATACTTTGTCCCACTTTGTTCATTGTCGTTTCATTTCTAACAAACACTAAGAATTAAAGTTATATAAATTCCTATTTATATTTTATATTTCCCTTTTTGTTTGATTTATAAACTTGTTAAACCCTTTTTGGCATAACTACTACTACAACCCATCTCCTTCCTCATCGGTCCAATATGTTGGCCCCTTTCTTCTTATTTTAAAATCTCCCTTTTTTCTTTAATTTCCTTTTCTTTCTATTTATTTTCTGTGTTGGCCCATTCAAGCCTAACATATTCAACCCATTTCTCTTCATTCTTCTTTTCTTTTCTTTTCTAAAAGTATCGCTTCTTGATAAATATTCTTATATATATATATATATATATGTCCTAAATATAAAATATATTTTCAAAGAAATCTTTTATTTCATTTTATTGTAAAGAATTCCTATTCCTTTTTCTATTTATTCCTTTGTTTCTTTAATCTTACTTTTTCCTATGTTTATTAGCTCAAACTCAAAGCCCAATCTATTAAGGCCCACGTCCCTTCTTCTTATCCCTTCTTTCCTGTCCACCTCCCATTTATTTTCCAGACCACTCAACCCGTCTATCCTTTCCTTTTTCTTTTTAAACTGTTAGACATATTAAATTGTGCCAACCGAATTTCACCATTCCTCTTTTTTTTAACTTGAAAACTTGCTAAAATTTATTCAAGGCCCAAATAGCTCCGGCCCAACGTCCTCCTCCTCTTCTCCTTCTTTATTCTAACGTGCACAACTGTGCACCCGTGCACATGCCCACCAACTCCGGCCATCTGACAGATACCGCGCCACTTCCTGTAAACCCCAATTTGCCACCGGACCCCATACCTGCCTCCTCATGCCAATCCTATCATCTATGCGAAAATTTAGGTGCTCTTCCCTGAACGTAAAACATACAGGATTAAAGACTCGATCTTCTTCCTCGCCATGTCACCCACCACCGTAGTCTGATCGACCTCTAAAATCTACCCATGCGAAGCTACCACGAAGCCCAACCTCCCTCATCAAACTCGTTCAATTCGATGCTTCTATCGAGGAGAATCTTAACGTTATAGCTACCCTATACAAACTAGAACCAAACCTTAAATTTGATCAAATCCCCCAAATTAGTTTATAGATAAATAAATTAACATTTCTCCCATGATCTTCACTTATCCATGCTCCTCCAGCCCAAATTTCACCAACTCCGATCAACTAAATCATCAGGAAAAGCCCAAACCTCATTTTCTGGTAAACCCAGAAAATCTAATTGGCCATTATACTAAAATTCATGATTTTTCTATTAAAATTCACAATTTATACCTACAAATTCATTCGTGAGCTTGAATCACATATTTACGATGTTTTAATTTTCGAGTTATACAGGCTCTTATTGTATATATTAATACCTATATATATATATATATACATATATATCCTATCGTATAAGTCACAAGCATTTTTTTAACATCACTATAGATATATAAGAAGACTTACCTGTATAACTTACAAGCTAATAACCATAAAAATATGTAGTTAGGGGTTTTAAATTTAGAAAATTTAAACTAGTATACTATGTTAACACACACATGCTTACTGCTACCTTCCCAATTACTTAAACTTATAATTCGCTCGTATGGTTAATGTGATCTAACACCCAATAACAAGTAGAATAACTTTTATATATCTGCATTATCTAGTAATGAATATTAGGATTTATAGTAGAGTTTACACATTATCTCAAAGTCCTCTGTTTTCCAGTAGTTAATTCCAGTATTAATTCATATCCAGGTTTGGTATTTAGATAAATACAAAGCATTCAAAAGCATCATAATATACATACAATCAAGAACAATTTTAATTGATAAAAAGGGAAGTTTACGCACAGATTTTGTCCTCCTCTGTCCTAAAATCTGCTGTTGTTTTCTCTCTTTAGTTTACAGGATTTTGCATGAGTAAATATATGATTTCAAGTGTTATTTATAGCAAAGTTTTCATATTTAATTAATTCACCTACTCTATAATATAATGATGGTAGTTTCTACAGTCCGTATTAGATTATATACTTCCCTTAACCCTATTGGTTTCCCAAGATTCAATGCAGGGTATTAATAATTTATACCATATTTATGTACATAAACTTGTCTTTATCTAGCTTCTAGAAGTCCTACTCTATACTAAAAGCATGCCTCATAAATGTGGTCGAATGGTTTTCATCTTCTATGGATTTTGTAGACATAAACAAATAGGTTTTTATTTGCTAAACTAATAATGTTTTATATGAATTCTTGTGTTGATTTGTCTTAGGGGATGGTTGTGTTATCATAGCCACTATTGTGGATGTTAAATCCCATAAACGTCTTTACTTTTGCTGATTGTTTTAAATGCAGCCATACTTGTTTTACTGATGAATCATTTCATCAAACACATGGTGTTCACCATAATATACTTTACATTGTAAACCTTTGTGTTTTGCTGGAATGATTTCTTGTTTGCAAATGTTTCCTACATCATTCTCTTCACTGGTTTATAACTCATCTACATCACTAAATGCCATTTTACTACATAAATATATATTATGTTAATATTGCAAGTGTATGTTTCTGTGTAGGGTTTTTAACTTTAAAAGGTTTCAAAAACTAAAGTATCAAGTTCTAATCAAGAAAATGATATCTACTCATTATCCTAATAAGTAATATATTTTCTTATAGTACATCCATTTATATATATATTTACACAGGTTTTAAATTTGTTTATTAATTAAATTTTACTTTAATTATCTTATTTTTTCCATTTTAATTTAATTAACTCATAATAATCAAATGTTTATTATTAAACAGAGCCGTTTAAAAAACGGGACATTACACCGATAATGTATTATTAGATCCTATGTCTAAACGTTCAATTATGTGCTTTCTCTATTACATCAGGTTTTCCATTAACTTGGTTATTTCCACTCTTATTGGACTTTACTTCAAATTACCATGTTTTCTCTCTAAGCTCATTATATCTCTAAGGAATGAGCCCCTCCCGCTTATTAATTTCATTTATATAACTTAACCTATTTAGGTTCATTAATAAGCCTTTAACATGTTATTCTTTAGATTGTAATCCAAGGTCTGAAATCTACAATCTTCTTATATGATTATCTTTTCATTCATCTTCTATCTCATTTTTACAAGTTACAATAACATGTTCGTCTTTCCTTAATCAATAAGTTTCATGTTTCTAGCTTACTTAATTTATAATTAAGTACAACTTATCTCATTTCATAAGTTATCACATTTTCTCTATCGTTTATTATAACCTACATTATAATGCCCACTTGTCCCTAGGACAAGCCTACCTATTATCTTCCATTTTCACATTCAACTTTATTCGTAATAGGTTATCATCATTCCCCGTTCATTCCAATTCTTTTACTGTTATAATTCACTATCCTTCCTTTACTGTAATATATGTTCTTTATTTTATTAAGGAAAATACTTCATGCACCTTATCAGTTTGACATACATAAATAATCAGTGATTTATTTTCATAATGTATTCCCATCCAATTACGTAGCTGCAAGTAATTTCTTTTATTTCACTTTTTTTTATGGTGGCCCACTTGCAACAACGTTCTCAGAAATAGATCACTTAGGGAAATACATCACTATTCATTCGTATCCCACTAACTCAGCCATTACACACCTTCCCTTTCTTATTTTCTGAGTTAGACATTTAATTTCTAATTCACTGGAATCTTTTCATTTAACCGCAATATGTGTATTAACTTATTTCCTTATTGTCTTCTACATACATATATTTCTTACATATGTTTAGGCATCAAATCTCTCACTTTAAGTTGACTACTTGTGGATGTTGGATTTGCTGGTTAGTTCCGGGCAGGTTTCCACCACAAGTTGAACTTAACCTCATGTCTAAATACGGTTATTTAAACTTTTACGATTACTATAAACTTTACATACAAGTCAGACATATTATCCTTTCTATTGTTCTCAATTTCACCGTAATTTGATTTGCAATATCCAGTTTGTCATTAACAACATTTTATGTAACATATTAACATTTATTGTAGATTTCACAATTTCTACATTACAGTGATTTTAATCCACCTAACAAGTTTATGTAAAAGGGCCTATACAACAGTATCAACGTATTTCAATAGTATAAACATTCTAGCAAGTGTACATTTCAAAAGGTTTACAATTCAACATGATTATACAAACTAACGGGGAATGACAAACGATAGATATACTGTTATCAAAAGGTATAATTTAAATCCAGTCATCTTATAGCTTTTCAATCCTTAAATCTTATCCAGATTTGTTGTTCCATGGTTTCCTTAACTGAATCTAATACAAAAGAATCACGGCTTCACAAATCTGATTCTTAAAGAAAAGGGGAACAAAAGGAAGAAACCTAAAAAGATCATATACGAGAACTTACCTCACGTATATAAGAATTCTAGACGCCTACACTGTAGATTTACATTTCTTATCTTCAAACCTTGAATCAGAAGCCTAAGAACTAATATTTTATTTTCTGAAAAGGTTTGGAGGAAGAAGAGAATGGAAGAGCCTAGGTAGCACCTCAAAAAAATGAGATTTTAGCTAGGCTCTGCTAGTCTATTTGTAGGCGTTCAATAAAGATCTTATCTTAAATGTACATGCAACGCTGAGTCAGCAACAAATGTGGTTTGGAAAAACAGTCCAGATTCGTTTATTAATGTTTATAACATTTTCCCCTTCCTTTTTTTGCCCTTTCATACTTTATTCTACTCTCCCTATATATATATATATATATATATATATAAACGGATTGCGCCATTGCGCTCGTCTCTGCTTGGAAATGAGTCCGAGTTTTCGAGAATCGGAGTCCGTATGAGGGAGATATGACCCTCCGAAGTTTCAGAAATTTTCAGAATCGAAAACAGCTCAAAATTCGAATTCGAAATTCAAATTCAAACTCCAGCGCGGACTGGGCGGGAATTTTCCCACCCAGGACCAGGTCGACCTGGGGGTCGACACTATGGTCAACCTCCTAGGGACCAGGTCGACCCTATGGTCGACCTGGGGGTCGACCTGGTGCCAGAACCCAGTTTTGAGCCTGGGTTCATTTTGATGTATCTGGTCTCGTTTTCAGTCTAGATTCGTCCGCATAATCCTATATAAACGGCCTCTTAGCCTCATTCTCTTTACACCATTCTTGTCTAACCTTATGCTGCATAAATTCTTGATGGACATGGCTTCTTCTAAATTAAATTAAAATAAAATAAAAACACGAAGACTGTTTCCTGAAGACTACGGCTAGGAATTGCATATTGAGGATTTTCTTCTACAATCAAATCAAGATTCAACGATTCAATAATTCGACGACTAGTTTATAGATTCAACTTCTGCATCTGAATTTCTTAGACCATGATCTATAAGTTCAGGTTACTTTTAGATTAAAAATATAAAGTTAATATGGACATGTTATAAATTGGAATTGGACCTACATATGATAATGGATTCATATCTATTCTTGTTCATCTTGGATCTTGACTTTTGGGAATATTGCTATGAAATTAATTTGGGCCTATTCATGTTGTAAATCAAATCCTTTCATGTCCATAACATTATCATGCCTGTGATGTTGAATCAGTCTATTATTTACAGTTTGGGACTATCACCTTATGCCATGACTATCACCTTATTATGCTAGATTTGAAATCCTATTATTTTCTATATGCCAGTGATGTTGTAACCAATTATCTCAAGTAATATCATTCTAGTCTTGTAATCCCTTTTTATCACTTTATGCTCGTCCTTTTTGCCTATCATAGTTTTGATGTTATTCCCTTTATTTCTGGATTTGGATTTACTTGTAATTTAGATCGATTCACGTTTACATGCGATGGGAATACGATTTGGGTAGATTAGGCAAAACATGAATTGGTTATGAACATGAATCATGAACTTGATAATAGGCATAAGATGAAACTTGCCTTGAAACTTGACACGAACTTGACATGAAAACTTGAACATGGATATGACACTAGAATGAACCTGAAAATGGCCAACTTGAGGTTGGGTTGAGTTAGCAGTGTAATTCTGCCCAGAACCGCCCGGCAAATCCAGTGACTGCAAACAATAGGATCCAATGTGAGTAGTTGGTCATATCGCGCTTGAACCCGAGGTCAGACTGAGTTGTGGTGTAAATCTGCCCGGAACCGCCCGGTATATCCAATGACCACAACAACAGGTCTGATGTGAGAGGTTGGGGTGCATTAATGAATTAATGCCACATGATAGGGTTAAGTCATGAACATGAAAAGACAACACTTAACCAACTTGACACATGAATAGTGAGGTTAAGTCATGAACCGCTTGAATATACTTAACTAACTTGACACATGATTCGTAGGGCTAAGTCATGAACTTGAACGACAACACTTAGCCAATTTGACATGACACGTAGGCGGGTTAAGTCACGAATTTAAATGACAACACTTAACCTATTGGGCGAAAACCCTAGTTACGTGGTCCATTTCAGCAGTAACCCACTAGATGTATCATGGTACCCTGGAACTAGGCAGGGTGGGGGCATGATTACTGGGCTGATTGTAAGCGACCGGAACGACGGCTGAGTTGGTGCGTCAGTGTAGGTTCAGGCGGAAAATGGTCGTGCACGTAGTCCGGAGTTGAAAAAGCAGGCATTGGGCATCAGTAGGTTTACCTGTGCATGCTTGATTCGTGTCGGTGGTTGGCACCCTAGGGCTTGATACACCCTATGGTGGACCTAGCACAGGTAACTACATTCGTAATAGGGCTGTATGGCACAGACACATGACGAACTAGAACTTGTAGGGAGCCGATCAATTAGTGGATCATTCCGTTAGACCAAGAAATGGGTCATTTCATGATATTGGGCCAAGGGATCATTTCATGGTTAATATACGACATGGGTTTGGGATACTAGCACGGTTGGTGCAGCGAACCTTGAACATGCAATGTTATACTTGATTTATACTTGAATTATCATGCCATCTTAGTCTATCTTGCCCATATTGAGAGCATTCTTATGTTTACTTTCAGTTTATACATGTCATGTTACCTTTACCTGCTTCTATGATGAAAGTCACTAGGACTTACCAGTCTTTATGACTGACCCATTTTCTTTCGCCTCTTTTTCTTTCGTCCCCCCTCTAGGTTCTCATGGAGGAAACTCTAGCACTTAGCTTGGATTTCGCTTGCTTTTGGTTCAACTCATGTACAGTTTGATCTTGAGCTATGCTATGGTTGCATTTCTACTACCTTTGGGGAATTAAGCTACTTTTGTTGTTTTAAGTTTATGCTTCTTTATTTATGCAGGATAGAATTTGTTGTAATGGAAAATAATGACTTTGGCTATTTGTTACTTTGGATGTAAAAGGTTTTGACTCTTTTTGAAAGTAATGAAGTTTATCTTTTGATTCTTCCGTTGTTTTATCCATGTTCTGTCTTGTAATATTTCTGTGTTTGTTTACCTCGATAACGCTCCTCCAAAGCTAGTGCATTCCCTTTGTGAGTGACCCTAGCGGAGGTGGGGTGTTATAATATATATATATATAATTTTAATGTTTGCAGCATTTAATAGCTTCCTTGTTTTGCTCCTTTTAAATTAATTGTGAGCCTATTTTTCTTTTTGAATTAAAAGTTTATCACTTTCTTGCTATGCTTCCTTTCAATTAAATGTGCGCCACAAATATATGTCTTCCTACCTCATTTTAATCGCACATATTATGGCATGCCAATTGTCTTTAATTCTCATGCAATTAATTCATTTGAATTTCAAATGTTATAAATACATCTCCTTTATTTGTGGAATGCGTGCATTCTCTTTTTAATGCAATTACTTGATTGACTTTATTTCTTATTTTTATCGTTGCATGAAATTATCTCATTAATTTACCATTGCATATTTCCTTTTTTATATTAAAGCATTCACACATTGATTTCTTTCTCAAATGCATGCATTATTTGGCATTACTTCTCCTTATTAATGTTTACAAGCAATTTAATTGTATTGCATTTCTTCTTATTAATATCTCCTTAATTAGTTCATTGCTGCATGCCTACTAATTTGCTAAATTTTGAATTTCATGCTCATATATGTATGTCTCCTTAATTAATTCATTAACTCAAGTATTTTAGATTACCCAAAATTTTCTCGAGCCCAACAATGGTAGCTGCCATTCATAATTCCCAATCTCGACCTCTCGTATTAGGATCCACCCAGCCTCGAGCCCTTCCTACGTCAAATCCGCCGCCTCAACCCATACATCTAACCCCAGACCCTCCTCCGCAACCCCTTCACTGCAAGCTTCGGAATTCCCACCGCTACCCACCAAGAAATGGTCAACTATGTTTGCTTCGAAGCCGAGGAATGCAGGTGAGTTTTTGCCTTCCCCAATTACTCTGGAATTTGATGGTGAAAAACTCGTACCCACTGAAGAGATTACAAAGGCCAGCGTGGATATTTGGGAAGATTACTTGATTGATTTCTTCTTAGACGCACCCTTGTCTTATACTTTCGTGGTTAATAAGCTAAAGAAGATATGGAAAACAACTGGCACTATCAAAGTGAGATCGAATGACAATCTCTTCTTCTTCCTCTTGTTGAATAGTGTAGACAGAAATAGGATTTTGGAAGCGGATCCGATAATTATTCGTAATAAGCTTTTCATTATAAGACCATAACCAACCATCCGTTCTGTTCAGTTATTCTCTCTCATGTTCTGAAACTGGTCCAACGAGCCGAGCACCCAGAAGGGGAGAACCAGCCACGGACTGGTTGGGGAGTGGGGATACAACGGCAAAGATATTGCCGTTATAAATATTACAACGGCAAAGTCTTTGCCATTGTAATATTATAACGGCAAACACTTTGCCGTTATAACATTATAACGGCAAAGTGTTTGCCGTTATAATGTCCCCCCCCAAACCCTCGCCGCCACCCCCCTCAGCTCCATTTCTCCTTCTCCTTCTTCAAACCCGAAAACCTATTTCCCTCCCCCATTTTTCACCCAATTTTCTCCACCAGTTCACCAATCCGTCAGTTTTTAACCAAATTAACTAGCTTGTGTGAGATATTAGTTCGAAAATATGGCTAGATTACTAAAAAAATTTCGCTAAAAAATTCATGCACGGCGACGATCGTGGCGCCGGCGGGAGTGGTGAGGGTGGTAGTGGCCAACAGCCAGTGCTCGGAATAGAAGACTTACTTGTAGCCGCCGAAAACATGGAGAATGAAGAAGCAGAGGTGCAACAGGGAGGCGGTCATCGGGGATGTGGCGGGCGTAGAGGCGGACGAGCAAGCAGGGCACGTAGGGGTGTTGGATCAGTTGCCGCTAGAGAGGGCCAACTCGATGGCTATGTGGATATGAACCTCAGCGCCGCGAAGCTTCCTGCGCTATCCAACTTTCGCATTCTTCCAGATGACGAAGTACACGTTAGCACGTAGTCGAGTTTGGCTGTAAGTATTTTTAGTATTATTTACATAGTATTCTTTGAGTGTTATATATTGGGTAGATGGTATAACATTTTGTTGAACCGTTAACAGTCGCGGAATATACGTCCACGTGGTTCGTTAGCGACCACACTTAGATATTATCATGCACACTTGGCGGGTAAGGAGGGGGTCACAGGACTGTTACATGCTCTTGGATTTCAATTTTTTCTAGGTAATATTATAGACCTTTTAATGAAATAAGTGGATAATTTAGTAGTCATATTTTATCTTATTGTGCGATTTGCTATTTTAGGAATAAACCATGTTATAAATGCCGATGTCCAATTGTGTGCGGCCATTGCTCTACGGTGGTACAAAACCACCCACACATTTCACTTTCCTTGTGGTGAGTTAGGACTTACACCGCTTGATTTCTCCATGCTTACTGGTATTAGCATTGGAGTAAGTGCTTATCCCCAACTGCCTTATGACGATGGTCGATGGCGTGATCGTGCACTTGTTCATGATCTACTGCCTCATTTGGATGTTTCTGCTACGTCGTATCAGGCAGAAGGCGCTATTAGAGTGAGCGCGATCCGTGCGGCTATGGACAGGATACTCGAGCACTACTCTGTTGATGACGACTTGGAGCTTGCTCGATTATTTGTGTTATACCTTATGGGTAACCTTTTCTTTAGTTCTTCGAGCAGTAGCGTTCCTGTGGGGTTTTTTGTGGTCGCGGCTGAGATAAATGCCGATGGGGCGATTTTATATGATTGGGGCACACCTATCCTTGCATACCTATACAGATGTCTCGACATGCAGTGCACCATCACTGATTCTCAGGTTTCTTTATTTGGATTCTGGGAGTTGTTACAGTATTGGTACTTTGAGTACTCTAGGAACTTTCATTTTATCACCCGTATTGCTGACCCATCGACCTTTTTCCCCCGTATATGCTTTTGAACTGCGGACAACCGGGGGCCCAGAGATAATGAGTCACGCCATGTGTTTCCCGTTGCCCATAACCAGATTGAGCTGAGGATGTATAGGGATCAGATTCTATGGCATCCATTTGAGCAGAGTACATCCATCGATCTTGAGATCATACAGATTGCTAGGATGCTTGCCGGACGGAGATTTCCACTTATATCTTGTCCCGTGGCGCTAGGTGCTTATTGGTATCTTGGTGAGAGGTGCTGGAGACAGTTGTATGACTTCGATGCTATTCCGGATGATCCACACCCACATACTTATCGGTGTATGATTTACCCGACGGAGCAGCTAGATATAGCCAGGACAGCAGGCTGGTGGACGGCTGAGAGCTTTGTTATTATCGGGGAGTGTTACCTTACCTTCTGGCGTAGATTTTTCATCGAGTCCTCAGATACGATTACGCATGCAGCATCGATTGATTTATTAGGGCCATCTGCTATACGACACGGCATACGTCCACCTGTTGTCGAGGATGTTACCCAGTCCAGTCAGAGTTTTCGTGCAGCTGATCATGTGGCGGCCGCCAGTCATTTTGGATGGACCATGGCAGTGCCCACCATTGGACCGGATCGTTACGTTGACGTGTTTCATCCTCTGGCCCATCACGATTACCCGGATCCTACACAGGTATCATATCATGATCTGTATGATATGCAGATGGGGATTAGGCATACGGGCTATATAGAGCATAGGCGTAGCCTAGATTACTATGATGGTGAGCTACGTCGTGTTGCAGAGGAGGCACGACAGCAGTAGGCGCATTTAGAGGCCCAGCTTGAGGCAGAGCGCAAGAGACTTCAGGACTTGCAGATGTATTACCACCATAGGTCTAGTGCTGGGTCCAGTCAGCCTCCAGATGTTGGTGATCATGAGAGACGTCATCGGCGCCGCACACGTCCACGTACACATTCAGATGACTCGGACGAGTGAGTTACTATCACTTTTATGTACTTTCGCAGTTGTCAGGTGTATGGTCCTACTGTTGGAGTAGACATTCTGCATTTTTTGAGTACCAGTGTTATGTACTTTTGTTGTATTACCACTGTTATGTACTTTTGTTGTTCTACGTATTCCTAGTTGATAGTTGTCTGTTCTTGTTGTTTGAGTAGACGTTCTGTATTTGTTCACTACCATGATTATGTACTTTCGATGTTTTACGTTTTCGCAGTTGTCGGTTGTATGTTCCTATTGTTTGAGTATGCGTTCTGTATTTGTTGACTACCGCTATTATGTGCTTTCGATGTATTTTTTGTACGTTTTGATTATGTTTCTGTGTAGAGACTACATTTGGTTATGTGTAGACACTGTATTTATGTGTAGACACTGTATTTATGTGTAGAGAAT
Organism: Allium sativum; assembly: GCA_030737875.1. Classification (NCBI taxonomy): domain Eukaryota; kingdom Viridiplantae; phylum Streptophyta; class Magnoliopsida; order Asparagales; family Amaryllidaceae; genus Allium; species Allium sativum. The sequence continues at coordinate 297,815,491 of CM060926.1, forward strand.
GTTTTTGTGTAGAGTCGGTATCTTATGTTGTTCTAGTTCCTGTAAGAGTTATTTGGAATGTAATAACGTTTGAATTTGATGTTGAACAAGGTTTCCCTCTACTCGTGTAGAAATGCAAAATTTTAAAACAGCACGCCAACATAACAAGGTTTACATATAACTCCATATTCTACGCACAAACAGCAAAGTAAATAGACAGTAAAACAACAATAAAATCACAATACCATAAGCCTACTCAGTTCCATAGCGGGTCAACCAACTGTAGCGTAGTTTATACGCTTCGTAACCAACGAACTCCTCACCATACTCGAAAAGGTAACGAGAATCATATGTTGCTTGATTTGTTTTAAATATGTTCTCGTCTTCAACAGTTTCGATAATCTTTGTGTACCGATCACAAGCGTCTGCAAAATGACGATTAGCCATTTGGATTTCAACCGATGTTCGTGTAGTGGGCCGGGAACGATGGTTGTTGTATAGCCTCGTGATCATTGCCCATCTTTCTTCATATGTTAAACCCCCTCCACTTTGCATTAGCAACTCATCTCTCTTTTCAACCTCAATATAGGATTTTACGAGGGCCAGCAAATCCTTAGACGAAAAATCTGGAGTAGGAGAATTATTACAAGCACTATTACTAGGTCGTTGATTTACTGGAGAAGGACGCGGAGCTGTAACCGCTCGATGCTGGATCGCGACGGGCACCTCTTCAACTTGTGTATCATGAACTAAACCCTTTTCGTTATCGTTCACTAAGTTTCGTTCGTACTCATCAAAAATCCTTCCCATTTCTTCATCACTTATTTTTGAATTGTCCATGTAACCTGTGCATCAGTAGAATTAGTAGAGTAACTAGAAGTACGAATTTTGTTGATAATAAACGTTACCTTTAAGAAAACAAGAAAATAAATTTTCTCCCTTTACTCTACAACGGTGCTGCTTGAAGCTGTAGAAGGTATGAGATGGATTATCAGATATGGAGTACTTATAAGGGCAATGTACGACCAACATTTACAATTCAACATACTTGAATACGGTTTACAGGGTTCTCGTGTTATTATGGTTGATTCTGTACAATGTCCGGTCACATCATTGCAATTACGTATGCTTTGGAACTAGAGGAAGAAATAAGAAAGCTGCGAAATCAAGTTAACGACCTAAGTAATTCAAATTATCGACTCCAACATGGATTAAATTAGGATTTAAATATTTTATGTTATGCTAATATGTACTGTATCGTTACGCAACCTATCACTTGTATCGTATCGCTTGTATCGTATCACTTGTATCATTATTTGATGTTACTATGTTCTGCTGTTCTAGTTCCTATATGTGTTGTTTGAAATGTATTAACGTTTCGTAACCATCTGTAGTTGGTCGACGGACTATAGCACATTGACTGGTCACGTCTTGCACAGTTCGCATAGTGCAGTCGTCTTTTATGTGACAATGGCATCATGTCACTCTTTGTCGAGAGTTATTGGAATATAGTCCAGCTCTCGGTCTGTAGCCACAGGGGGTCGTCCTCGATACACTTTATCACTAAAAAGCAGATTCCCTACAGTCGTACCAGTGACCGGTTACATCAGTATTTTGTTTGTTTACCTACACAAGCTTTGAAAATCACAAAGTGTAGCTAGTGACCATTCACACCATAACTAATATTGCAGCTATATATACATATGTTACTTAGTCACAACTTACCGCACTCAAACACCTTCGTTCTCATTCTTAGAGCACATCCTTCTATTAGAACTCACTGAAGATGTCTTCGTGGTCATCTTCTACAGACTCCGAGGAACAGGCGTACAACGAAATGAGGCTACAGGAGCTTCAAGACGAATTTCAGTTCCTAAACCAAATTAGACCGCAAACTGAACCGTCGTACGAACAGCTGAACGTTCAACCTCCATATGAAACTCAAGTCCCACCTGTTCAAGTATCATCTGAACAAGCTGTCACTCAGTCAACTCAGGAAGCAGAGTTCTTTCGTGTACCACTGCAGGAACAAATAGTTGATTCCTATCCAGTTCATTGCTACTGCGGGTACGCGGTTGAAGTTGTGGTTCAAGCAGAGGGAAACAATATAGGTCGGCGCATTCAGCGATGCCCAGCCTTTCCAAATGGTTGCAATTACACGGAATGGATAGACCAACCTTTGTGTCCTCGGGGAATAGCATATTGTAACGAACTCGAACGGGAAAATAGACGTGTTCGAAGTGATAATGAGCAGTTGCGATTGAACATCAGGCGACGCCCGTAAGACTAAACGTAAAATGCATTTTATTGAAGTTACTAATTCCTACTCCATGCTTTGATTGAGCTAGTTCGCATGTACTATCGTCAGTTGTTGTGTCTGTATGAACTATTTCAATGGTGCCATCACATGAAATGTTGGCATTTACTATTAATCTCATGATATTACGTTAGATTCCCTACAGTGTCTGGTCACATCATTGTAGCACGATAAATGGTGCCATCACAAGAAATGTTGGCATGTACTATTAACCTCGTGATATTATGTTAGATTCTCTACATTGTCCAGTCACATCATTGTAGAACGAAAAATGGTGCCATTACTATTAATTTCGTATACTGTTGTCATTTAATTCAGAAGAGACTACCAGCACCAAAAAATGGGTCGTCCACCAGTGCTTTAACCATTTCAATTCACGAAATGGTTACGAAAAATGGGCCGTTCCCAGGTGCCTTATTTCTGCTTGCGACATAATGAAAACAACTATAATATCATGACAACTAGTAGAACTATTGACAAACCATAATCATACAAACTTCAACAACTAGTACAACTATTGAGCAATTAAAACAACTGGAACAATGACAACTAGTAGAACAGAAGGAAATGCCAAACCATAATCATACAAACTACAACAACTGAGCACACCAGCATCAAATTCAAACACGTACACCTACCATGGTTTAGGGAAAGGACCATCTCTTGTCTTACCGGCATTAATCTTGCTCAAGCGTCTTATTTCTGCTTGTGCTTCGAGTGCATACTGACGTCCACGTTCGCAAATGGGAGGGTCAATCCACTCCTTAAAGCAACAACAATCAATGGCATCAGGATAATTCATGTGGTCGTTGAAGGCTTCACAACCGAAAAATCGATGACTGGCATTTGTTTCGGTCTCGTCAACAACAACGACCGACACTTGTCCACAATAGCAAACAGGGTTGGATCCAATCGTCCCTAGTGGCTCGGAAACCTTCCCTTCGCATACAATTTCTTTTCCAGCTCTTTGATAAACGGAATGAGCATCGTCATTTGAATACTGTTGGTGTTGGGATAGGGGTTTCTTGCTTACACCTTTTTTTCCGCTTCGCTTGGGTGCAGAAGAAGACATTTTTTGGGTTGTACAACTTGAAGTTGAAAAGGTAGTGTGTTAGTGTGGAAGAAGGAGGAGGTAGGTTGATATATAATGGGAGGGATTGCGACCGTTTAAGTAGCCGTTGGGGCGCAACGGCTATAAAATAAAAAAGCAAACAGTTTGCCGTTATATTTTTATAACGGCAAACAATTTGCCGTTATATTTTTATAACGGCAAACTCCTTTATGCATTGGTAACTGCATCTCCTCTTACATATATCGAATGTCGTTTCACTAAAACCCTATCCATCTACTTAGAGCGTAGTCATGCCAATTTCTTATCCATCTTCTTACAATTACACGGACCTTATTTCTGGACCATCAAATCATAATCCGTCCGCATCTAGAGAACCAACCGAGTGGTATATTGAAATGGAAGAGCGACACAATGACGAGGTGCGACAATTAGAGCTCGAAGCAGGAATGCGCGAAATGGAAATAAGCAATCAGCAAGACAATCCAGCACGACAACATGACCGTAGGGCTAACCTTGTAATTCCTCGTGTAAGAGCCACGGTTGAAGAAGGCGAGGTGCAATCCGCAAATATTGTATGCTTTTGTGGTTTTGAAGCACCGCAATTAGTCGTCCGTCATGGAAAAGACGTTGGACGACGATATTATACTTGTCCAGTACGAAACAACGGATGCGAGTTCGGACAGTGGATAGATGATCGCTTTCCCCGTCGAGCAATTACGTATGCTTTGGAACTAGAGGAAGAAATAAGAAAGCTGCGAAATCAAGTTAACGACCTAAGTAATTCAAATTATTGACTCCAACGTGGATTAAATTAGGATTTAAATATTTTATGTTATGCTAATATGTACTGTATCGTTTCGCATCCTATCACTTGTATTGTATCGCTTGTATCGTATCACTTGTATCGTTATTTGATGTTACTATGTTCTGCTGTTCTAGTTCCTGTATGTGTTGTTTGAAATGTATTAACGTTTCGTAACCATCTGTAGTTGGTCGACGGACTGTAGCACATTGACTGGTCATGTCTTGCACAGTTCGCATAGTGCAGTCATCTTTTATGTGACTGTGGCGTCATGTCACTCTTTGTCGAGAGTTATTGGAATATAGTCCAGCTCTCAGTCTGTAGCCACAGGGGGTCGTCCTCGATACACTTTATCACTAAAAAGCAGATTCCCTACAGTGTTCCCTACTGTCGTACCAGTGACTGGTTACATCAGTATTTTGTTTGTTTACCTACACAAGCTTTGAAAATCACAAAGTGTAGCTAGTGACCATTCACACCATAACTAATATTGCAGCTATATATACATATGTTACTTAGTCACAACTTACCGCACTCAAACACCTTCGAAAAATTATGAAATTTGCCACGCTCACATATTGATTCGAAAAATTATGAAATTTGAAATCTAGCAATAACTTGACATCACGGATCCAACAAAAGTGGTTTCGTCGAAATCCGAGGTCGTTTGCAAAATTTCCATTTTTAAGGGCCTGAATTCCATAGCGACTGTTAAGAATTTTCAATTGGACATATCTTTTGATTCCCGCTATGAAATCTTGATTTTTCGGATTTGTTGGAAAGATATTCTTGATTATATCCTAATGTTTTTGGTTTCACTAAAATCCAGATTGTTTTGCACCCGGTACATTCAATTGAAGTTTGAAATCGAATTATCGAACTACCGCGCCATTTTCAATTCTATTTATAATTATATATAATTATTTATATTCTAACGACGACGTATATAATATATACGTTCGAATTATATTCAAAATAAATTTCTCGTCGATATTATTTAAAATATTCTATTTTAAATGTCCAAAATTCACATCACAACAACTGGCCGAATTGACTACTCAATGACAGAGCCATTATTGGCAACCAATTAGTGCCAACCTTTCACATCACAACAAAAGTCCGAATTGAGTACTCAATGACAGAACCATTATTGCCAACCATTTAGTGCCAACCTTTCAAATCACAACAACTATCCGAATTGACTACTCAATGACAGAACCATCATGTTGGAACCATTATTGCCACCCATTATTGCCTACATGTACTCTATGTCAGAGATATTTAGTTTACCATCCCTGCTTATATATATCTCTCGTTCGGATACGCTTAGAGATAACAACGAAACTCAACTTATAAAAAAGCAAGCAATGGATCCAAATCTATACTACCATTACTACAAAAACAAGAAGAATCAAACTGATAATTCCGAACTAGAAGTGGAGCAAGAGACGGAGGAGGAGCTGGAACAGCACGCAATGGTTGCGTATTCCAATTATTTCGCTGAAGGCTCAACTAGCAACCATCGGGGTAGCATGCATGGCCGGATTGACCGACGGTATAAGAGAGACTACAAGGATGGACATGAAAGACTAATGAGGGATTACTTCATCGACAATCCAACCTTTGATATAACTTTGTTCCGCCGTCGTTACCGTATGAGTCCGGCTATTTTCTCAAAAATATATCTTAAACTTCACTAGTCAAATCCATATTTCACTTATAGACTGAACGGAGCACAAGAAATCGGCCATTCACCACACATCAAAATCACCTCAGCGTTGAGGATGTTAAGCTATGGAACATCTGGCGATCAAATGGATGAATATTTCAGAATCGCAGCATCAACAGCAATAGAGTGTCTGAAAGAATTCTGTAAAACAGTTGTTGCAGAGTTTGGGAAGGAGTATCTACGGACGCCTGGACCTAACGATATAACCAGGATACTACGCAGGGCAGAAGCCAGAGGATTTCCAGGTATGATTGGAAGTTTAGATTGCATGCATTGGGCTTGGAAAAACTGCCCAACGGGATGGAAAGGAATGTTCACCGGACATAAGAAAGTGCCATCAATGATCCTTGAAGCAGTAGCAACAAACGATTTATGGGTTTGGCATGCTTATTTTGGAGTCCCAGGTTCATTGAATGATATAAATGTTTTAAAACAATCATATCTTTTCACAGAACTTGCTAACGGATTGTCAACAGATGTTTCATATAAACTTGGTAATATCGAACACAAAACTGGGTACTACCTAGTCGATGGAATATACCCAAAGTGGAGAACTTTGATGCAAGGGTACAAAGTTCCATCAAATGATAAAGAAAGGTATTTCACTGAAAAAGTAGCTAGCTACAGAAAGGACATCGAACGTACGTTTGGTGTTTTACAAGCCCGATTTCATATTTTACGAAATCCTACTCGTTTTCATGATGCAAGAGTGCTTTCAGAAATCATGTATGCTTGTATAATAATACATAACATGATTGTGGAGTCTGAAAGAGGCGGATATAAGAATCAAAAGTCTAATTATCCTGACATGTTTACGGGCTCAAATGCAAAACCCCATAAAGATGTAAACTCAATGGAAGAATATGTTGGTATGGTTCAACACATTGAAGATCAAGCTGCACACTTCCAATTGCGTGACCAGTTGGTGGAACATTTGTGGGCGCATAAAGGAAGGAATAGTCGGAATCAGTAGTTGGTACTAGAAATATGTATCAGTGTGTAGTCGTGTACTATGTATCATTTGAACTATCTATCAGTGCGTACTTGAGTCAATAAATGTGGTTTCCAATCATATTGTAGATTGTATCATTATTTCAACTCAACCCAACATATACAGCTCGTACATAAACAACAACTACTACATTAATACTAGAAACAGGTCACAATCATATTACAACTCAACCCAACATATATAGCTAGTACATAAACACCCACCAGCACATAAATACTACAAACAGTTCACAATCATATTACAACTTAACCCAACATACATAGCTAGTCCATATACGAGCCACTAACGCTTCCGCTTCTGCTTCCTTTGTTTTTTCTATACTCTCCAATCTGCTCGGCTACTATTTCTTGCCGTAGAGGGGTAAGCTTACTAAAATCACATGTAATCATTTTAACATAATTATTCTCTCGCGCCAAAGCTTTCTGCTCCTCCAGCTTCTTTTCTTCCATGGCTTGTTTCTCCGCATGTTCTTGTCTGCGGAGCTCTCGATCATCCCTAACTGCCTTTTGGAAATCTTCGTCGCTACGGTTTCTTTCCACCGAAAATCGAGCTCTATGCTCTTTTGTTGCCTTAGATGAACTCTCCATTGTTTCCATAAATCTAGCAAACTCTGCACCTCGTTGCTCCAGCTGAATTGCCTTGGATCTGCCGACAGGTCGTCCATCACTACTTCCAAATAAAGGGTTTCTTTCTTGCGAACTCGGGCCACTTCCAGGACTAGAATCAGAGTAGTTCATCCTTCTAGCTTTGTTCTTCTGCTCAAACATGAAGTTGCTGGGGTTCTTCCACTTCGGCAACCTAGATAGAAGCTCATAACAGTCTTGGAATTTAAATGGATGACCATACTTTTGCTGGTAGGCCTTTCGTGACTCTTCAATCTGTAACACAAAGTGGATATTGTATGAGCGTATGTCATTTCTAACTAATCGATCATAGTATAGTAAGTTATTTTTCAAAGTAATCTATGGTACTTACAACGTCATAAGGTGCAGCACCGCTTTGCTGTCTGTTCTCCAAGGCTGTCAGTATTGCAAGATAGTTATGACACGCGGCATTCATAACTCTATAACCGCCTCTAAGTGATGCCCATGTTCTATTCCTCGCTTCCAACGAATTGTAGAACTCTGCTACTCTTTCCCAAAATTTCTCACCTTTCATATTATTTCCAACAATGCTGTCTTGTGAAATGCGTATCCACGATTTAGCAAGTGAAACGTACTGCTCGGAAGTAAACTTACATTGTTTTCTTCTTCCATCCACTGGTATATCTTCCCCTTCAGCATTATCATCCTCAATATCTTCTATTCCGTGATTCGGCTCCGATTCAACTTCGGTTTGGTGTCGTTTACTGAAAATGCTCCTTAAAGACTTCACCTTCTTCTTCTTCTTTTGGTTATATTCGGGACTGATAGGTGCAACGTATTCTTCAATCAATTCTTCAGAATTTGTAACATTTACTTCCTCATTTGCATCTTCCTCCTCCTCCTCCGTAGAAGTCCCAACATTTTCTTCGGTAGTAGGAGAGGCATACCCATACGAAAACTGTCTTTGCAGATTTTGCATCGCTTCGCGGTCACGAACCTCGGTCTGTTGCGGAGTTAGGTGAGGTTGTTGACTTTGCTCGGTCTGCATCATCATTGACATATACGACGAATGATCGTCGTACACGCCTACCCCGGGCGGTCGTTGGTAAAACTGTGGCGGGACGGACGATTGGATGGGAGGAAAATTAGGAGGACCGAGTGGTTGGTACGGTGGAAGGTATGCATAATTTGAATACGGCGAGTAGCCATATTCGTGAGATGGCTGCAACGGTTGATGTTGTTGGATTGACCGTTGCATCGCATACGATGACGAGTGCGGTTGGGACATGAGTTTCTTGTTTATGATTTTTTTTCCCGCTTCGCTTGGGTGCAGACGAAGACATTTTGTTGATGAAGAAGTTGGGAAGGTGGAGTGGTTGTGTGGAGGAGGAAGAAGAAGGAGATAGGGTGGTTTATAGGGAGGAAGTGAACTAGCCGTTGGTGTTGCAACGGCTAGTTCTTATAACGGCAAACTGTTTGCCGTTATAAGATTATAACGGCAAACACTTTGCCGTTACTTATAACGGCAAAGTGTTTGCCGTTATAATCTTATAACGGCAAACAGTTTGCCATTATAAGAACCAGTCTCTGTTGGGTGAACCAGCCACGGAGGAGCTCAAAACTAGCCACAGACCAGCCACGGGTGAGTGAACAAGCCACACCTGGTTGCTCCGTGGCTTGTTTAGTAACTGAACAAGCCATTGTTGGTTGTGCTCTAAAAAAATGGGATGCAAATTTAGGAGACTCTAATTGTGATATTAAGAGGGTGCCTATGTGGATTAAACCGTATAATTTGCCGATAGTTGCGTGGTCCAAAACTGGAATCTCCTGGCTTGCATCTCGAGTTGGCCGCTTCTTGTGCATGGACACATCAACCGAAAGCCTTAAGAGACTTGTCTATGCTAAATGTATGGTAGAAATTTCTACTGAAAGTGAATTACCTGACTAGTTTACTGTTCTTCTTGCTGATGGTTCAATCCAGCAGGTGAAGGTAGTTTATCCGTGGAAGGCCGATATATGTAAGATCTGTAAAATGTTTGGACATACCCTTCTTTCTTGTACAAAAATTGCTTCTGTTGACAAGATGAAAAAAAAATGTCATCGAATTTGAGGTAAAGGGGAAGGAAAATTTGGGTAATACTGGTTTAAAGCATGGCAATAAGGGTGCTAGTGGTTTTGTGTCAACCCCCGCCAAGAAACAGAATTGGAGAAGAGCAAGTAGAGGAGGCAAAGCTGTGAGGTTCAATACTTCAAGGAATCTTGGATTCGAAAGAGGATCAGTGAATGACAATAGTTCTGCTAAAGTTACCGTGCAAGGAAGCAAAGCATTGGATAAATACAAGGAAATTGCTAATAGCAACATGTTCGAATCTCTCAGTGATTCTGATTATCAAAGTGGATCTCTGGATGATTATGAGGAAGGTGAAATAATGGCCGATGATAGTCATGCCAACAAAACAACTGTTCCTGAAGGATTGGAACAATTTTTGCATGTTGCTGTTAACAGCATGCATGCAAAGAGTGCTAGTGGAAGTGCTTTTGCAATAGACGAAAATGATTTATTCATGGACGCAAGTGTTCAAACTAATGTAACTATAGCTGGATGTGAAGACGTTAGTGACCAGAGTGTTGTGACTTCTGTTGAGCCAATAGAAGATAATGTAAAGAATGGAACTACAGATAAGCACAAGGAGATACATAAGCAAGGTGAACTAAAGAGTACCATTGAGAAACAAAAGGAAGGTGAATCATAGGGTAGCATTGAGAAACATAGGCAAGACGAATAAGAGAGTAACATTCAAGTAGTATCCCTTCTAATAGGAAATAAGGAAAATAAAAATGCTGAAAAGGAATATATGACCAAAGAGAACTTCATGCAACAAATTATGGATGACGTAAGAGACTTCGAATCAACGTTCAAGGTTGATTTCAATCCTGTAGTGGATATGTCATCGCCTATGGCTTCCAATGGTAACTTTAGCTTTAAGCTCGGCTTTCTAAATTCAAGCAGCAAAAAAGCAAATATGAAGACAACTGATGAGGAAAACACAAATGCTAAGACCAACATGACAAGCTCGACATCATCTTCAAATAAAAAAGGGAAGCAATCTAAGTTCTCATATGATCATTTGATTCCTCCTGCAGCCCACTTGCCACCACCCCCGCAAATCTTGTCAGAAAAGTCAAAATCACCGGTATCCAAAGACCCACATGCGCAAGTTATTCGTAGCAGTAACCGTGGGCATCAGTTTATAGGAGATTAGATCAGTTTGGTAGGTGAGAGTCAATTATGGACTCAAGTTATTGAACTGGGATGTCAAACATGTATTCATGTTGCACTACTGTAATTTTTGTAGGTTGTGAGTCAGTCATGTATTGCTAAACCCTGTTTTCATCTCTTCTCCCTGCGTGGAGGTTTAGACGTTGGTGCACATTCTATGTATCACCTGTTTTGTATGTTTTATTATTTTGATATAATAAAAAGTGCAACGGATCACTTAAAAAACCGATTGTCCTTGCCAAAAAAAATTAATTCATTAATTCCTACGAAAATGGCACCCACGAAAACATCTCCTTCTTCTTCATCCATCTCCTTCACCTTTGATTCAGCCTTCCCTCCTCTCCCCTCACGTGATTCTCTGCCTATTCCCCCTGATCCACCCCCTGATGCTGTGAATTCCCTTTCGGCAAAACACACAAATGCAAATTAGGGATATATTCTTCCAGATCTACGAATTTCTTCTTTCAGATCTACCTCTTCCAATGTTACCCCTCCCAAAGCTAATTGCTCTAATGTCAATTCAACAAACCCTGCTAACCAATCCTCATCCAATGCCTACTTTCCATCCTTTACGAAATTGGACTATGCTTCCATTTTTAATTCTCTCCCTCGAAATGTTGGTGTATTTCTACCTCAACATTTCGACATCCCTAGGGATGGCAAGCCGAAGAAGATTCCAGGACCAGTTAAGGTGGAAGGTATGAATTATTGGAGCAATCTCTTGGTTGGCTTTTTCCTGGATGACACTGCATCGTATCCTTCGGTGGTAAATTTCCTCAATCGTTTTTGGAAATTAGATGGAGAAGTTAGTATAAAATCAAATGGAATTCATTTATATTTTAAGTTTTCAAATGAATCAGATGGAGAAAAAATTCTAAAATCTAATCCAATTTTTATAAGAGGTCGTATGTTTATTATTACTAAATGGAATCCATCTGTAGGAAATACACAAGCGCAGATTAAAAAAGTTCCTATTTGGCTCCATTTTTATCGAATTCCAACTATTCTTTGGATGTTATTGGGTATAAATTGGCTTGCCTGTCATGTAGGGAGATTAATATATTTTGATAGTAGCACTGAAAAGTTGTAGAGATTTAGATACGCAAAAGCCCTAATTTAATGCTAAGGTCTGCCCATCAGTTAGATCAACTTATTATTGGAGACCCAATATTTGTACCACTTGTAAGGTTTTTGGCCATGAAACTAGTAAATGTGAATTTAATTCTAAGGTTGATGCGACTTGTGGAGACCATTTAGAGGATTTTGATAATAACTCTCATGTCAGATTCAATGATCATACTGGATAGCATTTTAAGAAGTCCACTTCAAATGCTAATAATGGTAATTGAACTTCAGTTAATACAAAGGTTAAAAAGTTTTGGAGAAGAAGAGTGTTATACTAATAATAAGGCTAATGTTAATGTTGGAACTAATGTACCTGATCTTAATGAAAACCCTTTTGATGCCTTATCAACAGAGTATGAATGAAATTGTACCACTAAGGATGTAAATGTTGAGGTCGATTTAACCTCTAATAAGCAAGTTAATAGTCCTGAGGGTGATCATATAATAGGAAGTAATTATGATGTTGCTGCTGGTATAGAAGCTAAATTAAATAATAATAATGAGGCTGTAGATCACAATTTAGAGGAAAACAATTAGGTTGAAGATGTGGAAACTCTGGTAGGTAATCTCTATGATGAAAATTCGGATAATGTTGAAAAATATGTAGCGGCAAATTCGGGTATGTGCAAACCTTCCACTGTTATTATTGCTTTCTCTATTACTTCCTCTCCAATTGCCACTTTATCTTGCACAACACTTCCAGCATCTACACCCTCAAATTCTTCCCCATATGAAAACTTGAGACCTCCTTCAAATATTAAGCTACCTCCACCTAATGTAACTGAATTTGGTTTGACATTTCCAATTGTTAACACTGCTCTGCTATCATCTGCGGTGCCCACTAAATCCCTTCCATCTTCTAAGGCCAAGAATACTAAGTTGAAAGAAATTTTTTGGGCGGATTCTGATTTAGAAGAAGGTGTTGATTACGGGCCAGAGGATGTGATGCCTCTCAGTAGTAAACTGAAATGAAAAAAGGCACACGAGAAGCAATCCAATGTACGATCCATTCTTTACATGAATTGTTGCTGTGAACGGTTGCGCTAAAAAGGTGATTAGTTTCTGTGTCTGATTGGTGAAGTTAGCAGTGATATCTCATTGATGTTATGTGATATACTGTTTAGAGATATAAAGGTTGCAAGTGGTTTCAAAGAAGTAGGTATCAGTTTATACTGATTAAAAAAAAAGTTGATTTGAAGCTAGCATTATTATCAGGGTTGACACTGAAGTCTGTAAGAGGATATTAAGTGTTACACAATATTGGTGAATTCTGATGGTTGCATGAGGGTTTTCCTGATCTTACCATCATTTTTGCTACGAACTTCATGAACATCAGATCAATTCTTGTTATCTGTTTTGGTTACATAAGGCATTCTTTGTTAATATATCAATGTTGTAAGTCATTATATTATTGTGAGAGTCTTTGAAGAAATAAGGTATACTGTGGGGAGACAATGAAAGAACTCTGCTTATTTTGTTACTGTTATAAACTGTAATTTTTATGTAAGTAATAAAAAATTTATGCTGCCTTTCAAAAAAAAATTAAATTCATTAATTCTTTCTTTTTACACCTTTCCATGCATTGCACCAATTAATGTTTCTCTATTTATTTTCTTATTAACGCATTCTTATTTAAATGTTACTACATTAATTGCATGCATTCCTTTAACATATTAATCTTTCTCTCTTGCATGCATTTATTATTTTATTGCACATTTTACCGTATGCACTACCTTTTAATGCACTATGTTTCTTTTTAAATATTATTTCATTCCCTTGCATGCATCTTTAGTAATGCATGCATCCGTTTATTACTATTATTTCTTACTTGCACATTTAATGCATTATTCCTTTTTTTTTTCAAATGCATGAATCTATTACATGCAACCATACACTATCATAATTTATTTTTATTTTTTTGAAAATTGGTTCACTTTATTGCTTAAAACCAATAAAAACCTCCCCCATAAGCCTCGTTAAAACCCCATAACCCCCATAGTGGGTACCTTATAGGGAAAAAGAGTACTCATGAGCTTGGTATACATCATAGCAATGACCATCGTCATAAACAAAAGAAAATACATCAAAAACGACTAATATATCAAAAGATAAAAGCCTCTCTTCTCAGCCCATATATTCAGGCCCAACCATCTCCCTTCAAACACAAAGTCAAAAGTCATCCTGTATCTCGAAGTTCAATACCCCACTTCAAAAGTAGTCTCTCGTTCTTCAAAGTACGAATGGATCTAGATCCGTTGTTTTGAACCAACAGCACAATTGCTCGTTCAATTCTAATTAGGGTTGATGATGAATGATTTCTCCTACCCTGAAAAACTCTCAAATTCCTTTCTCGCCAGATGAAATAAATTGCTGTTACCAGAGATCCACAAGCTATGTCCCTTAATTGATCCCTTGATTTAAATTCTTCATGTAATTGTCTTGCTTCTTCTTTTAAATCCTGATTAATTGTTAAAGGAAGTTCCAATTTTTTCTTCAGGGACATCCAGATGAAGGAAGCGAAATCACACTGGAAGAAAAGATGTTCAATTGATTCAGGATGATTCTCGCAAAGAGGACATAGAGGATTAACTGCTGAATTATAGCGCATCATAATTTATTTTCTTTCATATATTTATGTTTATACATATATATATATATATATATATACATATATGCACTGTTAAATTTTTAATTATCATAAAATGCGGGGTGTTACACAAAGTCTCAAAGTTACTTAATTATAAGAGTACAGAATTTATATCAAAAATCCCTTCTCAAATCCAATTAAAAAAAATACAAGAATTGAACTAAAATAGAAGTTGGGAATACATAACAATGAAGCAAGCCATGCCCCAAGTCTGTTAAGAAATCTGCTACAAATAAGGAGAATGGGCCAGACATAAATTCTGGTGAATAGAAGTAATTACTAGGATTTGAACAAATAAGGGAGAATAGACTTTATAATAGTTCTGGTGTTACAAGGGTAAATTGTTTGTGCACAATTTAGGGCATTTCGTAGATTGGTTGATTATTTGCTTAGTTCAAGCTAATTGTTTGCACTTTAATTGCTACAATAGATATATTATTATGATAAATTTCCTAATTTTACCCAATGATTGGTCTTTCCTATTTACAGCTCTAAGCATGATATCATATTACTGTGAACTTGCCTGATGTGAAACTGTGCCACACGAACCACCATTTGTGGATTCACTGGCTAGATATAAATTAGCGCATGGATGCAAGAGCAACTTATTTATCCTAATCAATTCTGCATGCATAGTCATTGTTTGTACACACTAGCTATCATCCCGCCTTCTGGACCACTTATTTACACCAATCAGCATGGCATGCCCAATCTTAGTCTCATGACCTAGAGACATCAGTCCTTGACCTAAAGGCTATGCTGTTGGTACTAGTTCTACCAAGCAATATTCTAAATGTGCTCCCCACGTACTCAGTCACGTGACCTAAGTTTTATTTATTGAACAAATCAATGATCTGAGTTTTATTTATTTGCATAATCCATGATTTGAGTTTAACCTATTACCTCAGTCGCTGACATGAGCCTTTCTAACGATATTCTACTTTTACCAAAACAAGTTCCTAATATCATAGTATGTTATTTTTTGATTCATTTTATTATGATGTTCTAACTTTCTATAATACTTTGCAATATTGTTATAACTTTTCATTTTCTTTCTCCTGAATTATAGTACATATTATAATTTTCTATAAGTCTCCAAAACTTGTTACTTCACTTCAATCTCATGTTCTTATGATAGTTACTTTTTTCTTTTAATTTACATTACATATGTTTTCAGTCTTTTCCAGTAATTATGTGTTTTCTATTTTATGCTATCTTTTAACGTAATCTAAATGGATTTAAATCTACTTTTAAATCTTACACTTACAAAATTATAATTTCT
The DNA here is from genome assembly GCA_030737875.1 of Allium sativum. NCBI lineage: Eukaryota > Viridiplantae > Streptophyta > Magnoliopsida > Asparagales > Amaryllidaceae > Allium > Allium sativum. The sequence continues at coordinate 297,831,320 of CM060926.1, forward strand.
TAATAAATCTAAAAAAATGTAAACTAACTGTACTTTATTGCAAAATTGTAACTTTTTGTTTTAATTGTAAAAATATAATATCTTTTACTTAATGCAAACCTTATCATTTCAATCCATTCTCTCTTTTTACTACATATCTACATGTTTTACAGATTTCATGTCTTTTTTGTAAATTAAATATGTTACCCTTCTACTTCAGATCAACATTTTTACAATTGTTTTTGTAAATTTAGCGTTCTTTTATTTAATCCATATTCCATGAAAAACCGATCTCTTTTCATTACCTTTCACGTAAGTTAAGGGAATAAATCTAATTTTTAAACTTAACATTTTCATATTTATTAGCCATGTTAATAGATGTAATACAACCGTAAAAAAAATTTAGTAACTGTAGAAAATAAAATAACTGTAAAGATATAGAACGAAAATATACTTACAAATTATAATTTAAAAACTATAAACTATAACCATGTTCAACCTATTATTCTAATTATCAAATTTCTAAATAATAATTCTCACTCACCTATCATCCTTAGTAGTAGTATTCCACGGTCTTCCTAGATCCGCTCCTGGGCTGTCTACTCATTTTTGTTTTTAAAATCTTCTTCTATAAAATATTTAGATTTTAGATCCTCCCTTAGGTTAAACGAATCCAAAGGAAGAAGATTTGGGTGTGAGTGAATGATTAGGCTTATGATCTTATTTATAGCAGAGTTAGGGGATCTCTAATTGTAAGATTTGTCGATTAAATTTAGTCCAGCCATGTCACATGCCTAGATTTAGCCGTTCGATTCAAGAAACAACGCTCATATTTGTATGTATTTTTGTTTAGGTCAACAGGCTAGTCAACCCATGCAATGTAGGGGTCGACCTATCCGATGGTCTGTTCAACCCATAAGTGTTATGCTATTTTTTTCTTTCTGTTGTGTTGAATTCTAAAATTGTTTCTTGATTACTTAATTCTCTAGTAACTCTTTCAAATAAACTCTAATTTTGACAAGTTATATATAAAATTTTCGAGATATGCATGCATAAATTTGGATTCAACCAAAAATGATGCAACTAAATATGCATGCAATTTTTTTTTTGGGAAAAACATATAGATCCTTTGTCCTGAAAAAACAAGAAGTAAACATGCAGAGATATAATTGAAGATGACACGGTCAGCGTTTTCTTTAGAACAACTAAATTGCATATTAGAAATATCACCATCATCAGACTTAGTGCCAAAATAAATTCCATTGTCTAAGACCATGCATTCAAAAACTGATGCGTCTGCTTTTTCGAGTTGAATGGAATAACTTTAGCGCATACGTAATTCAATTATTCTAGGTTAGAACAGTCCTATGCTTATATTGTTTTAGATAATATTCATTTAAAATATGCCACTATGCTATTACGCTCAAACCGTGCAGTTAAAGCGCTTTACGGATTCAATGCGATGGAGGTCGGAAAAATCATAGTGGGGACAAAGCGACGAAATAGCAGGATATAGCAGATCACTCTAAAACAACACAAAATACTTGTTCTTATTGTTTTAAAGAATACATAAACAATAATTAAATAAGAAACCAACACTCAATTTAACTATAATCAATACATTCTTAATCTTAAATAAAAACAAATGCAAAAAATTTAAATAAACATTAACTGTTATTTAACTTAATTAAATTTGATATAATATAAGGGTATTTTTTCTAATGATATATGTCTAAAAATTCAATTAAAAAATAACTAATTTCACAATTTTTATAACGTATAATGACATTTTTCAATTTATTACTTTCATGAACGATATTCTGGAAACATCATAATATAGCAGAAATAAGGAGATAAATCGGGAATAGTGTGTTAAAGCAAGGATTAAAGCGGAAATGGCTATATTAGCGGGCATTTGGAAAAAGCGTAGTGGTAGAAATCCACTATGAGATATAGCAGGATTATAGCAAGGTAATAGTGGGGAATTAACTACATAGTGCTCAAATCATCTATGTTGATAATTTGAGACGTACCTAATAAGCCACACAATTATGAGCTCATATTATAGATCTGCAATAAGTTCAATATTTAGGTTGAACATGAAAAGACAAATGGAGACTATAATCCGTGTAATTATATACAAAACAAATATTAAAGTGTAGTTTATGAAATCAGTGGAAAAGTAAGATCTTGTCAAATGTTAGACATGTGAAACTAATAATAATAAAGTGTATGCTTTGTGGTATCGACTAAGATATGATTATACAGACCAATATATTTTAAACAATTTGGTAGTGTGGCAAAGAGTAACTGCACTATAGTGTTTATCAGACACTAATTTAAACTTGTAAATGTACAATGAAAATACTACGATCACATGAGTATAAGTTCTGCTGCGAACTAATCTTCTTAGGAGTTTATTGTACATAGCGTCCAGAGTTAAATCTTTAGTTGCACCAGCAATTTTCAGAAATTAATGTTATTGAATTCAAAAAATAACAACGTTTACAGTCATCATCTTTTACTTTAGCTAAATAGTAAAGATATCAAACACTAAATTTTCTAGTGTATGAGATATAAAGGTATTGTCGATCAAAATTTGTATTAAATAAAAATAAAATATATGAGATATTACCTATTAATCAAAAGAGGACGCTTGTATACATGAAACTTGCATTACATTTTATATCGAATTCAACATTTATATTAGAATACTTTGAGAAGCTGGCACCAATTCTTTTACCAAACAATAAGGTGGAAACAGTAATTAAATTGTAGTAATAAACACAGACACTTAATATAAACGGTCATAGTATAAAATGAAGTAAAGAAAAGATTGTTTTAACAAATCATGAAAATCAAAGACCTTGATAAATATCTACATTAGAACTTCCTATAGACTTACTCGTTTAACAAAAATCAAAAAAGGATATACAAAGAATACATTTGACAATATTGCCTTCATATTATTTGTTTTTTCATGCGGTGATTGTTAACATAAAAACTTTGAGTTGTACTTTTCTTTTGTTGATATCTTAAAATTTGAAGAAAAAAAGATTGAAAGTACTGGTATTTTGTGGTAACTCAAACAAATAGTTAAATTATTAGTATTCTATGGTCACCCAAATATCTATGTAAGAACTGATTGGACTGATAATATAATCATAGTGGAACTCTATACTGAATTGATAATACTGAACTAAACTGTTTTGTGTTAACTCAAATAGTTAAATTTAAAAATTACAAATACCATGGCATGTGCGATGCATGTGACCAAAAGGAATTGACATTAGAATACATTTTTGTTAAGCTTTTATCGATCTTACAAAATGATTTTGAACCATACGTATTATTGCATTTTTTATATGTGTGTGCAAAAATCAAACATATGTCAAAACCTGGATAAGATTAGATCATTTAAGAATATAATATAATAGAACCAATAAAAAATAGTTATTGAAACAATATATGGAGAAATGCAACAAAAATTAAAATTAACATCCTGTAATATGAAATGTAGAAAAATTGTTTCATAACTGTCTCAAAAAGTAAAAGATTGTCACATCTATATGTAGAGAATTTTCTTGTTTACCATAACATTTGCACTTCCCACATTAATCTATTCTCTTCCTTGAAACTCTTAGTAGCTTTGAGGTATTAAACTGTTTGACGTTAATGCTCTATGTGAAATTAGAAATTTAACAATGCTTTATTTGTTAAAATTAATAAATCACAGTAATATGTCCTTATCCAATGAATCCATGTCGATATTTACACACGAAAACCACTATTGCTGTAAACCAATATTGAAATGAATAAACTTAATTCTTTATTAATTCTTCATAAAGGGGAGAAAATATAGTACAAAACAGAATACCCATTTATTAACCACTTAATCCTAATGCTCAATAAAAATAGACTACGATTATGAAATAGTCTATTAAATTTAAGTCCATCAGTCTATGTAGCATTTTGAATCCATGTCTACCTTTGTTTTTTTTTTCCTTTTTTTTTAAAAAAAATCGATCTATGCCGGAATAACTGTGTGTGAACATATCTTCTTCCTTCATGGGAGCTATTGTAATGACTGCAAAAGGAAAGAGAACATGACTTACATCACATTTCCTCTACTGTCACATTTTGCTGCCTGCCGCCCTTGTCAATTATCCATCACCATAGAACGCTATGGTCTTCTTAGTTATTACCATACCTAGTATACTGGCATTTGAAGTCTACGTTTTCTGCATGCCTCAAATCTACTAAATTATGGGTTCATGGAATCTCCCATTTAGGCAACGGAGATATGGAATTGATGTTGTAATTAGATACAACATGCCTTTTGAATGAATATTGAAGGGTTTTATTGATAAAATTGACATCGGAATTTAACAAATCTAACCCAAATTAGTAGGATCTATGCGAAAAACAAATAAATTGAGTAATCATACCTTTTCGAGTTTGCGAATCCACGGTGATGATCGAAGCAAAGTCAATTGAACCGCAAATGCCATCGCTTGAGATGTCATCTTTACAGGGGTCCACAAGAATTATTTTCTCTTTGATCGTCATACGAATCGAAGAGAAAGGGAATAGTAATACTAGCTACCTTTTGGTTTTTCCCTTTTCGATCTGATATATTTTTTGGTTCTCGTGTCTGTATCGTATAAAAAAAGGAATAATCCTTTTATAAAATAAACGTGAACCATAAATATAGGAACCAGCCGGTATACCCATTCCAACGTCACGTAAAATATCAACGGATTGATATTTCAATTTATCCAAAGAGTGTTTTTTCCCTTATCGCGTTCTAAGTGTATGACCCTATAGGTTGCTACAACGTTGACAATAATTTTAAATAATATTTAAAATTAGAAGCAGTGAGATGCACCTACTAATACATCGCTGCTACCTAAGTTGTACTAAAATCAACGATCCGATACAACTTTTTCTATGACCAGTGTTTCAACGTAATTTAATCTTTTTAACCAATATACCCAAAATTAAACTCAAGGCATGGAACATATCATCCTCTTTATAATTTAATCCTTTTATCTTGATCGATGAGAAGATTATATAAAACAAATCAATATTTGAGCACGACCATGCATTTCATAATCATACTCAATCAAAAAGCCCCATGGATATCTCTACTTATATTGTAGGGTTAAATTCCATCTAGATCATTCATATTATTTAATCAATTCGAGATGTATCTGATAATCACCTTTATCATCTAATTGGTTAAAAGAGACTTTTGATGATATCAAAATACAAATATCCTCGAATAAAATATATAATGATTTCAAATCTGAGGACCATTGCATCACTGTTACCATGAGAACTACTTATGACACTATTAATTATATTCCATGAAGTTTTCTTATTTTGTGTCAGCCCAGTACACTATTCTCTAATACATATTTATGTATTGACATTAATATCACACATATTAATGATCAATGAGATATGATCATCAGTCAATCAACATATTAGTTGCAATGTTTTATTGTCATCCTATATATACAATAAAAGTTGACACGAGACATTTAATAATTATAATACTTACCTTTATAATCTCATGTTCAAGTCACTTACTTGAAACTATATAATTCTGTATTATTATTCTAAGGACTTCTATTATGTTAATATTTATATTTATATTACGCAGTAAATATAACATAAGGGAATCTTTTATTCAAAATAAAATGTAACATCAACAATGTTATTAATCACATTAAAAGGATTGGCTCCAAGGCACAAACTCTTGTAATCTCTCACTTGCACTAGAGTCAATCATTCATGTATCATATATCCATGAAACTAGTGTGACTATCATTCTTTTATTACGACAGAATTTTAGTTAGTGGGTCTGCAACATTATTATCTATTGGTACTTTGTAGATGTGTATATCTCCTCTACGAACAATTTCACAGACGAAATTTTATTTCTTAAATATGTGTTTGGATCGATAGTGGCATCTAGGTTTCTAGGCCTGATCAATAGCTCTATTGTTATCACAATGAAAAATCATTGGATCAATAATGGGTTAAGTTCAACAATGAACTTCTTAATCCAACCATCCTCCTTCGTTAAATCACTATCTATTTCTTGTTTTAAACTAATATCATTCCCAATAATCAATATATATAACATTAGGATTATTGTGTTACTCCCACTAAATTCCTTGTCCACACAAGGTTCAATGGTATTTTATGGCTTCTGCGACGTTTCAAATTCTACTTTATTCCCATCGGTATTTCATAGACTATTTCTCCTTTTAAAAAGTACCAATTCGAGCAATATACATTTTATTCTAAGTGGGTTTGTAGAAATAATATCTCTTTTCTTCTTTCGGATATTTCACAAAATAACATCTATGAAATTTGGGTCCAATCTTGTCAGAGGCAAGACGTTTAACAAACATCTCACGTTCTGAATCCTCGTAAAAGACACACTAGGATATATCCTATTTAATATTTCATATTGCCTCTTTAAAATCATTTTAGTAGGATTACAAATGAGTATGAATCCAATTGTTTCAAGGGATAACCCCAAAATTTATTTGAAGATCATTGATCACACCATATCTTATAAGGTGTGTAACAACCCGGAAAATAAGAGCCAATTTAAAAATTTTAAATTGGTTATTTCAAAGGAATTTGAAAAATTGAAATAGAATATTTCAATAAAATAGTGAATTGGAAATAGTATTTCAGTTTGAAAATTTGAATTCAAACTTTGATTGACTGTGCCGGGTGGAAAATATAACGGATTTTAATGAAACCAAAAGTATTTAAATCTGTTAATGAATATCTTTCTAATGAATCTGAAAAATCAAAGTTTCATAGCGGGAATTAAAAGTTATGGCCAAATGAATTTTCAGAAAGGTCGCTATATAAAATATATAGCCCTGGAAAATAGACATTTTGCATACGACCTCGGAATTCGACGAAACCAATTTTGTTGGGTCCGGGATGTCAAACTATTGCTAGGTTCCAAATTTCATAATTTTTGAAGCTAGTATGTGAGCGTAGCAAAAGAAAATGTGTTTGGTCAATTTCTGTTAAATTGGATCGACCAGAAAAGGGCCATTTTTCAAACGATCTCAGAATTCGACGAAACTAGTTTTGTTGGGACTGTATCGTCAAGACATAGCTAGATAAATTTTTCGGGAATTTTTAGAAGCAGTTTGTGGCCCCAGCAAATTAAAATGTACGTTCAAATTGAATACAAAATGTTTTATACTTTAATTTGAAGAATAACTGACTGTAGCAGTCGAATTGGCCTACGGAACATATCCCATTGTGTTCGGAATAGGGGTATTTAGCTAGGGATGACAGTCATTGGGTTTGGATTGGAGTTCGTATGAGACAAGGGGTATTTTCGGATTTTTGAAATTAAATATATATATAAAAATAAACCCGGCCAATCACATCTTCCCAAATCACTTTCTCTCTCCCCGATCATCAGGCGCGCACGACGGAAATCGATCCCAGACTTCTCTCTTCCATTTCTCTTCCGATTCTCAACGAAATCGAGCGTTCTTGGATCTATTTTGAAGCTCGTTCCTTCCTCTACAAATCCATACATGTATTGGATTTTATCGTTGTGTAAATCGTGCGAATCACCTCCACAAAGGCAGCGCCTTTGGACCGCCGCCGAGCTCACCTCAGGCCACCGCAGGGGACCCTACCACCGGCGCCGAGAAGCCTGCAGCTCCCTCTTCGACGTCGTGTAGCCCGATCCTCGCATCGCTTCACGGTTTGAGTGAAAATCGAAGACCTAGTTTTGAACCATCGTGAAAGGTGAGTCCTTTATTACATCTGAACTTTGAAAAATCATATCTTTATGGTGTGTTGACGAAATTCGATGAAACAGAAAACATTGTGACCGCAAGGAGGCTCTCTACCACATAGAAGAGACCGCGGATTTTTCTGAGCCATCTACGATTTTTAGCACTCCAAAAACCAAAGTGAGAAATCTAAATTAAATGAATTTGAATGGAAAATGTCATGTATAAATTATACAGGTGAAGTATAAATTATACACGTATTGTATACCTCATGTACATGCGTTGTGTAAGCTATATGAGCGAAGTATGAATTATACATGCATAGTATAAATGACATGTGTGTTGAAATGCAAGTGAAATATAGAAATAATATATATACATATATATACTCCCCTCGTCCACAAACCATGGACGATATTTATTGTTGTGAATTGGTGTGAAATATTGGATGAAAAATGCGAATGGTTGAATAATTGTTTGTGGTTGATATTGATTGGTTGTGGTTGAAAAATACCCATTGGTGATTGAAATAAATTGGAAACAATTGTGGAAATGAAAATAAAACATGCCGCCTGCATGCGAATTAGATGCATGAATCCCCATTGTCAAAAACCGTGAGGTTTTAAGGTAGAGCGAGGAGCCGTACTAGGGATGGTGCCGGTTTTAACTACCCTGCTGTTATGCTGCCGAAATTTTGAATAATATTCATGTGTTAGAATTATTTTCATATGTTGAAATTATTTTCATGCAATAAAACTAAAGTCATGTGTTGAAACTAAATCCATGTGTGGAAATGCTCATGTGTTGAGAAGTGATGTGTGAAAATTAAATTCATGTGTGAATGAATAAAGTGTTTTAAACAATAAAATTCACATTTTTATAATATATATGAAGTATGTAAAATATTCGCGTTATATATAAATAGTTTCAACAATAAAAATTTCAACTTTCTTATATGAACAACATATATAAAATATCCATGTGTGGAGATGCTCATGTGTTGAGAAGTGTGTGTATTGGAAAAGTTCTTGTGTTGAATAAAAAGATCGAACAATAAAAATTACAATTTTATTGAAATTATGAAGTGTTAAAAACATTCATGTGTTGAATAAATATTTTAGATGATAAAAATATCATTTTTATCATATATGTGATATGCCAAAGATATGCGAGCGTTGAAATAATTATTTGTGAAAGATATATTATTTTTAACATGCATAGGAACTAAATAAAATAGTCATGTGTTGAAATATATTTTAGTTCGCCAAAATTATCATCTTTGAAATGTGAAGTGTTAAAAATAACCACTTGTTCAAAAAAATAAGCATGAGTTGAAATATTCATTAATTAGCTAATGATATGATTTTTGCCTATGCATGGAACATTAGAATGAATGGTGTTTTTAAACCAAATTGAAACAAATATGAAGTTGAATGGAAAATGATAAGTGATAAGAATTGCATATATGTACATGCATATTTATTGAACAGGTTATAGCAAAGAGGCTAGAGAAGAGGAATAAAATTTTGTGCCCGACAAACAGGTACACATTTACTGTTTTGTTTGGGTGATGATTTTATGAGCCTATTGGCTAGCCGCTTGGCTTTTTCTTTTTCTTTTTGAGATGAGACGCCTGTGTAGCTATTTGGGAATTTTCCCATCCCCTCCCGTACAAAGGAGGTTATGGCGAAATTTTCCAAAATTTAAAGGCATTAGTGAAATATTTGAAGTGAAAACAATATAGGAATTTTTGAATGAACTATATTTGTATAAATATATAAATATAAATAAAATTTAAACGAATCATGGCCGTGCAATTCGTGTTTTGAAACCGTGATTTCAAACGACTAGTGCGGGGAATCTGACCATTGGATTTTCCCGAAACCGCAACCGTTGGGTTCGCCTTGGAAATATCTTTCCAACGGCACCAACTTTGTAAAGATCCGACGGTTGGATTGTCTGGAATGTTTAATTCAAATCTGAAGAAAAACAACGCCAGAAACGATTATAGTTATATATATATATATAATTAAATTAAATCGAATAACGACGCCGCAGTTCGTAATTTGAAATCGTAACTTCAAACGACTAGTGTGGAAGATCCGACCGTCGGATTTTCCCGAAACTGAAACCGTTGGATTCGTTTTGAAATGATCTTTCTAATGATATAAAATTTGTGAAGATCCAACAATTAGATTTTCAGATATGTGTAAAACAAATTTAGTGAAAAATAGCGCCAGTGCCTCGGCACGACCTGAAACGTCATTTAATTAAATATCGTCGTTTTAAATAAATAAAAATGGCGATATATCGTTATAAAATACTATAGACGATATAGAGTGGAAATAAACCAATTTTGTTGTGTTTGCTTGATATGTGATGGTTGAATGTGTTTAACATGAAAATTATACAAAGGAACCGAAATGTGAATGTTGAATAGTTTAAACATGTGAAAAATTGATTTGAAAATCTAAATATACGTGGGTTATTTGAAAAGGCCGAGTTCATTCTCATTTCAAATAATCGATCGACGTTGAGAAGTCGAAGAGTCGAAGACGGTTGAAGACCGACGATCTTCACATTAGATGGATGGGCGCTACTGATGCTCGTGATTGGAGTATCTACCTTGAAGGAGCTGAAGTAGTAGCCGTCCGGACGTATTGTTGATTGTGCGGATATGCGAGGAATTTGGTGCCTCCGGTTTCGTTCAAACCCAGAACAAACTTGTAAATGGATTGTGTGTCTGACATTGGATTTTGTTATGTGCTAATTGATCTCTATTAAATATATATCTGTTTGGCAGCGGAGAATTTATTCTCATGCTTAACGCCCTTCTCTGAGACGTACGAGCTCAGAGGTTATGTATTGATAGAAATCAGTCGCATGGAGTGGATTGCCTGTGTGGCACGCCTAAGTGGCATATGATCAAGGCTTCTGTTGCAAAGCAAAGTCTTGTGGTTGATGATCAAAGCATGGTCTTTGTGGCATAGCTTTGTGTATAACGTGAATTCGCGAGCCTCATACCCCGGTATGAGTCAAAAACGTGAGACGGACCGCTGGGAGAGCACGACGTTTCTTTCTAGCTAAGGTGGTGTCAGTGACCTACCAGCTCTAACATTATATCTACTTTTCACCTGTGTGATTGTTGGAATGCGAGGCGCCTCGATTATAGGTCTTTAAGGACCGGGAAACGTGTGTTTAGGAATTGCCAATCCTCAAAAGTAAGAGAGTACCGGCCCAGCCGATTCCAAGGACCACTATGTGCGATCCTGGGACATTTGCTAGAGTGTCTCGAATGGAGAGGAGCTTTCGCCTTGCCTCGACTCATGATGGAATCCAATTTCCAAAATGAAATTTTGGATGTGATTGTAATACTAGTATGACGACATAGTGGTATAGGTCATTTATGCCGCCTATTATTGATATTTATGATTGAAATCGCTTTTGAAACATATATGCACTAGTAATAATATCAAACACTTTTGTTTTATTCGTATGAAGCATTTTTGGCCATTATAAGGTAAAACTCTATCCTCCGGCTTGCGTTGCATTGTGTGATGGGACCTGAGTCTTATAATGGCTTCATTTTATAAAAAGCATTCCGATGATTTAATCATTTACTTTATTTCATGCACTAGCACTCATTGGAGTAAACCCGTTCCGCGAAAGCGGCATGGTCCTTTGATTTTCCTTATTATTGTTGTTAATAAGTTAAGTAGATTTCTCATACCAGTCCCATGATTGACTCATAGTTTGTTTCACCTTGCAAACTCGGGTGCCCTCATTTTCACACGGGCAGCCTAGTTACAAGTATCTGGTGCACTTTTGGCTCATGGCGAGGCTTGACTACACCATGCTGGCTTTGACCTTTTCCGCCATTATTGTATATGTATTATGACTCCGCCACTGGCGATGTAGACTGATGTTTATTTTGTGTACTCTTTGTGTATGATTCCGCCTCTGGCGATGATGACTGATTATATATCATTATGCACTAAGTTGTATCCTGCATTATGCTATCTGATGTGGTGATATCTATATGATTCCGCTGTCACATGTGTGTAAATTATTCTATTTCTTGTTTATGCTATTATCTGTGATCTGCTAATGATGATTAATGTGTTATATTCCAATGATTATCCTTAACACCGTGTCACGGGGTTTTCGTATCAGAGCTTTGGTTAACCTTAGTTCTGGAGTCTAACACATTAAACACTTCGTCAAAATAGAATCAGTAGTATTCTAAGGCGAGTAGCTCATAAGAGATAGGGCTTGTAATGTCCAAGAATGAGCCAAGCAGAATAGCAAAAACAATTTGATCAACCCATCATTATCTTTCCTTAAGTTTTCTGCTTAACCACGCAATAAAATTATCATTTCTGTGGGCTGACTCTTTTCTTGCTTATACAGAATTTGAACAATGGCTACCCGAGCAGCCGCTGCTAGAGGAGGCCGAGCTGGCTGTGGCAGAGAACGAGGAGAAGTCCCAGTTGAAGAAGGACCCTTGATACAACCCCCGGCCGCTCAACAATTCGAGCTGGACCGCATGGCTAAGAGATACAAGAACCTAGGAGGCAAAACCTTCTCGGGAACTGGCACAGTAATAGAGGCCCTTGCATGGTTGAAAACATGCGAGAAGATACTTGAAGGCCTAAGGCTCGGTGATCAAGATAAAGCTTTTATGGGCGCTTGGCACCTACAAGAAGAAGCTGAACTATGGTGGGAAGCTCTCACCGCCGGGAATAGAGAAGCTGGTAGAACCTGAGACGGATTCAAAGAACTATTCAAAGAGAAATATGTCCCAGAACAAGCCCTAGGGCGCATGCACGATGACTTTGCCAACCTCCAGCGGGGGGATCTCTCGGTGCAGGATTATTTGAATAAATTTACACAATTATCCCGCTATGCTCCAGAGCTCGTCGCCACTGCAAAGTCCAACAATAAGAGGTTCATCCTCGGGCTGAAGCGACAGTACCATGATAGAGCAATGGCCCACATCAAGCTGGGATTTAATGAATTGGTGGAAATGACATGCAACTACGAAGACCTGGATCAAAGGCACCTGGAACAGGATCGTGCTAGTAGTGTTTGTCCCAAAGTCTTACGGTACTCTTCGATTGTGTGTTGGTTACCGAGACTTCAACAAACAGACGCTCAAAAACAAATACCCATTACCCCGCATCGATGATCTGCTAGACCAATTAAATGGGGCAAGAGTATTTTCCCGAGTGGACCTATCTATGGGTATTCATCAATTGAGAATTGCAGAGGAGTGTGTTCCTTTGACAGCTTTCAGAGGTCCAGACATTTTATGAATGGTTAGTAATGTCGTTCGGGCTGTGCAATGCTCCAGCATACTTTGTCGATCTAATGAATAGAGTGTTCAGGGGAGTTCTGAATAAATTTGTCTCGTATTCATCGATGATATTTTAATCTACTCCAAATCAAAACCCGAGCATGAAAAACACTTAGAACAAGTATTGGAGATTCTAAAAAAGAACGTCTTCAAAGCCAAATTTTCTAAATGTGTCTTGTGGCAAGAAGAAGTGAAGTTCCTTGGCCATGTCATGTCAAAGAAAGGGATTTCTGTAGATCCGAACAAAATAACAGCGATTCAAGACTGGAAACAACCCACTACACCCATAGAGATTAGAAGTTTTATGGGGTTGGCTAGTTATTATCGAAAGTTCGTTAAGGATTTTTCGAAGATATCCGGTCTGTTAACGAAGCTCACGAAGAAGCATGAGAAATTTAAGTGGACTTCCGACCTATGAAGAAGCTTTCCAGGAATTGAAATCGAAACTGACAACTGCTCCAGTGTTAACCATTATTGATGGCAATCAGGATTTGACGGTTTGGACAGATGCTTCTATTAGAGGTCTTGGTGCAGTGTTAATGCAAAGAGGCCACGTAGTCGCTTATGCAAGCCGCCAACTGAAACCGCATGAGAAGAATTATGTAACTCATGATCTTGAGTAGCTAGCTATCGTTTTTGATTGAAAATGTGGAGGCATTATTTATTGGGCGAGAAATTTGTACTGTACACAGATCATTGAAGTATTTATACACCCAGAAAGATCTGAATTTGAGACAACAGCGTTGGCTAGAATTTCTTGCAGCGTATGATCTAGATATCCTGTATACGCTGTGAAAGGCTAACGTTGTAGCGGATGCGCTTAGTAGAAAAACCGCAATCATTGCCAATCTTATAATTACGCCAGGATTGATTGATAAAATATCTGTTCTCCAGAAAAGCGACAATTTTGTGAAAGAGATGATAAGAAGGATTCGAAGGGGCGAAGGCTCCAGTTTCCAAGTGGATAGTGAGGGAGTTCTAAGATTGAATAAAAGAATATGTGTTTCCGACATCCCTGAGCTCAAAAGAGAGGTGTTAGATGAATGCCATAAATCTAAACTTTGCATTCATCCGGTGTGAGTAAAATGTACAACGATATCAAACACACTTTCTGGTGGAAGGCAATGAAAAGGGATATTTCTTTGTATGTTAGCAGACGCCCTACTTGTCAATTAGTCAAGAGCGACCAACAGAAGCTAGCGGGATTGTTGCAACCGTTGGAAGTCCCAGGTTGGAAATGGGAACAAATTTCCATGGATTTTATAGATGGTTTTCCGTGAACCAGGAAAGGTAATGACAGCATTTGGGTAATCGTAGATCGCTTCATGAAGACTGCCCATTTCATACCTGTCAGATCCAATAGAACTGCTCAAAGTCTAGCACAAATATATTTCAAAGAAATTGTTAAGCTGCATGGAATTCCCATCTGCATAGTCCGTGATAGATACCCAATATTTGCTAGCAAATTCTGGGAGGCATTCCAGACAGAATTGGGAATAAAACTGAATATGAGCACCGCTTATCACCCTCAAACAGATGGCCAAACTGAGCGGGTGAATAGAATTCTAGAAGATTTATTACGGGCTTGTATAATTGATTTTGGTGGGTCATGGGAAGATCACTTGCATTTGGCAAAATTCTCATATAACAATAGCTATCAAGCAAGTTTGGGAATGTCGCCATTTGAAGCATTATATGGCAGACCGTGCAGATCTCTAACATGTTGGGCAGAACCTGGCAACAGACTTGTGTTAGGACCCGATATGATTAGAGAAGCATCCGATAAAGTTGACTTCATCAAAAAGCAATTCAGAACCGCACAAAGACGATAGAAAAGTTACGCAGATTCTAGAAGAAGAGATTTGACATTTGCTGTTGGTGACCATGTTTATTTGAAAGTTTCCCCGATGAGAGGAGTAATCAGATTTGGCAAAACTGGGAAGTTGGCACCGAGATTTATTGGTCCCTTTCCTATACTTGAACGAATTGGAACTCTTGCTTATAGGGTTCAATTACCAGATTGGTTGCCTGGAGTGCATGATGTATTTCACGTATCTCAACTTAGAAGACATGTGCATGATCCGGATCTTGTTGTAGAAGAAACAGCGCAACAGGACTTGGAAATAACTCCAGAATTAGCAGTCAGAAGAGAGCCATTAAAGATTGTTGGCAAAGAAACTAGAGAGCTAAGAAGCAAAAAGGTTCATTTAGTTAAAGTGCAGTGGAGTAGTGATCCTAGAGACTGTACTTGGGAGACTGAGGAGAGCATTAAGCAAGCTTACCCCAAATGCAGAGTGGACACCTATGACTAACTTCGGTGCAAGGTACCTTTACAATACTTTGCATTTACATTTTGTTTCCTACTTTACTGTTGTTTCCTTTTCGGGGATGAAAAGTTTTAAGTGGGGGAGATTGTAACAACCCTGAAAATACGAGACAATTTAAAAATTTTAAATTGGTTATTTCAAAGGAATTTGAACAATTGAAATAGAATATTTCAATAAAATAGTGAGTTGGAAATAGTATGTCAGTTTGAAAATTTGAATTCAGACTTTGACTGACTGTGCCGGGTGGAAATTATAACGGATTTTAGTGAAACCAAAAGTATTTAAATATGTTAATGAATATCTTTCTAACGAATCTGAAAAATCAACGTTTCATAGCGGGAATCAAAAGTTATGTCCAAATGAATTTTCAGAAAGGTCGCAATATAGAATATATAGCCTTGGAAAATAGACATTTTGCAAACGACCTCGGAATTCGACGAAACCACTTTTGTTGGGTCCGGGATGTCAAACTATTGCTAGGTTTCAAATTTCATAATTTTTGAAGCTAGAATGTGAGCGTGGCAAAAGAAAATGTGTTTTGTCAATTTCTGTTAAATTGGATCGACCAGAAAAGGGCCATTTTTCAAACGATCTCAGAATTCGACGAAACTAGTTTTGTTGGAACTGTATCGTCAAGACATAGCTAGATAAATTTTCCGGGAATTTTTAGAAGCAGTTTGTGGCCCCGACAAATTAAAATGTACGTTCAAATTGAATATAAAATGTTTTATACTTTAATTTGAAGAATAACTGACTGTAACAGTCGAATTGGCCAACAAAACATATCCCATTGTGTTCGGAATGGGCGTATTTAGCTAGGGACGACAGTCGTTGGGTTTGGATTGGAGTTCGTATGAGACAAGGGGTATTTTCGGATTTTTGAAATTAAATATATATATAAAAATAAACCCGGCCAATCACATCTTCCCAAATCACTTTCTCTCTCCCCGATCATCAGGCGCGTATGACGGAAATCGATCCCAGACTTCTGTCTTCGATTTCTCTTCCGATTCTCAACGAAATCGAGCATTCTTGGATCTATTTTGAAGCTCGTTCCTTCCTTTACAAATCCATACCTGTATTGGATTTTATCGTTATGTAAATCGTGTGAATCACCTCCACAAAGGCAGCGCCTTTGGACCGCCGCCGAGCTCACCTCAGGCCACCGCAGGGGACCCTACCACCGGCGCCGAGAAGCCTGCACCTCCCTCTTCGACGTCGTGTAGCCTGATCCTCGCATCGCTTCACGGTTTGAGTGCAAATCGAAGACCTAGTTTTGAACCATCGTGAAAGATGAGTCCTTTATTACATCTGAACTTTGAAAAATCATATCTTTATGGTGTGTTGACGAAATTCGATGAAACAGGAAACATTGTGACCGCAAGGAGGCTCTCTACCACATATAAGAGACCGCGGATTTTTTTGAGCCATCTACGATTTTTAGCACTCCGAAAACCAAAGTGAGAAATCTAAATTAAATGAATTTGAATGGAAAATGTCGTGTATAAATTATACAAGCGAAGTATAAATTATACACGTGTTGTATACCTCACGTACATGCGTTGTGTAAGCTATATGAGCGAAGTATGAATTATACATACATAGTATAAATGACATGTGTGTTGAAATGCAAGTGAAATATAGAAATAATATATATATATACTCCCCTCGTCCACAAACCATGGACGATATTTATTGTTGTGAATTGGTGTGAAATATTGGATGAAAAATGCGAATGGTTGAATAATTGTTTGTAGTTGATATTGATTGGTTGTGGTTGAAAAATACCCATTGGTGATTGAAATAAATTGGAAACAATTGTGGAAATGAAAATAAAGCATGCCGCCTGCATGCGAATTAGATGCATGAATCCCTATTGTCAAAAACTGCGAGGTTTTAAGGTAGAGCGAGGAGCCGTACTAGGGATGGTGCCGGTTTTAACTACCCTGCCGTTATGTTGTCGAAATTTTGAATAATATTCATGTGTTAGAATTATTTTCATATGTTGAAATTATTTTCATGCAATAAAACTAAAGTCATGTGTTGAAACTATATCCATGTGTGGAAATGCTCATGTGTTGAGAAGTGATGTGTGAAAATTAAATTCATGTGTGAATGAATAAAGTGTTTTAAACAATAAAAATCACATTTTTATAATATATATGAAGTACGTAAAATATTCGCCTTATATATAAATAGTTTCAACAACAAAAATTTCATCTTTCTTATATGAACAACATATATAAAATATCCATGTGTGGAGATGCTCATGTGTTGAGAAGTGTGTGTATTGGAAAAGTTCCCGTGTTGAATAAAAAGATCGAACAATAAAAATTACATTTTTATTGAAATTACGAAGTTTTAAAAACATTCATGTGTTGAATAAATATTTTAGATGATAAAAATATAATTTTTATCATATATGTGATATGTTAAAGATATGCGAGCGTTGAAATAAATATTTGTGAAAGAAATATTATTTTTAACATGCATAGGAACTAAATAAAATAGTCATGTGTTGAAATATATTTTAGTTCGCCAAAATTATCATCTTTGAAATGTGAAGTGTTAAATATAACCACGTGTTCAAATAAATATGCATGAGTTGAAATATTCATTAATTAGCTAATGATATGATTTTTGCCTATGCATGCAACATTAGAATGAATGGTGTTTTTAAACCAAATTGAAACAAATATGAAGTTGAATGGAAAATGATAAGTGATAAGAATTGCATATATGTACATGCATATTTATTGAATAGGTTATAGCAAAGAGGCTGTAGAAGAGGAATAAAATTTTGTGCCCGACAAATAGGTACACATTTACTGTTTTGTTTGGGTGATGATTTTATGAGCCTGTTGGCTAGCCGCTTGGCTTTTTCTTTTTCTTCTTGAGATGAGACGCCCGTGTGGCTATTTGGGAATTTTCCCAGCCCCTCCCGTACAAAGGAGGTTATGACGAAATTTTCCAAAATTTAAAGGCGTTAGTGAAATATTTGAAGTGAAAACGATATAGGAATTTTTGAATGAACTATATTTATATAAATAAAATTTAAACGAATCGTGGCCGTGCAGGTTATGTTTTGAAACCGTGATTTCAAATGATTAGTGCGGAAAATACGACCATTGGATTTTCCCGAAACCACAACCGTTGGGTTCGCCTTGGAAATATCTTTCCAACGACACCAACTTTGTAAAGATCCGACGGTTGGATTGTCTGGAATGTTTAATTCAAATCTGAAGAAAACAGCGCCAGAAACGATTATATATATATATATAATTAAATTAAATCGAATAACGACGCTGTAGTTCGTAATTTGAAATCGTAACTTCAAACGACTAGTGTGGAAGATCCAACCGTCGGATTTTCCCGAAACTGAAACCGTTGGATTCGTTTTGAAATGATCTTTCTAGTGATATAAAATTTGTGAAGATCCAACGGTTAGATTTTCCGATATGTGTAAAACAAATTTAGTGAAAAACAGCGCTAGTGCCTCGGCACGACCTGAAACGTCATCTAATTAAATATGGCCGTTTTAAATAAATAAAAATGGCGATATATCGTTATAAAATACTATAGACGATATAGAGTGGAAATAAACCAATTTTGTTGTGTTTGCTTGATATGTGATGGTTGAATGTGTTTAACATGAAAATTATACTAAGGAACTGAAATGTGAATGTTGAATAGTTTAACCATGTGAAAAATTGATTTGAAAATCTAAATATACGTGGGTTATTTGAAAAGGCCGAGTTCATTCTCATTTCAAATAATCGATCGATGTTGAGAAGTCGAAGAGTCGAAGACGGTTGAAGACCGACGATCTTCACATTGGATGGATGGGCGCTACTGATGCTCGTGATTGGAGTAGCTACCTTGAAGGAGATGAAGTAGTAGCCGTCCGGACGTATTGTTGATTGTGCAGATATGCGAGGAATTTGGTGCCTCCGGTTTCGTTCAAACCCAAAACGAACTTGTAAATGGACTGTGTGTCTGACATTGGATTTTGTTCTGTGCTGATTGATCTCTGTTAAATATATATCTGTTTGGCGGCGGAGAATTTATTCTCATGCTTAACGCCCTTCTCTGGGACGTACGAGCTCAGAGGTTATGTATTGATAGAAATCAGTCGCATGGAGTGGATTGTTTGTGGCACGCCTAAGTGGCATATGATCAAGGCTTCTTTTGCAAAGCAAAGTCTTGTGGTTGATGATCAAAGCATGGTCTGTGTGGCATAGCTTTGTGTATAACGTGAATTCGCGAGCCTCACACCCCGGTATGAGTCAAAAACGGGAGAAGGACCGCTGGGAGAGGACGACGTTTCTTTCTAGCTAAGGTGGCGTCAGTGACCTAGCAGCCCTGACATTATATCTACATTTCACCTGTGTGGTTGTTGGAATGCGAGGCGCCTCGATTATAGGTATGTAAGGACCGGGAAACGTGTGTTCAAGAATTGCCAATCCTCAAAAGTAAGAGAGGACCGGCTCAACCGATTCCAAGGACCGCTGTGTGTGATCCTGGGACATTTGCTAGAGTGTCTCGAACGGAGAGGAGCTTGCCACTTGCCTCGACTCATGATGGAATCCAATTTCCAATACGAAATTTCGGATGTGATTGTATTACTAGTATGGCGACATAGTGGTATGGGTCATTTATGCTGCCTATGATTGATATTTATGATTGAAATCGCTTTTGAAACATATATGCACTAGTAATAATATCAAACACTTTTGTTTTATTCGTATGAAGCATTTTTTGCCATTATAAGGTAAAACTCTATCCTCCGGCTTGCGTTGCATTGTGTGATGGGACCTGAGTCTTATAATGGCTTCATTTTATAAAAAGCACTGCGATGATTTAATCATTTACTTTATTTCATGCACTAGCACTCAATGGAGTAAACCCATTCCGCGAAAGTGGCGTGGTCCTTTGATTTGCCTTATTATTGTTGTTAATAAGTTAAGTAGATTTCTCATACCAGTCCCATGACTGACTCGTAGTTTGTTTCACCTTGCAAACTCGGGTGCCCTCATTTTCACACGAGCAGCCTAGTTACAGGTATCTGGTGCACTTTTGGCTCATGGCGAGGCTTGACTACACCGTGCTGGCTTTGACCTTTTCCGCCATTATTGTATATGTATTATGATTCCGCCACTGGCGATGTAGACTGATGTTTATTTTGTGTACTCTTTGTGTATGATTCCGCCTCTGGCGATGATGACTGATTATGTATCATTATGCACTAAGTTGTATCCTGCACTGTGCTCTCTAATGTAGTGATATCTATATGATTCCGCTGTCATATGTGTGTAAATTATTCTATTTCTTGTTTATGCTATTATCTGTGATCTGCTAATGATGATTAATGTGTTATATTCCAATGATTATCCTTAACACCGTGTCATGGGGTTTTGGGATCGTCACAAGGTGTGATTCTCCTTTCGGACACACAATTCGAATATGGTGTTCTAGGTGAAGTGAGTTGTGAAATAATTCCAATCTCTTAGATAGTCATTAAATTATTGGCTTAAGTATTCTCCTCGATCGGTTCGAAGAGTCTTTATATTCTTTCAAAATTGGTCTTGAGCTTAATTTTTGAATTATTTAAACTTTACAAAGGATTCTGATTTGTGTTTCATAAGATACGCACAATCATATCTACTGACATCATCAGTAAATGTAATGAAGTAATAAAACTTACCTCTAACCGATGTACTTATCGGTCCACATACATTATTATGTTTAAGGCTCAATACATCACTAGCTCGTTCACTGTGTCTAGTGAAAGGTAGTGAAAGGTGTTTTAGTCATTTTTCTTTGTAAACAAATTTGCATTCTTCATAATGACTTCAAAATTTCATCATTATGGAGATTTGATATGTGTTTTTGTTTATATGGCCTAAATGACAATGCCAAATATATGTTGGATTTAAATTATTAAATTTAATCGACTCATTATCTATGTTATAATCAAGCATATCAAAGTTAAGGATTTATAAAGATCATTAACTAATTGTGCATTTTCATAAGATACTTCATTTAAATAAAATAAAAAACAATTGTATTTTATTACAAATGAAAATCAACATTGTCTAAACAAGATACAAAATAACGTTTATTTTAAATGAAAATTACATAATAATAATATCTTCGAAAGAGGCAGTTTCCTATGGATAGTACAACAATATCTGCTTCATTTTCATTTGTAAGTCAACTTCTCCTTGTCATGTTTCTACTCCTTTTACAATTTCTACAAATTCACATACATCTACGTGATCTATATCTAGTGTCTAATACTGATGATGTATAAGTAGATAGTTGTAACATTTATACCTTTTCTGGTTGAAGTCATACTTCTCCCTTTTCTTTTAGGTCTTTTAATTATACAAAACAATTACATTTCGTTTTGTTTTGAGGACAATTCGCAAATTTTGATGTTAGTCAAGAAGTTTGAATTAATTCAGTTTATCCGTCTTAAGGACCAATCTTGGTAATAAATTATCGGAGTACATGGCTATTTAATGTCTACAGTAGTAATAAAACAATGATAAATTATTTTGTAATATATACAAATTTTGACAATCAAAATTATACAGAACATTGCATATTAGTATAAAAGTATAAATTAAATTATGCTCTTACCCAAATCAACGTCCATATATATATATATATATATATATATATATATATATCCTTGGCACCCCTATTTTGTAAGACTCCCAAAGAATTGACATGAGTCACTCATTTATTATTAAATAAGTTAGTGGCGGGGGGTTAGTGGAAGGAGAGAGAGAAAGGAGATTGTGTGGTGGAAAATAGAGAGGCTAGAAGGGTGTTGCACTACTTGAGGTGGTCTTGATCCTATATATATGTATATATATATATAAGTACACATATATCTTAGTGATCCAAGGTCCATATCTAATCACGCCTTGAGTAAGCTTCGGCTAATCCCCAAAACACAATCTTTTAGGTAGACCATCTTATGTCAATTATATCACATAAACTCTTAGATAACACGATGAAAAATTATGTTTATTTTAAATATTGAATATTTCATGCTCTTTGTCTCTAAACATGTAATCTGATTATGGCATCCTAATAAAGTCAAACTCGATTATACAGTTGAGTATTACATTTCCTCTATCGTATATAACCAAAATAAATAGTGCACTAATGCTCTGACATTACCTACATCTATTAATTCTAGCATTGATGAGTGTATATTTTAGCATAACGGTTATGTAGAGCGGATCTACACATGCGATCGATTAGATAATATAGATAGTAAGATAATATAAGTCGGTCAATAGGCTTGACTGATGACCAAATAGTACTAGTTATGCATGCAGGTTACATGCAATGAAAGTTCGATGCACATAGAGCAATTAAGTACATATGTTAATAATATGCATGCTAGCTAAATGAACGTCCAAACCACAAACTATGCCACAAAGCATATAAGCTAACAAGAATAGCTCCAAATCATTATCACTACCTAGCCAAAAGTAGGCGAAAGCTTACCAGTTGCATCTGAGAAGGCTGAACATGACGAGCTTACCATGGACGTGGGTAGTACCAGCATTGTTGAAGACCATAAGCATCTGTGCTGCCAACTGACTCGTCCCAAACGGGGGCACTGTCCATGATAGTCGAATGTACGGCGCTGGCTGGGTACCAATCCATAGATGGTAGATATGGGTAACTCTGAAGCATAACTGATTAATAGTGGCAAAGCGATGTTTGAAGCATCGGTTATTGCGTTCAATCCATAGTGTCTAGGTGAAGGCTGCAAATAAAGCGTCCAAAGTGGTTGATGGTGGTGAGAACTCCCAATGGTCAAAGTGGTGATTCTAAGATGGAAGACATCCAAGAATGCTAGTTACTGTCGTAGTCCAAAGGTAAAAGCTGATATCAAAATCATTGAGCAAGTGGAGGATGCTATCATTGTCTACGTAGAAAAGCGCGCAAATGGGGTTCACCTGCATTCCATTACGTATTAGCATGCCCTTGGTGTTGATCCTACTGCGAGCCAGGCACCACAGAAAGAAGCGAACCTTAGGCGCAGCTTTGATCTTCCAAACCCTAGGGAAGGAGAAGAGCCTACCATGGTGGGAGAGGCAGTTATAGCATGATTTGACAAAGAAATTTCCCTTGGGACTGAGCTTCCAATAGACAGGGTCGGACTTCTGGTGTAACGACCCGGAATTTTGGGGCCAATTTAAAATTTTTATTTTAGAAAATTTAAGGGAATTTTAATATTTAAAATAATTTATTTTAAATAGGAACAACAAAAAATTTAGTTTGAAACGAATAAATTCAAGTTAATTATAAAAGGAGTTTAAAACAGCGCTGCAGTTTGAAAATTTGAATTTGAACTTTGACTGAATGTACAGGATTCAAAATAAATCAGAATTGAACTAAACCATATTTAAATCTGTTTAATAATATCTTTCCAAAGAATCTGAAAAGCTGAAATTTCGTTTTAAAAATCAAAAGTTATGGCCAATTCAATTTTTAGGAAGGTCGCTGTAGAATTTATATATATATTATATAGGGCCCGAAAGGCTACTTTTCACATATGAAGGAATTTCGACTCGAAACCACTTCCATTGAGTTCGGAATGACGTTCCTGCATTGAAAAACAGTAAACACTTATATATTTTGAGTTTCGGAATATATTTGTTTAAAAATGTATTTTTAATATTAAATATATTGGCCTCAAAAATAGCCATTTTTCAAACGACCTCGGTTTTCGACGAAACCACTTTTGTTGGAACCGGAATGTCAAATTATTGCTAAGTTTCAATTTTCATAATTTTTCGAATTAATATGTGAGCATGGCAAAAGAAAATGTGTTTTGTCAATTATAGTCAAATTCGATCGACCAGAAAATGGTCATTTTTCAAACGGTCTCAGAATTCGACGAAATTAATTTTGTTAGAACCGTATCATCAAAACATAACTTGAAATAATTTTTCTGTAATTTTTAGAATCCGTATGTGGCCCCGGTAACTCAAAATGTACGTTTGAGTTTAATAATTAAATGATTTATAACTTAATTTAAAGAAAAACATATCGTAACAGCCGATAGGTTACGAAACATATTCCATTGTGTCCGAGATATGGGTTATTAGCTAGGGGTGACACTTGTTGGGTTCGAATCGGAGTCAGTATCAACGAAAAAATATTTTCTTGAATTAAATAGTAAAATAAAATAAAATTAGAATACACTATAAATACAGTACTATACGATACCAAACCCTATCCCATTCGTACAGCCGCTGTTCTAAACAAATCAATGGCCGATACTACACCAAACCAATTCGCCAATCTCTCCCAAATCTTTCTGAATTAGATAGAATCATTAAAGCCAAGATCAAAGAGAATTTCGTGGGGATCAAATTCATACGGGTGTGATTATATTTCGTCAACTGTTCCTCTCGATTTCCGTGCTCCAAAGCACGTCGTTCAACAGCAATTTCCGGCTTGGGGTCACGTGCGAGTTGGCTCGGCCTTGGGGTGCACACAGCCACCGTGGAGGTGCTCGAGGTGGACTGATCGGATCATCTTCTGACTGGCCGTGGGGGGCGGGGGGGGGGGGGGGGGGGGTTCTGAACCCTAGTTTGTGGCATTGGGTTCCAATGGTTCATTCTGGAAACGATAGTGGAAGAAGAAGATACAAAAGGCCTTGTTTTAATCAATGTAATTAAGGGTATTTAATCAATTTAATTTTATTATAAAAGTAATTAACCTATAAAAGGGTGTAACTCATTCAAATCTTAACGAGATTCAACGATTTCAGTTTAGTTAGAATCCTCTTGGCGAGATCTACAACCTGGAACTGACTAGAGCGTAAACAGAGGATGTTGGAAATTCAGATCTGATTTATTCAGAATTAAAATCGGTGTGAGAAATCTATATTTTTATTTTATTTATTTATAAATAATACTGAATTTATTATCACAAATCTATAGTTATTTCCTGTTTGCTATTATTCATGCGTGTTCTGTGTTGAATGTAATGTATGGATCTGTTTGTTTGGTGATGTTATTTGGTGATGAATGGTTAAACATATTTATCTGTCGAGAGATAATTTATTAGAAACATTTAGATCAATTTGTAGTGATAAAGGAAGTAAAACTAAAATATATAATTTTTGGTTAGATAAAATGATCAAAAATATGAAATACCAAATTTTGTTAATTTGTTGAATTAGAAATTTCAACAAACATATGAAACACCAAATTGTGGTAAGTTGTTGAACTAGTATATTTCAACAAAAATGAAATGCATTTTAAAACCATTCTTGTTAGATTAGAATTAAAACATGATTTTAATAAAAAGTACATTTTAATGTTTTGAATAGAAACTACATCTTTATGTAGTTAGTGATATTAAAATTAGAAATTAACATTTTCATTGTAGAATATGACATTAAAGAGAAATTAACATTTTCATTGTAAAATGTGACATTATAGTAGAAATAACACTTTCATTTAAAATGTGTTATGCAAATCAAATTTACTTTTTTTTTATTAGAAACTAGTTATGTAAATAAAAACAACATTTTTATTTGAAAGGTGTTATGAAAATTAAAATCACATATTTGTCAAAAAGATGATTATTGAAATAAATGATCATATTTTTATCAAAAGGATGATTATTGAAATAAAATGACCATTTTTATCAAGTGGAAAATAGGGAGAAGGACAAACTTTGGAATTTTTTTGGTGAAAAGTATGAGAAGTTTCAAAATTAGAGAGAAGACCAAATGATAGTGTAAATGGAAGAAATTAGTAGGCCCCCTGAATTCCACCTTTAGTGTAAATGTGTCCTTCTCCCTAATTTTGAAACTTCCCATACTTTTCACCAATTTTTTTCCAAAGTTTGTCCTTTAAAAGAAAATCCTCTTTTATCAAAAGATTGATTAGGGAATAAAATGACCATTTTTGTCAAAAGAATTTGATTAGATTATAAAGGACAAAATTAACATTTTGGTTAATTAGATTAAATTCTACCAAAATTAACATTTTGATTGCATTGAAAGTGATTAGACAAGAATTAACATTTTTGTTAACATTAAAAGGATTATAACAAAATTCATATTTTGTTAACATTAAAAGGATTATGACAAAATTCATATTTTGTTAGCATTAAAAGGAGTTGATAAGAATTAACATTTTTGTTAACATTAGAAATAGAATTTACATTTATGTAAAGGATGACATTAGAAATTAAATCTCATTTTAGTGAAAAATGTACATTAGAGTTAAATTAACATTTTTGGTTACATTTAAAATGATTAAACAAAATTTATATTTTTGTTTACATTATAAAGATTAGACAAAATTAAAATTTTTGTGTAATTTGAAATGGCATCAAAATAGTCATTTTTGTTGTAATAAGAAATGAACTAGAAAATGTATATTTTATACATATAAGAAATGAACTAGAAAATGTATATTTTATGCATAAAAGAAATGAATGAATTAAGAACGTATATTTCTATACATTAAGAAGGATGAATCAGAAAAGGACATTTTTGCTAGAAAATGTAAATTAGAATAAAATGGACATTTTTATCAAAATTAAAAGAATGAAACAAAATATAGCATCTTTATGTTATTAGTTTTGAAACACCAAATATACACCTTTGTCAATTTACATTAGTTATTACGAAATAATCACTTTTGTCAATTTACATTAGTTGAAATCGATTATTCACTTTGGTCAATTTATACTAGTTGAAAACTAATTTTTCACTTTGTCAATTTACACTAGTGAAACAAAATATGATTTAAGAGCTACATTTTTAGATGCAAACAAATATTATATTTTTATTTTGCATTTTAGTTAGAATTAGAAATATACATTTTTGTTTGCAAATTTAGTTGCAAACAAACATTTAATAAAGATTTTATATTTTCTTTTATTTGCATATTTAGATGCAAATAAACATCGTAGTTAAAAGGTTATATTTTTATTTGCATTCTCTATTGCAAATAAAACATGAAATCAAAAAGTATATTTTTATCTACACTTTAGTTGTTATAAAAATGTTAAGATTAAATAATTACATTTTTAATGTAATATAAAGATTTCATTTTATACAACGCAAAAAGAATATCATTCTTTATGTAAAAAGAAAAGATCATACTTCATTGTAGGTGAGTCAACATCAGAATTCACATTTTTAATGTAAATGAATCAGTAGAAAGGATTCATTGTTTTGATAAATTATGTTAACATGAGAACTTACTTTGTTATTATATATGAACTGATTCATCATTATATATATATATATATATATATATATATATATATATATGTTTATGATGCTGGAATACTACACTTCCACTTACAAGTTACCCGACTTGTTTATGTGATTGGGACGATAAATTTTCACACATCACCCAAGTGCACAAATAATTTATTATTTGTTTGTTGGATGAAGCCCCACACGGGTGTTAGGATGATATTTGACCCACACTAGTCCCAACATTTAGAGTAGAATCCACTTTGGTTGTTATTTGGATGTTTGATAGTTATTTATCATGAGTATTGATTATATGCAATATGTGGTTGTTGATTGAGCCACATTCCAATGAAGGACATTCTTAGAGAAAAGAATATTTTAGAAAAGAATATATTTTAGAAAAATATATTTTTATTAAAACGAACTAGTTATTAACTAGAATAAATCATTAAATTTAGATTTAATGAACTCTTCCAATTTGCCAATATTTAATTGAAGTTAAATTAAATAAATTGGATTTTGGGTTTGTCGTGAATAGTGTCTTAAATAACACTGTTCTTAAACCCCGTATGAAGAGAATAATCTTTTAATTTGGATTATTAAAGTTTTCAATTATATCTAGAAATTGGAATAAGTTGAAATATGATCTGGAATTTATGAATCTTTTATTAAGATTTAAAATGGGAATTTTCCAGAAGTAAAGTTTTCAAATTAAATATATTAAATTGGAATTGAATAGAATTCGAATTAATTATAACCGAGATAAACTTCTGTAAAAGAAGACCGATCTACATATGGAATTTAAGAGGCTTTGCCGTTATTCCATTTATATTATTGGTTGGATACAGAAATTTATAACGATTATATATTGATTTGTTTTCTGTGAAGATTCCATATTTTATGGAAGACGATTTTGGGTTTACCGTGAACTATGTTTTAAATGACATTAGTTCTTTAATCCAGTTAAGAATAAGATTTATTTCTTAAATCTAAAGAATCTTTTAATAATGATTTTTGATATTTAAAACCAAATGGTGTTTTAAATAAATCTTTAAAAGAAGGATTTAAGAATAAATGTAAAGAATTTATCTTTGATAGAATAATTTAAATATTTTATTTGAAAGAATATTCTGAATTGGAATGTGGCGTTGGATGTGTTTTTATAGTATTTGATTTTTAATTATAAAAATATGCTAGTTATTCGGAAAGACTGGGTTTAACCCATTCTGAGTAATTACTACGATGATGAAGAGTCGAAGATAAAGACAGTGGTTGAAGACCGACGATCTTCACATCGAATGGATGTGTTGCTACAGAGACCCTGATGGGAGTAGCTATCATGAAGGGATTTCAGTGGTGGCCGTCCGGACTATTGTTGATTGTTCGGATTTGGTTTTCGCTCAGACCCAGAGCATAAGCTAGTAAATGGATGCGTATCTGACATTGGATTTCATTCCATGTGAATTAAATCGATTTCTGTTAATGTATGTCTGTTTGGTGGTGGAGGATTTATTCTCTACTTAACACCCTGGTATATATTAATAGTGATTGATCGCATGGCGTGAATTGTCAATGTGGCACGCCAAGATGCAATTGATCAAGGCTTTTGTTGGAAAGCAGGGCCTTGTGGGATGATCAAAGCATAGCCTATTACGGCATAGCGTTGTGTATATCGTGACTTCGCGAGCCTCACACCCCGGTATGAGTCAAAAATGGGATATGGACTGCAGGGAGTGCACACGTTTCTTTCTAGCTAGTGGTAGTGTCAGTGCTTTGACACGACCTGGCATTTTACTTATGTGGATGATGGATTTTGAGGTGCCTCGGATTTTTATAGGCCGATAGTGGTCATATTATAGGTTCAAAGGAACCGGGAAGCGTGTGTTCAGGCATAATTAATCCACTACCATTAGGTAGGGACCGGCCCTGAAGATCCAAGGGTTCACTGCGAGGGATCCTGAGGCATTTGCTAGAGTGTCTCGAATCGGAGAGGAGCTTGCCCTTAGCCTCAACTCATGATGGAAAACCAACTTCCGATACGACCTTGCGGTTTTGATTGTAGAACTAGTATGGCGACATGATATATGGTACCCATGCCGTCTATGATTGATACATTATGATTGAAATTGTTTTTGAAATATATATACTCATAGATATACACACTAATACTAAATCCGTTTTATCGTATCAAGAATCTTTTGACCATTATAATGTAAAACCCTATCCTCCGGTTTGCGTTGCATTGTGTGATGGGACTTGGGTCTTATAATGGTTTCATTTTTCTAAAAAGGCATTGCGTTGTTTAACGATTTACTTTAATTTAGGCATTGGCAATTCAATGGAGTAAACATGTTCCGCGTTAGCGGCGTGGTCCTGTGATTAGCCTTATTATTAGATAGTTAAGTTAAGATTTCTCATACCAGTCCCATGACCGACCTGTAGTTTGTTTCACTGGCAAACTCGGGTGCCCTTATTTTCCACACGGGCAGTCGAGTAGCTTTTTGCAGATATATTTACAGGATCCTGGCTTACAGCTGAAGCAGTATTCAGAAAGCTCTGTACCCGTGTATTTCTTCCAGTTGTATATTTGTATTATTTTTCCGCTGCTATTTAAATGTAATTTAAAACTCTGATATTATTAGATTTCTATTTGGTAATGAGCGTTCATACTCAGTTATATTCTTATACTCTAGTATAATTGTTGTAATCAGCAATAAAATGTTCTTCAGTTTGTGATCTGATGTGTGTTGCTCTCAAAGCAATCCATGCTTTCCTTTACTGGGAAGTTTGGGTCATTTCATCTGGTTCAGGTTTATCGTGTGAATGATACGTCGAACCTCTTGGATCTCCTGAAGGGTAGAAGGGTTAATGTAGGATGTGGGCATTAAGGCCGTGACGCCCAGCTGGGCAGCGTCACCGATTGTAATGTTGGGATGAGGGCATATGGAGTATAGGGTAGGATAGAAATGTGATAGTCGAAAATCATAGTGCCATGTGTCGTGCCAAAGGGAGCAAGTGAGTTCGTTATGGACATTGATGGCGAAAATGCGTTTGACAAGGGGTAGCGATCTGAGTACTCCACTCTAGAATGGTAAAGGGCGTGAAAGTGGCTTAGAGTGTAGGATCGATAGTGGTTGGTTATTGTAGTAGAGGGCCCAATTTCTACAGAATTGTTCAAAATCAGGCCCAAGTAGTTTTGTAGACCCAATAAAAGGTTCATAATAATTATATAAAACAAGCACATAAAACAAGAAATAATAGTCTAATATTATAAAACTAACTTATATGAAGAATCTATACAAATATTATGGGCTTCCTGCTCATGATTGTCAAATGCATATGCATTTATTCAAACATCTGTACAACATGTTTCATGAATTTAGCATACAATTATACAAATCAATGTCAGCTTCCATTATTACATCATATATTTTTACATAATATGAATACATAAGTTCACAACTATACACTAAGATACAAAATTTATATATACAAATAGCATGAAAAATAAAGAAGTCATAGTGTATGAAAACCCGTAACTTCCCCGTAAAGGAAAGCGTCGGATAGTTCGAGAACAAACCACAACAGAACGCATATAAAAGAACATTTCATTGTATATTACAACAATGCATCAGATTACAAGAATATACAGAGTAAAAATGAATATTACACAGAAATATCAGAGATTTAAATTACATTTAAATACATCGCAGCGAAAAATAATACAATACACAACTAGAAGTAGATATACGGATACAAAGCTTTCCGGATATCGTTCCAGCTGTAAACCAGGATCCTGTGAATATAAATCTGCAAAACCCAAAACTACTAGCTGCCCGTGTCAAAATAAGGGCACCCAGAGTTTAGGTCAAAACAATAAACTCCAGGTCAGTCATGGGACTGGTGTGAGAACTAAAACAGTTATTATTCTTTATTTTAAAAGTTAGGTAAATCAAGGGACCACGCCGTATAACACGGAACGGGTTTCCTCCCAAGAATACCAGTGCATAAAACAAACAGCGCAATGCTAAATAAAGAAAAATGAAGCTGTTATAAGACCCAGGTCCCATCACACAATGCAACGCAGCCGAGGATAGGGTTTTCCCTTATAACAGCCAAAGAATGCTTGATACGGTTAAAACAAATCGTTTGATACTATTATAAGTGCATAGTGTATAAAACAACTTCAAATCATAAGTATCAATCATAGGCGGCATGAGCGTCCCATGCCACTATGTCGCCATATATAGGTTTACAAATAAAACCGCAAAGTCACGTATTTGGAAATTGGATTTCCGTCTATGAACTGAGGCAAAAGATAGTCCTCAACCGATTTGAGACGCTCTAGCCCGTGTCTCAGGATCAAAGCTCGAGTGACCCTTGGAGCGACAGGGCCGGTCCACCGATGTGGATTAAAATGCCTGAACACTGCGTTTCCCCACCCTTTGGGGTGTCAATGAGCCAACAAATGACTCCATCGGTTCGAGAACGACCGATCAATCCGAGGCGCCTCGCAACAGCAACAACCACATAAGTCAAACTCGTCAGGGCGTGTAAAACCACTGACGCCACTTTTTAGCTAGAAGGAAAGCATGCCCTCCCTGAGGTCCGTCTCCCGTTTTTGGTTCATACCGGGTGTGAAACTCGTGAAGCAAACGTTACACAAAGCTACGCCACAAAGGCCGTGCTTTGATCATCACCACAAGACTTTGCTTTTCAACAGAAGCCTCGATCAATTTCCACTTAGGCATGCCACACAGGCAATTCACTCCATGCGTTTGATATCCATCAATATATAACCCCTGAGCTCGTACGTCTCAGAGAAGGGCGTTAAGCAAGAGAATAAATTCTACGCCGCCAAACAGATATATATTTAATAGAGATCAATCACACAGACTAAAATCCAATGTCAGACACACAGTCCATTTACAAGTCCGTTCTGGGTCTGAACGAAACCGGAGGCACCTAGTACCCCGCACATCCATCGATCTCCAAGTACGTCTGGACGATCACCAACTGTTTCCATCTTCTTGGGTGTACAGCCCAATCAAGATCATCAGTTATCACCCAAACGACGTGAAGACCTCCGGTCTTCGACCATCGTCTTCATCTTCGACTTATCGTCGTATCAGTTATTCAGAATGGGATAAACCCGGTCTTTCCGAATAACTCGCGTATATTTAAATAAGTGTTACACAAACACAACATACGCCTCATTCCAATTCATCAGTCACTAACCGTAAATTAATCAAGAGAATAATTCCCCAAACATTAACCC
This sequence comes from Allium sativum, assembly GCA_030737875.1. Lineage (NCBI taxonomy): Eukaryota > Viridiplantae > Streptophyta > Magnoliopsida > Asparagales > Amaryllidaceae > Allium > Allium sativum. The sequence goes on from CM060926.1 coordinate 297,864,315, forward strand.
CGAAGGCCGAAACCAACATCAGATCAATATCCAAAAAACCATTCTGCTTGGCTAACCGACAGTTAGTTTCTAAATTTCACATTCATAGGGAAAGGTTCCCATTAATTTTATCAAAGATAAATTCTTTAAAATTTATTCTTTAATCTTCCTTTGAATTTCGATTCAAACTAGTCGGGATTAACGAACCTTACCGAAGTAATCATTTGTTTTAATTTCCCAATCCCAACCTATTCATCCCATGAAGTAAAAACTGGTAATACTTCATATCTAACACCACAGTGTTATCGGTAAATTCAATTACCATTTCACGTTTAAATCTAATTAAAGATTTAACTATCGCCTGGAGCAAAACTGGTGATACTCCATTTTCGATCATTTCAATCTAATTAAAGATTCATTAAAACTCCACTTAGTTTTAATCTTCGACTGGGTTAAAGAATCAGTGTCATTTAAAACACGGTTCACGATAAACCCAAAATCACATTCCATTAATTATTGGGTTAAAGAACGAGTGTTGTTTAAAACACTGTCCACGATAAACCCAAAAATCAATATCAATTCAATTCCAATTAAATATTGTTTAATTGGTACACTTCATTAAATCTAAATAAAAAGATTTAATCTTTTCTCAACTGGGTTCAAGAACAGTGTTAGTGAAGACACCATTCACGACAAACCCAAATCACATTTGATATTCAATACAAGGCTCTGAATAGAAAATATCCCGGCTTATATTCAATATCAAATTCTACGATTAACAAATGTCGTATTGGAAATAACGATATAGGTATATATCTTTCAAATTTCCATTACCACATCTGCATAATCACGAATTCCAACATCGAAATATTCCGAAGATAATTTCGATTCAACCCACTCCAATGCAATCATTGGAAATTATGGTTATTTTTAAAACCCTTTTCAAATTCAATTTATTTATTTAAAAATAAATAGAATTATAATTCCAGTTCAAAACTAGTTCATTTCGATAAAAATCTATTTTTATCTTTTCAAATATGGAGTTTTTCATCCCAATACTTTCTAAATCATTTCTTATGATTTTACACAAATTATTACTATTTTTAATAATTTTATCAAGGCCCGTACAGTCGATTTCCACCAATGGCCTTCGAACTGCACGTATAACGACCTTTTTCAAATTTGATTTGGACATAATTCCAAATCCAACCGTTAGATTTCTAATTTATCACATTCGTTAGAAAGCTCTTTTCGATACGAACCCAACGGTTCCGGTTTTAGGAGAATCCGACGGTCGGATCTCCCGTAACGTCCGTTTGAAATAAATGGTCGAAATTCATGAACTGCCGCGGCGCGGCGCGTTCTATTCAGGCCATTATATTATATATATAATATATATTTCGTCGATTTCTATTTAAAACGAATTATATAAATAGTTTTAAATTCGTTTCAAAAGCAATTTCAACTTCCTTTTCAATTCAAATCAAAATTGAATTCTTCTTTATAAATTCGTTTTAAAATTCATTTCTATTCAATTCAAATTTCAATTCAATTTGAATTCATTTCAATTCGCTTTCAATTCAATTTGAATTCGTTTTCAATTCAATTTGAATTCGTTTTCAATTCAATTCATTTCGAAATCGTTTTCAATTCAATTCATTTCGAAATCGTTATCAATTCAATTCATTTCGAAATCGTTTTCAATTCAATTCATTTCGAAATCGTTTTCAATTCAATTCATTTCGAAATCGTTTTCAATTCAATTCAATTCGAAATCGTTTTCAATTCAATTCATTTCGAAATCGTTTTCAATTCAATTCATTTCGAAATCGTTTTCAATTCAATTCATTTCGAAATCGTTTTCAATTCAATTCATTTCGAAATCGTTTTCAATTCAATTCATTTCGAAATCGTTTTCAATTCAATTCATTTCGAAATGAATAAAATCGATATAAATATCGTTCACGTCAAAATGGCGTCAATCTAATCAACACGGCTTCATAAATTTCTATTTTCAAATATTCTATTTCAAATATTTCTTTTTCAAAATAGTTGTTATTATCAAAATATTTCGTTCAACACATGACCAATCTCAATGGATGAGTACTGTCAACACATGAACTTTTATTTTATAATATTCTTTATTTTTCAAATTGGAATGAGGCCCAATCAATTACCATATAAAGTTAATTATATGGATTTTCATACAACACATGTATATCATAGTATTGAAAAATAATCAACCATCAACCAAAGTGCACTACACTGTATAAGCATCAAATATAGATCTCTAACGCTTATAACAGCCTGTCAATCAATCGATCGACATATTTAATCAATCAGGATGAGTGAACTTCATATTTCATCCCAACACCCGTGTGGGGTTTCAAACCATCAAACAAATATTTTATTCGTGCGGTTGGGCGATGTGTAAAAGTTATCGTCCCAATCAATGTCCTTCAAATAGGTGTACATAAACAAACCGTCTAGTTTGTAAATGAATATTTATTTATTCACATTCACGTTAAAAATTATATTTTTAACGATAAAACATTTTATTCCAACATATGAATTTCTATTCAATTCATTTACACAATAAAATGATATTTTTATTTTTCTAACATATTTTAGAAAATTTCGGCGGCATAACGGCACGATACTAGAAACGGGACGAGGCCTAGCCTTATCCCCGGTCTAGTGAAGGCCCACGCCATTCACACATCAATCATATCAATTTCATTTCACCAAACAATTCAAATCAACTCAAACAATCTAACTAACAACACAGCCAAACAAACAAGTCCATGGTCTGTGGACGATTGTGTCGGGTGCTACTAAACACCGTCTGCATCCTAGTGTATATATATATAACTAGAAAAAGAAATTGAAGAGTGAGAAGTTCTCACAAATAGCTATCCAAGCTCCACGGCACTTCTAATGCAGGAAATCTTCACTGTTCTCGCCGATATCACTTTCTTTGCCCGTAGCCACTACATATGTAAAAATCACATTTTTTACTTCGTTATTCAATATATAAAAATCGAATTTTTAATTCGAAGTTCAATATATAAAAAATCACATTTTTAATTTGCTATTCAATATATAAAAATCGAATTTTTAGTTTGCTATTCAATATATAAAAATCGAATTTTTAGTTCGAAGTTCAATAAATAAAAATCATATTTTTAGTTCGAAGTTCAATAAATAAAAATCATATTTTTAGTTTGCTATTCAATATATAAAAAATATGATTTTTACTTTTACTATCAATATATAAAAATCTGATTTTTCCTTTAAAACAAAATCAGTTTTTACTTTTATAAAAATCAGTTTTTACTATTTCTAAAAAAAACAGTTTTTACTATTTCTAAAAAAAACAGTTTTTATTCTTTTTAAACAAAAACAGTTTTCATTCTTTTTAAACAAAATCAGTTTTAAACCCTTTTTTAAAATCAGTTTTAAACCCTAACAAAAATCAGTTTTAAAAATCATTTTAAAATCCGTTTTTAATCATTAAAAATAAAATAGCAAAACGGAAAAAAAACTTACAGGGGGGGGGGGTTTCGTAGATCGACGGAGCTGAAGGTGGGGCGGCGGCGCTCGGAGTTCGAACGGGGGAGGCGATGCTTCGGGGCTCGAACTGGAAGGCGGTGGCTTCGATTGAAGGAGGAGGAGGGCGGTGGATCGATTTGCTCGCGATGGAGGGAGGAGCGGTCGGTCGGTCTTCGACGAGGGTTATTTTTTTTTCCTTTTTTTTTTTTTAATTTCTGTTTAACTGAAATAAAAGTGAACGGGGGGGGGGGGGGGGGGGCAGAACGAAGATAAAGGGGGGGGGGGGGAAGATTATATTTTTTTTATTTTATTTAATTATTTATATTTTGCAAAAAGGTTGACTTTTACATACGACATCGAAACGAGGCCCACCGCCTGTCGTCCATAGCGTTTTACCCCCATTCCGAACACAATGGGATATGTATCGCAAACTGATTTGATCGTTACAATCAGTTTCTGTTGAATTTACATTTAAATCACTATATTGAATTTTAAACGTACATTTCAAATTACCGGGGTCACATACTAACTAGAAAAATTCCCGAAAAATATTTTCTAGCTTCGTATTGACGATACGGTCCTAACAAAACTAGTTTCGTCGAATTCTGAGACCGTTGGAAAAATGGCCAATTTCCAGTCGATTAAAATCAACAGAAACTGGTCAAACGCGTTTTCCTTTGCCACGCTCACATATTGATTCGAAAAATTATGAAATTTGAAACCTAGCAATAACTTTACATCCCGGACCCAACAGAACTGGTTTCATCGAAATCCGAGGTCGTTTGCAAAATGTCCATTTTTAAGGGCCTGAATTCCATAGCGACTATTCAGAATTTTCAACTGGACATATCTTTTGATTCCCGCTACGAACTTTTGATTTTTCGGATTTGCTGGAAAGATATTACCAATTAGATCCTAATGTTTTTGGTTTCACTAAAATCCGGATTGTTTTGCACCCGGTACATTCATTTGAAGTTTGAAATCGAATTATCGAACTACCGCGCCATTTTCAATTCCTTTTATAATTATATATAATTATTTATATTCTAACGACGACGCGTATAATATATACGTTAGAATTCTATTCAAATAAATTTCTCGTCGATATTATTTAAAATAATTCATTTTAAATAATCAAAATTCGCTATAATTGCCAAAATAAAAATTTTAAACTGGCCCAGATTTTCGGGTTATTACAATCTCCCCCACTTAAAACTTTTCGTCCCCGAAAAGGAACAAAGTCGAAAGTGGTTTGATTAATCAGCTCTACGCTCGATCTGGCTTCCATTCTCTAACTTTTCAATTTCTGAGAATTTTCAAATTTTCAAAAATTTGGCTAACACCCTAAATTTTCGAAAAATTTCGCCATAACCTCCCCTGCACCGGGAGCATCGGGGAATTTCAAATAGCTTCCCCGGTCCTTCAGATCTCAAAAAGAAAAAGAAAAAGCCAAGCGGCTAGCCAATAGGCTCATAAAATCATCATCACCCAAACAAAACAGGAAATTATGTAGTAAACATGTACCTATTTGTAGGGCAAACAAATTTTATTCTCCGCTCTAGCCTCCTTGCTATGACCTGTTCAATGATATATATGTACATGCAAGCAAATGCGACCAATTTTCAATACAATTCAATATTTGATGCTATTAGGCATAATGGTTCCAAATTATCAAACAATTAAACAAACAACACAATCATCAATCAATTAGTGGATTAGAGTTTTCAAATTGATTACTTTGATACATAGTCAAAAATCAGATTTTTGATGCCAAATCACAACAGTAGGCCCTATCTAATTTTGGTTCTCACACCAGTCAATAGGAGGTATATAGATATTACACGTTCGTCACTCGAATATCAATTCTAATGATGGAGCTCCATCATCAAAATCATCTCCGGGCGATTAGAGTGTAATTCTATATCTATTCAACATATCAAAACTTCGAATACACGCTAGCTAGGCGCATACGCAAAATCTTTATATTTTGGATTGTCCTAATCAATATAAAAAGATAATCAAATACGAATAATTGATTTAAATTTGCAAAATAGACTTGTTTTCATTAGAAAAATATACTCTTCACACTCGTTCTAGGATACTACTGATCCCATCTCTAACGAGTCATTCTCATTGGATATTACTAATCCAATATCTGATGAATTCTTTCGTACGGTTCTAATGTGTCTTGTTCTCTAGCTTTGCAAACCAAAGCTCTGATACCAACTGTGAAAACCCGTAACTTCCCCGTAAAGGAAAGCGTCGGATAGTTCGAGAACAAACCACAACAGAACGCATATAAAAGAACATTTCATTGTATATTCCAACAATGCATCAGATTACAAGAATATACAGAGTAAAAATGAATATTACATAGAAATATCAGAGATTTAAATTACATTTAAATACATCGCAGCGAAAAATAATACAATACACAACTAGAAGTAGATATACGGATACAAAGCTTTCCGGATATCGTTCCAGCTGTAAACCAGGATCCTGTGAATATAAATCTGCAAAACCCAAAACTACTAGCTGCCCGTGTCAAAATAAGGGCACCCAGAGTTTAGGTCAAAACAATAAACTCCAGGTCAGTCATGGGACTGGTGTGAGAACTAAAACAGTTATTATTCTTTATTTTAAAAGTTAGGTAAATCAAGGGACCACGCCGTATAACACGGAACGGGTTTCCTCCCAAGAATACCAGTGCATAAAACAAACAGCGCAATGCTAAATAAAGAAAAATGAAGCTGTTATAAGACCCAGGTCCCATCACACAATGCAACGCAACCGAGGATAGGGTTTTCCCTTATAACAGCCAAAGAATGCTTGATACGGTTAAAACAAATCGTTTGATACTATTATAAGTGCATAGTGTATAAAACAACTTCAAATCATAAGTATCAATCATAGGCGGCATGAGCGTCCCATGCCACTATGTCGCCATATATAGGTTTACAAATAAAACCGCAAAGTCACGTATTTGGAAATTGGATTTCCGTCTATGAACTGAGGCAAAAGATAGTCCTCAACCGATTTGAGACGCTCTAGCCCGAGTCTCAGGATCAGAGCTCGAGTGACCCTTGGAGCGACAGGGCCGGTCCACCGATGTGGATTAAAATGCCTGAACACTGCGTTTCCCCACCCTTTGGGGTGTCAATGAGCCAACAAATGACTCCATCGGTTCGAGAACGACCGATCAATCCGAGGCGCCTCGCAACAGCAACAACCACATAAGTCAAACTCGTCAGGGCGTGTAAAACCACTGACGCCACTTTTTAGCTAGAAGGAAAGCATGCCCTCCCTGAGGTCCGTCTCCCGTTTTTGGTTCATACCGGGTGTGAAACTCGCGAAGCAAACGTTACACAAAGCTACGCCACAAAGGCCGTGCTTTGATCATCACCACAAGACTTTTCTTTTCAACAGAAGCCTCGATCAATTTCCACTTAGGCATGCCACACAGGCAATTCACTCCATGCGTTTGATATCCATCAATATATAACCCCTGAGCTCGTACGTCTCAGAGAAGGGCGTTAAGCAAGAGAATAAATTCTCCGCCGCCAAACAGATATATATTTAATAGAGATCAATCACACAGACTAAAATCCAATGTCAGACACACAGTCCATTTACAAGTCCGTTCTGGGTCTGAACGAAACCGGAGGCACCTAGTACCCCGCACATCCATCGATCTCCAAGTACGTCTGGACGATCACCAACTGTTTCCATCTTCTTGGGTGTACAGCCCAATCAAGATCATCAGTTATCACCCAAACGACGTGAAGACCTCCGGTCTTCGACCATCGTCTTCATCTTCGACTTATCGTCGTATCAGTTATTCAGAATGGGATAAACCCGGTCTTTCCGAATAACTCGCGTATATTTAAATAAGTGTTACACAAACACAACATACGCCTCATTCCAATTCATCAGTCACTAACCGTAAATTAATCAAGAGAATAATTCCCCAAACATTAACCCCGAAGGCCGAAACCAACATCAGATCAATATCCAAAAAACCATTCTGCTTGGCTAACCGACAGTTAGTTTCTAAATTTCACATTCATAGGGAAAGGTTCCCATTAATTTTATCAAAGATAAATTCTTTAAAATTTATTCTTTAATCTTCCTTTGAATTTCGATTCAAACTAGTCGGGATTAACGAACCTTACCGAAGTAATCATTTGTTTTAATTTCCCAATCCCAACCTATTCATCCCATGAAGTAAAAACTGGTAATACTTCATATCTAACACCACAGTGTTATCGGTAAATTCAATTACCATTTCACGTTCAAATCTAATTAAAGATTTAACTATCGCCTGGAGCAAAACTGGTGATGCTCCATTTTCGATCATTTCAATCTAATTAAAGATTCATTAAAACTCCACTTAGTTTTAATCTTCGACTGGGTTAAAGAATCAGTGTCATTTAAAACACGGTTCACGATAAACCCAAAATCACATTCCATTAATTATTGGGTTAAAGAACGAGTGTTGTTTAAAACACTGTCCACGATAAACCCAAAAATCAATATCAATTCAATTCCAATTAAATATTGTTTAATTGGTACACTTCATTAAATCTAAATAAAAAGATTTAATCTTTTCTCAACTGGGTTCAAGAACAGTGTTAGTGAAGACACCATTCACGACAAACCCAAATCACATTTGATATTCAATACAAGGCTCTGAATAGAAAATATCCCGGCTTATATTCAATATCAAATTCTACGATTAACAAATGTCGTATTGGAAATAACGATATAGGTATATATCTTTCAAATTTCCATTACCACATCTGCATAATCACGAATTCCAACATCGAAATATTCCGAAGATAATTTCGATTCAACCCACTCCAATGCAATCATTGGAAATTATGGTTATTTTTAAAACCCTTTTCAAATTCAATTTATTTATTTAAAAATAAATAGAATTATAATTCCAGTTCAAAACTAGTTCATTTCGATAAAAATCTATTTTTATCTTTTCAAATATGGAGTTTTTCATCCCAATACTTTCTAAATCATTTCTTATGATTTTACACAAATTATTACTATTTTTAATAATTTTATCAAGGCCCGTACAGTCGATTTCCACCAATGGCCATCGAACTGCACGTGTAGCGACCTTTTTCAAATTAGATTTGGACATAATACCAAATCCAACCGTTAGATTTATAATTTATCACATTCGTTAGAAAGCTCTTTTCGATACGAACCCAACGGTTCCGGTTTTAGGAGAATCCGACAGTCGGATCTCCCGTAACGTCCGTTTGAAATAAATGGTCGAAATTCACGAACTGCCGCGGCGCGGCGCATTCTATTCAGGCCATTATATTATATATATAATATATATTTTGTCGATTTCTATTTAAAACGAATTATATAAATAGTTTTAAATTCGTTTCAAAAGCAATTTCAACTTCCTTTTCAATTCAAATCAAAATTGAATTCTTCTTTATAAATTCGTTTTAAAATTCATTTCTATTCAATTCAAATTTCAATTCAATTTGAATTCATTTCAATTCGCTTTCAATTCAATTTGAATTCGTTTTCAATTCAATTTGAATTCGTTTTCAATTCAATTCATTTCGAAATCGTTTTCAATTCAATTCATTTCGAAATCGTTATCAATTCAATTCATTTCGAAATCGTTTTCAATTCAATTCATTTCGAAATCGTTTTCAATTCAATTCATTTCGAAATCGTTTTCAATTCAATTCATTTCGAAATCGTTTCCAATTCAATTCATTTCGAAATCGTTTTCAATTCAATTCATTTCGAAATCGTTTTCAATTCAATTCATTTCGAAATCGTTTTCAATTCAATTCATTTCGAAATCGTTTTCAATTCAATTCATTTCGAAATGAATAAAATCGATATAAATATCGTTCACGTCAAAATGACGTCAATCTAATCAACACGGCTTCTTAAATTTCTATTTTCAAATATTCTATTTCAAATATTTCTTTTTCAAAATAGTTGTTATTATCAAAATATTTCGTTCAACACATGACCAATCTCAATGGATGAGTACTCTCAACACATGAACTTTTATTTTATAATATTCTTTATTTTTCAAATTGGAATGAGGCCCAATCAATTACCATATAAAGTTAATTATATGGATTTTCATACAACACATGTATATCATAGCATTGAAAAATAATCAACCATCGACCAAAGTGCACTACACTGTATAAGCATCAAATATAGATCTCTAACGCTTATAACAGCCTGTCAATCAATCGATCGACATATTTAATCAATCAGGATGAGTGAACTTCATATTTCATCCCAACACCCGTGTGGGGTTTCAAACCATCAAACAAATATTTTATTCGTGCGGTTGGGCGATGTGTAAAAGTTATCGTCCCAATCAATGTCCTTCAAATAGGTGTACATAAACAAACCGTCTGGTTTGTAAATGAATATTTATTTATTCACATTCACGTTAAAAATTATATTTTTAACGATAAAACATTTTATTCCAACATATGAATTTCTATTCAATTCATTTACACAATAAAATGATATTTTTATTTTTCTAACATATTTTAGAAAATTTCGACGGCATAACGGCACGATACTAGAAACGGGACGAGGCCTAGCCTTATCCCCGGTCTAGTGAAGGCCCACGCCATTCACACATCAATCATATCAATTTCATTTCACCAAACAATTCAAATCAACTCAAACAATCTAACTAACAACACAGCCAAACAAACAAGTCCATGGTCTGTGGACGATTGTGTCGGGTGCTACTAAACACCGTCTGCATCCTAGTGTATATATATATAACTAGAAAAAGAAATTGAAGAGTGAGAAGTTCTCACAAATAGCTATCCAAGCTCCACGGCACTTCTAATGCAGGAAATCTTCACTGTTCTCGCCGATATCACTTTCTTTGCCCGTAGCCACTACATATGTAAAAATCACATTTTTTACTTCGTTATTCAATATATAAAAATCGAATTTTTAATTCGAAGTTCAATATATAAAAAATCACATTTTTAATTTGCTATTCAATATATAAAAATCGAATTTTTAGTTTGCTATTCAATATATAAAAATCGAATTTTTAGTTCGAAGTTCAATAAATAAAAATCATATTTTTAGTTCGAAGTTCAATAAATAAAAATCATATTTTTAGTTTGCTATTCAATATATAAAAAATATGATTTTTACTTTTACTATCAATATATAAAAATCTGATTTTTCCTTTAAAACAAAATCAGTTTTTACTTTTATAAAAATCAGTTTTTACTATTTCTAAAAAAAACAGTTTTTACTATTTCTAAAAAAAAACAGTTTTTATTCTTTTTAAACAAAAACAGTTTTTATTCTTTTTAAACAAAATCAGTTTTAAACCCTTTTTTAAAATCAGTTTTAAACCCTAACAAAAATCAGTTTTAAAAATCATTTTAAAATCCGTTTTTAATCATTAAAAATAAAATAGCAAAACGAAAAAAAAAACTTACAAGGGGGTGGGGGGGCGGGGTTTCGCAGATCGACGGAGCTGAAGGTGGGGCGGCGGCGCTCGGAGTTCGAACGGGGGAGGCGATGCTTCGGGGCTCGAACTGGAAGGCGGTGGCTTCGATTGAAGGAGGAGGAGGGCGGTGGATCGATTTGCTCGCGATGGAGGGAGGAGCGGTCGGTCGGTCGGTCTTCGACGAGGGTTTTTTTTTTCCTTTTTTTTTTAATTTCTGTTTAACTGAAATAAAAGTGAACGGGGGGGGGGGGGGCAGAACGAAGATAAAGGGGGGGGGAAGATTATATTTTTTTTATTTAATTATTTATATTTTGCAAAAAGGTTGACTTTTACATACGACATCGAAACGAGGCCCACCGCCTATCGTCCATAGCGTTTTACCCCCATTCCGAACACAATGGGATATGTATCGCAAACTGATTTGATCGTTACAATCAGTTTCCGTTGAATTTACATTTAAATCACTATATTGAATTTTAAACGTACATTTCAAATTACCGGGGTCACATACTAACTAGAAAAATTCCCGAAAAATATTTTCTAGCTTCGTATTGACGATACGGTCCTAACAAAACTAGTTTCGTCGAATTCTGAGACCGTTGGAAAAATGGCCAATTTCCAGTCGATTAAAATCAACAGAAACTGGTCAAACGCGTTTTCCTTTGCCACGCTCACATATTGATTCAAAAAATTATGAAATTTGAAACCTAGCAATAACTTTACATCCCGGACCCAACAGAACTGGTTTCATCGAAATCCGAGGTCGTTTGCAAAATGTCCATTTTTAAGGGCCTGAATTCCATAGCGACTATTCAGAATTTTCAACTGGACATATCTTTTGATTCCCGCTACGAACTTTTGATTTTTCAGATTCGCTGGAAAGATATTACCAATTAGATCCTAATGTTTTTGGTTTCACTAAAATCCGGATTGTTTTGCACCCGGTACATTCATTTGAAGTTTGAAATCGAATTATCGAACTATCACGCCATTTTCAATTCCTTTTATAATTATATATAATTATTTATATTCTAACGACGACGCGTATAATATATACGTTAGAATTCTATTCAAATAAATTTCTCGTCGATATTATTTAAAATAATTCATTTTAAATAATCAAAATTCGCTATAATTGCCAAAATAAAAATTTTAAACTGGCCCAGATTTTCGGGTTATTACATAGTGTCACACTGGTTTATTTTACAAAAAATATTTGTATCGAGCTGGCATGGGTTGCTCTAAGAAAGGTTGCAGGCAAAAGAGCAGTATGGACACAATTTTGAAAACAAATTTGCAAGGTCGGGCATCCTATACTGGTCTCACCAGTAACAATGCAAATCCTTTGCAACTTGATCAGTGATTCCTTGCTATTTTGCTCTACCTACTGAACTAATTTCAGTTTTCATTTTAAGTGGCTAAGCACTATCTACATTGAGCTAGGTAAGCATCTTAGAGATATGTATAAAATAATGACATATATATCATATAGGGGAGCGTTCCGAGCCACCCCCTTAGCACCCCTACCCTACTATGATCTACACTAATCCAAATCCAATAAGATTTTGTAGATGTTCAATCCACATATATATATCATCTATCCAAAATTTAATTTCATACCAACATTCATAGCATTTTCAAAATCTTAGCTCAATCATTCACCATTTTGACAATTATTCGAACCATTAAATTTAAACATCAAATATATTATTCTACCAATGTCGGAATGAGCATAATTTTAGATAGACGATAATATATACATGGATTGAATATTTGCAAAATCTTGTTGGATTTTGATAGGTAGGGTAAGGATGCTGCAAAACAGAGGTGCCCCGGAATGATCCCCCCATCCATACATACATATATATATATATATATATATATATATGTATGTATGTATATACGTGGGTGTATATATATACATGTGTGTGTGTATATATAAGGAGCGATCATGGGAATCCTTGTTTTGCAGCGCCCCCTATCCGTTCATGAGCTACGACCATCGAAATCCAACGAGAATTTGTAGATGTTCAATCCACATATAATGATCTATCCAAAATTTGAGCTCGCAACATTTCAAAATCATAGCTCAATTATTCACTGTTCAGACATTTATTCAAACCGTTAAATTTAAACATCAAATATATTATTATACGAATGTCCGAATAAGCTCAAATTTTGGATAGATACTAATATATATGTGTATTGAACATCTACAAATTCTCGTTGGATTTGGATCGCCGTAGCTCACGGACGAATGGGGGTGCAACAAGGGTGTTGTAGAATAGGGGTGCCCCGGAACGCTCCTATATATATATATATATATATATATATATATATATGTGTGTGTGTGTGTGTGTGTGTGTGTGTGCGCGCGCGTGCGCGTGTGCGCACGCGCCCGTTTGCACAGTGATTGGAAAGAAATATGTATGCAGTAAATATGCTAAATTGTGCATGTGTCGGTTTCGAGGGCCTCAAGTTTAGGTAGTCCGCTAATGTTGAAAACATTAGAAAAATTCTTGTAGATAAAATCATCTTTTGGTAGCACATTTAGTTTGGGAGGCCCACTAATGTGCCAGTTCAAGAGAAAGAAAATAAACAAATTACGCTTTTGATCCACATGTAAATAAACGTAAATTATTTCTTCAAAGCATTCCTAATCTAGGTATGGTCAATTTAAGATGATTGACCTCCAACCCAGCCCCAACACAAAATATGAATTCTTTTTCCTTGACCGGCTTTAGCCAATTAAGGAGATATACTATTATTCTTTTGAAAGTCTCAGCAAGCTCTTTTTGAGCCTGCTTGGACAAAAAAAAATAATTAGTTGCTTTGCAACCCTGTTAAGGACAACTGATCCCTTGTTGGAATCGGTTGCTTCACAACCCAACCTGGATTGGGAATGCCCTTATAGGTGAAGGCATTGATGATACGGTACTACTAAATAATAATAATACGCAGACTAAATTTAATGAACATAATCAAGGCTAATTTATTAACTGTGAGATAATACATGTGATCCAAATCTAGGACATTTGGACCATGTAAGAAACGATTATAAAAAATTTGGCTACTTGGTGAGAAGTTCTTTGGGTATCAAACCAATGGTATATATTTAAAAGTCTTGTAAACTTTATCAAAATTTGAAGGTTGGACTTCGCATACATATGCTAATTGTACTCAAGAATCTGGCATCCTTACAAAACACATCAACTGTCTATGATATAATTTTCTTATTTCATATTATTATTTTCTTCTAGTTTCATTTACGGTATAGCCATCAAACTAAGTCGATCATTTAGGATGTACTAATCAAATATAATATAACTAGAAGTGTTGTCATAAAATGATCATCTTACTTGTATCTAGTAATCAGTTTATGTAATCATTGTTAATGATGTAAGTGCCCTGTCGCCGTTCCTTAGTCATCACCTTCATCTTCTTGAAAAAGGAACACAGATTGTAATTTAAGCTATAAAATTAGTAGAGAAATTTGTTCTCAAAGTTTAGAGAATGTTACCTCTCGGCTTTCACCATCTTCACTATCGTCCTCATCATGAACCTCAGGTCTGGATTTAATAGACTCCTGCTCCTCTTCCTTTTCAACTACAGCTTTTTGCTTGCTCCATCGGACTAAACACAAATAGTAGACCGTTAGTAATTAAATTCACGAAGGCACCAAGATGAAAACTAATTTGATTTATGTAGCATAAAATTCATACCAGATTTTTATTGTAACCGACCATGGTTTTGTAATACTCAGTCTTCCTCTTTACAGCCCTTGCCTTATACGGAGCTTTATCCCATATATTTGAAAATCAAAATTTTCGATCTAATGATTAATTTTCCAAATATTGGATGGATCACAATGTAGTGATTTATGCGGAATTTTGATGAGGGTCTAGTATTGTCTATTTAGATACCAATGGAGTATAACAAAACAATTATGAAATCTCATGAAAAGCAAAGAGCAGAAAAAAAGGGACACGCAGAAGATTATTTAACGTGGTTCGATATGAATATCCTACGTCCACGGACACCCACAACTTTTATTTCTCAATGAAGAAATGAGTACATAAGAGAGGAAGAAGATTACAATAGAGAGAAGATTAATGGTGGATTGCCTTTCTTCATACAATAACATGACCCCTATTTATATATAGGGATTTCTTGGAGATAGAGAAGAGAAGTTTCTAGATTACTTGGTCATGAAGAAAAATAAATATAATATCTTCCTTGATTTGATTGGAGCATAAATGGTTGGCGCAATCATGGTCTCGATCTCTTTCCCTGAGTAAATTAATTCTTCATTGATTGATTGATTGGCCTATTAATTATTTTTCTTCCAAAAAGAAAACTTCCTCTTATATCTTTACATATACGAGCCAATTAATTGACTGATAATCAATCAATTTCCTTCCTTCTCTACAAATATTTAATTTACAATCAATCAATTTCTTTCCTTCTCTACAAATATTTGAATCGTCAATTTCAACACACACTTTCTAAATACAACTTGGAGCTGCTGACATAGAGTTCCACTTCTCGCCCATTGCTTTACAGACCTAATTCACCACACAAAAGAGTCCCAACTAATCAGAAATTAAAATTCAACCAACATGCTGGAAAAACAAAGTAATGTATCACACCACTCATAGCTAAAACTTGCTTATTGTCAGGATTCTCCACTTTCAACAACTTCTGAGTATGCCAGTAATCTATGTAAAGTAAGGACATCATACAAATTATTTCAATAATCTTTCATATACAAAATAAACATGTATAACTCTGAATATACTACATATATATACATATATGTGTGTGTATGTGTGTGTATACGTGAACTAAAGAAATATTAACATTGAGGTATAAGTACATAAAAGATACTCTTTAACTCATGATCCCAAACATTTGTTAAAGAATAAATTAAAAGAAATAAGGAGTATAATATTAACTAATACTTCACACATGCAAATGCAAAAATAAAAAATATTCGGTATGTGCTACATAAGAAATGATATAAGTTCAATGTGACAGATAAGTGAGCAATGTGAGATGATTTACAAAGGGGATTGTTATTGACACTTCAAGTATTGTTAAGGGGAGGTCAATTTGAAAAGAAATCAGAATTTGTTAAGGGGAGTATCAATGCAGACAGTACCACCTTAACAAATAAAGTTTATTTTACAAAATTAGCCTTCTTTACAATAATCCTATTTTTATTTGTTAATTAAAAATAATAATACGGTATATTAGTTGAACTACATCAGATTTTTATACCAAATTATCAATAACCTCATTTCTCGATCGTTTTTTTAAATATTTTCATTTCTCATTTTTCGATCACTTTTTTAAAATAATTTCATTTCTTATATGTTAAATTATCAATAATATCATTTATTTTACATTCTTCGTTTGCATCATTATTTCTCTCCAAATGATTGCTTTTTTTTTAAATAATTTAGAGATTTGGTTTTCTTGTATTTAAAATTGATTGGGACTTTGGATGGTAATTGATGTTATTATCAAGATAAAAAGGGAACGTAAGAAATTAAGTACGTGACTCCCCCTAACATTCTTTTAATGATTGGAGTGTTTTTAAAATTTGACCCTCCTTAATAATATTTGGAGTGTCAATAACAATGCCCTTTACAAAAAATAATAAAAATGGTTTTTATTGGAGCTTAATAATTTCTAGGAATAAAAATGAAACTTACTATAGTTGGGCATTTGGATGACTTTGAATTCTAGCCTTATGCAATCTTATGGTAAGAGATTTATATGCGTATAATCATAGATTACTATCTTTGAATTGTAGACTAGAATATATATTTTTTATCAATTTACCGTATAACCTTCTTTTTAAGTTGGGAACTGAAAAGAGATGATAAGAAATACATAATTTTTTAATTTACAAAAAAAGTATTGCTATTACATGAAGTAGGAGGTAAATATAAGTAGATTATGCTAAGATTCTTATATGCATAAAATCATTGATTGCTATTTTGAATCCCAGACGGGAAGGTTTTTATCGACTGATGGTCTTTTATTTTTTATCAACTGGCCACAAAATATTCTTTTCAAGTTGGAAACTAAAATTAGACAGTAAGAAATACATAATTTTTTTTAATATACAAAAAAAACTGGTATTACGTGAAACATGAGGTAAATACATGTAGATTACCAAACCAACTTTAAAATCCCAAATCCGGACTTGTGGATGCTTTAGTATAATGTAGAATCTGAATTAGGGATGATGACAAAGGACTGGTTAATTTACATTTACACTCATAATAATATCCATAGGCTATATTTGATACATAATTAACATTAAACTAAAAGAAAGCATGTAATGGGTCAAAGGAAGGCAATGCTTTCAAGAATACAAATTATATTTCCATATAAGAAAAAATATTAAATTATTCAGATGTTGTCAAAAATAAAATACTAAAAACATAGTTGATCACCATAAAAGACCATGTTTTGGTATTTTGTATTAACAATGCAAGTAATAAAGATATACAAAAATATGTTACCTAATTCATCAAAAGCAACGTATTGGTAGCATGCTTCGTGTCGATTTCACCTCAATGTTGGCTTTTATTCACGCCCGGTCTGCTTAATATAGGAAAAATAATAATAGAGAATTAGGGTACCAAATATCAAATTTTCAATACCAAATACAAAGCTGAAACCAGATCTGTGATTAGAGCAAACTAAGCTAGCTTGGGCTAAAGAAAAAAAACACCAAGGTTCTTCCTGTGGTCGATTAGAAATTGGGTCGATTGGAAGATATTGATTTTCCTTTCTCCTAATTATCCTTTTTTTTTATATTCATTTATCATATTTATAATACATGAAGACTAATAAATGTCAAATGAGCAGTAATCACTTGAAGAAGATAATGCCATAATTTAGTTAGTTAAGATCTAATAAAAAGAGAACTTTATATAATGTTAAATATCTATCATAGTTAGTTTGATCTTGTATTGAGGGTGGTGCATGTTAGTTAGTGCGCACATCCTTTTCCTCAATTACCAAATTAGTGAAACAATTCCTAAATTAATTAAAAATAAATGGATGAAAAAACAAATCTGAAATAATTCTGTTTCGGGGTTTTTTCCCACAAGGACAAACTCACCAAATTATTTGTCCAAAAGGACAACCATAAAAAAACTTGCCCAAAAGGACAAGTTTTAGTGCAAATGGTGAATTTCAGTGGGGTCCCATGTTTTTCCACTTTGTACTAAAACTTGTCCTTGTGGACAAGTTTTTTGCCCCTTGTCCTTTTGGGCAATTTTTTTTGGTTTTTTTGTCCTTCACAATTTTTTCCTGTATTTGTATTGTATTGTATTGGTATTTGTACTTGAAATTCATAAACCCGATGAACCTCGGTTGTAAATGTTAGAAATTACTGTAGTTTTGTCAATAAAAAGTGAATAGTGCATTCCTTAATACTAAAATTTAGTTAGGTCAACTGTATAAATCATTTCATATAAAACACTTGTATTTCATTTCTGCACAGGACGATAAAGATAATATTTTTTGGGGTATATTTTTTAGCAAAAATATATATTTTTGGTAATATGTTTAAGATTATCTTTGTTGTTTTACATTTCTCTTACTGTTGCTTAAACATTTAAATCACATGCTAATATAAGTTATTGTTACTACTCTAGATTAGTAATGCGTTGCAATTATAATCTCAAAATGATGAAATATGTTGTCGATTTAGAAATTGAACAATATACCATATTTTAATGGATGAAAAAAAACTGAAAATATTAAAGATGAATTTTGATGGACTGCAAATTGGCAAATGAAAATCTATTGCATCTTGCCTAAAATATCAATTTTTTGAAACCAAATAAAAATCTAAAATCAGATATGTGATTAGAGCGAACTAATCTAGCTTGGGCTAAAGAATTAAAAAAAAAGATTCCTTTTATGGCCAATTAGAAATTGGGTCAATTGGAAGATATTGATTTTCTTTTCTCCTAATTTTCCTTTTTTCAAAAATCATTTATCATACATGAAGACTAATAAATGTTAAATGAGCAGTAATGACTTGAAGAAGTTGATGCCATAATTTCGTTAGTTAAGATCCAATAAAAAGAGAACTTTATATAATGTTAAATATCTACCATAGTTAGTTTGATCTTATATTTAGGATGACGCAAGTCATTCAAGTTTCAATTTAATATAATGAAGAAGATTAAGCATGTCATAATCTATCATATATGGGAGGGAACAGTAAAATGTTCATTATCAAATTGGTGAGATAATTCCTAAATTAGTTACCAATAAATTGGATGAAAAAACAAATCTCAAATAACTCTGTTTTAGAAAAAAACTCCTACAGGGACAAAACTTAATTATACACAATAAATTTTACAAGAAAAATTTCTCGAAATGTTATATTTATTGACAAAGAACAAGTATCAATCTAGTTAGTAAAAAGGAAAAAAATCTTAAATTATTAATATATGTATTTGTACTTGAAATTCATAAACACAACGAAGCTCGGTTGTAAATGTTAGAAATTACTACAGTTTTGTCAATAAAAAGTGATTAATGCATTCTTTAATTCTAAAACCTAGTTAGGTCAACTGAATAAATCATTTCATATAAAAAAAACTTGTATTATAGTTCTTCATAGGACGATAAAGATAATATTTCTTGGGGGTATATTTTTTTAGCAGAAAAATATATTTTTGGTAATACGTTTAAGGTTATCTTTTTTGTTTTACATTTTTCTTACTGTTGCTTAAACATGTAAATCACATGATAACGCAAGTTACTGTTACTACTCTAGATTAGTAATGCGTTGCTAGTAAAATCTCAAAAAGATGAAATATGTTTTGGATTTAGACCTAATACTAAATTCATATATGTATTTTCAAACGTCAAGGAAATACATTTTCAAAGAAGTAAAAGTTAAACGTTTCATATGTTGGCCAATGCATTCCATATATGATTAGCCTAATGGAAAAGAAAAATTCGAATTCGCCGTAAATGATTATTTTGAAACCCTCCGATTCTTTAGCTGTGCATTTGGTAGAACAAATTATCTACAATAAAAATAAAATGAGTGGTTTCTAATGTGACTTATTTGTGATATAAAAGATACGAAGAAGAAGAAGAAAGAAAATCTTTTCTCAAATGATATGAATAGAAACCCAACAATCTGCCACATTTTAATGGATGAAAAAAAAACTTAAAACATTACAGGTGCCTTTTGATGAGCTGCAAATTGGTAAACGAAAATCTATTGCATCTTGCCTAAAATATCAATTTTTCAAAACCAAAACCAAATCTGAAATCAGATATGTGATTAGAGCGAACTAACCTAGCTTGGGTTAAAGAAAAAAAAACCAAAGTTCCTCCGGTGGTCGATTGGAAGATATTAATTTTCCTTTCTGCTAATTTTCCTTTTTTTAAACTTATTTATCGTAATAGTAATACATGAAAATTAATAAATGTTAAATGAGCAGTAATAACTTGAACCGTTAGTTAAGATCTAATAAAAAGAGAACTTTATATAATGCTAAAGATCTATCAGTCAGTTTGATCTTATATTTTGGATGGTGCATGTCATTCAAGTATCAATTTTATATAATGAAGAAAATTAAGCATGTCATAATCAAGGGCGGACCCAGGAATTAAGACTAGGGTGGGCTAACATTTAACCCATTTTTCTAAAGTTAAAATGCAATTCCGATTACTACTATAAAACAATAATAAAAAGAAAAGATTCAAAACAGTAAGAAGTAGACTCATATTTAATTTCAGTACATAAAGTTCAGCTTAATTGTGCACGATGGGCCTTCGCATGGTCAAATTCCTTAACTACAAAGTCCAGATCAATCTTCCAAGCAAAATCACACTCTAAATAAAGAGATATGCAGTCAACCAGAAAATAATTCCCCCATAGAATTGCGGATAATTGTTTTTACATGTTTTATACCTGAAAATGCTCTTTTGGTAGTGATAGGAAGAGTTAACACAAGATGGTTCAATTTATAAATCAAATAATAGATCTGAGTCTTTCTCGTCACAAATAGTGATTGACATAAATCACCAAGTGTAATTAGATTTCAAAATCAAGGATCACTTTTAACTTCATATGCCACAAAATTTTCACCTATGGTTCAGTTGTTTATGATTAATTTATTGAATTTATATTCTTTTTGTGCAGTTTATAGATTTTACAATAAGCATTACAATGCAGAAGGCTTTCTAAGTTTAAGCAGGCGCATTCATAACCAGCCAGAATAGATATAAATTTTTATTCACTAGCAATAACCAAATTTTAAAAAGACCGTAGGCAATAATACAAATTGCAATAAAAAAAATTAGGGTTTTCACTTTCTCGCTCAAGGAATCAATTTCCTATATAGTAATTTGAAAGAAAATGAAAATATCACATGATTCGATTAATATATTGAGCTGAATTAGAGAATCAATCAAAAATTGAAATCGACTTCGGACAAAAGAAGAGATGTGTGCATTGAGCAATCTGGAAGTAGTAGGAAATAATGCGTTCGATTTATTTTTGACTTACTTTGCTTCGTATGTTCCCTTTTTGGCATTGGGCTAAGGTATTTTCTTCTACCCTGGGCTTCAGCCCAGCTGAGCCAGGGGTTGGTTCCGCCCTTGGTCATAATCTATCATATATGGGAGGGCGCGGTAAAATGTCCATTATCAAATTTGCGCAATAATGCCTAAATTAATTACCAATGAATTAGATGAAAAAACAAATTTGGTGTAACATCCCATATTTTTGAACGTTAATTTCGAATACTAAAATCCGTTTTAAATAACAATTTGGTGATATAAATGGATTTTATATCGAATTTATTTATTTAAAATGGAGTTCGAATGACACGACCCGAACTTCCCCATAAAGGAAAGCCCAGATTGAATTGAGAACAAGACAAATCAGAACACAAACAGAAAAACATTTCATTGCTTATTACAACAATTCCATCAGAATACAAGAACATACAGAGTATGAATAAATATTACACATCATAAATATCAGAGATTCAAATACATTATTGCAGCGGAAAATAATACAAAACACAACTCAAGGTGATATACGGATGCAGAGCTTTCCGAATATCATTCCAGCTGTAAACCAGGATCCTATGAATATAAATATGCAAAACCAAAACTACTAGCCGCCATATGGAAAATAGGGACACCCAGAGTTTAGGTTAAACAATAAACTCTAGGTCAGTCATGTGACTGGTGTGAGAACTAAAACAGTTATTATCTTGGTTTTAAAGTAAGGTAAATCAAGGGACCACGCCGTATAATACGGAACGGTTTTCATCCCAAGAATACCAGTGCATAAAACAACATCGCAACGCTAAATAAAGAACAATGAAGCTATTATAAGACTCAGGTCCCATCACACAATGCAACGTAAGCCGCAGGATAGAGTTTTTACCTTATAATAGCCAAAATGCTTGGTACGTGAAATTTCATCTTTTATTATTATTATTGGTGTATAGTGTCAAAACAATTTCAATCATAAGTATCAATCATAGACGAAATGAGTGCCCCACACCACTATGTCGCCATACTAGGCTCTACAATCAAAACCGCAAAGTCACATATTGGAAGTTGGATTTCCATCTGTGAACCAAGGCAAGGGATCGTCCTTACCGCTTCGAGACTCTCTAGCCCGAGTCTCAGGACCCAGACTCAGGTGGGCCCTTGGATCGTCAGGGATGGCCCATCAAAGTGCAATGTGGATTAAAAAACGTTGAACAATACGTTTCCCAACCCTATGGGGCGTAAATGAGCCAAATAACTCCATCGGTCCCGGATCGACCGATATAACCAAGGCGCCTCGCTATCCATCATCTTCATAAGTAAAATATCCGGGTGTGTAAAACCCAAAACACAACTCCTAGGTAGAAGGAAACACATGCTCTCCCTGAGATCCTCTCCCGTTTCCGGTTCACACCAGTGTATGAGGCTCGCGAATTAACGCTATACAAAGCTACGCTATATTAAATACGTGCTTTGATCATCAACCACAATAATCTACTTTTCAACAGAAGTCTTGATCATTGCATCTCAGCATGCCACACATGCAATTCACGCCATGCGAGTGATGTCTATCGATATATAACCTCTGAGCTCGTACGTCCCAGAGAAGGGCGTCAAGCAAGAGAATAAATTCTCCACTGCCAAACATATATATATTTAATAGAGATCGATCAGCGTAGAATACAATCCAATGTCAGACACACAGTCCATTTACAAGTCCGTTCTGGGTCAGAACGAAACCAGAGGCACCTTATACCTCGCATATCCAGTCGATCTCCAAGTACGTCTGGACGATCACCACTTATTACTCTGGCTTGGGTGTACAGCCCAATCAAGACATCAGTAATCATCTAAACGATGTGAAGACCTCCGGTCTTCAATCACCATCTTCACCCTCGACAAATCGTCGAATCAGTTATTCAGAATGGGATAAACCCGTTCTTTCTGAATAACTCACGTACATAATAAATAAGTGCTATAAAAACACAACATACACCTCATTCCAATCCAGAATATTCTTTTATTCAAATATTCTTATACTTTGGGAAAGGTTCCCATTAATTTTATCAAAGATAAATTCTTTAAATTTATTCTTTAATCTTCTTTTGGATTTCAATTCAAACCAAATTATGGTTTATCCAAACTAGTCGGGATTAGCGATCCTTATCGAAGTAATCATTTATTTTATTTTCCCAACCCCAACCTATTCATCCCATGAAGTAAAACTGGTAATACTTCATATCTAACACTACGGTGTTATCGGTAAATTTAATTACCATTTTACGTTAAAATCTAATTAAAGATTTAACTATTGCTTGTAGCAAAACTGGTGGTACTCCATTCTTGATCATTACTTGAATTTGATAATTTTTGTTATCAGATCCACTTTTCAATCTATTTAAAGATTCATTAAAACTCTATTTCAGTTTTAATTTCCAAAAATTATTACTTAATGATTATTCAAATCCAGGAAATAAATCCTGCCTTTAACTGGATTAAAGGACTAATGTCATTTAAAACACATCTCATGATAAACTCAAAATCACATTCCATTAATTATGGAACCTTTACGGAAAACAGATCAATATATATAATCGATATAAACTTCCATATCCGACTAACAATATAAATGGAATAACGGCAAAGCCTTTTAAATTCCATATATATTAGCAGTCTTCCTCTATAGAAACTCACTTTGATTATTACCAAATCGAATTCCATTCCATTCCAATTTATGTTATTAAATTGGAAAACTTTACTTTGGAAAATTTCCTTTAAATCTTAACACAAGATTTATAAATTCCAAATCACATTTCACTGTAAATCGGGTTAAAGAACGAATGTCATTAAAAACACAGTTCACAACAACCCAATTCACATTCCATTTATAATCGGGTTAAAGAACAAGCGTTATTTAAAACACCGTTTACGATAAACCCAAATCTCATTTGATATTAAATACAAAGCTTTGAATAGAAAATATATTGGCTTATATTCAATATCAAATTCTACGACCAACAAAT
Source organism: Allium sativum (assembly GCA_030737875.1). Lineage (NCBI taxonomy): Eukaryota > Viridiplantae > Streptophyta > Magnoliopsida > Asparagales > Amaryllidaceae > Allium > Allium sativum. Next base: position 297,888,927 of record CM060926.1, read on the forward strand.
ATCGTATTGGAAATAACGATATAAATATATCTTTCAAATTTCCATAACAATATCTGTATAATCACGAAATCCAACATCGAAATATTTTGAAGACAATTTCGATTCATATCCATTCCCAATTTATATATTGGAAATAATTGGATTATAATTCTAGTTCATAACTAGTTCATTTCGGTAAAAATGTTTTTATCCTTTCTAATATGGAATTTTTCATCCCAATTCTTTCCAAATCATTTATTATGATTTTACACAAATTATTGCTATTTTTAATAATTTTATCAAGGCCCGTACAGTCGATTTCCATAAACGCCCATCGATCCACACTTACAACGACCTTTTCCAAATTTGATTTGGGCATAATTCCAAATTCAACCGTTAGATTTTAAATCCCTAATATTTTTCAGAAAGCTCTTTTCGATACGAACCCAACGGTTCCGGTTTTAGGAGAATCCGACGGTCGGATCTCCCGTAATGTCCATTCGAAGTCAATGGTCGAAATTCGCGAACTACCGCAGCGCGGCGCGTTCTATTCAGGCCGTTATATATATATAATATATATATATATATATATTTCATCGATTTCCATTTTAAAACATATTTTATAAATCGTTTTAAATTCATTTTCAAAACGATTTCAACTTCATATTCAATTTCTAATCAAAATATAATATTCCATATCATTAATATATAAATGATAATATTTTCAAAATATTATATTTCGAAATCATTTCATTTTCGATATTCATTATAAAAATGAATAAAATCGATATAAATATCGTTCACGTCAAAATTGCGTTATTCTAATCAATACGGCTTCATATATCTAAATATTTTCGTGTCCATCCCAAATCGGACATCAAAATTAGATTTTGATTCTTTTCTAAATATTATTTGAAAATAATCGTTATTTTAAAATAATCGTTATTTTAAAATAATCGTTATTTTAAAATATTCATTTCTTCTGAACTGGAATCAAACACAGTCAATTACCATATAATGTGATTATATGGATTTCATACAACGCATGTATACAACAACAGTGATAAATAATCATCCATCATCCAGAGTGCATTCTACACTATATAAGCATTAAATATAAATATTTAATGCTTATAACAGTTTGTCAACCAATCGATTGACATACAGCTAATTATTGGGATTAGTGTATGTCATATATCATCCCAATACCCGTGCGAGGTTTCAATCAACAAATAATGAATTTTATTTGTGCAGTTGGGCGATGTTTAAAATTTATCGTCCCAATCCATATCAGTAAAATGGGTGTTCATCAACAAATCGTCCAATTTGTAAATGAATATTTATTTTATATACATCAATGTTAAAAATCATATTTTTAGCGATAAATATTTTATTTAATATATGAATATTCTCTTTAGTTCATTTATACAATAAAAATGATATTTTTATTGTTCTAATATATTTTCATAAAAAATTTGCGGCATAACGGCGCGATATCAAAATCGGGTAATGTCTAGCATTACTCCTCTCCTGATACTGGCTTGCGCCGTACACACTTAACAATTCCAATCCATTTATTTCACCCAAACAACCAAATTTACCCGAATAATCTAATCAACCAAACCAAACAATCAAACAAGCCGTCTATGGTCTGTGGACGACGGGGAACAGTTCATATATGTAGTTATAAAAATAAATAACTGTATAAGAAAATTATAGTGAGGAGTTCTCACCTATGGGTTCCACTCCGCCATTCTTTATTTCTGAATGGCTCAGATTTGTCCGAAATTCCAATGCGATCTTTTCCCGCTGTTCGCATTGAAAATCACATTTTTAATATGTTGTTTATTTTAAAAATCACATTTTTATAATGGCACTTCGTATATAAAAATCATATATTTTTACAACGCTTCTTTCTATATAAAATTATATTTTTCTTCGCTATAAAAATCTATACTTTTCCTTATGTAAAAATTCAATTTTTACTTCGCTACCACTTTAGAAAATCTCTTTTTTAGTGCTTTATATATAATAAAAGTTATATTTTTACATCGCCTTTCAAACAATAAAAATCATATTCTTATTATCTCTCTAATATAAAAATCATATTTTTATTATTTATATAATATAAAAATCATATTTTTACTCTTGCCAAAAGTATTTTTACATATCTAAAAATCATAACTTTATGTAATTAAAAATCATAACTTTATATAATTAAAAATCATAACTTTATATACTTCATACGTCAAAAACCATGGAAGCTTTAAAGCGGAGAAAACTCACATATTTTCTATTGCCCGGATTTGTTGTTTTGGTTTCAGAATGCTCCAATCTTTACACCATCTTGTTTTATCGCTTAATCGCGCCATTCCGGACAACTTTCGACTAGTGATCTTCCTTCCGAAAATGTTCCATTTCGCCGGAAATCGCGAAAAGACAGTATTTTGACAGTGTTGGGACAGCAGACTTTGGACGCGTTTTCCCGACAGCTCCGCAATCCAAAATAGGACTATCATATACCAAATCGAAGAGAAAATCATGATCTCCGAATTTAGTACTGGACTTTTGGCCAGAAGCGCACAGTTTGAGAGTTATTGGCGAAATAGTGACAGGGTGTTTTATGCAAAAGGGGAATTTGGAGAAAATGTGATTTTTGAGGAGGAGGGGCCCACGGCCGGAGCTGGTGGCCTGAGGGGCGGCGTCAGGACCTGATTGCGTGTGGGGAAGGTGCTGTCACTGGTAGAGGCGCTGGATGGGCCCACGGCAGCGGGGTTTGGTGATTTGGGGCCTCGGGTTTTCAATTTGAAGAGAGAAAGAGGAGGAGAGGAGGAAGAGGAGGAGGAGGAGGAGAAGGAGGAGGAGGGGAAAGGACTGAGGTGGTGGCGGCGCGCGGGGAGGGGCAGGAGCCTGGTGCATTTCTTTTTCTCTTTTTTTTATTTCACGGTGGATTGAATTGTGAGGGAGAGAGAAGGTGAGGATTGACTTTATATAATTATTTAATTCCATAATTTTACTTTTTCATTCTAACTTCAAATCGAACTCAACGACTGATATCCCTAGCTAATTACTCCCATTCCAGACACAATGGGATATGTCCCGTAATCCAATTCGACTGTTTCCATCATTTTTTCTCAAAATTAAAATATGAATCAATATATTGAATTTTAACGTACATTTTAATTTACTGGGGCCACATACTGAGTCCAAAAATTCCACAAAAATAACTCTAGCTATGCTTTGACGATATGGTCCTAACAAAACTAATTTCGTCAAATTTGGAGACCGTTTGAAAAACGGTCATTTTCCAGTCGATTAAAATTGACTGAAACTGTCAAAACACGTTTAACTTCGTCACGCTCACATATTGATTCCAAAAATTATGAAAATTGGAATCTAGCAATGATTTCACATTCCGGATTCAAAAAAGTGGTTTCGTCGAAAATGGAGGTCATTTGCAAAACCGCTATTTTTAAGGGCTATATTTCCATAGCGACTATTCTGAATTTTCAACTGGGCATAATTTTTTATCCCCGCTATGAAATTTCAATTTTTCGGATTTGTTGGAAAGATAGTTTCAAATAGATTCTAATATTTTTGGTTTCGCTAAAATGCGGTTTATTTTGAACCTTGTACATTCATTTGAAATTTGAAATCGAATTTTCAAACAACCGCGCCATTTTAAATTCCTTTTAAAATTAAAATATATATTTATATTCTAACGTCGATTCAAATAAATATATACGTTCTAATTCTATTCAAATTAAATTTCCCATCGTTATTAATTAAAATAATTCATTTTAAGTATTTAAAATTCATCAAAATTTCCAAAATAAAAATTTTAAATTGATTCTGATTTTCCGGGTTGTTACAATCTCCCCCACTTAAAATCTTTTCGTCCCCGAAAAGGAACGGAGCTGAAAGTTGTTTAACTAATCAACTCAACTTTCATTATTTTAATTATGGCTTAAGTTCTTCAACTTTTCAGTTTCTAAGAACTTTTCAAATTTTTCAAAAAATTTGGCTAACACCCTAAATTTTCGAAAAATTTCGCCATAACCTCCATTGTACGGAGCACCGGGAAATTCCCCAAACCGCCGCACAGGCCTCTCCAATCTAAAAAAAGAAAAAGAAACAGCCAAGCGGCTCATAAAATCATCAAAAACCCCAAGAAATAGTAAACATGTACCTATTTGTCGGGCATAAAGTTTTATTCCTCTTCTCTAGCCTCCTTGCTATGACCTGTTCAATGTATATACATGTATACGCATGCAATCTCAAACAATTTTCAATTCAGTTCAACCTCTGTTCAATTTGGCTAAATTTACCTTACATTCACATAATGGTTTAAATGAATAATCACACAACACAATCATCAATCAATTAGTTGATTATCTTTTCAAATTCATAATTTTGATATATATACAAAAAAAATCCATTTTTGGTGCTAAATCACAACAATAAGCCCTATCTAGTTTTGGTTCTCACACCAGTCACTTGGAAATATATAAATATCCCACTTTCGGCACTCGAATATAAACACTGATCATGGCGCTCCATAATCAGAATCAGACCCGGGCGACTAGAGTGTGATCCTATATCCGTCTAGTATATTTGAGGCTTCAATACACGTGGATCATACATATATTCAAATCTCTATATACTTGTTTGTCCAAATCAATTTAAAATAAATATTCAAATACGAATAATAAAGTTTAAATTTTCAAAACAAAATTTGTTTTCATTTTTATTTTTAAAAATACACTCTCCCGACACATTCTAGGATACTACTGTTCCTATCTCTAACGAGTCATTCTCATTGGATATTACTAATCCAATTTCTAATGAATTCTTTCGTTTGGTTCTAACGTGTCTTGTTCTCTGAGCTCTGCAAACCTGGCTCTGATACCAAACTGACACGACCCGAACTTCCCCGTAAAGGAAAGCCCGGATTGAATTGAGAACAAGACAAATCAGAACACAAACAGAAGAACATTTAATTTCTTATTACAACAATTCCATCAGAATACAAGAATATACAGAATATGAATAAATATTACAAATCATAAAATATCAGAGATTTAAATACATTACTGCAGCGGAAAATAATATAAAACACAACTGAAGGTGATATACGGATACAGAGCTTTACGAATATCATTCCAGCTATAAAGCAGGATCTTGTGAATATAAATCTGCAAAACCAAAACTACTAGCGACCCATGTGGAAAATAGGGGGACCCAGAGCTTAGATTAAAACAATAAACTACAGGCCAGTCATGTGACTGGTGTGAGAACTAAAACAATTATTATCTTGGTTTTAAAGTAAGGTAAATCAAGGGACCATGCCATATAACACGTAACGGGTTTCCTCCCAAGAATACCAGTGCATAAAACAATATCGCAATGCTAAAAAAAGAACAATGAAGCTATTATAAGACTCAGGTCGCATCACACAATGCAACGCAAGCCGCATGATATAGTTTTTACCTTATAATAGCCAAAAATGCTTGGTACGTGAACTTTCATCTTTTATTATTACTATAGGTGTATAGTGTCAAAACAATTTCAATCATGCGTATCAATCATAGACGGCATGAGTGCCCCATACCACTATGTTACCATACTAGGCTCTACAATCAAAACTGCAAAGTCACGTATTGGAAGTTGGATTTCCATCTGTGAACCAAGGAAAGGGATAGTCCTTACCGCTTCGAGACTCTCTAGCCCGAGCCTAAGGACCTAGACTCAGCTGAGCCCTTGGATCGTCAGGGATGGCCCATCAAAGTGCAATGTGGATTAAAAAACCTTGAACAATACGTTTCCCCGCCCTATGGGGCGTAAATGAGCCAAATGACTCCATCGGTCCCAGATCGACCGATATAACTTAGGTGCCTCGCTATCCATCATCCACATAAGTAAAATGTCCGAACGTGTAAAACTCAAAACACCACTCCTAGCTAGAGGGAAACGCATGCCTTCCCTGAGGTCCTCTCCCGTTTCTGATTCATACCGGGGTGTGAGGCTCGCGAATTAACGCTATACAAAGCTACACTATATTAAATCTGTGCTTTGATCATCAACTACAAGACTCTGCTTTTCAACAGAAGTCTTAATCATTGCATCTCAGCATGCCACACAGGCAATTCACGTCAGGCGACTGATATCTATCGATATATAACCTCTAAGCTCGTATGTACCAGAGAAGGGCGTTAAGCAAGAGAATAAATTATCCGCCGCCAAACAGATATATATTTAATAGAGATCGATCAACATAAAATAAAATCCAATGTCAGACACACAATCCATTTACAAGTCCGTTCTGGGTCTGAACGAAACTGTAGGCACCTTATAACTCGCATATCCAGTCGATCTACGTCTGGACGATCACCACTTATTATGTAACGTCCCGCATTTTTGGTCGGTTTGAATGTGAATATTTAAATCAGTTTAAATATTGAATTCTGAATATAAGTGGATTTATATTTTAATTAAAACAAAGTTGAACGTATATAAATATATTTTAAATATAATCGAGCTCAGAACGACCCTGCAGTTCGTAATTTAACGTTCTAAACTTCAACTGAGTGTACCGGACTCGTTTTGAATCGGATTTCTTCGAAACGAGAAACGTCGGAATCTGTTGAACTGTATCTTTCTAACATAAGTGAAGAACCAAGATTTCGTCGTATAGGTTACAAGATATGTCCAAATTAAATATTCGAAAAGTCGTTGTAGAATCGTATATCGACCGAAACGGTTATTTGAATATAACTTGATATCGTTTGCAAATCGGGACAAGGTTCCTTTGAGGCGCAGCGATAATTTAATTTTTAGAATTTTACTGTAATTTTTAAATAATTAAATAGACAACTTTTTATTTGGAGTATTGTGCACCCTGTATTGATATTTTGGGATTTCAAAATATGAGTTAACCTACCGGTGTTATTATATTTTTGAGATCGTGGCTCATCGTTGGACACGATCGTACTCTTATTTCTGTTCGCAGCGGCCCTATTCTTTTAGATTTAAAACAAACATATATCAGGCATTGGTATGTAAACTTTTAACAGATATGAACAAATATTTTATCACAGTCTCTCTGGGACACCGGTGTAAAGAAGCACTAATACACAATACACGTTCGAGGACAAAACATTGAAAGGAGTTGAAGCCATTAAACCATGTACACCTTATATTATATACCCACGCACCGAAATCTTCTCTACCAAAATATCTTTTCATACATAGTACTCATGACATACCGCATTAACTAATGCCATACCTATTCATTTCATGTCTCTGTACAAACGTGCGGACCATATCTACCATGTAAAAAGCCCATACCCTATATTATATATTCAACCTACCTAAAAATAGAGGCATGGCCATCCACTCACCTATTGCTTAATACCAAAGCTATCTACGCTTATAAATATGCAGACTTTTATCTGTTTCTTTGGAGCAAATTAAATCGAAACAACAGTTTTTCCACTAAAAACTCTATAATAAATTACTTCGTGCTAGAGTTCCAATTCGCGAGTGAGTGATCGTTTGGCTCGAGACCAAGTTGACGTTGGCTTCTAGAGGAGGGTCACGAGATTTTGACACGGTGGTTCAAGGAGATGGAGCGGAAGCTTTTGCGGATTGGTGAGAACCAGATGGAGCGGATGGGGTGTGGTTGACCTGCCGCGTGGAGGAAGCAACTACAGTGTGGACGTGTGAATAAGGAGAGAAGCTTCAGGCTTTGTACATGCAAGCGTTGCATGAAATGAGGGGAGCAAATGAAGACATGCATGGAAGGAGGGAACCAAAGGGGAAGGTCTTGAGTTCGGATCTGGAGCTGGAAGTGGATGTAGATTTGTTTTGTATTACTGACGTGGAAACCATGCATATTGGAGAAGTGAGGAGGGGCTACACGTTAAGTGGATGGAGTATAAATGGTGGTTGTATGGCATGCATTATTTTACTGAAGCATGGGGTGCGTGGCAAGTTCCATGGAAAACTGAGGTTGTTTACCGAGTTCGAATGTGCTGTTAAGCAAGAGGAGAGAGCAGCGCGAGGAGGTATGGTTGAAGGAGGAAACTGTTGCAAACATAACGTGGTACACGAGCAGTAATGCTTCGAGATATGGTGAAGTATATGCCACTATACTGGAGTTGTGTCAGAAAGCTTGGAGGACGTGTTTAATAGAATGGATACTGGCGTGTTGATTTATTCGGTTTGGTGAAGAAATGTGGTATAAGGAAGTGCAGTGAACGAGAAGTACAATGTTGGTTTTGTTGAAGTGTTAGATGATGGAGGAAAACACTGTTCAAATGGGGTGGGTGTAAGGATGATGGGCCAATACGAGAAATGATCCGATATGGTCGTATTAACGTAGACGACGCGATGGAGCCAGCTTGGAACTGTTCGGAGCTCGGTTGGAATTATAGCAGAGTAAAACGTCTGATATAGTCAACTGACGCAAATCATTATTTAACAGTTAACGCGCAAGGTGAGTAAAATCACTAACTCTGATCTATTTTAAATTATTTTAATGTTGTTTGAATGTTGTGTGATGGTCGATTAGGTAGATTACAATTAATTTGGTTGAATATCATATACTGTTACATATGTACACATCATCGATTGGACACTGATTCCACCGATTAGAATATCCCCCTAGTATATAGTTAGTGTAAATTGTGTTGACTGACATCTGTGGATGCGGAAACCGGTTGGAGGAATTCAACCGGATTCCTTGATAATTATATGTACTGTTTGTTTTGTATGAACCCGAATTATATTTAAAACCCCATGTGAATATTGATGTTGAACGGAAATTCAACATCTGTTTCGATAAACGATATCAATTTAGAAAGAGATAACCGTCGACTGCAAAACCATCGTTTTGTTAAGAAGTTGATCTGCTGTCAAGCAAATGAATGGAGTTAATTATAAAAATTATATTTTTATAATTAAAGTGAAGTTTTAAATTTATAATAGAAGTTCTATTATAAACCTGTATTTTAGAGTTCGTTTTATAAAATAAATAAAAACGATTGTTGATATTTAAATAAGTTTATAAAGCAGAAATTATCCAATGATTAAATATTTGGATAATTATATTTAAGATAAACAATTTAGAAATATTTTTAGATTAATTATATTAATCTAATGTTAAGAAGTAATTCAAATCAATTAAAGAATTTACTGATGGAATGAAGTTGATTTAATCAACTGTTAATTGGGAAAATGATTATCAGATTAATTGGATTTTAGTTAATCTAACGAAAACTGTTTGGAAATAAATTAATCAAGATTAATGAGATTAGTTACCCGTTTAATTTAAGAAGTTATAAATAGAACGATGGAATGAAATGAAAGCGAAGAGTAAATGTTTAAAAATAAATAATAATAAACAATGAAGATTTCAAAGGATGAATATGATGTTATAGAACCATATTCCAAAGTAAAACAAGGAAATACGATTTGATGAATATTATAAGTAATAAAGGATTAGAATACAGACTTATATCTGTTCTAAGGTAAGAACGTTGTCGATCAAGGTCTGAGAGGTAAATAGAATACCCCAACTTGAACGGCTTCACTATTATCGAGGAATGATATCAGTTTGTGACGGAGATAGATGTTAAGATTAGTAGAAAAGGAATATGGCAGCATATGCAAGTTTAGAACTATAGCGATAAAATAAACGCTGTTGATTAGGCTTAAGCGTAACTGTTATGACGAGACTAGTTATAACATAGAATATTACAGCATATGACAAGTTTGAACTATAGAGATAAAATAACGCTGTTGATAATGTAAGGGTGACTGTAATGTTGAGATTAGCTATAAAGGGAATATTACAGCATATGACAAGTTTAGAACTATAGCAACAAATTAACTGCTGTTGATTAAGACTTAAGCGTGACTTTTATATATAGCAGCACTTCCTAGGAAATGAAGCAGTTTAGTTGAAATCCACTTATTCGAAAGTGAGAAATAACGATGTCGTAAGAAAATATAAGAATCAGTTTTAGAAAGAGAAATTGGAGAATCATGTTAGAAAACAATGACAACCTTTCGATGTTCGAAATGTGATTAGAATTTAAACCGTTAGGATTTGGAACTAGAATTCGACGATGTCGAAAGTATTAAAAATAAACTATTTTTAGGGATTATAATCTGATAGAATAATGAACATTTAGTTTTAAACAAATAAATGTTGATAGGATAGAAATCAGTATTTAGTTATAAACTTGATATCGATTTGATAAGAAGTTGACTTAGAAACAGAGTTTATAAAGTAGAATAGGAGTGAAAAGTATGAAAGAGATTTCGGTAAACAAGATAAGGGAGATTATTACGTGAATAAAGATTTATATGATCAAGGTGTTTAGATTTCTATAAGAAGGGATAGTATTCCCATTTCAAAGGGAATAATGTTTTAAAAGTGTACATGGGGCCGATTAAAAGGTTAAAAGGAAATTGGAAATATTTTCCAATATAAATAGGGTAGATTATCCAAGTATAGAAATAAAGAATGTGAAAATAATGGATCGAACGTTGATAACGTATATTTTCTGGAATATGAAAGAATAAGGGTTTTATAATAACTGGAAATGTTTTCCAAAAGGGTAAAAGGGTAAATCGGGAGTATAGTAATATCCGGTAAGATATGGGAATTCGAATAATAAAAATGAATGTCAAATAAAAAGTGCCCGTGGTTGTGTGACGTTAGTTATACATTAGAATGGATGTTGTTTTAACTTCGATAGTTAAATAACCGACTATCGAAGTGTTTTGACCATCGTTGTCAATACGGAGAGACCGGTTGGGTTATTACTCGAAAACCACTCCGTATAAGCATAATCGTTGCGAATGAGATATGCTGAAGATAATTGAAGACGGAGTTAAATGCAAGGATCTTCCAGTTATAGAATGGTGTGTTTTGTTTGTCCAATCCCAAGACAACTTGTATGGACGAGTGTCTGACAGAGTATTTCCAACGGTCACACCGTTGATTTTATGAATATACCAAGTTGGTGGGGAGAAGGTGACTTCTCTTTATTCTACACCCAGTGTGCATTTGTGTAATCAATGTGTGATTACGGATTTGATGATGTGACATTCAAAGTGAATGGTGATCAGATGTTCTGAAGATAGACGTAGCCTCTAGCCTCACAACCAGGAAGTGACAGAAGTTGGGCTAGGCAGCATGGCTAGTTGGGTCATCCCCAAGCAGGGTGTGTTGTCACTGATCTAGAGAAAATTCATATTTATACTTCTTTTCGATTCTGTATCTTCGGATGACGGTTGGATGGCCTACAACCGTGGTGGCAATATATTCGCGACACTCAAGCTAAATGAGTGAGCGGTCATGTGTGGCCGGGTTGCAAGACGTTCTTGTTGAACCCTGAGTGTATCCCCTCTAGAGTACACTGATCAGAAGGTTCTCCCATACCTTGTCTGTTGGAATCCATTCTCCAATAAGCGCTCTGCGGTTTATGATTTTATATTATATATGTGGAGCGTGAGATGCAAGAGTTCTGCTACTTGAATGATTATTTGTTTAGACATTATCATAATATCACTGGTGTTTGATATCAAAGTATTTTGGGTTATAGTAAGGTAAAAACCGTCCATGTTTATGTGTGGGTTGGTCTTACTATTATCCTTTTGTTTCAAAAGGATTTTCAAAGTTAAACAGTATGGTTGTAATTTACTCACACCAGTCCTATGACTGACCCAGAGTTTATTTTGTTTGTTTTCCCTAAACTCTTGGGTGCCCAAATTTATACGGGCAGTCAAGTGTTTCAGGCTTTGCAGATTCACTTGGAGGAGCTAAAAGCAGGAGGCTCCACTATTAGTTATTTAGAGATTATTTCCGCTGTGATGTAAACCATGTATTATACTCTGATATGGTATGTATATATACAAACTCCGATTTGTATTTCAAACTTGTTATATAATAAAGATTATTATTCCGCTGTGAGATTCGTGTTTACTCTGATTCAGTTGTGGTCTTCTTCTTCTACTATTCTATTAGTTCTATCTTTTCTATCTCATCCTCTAAATTCTTCCATTAATGTCCCGGTATTTTCGATGCTCGAGAAATTGACAGTGTATTTATGTTGATTTTCTGGGTCAAAAATCCCAGCCGTTACGTATTACCCTCGCTTGGGTGTACAACCCAATCAAGACATCAGTAATCATCCAAACAACGTGAAGACCTCCGATCTTCAACCACCGTCTTCACCCTCGACATATCGTCGAATCAGTTATTCAGAATGGGATAAACTCGGTCTTTCTGAATAAGTCGCATATATAATAAACAAGTGCTATAAAAACACAACACACGCCTCATTCCAATCTAGAATATTCTTTTATTCAAATATTCTTATACTTTGGGAAAGGTTCCCATTAATTTTATCAAAAATAAATTCTTTAAATTTATTCTTTAATCTTCTTTTGGATTTCAATTCAAACCAAATAATGGTTTATCCAAACTAGTCGGGATTAGCGATCCATACCGAAGTAATCATTTATTTTATTTTCCCAACCCCAACCTATTCATCCCATGAAGTAAAACTGGTAATACTTGATATCTAACACCACAGTGTTATCGGTAAATTTAATTACCATTTTTCGTTCAAATCTAATTAAAGATTTAACTATCGCTTGGATCAAAACTGGTGGTACTCCATTCTCGATCATTACTTGAATTTTATAATTTTAGTTATCAAATTCACCTTTCAATCTATTTAAAGATTCAATAAAACTCTATTTCAGTTTTAATTTACAAAAATCATTACTTAATGATTATTCAAATCCAGGAAATAAATCCTGTCTTTAACTGGATTAAAGAACTAATGTCATTTAAAACACAGCTCACGATAAACCCAAAATCACATTCCATTAATTATGGAATCTTCATGGAAAACAGATCAATATATATAATCGATATAAACTTCCATATCCGACTACTAATATAAATGGAATAACGGCAAAGCTTTTTAAATTCCATATATATTAGCGGTCTTCCTCCACAGAAATTCACTTCGATTACTACCAAATCGAATTCCATTCCATTCCAATTTATGTTATTAAATTGGAAAACTTTACTTTGGAAAATTTCCTTTAAATCTTAACACAAGATTTATAAATTCCAAATCACATTTCACTGTAAATCGGGTTAAAGAACGAATGTCATTAAAAACATAGTTCACAACAACCAAATTCACATTCCATTTATAATCGGGTTAAAGAACAAGCGTTATTTAAAACACCGTTCACGACAAACCCAAATCAAATTTGATATTAAATACAAAGCTTTGAATAGAAAATATATCGGCTTATTTTTAATATCAAATTCTACGACCAACAAATATCGTATTGGAAATACGATATAAATATATCTTTCAAATTTCCATAACAATATCTGTATAATCACGAAATCCAACATCGAAATATTCCGAAGACAATTTCGATTCATATCCATTTCCAATTTATATATTGGAAATAATTGGATTATAATTCTAGTTCATAACTAGTTCATTTCAATAAAAATGTTTTTATCCTTACAAATATGAAATTTTTGATCCCAAGTCTTTCCAAATCATTTATTATGATTTTACACAAATTATTGCTATTTTTAATAATTTTATCAAGGCCCGTACAGTCGATTTCTATAAACGGCCATCGAACTGCACTTACAGCGACTTTTTCCAAATTTGATTTGGACATAATTCCAAATCCGACCGTTAGATTTTGAATCTCTAATATTTGTTAGAAAGCTCTTTTCTATACGAACCCAACAGTTCCGGTTTTAGGGGAATCCGACGGTCGGATCTCCCGTAATGTCCATTCGAAGTCAATGACCGAAATTCGCGAACTACCGCAGCACGGCGCGTTCTATTCAGGCCATTATATATATAATATATATTATATATATTTCATCGATTTCCATTTAAAATGTGTTTTATAAATTGTTTTAAATTCGTTTTCAAAATGATTTCAACTTCATATTCAATTTCTAATCAAAATATAATATTCCTTATCATTAATATATAAATGATAATATTTTCAAAATATTATATTTCAAAATCATTTCATTTTCGATGTTCATTATAAAAATGAATAAAATCGATATAAATATCGTTCACGTCAAAATTGTATTATTCTAATCAACACGACTTCATATATCTAAATATTTTCGTGTCCATCCCAAATCGGACATCAAAATCAGATTTTGATTCTTTTCTGAATATTATTTTAAAATAATCGTTATTTTAAAATATTCATTTCTTCTGAACTGGAATCAGACACAGTCAATTACCATATAATGTGATTATATGGATTTCATACAACGCATGTATACAACAATAGTGATAAATAATCATCCACCATCCAGAGTGCATTCTACACTATATAAGCATTAAATATAAATATTTAACGCTTATAACAGTTTGTCAATAAATCGATTGACATACAGCTAATTTTTGGGATTAGTGTATGTCATATATCATCTCAATACCTGTGTGTGGTTTCAATCAACAAATAATGAATTTTATTTGTGCAGTTGGGCGATGTGTAAAATTTATCGTCCCAATCCATATCAGTAAAATGGGTGTTCATAAACAAATCATCCGATTTGTAAATGAATATTTATTTTATTCACATCAATGTTAAAAATTATATTTTTAATGATAAAATATTTTATTTAATATATGAATATTCTCTTCGGGTCATTTATACAATAAAAATGGTATTTTATTTTTACTTCGCTACCACTTTAGAAAAATTATATTTTTAGTGCTTTATATATAATAAAAATTATATTTTACCTTGCCTTTCAAACAATAAAAATCATATTCTTATTATCTCTCTAATATAAAAATCATATTTTTATTATTTTATAATATAAAAATCATATTTTTACTCTTGCCAAAATTATTTTTACATAACTAAAAATCATAACTTTATGCAATTAAAAATCATAACTTTATATAATTAAAAATCATAACTTTATATACTCCATACATCAAAAACCATAGAAGCTTTAAAGCGGGGAAAACTCACATATTTTCTATCGTCCGGATTTGCTGTTCTGGTTCCAGAATTTGCAAACGAGCTCCAATCTTCACACCATTTTTACTTCTCGCTTAAACGCGCCATTCCGGACAACTTTCGCCTAGTGGTATTCCTTTCGAAAATGTGCCATTTGGCCGGAAATCGCGAAAAGACAGTATTTTGACAGTGTTGGGACAACAGACTTTGGACGCGTTTTCCCGATAGCTCCGCAATACAAAATAGGACTATCATATACCAAATCGTAGAGAAAATCATGCTCTTCGAATTTGGTAATGCGGAGTTTTAGCCAGAAGCGCACCGTTTGAGAGTTATTGGCGAAACAGTGACATGGGGTTTTATGCAAATACGGAAATTTGGAGAAAAATGTGATTTTTGAGGAGGAGGGGCCCACGATTGGAGTTGGTGGCCTGAGGTGCGGCGGCAGGACCTGATTGGGTGTGGGGGAGGTGCAGCCAGTGGTGGTAGCACTAGAGCAAAGGCGGCCCTGGCCCAGTGCGAACGGGGCCATCGCACGGGGCAACAGAAATGCGGGGGCATAAAAATATGGAAGGAAAGAAATTCGCTTAGAGGGAAAAAGAAGCCAGAAGAAAGTCGCAAGGAAGAAAGGACGCAAAAGAAGATGGAGTCGTTCATGAATTGGTTGAGGAGAGCTATCGTAGCGGAGAGGAAGACGAATTTCAAAGATCTAAACACTGAAATAGGTAACCATAATTTCTAAATTCTGTTTTTGTCTAATTTCTGGTTAATGGCTTTATCAGATTTCTTGAGGTGGAAGAAGGGAGCTAACCGCAGCACTGAATGAAAGAAACTGTGGCCTGAAGATTGAACAAGAAGATGAATTTAAGGGCATTCAATTTTTAAAGTAAGCAATCTGATTTTAAATTGTTCTATTTTTGATTTACATCAATTCGTTTTCTATTATTAATTTGAAAAAGAAAAAAAAAACTGGTGTACGTAGGGAACTTTGTCTTTTGCTTGATTTCAAATAAAAAAGGAGTAAAAGTAACTGAGTTTCTACATGTTAATAATTGGAAGAAGAATAGTAATTTAGTTACGGATGTTTGGGTTTCTAATTGCTAGTTAGGTTAGTTTCTCTTGTAGGCTCTGTTACTTTTGTGATGCTAGTGTATACTGTCCAATTAGTTGCTCTCGTTTTTTTTGGAGGAAGTTTGTGTTCTTGACGAAGCTTTTCTACCATTTTTTTTTGTGTGGCTCATCCCTAGATCTGAAGTGATAATCTCAAATGATGAATAACAGAAGCTGTTTTCTGTTCCCAACCTCCTTGCTGTTTTTCTAAGCCTTCAATTTTCTGCATTCTACTTCACCCTTAACTCCTTCAATTTTCTGTTCCTGTTTCACCCTTAGCTCCTGCGCGTTCAACTTTCTGCATATTTTCAGTCTTCTACTATGTTCTACGTGCTTTGATGTGTGAGCTGCATCACTGTTTCTGGATCCATTTGTCTAGGACCTTTTGCTGCTATTGAGAATCTATGCATCTTCCATTCTATGCTTGAATCTACATCTTATTTTCCTAGTGCTGCTGGTTGTTTTCTTACTGTATAAAAGCTTCTGGTTAGGAGAAATTGCCTTCATCTATTTTATTGCCATTACTACTTGCAGGTTTTGGCAAATTGAAGACTAAAATCTATTTAATGATTTGATTTTATTCTAAATTGACTGACAAAATATTTTGTTGTTGTAAGCTGTTTAATGTAGTGACTTTTAAGTGCTAATTATCAAAAGATAGAATTATATATTCGAGACATCTTCGTGAGAAACTTTCATAGCATGAGCTAAGTTAAAAGAAAACACAATCTTAACTATGTTGCTTGGACTGAGTCGAAAAAATAGGTTCCGATCTAGTTAAACAACAACAAAAATGTGCAAGATATTGTTCAAAATAAGAAAAAACATTTGAACAAGTTATGCAAGACATCGTAATTTGCAAATATATTAAGTTCTACGTGTATTAAATGGTACGAAGAAAGCAAGTGATGATTCTACTTGCAACACTCCACGTCATCAATGTAAAATTTCTTTATATTAGGACTTGTTATTAATAAACTTTTGCATTACAACCGTATTATTTTTACTTATCTTCTTTGTAATTTAGTTTACTATAGTTCTATTATGTTTTCAAAATAAATTATACTTCATTGCGAATAAGAACTCTATTCAAAACCATTGTAATTTTTTTAACTACAGTAGGGCATCTTTCGCTAAATCGCACTGGGCATGAACCGGCTCTGCGCTAGAGGGGCCCACAGCAGCGGGGTTTGGTGATTTGGGGTCTAGGGTTTTCAATTTGAAGAGAGAAAGAGGAGGAGAGAGAGGAGAGGAGGAAGAGGAGGAGGAGAAGGAGGAGGAGGGGAAAGGCTTGAGGTGGTGGTGGCGCGCGGGGAGGGGCTGGAGTGTGGTGCATTTCTTTTTCTCTCTCTTTTTTTTTTTTGAGTTTCACGGTGGATTGAATTGTGAGGGGAGAGAGAAGGTGAGGGTTGACTCTATATAATTATTTAATTCCAAAAATTTACTTTTTCATTCTAACTCCAAATCGAACTCAACGACTGACGTCCCTAGCTAATTACTTCCATTCCGGACACAATGGGATATGTCCTATAATCCAATTCGACTGTTTCCATCAGTTTTTCTCAAAATTAAAATATGAATCAATATATTGAATTTTAACGTACATTTTAATTTACTGGGGCCACATACCGACTCCAAAAATTTCAGAAAAATAAATCTGGCTATGCTTTGACGATACAGTCCTAGTAAAACTAATTTCATCGAATTTGGAGACCGTTTGAAAAACAGTCATTTTCCAGTCGATTAAAATTGACTGGAACTATCAAAACACGTTTAACTTCGCCACGCTCACATATTGATTACAAAAATTATGAAAATTGGAATCTAGTTATAATTTGATATTCCGGATCCAACAAAAGTGGTTTCATCGAAAATGGAGGTCATTTGCAAAATCGCTATTTTTAAGGGCTATATTTCCATAGCGACTATTCTGAATTTTTAACTGGGCATAACTTTTTATCCCCAGTATGAAATTTCAATTTTTCGGATTTGTTGGAAAGATAGTTTCAAATAGATTCTAATATTTTTGGTTTTGCTAAAATCCGGTTTATTTTGAATCATGTACATTCATTTGAAATTAGAAATTAGAAATTAGAAAACGAATTTTCAAACTACCGCGCCATTTTCAATTCCTTTTAAAATTAAAATATATATTTATATTCTAACGTCGATTCAAATAAATATATACGTTCTAATTCTATTCAAATTAAATTTCTCGTCGTTATTGTTTAAAATAATTCATTTTAAATATTTAAAATTCATCAAAATTGTCAAAATAAAAATTTTAATTTGGTTCTGATTTTACGGGTTGTTACATCGAATATATATATTTATAATTTAATTATAAAACGAGCTGCAACGGCGCAGTAGTTCATAATATAACGATTTAAACTTCAATTGTTTATACGAGATCCAAATTAAATCGGATTTCTACGAAACATGAAACGGTTGAATCGATTTGATGATAATTTTGTAATAAAAGAGAAAAATCGAGATTTCATCGTATAGATTGCAAGTTATGTCCAATTTAAATTCTCATAAAATCGCTATGGATCGTTTATAAACCATAACGATAATTTAATAAAAGTAAATATCGATTTCGAATTTGGACAAGATTCTTGAGGTGTAGTTATAATTTAATTTTTAGAATTTTACTATAATTTTTATTTTGAAAAGTACACAACTTTTTATTTGGAGTGTTTTACACCCTATATTAGTATTTTGGGGTTTCACATAAAAAGCTAATCAGTCCATATTATTATATTTTTGGGATCGTGGGGAGTTGGTCGATACAGCGGTATTTTTATTTTTGTCGATAGCGGTCCCTATGTGATCCATTTTTATATAGTGTGATACCCTAAAAATCTGCCACTATAAATCAAATCTCATTAAAATGGGGCATGCGCTTCGTTACCCTATTTTCACACAACTACAGTTGAAGACAAACCCCAAGTCAAATCTAATTAAAACACCATGTCCGTATGTATTAGATCCACCCGGTATTTGTGTGAAAGTTTGTTCACACTGCAGTAAGTATACTGCAGTGTTTCAGCCATTGATTTTAGTGGGGTCCACATGGACCCCCCCTGAAATCAATGGCTCACACACCGCAGTATACTTACTGCGGTGTGAACAAACTCATGCTCCCGATATTTTCCCTTCAGTGCACAGTTTTCTTGCAGCTATAGTTGAAAAATATGTAGCCTACGTCTTACCCATTGATAAAGATTTTGTTCTTGTCTTCAAATAAACTGTGTTGCTCTTCTTCCCATATTTATATTAGCACGTATGTACAGTAGAATTGGTACATTAGTTTTCGAAGTTTTCGTCGTCCACATGTTGTGATAGCGAAAAGTGGAGCAATAAAAAAAATATGGTTCCTTCCATAGCAATCCAACCAGCAATATAAAAGGGACATAGCATTGTCTTCCTTAGCAATCCAACCAGCAAAATAAAAGGGTGTTAGGGGTTCGCAGGCGTTCAGGGGAGATAGCCGTTTCAACTGGGGAGAATTAATTAGGAAAGAGTTCTTGCTTACTAACGTCGGAAGTTTGGCCAGGCGTGTGCGTTCATGCTGATGAACGGAAGTTGCAGGAAAGTTGGTGTGGGGTTTTGTTACAATTAATTAGGAAAGAGTTCATGACTTTTGGCTAAACACGTGGTTAGCGAGTTAACGAAGGTAATTAACTATAATTAATAATCTAGGAAAATTATATGTGTTAAATTAACATTTAATCATGTAATAGACGTAATTTTTCGATACAATATCAAAAATTCGCGAAACTAGATTCATTTGAATCACAGAAGCGAAGACTACGCTGCTGAACTGGTTCGGAGAATTTTGGAAGCTATGGAAATTTTATATAATTTCAAATGCTCATTCGAAATTTATATAAATCAATCTGAACTGTCGAATCGAAAATAAGATGAGTTAATTCTCGCACTTTTCTGGATTACTATGATGTGCTAAATCCACATAACTATAATTCATAATTAATTGGGTGATTGGATGTCATGGTGGCGTATTGTTGTTTAATGATTGTCGACATTATATTTATGTCGTATTGGATGTTCTAGTTTAAATTATTGGCTCATATGTGTTTTAAATTATATTATGATCTGACATGCAGGGAAGAACAGGTTGGAGGGATCCGACAGGATTACTCAAATCAATTGTATATTATTGGTTGTTCATACAATTCACATATGACATATTTATCCCAACAAAAATGTTATAACCTGTTTGGATTATTGATGGATGAATGGATGTTGATCGTTGAAATTATATTCAACGATTGTTGTATTTTAATCAATAAACAGTATTGATTAAGTATTGGCAGCAGATGCCTAATATCCATCATTTTAAAACATCGTTTTCCGTTAGGCGAATTGATGGAGTTTTATGTTTTAAAATATATTTTTATAACTGAATCGAAGCTCTCAAATATATTTTACAAAAGTTTTTTTAAAAAAATGATTATAAATATAATTTTATTTATAATCATGATTTACAGAAATTATTAAGCGTTATATATATATATATATACACATATATATATATATATATATATATATATAACGAATTCTTATGTCATTATTAAGATTTTATAAATAGGAAAGTATAAATTAACCAACGGGTTAAGGAATTGGAATAATTGTTTATTTAAAACAATTAAATAGTATCATTGAGTTAATGAAGTTGTTAATTAATTCAAAAAGGTGGATTAGTATAATCCATTTACTAATGTTATAAGTTGACGAAATCAACCAATAATGAAGATTGGATATTCGATTAATTTAATCTAATAGTCCTATGAACAGTCATTAAAATGTAATAAATATTTTAAGTAATTAATTTATCTTTAATTAACTACGGTTCAAAGTTGTTTATTTAATTATTTATTTTAATAGAATATTATTATTTAGTAACCCTTTTAATAATGAATTATTAGCCTATGATATTTAATATTGAAGTAAAACTACTTTTACTTCAAATGAGATGCTAAAGTTATTTATTTAAGCGATTTACTTTTTAAGTGAATTCATTGAAGAAAACAAGCAAGAGTAATAAGATTCTACATTGAATTAAGCAAAAAGGGAATTATAATAATCCCAAATTTTGTAGCTATGTCGATAAAAAGGGTCGGGATCAAATAGAATGCTTTTCAAATGAACTTTACTTAATAACTAGATTAAGTAAGATGCTTATAAGAAATGGAATAATATATTGGGTTTTTGAGTTTCAAACTGTTATTATCTTAAGATAAGAACGTTGACGATCAGGGTCTGAGAGGTAATTATAATACCCCAACTTGAACGGTTTCACTATTATTGAGAGATGATATCAGTTTGAAATGGTAAAGGATTGGAATTTAGAGTGGAACTAGAAGTCTGAGTTTAATTAAACCAATTGGGCTATATGATAACTAAAATGTCACTTAACACTGTTTTGGCCATACGAGAATTAATAATTGGAGTTATACCATTAAGCGGATACTATATCAATATTTTCCTAAGTAAAGTTAAAAAGGGGAATTTGGAGAATATAAAGTAATATTTCCACGATAAAGGAAATGGAAATGTTTTATGATACTGTAACAATATTAAATCGTTATAATGGTTTAAATGAACGGTTTTCCTCAAAGGGTCTGAGCTGCCAATATACATAACAATATTATTGGGATCGATAGTTAAAAACCAGACTATCGATGAAATGTTCTATTGGACCTTTTGACGTGTTGTTTCGAAGAGACGGGATGGGAACTAGACCCAAAACCACTTCGATCCAACGTTGCGTACGAAACAAACTGCAGTAATTGAAAATGGAGCGCTGAAGATCGTAGATCTTCATGGAATGGAAGAACTACTTATAATCTCCGAGTCGCTCCCACAAAAGAGATACATTGTGGGTCTGTCGTGATTGGAATGTACGGATTGCAAGGACTACTCGCTACTGATCCTTGGGGTGATTCCTATATAAGGATGCGGTAGGAGGGTGCCTTCGGTTCATCCTGTTCCTGGATGACTTGTATGGACGAATGTCTAATAGAGTATTTCCTGAGGATCATTTACGTTGATTTTTACGAATTTACCAAGTTTGGTGGCGCAGAAATCTCTTGTTAACACCCAGAGTGTAATTGTCGACGTCAATTAGTTATTTAACGGATCTGACGATGTGGCATTTAAAGTGAATGGTGGCTAGAAGTTCTAAAAGATAAACATGACCTCAAGCCTCATCAATTGGGATATGACAAAAATCGGGCAGGCAGCAAGACTAGGTGGGTCATACCCAAGCAGGGTGTATTGTCACCAATCTAGAGAAATTCCTTATTTGTTCTTCTTTCGATTCTGTATCTCCGCGGATGGACAATGGGCCCATAAAGCTTTCAGGTGACAATATATTCGATACACTCAAGCTAAATGAGTGGTCTGTCATGTATGGTCGGGTTGCAAGTCGTTCTTGTTGAACCCTGGTGTATCCCCTCTAGATTACACTGTTCGGAAGGTGGTCTCATACCTTGTCATAGTTGGAATCCAATCTCCAGTAAGCGCCATGCGGTTTTCGATTTTAAATTAAATAGACACTATTATAATATCATTGGATTTTGATATATCAAAATACTGTTTTTGGTTATAGTAAGGTAAAAACCGTCCGTGTTTATGTGTGAGTTGGGCTTACTATTATTGTTTTCTTTCAAAAAGGATTTTTAAAGTTAAGCAAGTTGTTTGTTGTGAATTTACCACTGAAATTATTCCAGACTGATCCGAGTGCATTTTGTTTTAAATCAAATATGCTCGGGTCAGACCGAGTATATTTACAGGTTCGGCTCCGCTTTGAGTTGAAGAGCTGGAAGCAGGAGGCTTCACCATTAGTTATGTAGAGTTTATTCCCGCTGTGTCTGATATATGATGTACTATGATGATTGGTATGTATATACAGATTCTTTTTGTATCAAAAGATTTGGTATATTATATTTTACTCGTTCCGCTGTGAGATTCTGATGTTCTTCTTATTCTTCTATTCTGATATTTCTTTCTTTCTGTTTCTCATCCTCTAATTTCTTTCCATTAAAGATTCGTAATTTCATGCAATTTGGGTTGGACGTGAGTTGTAATTCGTTAGTTCAAAGGGTACGGATTTACGGGCCTTGACATTTGGAATGATTCTATTTCAAAAAAAAAAAACTCCTAAAAGGACAAAACTTCTACAGAACTTAAATATACACAATAAATTTTACATGAAAAATTTCTTGAAATGTTATATATATTGACAAAGAGCAAGTATCAATTTAGTTATTAAAAAGGAAAACAATCTTAAATTATTAAATATATTTATTTGTACTTGAAATTCATAAACACGATGAAACTTGGTTGTAAATGTTATAAATAACTACAGTTTTGTCAATAAAAAGTGATTAACGCATTCTTTAATACTAAAATCTAGTTAGGTCAACTGTATAAATCAATTCATATAAAAACACTTGTATTTCAGTTCCCCACAGAACGATAAAGATAATATTTCTTAGGGTATATTTTTTAGCAGAAAAATATATTTTTGGTAATACGTTTAAGATTATCTTTGTTGTTTTACATTTTCCTTACTATTGCGTAAACATGTAAATCACATGCTAATATAAGTTACTGTTACTACCCTAGACTAGTAATGCATTGCAAGTAAAATCTCAAAAGGATGAAATATGTTGTGGATTTAGACCCAATACTAAATTGTTATATGTATTTTCAACCGTTAGGAATTGAATTTTCAAAGAAGTAATAGTTAAACGTTTCATATGCTGGCCAATGCATCTGATACACGATTAGCCTAATGGAAATGTAAATTAGAATACACCAAAATAAAATTTTTGAAGACCCTCTGATTCTTTAGCTTTGCATTTGGTAGAACAAATTATGTACAATAAAAAACAAAATGAGTGGGTTCGGCTGTGAGTTATTTGTAATATAAAAGATATGAAGATGAAGAAGAAGAAAGAAAATCCTTATTCAAATCATATGAATAGAAATTCAACAATATACCATATTTTAATGGATGAAAAAAAAACTGAAAACATTATTGGTGCATTTTGATGGACTGCAAATTGGTAAATGAAAATCTAGTGCATATTGCCTAAGGGTCATTTTTGGAAACTTTATGTTGATTATGGTGAATATTTTTCTTTGTGATGCAATGTTTTCTATTTAAAAAAATTGTTTTCTTCCTCACCTGAAATGAAACAAATCATATTTGTATATAACAGTTTTAAATCAATGCATGGAATAATCAGCTAAAAAATGCAAGTAATAAAGATTTAGGAAAAAACACCTAATTCATCAAAAGCTACGTATTAGTAAGCAAGCTCCATATTTCACCTCAGGTCCTCAATGCTGGCTTTTCTTCACACTTGGTCCACTTAATATGGGAAGGAAAAATAATAGAGAATTAGCATACCAAGTATCAAATTTTGAAATATGAATTCAAATCTGTGATTAGAGCGAACTTCTTACTGCTGCTTAAATATGATAAATCACATGCTAATATAAGTTACTGTTACTGCTTTAGACTAGTAATGCGTTGCTAGTAAAATCTCAAAAAGATGAAACATGTTGTGGAATTAGACCCAATACTAAATTGTTATATGTATTTTCAACCATTAGGAATTAAATTTTCAAAGAAGTAAAAGTTAAACGTTTCATATGCTGGTCAATGCATTCGATACATGATTAGTCTAATGGAAATGCAAATTAGAATTCACTATAAACGAAAATTTTAAAGACCCTCCAATTCTTTTACTGTGCATTTGGTAGAACAAATTATCTACAATAAAAAACAAAATGAGTGGGTTCCGTTGTGACTTATTTGTGGTATAAAAGAAATGACGCGCAAAAATAGGGAGTTGGCTAAAAAAACTATGTGATAAAAATAAAGTGGTTAATAAGGAAAGAAGTGATAATGAACAGGGTAAAGAAATACTAGACAATAAGCAACAAATGGCACAATAAATTGAGAGTAATCTTTCCTCCGCTGAAAATAATGTAGTTTCCTCAATAACTTTGAAGTTTTAGCAGAAGATGATATCACAACACATACTAATGACCCTTCTAATCGAATGGTCAAGGTTACACCAGATGTTGATGATGGTAACACTCTTACTACTGACCCTCATATTATAGTGGATACTAATGCTAAATGTGAACATACCATTAGTAAAGAGGTAGAATCTACATTAGATGACATTGATATCAAAATTCAAAATTCCACTAATGTGGAAAATCATGAACTAAACATACAAAATATTTTGGAACATGATAGGATGGATCATCATTTGAAAGACCATAGCTTACTGGAAAACGTGGTTTCTGATGGTATAACATGTAAATTTGATAACAATATGGATGGAAATATAATCTCCAGTTGCAATGAGCCTTCTGCAAATGGAAGCAAAGAATGCCCTGCAACTGATACTGCTGCACAGACTGTTCTAGTTAATGACCAAAGAACTTCACCTTATCATGACATACAAGCTCCCAAAGCTTACAAACCACCCTCACCCATTACTACTATTTAAAAATTTTCAGGTCAAATTACTGGTGAGGAACAGGGGAAGAGCAGTTCTGATATGATCCGTCAGAGTACTCCCAACAAAACGCTAAATTCCAAAAAAGCTAGTTTGCTGGCAAAATCACCTTTATCTTCAACTTACCCTGATTATGCTAACACTACTGCTCCTGTGACTAGAAGCAAGGTAACAAACAAAACTCTCCCACTTGTTTAATTATGACACAAAAAATGGGAATTTGGAATATTCGAGGTGCCCACCTTGATATTAAACTTGAACAATGTAAGACCTTAATTAGAGAGCACAAATTAAGCTTATTAGCCATCTTAGTAACTAAATTAAAATATAATTTGACTACTACAGTTGCTCATGTCATTAACCCAAAGTGGTAAATGATTCATAATCTCAAATATGCTACAGTAGAATACTTTTACTTTATGATCCTGATATACATCAGTTAGCCAAAATGGATTATGATAGACAAGTTATTCACTATCACAACTGGCACATTCCTTCATCTACATCTTATTATATTTCATTTATCTATGTTGACAATGCTTTAGTTGCTAAAACTAATTTATTTCTAAATTTACCTAACTAGAGACAAAATAATCATCCTTGGCTTTCAGTTGGTGATTTTGATTGTTGCCTCAATCTAAGTGATAGAGTTTGAGGTAACACTCTAACTATTAGAGAGATAAGTCCTCTAAATCAATTGATCAAAGATGCAAACTTACTAGAAACAAAGACAAGTGGTGCATACTTTACTTGGAATAATAACTGTAAAAGGCAAGGAACTAGAACATTCTCCAAAATAGATCTTGCCCTCAATAATTATTCTGCATTAAAGAAATGGCCAGAGAATTTTAACAACAAGCCTGTCCCACTTCTTTTCGATCACTCTCCTCACATTATCTCTCTTGGATCTGAGCACAGAAGAGGTAAGCCTTCATTTGGATTTTTTTAATTCTTGGACCAATGAAGCTAATTTTTCTAGTACAGTTAGTAGTGCTTGGCATTTTCCTATTCAAGGCAACCCTATGTTCAAGCTTCACAAGAAATTAAAAGCAACAAAAGACAAATTAAAAGTGTGGGCTCGGGATAAGTTTGGTAGAGGTAATAAATTGTTTGAGTTATATAAAAGTAAGCTTGTTGATATACTATTACACCCCGTAATTTGAACAATACATTAAAATGATAAATTAAGGAAAACTTAATTTAATATTCAGATTTAAGTAAAACGGACTGCGCCATTGCGTTTATCTCAGAATTCTGGCTATGATAGACACCTGCTATGCGTAAAACGGACACCGTATGAAGAAGTTATTAAGCCTAGAAGTTTGTATACACACAAGAGAATTATATATATATATGTATGTATAGCATATTAATATATATATATATATATATATATATATATAAATTAAAACAGCGAACTAGGAGGGGGAATAGCCGAACTGCCCCATTTTGGGGGTCGACCCAGCCGCTGGGTCGACCCAGGGGTCAATCCAGGGTGTTTGGGTGTCGACCTGTAGCCCGATTCACCCTAGGGCTGATGTGGCAGTCAAATTCTGGAGACTAGCAGCTATAAATATACCACATTTCTCTTGTTTTCTCATACTAAGAACAATGGAGGCCAGATGCTGTCAGTGCCTGAACTGAATCTAATCCTTTCTTCTACTATAAATGAAGTTTAAAAGATTCAATCGTTTCAACTATAGATCTGAGATTCAACACAACCAATTTCTTTTCTATCTTCAAAAATACAAACACTGTGAGTTAGTTACTTTTAGATTTAAATGATGAAAAGTAAACGTGATATGACTGTGATTTGTATTTGTTATAAATTGTAAATTTATGACATCCTTGGATCTTAAATATTGTCATGCTAGATCCACCTTTATAGATCTAATTCACTTATGGTAAATTTTTCATGTCATGCTAGATCTACTTTTATAGATCTAATTCGCTTGCGGTTAATTTATCATGTCATGCCAGATCTACCTTTATAGACCTAATTCGCTTATGGTTAATTTATCATGTCATGAAAGATCTACTTTTATAAATCTAATTCGCTTGTGGTAAATTTATCATGTCATGCTAGATCTAATTCGCTTGTGGTTAATTTATCATGTCATGCTAGATCTATCTTTATAGATCTAATTCGCTTGTGGTTAATTTATCATGTCATGCTAGATCTACCTTTATAGATCTGATTTGCTTGTGGTTATTTTATCATGTCATGCTAGATCTACTTTTATAAATCTAATTCACTTGCGGTTAATTTAGATCTATCAATAATTGGAAATAGGAATCCTTATTTATTCATGCCTATTATGACATCCTTAGTATATTAGATCTAGCTTTATTATCACATGCTCACAGATCTATTTTTATATGTCCACCTTATTACCATGCCAATTACATGTTTATGTCACTTTTGTTAAAATAATCACTGTTGTCATCTTTCCCTTTTATTGTGTATGGCTAGGCCACTTTCTAGCCTAGGCATGACGCCAAATATATACGAATGCATTAGTTAGGTAACGGGGGAAAACATTAGAATTAGTATAACTTGAATGACGAATATGAATTTGGACATATAATCCATTATGAATATAATTGGGTAAATGGACATGAACACCTATAAAGACATATGTATAATTAATGGGTTAATAATTAAAATGCCTAGGATTACAGTAATTAGAAAACTGTAACAGCACTTATGACATGAGGTTAGATTGCATTTGTGGTGGAAGTCTGCCCGGACCCGACCGGCATGTCCAGAAACCGCAAGTGTTGAATCTAATGTAAGGGGTCTAAGTGCACATATACGAGACGGTCTAAGACACGAGGTTAGGCCCAACTTATGGAAGAAGTCTGCCCGGACCCGATCGGCATATCCAGCATCCATAAGTTGTAGGCTTAACGTAGGAGGTCTAGCCCATTATAACCATAAATGGACATGATACTGAATTTTAGTAAACAAGGAATGATAGTAACCTATTATGATTAATTACTTTAGTGAAAATGTTGTATATAATAGGTAGACTTGTCCTAGGGAGAAGCGGAAATTATAACATAATTTGTAATAAAAGGAAAGAAAGCTTATTGGTAAACCTTAGTTAAGAAAACTAAGTTAATAAGTAAACAACATCAGGTTGTAGTGATATGTTAAACAGGAAACAGGTGAACTGAGAATAAGTGTACTTAATTAAATATTAAGTAAAATATGTTCTTGTAACTATGGAATCAGACACTGAATAATACAAAGGGATTGTAAGATCTCTCCCGTTAATTACTATCCAGGGGTGAAAGATTGTAAGATTAGTTCCGTTAGTTACAGTCTAAAGAATAACATGTAATGAGGCTTATTAATAAACTTAAATGGATTAAGTTATAATTATATGAAATTAATAAGCAAGTGAAACTTTGGCAAGTGAAAAGCAGTCAATGTGAATGGGGATAACCATTTAGTCTGTAATACTTTACCTAGTTGAATCCATAAGGGATTGTATAAACATGTTAACTTGAGAAGGGGTTAAGTAAATTTGGTTGAAACAGTGGGAGGGTTAAGTACATCTTGGGTTGGTGGGTAACATTTGTATATATAGGCTCACAAACTTAACCTGTTAGGATTATGCAATTTTATGACACCAATAGGTAGGTAGGCATAATTTATGGAAAACCTAGTAGTGGGGATGCAAGACAAAGGGGAAAGCTTGCATCATCTTGTGTGTGGGACCCATTTCAGTCAATAACCCTTAAATAGGTATCAAACGAGTACTCCGAAATAGGTCGGAGTGGGGCATGCTTACTGGGCTGAATATAAGAGATCCAAACATGGGGTACGATGTCATGATGGCATGTTCCATCGGGGTCATGTGCATGCATGACTCCGTTTGCCCGGGAAAATAATACGTTGTGACATCAGTAGATTTGGTTGTGCACATCTGGGAAATGAAGGGTTGCCACTTTAGGAATTGATACATCCTACTCTGGGGCCAACACAGGGTATCTATGGAGTAGGGAGCCAATCGATTTGGGTAATGGTTACGGTACATCTAGACTTTGGTAAAGTTTAGGATTCCGATCTAGGGTTGCCTGTGGATGTATGGGGTTTATTACTTCTCACCAGATATTACGCCTAAGTCAACCATCTTATAAATGTTGGGGATCACCTCGGTTTAAGTTATTCTAGTATTAGTTCAGAGAAATAGAAATCATTAGAGAAGCGAAACATACTCTATCATGTTTATTCTGTTTACCTTCTCACACTTATCTTTTATAATGTTATCTTCCTTATCCACTTTATATGCCTGTCATGATACTATTATTTATTTGCTTGCTAAAAGTAACTAGACTCGCCAGACTTTATGTCTGACCCTTTTTGTTTCCTCTTCTTTCTTCCGTTTCCTCCCCAAGTTCTCAGGGCAGGAATACTCAAGATTGACCGTGATTCTACTTACATTTTTCTGGAGCTACTTGATGTATGGCTCAAGCTCCTATCCTTGTTGCTATGGCTATATTTTGTTTGGGGAATTTTTCTTCTTCCATGTACTCTGATGTTTTAAATACAAGATAGTAGTTATTATGATGTAATGGTTTATGTGTATTTCAGACATAATCTGTTTTTGAACCACGATGCTATATTATAAATAAAATTTAAATTCTGTTGTTGCTTTGATATCTGTCTTGTAATATTTTTGTTTTTGTTTACCTATAATGCTTTATGAAACTTAATGCATTCCCTTAGTGAAGGACATTAACGGACGTGGGGTGTCACACTTGGTATCAGAGCTGAAGGTTACCAGATTAGATAAAAGTTTTTGAAAACTATTTTCAAAAAGGTTTTAAAAGAAAGCATTTTCAAAAATAAAATTCTTTTTTGAAAAAAATATTCCCCAAATCCATATGCAATATCTTTCGATTCTTAGTCTGAATCTCTTTCCTTTTATTTTCAGCATGTCTAGGGAGCCTTATATTTCCCGAGGGCGTTGAAGTACCAGATTGGTTCCGTAGGTATCTTAAAGCCACGACACCAACCGGGAGCCAAGGAGACGTCCCTCCCCCTGCTGCAATCGTTGTTCCCCCACCGTCACGAGTAGATGATTTCTCTCAAAAGAAAGAAGATAGGGTTGAGGAAACACAAAACAGGAAGGTATGGCCGAAGAAAGGACAACAATAACAACAACAAAAGAAAGGTGGAAAGAATAACAAAGCTAAGGATAAGAGGAAGTGTCGCAGTTGTGGACGTGAGGGTCACTTGGTAAAAGACTGCGAAAGAAGGAAGAATACTTGCTTCAGTTGTGGAGAAATCAGACACTTTGCTAAAGAGTGCCCGAAGAGGCAAGGACAAGGCCAAAGGACAGGATCCCTTAGAGGGAATGTGTATGCTTTCGTGGCCATCGTACAAGATAGAGGTAAGAAAGTTTTGTTGAAGGTTTGATTTCTCTTTCCAATCAACCTGCTATAACTTTTTTGGATTTTGGTGCTGCGCATTCGTTTATATCTAATTTTGTGGTCGAGTCTCTGCACTTAAATACTAGTATGGTAGTGAATCCCGTTGTTGTCTCAAACACCATTGGTGGTTCGGCTCATTTGTCTATGATTTGTCGGGGTTTGAGAATATCAGTATTGGGCGTCAAGTTGGAGTGCAACGCGTATGTGCTTAGGTTCATGGGCTATGGATTGATTCTAGGGATGGATTGGCTAACCACTTAAGGTGCCATTCTTGATTGTGAGATAAGGGTCGTTAGACTTTTGACTTTCCATAGGAGAACCCTCGACATTTCTTGTGACCCAAAAAGGGTCTGTCTTGCTTAGTTCCCTAGAATCTCTTGACACATCTATCAATAAACTAAGATCTGTTCTAGCAGTTTGTGAGTATCCTGATGTCGGGGTTTACCCCAAGGCGCGAGATCAATTTCCGCATATATTTGGTGGATAATGCAAAGCGAGTTGCATTTCCCGTACGCCATATGGCTCCAAGAGGAAAGGAGGGAGCTCAGTAAGCAAGTAGGGGAGCTGCTTGAGAAAGTGTTTATTAGGCGAAGCATATCTGAATGGGGTGCTCCGATGGTATTCGCAACTAAGGCGTACAGCTCGCTTCGCATATGTGTGGATATTCAGTAGATGTTTTTCGTCATTTCTTATTTATCGAAGTGTCTACACAATTCAACAGAGGTAGTTGAGCCGAAAATGCATGAGGAAGTAGAGGTAGAAAGGGAGGCGACAATTAGACGAGTTCGTACCCGTATACTTGGATCAGAGGTTAAGAAACTGCGCAATAGAGAGGTTAGGTTAATAAAAGTGCATTGCGGAGAAGATAGCGAGGATGCGACTTGGGAGACCGAAGACAAGATTCGTGCTTCGTACCCTTTTCTTTTCGAGGGTATGTTCTTAACTCCTTTTTCCAAAGTTTTATCTATGCTTTCTTCTATCATTTGAGTATGTCCTATCAATAGTATTTTCAACCTTTAGATAGGAATTCTATGGATGTAAACATGTGTTTGAGACATGTTATGTTTGATGGATGCAAGTGGATGCAAGTGTTTTCTAGCGGTTGCCTGTGGATGCATATACACACACATTAGGCACTAGATTGGCTCAATCACTCTCATACTGCATATGGATGTGTGTGCATTTTTCTTTTCTTTTAATGGATGAAAATGAATGTATTATCAAATGGATGTTGCATTTGGATGAATGATTGTGCACACATATAGAACTTACATGTTATAATAGGATTATTTGCAAACATGTTGGATTCATGACACTAACATACGTTGCATTAAGGAGGTCAACTGAATCAGTGGACCGCCTGATCTTTTGCATTAGTGTTGGGACATATACATACACCTTTGCATATGTTCATATAAGCATTAGAAAATTTTAAGGACAACGGATGCCTGTGATTGGTGGATGATAGATGGTAGGATACATTCTTCTTAACTTGGAGATTTCGGGGACGAAATCCTTTAAGTAGGGGAGAATGTAACACCCCGTAATTTTAACAGCACATTAAAATGATAAATTAAGGAAAACATAATTTAGTATTTAGATTTAAGTAAAATGGACTACGCCATTGCATTCGTCTCGGAATTCCGGCCAAGATATACACCTGTTTTGCGTAAACCGTACACTGTATGAAGAAGTTATTTAGCCTAGAAATTTGTATACACACAAGAGAATTATATATATACATACAAATTAGTGTATATATATAAAAACTTTAAAAAGTGAATCCGGAGGAGGAACCGCCCAATTATGGGGGTCGACCCGAGACCCGTTGGGTCGACCCAGGGGTCGATCCAGGGAGTTTGGGTGTCGACCCGTGGCCCTGTTCACCCTAGCGCTGATGTGGCAGCCAAATTCTGGGGGCTGGCAGCTATAAATATACCTCATTTCTCTTGTTTTCTCTACTCAAAACAATAGAGGCCAGATGTCATTAATGCCTAAACTGAATCTAATCCTTTCTTCTTCTAACATCAAGTTTAAAAGATTCAAGCGTTTCAACTATAGATCTGAGATTCAACACCAACAATTTCTTTTCTATCTTCAAAAATCCAAACACTTTGAGTTAGTTACTTTTAGATTTAAATGTAAACGAGATATGATTGTGATTTGGATTTATTATAAATTGTAAATCTATGACATCCTTGGATCTTAAATATTGTCATGCTAGATCTGCCTCTATAGATCTAATTCGCCATGTGGTTAATTTATCATGTCATTCTAGATCTATTTTTATAGATCTAATTCACTTCTGGTAAATTTATCATGTCATGCTAGATCTACTTTTAAAGATCTAATTCGCTTGTGGTTAATTTATCATGTCATGCTAGATCTACCTTTATAGATCTAATTCGCTTGTGGTTAATTTATCATGTCATGCTAGATCTACTTTTATAGATCTAAGTCGCTTGTGGTAAATTTATCATGTCATGCTAGATCTACTTTTATAGATCTAGTTTGCTTGTGGTAAATTTATCATGTCATGCTAGATCTACCTTTATAGATCTAATTCGCTTGTGGTTAATTTATCATGTTATGCTAGATCTACCTTTATAGATCTAATTCGCTTGTGGTTAATTTACCATGTCATGCTAGATCTACTTTTATAGATGTAATTCGCTTGTGGTTAATTTAGATCTATCAATAAGTGGAAATAGGAATCCTTACTTATTCATGCCTATTATGACATCCTTAGTATGTTAGATCTAGTTTTATTATCACATGCTCACTAGATCTATTTTTATATGCCCACCTTATCACCATGCCAATTACATGTTTATATCACTTTTGTTAAAATAATCACTATTGTCATATTTCCCTTTTATTGTTTATGGCTAGGCTACTTTCTAGCCTAGGCATGACGCCAAATATATGCGAATGCATTAGTTAGGGAATGGGGGAAAACATTAGAATTGGCATAACTTGAATGACGAATATGAATTTGGACATATAATCCATTATGAATATAATTGAGTAAATGGGCATGAACACCTACAAAGACATAGGTATAATTAATGGGTTAATAATTAAAATGCCTAGGATTACAGTAATTAGAAAACTGTAACAGCACTTATGACACGAGATTAGATTGCATTTGTGGTGGAAGTCTGCCCGGACCCGACCGACATATCTAGCAACCACAAATGTTGAATCTAATGTGAGGGGTCTAAGTGCACAAATACGAGATGGGCTAAGACACGAGGTTAGGCCTAACTTGTGGAAGAAGTCTGCCTGGACCCAACCGGCTTATCCAGCAACCATAAGTTGTAGGCCAAATGTGGGAGGTCTAACCCATTATAACCATAAATGGACATGGTAATGAATTGGAGTAAACAAGGAATGATAGTAACCTATTATGATTAATTACTTTAATGAAAATATTGTATATAATAGGTAGACTTATCCTCAGGACAAGTGGAAGTTATAACATAAGTTATAATAAAAGGAAAGAAAGCTTATTAGTAAACCTTAAATAAGAAAACTAAGCTAATAAGTAAACAACGTCAAGTTGTAGTGATATGTTAAACAGGAAACAAGAGAATTGAGAAGAAGTATACTTAATTAAATATTAAGTAAAACATGTTATTGTAACTATGGAATTAGACACTGAATAATACAAAGGGATTGTAAGATTTCTCCCGTTAATTACAATCCAGGGGTGAAAGATTGTAGGATTAGTTCCGTTAGTTACAGTCTAAAGAATAACATGTAATGGGGCTTATTAGTAAACTTAAATGGATTAAGTTATATTTATACGAATTTAATAAGCAAGTGAAACTTTGGCAAGTGAAAAGCAGTCAATGTGAATAGGGATAATCGTTAGTCTGTAATACTTAACCTAGATGAATCCATAAGGGACTGTATGAACATGTTAACTTGAAAAGGGATTAAGTAAACTTGGTTGAAACAGTGGGAGGGTTAAGTAGATCTTAGGTTGGTGGGTAATATTTGTACATATAGGCCCACAAACTTAACCTATTGGGATATGCAATTTTATGACACCAGTAGGTAGGTAGGCATAATCTGTGGAAAACCTAGTAGAGGGGATGCAAGACAAAGGGGAGAGCTTGCATCATCTTGTGTGTGGGACCCGTTTCAGTCACTAACCCTTCAATAGGTATCAAACGAGTACTCTGAACTAGGTCGGAGTAGGGCACGCTTACTGGGCTGAATAAAAGAGATCCAAATGTGGGGGACGGTGTCATGACGGTGCGTTCCATCAAGTTCATGTGCGTGCATGACTCCGCCTGCTTGGGAAAATAAGACGATGTGACATCAGTAGATATGGTTGTGCACATCTGGGAAATAAAGGGTTTCCACTTTAGGAAGTGATACATCCTACTGTGGTGCTAGTACATGGTATCTACGTGGTAGGGAATCGATAGATTAGGGTAGTGGTTAGGGTACATCTAGACTCTGGTAAAGTTTAGGAGTCCGTTCTTGGGGCTGCCTGTGGATTGTATGGGTTTACCACCTCTCACCAGAAAGTACGCCTAAGTCTACCATCTTATAAATGTTGGGGATCATCTTAGTTTAAGTTATTCTAGTATTAGTGTAGATAAATAGAAATCATTAGAGCGACGAAACATACTCTATCAAGTTTATCCTATTTACCTTGTCACACTTACCTTTTAGTTGTTATCTTCCTTATCCACTTTATATGTCTGTCATGCTACTTTTATTTATTTACTTGCTAAAAGTAACTAGACTCGCTAGACTTTATGTCCGACCCTTTTTGTTTTCTCTACTTTCTTCTGTTTCCCCCCAGGTTCTCAGGGCGGGAATACTCAAGCTTGACCGTGATTCTGCTTACATTTTTCTAGAGTTGCTTAGATGTATGGCTCATGATCCTATCCTCATTGCTATGGCTATATTTTGTTTAGGGACTTTTGCTTCTTTCATGTACTTTGATGTTTTAAAGTACAAGACAGTAGTTTTTATGATGTAATGGTTTATGTGTATTCCAGACATGTGCTATTTTTGAACCACGATGCTTTATTATAAATGAAATTTAAATTCCGCCGTTGCTATTATATCCATCTTGTAATATTTATGTTTCTGTTTACCTATAACGCTTCACGAAACTTAGTGCATTCTCTTAGTGAGTGACATTAACGGACATAGGGTGTCACATATACAAAGTAAAATGCTATTATCTCCTTCCAACTACTTGCTTTCTGAAGAAAAAACAAAAGCTAATCAAATCTACCAAGAAGCTCACATCATTTAAAATAGAATGATCAAGCAGAAAGCAAGAAATAAATGGAAGGTGGAAGGACATAGAAACACTTCTTTCTACAATGCGGCACTCAAAGCTAAACAAAGCAACAATAATATCTATAGAATAATTGACAAGGGAGGCAATCTTCAAACTAATTCTTTATGTGTTGAAAATGCTTTTATCAATTATTTATCAGATACTCTTGGCAATATTGATAGGTTTGTTCTTGATCTAGATGCAATAGACCCAATGCTTCTTCCTAGGCTTAAACATCAAGATCATTTATTGCTTTGTGCTGAAGTCAAGGATGAAGAAATAATAACAGCTTTCTCAATAATAAATAAGAAAGCTTGTGGTGGTCCCGACGGCTACAATGCTCATTTCTATAAAACTAACTGGACCATCATAGGTAATGATGTTATTAGAGCTGTTAAACATTTTTTCAAGAAGGCTAAAATGTTTGAAGGCTTCAACAATACCAATTTAGCACTTATACCAAAAGTTAAGAACCCTGATAAGGTACAATCTTTTCATCCTATATTTTGTTGTAATGTCATATACAAGGATATCTCTAAAATTTTAGCTAATTGAATGAAAACTGTTTTTCCTTCAATTATTTCAAGTAATCAATCTGTATTTCTTAGCAATAGGAACATTCTCGATAATGTTCTCCTTTCTCATGAATAAATGAATGGTTACAAAAACTCTCAAATTTCACCACGTTCAATATTGAAGCTTGACATACAAAAAGCATTTAAAAACATACAATGGGATGCCATTGTTAGAATTCTAGGTTATATGAATTTTTCAGTACCTTTTATCTCTTGGATTTATGCTTGCTTGTCCTCAGTTAATTAATTACTCTATTGTGCTGAATGGTTCATGTCTTGGTTTTTTTCAAGGGAAAGCAAGGAATAAGACAAGGTTATCCCATCTCTTCATATCTTTTTATTACTGTTATGAAACTATTAACTCAGATGCTCATTAAATTAGTTAGGCAAAATTCTTTTTCACTGCATCCTAAATGTAGAAATCCTCCCATTATATCACTTATGTTCGCTGATGATCTAGTTATTTTTGTAAACCTGATAATCAGACTATAAGTAATATTCATAGTTGTCTTGATAGTTTTTATAAATGCAATGGTCTTAAAATAAATCTTGACAAATCCGAATTGGCTACTGCTGGCATTAGTAATGATCAAATCAGTGTTATTTCTCAAATTTCTAGGTTAAAACATAATTTAAGCACTGTCATACCTTGGTTTACCTCTTGAGACATCTAAAATTTCTACACAGCATTGCCTTCTTCTTTATGAGAGAATCATTAAGAGATTAGATTGTTGGTCTAATAGGTTTCCTAGACAAGCCGGTAGAATCACTATCATCAAATCCATTGTATTCTCCATGCAAGTATATTGGTCGCGCATATTTCTTTTACCCCTGAAACTTACTAATATGATAAGATATGCCATAATGAATTTTTTTGGAAAGGTAATACTACATGTAAGTATTTTGCTCCAACCTCATTTTCTAAGACCGAGAAACCATTGCAGAAAGGCGGTTTGGGTATACTGAACATTGATTTATGGAATAAGGCTGCTCATGCTTCCCACTTGAATAATTTTCTCAACAACAAAAACGGGATTTGGGTACGCTGGTCTGCGAAACATATTGTCAAAGACAAGTGTTTTTGAAGCATGGACATCCCACAAAAATGTAGCTAGACTTGGAGAAGTTTGTTTAAATTAAGGGAAGTACTTCTTTCAATTGTTAAATATAATTTGAATAGTCATAACAGAGTGTTATTTTGGCAGGATCCCTAGATGAATTTTGGAGAAATCTTAAGCAACAAAGTGGGTTTTCTTGAAATACAACAATCTGCTATCAACAGTTTTGAGCTTCTGAATAATTTAAGACGCGATGATGGTATCAATATGCCATCTAATTCAAGCTCCAGAATTAATGGAATTTGGAGTCAAATTCGTGGAAGCTGGAGCAATATTTTTCATGGCACCAATGCCAGTTGGATTAAAGACAAAGATACTTTTAGCATACATAAAATACACAAATTCATGGCGAATGAAGCTGAAATATTGAATTGGAAGTGAAGGAGAAGGGTTTGCAAGAGTGACACTGCGGCTAAAGATGATCTTTTATTATGGAAAGTTATATTGGGTGCTCTTCATACTGAGGACAAGCTTTTTCAAAGAGGTATTAATGTTAATGATCAATGGATTTTTGTCTGCAATTTCCTAAATGTATCGATCATCTTTTCTTCAAATGCTCCGAGATTAAAGATATGTTGGACATTATTCTGATGAAGGCTGGCTTGAGCTTGTCTGCTGCAACTAATGCAACACTTCGCGACAAAATTTCTACTTTGACTGGTAGTAAGAGCAACCGAAAAAGATTGATGAACATGATTTTAAAGAAGTTCTGTAGTTGCATGTGGCGTGAAAGAAATGTTAGAATATTTGATATAGATAAAAAGAAGACATCTGCTATGATGAAGGCTTGGATTACACAAGAGATACAACTTGAATTTTAGCATGCACAGTTTGCTATAGATCCTGGGATCCTCATGCAATTCAATGTTTAGTTTGTTTATGTTTTCTGTCTTTTGTATTTATTTTCATACTTCCTGTGGTTGAAGTATTGTTTTCTCCGTTTTCTTCATTAAGATTAACTTTGTAATGGATTTGTATTTTCTCTCATTACTTCAATAAAAAAGATCGGGGTCCTTCAAACCCCGTCGGTTATGCCAAAAAAAAAAAAAATCATATCTTTGGCGCAAAATCGTACCTACAATTTCTTAATCTTGTCATCAGGGAAAACTCGCTTATCTTTTAAACGATCCTTAAACTTTGTTCCATCATCGTTTGCTAAGGGAAACTCTTTCATTGAAACCTTATACTCAAATTAGATAAAGATTTCTCTTCGACTTAACTTGGAAAATCATCTTTTGCTTTGAATGGGTTAAAGAACAATGTTATATAAGATATCGTTCATGATAAACCCACAATCATACTTTCATTCCAAATGAAATGCTTTTTTTAATTCCGTAAATAGTAAAGGTCTTCATCCACAGAGACTCATCCCTATTATCACCAATTCGATTCACATTCAACTTCAATTCAACTCATAAATTGGAATACTTAACATTGTTTCATACTTTTCAAATCCCAAGATATCTTAAAATTCTCATTTTAATACTTTAGATATGTTTGCAAAACCTTTGGAGAACATTGGTTATATCAAAACGTTTGTATGTCAACGCGTTGCATAAACCTATTGCAAACAGTGTTGCTAAAACAACTTATTTCCATAAAATAACATTTTATCTTTTCAACCTTAGAATATTGAACCCAATTTATTTTTAAACCATTTATTATCACTACAAGAAAAATACCCTATTGCAACTAGCTATTTGCAATAGGCGGTAATTGACAGTTGCAGTAAACAATATTTAGCAACAGACCTATTATACCAGTTGCAATAGATAAGATTTAGCAACATGCCTTCTTTTTCTGTTGCGAAAAGCATATTTTTAGCAACTGCGCTTGCCTTCCTGTTGCAAAAACATACTTTTAGCAACTGTGCTTCCACGACTGTTGCAACAAACATATTATTTGCAACTACGCTTACAAACCAGTTGCGAATAAATGTCTTTAGCAACTGTTTTTGCCACTTGCAATAACTATATTTTTTATACAACCGGTAAAACCAGTTGCGAAAATCATACTAAAAATAAGTATCAACTTTTAATGATTAACTTTTTATAATTAATTTTAAATAGTTACCATTAAATGATTAACTTCTAGTAATTATATAATAATTAAGATTAATATTTAATAATTATTGATTAATAATAAACTTTAAATATTATAAAGTGATATTTATAACTGATAATTAAATAATAATAATTAAAAATTAACAAATAATAATAAATTAATAATAAATAATAATAATTAAATAATATAATTAATTAATAATAAAAAACTAATGGATAATAATTAATAATTAATTTGGAATATGAATATGTTTAAATATTAATTAAATAATTAATAAATTCATAATAAATAAATAAACGGTAACTGGTTAATATTACGGTTAAGGAGTAATTAATATTAGTATGTATTTTAATTACTTAGTATTAAATAAATATAATTGATAATTCATGTTTCTTATTCAAAGTTAGAAAACATCAAAACTTGCGTTTAAGATGCGTTTTACAACCTCTGTTTCAAAGTTAGGAAAACATCTAACACGTTATTAAACAAGGAAGCATGAATGTTACCTACCAGTTAAACGCAGGTTAACCGGTTACATTAAAAAAGAAAAGAGCGGCATCCTAAAATTTCAGATCCCGCTCTTATTTCAGTTTCACCGACTACCTCTTCGTTACTAATCCTAAATTTGAAACCCTAATTCCCAATCGCTGTCATACCCACTCCTCAATGTCCGATCCGACTCAATTTCCACCAATTTCAAAGTAAGTATTCGTTCATATTTCACTCCTGTCCAAGCTCGGTCCGAATCAGTCCGGTTCTGTTCTCTGTCTCTATGGCAAGCTCCACTAACAAGAAGGGGTTGACTTTGTTTCAAAGCGAAGAAGAATTGGCGATCTTTGTAGCTAAGTTTACCTCTGAACTTTCTAGTAAGTTTCACTAGTGGAGGGAGCTTTTACTGTCGTTATCTCCGGCGGATCTGTAGTCAAAGCGCTCAGGAAGTCGACAGTTAACTCTAACAAATGGAGTAAATGGCATGTGTTTTGGGTTGATGAGAGAGTCGTTGCAAAAGATCATGCTGATAGCAATTAGAAACTGGCATATGATGGGTTCCTATCTAAGGTATGAAAATATTATGCCTTAACTACATTACGTTGGCTGGGATCCACAAATTGGTGACCATTTTATTGTTTACGATTCCTTTTTTAATTGATTAGTTTTAGCAAAATAACCAATAACAGATATGCTTACTTACATCTGCTTTAACTTGTCAATGAATGCTTAATACAATCAATTGTATACTTCCTCTACATAAATAGAGTTTCTGTAATATTATTAACTACTACCTGGCTATTCTGTTTAGATATATCAGCTTTCTTCTTTCAATATTAGTGTTTACCTTTATTACCTGTCACATTAGCTTGGGTAGTACAAATATCATACACGCTACAGAGATAACTTTGGTTTCAAGTAGTAAAATAATTGTTTCTTATGTCTCTTGTACCGAGTCTTCTTTGATGGTGAGTCTGCCACAGTTTTGTCATTCAAATTGTAAACACTAAAAAAAATTATGTTAGTGTACACATTTCCTTTACAATTTTTTTGTTTGGCCACAAAAATGGCAGCAATTACATGTTTATAAGTGACAGTGTATTGCTAACTCAGTTCGGTAGTAAATACCATTCATCAAATTATTTGCTTCCAGAATGGAACATTAAGCTGAGAAAAAAAACATACAAGAGTAGAAGGAAAAGATGTTCAAATTTTATTGAATAAGAAATTGGCAGTGTTGTAAACATGATTTGATATGTTCATGAATTATATTCTTTCAAATTACACGAGAGGTCGATTAAGTTGTCTACCCAAAAGCAGAAGTAGAAGTTTTAAAACAAGTACAGCTGTACCAATTTGCAGCAGAGGTCGATGGTCAGTACCTATCCACAGGAATACACAGTAGTATTCATATTGAGTTTTGATCTTATTTGGGTACATATTTAAGCTTCAATATTGCTTGTGCATCCGAAGCAGTGTCTGAATAATTTTTATGGTACTGATGTGCTAGCTCTTATTTAGGTACATATTCATCTTTTGTTAGCTTCAAAAACTCTGAAACAGAGGTCTTGATTATTTTTGACCCTATAGACAATTAAGTGATAGTATGATATGAGTGTTAGTGGCCCTTATTTTTTTAGATTTTTAGGTAATGGAAATTTATGAAAACTTGGGATCTGGTACTAAAAATGAGTTCATTTTATTTGATACCTGTTGGACTGTGCTATTATGGATGAAGGACTGGATCTTAAGAGTCAGCAACACATTAGATGGGGGCGGGAATAATGTATGATTTACTTGACTTTATAAAATCACAAACTTTTGTGATACATTATACTGTAAATTACTCACAAGCAGAGAAACTTATCCAAATTATGGTCCACAAAAATTGTAATTCTTTTGTCAGCTATCTATCTTTTATTTTACAATTCTGGCATGCATGTGGTGAAGGTTAATTTGTACAATACTTTGACAATAAGTTTGTCAGCTTTCACACTTGTTAATAATGTGTATCCAAAGTTCACAGCTACAACTATATCTTTTGGCATGCACACGTGGGCCACATGTACTATGCACTTTGCTTTTGCTCCATACTCAAATTGTTTTGTGCATCTCTTCTTTCTCCAGCTACAACTATTTTTCAAGATGTTTAATTGATGTGGGCTTATTTTTATGTGACATTTATATTGAGTATCAAACAAGATGATGT
The DNA here is from genome assembly GCA_030737875.1 of Allium sativum. NCBI lineage: Eukaryota > Viridiplantae > Streptophyta > Magnoliopsida > Asparagales > Amaryllidaceae > Allium > Allium sativum. Next base: position 297,931,856 of record CM060926.1, read on the forward strand.
GAGCTGGAAGAGATTAAGGGTTTGACAAAGTGGGTTCCTCCACTAGTAAAAATGACAAGCAGCTACGTGCGGGAGAATATCAATGTTTCAAGGAAAAGGATGGATGTTGCTTCCTTAGACATGCTTCAGTTTCACTGGTGGGATTATTCTAATTCTGGATATCTTGACGCTTTGAAACATCTTGCTGATTTGAAAGAAGAAGGTAAAATCAAGACTCTTGCTTTAACAAATTTTTATACAGAACATTTACATATTATTCTCGGAAATGGGATTCCCATTGTTAGCAATCAGGTGCAGCATTCTGTCATTGACATGCGTCCTCAACAAAAGATGGCTGAACTTTTCAGCTTACCGGAGTGAAGCTTATAACGTATGGAACAGTGATGGGAGGCCTCTTATCTGAAAAGTTTCTTGATACCAATTTATCCATTCCGTTCGCTGGTCCTTCACTGAATACTCCATCTTTGCAAAAATATAAAAGGATGGTTGATGCTTGGGGAAGTTGGAAGGATTTCCAGGTCGTGCTTGAAACTCTCAAAAGGGTTGCTTCAAAACACATGGTTTCAATTCTGACTGTTGCTGTTAGATATATTCTAAATCAACCATCAGCGGCTAGGTCCATGGTTGGTGTTAGACTTGGTTTAGCAGAACATATCAAAGACACAACAGCTGTTTTTACCCTCGATTTAGACGAAAGTGATATGGAAAGCATCACAGATGCAACAAAGAAAGGAAGAAATCTAATGAAAATTATTGGTGATTGCAGCGATGAATATAGAAGAGCATAAATGGTAAATTTTCTAATATTTATAATATGTGTTTGCTGGTGCCTAATGTAGCATCTTTCTCAAACTGCATTTGGTACACATATAGTTTCTAAGAGGTCTCCAATGCGTTAAGTTTCCATATCAAGATCTGTGCAGTAGATTTGTTCTTACTACATTTGATACATGTATAACCAACCACATTGTCGTTTTTATAATTTACTTTTCTTAGTTATAATTTTTTTGATTTAAAAAAAAAACAAGATGATGTGCTGCGGTGGAGGAGAAGAGGATATATATAGTCAGCCTATTAACCAAGCATCTCCGCCTCCTAATCGAGCTCCTGGTAAAAATATAAATACATATATAAGGCTTACAGTTACAGTGTTTCATACATGTGGTGTTGAAGTTTCCTTATGTAATTTATTTATCTCTAGTCACAATAAGTGCCACATTGCAGGTTTCTAAAATGTAAGTTTTTTTTTAAACGGTAATTTAGTGGTCATCATCACATGGGTATACAGTAACAAAATCATATAAGAATGGGCATGGTTAGGCCATAGAGTGTTTCATGTTAAGTATGTCCGGTTTTTGCTTACCTTTGGAATCCAATACCATGTTATATGGTTGATGAGTCATTTTATATATTTTAGTATAGCGACTTGTGGAGATTAGCACGGTTCCAGATGCTGCCAATGCAGCAACACAAGCTACTAAGGAGGAGCATGATTCTTGATTAGTGTACGCAGGATTATAGCTTGCTTTACCATCCATCACAACAAAAAATTTGTCAGGTTTGCATCTTTGTTCGAATACTGAGGCATGTTTAATTACCTGGCCATGATTCAAAGCAACAACTGTTAAGTACCATGATGTTCATGATCGACAGCAAACTTGGAGCATGAACTGCATATTTGTTCTAGTGAACTGATGATATTTGTTCTCTTGTTATAGTATATGTATGATATAGTAGAAATATAATTAGAAAATACTTTATTCGAAAAAAAGTGTTGTATGAGAGAAGAAATTGTTATATATGAATGATGTATGAAAATTGTAGAAATTTTTGTTGTAATTGTTTGTACTGTTAAAATATAATTTTTATTTGTTTATTTCATTTTGTGATATACACTATTATTAAAACGAATACATTTAATATGTAATATCTATAAGCTATATTTTTTTTATAGGTTTATGGATCTATTGCAACAGGCATATACTGTTGCAAAATGATCTGTTGAAACAGCAAAAGCCTGTTGCAAAAAAGTAAACTGCAACATCTTATTGCAACGGGCAGAAAATGTTGCTGACTTTTGGCAACTTCGGCTATACCAACAGGCGCAGGCCTGTTGCAATAGGTCTACTGCAACAGATATCGCCTGTTGCGAAAAGTGTTTTTTGTTGTAGTGTATGATTTATCATAATTTACTCTATTTTCAATAATTTAAAAATAGCTTATTTTATAAAATCCAATTTCAAGTCCCAAACTGCACTGGTGTGATTTTTATTCAAATTTTATTTGGACATATATCAAGATATATCTGTTGGATTATAAAACTCTCTTTTGCATTTAAAAACTCTTTTCACTTTGAACAAAATGTTTTTCATTTTGGGAAAATCCGATGGTTGGATCTCCCAGTACATCAATTTGAAATCAACGGTCGAAATTTGCGAACTACTAATGCACGACTAGTCCTATTCAGACAAAACTTCGAGTTGTACGTAAAATCAAGTCGAATTGCCTTCAAAATAGTTTATTAATTATACAAAATATACATAATAACTTTTGGAAACTATATGTCCAATATTTAACTTTAAATTCAAATACCCCATTATTTAAATATTATAACATTATTTAAATCACTAAAATAATATTATTTTTTAAACTATATCTTTTGAAATCTAAACCTTACTGAAGTCAAATTAAATAATATATAAGACTATCGGAACAATAAAATTGATATTTGGACTTCGTTTGTATAACAAAACAAATTTCACTTTCTTTATTAAATTGAAATCGATTTATTTTCAATTTTAAAACTTTAACTTGCAATAACTTGACTTTAACTTTGTCAAATCAATTTCTTTCTTTTACAACAATTTATCGTAATGACTTAATTTCATCTTTATAAAGAGCCGGATATCAAATTCGAACTTTTATTTTCACTTATTATCTAATTAAGGAAATATCCAATAAATCACTTTATTAAATGAAGACTTAACCTCATTTACCCAATAATCCTATTTTTTGGGTATAATTAATCATGTTAACACATACAATGATCATAACATCCAATAACATTGAAATAAGATGTCATTAACTTAACGAGTAAATACCAAATAACCATTTATTATTCAATATAATATCCGATAACCATTTTAGGTCCAGTATCAACAAAATCCACATCCAATAACCACATAATCAATATAGGGTGTCATTAACTTAAGGGATCCACTCATTAACACTTAAATATCGCATTTTACTTCACTAACTTAAGTGTTCACATAATTAACACTAAAGGATCGCATTTTCACTTCATTTAACTTAACAGTTCACATCACTAACACTTAAAAATCACAGTTTTCCTTACTAACTCTTAGTTATCAAATAAAACCAACCCAATATCATCCCATACGCCACATAACATTCGATAACAACCCAATATCATATCCATTCATTGTTAATCAAACCCAAGCATGTATATTAGCTACTATACACTAACTTAGCCCTTAAGAATGTGGTTTTCTCACGGAGGGATCCACTCCTTCGTTTTATAAGGCTAAACATCTTAGCTTTCTCATTTCAAAGTGATTTTGATTGCTTTCAATCTTCAAGCGGACGGTACTTCGGCGTCACGAACTATTTGTCACCCGAGATTTCAACAAAAACTTTTCTATGCTTACGAACTCTCAACTAAAATTAAAAAGGAGGTATCTTATGTTTAAATAGTTCAAAAGTTGTATTTTTATGTTGTATATGTTTAGATTTTGGGAGGAAAGAGGTGTGAGTGGTTAAAAGGGGGAAGGTAGGATTTTTTTTATGGGGAAGGTAAAATGGGCTTGGCCTAGGGGAGGAGGGAAACCTTTAAAGAGGTAGGGAGAGGCCTTATGCATAGGTAAGAGGAGGTAGAGGAGAATTTTTGGAAGTTTTTTGTTGGTGTTTTAAGTGGAGGAAGGGGGAAGTCACAACCAAACTTAGGATGGGAGGGGAGAGTTTTAACAGAAGCTTTGAAGGAAAAGAACAAAAAGAAAAACTGAAAGGAAGGAAGAAGGAGATGTTGTTTTAAGGAAGTGGAGAATGAATGAGAGGAAGACAACACAAAAGTAGTAACCTTGTAAAGGAAAACAACTCAAAAGGAAGTAATTATTAAAGAGAAAGAGAGAGGAAGTGAGGTGTAAAGAGAAGAGAAGGAGGTGGAAGAAAGTGACACCTCAAAAGTATGCACATGGAATTGTTTTTATTTAATTAGCTTAGGAATTGTTTTAGTTTACTTAATAATGACTTAAGTAATTAATTTAAATACAAATGTCACAAATTAAAATAATTTGCTGCTTAATATATCAAATTTCAATACCGACAAATATTTTCAAAGCTAAATATTTTGTTAATCCGATATTTTAATTAAATTGAAATTCAAGTGGTATATTTTCTAATTAAATTGAAATTCAAATGGTATATTTTCTAATTAAATTGAAAAGAATGATATCAAAGAAAATGAGTTTTCCTAACGAGTAAGGTAAAATTAGATATCCACTTCTTGACTTTTACCACCCTTCTCTAAACCCTCGAAAACTCCTTCAAATCTTGGGTTATCTTTACTACAAAACTCTTACCTTTTAACTATTTATCCATTAAAATGAAGTCTACTGTAGTACCTCTCAGACCTTGAATGTACAACACCTTTAACTTTAAAGTTTCAAAGTCAACCACCACCGCTTCCTATTTGGGTTTCAGTTTTAACTCCTCAATCATTTTGATTGATATAAAACTATGTGAGACACCAGTATCAAATAATGATTTAACTGGAATATTCTAAATAGAAAGTTGACCTTCAAGAACTTCTTTTCCCCTCACGTCCGACATGGTTGACGGTATATCCTGTATGGAATAAACATGTGTTACCTCTGTCTTTTTCATTAATGGACAGTTCTTGATGATGTAGTCTGGCTTATGATAGTTGTAACTTTTTTTTAGTATCTTGAGCTTTCTCCTTGGTCTCTTGATCGTTCCTCCTCAGCCTCTTTGGATTTAGATACTTGGTTGCCAAATGTCGTTTCTTGACAATTAAAGCAAGTTTGGTCTCTCAACGATTCTTCTTTGGATTTCCTCTTTTTGTTTGGTGTAACAACCCGTAGAATTTACAATAGATAAAATAAATGACTTTTCGAACATCGAATCGATATATTGGTTTTATCCCCGAAAAGGTGAATTTTTGTAAACAATTGAATTATGACTCGGGACCACTTCCATTGGTCCCGGAACATCGTTTACAATCTTTTTGAGTATAAACATCGATATATTTCAAATTCGGGATAATTGGAGTTGTTTTGAGAGACTAAAGTGCAAATTTGTGCACCCAAACCTATTTGGACATCACAAGTAGGCACCCAACCACCTCCCTCTCTCATTACTTCTTCATTTACTCTCCCTCTTTAATTCCTAAGCTTAGAGGATTGGAAATTAAAAACCTAAGACCTAGGATTGCATAAAAATCCAATCTTTGTTTGGGTTTCTTCATCTTCTAGCTTAGGTAAGCTGATTTCTATCTTCTCCATCACCTCCTCTATGCCATATGAGAATATCTATGTTGCTTATACATAGGTTTATTGGGTTTCATATGTGTAGGGTGGCCTTGTTGATTCTTGTGAGGAGATAGTATCTTCAGCTTGGATTCCTTCTTGTTGATTGCTTCATTAACACCAAGGTGAGTTCTTTGTGAACTCACATCAATGCCACAAGCCTTAGGCTTGTACAAGTGTAATAATAGGATACTTATGATGTTCTTGTTTGCTTGAATTAGTTTGGTTCACGATTGATTTTTGTGTATATGTTGATTTCAAGTTTATTGTTGAAAATGAGTTTAAAAATCTTCATGATCATACACATTGAATTGCACTCGTCTCCGGCTTGAATGGGGTGTGTACATGCACCGAAAAAGATTGAGAAAAGGCCGGAGAGGAGTGACGAGGAGGAATGGTCGCGACGGGGGACAAATCCCCCGTCACTGGTGCCTGGACATCGTGCCCAGGCAAAACCGGTCGACCGGCCCAAGAGGACCGGTCGACAGGTACGTTCTGTGCCTGGGCATATGCCCAAGCACAGAGGCCAGTCGAAAGGGCCTGGGGGCCGGTCGACCGGTCAAGTTTTTGACTCGAACCGGTCGACCGACCTCCCAAGGGGCTGTCGACCGGTGACAAAACTGGGCGTTGCCCAGGCCTGTTTCCCCCCTCTTTTTGCTGTTTTGGCCACGCATCGAGGCGCGCGCCTCCGTGTTCTTCGTACCTCCTTCTCGACACTCCCCCGTGCGTATTCCGGCAATCTCGAGTCCGCTCGGATCGTCGTAGTCGCGCCGTCTCGCTTGGTTTTCACATCGTTTTAAAACCACGAAATGTGAATTTATGTTTTTATGATTCCCTTGTGTTCAATTCGCTACGGCGACATTTTCTTTATGAATACTGAACCACAACGGGTTGCGGAGTTGTGTATTGTCAATGAGCATCGAATCAACGTTTAATCAGCTTTAATTACAAACCCTTTTAAAAATAAATTCGGTTTCTAAATCTGGTTCGGATTATATTGATTTATATACGACTCCTTATCCTAACGACCGGACGAGAAATTTAGTTTATTCACCTTAATAAAACTGAGGACTATGACCCCTTATACGTTTATTTCGGTGAATAACTACCGGACTCATTCGTTCGAACCTATGTGGTAATTTTCTCTGTTTTTGAATAGAAATCAATTACGGGTTCGTAAATATTCGAGAATGGCATGTGGTTATGGGACATGTTGCCATTCCCTTATAATTACTAGCTCGGAGTGATTTCTATTCACCATGATCGTTAATATCCGCCTCCCGGCATAGTTGTTTGGTCCGCAATCGTCTATGGGACTTTACGATTGGGACCTTCATCTATGGGACTTCGGTCCAACCTTCTACGATTTTCTATGAACTATGTTTTCCTCTACCGGGGTCACGACCTGGATTCTTAGGGAGCTCTGGCTCAAACAAATGGGTTAGCCACCTAGAGATCGTATCTCATCTTCTATGAACCTGCATGCCCTTTTTATGATGTTTTCTATGACTTTCTATGATTACTTTGATGCGATGTGTGTCAATTTGATTTATGTTTGACATTTATTTGTCAACTCTTATTGTTATATGTTCTTTGCTTGTCATGAGATTAACTGAGATTTCATATATGTTGACATCATGCATTTCATAATATTTATGAATCATCCTGTTTATTCTTTTCATGTCATTTACGTTGCGTCTCTTCATATTGTCTCATGTTATGGATAAGAATAGTTTGACTGATCCGTTTATTGATTATTTCTTGAATAATACTCGGGTCAGACCCAAGTGTTGCAGGTGCTTAGATGACATTCCTGCTGGGACCTTATGATGACTCTTAGCTTAATTGCTTTAGAGTTGCAGCCTTTTGGATATATGTAGTTGATTACTTTTATGACATGTATCATTATTAGTATGGGATTTGGTACATGTACTTATTATTTTGGAGTTAGAGTGTCGTGCATGACCTCTAATTGATGTAAACGCTTATAATGTTATATTCATATCAGTCTATTTTCTTATGATGTGAATATCTGTGACTATCTGTGTTATATTATTCTGTACATGTTCTGAGGCTATTATGCCGTTGTGTAGATGCCCTTCGCCTGGAACGGTCATGTCGAAAAATTTTGTTACGGCCGTGCCATTCGACGTTACTTTCCAAGCAAGAGTAAATATATTAACGGTCGCTCCTAACAAACCTTATTCTCCGCTGTGGCCGACGACATTTCACACGAAATGAACTTGACTATGGCGGGTATAGTGGCGGGGCGTTACAGTTGGTCTCAGAGCCAATCTTCAAAACAATATAGAATTTTGTAGCAAGGGTCATGTCTCGGACATCTGTTAGGAGTTTGAGGCTAAGGAGTAGATCGAGTCATAGTTGCTTATCTATCCTAGAATGGAGTTATGATCCTTAATTTTTAAGTAACATTTTCCCTTTCTTTCTTTCTTAAAGAAGGGAAAAGGCTGAACGTCCTTGTCGATATCCTGCTAGGGCAAATGTTAGGCTCGCAGCCCCTCCTCCTGTAGTTCCACCGCCTATAGTTCCACCTCCGGTGATTGGAGCGGTCATAATTACCACTCAACAACTTCTTGATCTTACTGCGAATGCCCACGCGGCAGGCGCTCCCCGACCTACTATGCATCCCAAATCTGGGTTTGCGACCTTATGTAGTGATTTCGCAAAGCTTGGTGGAAAGCCATTTAAAGGCTCTGAAAGTGTAATCGAATCCAGAATTGGCTCAGAACATGTGAGCGCATCTTTTCTCGCATGGAACTCAATGATTTACATAAGGTGCAAGTTATTTCTAGCGTGCTCGAAGAGCGAGCGCTGAACTGGTACGAATTGCTCACTATTGATACTCCCGAAGCGAACCTTAATTGGAACTTGTTTAAGGAAAGGTTCAAAACAAAATTCATACCAGACGGAGAGAGAATAGCACTATCACGTCGCTTCCAAGACCTTGTTCAAGGCACATCTACTGTGGCAGAGTATGCCGCCTCCCTTGACTCGTTATCCAAGTATGGACTCGAGTATATTAACACCCCAAAGAAGAAGAATTTGCGCTTTATTCATGGACTCAAGAAATTCCTTGAGGAACCATTGACTCTTAAACTATCCAAAACATTTGACGAATTAGTTAATATCGCGCTACAACTTGAGGTGATTTAGAAACGCCCTAATGACGATGAAGCTGGGGGTTCTCAAAATAAGGGAAACACTAGCAACAAGGGAGGACCCGGGAAGAAGCCTTGGTTTCAACTCAATATGAAGGCAAGACAAGTGACTTCGGAGGCTGGAACCTCTAAATTCCGCAACGGCGAATGCTACAATTACGGAGAGAAGGGCCATATAGCCTCTGCTTGCACCAAGCCTCTTATTTGCTGCTATTGCAAGAAACAAGGCCATATGATAAACACATGTCCCACTCGTCCTCCTAAAAAGAGTGGAAAGCTCAATGTCATACAAGCTCCTCCTAATGCTTCCTCGGGCCAAGGTACATTAAATTCTATTCTAGATGGCACAATTGATTTTCATGGACACCCTACACGAGTTCTGTTTGATACAGGCGCATCTCATTCTTTTATTTCACAAGAACTTGTGCATGCTAATTCCTTGAATATTGTTTATTTGATGACTTCTTTACTGGTTTGTAATCCCATAAGGGGATCAACTACTCTTAGTTTATTATGCTGCGATGTTGAAATTATTTTGAATGGTTATCCATTCCTAGCGGACTTACATGTTATGCGCTACTTGGGTTTTGGGGTTATTCCGGGAATGGATTGGCTTCTCCGTTATGAAGCCCACATATTATGCCCAGAACGGACAATTTATCTTCGACATCTCCAACCCAAAGCCCGTGTAAAACTAGTGCTTCCAAGTCCTGACGCAGGACTCATGGCATCGTTATTTATTCCTAATTCGATGGATGTGGATAACGATGGTGAGGAGGATGTAATATCTCGAATCGCAGTTGTCCAAGGATTCCCGAATGTGTTTGAGCCCGTGTTTGGTCTCCCTCCCAATCGAGCTATTGAATTACGGATTAATATAATTCCCGGATCTCTCCCGGTCACGCGTCCAGTGTATCGATTATCTAACAGGAAAAATGAAGAAATGCGCAAGCATCTATCCGAATTGGAGAGGAAACAATTTATTCGCTCAAGTTCCTCGCCATGGGGAGCTTCAGCAATCTTTGTGAAAAAGTCGGATGGAACCCTTAGGCTTTGCGTGGATTACCACAAGCTTAATGACCTCACCATCAAAAATAGATATCCTCTTCCGCGCATAGACGACCTTTTTGATCAACTTAGCGGTGCTAAAGTCTTCTCCTAATTGGATTTAGCTACCGGATTTCACCAATTGCGCATCACGGAGGATAGCATTCCATTGACTTCCTTTCGAACCTGATTTGGTTCTTATGAATGGCTAGTAATTCCGTTTGGATTAACAAATGCCCTGGCTTATTTTGTTGATCTCATGAACCGCGTTTTTAGGGATTTTCTTGATCGGCTCGTACTTGTATTTATTGATGACATCCTCGTTTATTCTAAAACCGAGGAAGAACATGAGAACCACCTTCGTACCGTTTTGGAAACACTCAGAAGTCACTAATTAAAAGCTAAGTTTTCCAAGTGCAACTTTTGGAGAGCAAGCGTGAGATTTCTGGGGCATATTATTTCTGAATCCGGAATTTCCGTCGATCCATCTAAGATTGAAGTCATTCAAAATTGGAAGAGACCGGAGAGTGTGATGGAGATTCGTAGCTTCCTTGGATTGGAGGGCTATTACCGTCGGTTCATTAAAGATTTTTCTAAAATCGCCGTCCCACTCACTCATTTGACAAGGAAGTAAAATACACTTGGTCGGACAAGTGTGAAGGAGCATTCCAAAGGCTTAAAGAACTTCTTTCTAATGCTCCCATTCTTGTTATTCCCGAGGGAAATCAAGATCATGTTGTTTATACCGACGCTAGCCACGTTGGATTAGGTGCCATTCTCATGCAACGAGAACGCGTAATTGCCTACGCTTCTAGGCAATTAAAACCGATCGAGAATCGCTATGCAACTCATGATTTAGAGCTTGTCGCGGTTGTCTTCACTCTCAGAATTTGGGGCCATTATCTTTTAAGGGAGAAATTTGTGCTTTATACGGATCATAAGTCGCTCAAATATTTATTTTCTCAAAAGGAACTCGATCTATGACAACAACGGTGGATGGAGTTTCTTGCTTCTTATGATCTAGATATTCTTTACACACCAGGTAAATGAAATTGCGTCGCCGATGCCCTTAGTCAGAAGCAACATGCGGTCTATTCTTTGTTGTCATCGGAGAGGAAGGATCTTGAATTGTTATCTTCGGGCGAGATCCGGAGTAGTTATTCCAACCCGGGTTCCACTCCCATAGTATGTAGCCTCATGGCTCATCCATCCCTTTTTGACCGCATCTATGAAGCACAAAGGCAAGATCCCGAATTGGCCCGCATCAGTCATGATCTTAGAAATGAATCTTATGTTGAAAGAAATGGTGATTATAGCCTCAATTCAAGAGGAGCCGTTCAAAAGTTTGGAAGGCTTATCGTTCCAAAACAAGATGATTTGCGCAAAACCGTTTTGGAGGATTCCCATCATTCTAAATTTTCTATCCATCCCGGGAGTAGAAAAATGTATGCGGACATGAAGCGACTCAATTATTGGGAGGGTATGAAACGAGAGGTTGCTAACTTTGTTAGTAATTGCACAACTTAACAACTTCTGAAAGCCGAACATCAAAGGCCCGACGGGTTGTTGCGACCACTAGAAATTCCCGTATGGAAGTGGGAGAATATCTCCATGGATTTTATCGATGGATTACCCCGTTCTCGTCAAGGCCATGATAGTATATGGGTAATTGTGGATCGCCTCACCAAATCCGCACACTTTTTACCTGTCCAATCTAATCGCACCGCTCCAATTTTAGCTAAGCTTTATGTTAAGGAGATCGTCCGACTACATGGAATTCCTCTTTCCATTGTAAGCGACCGTGATCCATTGTTTACTAACGGATTTTGGAGGAGTCTCCAAGGAGCTTTGGAAACAAGGCTTGACCTTAGTACCGCCTATCATCCGCAAACCGATGGGCAAACGGAGCGAGTAAATCAAATTCTTGAGGATCTCCTCCGGGCTTGCATTCTTGAATTTGGAGGAAGTTGGGAAGACCACATTCCCCTTGTGGAATTCTCATACAATAATAGTTATCAATCGAGTATTGGCATGGTACCTTTTGAAGCCCTTTATGGAAGGCCGTGCTGATCTCCTTCTTGTTGGCTCGAAACCGGAGTGAAGTTGATTACAGGCCCTGATCTTGTTCAAGATGCCACGGATAAAATTGAACTTATACGACGCCGTATGAAAGAAGCTCAGAGTAGGCAAAAATCTTATGTCGATAGCAAGAAAAGAAAGTTAGAGTTTTCCGTGGGGGACTTGGTTTTTATTCGTGTATCACCCATAAAGGGTGCTATGCGATTTAGCAAATCAGCAAAATTAGCGCCAAGGTTTGTTGGCCCATTTCCCATCATCGAGTGCGTTGGGGTTGTTTCATATCGCATGAAGCTACCGGATCGATTTTCTTCCATTCATAACGTGTTCCATGTTTCTCAACTACAGAGGAAATTGGGGAAATAGCATATTGCTATCGAGCCTCATGTTCTTGAAGAAATAGAGATTTCGCCGAACCTTACCTATGAGCAACAACCTCTTCGAAATGTTGCCACGGAAGTAAAACGTCTCCGCAATAAAGAAATTCCCCTTGTGAAAGTCCAATGGTCCGCTAATCCGAATGATTGCTCTTGGGAAACTATGGAGTCCATGAAGCACTTTCATCCGGACCTATTCTCATAAGGTAAAATTTTCTTTATGGTCTTGTTTGGGATTTGAAGTTTTAGCGGTTGTTACTCTTGTAGTTTATTCTGAATAATTGCGAGGACGCAATTTCTTTACGGAGGGAAGTCTGTAACAACCCATATAATTTACAATAAATAGATTAAATGAATTTTCGAACCTCGAATCGATATATTGGTTTTATCCCCGAAAAGGTGAATTTTTGTAAACAATTGAATTATGACTCGGGACCACTTCCATTGGTCCCGGAACGTCGTTTACAATCTTTTTGAGTATAAACATCGATATATTTCGAATTCGGGATAATTGGAGTTGTTTGAAGGGGCTAGAGTGCAAATTTGTGCACCGAACCTATCTGGATAGCACAAATAGGCACCCAACCACCTCCCTCTCTCATTACTTCTTCATTTACTCTCCCTCTTTAATTCCTAAGCTTATAGAATGGGAAATTAAAATCTTAAGCCCTAGGATTGCATAAAAATCCAATCTTTGTTGGGTTTCTTCATCTTCTAGCTTAGGTAAGCTGATTTCTATCTTCTCCATCACCTCCTCTATGCCATATGAGAATATCTATGTTGCTTATACATAGGTTTATTGGGTTTCATATGTGTAGGGTGGCCTTTTTGATTCTTGTGAGGAGATAGTATCTTCAGCTTGGATTCCTTCTTGTTGATTGCTTCATTAACACCAAGGTGAGTTATTTGTGAACTCACATCAATGCCACAAGACTTAGGCTTGTACAAGTTTAATCATAGGATACTTATGATGTTCTTGTTTGCTTGAATTAGTTTGGTTCACAATTGATTTTTGTGTATATGTTGATTTCAAGTTTTTTGCTGAAAATGAGTTTAAAAATCTTCCTGGTCATATGCATTGAATTGCACTCGTCTCCGGCTTGAATGGGGTGTGCACATGCACCAAAAAAGATCGAGAAAAGGCCGGAGAGGAGTGACGAGGAGGAATGGTCACGACGGGGGACAAATCCTCCGTCATTGTTGCTTGGGCATCGTGTCCAGGCGAAACCGGTCGACCAACCCAAGAGGACCGATCGACAGGTACGTTCTGTGCCTGGGCATATGCCCAGGCACAGAGGCCGGTTGACAGGCCCTGGGGCCTGGTCGACCGGTCAAGTCTTTGACTCGAACCGGTCGACCGGTCCCCTAAGGGGCTGTCAACCGGTGACAGACCTGGGCATTGCCCAGGCCTGTCCCCCCCCCACTTTTTGCTGTTTTGGCCGCGCATCAAGGCGCGCGCCTCCGTGTTCTTCGTACCTCCTTCTCGACACTCCCCCGTGCATATTCCGGCAATCTCGAGGTTGCTCGGATCGTCGTAGTTGCACCGTCTTGCTTGGTTTTCACATCGTTTTAAAACCATGAAATGTGAATTTATGTTTTTATGATTCCCTTGTGTTCAATTCGCTACGGCGATATTTTCTTTATGAATACTGAACCACAGCGGGTTGCGGAGTTGTGTATTGTCAATGAGCATCGAATCAACGTTTAATCAGCTTTAATTACAAAACCTTTTAAAAATAAATTCGGCTTCTAAATCTGGTTCGGATTATATTGATTTATATACGACTTCTTATCCTAATGACTGGATAAGAAATTTAGTTTATTCACCTTAATAAAACTGAGGACTATGACCCCTTATACGTTTATTTCGGCGAATAACTACCAGACTCATTCGTTCAAACCTATGTGGTAATTTTCTCTGTTTTGAATAGAAATCAATTACAGGTTCGGAAATATTCGAGAATGGCATGTGGTTATGGGACATGTTGCCATTCCCTTATAATTACTAGCTCAGAGTGATTTCTATTCACCAGGATCGTTAATATCCGCTTCCCGGCATAGTTGTTTGGTCCGCAATCGTCTATGGGACTTTACGATTGGGACCTTCATCTATGGGACTTCGGTCCAACCTTCTACGATTTTCTATGAACTATGTTTATCTTCTATGAACCTGCAGGCCCTTTTTATGATGTTTTCTATGACTTTCTTGATTACTTTGATGCGATGTGCGTCAATTTGATTTATGTTTGACATTTATTTGTCAACTCTTATTGTTATATGTTCTTTGCTTGTCATGAGACTAACTGAGATTTCATATATGTTGACATCATGCATTTCATAATATTTATGAATCATCCTGTTTATTCTTTTCATGTCATTTATGTTACATCTCTTGATATTGTCTCATGTTATGGATAAGAATGGTTTGACTGATTCGTTTATTGTTTATTTCTTGAATAATACTCGGGTCAGACCCAAGTGTTGCAGGTGCTTAGGTGACATTCCTGTTGGGACCTTATGATGACTCTTAGCTTAACTGCTTTAGAGTTGCAGCCTTTTGGATGTATGTAGTTGATTACTTTTATGACATGTATCATTATTAGTATGGGATTTGGTACATGTACTTATTATATTTTGGAGTTAGAGTGTCGTGCATGACCTCTAATTGATGTAAACGCTTATGGTGTTATATTCATATCAGTCTATTTGCTTATGATGTGAATATCTGTGACTATCTGTGTTATATTATTTTGTACGTGTTCTGAGGCTATTATGCCGTTGTGTAGATGCCCTTCGCCTGGAGCGGTCATGTCGAAAAATTTTGGTGCGGCCGTGCCATTCGACTTTACTTTCCAAGCAAGAGTAAATATATTAACGGTCGCTCCTAACAAACCTTATTCACCACTGTGGCTGATGGCATTTCACATGTAATGAACTTGACTATGGCGGGTATAGAGGCGGGGCGTTACATTTGGTTTAGACTTCTTGTCTCCAATTTTTTTCTTCTTCCATGAATTTTCCTTCATGTTATCTTTATCCTCCAAGGCATCTGTTAGTCTAGATATTCAAAACGATACGCCATATCAATCATTTCGACAAATAATTCTTTCATATGAGTTGTCATTCTGTTTCGGTACTTCCTTTGCAGCCCATGAATAAACATTTAATTTTTCCTGATCGGGTCATGTATCAGTTCTGGTCCAAAACGAGAAAGTCCATTGAACTTATTCAAATATTCTTGAATAGTCATATCTCCTTGCTTCAAGTTGGCAAATTCATAGTATAAGCGAGCTATTTCTTCTTTCAAAGACATTCTTAAAGCGTTCCCAAGAGAAAATCTCTCCGGGTTCTTCTAATGTAACTGTCTCCCACTAAACTAAGGTTTCATCCTTTAATAAACATGCTGCCAAATATCACCTCTGTTCATCATTAAGCTTCAATCCTTGAAAATTCTCACATGTACACAGCCATGCATGGGCCTCAATAACTAATTCTTTTCCAAGGAATTATTGTCCTTTGAGTGTAATGACCCGAAAATTCCCACCTTTTGAATCGATCGTAAACCACACAAGTCCGACCCAAAATGACAGAAATCCTCGGAACATTAATTTTGAACATACAACACGTTAGACAAAAACAAAAGAATATCTGATTATTATTATAATAATTTACATCAGAGTACAAAAATATCAGTACATCGCAAATATCCAAAAACAGAAAATACAATACAACACAATACAGTACAGAGCGGAAACATAACTACATTTAGTGGAAGAATATCAAATGCTCTAGAAACAGCTTTAAGCTTCAAAACAGAATCCTTCTCTATATATTTGCAAAACAAACTACCGGGTGCTAGAGTGGAAAATATGGGCACCCGAGTTTGCAAAGGAAAAACAAACTACGAGTCAATCATAGGACCGGTATGAGAGAATCAAGTCAGTTATAATTCATTTATAACTTAGATAATTCATATGACCATGCCATATAACATGGAATGGGTTTTCCCCATATGAATATCGATTCATAAATAACTCAAAACAAAAAGAGTTTTATCTTCACTTTTAGATTTATTAAATCTAATTTACTTTCAAAAACATTCTTTTGAAAACAATTTCTTTGGACTTAAATCCCCATTTCACTTCAAATCATTGAAATACTAGATATTTATTTCTTATCAAATCATGCTTTACTTCGGGGTTTCAAAACAAATCACTTTGGAAAGCTCAAATATCTATAATACAGCATATCAAAACACATGCATTCAGATCCGGAGGTTTCTCCCGATAACAAGGCAACTAGGGCCAAGCCTTCCCATCTCGATAATAATTCTATGTAAGTCCCTCTCGTAGGGGTGTCCACATACACAGTATGTCTCTCCCACTGTAGAGACAGTATGTCCCTCTCGAAGAGGCGTCCGCATACCCGTTTGCCCACATTTTTAGTCCCGGGCTACCCGAATCATAGGTAACATATCAAAACATTTTTATTTCAGGGGAAAAATTGTTTTGCAATAATAACCACAAGTACTTTCAAATCATAGTATTTTTCTTTCCTAACCAACCATCGAAATTCTCTTTGTTTACAAAAATCTTTTCTAGACTATTTATCACTTCAAAATATTCATTTCAAATATTTTCTAGTTCCTCAAAATCAAACTTTTATTTCACATTCACGTTCATATTTTAATGAACCACACACAATCACTAAATCAAATCATTACAAAAAGCTCTACGAATAGGCTTATATCGCCTAATTTAATCAAAATGACTTTATCATCCCAAACTTCATTTTGTCAATTCGAATCAGTTCCAAACCATTTAATATGATTTATCATAATTTATCTCTATTTTTAATAATTAAAAATAGCACATTCCTAAAAAAAATCCAGTTTTGGGTCTTAAATTACAAAATCCATATTTTTCTAAAAATTTGATTTTGACTTATCTCAATCTAACCATTCGATTTTAAAACTTTCTATCCATTTGAAAGATCTTTTCATTTCTGACTCAACGTTTTTCATTTTAGGAAGATCCGATGGTTGGATCTCCCGATTTGTCAGTTTGAAGTCAATGGTCGAAGTTCGCGAACTACTATAGCGCGAATAGTTCTATTCTGACCAAACTTCGATTTTTAAATAAAATCAAATTGACTGTAATTTTAAATAATTTATTAACTACATATCAACAACCAATATAACATCCAATCCACACATCATGGTATATACCATGTAAGCCTTAAACCATTAATGCTTATATGGGTTTGTCAATCAACAGATTAACTGGAATATCCGTCAATGTCCAACCAATCATCATCCAATTACCCAACTAGAGTTCTCATCAATACTTACTTAACAAACACTTGGATAATTACTTTCTAATTACCATTCAAGGTTCAATCAATTTCCAGTGTCCATATCATTAGTTTTAAGTGTCACATACTTGAGCAACTATCCGTACTTCACTTAAAAAACCATATTTTTATCATGCTAAACATCATTACACACTATAATGAACTTATTTCATCCACCACAAGTTAATTATTAACTCAGTCAAGTTTACAACAGTAACCAATAATTAACTAGCCCTTAATCGGTTAGAAATTCTAAAGTGACTACACAAATTCTACTTAAAAATCGAATCTTTTTCTTTCTAATCATCATTAAAGCAAATGATAAATCCAAATCATCAATCACAAGTCAACATATAACCCAACTGATTTCACAATAGTAATTAAAACTGAACTCGCGCTTAATCGGTTAAAGATTCTCACCTAGTACTCCACTCCACCAATGTTTAATCAGAGGTTATCCTAACATTCCTGGATGACTTCGGCAATCTACCGGCGTCACTGAATAATTCTAGAAATGAATTTGATAGAGTTTCGACGCTGTTGAATTTCTAAACTCTCGGATGGATAAATGGAGCTAATTTTGGGTTTTCAGAGCAAATGCGAAAGGGTTTCTTGGTGTTTGGGGCTTGGGATGGTGCTGGGACCCACGATGGGTTGCTGTGGCATCGGAATTGCCTTGGTGGGATGATGTGTAGGCTGGTTTGGGCAGAGTTGGTGAGCTTCGGGGTGGAGGAGGCTTAAACGAGTGGTTTATAGGGTTTTTAATGGAGTTTTAAGCCTTTTGAGGTGGTGACGTCCACCGCGAGGTGGTGGAGCTACTGGTGTTGGCATGGGCAGTAGGGAGAAGGGGCGTGGGTGGCCGGTCTGGCCATGGATGGCCATGGGGAGCTCGGGTAGGGCTTGAAGCAAGGAAGGAGGAGAGAAACTAAGGAAAAAGGAGATAACAAAAATGGTAAAAAGGAAAGAATGGCTCGTCTTTTTATAAGAAAGGGAAAGGCTAGGATTTTTGAGTTATCGGCACAAGAAGAAGGAGGAGAAAGCACACAAAGGAAGTCTGAATGGAAGACAATACATAGAAAACACAAGCCCTTTTGGACTTGTCTAAGTGTAAGGCTTACTAAAAGCCTTTTCATGCGTTTATTATTCATACAACCAAAGGTAAGTCCATTTGATAGGAAATTTTGAACCCTACCATATTTCATAGTTACAGATCCAATGAAACATATCTCGTAGAATTCTAAGTCTGTTTGACAATTGGTCTTGTTGTTTTATTACATTATTACTTAATTTTAACCGGTTGACTTGTACACGTTTATTTTTCATACGCTCACATACTAACTCTGTAAAGTATGAAGTTTCAATCTTTACCATTTTTCAAGTTTCAAATCCGATAAAAGCTGTTTCGTCGAATTCTGAGATCGTTTGGAAATGTCTCTTTTTAAGCTATTGAAACAATATTAAATTATCGAATTTCAATATAATTAATTTAAATAAATTTTAACGGTTCACTAACCTTGTTTCAATCCCATTGAAATGTAAAACCAAGTTTGAATTCATTTTCAAATTAATCTCAAGTCTAGATCCAATGTTTAACCATTTAAAATCCACTAAAATTAATTAAAAATTTATATTCTAAATTGACTAAAAATATGGCTTGTTGCACTAAGATTCTTGTACTTCTTTGACGAAACTTCCAGATACATCTCAGGTTGCTGTTGCACAACTACTTCAGCTTCTGTTTCCGTAATGACCAGCATTTTACATATTAGAGGATCGTAAAATATTTCCATTTAATTCCCCGAGGGTTGGATCATTTCCATCTTTTGATATGTTATCCATGGAGATATGTGACATGTCCATGATTTTTACCGATTTTATTTGTGACCATTTTTCCCCTATTGTTTTTGTTTAGGGCATAACTTTTGACTAGACTCGAATCAGGTGCTGGAATCAATTTCATTGGATTAGAAATGGTGTTTCCAATTCCCTAGAGTGGTCACATTAAAGATTTGGTTCAGCGGTTTGGGAGGAATCACTGTTTTAGTGCTACACAATTTCTGGTCAGGCTAATTAGTCATTAATGGGCTGATTTGTGGGGCCTACTAAGGCTTGGGATGTTAACTATAAATAGGGGATAGAGGCATGGAGAATGATTTAGATTCTTCATTTCTCTTATTTGGTTGAGCTCGTGATCCTCCTTGCTCAATCAAATTACATCCCCATTCCATTAATTTCATAGATCTAGATTAGAAGATTGAAGATCAACATCGAGGAAAGGTAGATCGCATCAAAGTGGCTGATTCGAAGGTCGTTCTTTGATGTTTGGATTTGTAGATCATCGTTTTCAAGCTATTTCATGGATTTAGTGAGTAATAAGCATCTCTCACGCGTATTCAATCAACTATATGGGTTATTTAATCTTATTTTTATCATTTCAAGTTGATTTCACCTAAATTTAATCGATGTAAGTATGTTTTCAATTCGAATCACCATAGGACCTAAACTAACAACTTGTAATGGTAAATTTAATATGCTAGTTCTATGAGTAGACAAGTCAGATCCATTTTATTGATTCATTAATTGTTTAACTATGATTGTGTGAATGCTATGTGATTTTATGATGATAATTTTATTTATTATTGTTGATTGACCATTGCTTGATTTTATTATTGATTTGTTGGCAGAACTAATCGATCTTTTGTCAAATGTGCTTATTGATTCATTGGATCGAGTATTCTTTTGTTTGGATGGCAAATCGGAGTTGAGCGTCATTGTAGCATGGATCAATCATGAATTTCATGGATCGATGGAGTGTGCTCTAAGAAATGAAGATGGATCGGTGATGGAGTTGGATGATGGATCGGTTGCTAAGTTGGCACGGATCAGCAAGGGTTGGAAAAGGCGCTAGATCACTTGAAAATGGTGGATCGGGCAAGGGAATTTGGTTGGATTGGCAACATTTTTTTGGTTGGATCTGAGGTGATCAGGTGGCATGGATCAGGAAAATTTTCAAGCAATGCTCTGTTGATGGTTTGGAGCGCATTATCTGATGGATCGGACATAGCAGCGCTCAATGGATCGAGCACCGATCCATTGATGAAACGGTTTTGTAACGTGATGGACTGGTAGCATTTCTGAAACATTGTGCTTTTGATGGATTGGGCAAGCATGAATTCCCCACGATTTCAGCATGGATCAGGCACGGTTTTCTCGAAGGATCGGTGATGGCATATGATGGATTGATGACAGGATGTATCGTTTGAGAAACGTTGTGAAAGGAAACCAAAATGATGTAGTTTGTTATTCACAGCAATGGGTGACACACTGTGAATCAAATATCGACCCACTACACCTAAAACTGCTTTTCACGGCATTTGAAAACCACTATAAGAAGATTTCACAGCGTTAGTAAAGTCGTTGAATAACGACGTGCAATCTTTGATATAGAATTTCTAACAACAATATAAAAATGCTGTAAAAAATAATTTTATATAGTGTCTTTTGTTTGCTGTAAACATGTCTTACACAACATTTATGTTTTGTTGTTTTAAACTTAAAATTGCATTTATATGTTGCTGTAATAATGTATTAAGGGTATTTTTTTGGTTTTCAATAGCTTCTTATAAACGCTATCATTATTTTACAACTGCCTTTTTTAAACGCTGTTATAGTGCATGTTCTTTATCTGTCCAACAATTAACCACGAGGAATAAACGATGTTAGTATTTATTCATTTGTCTTTCAGAAATTAACAGCTAATTATAAACACTGTCGTTAAGATATATTATGTCATTATAATATCCACGTACCATTAATCTAATTGCATCTAACTTCATTTGATTAACGTACAATATATATACAAATCAATCTAAAAACAATAAAATAAGATCATAACAATTGCATCATTTCCATAAAATAAGTTGAACACAATATCCACTAACAAAGTTAAGTTGCAAATAATGAAATTTATAAATTATCTTCATACAACTTTAGACGAAGACACAATATATACATGACAAAACATGCAACCAAACTTTTCGTACGGTAACTAGTCCGAGCCTACAAAAACCAAAAGATTATCATGTGCATTTCCGTAACAATGAAATTTAAAATTTAGTGACTAAAAACACATTTAAAATAACATATTTTATCTGCAACTACTAAAAAACAGCAACATAAATTTACACTAGCATTAACTAATGAAATGAAAACAAACCTCCCTTCTGTTTATCTTGTTGAACCTAAACCAATGCATCTAAGTCCATTTAAAACATTCACTATTTCTGCAATCATCACTTGCTTCTAACATTCAACATAAATATAACATGTGTGCACGGAAGTCTTTAGTTCACCTGTACATTTAAGTTGGTGTCATGGACCATTTTTCAACATAATTTTGCGCACTTAATGTGAAAGGAAAACGAGAATTTTTAATAACATTTGAACACTATATGAACTCTCTGCTTTTCATACGAATGCTTCCAGTCTTGCCTATAACCTTCCGTACATTATTGTATTATTTTCATGGTAGCCTAGAAATGAAACAGACATAACATGAAAAGCTATGAAAATTATGTCAATAAATTTCAGTCTATGTTATGAGAGAATAATCAATAGTGTTCAAGAGTCGATCAACCTGATGGAGCGAACTTGGTTAGTATCCCATGAGAGAATTTAAGAGCATCATAAGACGAATGATTTGGATCAACATATATTTCTGCATCAGATTATGAGGTTCAAAAACTTAGAAAATGACATGGTATAAAGACAGTTTTTGCTGCTAATGGATAAAGAGAGTTAGACTATGAAAAAATAATATGTTCAAACATAGTTTTTTGCTGGTGGTAAGATTTCATATAGTCTTTAGTTCTCGATTTATGATTTAAACTGTTTTCATTTGGAAAAAAATGAGGATAATGGGTAGTTGCATAACACCGGAGAACTTTGGATGCTTTTCTTCAGTTCAAACAGAATACCGCTATTGTTCACACACAATTGATATGTTATCAGAAAATGATTTTGGCAATCGACTGTGTCTTACCATTAAATTTTCCATTTACCCTTAAATTTCCAATAGTTGTATATTTTTCCATTATATAAAGAAATAAATCCATTTCGGGCTATAAGAAATAACAATTCAGTATAGTGTGTGAAACTAGCTTTCTTCTGCTTTGATTTTTATTCATTTGCTATAAGAACGTGTAGGACTATACCGTACTAATACACCACTTGAAGAAACTTGCTATTAAGATTTTAATTGGAACATAATGAAAGTTAATTAATATAATGACCCGAACTTCCCCGTAAAGGAAAGCGGATTGAATTGAGAACACGACAAATCAGAATACAAATGATTGAACATTTCATTGCTTATTACAACAATTCCATCAGAATACAAGAATATAACAGAGTATGAATAAATAATATACATTCGATAAGTATCAGAGATTTACAAATTACAATACAGCGGAAAATAATACAAAACACAACTGAAAGGAATATACGGATATAGAGCTTTCTGAATATCATTCCAACTGTAAACCAGGATCCTATGAATATAAATCTGCAAAACCAAACCTACTAGCTGCCCGTGTGGAAAATAGGGGCACCTAGAGTTTAGGTTAAAACAATAAACTCCAAGTCATGTGACTAGTGTGAGAACTAAAACAGTTATTTAAAACTTTACTTTAAAATAAAGTAAAACAAGGGACCACGCCGTATAACACGGAACGAGTTTCCTCCCAAGAATACCATTGCATATAACAAAACAGCGCAATGCTTTTTGGAAAAATGAAGCTATTATAAGACTCAGGTCCCATCACATAATGCAACGCAAGCCGGAGGATAGATATTACCTTATTATATCCAAACATGCTTGGTACGTTTAAAACAAATCATTTTGATACTATTATAGTGTAAAGTGTATGAAAACAACTTCAGATATAAATGTATCAATCATATACGGCATAGTGCCCCATCCCACTATGTCGCCATACTAGGTTCTACAAATAAAACTGAATGTCACGTATTGGAAGTTGGATTTTCATCAGTGAACCAAGGCAAGAGATCGTCCTTACCGCTTTGAGACGCTCTAGCCCGTATCTCAGGAACAGCTGCAACTGCACCTTGGATCTTCAGGGTCGGTCCACCTGAAGTGCAAAGGGTGAATTAAAATGCCTGAACATGTGTTTCCCCATCCTATGGGGCATCAATCAAGTCTGTATAAAGATGATACCATCCATCGGCCCCGCAGTGCCGATATATCTGAGGCGCCTCGCTATCCATCATCCACATAAGTAAAACATCTGGGCGTGCAAAACCCACTACTTCTAGCTAGAAGGAAACACATGTCCTCCTTGATGTCCTCTCCCGTTTTTGGTTCACACCGGGGTGTGAGGCTCGCGAATTAATGCTACACAAAGCTATGCTATATTAAAGCTGTGCTTTGATCGTCAACCACAAGACTCTGCTTTTTAATAGAAGCCTTGATCCTTTGCATCTCAGCATGCCACACAGGCAATTCACGCTATGCAACCGATGTCTATCAATCACACATAATGAAATCCAATGTCAGACATATAGTACATTTACAAGTTCGTTCTGGGTCTGAACTAAACCGGAGGCACCTTATTCCTCGTCCCGTATGTCCAATACAGGAGTGAGGTCCTCCCATATCCAGTCGATCTCCAAGTACGTCTGGAACGATCACCACTTATTACCTTGTCTTGGATGTACAGCCTAATCAAGACATTAGTAATCATCCAAAAGATGTGAAGACCTCTGGTCTTCAACCACTGTCTTAATCATCGACTCATCGCCGATTCAGTTATTCAGAATGGGATAAACCCGGTCTTTCTGAATAACTCGCGTATCTTATAAACAAGTGTTATAAAAACACAACATACGCCTCATTCCAATCTAGAATATCCTTTTATACAAAAATTCGGGAAAGGTTACCATTAATTTTATCAAAGATAAATTCTTTAAATTTATTCTTTAATCTTCCTTGGGATATCAATTCAAACCAAATTATGGTTTATCCAAACTAGTCGGGATTAGCGATCCTTACCGAAGTAATCATTTGTTTAATTTTCCAATCCCAACCTATTCATCCATGAAGCAAAACTGGTAATACTTCATATCTAACACCAAGGTGTTATCGGTAAATTAAATTACCATTTCACTTTAAATCTAATTAAAAATTTAACTATCTCCTGGAGTAAAACTAGAAGTACTCCATTCTCAATCATTTCTTGAATTTGATAATTTTAGTTATCAAATTCACCTTTCAATCTAATTGAAGATTCATTAAAACTCTAATTTAGTTTTAATTTCCAAAAATCATTACTTAATGATTTTCTTCAAAGTTAAGAAATTAATCTTATCTTTAACTAGGTTAAAGAACTAATGTCATTTAAAACACAGCTCACGATAAACCCAAAATCACATTCTATTAACAATGGAATCTTTACGGAATACAGATCAATATATATAATCGATATGAACTTCCATATCCAACCGATAATATAAATGGAATAACGAAAAAGCCTTCTAAATTCCATATATATTAACAGTCTTCCTCCACAGAAACTCACTTCGATTATTATCAAATCGGATTCCATTCCATTCCAATATAATATGTTAATTTGGAAAACTTTACTTTGGAAAATCTCCTTTAAATCTTAACAAAAGATTTATAAATTCCAAACCTCATTTCACGATGAATCGGATTAAGAACGAATGTCGTTAAAAACACAGTTCACGATAAACCCAATTCACATTCCATTTTATTCCAATTATCAAATATATTTGGAAACTCTAACAATCTTAATTAAAAGATTTATTCTCTTCACATGGATTTCAAGAATAGTGTTACTGAAGACACCGTTCATGAAAAAACCAAAATCTCATTTGTTATTAAATACAAGACTCTGAAAAGAAAATATATCGGCTTATATTCAATATCAAATTCAACAACCAACAAATATTTTATTGGAAATAACGATATAAATATATCTTTCAAATTTCTATAACAACATCTGTTTAATCACGAAATCCAACATCGAAATATTTTGAAGACCATTTTGATTCAAATCCATTCCAATTTATATATTGGAAATCCTGGTTATTTTTAAAACCATTCCAAATCCAATTTATTTTGTTTAAAAATTATTGTATTTCAAATCTAGTTAATAACTAGTTCATTTTGATAAAATTATATTTTTTATCTTTACAAATATGGAATTTTTCATCCCAATTCTTTCCAAATCATTTATTATGATTTTACACAAATTATTAACATTTTTAATAATTTTAACAAGGCCCGTACAATCGATTTCCATAAACGGCCATCAAACTGCACTTACAGCGACCTTTTCCAAATTTGATTTGGACATAATTCCAAATCCAACCGTTAGATTTCAAATTTCTTGTATTTGTTAGAAAGCTCTTTTCGATACGAACCTAATGGTTCTAGTTTTAGGAGAATCCGACGGTCTCATCTCCTGTGACGTCAATTCGAAGCCAATGGTCGAAATTCACGAATGGTCGCGGCGCGTTCTATTCAAGCCATTTAATATACATAATGTATATATTATATATATTTCATCAGTTTCCATTTAAAAGGTATTTTATATATTGTTTTAACTTCGTTTTAAAAACGATTTCAACTTCATATTCAATTTTAAATCAAAATTGAATATTCCATATCATTAATATATAAATGATAATATTTTCAAAACATTAAATTTTGAAATCAATTCCTTTTCGGTATTCATTTTAAAATTGAGTAAAATCAATATAAATATCGTTCGCGTCAAAATGGCGCACATCTAATCAACACGGCTTTATATATTTCAATAATTTCTTGTCCATCCCAAATCGGACATCAAAATCATATTTTGATCCATTACTGAATATTATTTTAAAATATTAGTTATTTTAAAATATTCATTATTCGCTATTTTTAAAACACTTGTTAATTTAAAATATTCGTTCGTTCCGAATTGGAATCAGACACAGCCAATTACCATATAATTTTATTTATATGGATTTCATACACACATGTACACAACAATAATCACACACAGTCAATCATCATCCAGAGTGCATTACACAACCGCATAAGCGATAAATATAAACAATTAACGCTTACAACAGTTTGTCAACCCATTGACTGACATACAATGAAATATTGGGATTAGTGTATGTCCAATATCATCTCAATACCCGTATGGGGTTTTCAAACAACAAACACTGATTATTATTTGTGCAGCTGGGCGATGTGTAAAATATGTCATCCCAATCCATATCAGTCAAATGTGTGTACATAAACAAATCGTCTGATTTGTAAATGAATTTTTATTTAATTTATATACATGTTAAGAATTATATTTTTAACGATAAACTATTTATTTCAACACATGAATATTTTATTTATTCCATTCCACATCACAATTAATTTTCACAACACAATCAAATCAAACAAGTCGTCCATGGTTTGTGGACGATGGGTGTCGGGTGCTACTAAGCACCGTTTGCATCCTAGTATATATTTTAACTAGAAAATAAAATTAAAGTGAGAAGTTCTCGCCTTTGGGATCCACTCCTCCATTTTATTTCTGAATTTCAGAACAGTCTGGATTTGCCCGAAATTCCAATGCAGTCCTTTTTATCACGCTATTCATAGTAAAAATAACATTTTTAATATGATGTTTATATTATAAAAATCAAATTTTTATATCACTAGTATATATATATATATATAAATCATATTTTTCTTCACTATATGAATATATAAAAATCCAATTTTTATTCGCTATTTCACATATGTAAAAATCTAACCTTTTCTATTTTTAATAATCAAATCTTTTCATATATAAAAATCAAAACATTTCAGATAAAAAATCAAAGCTTTCTATAAATTAAAAATCAAAGCTTTCTATAAATTAAAAATCAAAACTTTCTATAAATTAAAAATCAACGCTTTCTATTATAAAAAAAAATCATTTCTTTTGATAAGTTAAAAATTGCATATTTTCTGAGATATGAATCACATCTTTTCCAAGATAAAATCATAATATTATATGTTAATAAAAATCATAGCTTTTTCTATATATAAAAGTATTATTTTTATAAACTAAAAATCCTATTTTTATTAAGCAAATCCTACAAAAAATAAATAAATTAAAATTATAAAAGAAAAACTTACTGTTTTTTTTCAGCGAAGAGGGGGATTCAGTGCCGCAAACGGTGGAGGAGTAGGAGGGCGTGGGGTTGAACGAAGGCGGTGGCCAAAAGGGGGTCTCAAATAGGCGGAGGGTTTTGAGTGGAGGTGGTGGCTAGTGATAGGAAGGGGGAGAGGGAGCGTCGGAGGAAGGGAGGGGTCTCGTCGGAGGCGCGGTGATCGACTGGGGGAGAACGGGGGAGGTGGTGGCGTGCGATAGGAAGGGGGTCCAATGAGGGATTCGATCAATTTCCCCTTTCCCTTTTGTTTATTTCATTCAATGTTGACTGAAGAAAGAGTGAAGGGGGTAAGAGGAAGGTTATAAATATGTATATTATTTAAGTTAAATAATTTATTCTAAAAAAAAGTTGCTTTTCATTTAATCTCCAATTCCAACAAAACGACTGTCGCCTTTAGCTAATTACCCCCATTCCGAACAAAATGGGATATATTTCGTAAGCCAATTTGGCTGTTATGATCAGTTTCGGCTAAATTTAAAATATAAGTCATTATATTTTAAACTCAAACACACATTTCAATTTACTGGGGCTACATGCGGACCCCATAAATTCCAGAAAAATAAATCTGGCTATGTTTTGACGATACAGTCCCAACAAAACTAATTTCGTCGAATTTGGAGACAGTTTGAAAAATGGCCATTTTCTGGTCAATCCAAATTGACTGAAACTGCCAAAACACGTTTAACTTCACCACATTCACATATTGATTCCAAAAATTATGAAAATTGGAATCTAGCAATAACTCAACATTCCGGATCCAACAAAAGTGGTTTCGTCGAAAACGGAGGTCGTTTGCAAAATGGCTATTTTTAAGGGCTATATTTCCATAGCGACTATTCTGATTTTTCAACTGGGCATAACTTTTTATTCCCGCTATGAAATTTCAATTTTTCGGATTCATTAGAAAAATATTTTCAAATAAATTCCAATATTTTTGGTTTTGCTGAAATCCGGTTTATTTTGAATCATGTACATTTATTTGAAATATGAAAAAGAATTTTCAAACTACCATGCCATTTTCAATTCCGTTTATAATTAAAATAAATATTTATATTCTAATTTCGATTTAAATAAATTTATACGTTCTAATTCTACAAAATAAATTTCTAGTCATTATTATTTAAAATAAATCATTTTAAATATTCAAAATTCATTAAAATTGCCAAAATAAAAATTTTAAATTGGTTCTGATTTTCTGGGTTGTTACAATCTCCCCCACTTAAAATATTTTCGTCCTTGGAAAGGAAAAGTTTTTTTTCTAATCAACTCAACTTTCATTCTGGCTTTCATTCTTCAACTTTTAAGTTTCTAAGAATTTTCAAATTTTTCAAAACTTTGGCTAAAACCCTAAATTTTCGAAAAATTTCGCCATAACCTCCTTTGTACGGGAAGAGCAGGGAAAATCCCCAAACCGCCACACACGCCCTGCCATCTCAAAAAGAAAAAGAAAAAGCCAAGCGGCTAGCCTATTGGCTCATAAAATCATCCAAACCCAAGAAATTAGTAAACATGTACCTATTTGTCGGGCATACAATTTTAATCCTTTTCTCTAGCCTCCTTGCAATGACCTGTTCAATATATATGCATGTACATTTATGCAATTTCAAACAATTTTCAATTCAATTCAATATTTGACTTGATTTTGCTACATTTCTCTTATTGGTATTATTATTCCACCATTTTATATCAATCGAACTAATAATCATTCAATACAGCGAGCAATCAATTAGTTGATTAAATTTTCAAATGCATAACTTTAATACATAGTCAAAAATCATATTTTTGATGCCAACTCACAAACAATAAATCCTATCTAGTTTCAGTTCTCACACCAGTCGATAGGAAATATATAAATGTCTCACTTTCGAAGCTCGAACACAAATACTGATGATGGCGCATCCATCAGTATCCTGCCCGGGCGACTAGAGTGCGATTCTATATCTATCCAGTATATTAAAAATTCGAATATACGTTCATGACGTGTATATGCAAAATCTCATATACTCGATTGTCCAAAATCAAATAAATTAATATACTCAAATACGTATAATTAGATTAAATTTTCAGAACTATATTTGATTTTAAAATTTTCACTCTTCACACTCGTTCTAGGATGCTTCTGATCCTATCTCTAACGAGTCATTCTCATTGGATATTCCTAATCCAATCTCTGATGAATTCTTTCGTTCAGTTCTAACGTGTCTTGTTCTTGAGCTCTGTAAACCAAAGCTCTGATACCAAATATAACGACCCGAACTTCCCCATAAAGGAAAGCGGATTGAGTTGAGAACACGACAAATCAGAATACAAACGACAGAACATTTCATTGCTTATTACAACAATTCCATCAGAATACAAGAATATAACAGAGTATGAATAAATAATATACATTCGATAAATATCAGAGATTTACAAATTACAATACAGCGGAAAATAATACAAAACACAACTGAAAGGAATATACGGATACAGAGCTTTCCGAATATCATTCCAGCTGTAAACCAGGATCCTGTGAATATAAATCTGCAAAACCAAAACTACTAGCTGCCCGTGTGGAAAATAGGGGCACCCAGAGTTTCGGTTAAAACAATAAACTCCAAGTCAGTCATGTGACCGTTGTGAGAACTAAAACAGTTATTTAAAACTTTACTTTAAAATAAAGTAAATCAAGGGACCACGCAGTATAACACAGAACGAGTTTCCTCCCAAGAATACCAGTGCATATAACAAAACAACGCAATGCTTTTTGGAAACATGAAGCTATTATAAGAGTCAGGTCCCATCACACAATGAAACGCAAGCCGGAGGATAGAGTTTTACCTTATAATAGCCAAACATGCTTGGTACGTTTAAAACAAATCATTTTGATACTATTATAGTGTAAAGTGTATGAAAACAACTTCAGATATAAATGTATCAATCATAGATGGCATAGTGCCCCATCCCACTATGTCGCCATACTAGGTTCTTCAAATAAAACCGAATGTCATGTATTGGAAGATGGATTTTCATCTGTTAACCAAGTCAAGGGATCGTCCTTACCGCTTCAAGACGCTCTAGCCTGTGTCTCAGGAACAGCCGCAACTTCAACTTGGATCGTCAGAGTCGATCCAGTTGAAGTGCAAAGGGTGAATTAAAATGCCTGAACATGCGTTTCCCCGCCCTATAGGGCATCAATCTGGTATGTATAAAGACCATACCATCCATCGGCCCTGAAGTGCCGATATATGCGAGGCACCTCTCTATCCATCATCCACATAAGTAAAACGTCTGGGCGTGCAAAACCCAGACACCACTCCTAGCTAGAAGGAAACGCTTGTCCTCCCTGATGTCCTCTCCCATTTCTGGTTCACATCATGGTGTGAGGCTCGCGAATTAACGCTACACAAAGCTATGCTATGTTAAAGCCGTGCTTTGATCATCAACCACAAGACTCTGCTTGTAACACCCCGTATTTTCTGAGAATATTAAAATAACAAATTAAAGAATAATTTATTTGAAAAAGAGGAATGAGAAAAGAATGATGTTTAGCATTGTTCTAAGGTTTGTAAGCAAAAGACTTAGTAGCTCATTTGGTTAGAACATGTGACTTGCATACAAGAGGTACATAGATCAATCGCCGCCAACGCCATATTTTTATTTTAGGGGAATGGCTAAAAGGTGGCTTAGTGTGAATGCAGTTCAAAAAGTGGTTTAGTGTGAAAATGGTTAATTATGAAGAAGTTATTAATCCATGAAGTTTGTATGCATATGAGAGAAATATATATATATAAATTAAATTAATAAATATTCAAAAAAATAGTTCAAAACAACGAATCGGGAGGGGAATAGCCGAACCGCACCATTTTTGGAGTCGACCCGAACCCTGCTGGGTCGACTAGAGGTCAATCCAGGGTGTTTGGCAGCGAACTCGTGGCCCGATTCGCCCTAAGGGCTGATATGGCATCAGAGTGGTCCAGATCAGTTCTAGGGTTAATCCTAAGGCCTAAATAACTTCCTACACCTATATATACACCCTAAGACCTAACCCTAATTCATAAATATTATCTATGAAACCATTATGCTGTCAAATTCTCTCTTAAACCCTAGTTGCTGCCTCTAAATCAAAGCTCAAGTGTTCAACTTCAACTCAAATTAAAGATTAGAGCTTCTACAACAATTCAAGAAGATAAATCAGCAACACCGCAACGTTTCTACACCAATTTCAGTGCATAATTCTATTCTTTAACCACGAAAGGTGAGTACGGTGATTTTCACAATATAATGGGATTAAAAGTAACATGATGAAGTTGTAAAGAGGATTCATATGTATGTATGTATGTAATTTAAATCTCATCCAAGTCTTCATCTTTTTGATTCATGTCATCATATGCCTATGTTTCTATGTAAAGTTCATACCTTTTATCAGTTTATTCATGTTGAATCTGTCATTATGCCTCTATGCCAGTTTACATGCCCCTTTATTTATGATGTTTTGTTAATTCCAATTTTATGTGACTTGATTCTCTCTTCTTATCCCTATTCCTTTTATTTTTGGATCTAGGCTACCTTCGAGCCTATGTTAAAAATACGCGCGAATGCAAATACGTGGGAACGATGGGAATATGTGAAATATGGAAAATTGGATATTATTGGATATTTTGGATAATTGGATAATATGTGAAATTGGCATATTTGGGTATGAATTACATGGAATTGATGAAATTGCCTATAATTGTAAATTTGTAATTGAGGCTAATTAATATGTAATTAGTGACAATTTGGAATAGGCAATATTATAAACATGATTATATGTTTAATTGGATATACATGACATAAATTGGGTATGGGTGAAATACGATTATTAATAAACCTTTGACACGAGGTTAAGCACAATTGTGGCGTCAGACTGCCCTGAACCACCTAGCAAATCCAGCTGCCACAATTGGACGTCTAATGTGAGAGGTCAAAGGAATGAATTGTAGGCGCAGTGGTTAATGACACGAGGTTAGACCCGGTTTGTGGCGTAAGACTGCATGGAACCGCCCGACAAGTCCAGCGGCCACAAAGCGTTCGGTCTAATGTGGGAGGTCATGCACCGTTCGTCATAAGGAATGAATTAAGGATTGCTAACAATAATAAGACATGGGTATGGTTAGAGGGTTAAGTGGGGTGACATGTAAATTATGACATGTAAATATGGACTTAACCAGTATAAGATAAGACATGTAAATTATGACATGTAAGTATGGACTTAACCATAGCATGTGTAAGACATGGACATTTAAATTAAAATGGTTAAGTGGGAGAAAAACCTAGTGGGGACCAAGCATAGGTGGAAGGCTTGTGTCGGATGGGGGACCCGTTTCAGCCAGTAACCCATTTGAGTATCTAATTGGGCCCAGTACTAGGCCGGGGTTGGGGCATGCTTACTGGACTTGAATGTAAGAGGTCAAAATGTGAATAGCGGTGGCAACGCGAGTACAACGGGTTCATGTGCGTGCATGGGTACAGGCTGGTAGGTAAGACGTTGTTGCATTGTGTAGGTATGGCCATGCATTTTATGTTGGTATCGAGGTTGCCACTTTGAGGAGTGATACACCCCACTGTGGGGCCAGCATGGGTGCCTACGGGGTTTAGGGAGTCGATCGAATGGGTAGGGTAAGGGTACCTTAGCGGTGGTAGGAGCAAGCCGGCGGCACCTACGATAGAAGCTAGGTACAAGTAACTACCAAGTTTGTCATGTGGGTACAGTTAGTGGGAATGGATCAACCTTTAGTAAATAGAGATTAGTAGATGTGCAGTGTAATTAAGTAATGTGGTGTAACTTGGCAAAAGTGCGGTGTAACGAAATACATGTTGGTTGTGTTGGATAGTCCTTTGGGTGCTAGTCTGATGTTGACTTCGGTCTTGGGGTTAGTACTTGGAGGGTTGTTCGCTTAGACAAGGTGTAGGATTGTCTTAGTACTTAGGAACGGAATCATCTTGTCCATACCTGTTATCTACCTTATCTATGTTACAGCCATATCATGATGCCTATTTATGTCTTGATCATTTACCTTACCTATTATTTGTTAAAATTACTGGACTTGCCAGACTTTATGTCTGACCCGTTTTGTTTCCACCTCTTTTTTTCCTTTCCCCCCTCGGGTTTGCAAGGAGGGAATACTACAGCTTAGTGCCGATTTCTTTCAGTTGCTTGAAAAGAGTAGATGTATCGCTTTGTACTCTCTCATCTTTATGGCTTTGCTTATGCTCAGTGGGGATTTATGCATTTATGTTATTTAAGTATTTGCTTCTTTATGAACTTTGAAGTTTTTGGAAAAGACAACTGATTCTGTTGTAATGGTTTTTGGAGACTACTTATGTAAGCTTGTTTTGAACTTATGATGTTATGAAATAAGTTTTATCTTTCGTTGTGTTTTATTTATTTGTTCTTGTAATTTATCTGTTCCATACCACTATAATGCTTCATGACATTAATGCATTCCCTTTGTGAGTGACATTAATGGCCTTAGGGTATTACACGTGGCATCAGAGCTATGGTTACAAGGACAGATAAAAAGTTTTGAAAAGTGTTTTCAAAAGTATTATTTTCATAGAAAGTATTTTCAAAAACTTGTTTTAAAGAAGCTATTTTCAAGGAAAGTTTACTTTAAAGAGCATAATCCCCGCAAGCCATACATCTCTCTTTCGCTTCCCTTGTTTTGAAACTCTTTCCTTTTCTTTTCGGCATGTCTTGAGCATCTGAGATACCAGAGGGTGTTCATGTACCCGGTTGGTTTCGTCAATATCTCGAGGCTAGGGCCGCTGCCGCGGGTCCGGCCGACGTTCCTCCTCCTCCTCCCCCAGCTCCAGTCATTCCTCCGTGTGGAGATGCTTTCTCCAAGATATGTAAAGACTTTCGTTCAATGGGTGGAAAACCTTTTAGTGGGTCTAAAACATTCGTTGAAGCTAGAAATTGGTTGAAAGAAGTGGAGGATCTGTTTGGCATTTTCGATTTGGACGATTGTAAGAAGGTCCAATTGGCTGCTTGGTTGATGAAGGACGAAGCTTCGTTTTGGTGGGAGGTTACTAATGGAGAGCGTGATGTAGAGACGTGGGCAGATTTTAGGGGAAATTTTGAGTTGACATTCCTTTTTCAAGCTGAGGAGAGTATGTACATGGAGAGGTTCTTGACATTGAAGCAGAAAAACTTGACCGTGAAGAAGTATATGACCGAATTTAATAAGTTGGCAAGATTTGGGCTAGAGTTGGTGAATACGCCTCACAAGAAGGACTTGAGGTTTGCAAAGGGCCTAAATGAACCGCTTTACAGTTTGCCTATGTCCCACATTCCAATGGGGGCTACATATGAAAAGCTTGTTGATATGGCATACATGCATGAAGAAGAGAAGGGTGTAAGTACTTTTAGGCCGCAATATAAGAAGGAGGATCCAAAGAAAGCCCAACAACAAAAGAAAGGTGGTAAAGAAAAGAGGAAGTGTCACAACTGTGGGATACCCGGCCATTTGAAGAAAGAATGTAGGAAGAAGAAGAAGTTTTCTTGTAATCATTGGGGTGATCCTAGTCATGCTGTCAAGGACTGTCCTAAGAAGCAAGGGCAGAGGGCAGGTTCTACTTCGGGAGGGCAGGTTCATGCTCTCATGGCTCCGGGGCAGGAAGAAGGTAGAAAAATTTCTGTCGAAAGTTTGATTTTCTTGTTTGATCATCATGTCCATACTTTATTCGATTCTGGCGCATCACATTCGTTTATCTCTACATCATTAGTTGAAACACTGCACTTAAATACTAGTCTCATTGTGGATCCCATTATAGTCTCAAATCCTATTGGGGGGTCGGCTCATTTATCCATGGTTTGTAGGGATTTGAGATTGTCTATCTTAGGCATTGGTTTTGAATGTAATGCTTTTGTGCTTGGTTTCATGGGCTTTGGGTTGATTCTGGGGATGGATTGGCTAGCCAGACATAGTGCATTCCTAGATTGTGAACGATGGGTAGTAAAATTGTTGACTCGTAGTGGAAAGACCCTTGATATTTCTTGTGACCCTAGAGGATCGGTGATGCTTAGTTATCTTGAGTCACTTGAAGCATCTAATGCTGATTTACATTCTATTCATATAGTCCGTGAATATGTTGATGTCTTCGATGAGGTGAGGGGTCTACCCCCAAAACGTGAGATAGACTTTCGTATTTATCTTGTAGACAATGCAAAACCCGTATCTCTGCCAGTACGCTACATGGATTCTCGTGAGAGGAGGGAACTCAATAAGTAAGTAGGGGAGTTGCTTGAGAAGGGGTTCATAAGATGTAGTATATCGGAGTGGGGTGCTCCAGTAGTATTTGCGACGAAGGCGGATGGGTCCCTTAGACTTTGTGTGGACTATAGAGGACTTAATAAGCTTACTAAGAAGAATAGGCACCCACTGCCGAGGATTGACGATCTCTTTGATCAGTTAGTTGGCGCCTCAGTGTTTTCGCAGTTGGACTTAGCCACTGGTTTCCATCGGTTGAGAGTGGCTGAGGATAGCATAGACAAGACTACCTTTAGGACTCTGGATGGTTTTTAAGAGTGGCTTGTGATGCCTTTTGGTTTGACAAACGCCCCTGCATACTTTTTTGACTTGATGAATAGGGTGTTTAGGGAGTACCTTAATAAATTTGTGGTGGTCTTTGTGGATGACATCTTGATCTTTTCTAAGAGCGAGGAAGAGCATGCCCTACATCTTTGGGAAGTGTTGGAGACCCTTCGAGTGCATAATATTAAAGCTAAATTTTCTAAATGTCAATTTTGGAGGAAGGAATTGCAATTCTTAAGGCACTTGGTTTCCAAAGAAGGGATAGCTGTGGATCCCGCGAAGGTGGTGGCTATCCAAGATTAGAAGGTCCCTAAAAATGCTACCGAGGTGAGGAGTTTCTTGGGGTTGGCTAGCTACTATAGGAAGTTTATCAAGGACTTCGCAAAGATATCAGCCCCATTGACACGCTTGACGAAGATGAACCTAGTTTTCACGTGGGACGTAGATTGTGATGATGCGTTCCAATGTTTAAAGAGAGCTTTGACCACAACCCCAGTATTTGTGTTGCCAGATGGGAGTAAGCCATTTACCGTTTACACCGATGCTTGCGGGACAGGTCTAGGCGCAGTCTTAATGCAAGAGGGGAGGGTAATAGCCTATGGAGGAAGGCAGTTGAGAGTGTATGAGAGAAATTACCCTACACATGACCTAGAGTTGGCCGCTATTGTTATCGTGCTTAAGTCTTGATGCCATTATCTTTTTGGCGAGAAATTAGAATTGTTCACAGACCAAAAATCACTAAAATACTTGTTCTCTCAGAAGGACTTGAACTTAAGGCAGCAAAGGTGGATGGAATTCTTAGCGTCCTACGATTTCGAGATAGCATATACCCGTGGCAAGGGTAACGTGGTGGCAGACGCCTTAAGTAGGAAAAGGTTGTCCTTGAGTCCGTTGTTTGTTCAGAGGCGAAGCTTAGAGTTCATCTCTACGTTTGACTTTAGACCTTCCATTGACTTTGTACCCGGTTTGCTAGCATCCTTAGAGGTCAGACCTACGCTTTTGGGACGGATTGGTGAGGCACAGCGAGATGACCCACAGTTGGTTGAGTTAGTAGAGAAGCTCATAAAGGGGGAGTCATCGAGCCATCTCAGTAGGTATACCCTAGATGATAAGGGTTGGTTACGTAGGGACGGCATACTTTGTGTACCATGTGATGAGAACTTGAGGAAGACCATTCTTGATGATGCACATCGTTCGAAGATGACCATTCATCCCGGCGGGGACAAGATGTACATGGACAAGAGACGGGTTTACTTGTGGGCCGGTATGAAGAGGGATGTGGCCGAGTTTGTCGCTAGATGCTTGGTGTGCCAACAAGTAAAAGCAAAGCAAAAGAAGCCCGGTGGGTTGCTTCACCCATTGGAGGTCCCACAATGGAAGTGGGAGAGTGTCTCGATGGACTTTGTTGATGGGTTACCAAGATCAAAGGAAGGGTAATACGGGGATTTGGGTCGTGGTAGACAGACTTACTAAGAGCGCCCATTTCATTCCTGTGAAGAGTAAGAGGGATGCTCCATGGTTAGCCTCCGTATACATTCGAGAGATAGTTCGTTTGCACGGTGTTCCTTCTAGCATAGTGAGCGATCGCGATCCTATCTTTACTAGCGAGTTTTGAAAGAGCTTGCTTAGAGAGGTGGAAATAGAGTGTGATGCGACGATTAGACGAGCTCCTACATGCATTCTTGGGTCGGAGATTAAGAAGGTGAGGAATCGAGAGGTCAAGCTAGTCAAAGTGCAATGGGAAGATGATGAGAGCGTCGCTACTTGGGAGACAGAAGAGAAGATGCGTTCATTGTACCCTTTTCTTTTCGAGGGTATGTCTTTTATTTTCTGCTTTATCGCTTAGCTTGTACTTGTTCTATCTTTAGTATGTCCTCTCACTAGTATCTTTGACCTTTAGATAGGGTAGTCCTATGGTTGAAACATGTGTTTGAGACATGTTATGTATGGTGGATACATGTGGATGCAAGTGTTTGCTAGTGGTTGCTCGTGGATGCATATACACACACTTTAGGCACTAGATCGGCTCAGTCACTTTCATATTGCATATTGCATATAAGTGGATGTATTTAGTAAAATGAATGTACGTTGAATGTGTGTATCATATGGATGTTGCATTTAAATGGATGGTTGTGCACACATGTAGTAATGATATGTATAGGGTTCTTTGCATACATGATGGATACATGGCACTATCATTATTTGCATTAAGGAGGTCGACTGAATCAGTGGACCGCCTGATTTTGCATTAGTATACGGACATATACGCACACTATGCATATGTACATGAAAAGCATTAGAAATCTTTTAAGGACCATGGTTGCTAGTGTTTGATGGTTGATTAGATGGATGATTGGATAGTAGGATACGTTCTTCTTGACTTAGAGATTTCGAGGACGAAATCCTTTAAGTAGGGGAGAATGTAACACCCCGTATTTTCTGAGAATATTAAAATAACAAATTAAAGAATAATTTATTTGAAAAAGAGGAATGAGAAAAGAATGATGTTTAGCATTGTTCTAAGGTTTGTAAGCAAAAGACTTAGTAGCTCATTTGGTTAGAACATGTGACTTGCATACAAGAAGTACAGAGTTCGATCCCCGCCAGCGCCATATTTTTGTTTTAGGGGAATGGCTAAAAAGTGGCTTAGTGTGAACGCAGTTCAAAAAGTGGTTTAGTGTGAAAATGGTTAATTATGAAGAAGTTATTAATCCATAGTTTGTATGCATATGAGAGAAATATATATATATATAGATATATATAAAAATTAAATAAATAAATATTCAAAAAAAAGTTTAAAACAGCGAATCTGGAGGGGGAATAGCCAAACCGCACCATTTTTGGAATCGACCCGAACGCCGCTGGGTCGACTAGAGGTCAATCCAGGGTATTTGGCTGCCAACCCATGGCCCAATTCGCCCTAAGGGCTGATATGGCATCTAAGTGGTCTAGATCAGTTCTAGGGTTAATCCTAGGGCCTAAATAACTTCCTACACCTATATATACACCCTAAGACCTAACCCTAATTCATAAATATTATCTATGACACCATTATGCTGTCAAATTCTCTCTTAAACCCTAGTCGCCGCCTCTAAATCAAATCTTAAGTGTTCAATTTCAACTCAAATTAAATATTAGAGATTCTACAACAATTCAAGAAGATAAATCAGCAACACCGCAACGTTTCTACACCAATTTCAGTGCGTAATTCTATTCTTTAACCACGAAAGGTGAGTACGGTGACTTTCACAATATAATGGGATTAAAAGTAACATGATGAAGTTGTAAAGAGGATTCATATGTATGTATGTAATTTAAATCTCATCCATGTCTTCACCTTTTTGATTCATGTCATCATATGCCTATGTTTCTATGTAAGTTCATACCTTTTATCAGTTTATTCATGTTGAACCTGTCATTATGCCTCTATGACAGTTTACGTGCCCCTTTATTTCATGATGTTGTGTTAATTCCAATTTTCTGTGATTTGATTCTCTCTTCTTATTCCTATTCCTTTTATTTTTGGATCTAGGCTACCTTCGAGCCTATGTTAAAAATACGCGCGAATGCAAATACGTGGGAACGATGGGAATATGTGAAATATGGAAAATTGGATATTATTGGATATTTTGGATAATTGGATAATATGTGAAATTGGCATATTTGGGTATGAATTACATGGAATTGATGAAGTTGCCTATAATTGTAAATTTGTAATTGAGGCTAATTAATATGTAATTAGTGACAATTTGGAATAGGCAATTTTATAAACACGATTATATGTTTAATTGGATATACATGACAAGAAAATTGGGTATGGGTGAAATAAGATTATTAATAAACCTTAGACACGAGGTTAGGCGCAATTATGGCGTAAGACTGCCTGGAACCGCCCGACAAATCCAGCTTCCACAATTGGACGTCTAATGTAAGAGGTCAAAGGAATGAATTGTAGGCGCAACGGTTAATGACACGAGGTTAGACCCAGTTTGTGGCGTAAGACTTCCCAGAACAGCCCAACAAATCCAGCGGCCACAAAGCGTTCGGTCTAATGTGGGAGGTCATGCACCATTCGTCATAAGGAATGAATTAAGGAATACTAACCATAATAAGACATGGGTATGGTTAGAGAATTAAGTGGGGTGACATGTAAATTATGACATGTAAATATGGACTTAACCAGTATAAGATAAGACATGTAAATTATGACATGTAAGTATGGACTTAACCATAACAAGTGTAAGACATGGACAATTAAATTAAAATGGTTAAGTGGGAGAAAAACCTTGTGGGGACCAAGCATAGGTGGGAGGCTTGTGTCGGACAGGGGAGCCGTTTCAACCAGTAACCCGTTTGAGTATCTAATTGGGCCCAGTACAAGGCCGGGGTTGGGGCACGCTTACTGGACTTGAATGTAAGAGGTCAAAACGTGAATAGCAGTGGACCCGCGAGTCCAACGGGTTCATGTGCGTGAATGAGTCCGGGCTGGTAGGTAAGACATTGTTTCATCGTGTAGGTATAGCCGTGCATTTTATGTTGGTATCGGGGTTGCCACTTTGGGGAGTGATATTCCCCACTGTGGGGCCAGCACAGGTGCCTACGGGGTTTAGGGAGCCAATCGAATGAGTAGGATAAGGGTACCTTAGCGGTGGTAGGAGCAAGCCGGCACCTACGATAGCAGCTAGGTACAAGTAACTACAAAGTTTTTCATGTGCGTACAGTTAGTGGGAAGGGATCAACCTTTAGTAAACAGAGATTAGTAGATGTGCGGTGTAATTAAGTAATGTGGAGTAACTTAGCAAAAGTGCGGTGTAACGAAATAAATGCTGGTTGAGTTGGGTAGTCCTTTGGGTGCTAGTCTGATGTTGGCTTCGGTCTTCGGGGTTAGTACTTGGAGGGTTGTTCGTTTAGCCAAGGTGTAGGATTGTCTTAGTACTTAGGAACAGAATCATCTTGTCCATCCTTTTTATCTACCTTATCTATGTTACAGCCATATCATGATGCCTATTTATGTCTTGATCATTTACCTTACCTATTATTTGTTAAAATTACTGGACTCGCCAGACTTTATGTTTGACCCGTTTTGTTTCCACCTCTTTTCTATCCTTTCCCCCCCTCAGGTCTGCAAGGAGGGAATACTACA
This sequence comes from Allium sativum, assembly GCA_030737875.1. Taxonomy (NCBI): domain Eukaryota; kingdom Viridiplantae; phylum Streptophyta; class Magnoliopsida; order Asparagales; family Amaryllidaceae; genus Allium; species Allium sativum. Next base: position 297,973,397 of record CM060926.1, read on the forward strand.
TCTTAGTGTCGATTTCTTTCAGTTGCTTGAAAAGAGTAGATGTATCGCATTGGACTCTCTCATCTTTATGGCTTTGCTTATGCTCAGTGGGGATTTATGCATTTATGTTATTTAAGTATTTGCTTCTTTATGAACTTTGAAGTTTTTGTTAAAGACAATTGATCCTGTTGTAATGGTTTTTGGAGACTACTTATGTAAGCTTGTTTTGAAGTTATGATGCTATGAAATAAATTTTATCTTCCGCTGTGTTTTATTTATTTATTCTTGTAATTTATCTGTTCTATACTACTATAACACTTCATGACATTAATGCATTCCATTTGTGAGTGACATTAATGGCCATGGGGTGTTACACTGCTTTTCAACAGAAGCCTCGATCCTTTGCATCTCAGCATGCCACACAGGCAATTCATGCTATGCAACCGATGTCTATCAATCACACAGAATGAAATCCAATGTCAGACACATAGTCCATTTACAAGTTCGTTCTGGGTCTGAACGAAACCAGAGGCACCTTATTCCTCGTCCCGTAAGTCCAATATAGGAGAGAGTTCCTCGCATATCCGGTCGATCTCCAAGTACGTCTGGAACGATCACCACTTATTACCTTGTCTGGGGTGTACAGCCCAATCAAGACATCAGTAATCATCCAAAGGATGTGAAAACCTCCGGCCTTCAACCACCGTCTTCATCATCGACTCATTGCTGATTTAGTTATTCAAAATGGGATCAACCCGGTCTTTCTGAATAACTCGCGTATCTTATAAACAATTGTTATAAAAACACAATGTATGCCTCATTCCAATCCAGAATATTCTTTTATTTAGATATTCCTATACTTTGGGAAATGTTCCCATTAATTTTATCAAAGATAAATTCGTTTATTTTATTCTTTAATCTTCCTTTGGATTTCAATTCAAACCAAATATGGTTTATCCAAAGTAGTCGGGATTAGCGATCCTTACCGAAGTAATCATTTGTTTAATTTCCCAATCCCAACCTATTCATCCCATGAAGAAAAACTAGTAATACTTCATATATAACACCATGGTGCTATCGGTAAATTAAATTACCATTTCACTTTAAATCTAATTAAAGATTTAACTATCGCCTGGAGTAAAAATGGTGGTACTCCATTCTAGATCATTTCCTAAATTTGATAATTTTAGTTATCAAATTCACCTTACAATCTAATTGAAGATTCATTAAAACTCTAATTCAATTTTAATTTCCAAAAATCATTAGTTAATGATTTTCTTAAAAGTTAAGATATTAATCTTTTCTTTAACTGGGTTAAAGAACTAATGTCATTTAAAACACAGCTCATAGTAAACCCAAAATCACATTCCATTAACAATGGAATCTTCACGGAATACAAATCAATATATATAATCGATTTGAACTTCCATATCCAACCAATAATATAAATTGAATTACGGCAAAGCGTTCTAAATTCCATATATATCAACAGTCTTCCTCCATAGAAACTCACTTCAATTATTATAAAACCAGATTCCATTCCATTCCAGTATAATATGTTAAATTGGAAAACGTTACTTTGGAAAATCTCCTTTAAATCTTAACAAAAGAATTATAAATTCCAAAACCATATTTCACTGTAAATTGGATTAAAGAACGAATGTCGTTAAAAACACATTTCATGATACACCCAATTCACATTCCATTTTATTCCAATTATCAAATATAATTGGAAACTCGAACAATCTTAATTAAAATATTTATTCTCTTCATATGGGGTTCAAGAACAGTGTTACTGAAGACACCGTTCACAACAAACCCAAAATCCCATTTGATATTAAATACAAGACTCTGAACAGAAAATATATCGGCTTATATTCAATATCAAATTCTACAACCAACAAATATCATATTGGAAATAATGATATAAATATATTTTTCAAATTTCCATAACAATATCTGTATAATCACGAAATCCAACATTGAAATATGCCGAAGACCATTTCGATTCAAATCCATTCCAGTTTATATATTGGAAATTCTGGTTATTTTTAAAACCATTCCAAATCCAATTTATTTTGTTTAAAAATTATTGGATTTCAAATCTAGTTAATAACTAGTTCATTTTAATAAAAGTATATTTTTTATCTTTACAAATTTGGAATTTTTCATCCCGATTCTTTCCAAATAATTTATTATGATTCACAGAAATTATTAATATTTTTAATAATTTTATCAAGGCCCGTGCAGTCGATTTCCATAAACGGCCATTGAACTGCACTTACAACGACATTTTTCAAATTTGATTTGGACATAATTCCAAATCCAACCATTAGATTTCAAATTTCTTGTATTCCTTAGAAAGCTCTTTTCAATACGAACCCAACGGTTCTGGTTTTAGGAGAATTCGACGGTCGGATCTCCCGTAATGTCAATTCGAAGTCAATGGTCGAAATTCGTGAACGATCGCGGCACGACGCGTTCTATTCAGGCCATTTAATATATATTATATATATTTCATTGATTTCCATGTATTTTATAAATCGTTTTAACTTCATTTTAAAAATGATTTCAACTTCATATTCAATTTTAAATCAAAACTGAATATATCATATCATTCGTTTTAAAAATGATTTCAACTTCTTATTCAATTTTAAATCAAAACTGAATATATCATATCATTAATATATAAATGATAGTATTTTCAAAACATTAGATTTTGAAATCAACTCCTTTTTGATATTCATTTTAAAAATGAATAAAATCGATATAAATATCGTTCGCGTCAAAATGGCGCACATCTAATCAACACGGCTTTATATATTTCAATAATTTCGTGTCCATCCCAAATCAGACATCAAAATCATATTTTGATCCATTACTGAATATTATTTTAAAATATTAGTCATTTTAAAATATTCGTTATTCGCCATTTTTAAAACATTCGTTAATTTAAAATATTCATTCCTTCCGAATTGGAATCAGTCACAGCCAATTACCATCTAATTTTATTTATATGGATTTCATATACACATATACACAACAATAATCATATATAGTCAATCATCATCCAAAGTGCATTACACAACTGCATAAGTATTAAATATAAATAATTACAGCTTATTTGCCTGTCAACCCATTAATTGACATACAACTAAATATTGGGATTAATGTATGTCCAATTATCATCCCAATACCCGTGTGGGGTTTTCAAACAACAAACACTGATTATTATTTGTGTAGTTGTGCGATGTGTAAAATATGTTGTCCCAATCCATATCAGTCAAATGTATGTACATAAACAAATGTCCGATTTGTAGATCAATTTTTATTTAATTTATATACACGTTAAAAATTATATTTTTAATGATAACCTATTTATTTCAACACATGAATATTTTATTTATTCCATTCCATATCACAATTAATTTTCACAACGCAATCAAATCAAACAAGTCATCCATGGTTTGTGGACGACGGGTGTCGGGTGCTACTAAGCACCGTCTGCATCCTAGTATATATTTTAACTAGAAAATAAAATTAAAGTGAGAAGTTCTCTCCTTTGGGATCCACTCCTCCATTTTATTTCTGAATTTCAGAACAGTCTGGATTTGCCCGAAATTCCAACGCAGTCCTTTTTTTCCACGTTGTTCATAGTATAAATCACATTTTTAATATGATGCTTATATTATTAAATCACATTTTTATATCACTATTATATATATAAAAATCATATTTTTCTTCGCTATATAAATATATAAAAATCCAATTTTTATTTGCTATATCATATATGTAAAAATCTAATCTTTTCTATTTTTAGAAATCAAATCTTTTCATATATAAAAATCAAAACATTTCAAATTAAAAATCAAAGCTTTCTATAAATTAAAAATCAAAGCTTTCTATAAAATAAAAAATCAAACCTTTCTATTTAAAAAAATCATTTCTTTTGATCAGTTAAAAATCACATCTTTTCTGAGATAAAAATCACATCTTTTCGAAGATAAAATCATAATTTTATATGTTAATAAAAATCATAGCTCTTTCTATATATAAAAATATTATTTTTATAAACTAAAAATCCTATTTTTATTAACCTAATCCTATAGAAAATAAGATAAATTTCTGCAAAACAAACTACTCGACTGCCCGTGTAGAAAATAGGGGCTCAGTGAGATAAAGAGTTTTCAAGTTTGGAGTTCGTTGATTTTGTGAGAGGAATTCGAGATCGAAGTTGAAGAAAGAGGGAACGATTTTGATCGCTTAATGAGGAAGGAGGTGGCTTAGGAATATGTTGACCGCGAATTCCTGTTTGACCTAGTTTAGGGGTCTTGACCATTTGTTTATACCTTTTTAATTGTTTCTGAAATTCCAAGTCATTACAAAGTATAACGACCTGAACTTCCCAGGTAAAGAAAGACCGGATTGAGATGAGAACAACACACATCAGAACGCAGACAGAAGAACATTTCATTATATATTACAATAATTCCATCAGAATACAAGAATATACAGAGTATAAATGAATAATATACACATTCGACAAATATCAGAGATTACAATAAATTGCATAGCGGCGAAAAACAATACAAAACACAACTAGAAGAGATATACGGATACAGAGCTTTCTGGATATCGTTCCAGCTGTAAATCAGGATCCTGTGAATATAAATCTGCAAAAACCAAAACTACTAGCTGCCCGTGTGGAAATAGGGGCACCCAGAGTTTAGGTTAAAACAATAAACTCCAGGTCAGTCATGTGACTGGTGTGAAACCAAAATAGTTATTAATCTTTATTTTAAAGTTCGGTAAATCAAGGGACCACGCCGTATAACACGGAACGGGTTTCCTACCAAGAATACCAGTGCATAAAACAAACAACGCAATGCTAAATAAAGAAAAATGAAGCTATTATGAGACCTAGTTCCCATCACACAATGCAACGCAAGCCGGAGGCTAGGGTTTTTACCATATAATAGCCAAAGCATGCTTGATACGTTTAAAACAAATCATTTGATACTATTATAAGTGTATAGTGTCAAAACAATTTCAATCATAAATATCATTCATAGGCGGCATAGCTACCATCTACTATGTCGCCATACTAGGTTCTACAAATAAAATCGCAATATCACGTATTGGAAATTCGATTTGCGTCATGAGTCGAGGCAAGGGGCAAGCTCCTCTCCGATTCGAGACACTCTAGCAAATGTCTCAGGACCCCACTCTGATCCTTTGGAACCTCCAAGGCCGGTCCTCTCTTACTTTTGAGGATTAGTTATTCCTGAACACACGTTTCCCGGTCCTAACAGACCTAATATCGAGACACCTAATCCAACAACCACACAGGTGAAAAGTATATAAATGTCAGCCAGTTTAAGCACTGACACCACCCATAGCTAGAAAGAAACGTCGTGCACTCCTTGGGTCCTTATCCCGTTTTTGACTCATACCGAGGTGTGAGGCTCGCGAATTCACGCTATACACAAAGCTACGCCACACAGGCCGTGCTTTGATCATCAACCACAAGACTTTGCTTTTCAACAAGAGTCTTGATCAATTGCCACTTACGTGTGCTACACTGGCAATTCACTCCATGCGACTGATGTCCATCGATATACAACCTTTGAGCTTGTACGTCTCAGAGAAGGGCGTTAAGCAAGAGAATAAATTCTCCGCCGCCAAACAGATGTATATTTAATAGAGATCAATCAACACAGAATAAAATCCAATGTCATACACACAGTCCATTTACAAGTTCGTTCTGGGTCTGAACGAAACCGGAGGCACTATCCTCGCATATCCATCCATCTCCAAGTACGTCTGGACGATCACCAACTGATTCCCTCATCTTGGGTGTACAGCCCAATCAAGATCATCAGTAATCACCCAAACGATGTGAAGACTTCCGGTCTTCAACCACCGTCTTCATTTTTGACTTATCGTCGAATCGGTTATTCAGAATGGGTATAAACCCGGCCTTTCCGAATAACCACTTTCACATATTGGAAATTCTGATTATTTTTAAAACCACTTTCAAATTCAATTTATTTGTTTCAAAAATAAATTGATTTTAATTCTAGTTCAAAACTAGTTCATTTCGATAAAAATCTATTTTTATCTTTTCAAATATTCACTTTTTCAGCCCAATTTTTCCCAAATCATTTCTTATGATTTTACACAAATTATTGATATTTTTAATAATTTTATGAAGCCCCGTACAGTCGATTTCCATCAACGGCCATCGAACTGCACTTACAGCGACCTTTTCCAAATTTGATTTGGACATAATTCCAAGTCCAACCGTTAGATTTCAAATTTCTAATATTCATTGAAAAGCTCTTTTCGATTCGAACCCAACGGTTCCGGTTTCAGGAGAATCCGACGGTCGGATCTCCCGCAACGTCAATTCGAAGTCAATGGTCGAAATTCACGAACTGCCGCAGCGCGGCGCGTACTATTCAGGCCATTATATATATTATATATATATATATATATTATATATATATATTTCGTCGATTTCCCTTTAAAACGTATTTTATAAATCGTTTTAAATTCGTTTTCGAAACGATTTCAACTTTCCTTTCAATTTCAAATCAAAATTGAATTCTCCTTTATAAATTCGTTTTAAATTCATTTCAAATTGATTTCAATTCAAATTGATTTTTAATTCAATTTCAATTCAATTTCATTTCATTTCAACTTAAATTCGAATTCGTTTCAATATATTCGATTTTGAAATCACTTTTCAATATTCATTATAAAAACGAATATAATCGATATAAATATCGTTCACGTCAAAATGGCGCAACTCTAATCAACACGGCTTTATATATTTCAACCCTTTGTTATTCTATTCAACAAATGAATATTTATTCTATTCAACACATGAATCTATATTTCTTTCAACACTTGACTAATCTCAACGAATGAGTACTGTCAACACAACTATTTTTGTTATTTAAAATATTTTATAAAATTATGGTATCTTTCATTAGATTTTCAAATCAGACTCCAACTGTAAAGTAGTAAGAGAATGATTTTAAATATGATAAAGATATAAATTTTATTGTTAAAATATTTCTTTCAACACATGATTATTTTCAACACATGATTATCGTCAACACATGACTATTTATATTCTTTATTTTCCCAATTGGAATGAGACCCAATCAATCACCATATAATGTTAATTATATGGTTTCCATACAACACGTGTATATAATCGCAACGATAAATAATCAATCATCATCCAAAGTGCACGACACTGTATAAGCATCAAATATAGATATCTAACGCTTATAACAGCATGTCGATCAATCGATCGACATACAACTAATCAATCAGGATGAGTGGACTTCAAATATCATCCCAACACCCGTGTGGGGTTTCACATCAACAAACACACATTTTTGTTCACACACACGTTAAAAATTATATTTTTAACTATAAAATATTTTTAACTATATAAATATTTTATTTCATTTCACAACACACAATAAATTTTCACCACAACAAACAATCAAACATACAAGCCATCCATGGTCCGTGGATGACGGGTGTCGGGTGCTACTGAGCACCGTCTGCATTCTAGTATATATTTTTAACTAGAAAAGAAGATTTAAAGTGAGAAGTTCTCACCAAAGCTAATCCAAACGCCTCGACTCTTCTTATATAGAAATCTTCACCGTGCTCGCCTTTTGTCAATTTCGTTGCCCGTATTCACTACATGTATAAAAATCACATTTTTATATTTTTGCCATGTATATAAAAACCAGATTTTTATAATCACTTCATATGGATAAAAATTCTATTTTTACATCGCTACTATATAGATAAAAATTCTATTTTTACATTGATACTATATAGATAAAAATTCTATTTTTACATCGCTATTATATAGATAAAAATTTTATTTTTACATCGATACTATATAGATAAAAATTCTATTTTTACATTGATACTATACAGATAAAAATTCTATTTTTACATCGCTACTATATAGATAAAAATTCTATTTTTAATACTCTACACAAGTAAAAATCATATTTTTGATTCACTACATATATAAAGATCAAATTTTTAACACTTCTATAATGTAAAAATCATATTTTTGCTATCATACCTATATATGCTTAAACAAAAATCAAAGCTTTTCAAATATAAAGATTCAAGCTTTTCTATAAACGAAAATCACATTTTACATATACATTTCTAAACAAAAACTGGATTTAAAAAGAATTAAAAATCACCCGTGTTGGCTTGGACTTTGAACAGCGTTCGAGGGGGGGGGGGAGAAGAAATGGCACGCCGGAGCACCTGCAATGGGATGGATGTCTCGGGTTTGAGGGAGCAAAATGGGTTGGCGGTTTTCTGAAAAGAAAAGGGGAGAGAGAGGAGGCGTAGAGGGGGAAGAGGCTGAGGGTGGTCTCGCGATGGCGACGAGGTGGAGCGGGTTCAGTGGAGGGGCGTCGAACGGGGGTCTCCTTTGGCGTCGCAATTGAAGGAGTATGGGGGAGAGGGAAGACTGATCGGAGGGGGAGGGAAGCGGAGGGTAATGGCGCGGGTGGGGAATCCCTCCGGCGGCGGTGGCGCGGGTCCGTTTGGAGGCGCGATGGCCATCGTCGATCTTATTTTTTTCTTTTTCGATTTCTGTTTTGAAATGATACGGGGGGGGGGGGGGGGGGGGGGCTGAGAGAATAAAGAGGGTGAGGAGAGAGAGTTTTTTTATTATTTAATTTATTTTAATCCACTAAAAGTAACTTTTTCTATCGACTTCAGAATCGAACCCACCGCCTGTCGTCCATAGCTAATAACCCCCATTCCGAACACAATGGGATATGTATCGTAAGCTGATTCGATCACTTCGATCTGTTTTTGTCAAAATCAACATATAACTCTATATATTGAATTTGAACGCGCATTTCAATTCACTGGGGTCACATAAGGACTTTAAAAATTCCCGAAAAATATTTTCTAGCTTCGTATCGACGATACGGTCCTAACAAAACTAGTTTCGTCAAATTCTGAGACCGTTTGAAAAATGGCTATTTTCCAGTCGATTAAAATCAACTGAAACTGATCAAACGCGTTTTCCTTTGCCACGCTCACATATTGATTCGAAAAATTATGAAAATTGGAATATAGCAATAACTTGACATCACGGATCCAACAAAAGTGGTTTCGTCGAAATCCGAGCGCGTTTGCAAAATGGCTATTTTTAAGGGCCTGAATTCCATAGCGACTATTCTGAAATTTCAACTGGACATATCTTTTGATTCCCACTATGAAATATTTATTTTTTGGATTCGTTGGAAAGATATTCTCAATTAAATTCTAATAATTTTGGTTTCACTAAAATCCGGTTTATTTTGCACCCGGTACATTCAATTGAAATTTGAAATCGAATTATCGAACTACCGTGCCATTTTCAATTCCTTTTATAATTATAAATAATTATTTATATTCTAACGACGACGTATATAAATATATACGTTCTAATTCCATTCAAAATAAATTTTCTCGTCGCTTTATTTAAAATATTCTATTTTAAATATTCAAAATTCGTTAAAATTGCCAAAATAAAATTTTTAAACTGGCTCGCATTTCCGGGTTGTTACATTCTCCCCCACTTAAAACTTTTCGTCCCCGAAAAGGAACGAAGCCGAAAGTTGTTTAACTAATCAACTCAACTTTCATTGTTTTCGCTACGGCTTAAGTTCTTCAACTTTTCAGTTTCTAAGAACTTTTCAAATTCTTCAAAAATTTGGCTAACACCCTAAATTTCCGAAAAATTTCGCCATAACCTCCCCTGCACCGGGGACTTCAGGATATTTCATATAGCCTCCCATGGCCTTCTTCAATCCAAAAGAAAAAGAAAAAGCCAAGCGGCAAGCCAATCGGCTCATAAAATCATCATCACCCAAACAAAACAGTAAATTATGGTAAACATGTACCTATTTGTCGGGCAAACAATTTTATTCTTTTGCTCTAGCCTCCTTGCTATGACCTGTTCAACGTAAGTACATGTATATGCAAGCAAATGCGACCAATTTTCAATACAATTCAATATTTGGTTCACTTAGGCTAAATGGTTCAAAATTATCAAACAAATAAACAAACAACACAACCATCAATCAATTAGTGAATTAACGTTTCAAATTCATAATTTTAATACATGTACAGAAAATCATGTTTTGATGCCAAATCACAACAATAAATCTAAGTAAATTTTGGTTCTCACACCAGTCAATGGAAATATATAGATATCACACCTTCGAAACACGAACATAAATACAGATGATGATCGATCAGTCATCAGAATCATCCCCGGGTGTCTAGAATATGATTCTATATCCATCCAGTATATTAAAACTTCGAATATACGTTCATGACACGTATATGCAAAATAATCATATACTAGATTGTCCAAATTCAAAATAAATAAATTATTCAAATACGTATAAACGATTTAAATTTCAAAACAAAATTGTTTTCATTTGAAAAATATACTCTTCACACTCGTTCTAGGATACTACTGATTCCATCTCTAACGAGTCATTCTAATTGGATATTACTAATCCAATATCTGATGAATTCTTTCGTATGGTTCTAATGTGTCTTGTTCTCGAGCTCTGTAAACCAAAGCTCTGATACCACTCTATAACGACCCGAACTTCCACGGTAAGGAAAGCCCGGATTGAGATGAGAACAACACACATCGGAACGCAGACAGAAGAACATTTCATTGTATATTACAACAATTCCAACAGAATACAAGAATATACAGAGTATAAATGAATAATATACACATTCGACAAATATCAGAGTTTACAATAAATTGCATAGCGGCGGAAAACAATACAAAACACAACTAGAAGAGATATACGGATACAGAGCTTTCCGGATATCGTTCCAGCTGTAAATCAGGATCCTGTGAATATAAATCTGCAAAACCAAAACTACTAGCTGCCCATGTGGAAATAGGGGCACCCAGAGTTTAGGTTAAAACAATAAACTCCAGGTCAGTCATGTGACTGGTGTGAGAACTAAAACAGTTATTAATCTTTATTTTAAAGTTCGGTAAATCAAGGGACCACGCCGTATAACACGGAACGGGTCTCCTCCCAAGAATACCAGTGCATAAAACAAATAGCGCAAAACTAAATAAAGAAAAATGAAGCTATTATAAGACCCAGGACCCATCACACAATGTAACGCAAGCCGGAGGATAGGGTTTTTACCTTATAATAGCCAAAGCATGCTTGATACGTTTAAAACAAATCATTTGATACTATTATAAGTCTATAGTGTCAAAACAATTTCAATCATAAATATCAATCATAGGCGGCATAACTACCATCTACTATGTCGCCATACTAGGTTCTACAAATAAAACCGCAATATCACGTATTGGAAATTGGATTTCCGTCATGAGTCGAGGCAAGGGGCAAGCTCCTCTCCGATTCGAGACATTCTAGCAAATGTCTCAGGACCCCACTCTGATCCTTTGGAACCTCCAAGGCCGGTCCTCTCTTACTTTTGAGGATTAGTTATTCCTGAACACACGTTTCCCGGTCCTAACAGACCTAATATTGAGGCGGCTCATCCAACAACCACACAGGTGAAAAGTATATAAATGTCAGCCAGTTTAAGCACTGACATCACCCATAGCTAGAAAGAAACGTCGTGCACTCCTTGGGTCCTTATCCCATTTTTGACTCATACCGAGGTGTGAGGCTCGCGAATTCATGCTATACACAAAGCTACGCCACACAGGCCATGCTTTGATCATCAACCATAAGACTTTGCTTTTCAACAAGAGCCTTGATCAATTGCCACTTACGCGTGCCACACTGGCAATTCACTTCATGCGACTGATGTCCATCGATATACAACCTCTGAGCTCGTACGTCTCAGAGAAGGGCGTTAAGCAAGAGAATAAATTCTCCGCCGCCAAACAGATGTATATTTAATAGAGATCAATCAACACAGAATAAAATCCAATGTCAGACACACAGTCCATTTACAAGTTCGTTCTGGGTCTGAACGAAACCGGAGGCACCATCCTCGCATATCCATCCATCTCCAAGTACGTCTGGACGATCACTAACTGATTCCCTCATCTTGGGTGTACAACCCAATCAAGATCATCAATAATCACCCAAACGATGTGAAGACTTCCGGTCTTCAACCACCGTCTTCATCTTCGACTTATCGTCGAATCGGTTATTTAGAATGGGTATAAACCCGGCCTTTCCGAATAACCCACGTATATAATAAACAAATGTTACACAAACACAACAAACGCCTCATTCCAATTCAGAATATTCTTTTACTCACAAAATCACATTCTTAGGGAAAGGTTCCCATTAATTTTATCAAAGATAAATTCTTCTAAATTTATTCTTTAATCTTCCTTTGGATATCATTTCAAACCATATTATGGTTTTCCAATCTAGTCGGGATTAGCGAACCACATCAAAGTAATTATTTATTTTATTTCCCAATCCCAACCTATTTATACCATGGAGCAAAACTGGTAATACTCCATATCTAACACCACGGTGTCATCGGCAAAATTAATTACCATTTCACGTTCAAATCTAATTAAAGATTTAACTATCGCTTTGGAGCAAAACTGGTGGTACTCCATTCTCGATCACCATTCAGATTTGATAATTTAAATTATCAATTCACATTTCAATCTAATTAAAGATTCATTAAAACTCCACTTAGTTTTAATCTTTTCAAAAATCAATATCCTGTCTTTAACTAAGTTAAAGAATCAATTTCATCTAAAACACGATTCACGATAAACCCAAAATCACTTTTGATATTAAATACAAGGCTCTGAATAGAAAATATACTGGCTTATATTCAATATCAAATTCTACGACCAACAAATTGCGTATTGGAAATAACGATATGAATATATCTTTCAAATTCCCATAACAATATCTGTATAATCACGAAATCCAACATCGAAATATTCCGAAGCTAATTTCGATTCAAATCCATCCCAATTCACATATTGGAAATTCTGATTATTTTTAAAACCACTTTCAAATTCAATTTATTTATTTCAAATATAAATTGATTTTAATTTTAGTTCAAAACTAGTTCATTTCGATAAAAATCTATTTTTATCTTTTCAAATATTCACTTTTTCAGCCCAATTTTTCCCAAATCATTTCTTATGATTATACACAAATTATTGATATTTTTTATAATTTTATCAAGGCCCGTACAGTCGATTTCCATCAACGGCCATCGAACTGCACTTACAACGACCTTTTTCAAATTTGATTTGGACATAATTCCAAATCCAACCGTTAGATTTCAAATTTCTAATATTCATTGAAAAGCTCTTTTCGATACGAACCCAACGGTTCCGGTTTCAGGAGAATCCGACAGTCGGATCTCCCGCAACGTCAATTCGAAGTCAATGGTCAAAATTCACGAACTGCCGCAGCGCGGCGCATTCTATTCAGGCCATTATATATATATATATAATATATATATTATATAGATATTTCGTCGATTTCCCTTTAAAACATATTTTATAAATCGTTTTAAATTCGTTTTCGAAACGATTTCAACTTTCCTTTCAATTTCAAATCAAAATTGAATTCTCCTTTATAAATTCGTTTTAAATTCATTTCAAATTGAATTCAATTCAAATCGATTTTTAATTCAATTTCAATTCAATTTCAATTCAACTTCAATTCGAATTCATTTCAATATATTCGATTTTGAAATCACTTTTCAATATTCATTATAAAAACGAATATAATCGATATAAATATCGTTCACGTCAAAATGGCGCAACTCTAATCAACACGGCTTTATATATTTCAACACTTTGTTATTCTATTCAACAAATGAATATTTATTCTATTCAACACATGAATCTATATTTCTTTCAACACTTGACTAATCTCAACGAATGAGTACTGTCAACACAACTATTTTTGTTATTTAAAATATTTTATAAAATTATGGTATCTTTCATTTGATTTTCAAATCAGACTCCAACTGTAAAGTAGTAAGAGAACGATTTTAAATATGATAAAGATGTAAATTTTATTGTTAAAATATTTCTTTCAACACATGATTATTTTCAACACATGATTATCGTCAACACATGACTATTTATATTCTTTATTTTCCCAATTGGAATGAGGCCCAATCAATCACCATATAATGTTAATTATATGGTTTCCATACAACACATGTATATAATCACAACGATAAATAATCAATCATCATCCAAAGTGCACGACACTGTATAAGCATCAAATATAGATATCTAACGCTTATAACAGCCTGTCGATCAATCGATCGACATACAACTAATCAATCGGGATGAGTGGACTTCAAATATCATCCCAACACCTGTGTGGGGTTTCACATCAACAAACACACATTTTTGTTCACACATACGTTAAAAATTATATTTTTAACTATAAAATATTTTTAACTATATAAATATTTCATTTCATTTCACAACACACAATAAATTTTCACCACAACAAACAATCAAACATACAAGCCATCCATGGTCTGTGGATGACGGGTGTCGGGTGCTACTGAGCACCGTCTGCATCCTAGTATATATTTTTAACTAGAAAAGAAGATTTAAAGTGAGAAGTTCTCACCAAAGCTAATCCAAACACCTCGACTCTTCTTATATAGAAATCTTCACCGTGCTCGCCTTTTGTCAATTTCGTTGCCCGTATTCACTACATGTATAAAAATCACATTTTTATATTTTTGCCATGTATATAAAAACCACATTTTTATAATCACTTCATATGGATAAAAAATCTATTTTTACATCGCTACTATATAGATAAAAATTCTATTTTTACATCGCTACTATATAGATAAAAATTCTATTTTTACATCGCTACTATATAGATGAAAATTCTATTTTTACATCGATACTATATAGATAAAAATTCTATTTTTACATCGATACTATATAGATAAAAATTCTATTTTCACATCGCTACTATATAGATAAAAATTCTATTTTTAATCCTCTACACAAGTAAAAATCATATTTTTGATTCACAACATATATAAAGATCAATTTTTTAACACTTCTATAATGTAAAAATCATATTTTTGCTATCATACCTATATATGCTTGAACAAAAATCAAAGCTTTTCAAATATAAAGATTCAAGCTTTTCTATAAACGAAAATCACATTTTACATATACATTTCTAAACAAAAACTGAATTTAAAAAGAATTAAAAATCACCCTTGTTGGCTTGGACTTTGAACAACGTTCGAGGGGGGGGGAGAAGAAATGGCACGCCGGAGCAGCTGCAATGGGATGGATGTCTCGGGTTTGAGGGAGAAAAGGGGTTGGCGGTTTTCTGAAAAGAAAAAGGGAGAGAGAGGAGGCGCAGAGGGGGAAGAGGCTGAGGGTGGTCTCGCGATGGCGACGAGGTGGAGCGGGCTCAGTGGAGGGGCGTCGAACGGAGGTCTTCTTTGGCGTTGCGATTGAAGGAGACGGGGGAGAGGGAGGACTGATCGGAGGGGGAGGGAAGCGGAGGGCGATGGCGCGGGTGGGGAAGCCCTCTGGCGGCGGTGGCGCGGGTCCGCCTGGAGGCGCGATGGCCATCGTCGATCTTTTTTTTTTCTTTTTCGATTTCTGTTTTGAAATGATACGGGGGAGAGGGGGGAGGGGGGCTGAGAGAATAAAGAGGGTGAGGAGAGAGAGTTTTATTATTATTTAATTTATTTTAATCCACTAAAAGTAACTTTTTCTATCGACTTCAGAATCGAACCCACCGCCTGTCGTCCATAGCTAATAACCCTCATTCCGAACACAATGGGATATGTATCGTAAGCTGATTCGATCACTTCGAACAGTTTTTGTCAAAATCAACATATAACTCTATATATTGAATTTGAATGCGCATTTCAATTCACTGGGGTCACATAAGGACTTTGAAAATTCCCGAAAAATATTTTCTAGCTTTGTATGGACGATACAGTCCTAACAAAACTAGTTTCGTCAAATTCTGAGACTGTTTGAAAAATGGCTATTTTCCAGTCGATTAAAATCAACTGAAACTGGTCAAACGCGTTTTCCTTTGCCACGCTCACATATTGATTCGAAAAATTATGAAAATTAGAATATAGCAATAACTTGACATCACGGATCGAACAAAAGTGGTTTCGTCGAAATCCGAGGAAGTTTGCAAAATGGCTATTTTTAAGGGCCTGAATTCCATAACGACTATTCTGAAATTTCAACTGGGCATATCTTTTGATTCCCACTATGAAATTTTGATTTTTCGGATTCGTTGGAAAGATATTCTCACTTAGATTCTAATAATTTTGGTTTCACTAAAATACGGTTTATTTTGCACCCGGTACATTCAATTGAAATTTGAAATCGAATTATCGAACTACCGCGCCATTTTCAATTCCTTTTATAATTATAAATAATTATTTATATTCTAACGACGACGTATATAAATATATACGTTCGAATTCCATTCAAAATAAATTTTCTCGTCGCTTTATTTAAAATATTCTATTTTAAATATTCAAAATTCGTTAAAATTGCCAAAATAAAAATTTTAAACTGGCTCGCATTTCCGGGTTGTTACACAAAGAGTCTAGTATAAGCATTTAATTCTTTAATATAATCCCACCATGTGGGACCATCCACATAAGGGGTCATTCTTATACTTAGTCAATTTTTTAATAATTTATTTTTTCAAAACATTTTCCACCCCACTTGTATTTTTAAAAATATTTTTCAAGCAGTTTCAAAAGGAAAACATAAGATTGTGCATAAACAAAGGTGTCTTCGAACTTGAACCTTTGCGTAGTGGATAAGATTCAGTTTGTACTAGAGTACAACGTGGTCTTAAACTCTATTCCTGACATCAAAACACACACAACCTTTCTATAGTGCAATCAAATAAGCCCATGCATTTATGGCCATGCATGTCTACCCTAGTTTAGTGAATGCTCTAGAAATTTTGCCTAAACCCCCATAGGAAACAACCACATTTCCATATTCTCATAGTTGACTCTATCAAAAGTACTCCTGAAGGTATATACTCCACTTCAAATAGAGTATTGATCTTAACTCATCCTCTAATCACTTCGGGAATACATGCTTCTTAGTATTTAAAAGTAGCATGTTCACAATTATAACAATACAACTTGTTTTTACGCATTGAACCTAGTTTTTGAGATACCTAGTCATTGGGTCGGGTTACCATTATGCGTGACTCAACAATCTAAGAGTAGTAGTCCTGTTCTTTTAGAAGTATGATATTCTCTCTGGATAGTCCTTTGGTCAAAGGATCTCCCAAATTTTTAGCACTGCGCATGTGATCCACTCTAACAGTATCTAAAGAGAGTAGCTCTCTAATACAGCTGTTCTTATGATGTATCTGTCATCTCTTACCGTTATAATAACGGTTTTGTACTTTTTGCAATGGTTGCGATACTATCATAATGGATCAACACAGCTGGTATCGGTTTTTCCTATAAGGGAATCCCAGTTAGAAGATTTCTCAAGTATTCTGCTTCTACACTCGCTACGGCTAGTGCTATCATCTCATAATCCATAGTAGATTGAGCCAAAATAGTCTATTTCTTGGATTTTCAAGAAACAACTCCTCTAACAATGTTAAATATATACATCACTTTTGAGTCATCAGATAAAGTATTCCAATCTGCATAGGAATAGTCTTCAAGAACAGCTGAAAACTTTACATAATGCAATCCAAGGTTCATAGATTGTTTTAGGCATCTCAAGACCCTTTCAATAGCATTCCAATGCTCTATACTAGGTCTACTGGTAAACCTGCACAATAATCTCATGACATAGGCAATATCGAGTCTAATACAATCAGTAGCATACCGAAGGCTGCTACTGATGCTCGCATAATCAGACCATCTTACACCTTCTTTAGTATTTTCAAATAGCTTTACACTAGGATCATTTAATGTACATGGAGATTTTTATAGTCAAAGTAATTGTTTTTCTTGTCAATATAATGAGATTGATTAAAATAAAATCCCCTTTTGAACCTAGTAATCTTAATACAAAGGATTACACTTGCCTCACCTAGATCTTTCGTATCGAAATTGGCACTTAGCAAAGATTTAACAATGTTTATGACATGAAAGTTTGACCTAAAAATAAGAAGATCATCTACATATAGATATATGATAATACAAATATCATTCTAGAATTTATAATAATTGCGTTTATCACTTTCATTTACTTTAAAACTATGTGAGATTATTAAGTTATCAAAATTTTCATTCCATTGCATACGAGCTTGTTTTAAACCATTTAATGATTTATTTAATTTGCAAACTTTATATTCTTGACTAGGAACTACAAATCCTTATGGTTGGTCCATAAAAATTTCCTCTTCTAATTCACCATTTGAAAAAGCAGTTTTAACATTCATTTGATGTATTATTAAATTATGAATAGATGCAAGTGAAATTAATACTCAAATAGATGTAATTCTAGTTACAAGTGAAATAGTGACAAAAAATCTACATTTTCTCTTTGCTTAAAACCTTTACTGCTAAACATGCTTTATATTTATCAATTGTGCCATCTGGTTTTAATTTCCTCTTAAGTACTCATTTGTAGCCTATAAATTTATAACCAGGTAGTAAATCTATTAAGTATCAAGTCTTATTGGATTCTATAGAGTCCATCTCATTATTTATATCCTCTTGCAAAAAATCAGCATATAAGGAAGATAAGGGATCTTGAGGGTTTAAGGGATCGTTTCCTATAGTAAAAGCACAAAAATCTAAACCAAAATCTTTTGTGATTCTATCTTTCTTACTTCATCCAGGTTCATTTTCAGAATATTTATTAAGTTCTTTTCTAATAGGCATAGAGTTTTCCCCCACTATTCCTTAATTTAAAAGGAAAATTTGATTCATAAAAATCAGCATCATTTAATTCAATTATGTTATGTGTACTTAGGTTATAAAATATGATGTTTTACTATTAACAGCATAGCCAGTAAATATGCATTCATATGCTTTATTTAACACCCTATAATTTAATATACCATAATTATAAAGAATACAATAAACTTAATATTAATTTAGATGTAACCTACTTTACCGTTGCATTCGTTACGAAATTCTGATTTAGATAGACCTTTGGTTTTGTTGAATCGAACTAGGTATGAAGAAGTTATGAACTAAAAAAGTTTAAACCAAAATTTAAAATAATTTAAAGTAATAAACCCAAAAAAGCAACGGTCAGTAGTCAACGCGACCCTATATGGATCGACCCATGGTTCAACACTAATGTCGACCCATGCTGAAGGTGGGTTGACCCACCCGTAAATAGGTCGTATTCCTACGACAGAACCTGGACGTGTTTTCATGTGTGATTCCTTGCTAATTCAGCGTGAGGTTTACAGTTTGATTTAAAACCCTAAATTCCTACGATTCATATAATCCTTACCTATCTATAAATAGGCTAACAACCTCACCATTTTCTTACACACAAACATTTTTTCATCTTCTTCCTCCTTTAAGTTATGTTCTGAAATAAAATTAAGAAAATGTCGGGGTGCTACCAGTACATAGTTTTCAGTTACTACCTGTTATATGTACATCTTTCTTATCCTCTTTCTGTCTTATTTTTATTTACAATCTTATGCCTGTTTATTCATTTTATTTTTTACTGAGTTGGACCTATTTTTCTCCTTTTCTTTTTCATTTTGCGCTGAGCCGAGCCCATCGAGAGCCAAGGTCATTTTTGTTAGAATTGTGTAAAATTGGGATAAATTGGAATAACTTGTGGTGACAATAAAAAGGAGATTTTGGCATATTAGAACATGAGAACCATTGCTTGTATAGTTGGGATAATATGTAAACATGTTAACCTGAATAGGCTAAACTTAATTTCATATTAAATAGAACATGTTATGTAAAGACATGTGAATCAGATGTAAATTAAGCAAATCATGTTACATAATATGTAATTGTAACAACCCGGAATTTTGGAACCAAATTAAAATTTATTTTTAATTGATTTTCATGGAAATTAAATATTTTGAATGAAATATTTTCAGAATAATGATTAAATATTTATTTAAAACGAAGTATGAATGTATAAATTTATAATTTAATTAATACGAATCTGAAACGTCGCGGTAGTTTGAAATTTCATTTTTTCATTTGAACGTACAGAATTCAATATAAGTCAGAATTTGACGAAACCAGAAACGTTAGGATCGAATTAATAATATCTTTCTAACGAATGTGAAGAACTGAGATTTCACTTTATAAATTGTATGTTATGTCTAAATTAAATTTTGAAACAGTCGCTGTGGATTTTATTAATAATTTTAATATTATATATGCCTTAAAAATGGCCATTTTGCAAATGACCTCCAAATTCAACGAAACCACTTTTATTGGATCTGGAATGTCATTATATTGTCAAATTTTAAATTTCATAATTTTTGGAACTAATATGTGAGCGTGGAAAATTTAAAGGCACGTTCAATTTCGGTTGTAAATTTAAGAAGCTAGAAAAAGGTGATTTTCAAACGGACTCGGAATTCGACGAAACCAGTTTCTATAGGACCGTCATCAAAACATAGCTGGATTTTAATATTCGTAATTTTTGGAGTCAGTATGTGGCCCCGGTGAATTTAAATGTATGTTGTAATCAATATATAACATTATATCAATTTATATATTAATTTTGATAAAAAAATGTTTGAAACAGCCGAATTGGCTTACGAAACATTTCCCATTGTGTCCGGAATTGTGGTATTTAGCTAGGGGCAAAAGTCGTTGGGTTTAATTTGGAAATCGGGCGAAAAGGGACAATTAGAGAATTAAATTAAATAATATATATATATATATTCATTTTATCACCAAGCCCTAATCTTTTCAGATCCGCCGCTCTCGAAGTAATGGCCAAAACCCACCGATTTTCATCCGATTTTTAATCCCAACCGTTCAATAAATTCTGAAACCCATAACTGAAAATCGAAGAGCGTTACGAGCTCTAGCAAATCAACGGGTATGATTGGAAGTGGTGCTTTCGATTTCTTGATTTTCGAGCTGGAAGTGGGCTCGTTTGCAGCTGGTTTCAACGTCGGAGGAGGGGCCGAGTTGGCCGTCGTTCAGGTCGAGGGTGGAGGACATGGCAGCGCATGCGATGGTGGGTCCTGAGCGGCGGCGCAGGCCTCGTTGGTGGTGCGGCGATGGGTTTCTCGAGCAGGCAATATACGAAGGATCGGGGAAAATAATTTAGGGTTAATTAACCCCTTAATGATGTGATTAAATTTAATTTATTAACTAATTATTCCATTATGTAATCAATGTATAAAATACCATATCTTTTTCATAAGTTGTCATAAAATTGCAAACTCAGTCAAGTTGGAATCGCAACAACGAACACTACAACATGGAGCTGACTAGAATGGAAATGAAGCAATTTTGAAATTAGGACGAATTTAAATCATCAATTAAAGACTGACGAAGTGGAAACTAACATGAGAATTCCTTCTCACTGAAATATTTGTATTCATATTTAAAAATACATAAATTGCCCATGTAGATTTTTATATGTTTTAATTACCATAAAATTGTAAGTTGCAAGTTAAAAATTGCATCATATAGTTACTGTAACGACCTGGGGAATTTGCAATCTCGGATATCGGCATACAACACTATGTCAACTATTCAAGCATTGGAAACACCGGATAGTCCATGAAAGAAATTAGAGGGTAAGGATAGATAAGATAGAAACTTAGAATAGAAGAAGAAGAAGAACGTACAACATCAGAGTAACACGAATCTCATAGCGGAACGAACAACATATAATAGATAACATATCCTTGAAATAAAATCAGTATATGTATACAGTAACATTATCAGAGTACAACACTTACAACACAACGGAATAAACAATAGTTTTATAATCCTGAAACCTCCTACTCCAAGCTCTCCAAGTATATTTGTAAATCCTGACTACTTGACTACCCGTACAAAATTGGGCACCCAAGAGTTTAGGGAAAACAAAACAAAATAAATTCTGGGTTAGTCATGGGACTGGTGTGAGTAAAACAATTTAAAACAGTTTAAGCAATAAAACAGTATCTCATAAGACCACGCCGTATAAAGGAATGAGTTTTTCCCTTATAAGAATCCAAAACATTTGATTTAACGTTCAAAATCCTTTTGAAAGAAAGATAAACTTTATATCAAAACTCTTTTGATATTATAATAATGTCTATCAACCACAACTAAAAAATATCTAGCAGAAATGCTTTCATCTCACGTTCAACATATATAGTATACAATCAAAACCGCAAGCACTGAATGGATAATGGATTACTAACTATGACAAGGTATGGAACCACCTTCCGATAATGTACTTCTAGAGAGGATGTAACGACCCGAAAAACCTGAACCAATTAAAAAAAATTAAATTGGCTAAAATAATGGATTTTAAATATTTAAAATAAATATTTTAAATAATAACGATGAAAAGTAAGTTTGAATCGACAATTGAAAACGAATATGATTATTTCTAATTATAAATAAGGCCTGAAATGGCGCGACAGTTTCAAATTTTCATTTCAAATTTCGTCTGACTGTACCGAGTGCAAAACAAAACGGATTTGAGTGAAACAAAAAATATTTAAATCTGTTAGTGAATACCTTTCTAACGAATCTGAAAAATCGAAGTTTCATATAGGAAGCAAAAGTTATGGCCAAATGAATTTTCAGAAAGGTCGCTATGGAATTTATATAGCCCGTGAAATTGGCCATTTTGCATACGACCTCGGAATTCGACGAAACCACTTTTGTTGGATCCGGGATGAGAAGTTATTGCTAGGTTTCAAATTTCATAATTTTTGAAGCTAGTATGTGAGCGTGGCAAAGGAAAATGTGGTTTGGTCAATTATAGTTAAAATGGATCGACCAGAAATAGGCCTTTTTGCAAACGGTCTCAGAATTCGACGAAACTAGTTTTGTTGGGACCGTATCGTCAAAACATAGCTAGATTTATTTTTCTGGAATTTTTCGAATCAGTTTGTGGCCCTGACAAATTGAAATGTACGTTAAAATCAAATATTGAATGTTTTATATTTTAATTTGAAGGAAAACTGACTGAAACATTCAAATGGGCATTCGAAACATATCCCATTGTGTTCGGAATGGGCGTAAAACGCTAGGGACGACAGTCGTTGGGTTTGAATTGGTGTTCGTGTGTGGAGGAGGGTATTTTAGAGATTTTAAAATATATAAATAAAAAAATCCATTGGGCCAACTCAGCACCCTCTCTCCCCGTCTTCTTCTCCGAACCCCTCGAATTGGCGGCGACTGTTTTTCGTTCCTTCTCCCCTCGTTTTTTCCTCCTCCATGCAATAATAGCCAGTGCTCCAGTTAGGGTTTTTGTAGTACTCCTCAAGGCCTTCAAATCCATACCACCCTCGACCTCCACCGTGCGCTATGCCTCGAGAATCGAGCCCAGGAAGATCCGAACTTCCCACCGCCGATACCCCTCCTCGCCTAATCGAGTTCAACGAAACCCCCGGCGCCGCGAAGCCCTTTCCACCCTCTTCGACGTCGTGCAACCTGATCGGGACGAAGTGCTACGGATTTCACGAATTCTCAAAACCTAGTTTTGAACAGAAATAGAAAGGCACGGGTTTTATTTTCTGAAATGATTTTAACACCTTTAAACCGTTGCAAACCTAGTAAAAATCATATCTTTTTCGTTTCTAGACGAAATTCAGTGAAACAAGAGACAGTGGACTCATGTGGACGTCTTCTACATTCTAGAAGAGACCGCATATTTTTCTGAGCCTTCTGCTATTTTTGGTGGAGTGGAACCCAATGTGAGGTTTCTAATTTATAAACGCTATGGAAAACGACGATGTATAAATTATATAGTCGATGTATGAGTTATATAAGCGTTGTACACCTCTTGTATAAGCGTTGTATAAGTTGTACGTGCGATGTATAAGTTGTATATGCGTTGTAAAAATTATATATGTGTTGAAATAGAAGTGAATTGCTATATATATATATATATATATATATATATATATATATATATATATATATATATATATGCCCCTCGTCCACAAACCATGGACGATATTTATTGTTTGTGATTGGTGTGAAATTTGATTGATAACGAATGGTTGATTGGGATTGTTTGTGGTTGAAATTGATTGATTGTGGTTGAAAAATACCCATTTGTGGTTGAGAAATATTTGGTTGAAACCACATAGGATTAGTTTGTGGAAATGAAATAAATATACATGCCACCTGCGTGCGAACTAGATGCATGAATCCCCATTGTCAAAAGCTACGAGGCTTTAAGGTAGAGTGAGGAGCCGTACTAGGGACGACCCCGGTTTTAACTACCCTGCCGTTATGCTGCTGAAATTTTGAATAATATTCATATGTTTGAATTATTTTCATTTGTTGAAACTATATTTATTCATTGAATAGAAAACCGTCATGTGTTGAATTGATATTCATTCGTTGAATTGAAATTCATGTGTTGAATGGTATTCGTGTTTTTAAATATAAAAATCGCCTTTTTATTTATATATACAAACTATAGAAAACCGTCATGTATTGAATCGATATTCATTCGTTGAATTGAAATTCATGTGTTGAATGGTATTCGTGTTTTTAAATATAAAAATCACCTTTTTATATATATATACAAACTATAGAAAACCTTCATGTGTGGAACCGATATTCATTCGTTGAATTGAAATTCATGTGTTGAATGGTATTCATGCTTTGAAATAAATTGTTTTATAATAAAAATCCTATTTTTATCACCTATATTAACTATATAAAATAATCTTGTTTTGAAATAAATTGTTTTATAATAAAAATCCTATTTTTATCACCTATATTAACTATATAAAATAGTCGTGTTTTGAAATAAATTGTTTTACATTAAAAATCACATTTTTATTATATACATGAATTGTTAAAAATAGTGAAGTGTTGAAGTAGAAGACAGTTGGATAAAAATATCATTTTTATCCAATGTATGAAAAGAATATAGTTTTGAAATCGAAGAATCGATATATATATATAAATAGAATTGAAATATATCGAATAACGACGCTGCAGTTCGTATTTTGAAACCATGATTTCAAACGATTATACCGGGAGATCCGACCATCGGATTTTCCTGAAATCGCAACCGTTGGGTTCGCTTTGGAAATATCTCTCCAACGGCACCAACTTTGTAAAAATCCAACGGTTGGATTGTTTGGAATGTTTAATTCAAATCTGAAGAAAAACAGCGCCAGAATCGATTATATATATATATATATATAATCATATTTAATCGAATAACGATGCTGCAGTTCGTATTTTGAAATCGAAACTTCAAACGATTATACCGGGAGATCCGACCGTCGGATTTTCCAGAAACTGGAACCGTTGGATTCGTTTTGAAAAGATCTTTCTAATGATGTAAATTTTGTGAAGATCCAACGGTTAGATTTTCAGATATGTGTAAATCAAATCTGAAGAAAAACAGCGCCACGGCCGCGTTATGGTCCGAAGCGTTGTTTTGAATAAACTGGCTATTTTAAAATAAATAAAAATAGCGAAAAATCGTTATAAAATATTATAAACGATATGGATGTGAAATTTAGAAACTAACTGAAGGTTGGCTAAGTCGAATGGTTTCCTGGGTGTTGATCTGATGTTGGTTTCGGCCTTCGGGGTTAATATTTGGGAAATCGCTCTCTTACTGATTGACGGTTAGTGATTAATGAATTGAAGTGATGCGTATGTATGTTAGTGTTGTACTTGTTTATTATATACGCGAGTTGCTCAGAAAGACCGGGTTTATCCCATTCTGAATAACTGAATCGACGATAAGAAATCGAAGATGAAGACGGTGGTCGAAGACCGGAGATCTTCACCTCGTTTGGATGGTAACCGAGGTCCTGATTGGGAGGCATCCCGAAATATGGATAATGAGTGGTGATCGTCCAGACGTACGTGGTGATCGATGGGTTTGCGAGGTATATAGTGCCTCCGGTTTCGTTCAGACCCAGAACGGACTTGCAAATGGACAGTGTGTCTGACATTGGAATTTATTCTGTGTGATTGATAGCCATCAGTTGCACGGTGTGAATTGCCTGTGTGGCATGCTAAGATGCAGTGATCAGGGCTTCTGTTGAAAAGCAAAGTGTTGTGGTGATGATCAAAGCACCGCCTGTGTGGCATAGCTTTGTGTATAACGTGAAATCGCGAGCCTCACACCCCGGTATGAACCAAAAATGGGAGAGGACCTCAGGGGGGACATGCGTTTCTTCCTAGCTAGAAGTGGCATCAGTGGTTTTACACGCCCTGACGAGTTTGACTTATGTGGTTGTTGCTGTTGCGAGGTGCCTCGGTTAGATCGGACGATCCGGGTCCGATGGAGTCATTCGTTGGCTCACTTACGCCCCAAAGGGCGGGGAAACGCATTGTTCAGGAATTTTAATCCACATCGGTGGACCGGCCCTGACGATCCAAGGGTCACTCGAGCTCTGATCCTGAGGCTCGGGCTAGGCAGTCTCGAATTCAGTAAGGACTATCTTTTGCCTTGGTTCATGATGGAAATCCAATTTCCAATTACGTGACTGTGCGGTTTTGATTGTATATATATATGGCGACATGATATATGGTACCCATGTCGTCTATGATTGATAGTTATGATTGAATTTGTTTTT
Source organism: Allium sativum (assembly GCA_030737875.1). Taxonomy (NCBI): domain Eukaryota; kingdom Viridiplantae; phylum Streptophyta; class Magnoliopsida; order Asparagales; family Amaryllidaceae; genus Allium; species Allium sativum. Next base: position 298,000,138 of record CM060926.1, read on the forward strand.
GAAGCAAATAAACACTAGTAATAATATCAAATGCTTTTGTTTTATTTGTATCAATCATATTTTGGCCGTTATAAGGTAAAACTCTATCCTCTGGTTTGCGTTGCATTGTGTGATGGGAACTGAGTCTTATAATGGCTTCATTTTTATAAAAAGCATTGCGATGTTTAAAAGAATTATTTGTTTTAAAGCACTGGCAATCCAATGGAGTAAACCCGTTCCACGAATGTGGCGTGGTCCTGTGATTAGCCCTATTATAAATGTGTTGAGTAGATTTCTCATACCAGTCCCATGACTGACTCGTAGTTTGTTTCACTTTCAAACTCGGGTGCCCCTTTTTCTACACGGGCAGCCTTGTATTCAGGTTTAGTGGGCTCTTTATGGATAGCTGGAGCTGAAGATGGATTCTATCATTTATCTATTTTATGCTGTTCAACTCCTATTGTACATATTATGTTTGTTTTCCGCTGTGGACATTTATGTATAGCTGAACTGTATTTGTACTAAGTATGATCCTGTATATTGTGTAACTCTGATGTTTACGTTTATCCAGTATATTCTATTGTTCATTATCTGGTGTATTTTCTTATTTCTGTTCTGCTATTATCTGTTTATGTGTTATATTCCAAGGATTACCTTTACCGCCGTCAGTACGGGGTTTGGGGTCGTCACAGAGGAATACACTGGGTTCAACAAGAACATCTTGCAACCCGGCCACACATGAACAACCACTCATTTCGCTTGAGTGTATCAAATGTATATCACCAGCAGTTGGGATCAGCAACCTTTTCCCGAATGGGATAACATCGAATAGATCAAAGAATGAAATGAATATCTCTAGATAGGTGATAATACATCCTAATGGAAGCAACCCATATAGCCATGATGCCTGCCCAATTTTTGTCATTTCCCAGTTGTGAGGCTAGAGGCCACGCTTATCTCTGACAGATCACACAATTATTCACTTTGAATGTCACATCGTAATACCCGCCAAATCACAAATTGATTTCCCCAAAATACAACGGGTATACATCTAAGAGAAACAAATTCCTCCGCCACCAAACGTATATACGTTTGAAGAGATCAACTTACGCGATCTATTAAATATACTCTGTCAGACATTCTTCCATACAGGTCGTCCTAGGACTGGACAAACCAAAGGTACTATGCTGTAACAGGACAACCCTTACATAACTCTGTCTTCAATTATCTTCATCATATTTGATTCGCAATGCTAACGCCCATATAGTGTGGTTTTCAGATAATGAATTTGATCCCGGTCTCTCTGTATTGACAACAAAAATGGTCAAAATCTTCGATAGTCGTTGATTTAACTATCAAAGGAAAACATGTGTACAAACAACGGTCGTATTTCCAAATGGAAATCTTACCGAGCAAATCATCAATCAACACTGATCCACTTTAATTTAATTTGTGATTCAATTATCCACTTCCCTATTCCTGTTTCCATATATTCAACATTTCTTATTTTTCTAAATTTAGAAAATATACGTTATTAACAATGGAAAACATTCCCATTTCTTATTTTCTATATCAGAAAACATTTCTGATTCTTATTTGGAAAATATTTCCAAAACTACTACATTTGGGTTTTACCAGATGTTTAAATCAAACATCGCTATGCCAACTCAAACCATTATACTCATTAACTAAATTCACTTAAGCAATCTTCCCTGTCGAACCTTAACCATTCCTTAGTTAACAATGAAGTCAATCAAGTTGGGGTATAACTACCTCTCAGACCTTAACTGAACAACATTTCTAACTTCGAAACAGACAAGGTTCACCCTTTAAACCTTTAACAAACTTCCTTACATAACTCTCTTTCGAATAAATCTCTATTCTATAACTCTTTCCTTCGAATAAACTATATTCGATAATCTCTCTTCGAATAGCCGTATTCGATTAACTCTATTCAATTAACACTATTCGATTAATTCTAATCTATTTACTCTTATCAGTTAGCTCTATTTGATTAACTTTATTCTATTAACTCTATTTGATTAACTCTATTGGATTAACTCTATTTGATTAACCTTAATCGATTGACTCTACTGGATTAACACTAATCAATTAACTCTTATCAGTCAACTCATATCAATTAACTCCTTCCGAATAAACTATATTCGATTAACTCCTTTCGAATAAACTATGTTCGATTAACTCCTTTCAAATAAACTATATTCGATTAACTCCCTAAACTCTATTCGATTAACTCCCTTAACTCCTTTCAAATAAACTATATTCGATAACTCCTTTCGAATAACTAATATTCGATAACTCCTTTCGAATAAACTATATTCGATTAACTCCTTTCAAATAACTAATATTCGATAACTCCTTTCGAATAACTAATATTCGATAATTCCTTTCGAATAACTAATATTCGATAATTCCTTTCGAATAACTAATATTCGATAACTCCTTTGGAATAACTAATATTCGATAAATCCTTTCTAATAACTAATATTCGATAACTCTATTCAATTAACTCTATCAATTAACTCTATTGGATTAACTCTAAGCGATTAACTCTTATCAATTAACACTATCGATTAACTCGAATCGATTAACTCTTATCAATTAACCCTATTTGATTAACTCTAATCAATTACTCTATTCGAATAACTAATATTCGATTAACTCTATTCGAATAATTATATTCGATTAATTCATTTTGATTAACTCCTTTTGATTAATTCCTTTTGAATAACTCCTTTTGATGAACTCCTTTTGAATAACTCCTTTTGAATAACTCCTTTTGAATAACTCCTTTTCGATTAAGTAATATTCGATTCACTCTTCGTCCATATTCAGTTTCAAATATCGACGTTGAAATTGATTCTTACTTCTCTATATAAGTCCTGGCTTATATATCCCATTTATCCAATGATAAATATTTACTTAATTTATAAATATTATTTAAAAATTAATCTGCTCCATTTATCCGTTAAAACAGATTTCTATTTAATATCTAATTTAAATAAATCTTTTCCCTTTATTTTATATCTTGCCAATTTTCCTTTTTATAACTCTATTTACTTCATAAATAAATATTTCCTTTTATAACTCTATTTATTTACCAAATAAACCCCTTTTGATAATTCTATTTATTTATCAAATAATTCCCTTTTAATCTGTATTTATTTTCCAAATAAATATTTTTTATCTCTATTTATTTAACAAATAAATATTTCCTTTTCAATTCTATTTATTTAACAAATAAATGTTTCCTTTTCAGTTCTATTTATATAACAAATAAATATTTCATTTTCAGTTCTATTTATTTAACAAACAAATATTTTCCTTTTTAATTCTATTTATTTAACAAATAAATATTTCCTTTTCAATTTTATTTATTTAACAAATAATAATTTCCTTTTATATATTAAATCCATTGATTTTATATAAATACTTTATTTTCAAAATACACTTTGAAAATCCCCTTTTCTACATTCCAGTATTTCTTACGGTATTTAAAATACCCAAATAACAATGATCGATATCATTCAACTCACGTAATCAACACAGGTTATATATCATATCATATATTAAAATATATGAAAAACAGTAAAATAAATGTTGAGGTATCCAGTTGGATTCCTCCGACCTGTTTCCCTGCATCCACAGATGTTAAACAATGCGATTAACATCAATTTCATTTCACTATGAAGTATTCTACTAAACAGAATCAATTTATATATATATAACCAGATCTATAATTTCAACCAATTACTTAGCAATTAAACCAAACAGTCAATACATAGCAATCCATCATCATTTATCAGTTCTAAATATACGTTATAAAAATATGAACTGGTAGAGTTGGTGAGATTTACTCACATTGGACGATCATCGTTAATAACGATAATCATAGCTTGATTCAGACGGACAATTTATTTTACTATAAATTGTAACGAGCTTCAATTCATTCCCAGTCAGTTCCATCGTGTAGCCACCGTCCATACGATCCCAACGGATCTTGTTTCGTCAGATTCTGATAATGTATGTAGAAGTTATTACATTTACAGGTTTATGGATTGTTTAAATAAAAACAAAACTAATTTAAATCGCTATTGGGCCTTAACCTCTTTAGCCAGCCCATCTTCAATATAAAACCCGCAATCCCCTTTTCCCCTTCTCCCTGCGATATTCAATCCTCCCATGGCCACGTTGACCACGTCTTTGACCACCCTTCCACCATCATGTCGGCCATCTATGGCCTCCACTACCACCGCTAATATCTTCCTCTTGACACCACGCACCAGACCGACCCCTCAGCTCACCGCCGGCGCATCACCTCCAAAACTGACCTGCTGTCGTCGAACCCCTACTCCCCCTGTCGCATTCCACCTCCGATCATCATCAACCACCAAATGACCACCATTCTGACCCTCTTGCTACGACGATCTCGCCTACACCCTCGAAATCCCTTCTGACGACACAAACCACCGGTCGAACCAAACCCTAGGTTTACTGTGTAATTTTGAGCGAACCGGAATTGATGTCGAGTTCAGTTAAACCTACACCAGATTGTAAAGGATGCTCTCACGATCTCAAACATAGGTGTATATCGATTTATAGGAATTTATTTGGTTTGTTTGGGATTTTAGAAGATCACGAATTGTTTTGAGAAGTCGCGGCTTGTTTTTGTTGACTCCTAGAAGAAAGTGGATTAGGTTAGGAAGAGGTAGGCTATATATACGAGTAAGTTTGGCTTCTATTATAAGCTTTCCATATTTATTTATTAATTTATTTTATTACCTTGCTTGTATTTATCTTCTTAAAATCCATATGTTCACATACGATTCCCAAAAATCACGAAAATGGTCATGCAACAAGAGGTTGACATTACGGACCAACGAAACTGGTTTCGTCGAATTCCGATTTCGTCTGCTCACACAACGTAGTTTTAACCGTCAAAATACCGACTATTTTTCACATTATAAATCCGTACAGCCACACACCGACTCTAAAAATCACGAAACTTAGAATCTAACAATAATTTAATGTTACAGATCCAACAAAATTAGTTTCGTCGGAAACGGAGTTCATTTGCAAAACTGGCAATTTTTAAAGCTCTAAATAACCCTTTTAAATATATAAATATATTTAAAAATAATTAAATATATTTAAAAATAATTAAATTAAGTATTAATAAATATATATTATCTTATATGTCCATAATATATATCTTACAACTCCAAAATAAATGTATATGGAGTTATAACTCGATATTTCAAATCCGGGTCAAATCGATATTCAATTAAAATAGAAATCCTTTTATAAATCGTTGTAAGTTATAACGGAATTCCATAGCGACTTTTCTAAAATTTGATTTGGACATAAATCAAAATCTACCTGACGAAATCTCGATTTTTCTCCTCTACTAGAAAAATATACTTCACCAGCTCCGAACGTTTCTTGTTTCACGGAAATCCAATTTAAAACGGATTCTGTATATTTATATAAAGTTCGAATTGCCCAATAGCGAACTGCCATGCCATTTTGAGCTCGATTATAATTATAATATAAATTATACGCTCAACTGTCATTCAAATAATATATTCGTTATTCTAATTTAAATTCTAAGATGAATTAAATATTTTAAATTATTGAGTTCACATTATATTGTCAATTAACTATTTTCGACTATTTCGAAAGTAAATATATTATTATATTATTTAAATTGATTAAATATTCAATATTATTTAATTAAATAACCCTTTAATTCTCTAAATCACCAATAAAATAATTAAATAAATTAATTATTATACCATAAAAATACGGGACGTTACATTCTTCCCCCTTAAAATAATTTCGTCCTCGAAATTGCTAAGGTAGAAAACACACCCTATTGCTGGGTTAAAATTATTTGTTTTACTTATCAACTTTAGTTTCGACTGAACCAATTGATTTCAATTAAAATATTAATTAATTCTTACCAACGAAAATTTTCAAAAATCCTGAAAATTTTCTAACACCTTAAGTTTTCGAAAAATTTCGCCAGCACCTCCTTTGTACTGGTCAATAGCTCAAACTCCAACTCGCCTCTCTAGGCCTTCTTCAACCTAAAAGAGAATCAAACAGCCAAGCGGCTTGCCAAATCGGCCCATAAATCTCATGCTTATACAAAATATAAACTTGTACCTTTTCGTTGGGCATATCATTATATCTTTTTCGTCTGCTACCAATTTAGTAGATACCAATGCCACCCTAAACAAACTCAAATCACTTTTATCTCCAACACAACCATTCGCTTATCCAAGACAAATTCCACTTTGACTTGATATTATTCCATTTCAATACAGCTTCAACTTGACTAGTTTTAACTTACTTTCAATTTGCCTCCACAAATTTCTATTTAAATTTGTTTTTAATTCAAACCGTCTATTCCTGGGGAATTTTAAACAACTTTGCTTTTCTAAAACCAAATATTCCTTTTCGGATTTCAAACAATCTTGTTCCCTTAAAACAATTCAAAACAAAATCTTTGGTAGTAATTCATCACTTAGAAACTCGAAAATGAACACCGATGATGCTGTGCAGTCATTATTGGAATTATTTTCCAGCGACCGAAGTGAGTTCAATACTGTATCACTTTTCAAAACCCATATTTAAACACTTTCATTTGAAATACATTTCAAAATGTCCTTCACAATGCTTGTAAAACATTTTAAAATCTCCCAGCATTTTAACATTTTCATATACTTAATCCAAATCCAGTCAACACTTATTCAAATTTCCAGAGTTTTAATTCCAATTCAGATTTTATTCATTACGTAACACTTATACGAATTCTGATTGGTTATTTACATAACCGTTTCAATTATAATCTTATCTGATTATAATCACAACCAACACATCCAATATACTGTAATATTTAAAATATTAATAATTCCTTCATCTTAAAATATAATTTTGGGTAAAATTATTTCATTTACCCCTTTTCAAAAATATGCCGTGTCGGTTCACCGTATTCGAGTGTTTAGAAACCCTTATCGGCATTGTGGTGCCCCACCATCGACCAGAATTCATAAGCCACTCAACCAATAAATCTGCACAATATAAAACAATTTTATATCAAATAACAAATACGTTCACTCGTATATACACACAACTCAATCTAGGATATTACCAACCCCATCTCTACCGAGTCACGCCACAGAGCCAAGGTAATTACTTAACCTTAAGCTCTGATACCACTGTAAAGACCCGGGGAATTTGCCATCCTAGATATCGACATACAACACTATGTTGACTATTCAAGCATCGGAAACACCGGATAGTCCATGAAAGAAATTAGAGGGTGAGGATAGATAAGATAGAAACTTAGAATAGAAGAAGAAGAAGAACATACAACATCAGAGTAACACAAATCTCATAGTGGAACGATCAACATATAATAGATAACATATCCTTGAAATAAAATCAGTATATGTATACAGTAATATTATCAGAGTACAACACTTATAACACAGCGGAATAAACTATAACTATATAGTCCTGAAGCCTCCTGCTCCAAGCACTCCAAGTATATATGTAAATCCTGACTACTTGACTGCCCGTACAAAATTGGGCACCCAAGAGTTCAGGGAAAACAAAACAAAATAACCTCTGGGTCAGTCATGGGACTGGTGTGAGTAAAACAATTTAAAACAGTTTGAGCAATAAAATGGTATCTCATAAGACCACGACGTATAACGAAACGGGTTTTTCCCTTATAAGAATATAAACCATTTGATTTAACTTTCAAAATCCTTTTGAAAGAAATGATAAACTTTATATCAAAACTCTTTTGATATTATAATAATGTCTATCAGCCATAACTAAATAATCATCTAGCCGAAACGCTTTCATCTCACGTTCTACATATATAATATACAATCAAAACCGCGGGCACTTATTGGATAATGGATTACCAACTATGACAAGGTATTGAACCACCTTCCGATAGTGTACCTCTAGAGAGGAGTACACTGGGTTCAATAAGAACATCTTGCAACCCGGCCACACATGACTGACCGGTCATTTCGCTTGAGTGTATCGAATGTATATCACCAACAGTTGGGATCAGCAACCGTTTCCTGAATGGGACAGCATCGAATAGATCAAAGAACGAAATGAATATCTCTAGATAGGTGATAATACACCCTAATGGAAGCAACCCACATAGCCATGCTGCCTGCCCGATTTTTGTCATTTCCCGGTTGTAAGGCTAGATGCCACACTTATCTCTGACAGATCACATAATTATTCACTTTGAATGTCACATCGTCATACCCGCCAAATCACAAATTGATTTCCCCAAAAATACAACGGGTATATAGCTAAGAGAAACGAATTCCTCCGTCACCATACGTATATACGTTTGAAGAGATCAACTTACGTGATCTATTAAATATACTCTGTCGGACATTCTTCCATAAAGGTCGTCGTAGGACTAGACAAACCAAAGGTACTATTATGTAACATGACAACCCTTGCATAACTCCGTCTTCAATTATCTTCATCATATTTGATTCGCAACGCTAACGCCCATACAGAGTGGTTTTCAGATAATGAACCTGATCACGGTCTCTCCGTATTGACAACGGAAATGGTCTAAATCTTCGATAGTCGACGATTTAACTATCAAAGGAAAACATGTGTACAAACAACGGTCGTATTTCCAAATGGAAATCTTACCGAGCAAATCATTAATCAACACCGATCCACTTTAATTTAATTTTTCATTCAATTATCTATTTCCCTATTCCTGTTTCCATATATTCAACATTTCTTATTTTCTAAATTTAGAAAATATACATTATTAATAATGGAAAACATTCCCATTTCTTATTTTCTATATTAGAAAACATTTCTGATTCTTATTTGGAAAACATTTCCAAAACTCCTACATTTGGATTTAACTAGATGTTTAAATCAAACATCGCTATGCCAACTCAAACCATTGTACTCGTTAACTAAATTCACTTAACCGATCTTCCCTCTCAAACCGTAACCATTCCTTAGTTAAAAACGAAGCCAATCAAGTTGGGGTATAACTACCTCTCATACCTTAACTGAACAACATTTCTAACTTCGAAACAGACAAGGTTCACCCTTTAAACCTTTAACAAACTTCCTTATGTAACTCTCTTTCGAATAAATCTCTATTCGATAACTCGTTCCTTCGAATAAACTGTATTCAATAATCTCTCTTCGAACAGCCATATTCGATTAACTCTATTCAATTAACTCTATTCGATTAACTCTAATCGATTTACTCTTATCAGTTAGCTCTATTTGATTAACTCTATTCTATTAACTCTATTTGATTAACTCTATTGGATTAACTCTATTTGATTAACCCTAATCGATTAACTCTATTGGATTAACTCTAATCAATTATCTCTTATCAATTAACTCATATCAATTAACTCCTTTTGAATAAAATATATTCGATTAACTCCTTTCGAATAAACTATATTCGATTAACTCTTTTCAAATAAACTGATTAAATCCCTTAACTCTATTCGAATAAACTATATTCGATTAACTCCCTTAACTCCTTTTAAATAAACTATATTCGATAACTCCTTTCGAAAAACTAATATTCGATAACTCCTTTCGAATAAACTATATTCGATTAACTCCTTTCGAATAACTAATATTCCATAATTCCTTTCGAATAACTAATATTCGATAATTCTTTTTGAATAACTAATATTCGATAACTCCTTTCGAATAACTAATGTTCGATAACTCCTTTCTAATAACTAATATTCGATAACTCTATTCAATTAACTCTATCAATTAACTCTATTGGATTAACTCTAAGCGATTAAGTCTTATCAATTAACTCTATCGATTAACTCTAATCGATTAACTCTTATCAATTAACCCTATTTGATTAAATCTAATCAATTACTCTATTCGAATAACTAATATTCGATTAACTCTATTCAAATAATTATATCCGATTAATTCATTTCGATTAACTCTATTCAAATAATTATATCCGATTAATTCATTTCGATTAACTCTATTCAAATAATTATATCCGATTAATTCATTTCGATTAACTCCTTTTGATTAACTCCTTTTGAATAATTCCTTTTGACTAACTCCTTTTGAATAAGTCCTTTTGAATAACTCCTTTTCGAATAAGTAATATTTGGTTCACTCTTTGTCCATATTCAGTTTCAAATATCGATGTTGAAATTGATTCTTACTTCTCTATATAAGTCCTGACTTATATATCCCATTTATCCAATGATAAATATTTTACTTAATTTATAAAATATTATTTATAAATTAATCTACTCCATTTATCTGTTAAAACATATTTCTATTTAATATCTAATTTAAATAAATCTTTTCCCTTTATTTTATATCTTGCCAATTTTCCTTTTTATAACTCTGTTTATTTCATAAATAAATATTTGCTTTTATAACTCTATTTATTTACCAAATAAACCCCTTTTGATAATTCTATTTATTTATCAAATAATTCCCTTTTTATCTTTACTTATTTTCCAAATAAATATTTCTTTTATCTCTATTTATTTAACAAATAAATATTTCTTTTTCAATTCTATTTATTTAACAAATAAATGTTTCCTTTTCAGTTCTATTTACATAATAAATAAATATTTCATTTTCAGTTCTATTTATTTAACAAACAAATATTTTCCTTTTCAATTCTATTTATTTAACAAATAAATATTTCCTTTTCAATTTTATTTATTTAACAAATAAAAATTTCCTTTTATATATTTAATCCATTGATTTTATATAAATACTTTATTTTCAAAATACACTTTGAAAATCCCCTTTTCTACATTCCAGTATTTCTTACGGTATTTAAAATACCCAAATAACAATGATCGATATCATTCAACCCACGTAATCAACACAGATTATATATCACATCATATATTACAATATATTAAAAGCAGTAAGATGAATGTTGAGGAGTCCAGTTGGATTCCTCCGACCTGTTTCCCTGCATCCACAGATGTTAAACAATACAATTAACATCAATTTCATTTCACTATGAAGTATTCTGCTAAACTAAATCAATATATATATATAACCATATCTATAATTTCAACCAATTACTTAGCAGTTTAACCAAACAGTCAATACATAGCAATCAATCATCATTTATCAGTTCTAAATATACGTTATAAAAATATGAACTGGTAGAGTTGGTGAGATTTACTCACATTGGACGATCATCATTAATAACGATAACCATCGCTTGATTCAGAGAGACAATTTATTTTACTATAAATTGTAACGAGCTCCAATTCGCTCTCAGTCAGTTCCATCGTGTAGCCACCGTCCATATAATCTCAACGGATCTTGTTTCGTCAGATTCTGATAAAGTATGTAGAAGTTATTACATTTACAGTTTTATGGATTGTTTAAATAAAAACAAAACTAATCTAAATCGCTATTGGGCCTTAACCTCTTTAGCCAGCCCATCTTCAATATAAAACCCGTAATCCCCTTTTCCCCTTCTCCCTACGATATTCAATCCACTCATGGCCACGTTGACCACGTCTTTGACCCCCCTTCCACCATCACGTCGACCATCTATGGCCTTCACTACCACCGATATTGATGGATAGTTTACATAGTGTAGACCATAGCTCTGCGTATACTTAAGATATCCTAGAACTTTGATATCACTTTCTAATGATGTTTACCAGGATTGCTGGTAAATCTACCTAGTTTTCTTACAACATATGCAATATCAGGCCTAGTACAGTTCATAACATACATGATACTTCCTATTATATGAGGGATTCCAACTGGTAGATACCATCACTAGTGTTCTTTACCCAATTTTGCTCATACCTACTCGTGATTTTGCAATAGTTACATTATATTGCTTGAATTTTTTCAAGTATTTTGGTGATGTAATGCGATTGGGATAATGCATAACCCTATGGTGTTCTCCCAATATTACATCAGCCAGTCCTAAGTCTTTCATATCGAATCTAGAGGATAACATAATCTTAGTAGATGTTATTATTCCCTTGTCATTGCCTGGAATCAACAGGTCATCAACATAGAAACAAACAATGACATATCCAATATGTGTGTGTTTTATGTATACACATTTTTTCTGATTTATTTATCATGAATCCATTTGATAACATAGTTTTATCAAACTTCTCATGCCACAGTTTTGGATCTTTCTTAAGGCCATAAAGTGATTTTACCAGTTTGCAAACCTTATTCTGATTTTCTGAGCTCAGAAATCCTTCAGGTTGTTTCATATTCTTTCTCTAGTTCACCATTCAACAATGCAGTTTTAACATTCATTTGATGTATTTCTAAGTCATGTATGGATGCAATTGCTATGAGCATTCTAATTGATGTTATCCTCGTTACAGTTAATATGTATCAAAATAGTCCAGATCTTCCTTTCGTCTAAATCCTTGGACTACTAGACGAGCTTTGTGCTTGTCTATTGAACCATTAGGTTTCAATTTCCTTTTAAATATCCATTTATTACCTAAGGTCTTACATCCTTGTGGTAAATCAACTAATTCCCCCGTATGATTGGACATAATGGATTTAATCTCATGTTTAATTGCCTCTTCCCAATAAGGGGCACCGTTGGAGGACATAGCTTGTTTATTTGTTAATGGATCATCTTCTAACATAAAGTATAAAAGTCCGGTCCAAAGATTTTTAAAGTCCTTGACCTTTTACTTTTTCTTAGTTCCTCTACTTGCTACTCAACACTAGTTTGCTGAGTGTTATTTTGTTCAGCATCCTTAAGGGAATAAGGAACTTCATCTTCCTTGGTCTCTTAGGTGTATGAATTTCAGTACCGTGTTTCAAGGGAAATATATGTTCAAAAAGTCTAGCATTTCTCAACTCAATGATGGTATTTTAATGAATATCATCAATTTAAGATTTGTGCACCAAAAATCGATATGCGGCACTATTTTGTGCATATCCAATTAATACAAAATCAATTGTTTTTGGTACAATTTTTACCTTCTTTGGTTATGGTATCTCTACTTTGGCCAGACACCCCCACACTTTTAGGTATTTGTAGGATGGTGGTCTATTTTTCCAATGTTCACGAGGATATTTGGATGTTTTCTTTTGAGGTATTTTAATTAAAAATTGTAATGACCCGCATTGTCAGAGGTATTATAATTAATTTATTTAATTATATAAATAGTGATTTAGGGAATTAAATCGTCGTTAATTAAATTATAGTGAATATTTAATTAAAATTAAATAATATATTTAATTCAGAAATAATCAAAAATATTGGAAATCACAATATAAGGTGAACAGGGTCATCCCTAAGATTTAATTTAGCTTAGAGTTGAATCATATTGACGAGTATATTCAATCGACGTCGGTTTGAACATATAATTATATTATAATTAAAATCGAGCTCGAAATGGCGCTGCAGTTCGTAAATTGGCGATTCGAATTTCAACTAAATGTACATGATTCGTTTTAAGCCGGATTTCTGTGAAACAAGAAACGTGTAGAGCTGGTGGAGTATATCTTTCTAGTGGAAGAGAAAAATCGGGATTTCGTCGTGTAGATTTTGAGTTATGTCCAAATCAAATTTCAGAAAAATCACTGTAGAATTCCTTTATAATTTGCGACGCTTTATATACGTTATAAAAGAGATTTTCAGTATAAACTGAATACCGGGATAATCAGGAATCTGAAATATCAAACTGTATATTATGATATGATATTCTGGAGCTGTACGATATCATATGTGAAGATATACGATAATATAAATTTATTTATATTTAATTTAATAATATTTAAATATATTTATATATTTAAATGGGTCATCCAGAGCTTTAAAAATAGCCACTTTTGCAAACGAAGTCGGAATTCGACGAAACCAGTTTTGTTGGATCCGCAGTGTCAAATAGTTGTTAGATTTTCAGTTTCGTGATTTTTAGAGTCACTGTGTGGCCGTACGGATTTTTAGAGTGCAAAACAATCAGTATTTTGACAGTTAAAAATACGTTGTGTGAGCATACGGAATCGGAATTCGATGAAACCAGTTTCGTTGGGACCGAAATGTCGAACTCTAGCTACATGTCCAGTTTCGTGATTTTTGAACATCATGTGTGATCACATGGATTTTTAGAAGTCAGAAATGAATATAAAGGATTAAATAAAAATATTAAAATATTAATATTAAAATATCTAGATATTTTTGTGGCCTATAAATACCCACCTTTCACCCTTAAAACCTATTTTCAACTCATTCCTTAGTCAAACCAAAATTTTCCGCCGCTGAGTTCTTCTTTCAGTAAAAGGAAATTCCAACTTCCTAAAATCCATATAATTCCTATAAAATCTCATAAATCATTCTACGTATAGATTTGTAAACCTGAGCCTGTTCTCACCATTTTGATATGAGTATTACTGGATTCGAAGCTAAATCCATTCGCTGGAAATCGAACAGAAACGGACTGCGAAAGCTAGGGTTCACCAATACAGGAAATTCGAGCATCGATTTGGATTTCTGGCTTGTATTTGAGGTTAGGGGATGAAATCGCACTTGTAATCTAGTTTTGAGGGATTTTGATGAATAAAAGTTCTGATCGAAATAATGTCTCGTGGGTTTCTTCAGTTCGACGCGAGCAACGAGGAAGGTCGATTTCTTCCAAATGGGGGTAGTCGGAAAGGGGGAGTGACGAGATGGACGTCGGTGGGGTTGAAGTTGAAGTCGACGGCTTGTGGGAAATGGAGTTTGAAAAGCCTGAGTATCGATTGGGAAAGAAGATGAAGGGAGAACTGTTGGAAAGGGGTCTGGGTAAAGATGGTACTGGGCTAGATGAAAGAGGGACGGACGTGGATTGAAATGGGTCAGCGGCTTGATGTTTGGTAGGGGAAATGAGGTGGCAGGACCAGTGGGAAGTCACGGCAAGGAATGTTTGCAGGAATACGGGATCGAGATCTGGGAAGATGATAACGGTGAAGTGTGGAAATGGGGGAGCGACGTGTCTGTTTTCCATCGAAGAAGATAGATTTTGGTAGTGGGTCGGTTATTGCAAGTGATGGTGGGCTTTTGAAGTGGGTGAGCTGTAGAAAATGATAGTGGGCTGAATTAAAAGGGGTGAGGCCCAATAAAATAAATTGTGTTTATTTTTAATTTAAATATGGTATTAACTTATAATTTAAATATCTATTCTATACGATATTTGAATTTCAAACCGTCGGATCCATTGAGATCGTATGGACGGGAGCAACACAAATGGAACTGACGGGGAGTGGATTGGAGCTCGTCTGAATTTACGGCGAAATAAACTGTTTGATTCAAATCAAATAACAGTTTATCGTTCTTTAACGATGAACTGCAAATGTGAGTAAAACTCACCAACTCTGAACAGTTATATTTTTATAATGTATTTTTAGAACTGTTAATCATCTGTTGATTTGTTGTGTGTTGGTTGATTGATTGAACTGCTAGTCAGTTAGTGAAAATTATATATATATATATATATAAACCGTTAAATATTTATATATTGATTCTGCTATCAGAATAATTTATATTGAACTGAAAGTGATGATAATCATATTGTCTAACATCTGTGATGCAGGGAAACAGGTTGGAGGAATCCGACTGGATTCCTCAACAGTTATTTTATTGTTTTTCATATATTGTTATATGATGTGGTATAAAATCTGTGGGCGATTATATGTGCTTGGACGATATTGAACATCGTGATTTGATATGATTGAATACCATAACATACCGGAATGTAGATAAGGGAATTTTCAAAGTGATATTGAAAATAGCATATTTATAAAATGGGATATTTATAAATAAGAGATATTTATAAAGTGGAATATTTATAAATAAGAAATGTTTATAAATTGGAATATTTATAAATAGGAGACATTTGAAAAGGAAATAAATTTAAAACATTTCTTTTTGAATGGAAAGGCCTGTGTGGCGAGTTTGGGGATTTTCCCGATGCTCCCGATACAAAGGAGGTTATGGCGAATTTTCCCGGGAATTTAAGGAGTTAGAATATTTTTAAGAATAAATTTGAAAAGGGAATATTTGCAAACCATTTGCAAATAGAATAAAATAGAGAAAAGAAATATTTGTAAACCATTTACAAATAGAATTGAAAGGGGAATATTTAGAAAATAAATAGAGTTAATAAAAAGGAAATTGGTTTATAAAGGAAACCGTTATAAAAAGGAAACCGTTATAAAAAGGAAAACGTTATTAAAAGGACATTTATAAAGTGAAGAACCGTTACTAATAGTAAATCTTTATAAATGAATAAACATGTTAAAAAGGGGATCTTTTTAAAATGGATAAACGTTATAAAAAGGAGTTAATCGAATATGGTATTCGAAGTTAGTTAATCGAATATGGTATTCGAAGTTAGTTAATCGAATAGAGACATTCGAAAGGAGTTAATCGAATATGGTATTCGAAGTTAGTTAATCGAATATAGACATTCGAAAGGAGTTAATCGAATATGGTATTCGAAGTTAGTTAATCGAATATGTTATTCGAAAGGGGTTAGTCAAGTCGAGTTAGTCAAATAGAGTTAACCAGTTAGAGTTAATCGATTAGAGTTAAAACGAACTAGAGTTAATCAAATATAGTTATTTGAGACAGAGTTAGTCAAACATAGTATTCAGGGTAAGTTGCCATCTTGTACGACTACTAGCGTAATTCGCATGGCTGTAAATAGCCTACGGCGGTCGGATGTTTCCTGAGGGAGTCAGGCGTAACCATAGTGATCGCTGCGATCTAGAGTCAAGCGAGTGGAGTTTAATCGAATATTAGTTATTCGATAGGAGTTAATCGAGTTGATCGAGTTGAGAAATAAGTTAAGTTAAATAAGTTGAGTTGATCGGGTGGTTCGACCAAGTTAGTCGAGCCTAGTTAATCGAATCGAATTGGTCGAACCAAGTAAGTCGAGTTAAGTTAGTCAAGTTAATCGAGCCTAGTTAATCGAATCGAATTGGTCGAACCAAGTAAGTCGAGTTAGTCAAGTTAAGTTAGTCGAGTTAAGTTCGTCGAGTTAAATAAATCGATGTTAGTTTCATCGAAAGGAGTTATCGATGTTAGTTTCATCGAAAGGAGTTATCGATGTTAGTTTCATCGAAAGGAGTTGTCGATGTTAGTTTCATCGAAAGGAGTTGTCGATGTTAGTTTCATCGAAGGGAGTTATCGATTTTAGTTTAATCGAAGTGAGATTTTCAAATATGAGATATTTGAAAAGGAAGAGTTATCGAATATTAGTTATTCGAAGAGAGATTATCGAATATCGTTTATTCGAGAAGGAGTTAATCGAATATAGGTTATTCGAAGAAGAGTTAATCAAATAGAGATTTCTCGAGGAGAGTTAATCGGCAAATTCGATTATATCGAATTCGGGAAAGAACTTATACTTTCCAGTGTTTAAATAGAGATTTATTTATATTTAAATAAATAAGTGTTAGGTTAATTATTCACTAACAAGAATAGAAGTTATAATTAAAGTTAGATAATTCGAAAGGAGGGATTATAACGTTATCGTTATAACCAATGTTTTAAATATAGAAGTGGATCCGAGAAAGGCGTAAAGAAGTTGTTAAAGATTAAAAGATAAACTTTGACCATTTTGAAGTTATAACGTTGTTCAGTTAAGGTCTGAGAGGTAATTATACCCCAACTTAAGTGACTTCCTTCTTAACTAAGAAATGGTAAGGTTTGATCGTAAAGGAGTTTTGGAAATGTTTTCCAAACAAGAATCAGAAATGTTTTCTAAATACAGAAAACAAGGAATGGAAATGTTTCCAGTGTTGATAACATATATTTTCTAAATATAGAAAATAGCAAATGTTGAATATAGGGAAACAGGAGATGTAAAATGAACTAAAGAGATAAATGTTAAATGATGTTTGTTTGATATAATTTCCATCTGGAAATAATATCATTGTTTGCACACTTGTTTTCTTTGATAGTTAAATCACGGACTATCGAAGTTTTGACCATTTTAACGTTGTTAATATGGAGAGACCGGTTGGATTATTATCCATACAACCACTCTGTATTGGCATAAGCGTCGCGAATCATATATGCCAAAGATAATTGAAGACGGAGTAAAATGCAAGGGTTGTTGTATAAGTCTTAGATAACAGTGACTAAGATGGATATACGGAATAGTGCCTTCGGTTTGTCCAGTCCCAAGACAACTTGTATGGACGAAGGTCTGACAGAGTGTATCCAATGGATCGCGTAAGTTGATCTGTTCAAACGTATTCACGTTTGGTGGCGGAGGAATTCGTTTCTCTTAGCTGTATACCCGTGTTATTTTTGGATAAGTCAATTTGTGATTTGGCGGGTATGACGATGTGACATTTCTAAGTGAATGAAGATGGATGTCTGACATAGTATTTCCAGACGGTCACGTACATTGATTTCTTCAACTATACCAAGAGTGGAAGCGGAGAAGGAAACTTCTTTTAGCTGACACGTAATGTATGGTTGTAGACGTCAATTAGTGATTCTGATGGATCTGACAATGTGGCATTCGAAGTGAATTTGATGTGATGATAAAGCGTAGTTTCTAGCCTCATCAACCAGTAAATGACAGAAATAGGGCAGGCAGCATGGCTAAGTCGGTCGCACCGAAGTAGGGTGTATAATCACCTATCTAGAGAATATTCATTTGTTTCTTAAATCTATCAATGCTGTCCCATATATATACGGGAACGGTTGCTGATCCCAACCGTTGGTGATATACATTCGATACACTCAAGCAAAATGAGTGGTCGGTCATGTGTGACTGAGTTACAAGATGTTCTTGTTGAACTCCAGTGTATCGTTCCTAGAGTACACTGATCGGAAGGTGGTTCCATACCTTGTCATAGTTGGAAATCCATTATCCAATACGTGCTTGCGATTTTGATTGTATACTATATGTAGAACGTGAGATGAAAGCGTTTCTCCTAGTTGATATCTATTTGTACATAGGCATTATTATAATATCAAAAGGTTTTTGATATAAAGATATTTTGGATTCTCATAAGGGAAAAACCCGTTCCGTTCTGCGGCGTGGTCTTATGAGATATCGGTTACTTGTTCATATACCTGTTTAAACTATTTTACTCACACCAGTCCCATGACTGACCCGGAGTTTACTTTGTTGTTTTCCCTAAACTCTTGGGTGCCTAAATTTGTACGGGCAGTCAAGTAGTCAGGAATTTGCAGATATACTTGGAGAGCTGGAGCAGGAGGCTTCAGAATCATATAGTTATAGTTTATTTCCGCTGTTTTGTAAGTGTTGTACTCTGATAAGTGCTATTGTATACATAACTGTTATATTTCAAAGTTATGTTATCTATTATATGTTATTCGTTCCGTTGTGAGGTTCGTGTTACTCTGATGTTGTGTTCTTCTTCTTCTTCTATTCTAAGTTTCTATCTTATCTATCCTCACCCTCTAATTTCTTTCATTAATTACCAGGATTTTTCGATGTTTTGGTTATCGACATCGAGCTTATGTCGATAACCAAAGTCACCGAAAATCCGGGTCGTTACAGTTGGTATCAGAGCGAGGTTAAGAATTACTTGGCTCTGTGGCGTGACTCGGTAGAGATAGGGTTAGTAATACCCTAGATTGTGTTTGAGTGTATATATACGAGTGCGTATTTGTATTTGATATAAAAATAGTTTTATATTGTGGAGATTCATTGGCTGAGTTGTTTATGAGTTCTGGTCGATCAGTTTGATCCACTGTATCGGTAGGAGTAAATAAATACTTGAATACGATGGACCGACACAGTATGGATATATAATATATTATCATATATTAGATATATTGGTTGTAATTATAATCGAATGAGATTATAAAGTGAAATGGTTATATATAACCAATCAGAATCATGTAAGTAAAGTATATGAAATAAGATGAATTAAATATGAATTTAAAACAGAATTTAAAATAAGGAAATTTTAAGTTCCTGGGAGGTTTTGAATACGTGTTTCAAACTGAAAGTGATATAGTATTGAACTCACTTCGATAGCTGGAAAATAGATTCCGATGATGATCATGACATCATCGGTGTTCATTTTTCGAGTTGCAAGTGACGGATTACTACCAAAGATTTTGTTTTAAAATCGTTTGTCAAAATAAGGTGGTCGGAAATTCAAAGGTTTTGAATTGGTATTATGATTTCAAATTGAATTGAAATAAACCCAGGAATTTGAATTATGGAATTTAAATTTAACTTATGAAGTTAAATATAATGAGATGGTAAAAATAAACTGAAATTTAACTTCAACTAAGTTAAATAGAATTGGATACGATATATTAAGTAGAATCAGATTTTGAATTGTGAGATAGAATCTGAAATGGTACTGGATTAACAAGTTAAGAGTTTGAAATCGAGAATGGAACTCGAGTGGAAATAGAATTCGACTTAGGTATAAGCGAATGATTTGGTTTTGAGAATGAACTGATTGGAGATTAAGTTGGTATTGCATTGTTATATGCCGAAGTGGTAAAGAATGGTAGGGATATAATGATATGCCAGACAAAAAGGAACAAGTTTATATTTTATATGAGTTTGGAATTTATGAGCCGAATTGGCAAGCCGTTTGGCGTTTTGATTTTCTTTTGGGTTGAAGAAGGCCCAGAGAGGCGAGTAGGAGTTTGAGCTATTGACCAGTACAAAGGAGGTGCTGGCGAAATTTTTCGAAAGTTAAAAGTGTTAGAAAATTTTCAAAATTTTTGAAAATTTTAGTTAGTCGGAATGAATAAATATTTTAGTCGATATGAATTGGTTCAGTCGAAATCAGAAAAAAGGGTAAACAAATCTTAAGTGTTCAAATAGATAGGGTCGTCCTCTAACTTAGCAATTTCGAGGACGAAATTATTTTAAGTGGGGAAGAATGTAATGACCCGCATTGTCAGAGGTATTATAATTAATTTATTTAATTATATAAATAGTGATTTAGGGAATTAAATCGTCGTTTATTAAATTATAGTGAATATTTAATTAAAATTAAATAATATATTTAATTCAGAAATAATCAAAAATATTGGAAATCACAATATAAGGTGAATAGGGTCATCCCTAAGATTTAATTTAGCTTAGAGTTGAATCATATTGACGAATATATTCAATCGATGTCAGTTTGAACATATAATTATATTATAATTAAAATCGAGCTCGAAATGGCGCTACAGTTCGTAAATTGGCGATTCGAACTTCAACTGAATGTACAGGATTCGTTTTAAGCCGGATTTCTGTGAAACAAGAAACGTGTAGAGCTGGTGGAGTATATCTTTCTAGTGGAAGAGAAAAATCGGGATTTCGTCGTGTAGATTTTGAGTTATGTCCAAATCAAATTTCAGAAAAGTCGCTGTAGAATTCCTTTATAATTTGCGACGCTTTATATACGTTATAAAAGAGATTTTCAGTATAAACTGAATACCGGGATAATCTGGAATCTAAAATATCAAACTGTATATTCTGATATGATATTCTAGAGTTGTACGATATCATATGTGAAGATATACGATAATATAAATTTATTTATATTTAATTTAATAATATTTAAATATATTTATATATTTAAATGGGCCATCCAGAGCTTTAAAAATAGCCACTTTTGCAAACGAAGTCGGAATTCGACGAAACCAGTTTTGTTGGATCCGCAGTGTCAAATAGTTGTTAGATTTTCAGTTTCGTGATTTTTAGAGTCACGGTGTGGCCGTACGGATTTTTAGAGTGCAAAACAGTCAGTATTTTGACAGTTAAAAATACGTTGTGTGAGCATACGGAATCGGAATTCGACGAAACCAGTTTCGTTGGGACCGAAATGTCGAACTCTAGCTACATGTCCAGTTTCGTGATTTTTGAACATCATGTGTGATCACATGGATTTTTAGAAGTCAGAAATGAATATAAAGGATTAAATAAAAATATTAAAATATTAATATTAAAATATCTAGATATTTTTGTGGCCTATAAATACCCCCCTTTCACCCTTAAAACCTATT
Source organism: Allium sativum (assembly GCA_030737875.1). Taxonomy (NCBI): domain Eukaryota; kingdom Viridiplantae; phylum Streptophyta; class Magnoliopsida; order Asparagales; family Amaryllidaceae; genus Allium; species Allium sativum. The sequence goes on from CM060926.1 coordinate 298,022,174, forward strand.
TTCAACTCATTCCTCAGTCAAACCAAAATTTTCCGCCGCTGAGTTCTTCTTTCAGTAAAAGGAAATTCCAACTTCCTAAAATCCATATAATTCCTATAAAATCTCATAAATCATTCCACGTATAGATTTGTAAACCTGAGCCTGTTCTCACCATTTTGATATGAGTATTACTGGATTCGAAGCTAAATCCATTTGCTGGAAATCGAACAGAAACGGACTGCGAAAGCTAGGGTTCACCAATACAGGAAATTCGAACATCGATTTGGATTTCTGGCTTGTATTCGAGGTTAGGGGATGAAATTGCACTTGTAATCTAGTTTTGAGGGATTTTGATGAATAAAAGTTCTGATCGAAATAATGTCTCGTGGGTTTCTTCAGTTCGACGCGAGCAACGAGGAAGGTCGAGTTCTTCCAAATGGGGGTAGTCGGAAAGGGGGAGTGACGAGATGGACGTCGGTGGAGTTGAAGTTGAAGTCGACGACTTGTGGGAAATGGAGTTTGAAAAGCCTGAGTATCGATTGGGAAAGAAGATGAAGGGAGAACTGTTGGAAAGGGGTCTGGGTAAAGATGGTACTGGGCTAGATGAAAGAGGGACGGGCGTGGATTGAAATGGGTCAGCGGCTTGATGTTTGGTAGGGGAAATGAGGTGGCAGGACCAGTGGGATGTCACGGCAAGGAATGTTTGCAGGAATACGGGATCGAGATCTGGGAAGATGATAACGGTGAAGTGTGGAAATGGGGGAGCGACGTGTCTGTTTTCCATCGAAGAAGATAGATTTTGGTAGTGGGTCGGTTATTGCAAGTGATGGTGGGCTTTTGAAGTGGGTGAGCTGTAGAAAATGATAGTGGGCTGAATTAAAAGGGGTGAGGCCCAATAAAATAAATTGTGTTTATTTTTAATTTAAATATGGTATTAACTTATAATTTAAATACCTATTCTATACGATATCAGAATTTCAAACCGTCGGATCCATTGAGATCGTATGGACGGGAGCAACACAAATGGAACTGACGGGGAGTGGATTGGAGCTCGTCTGAATTTACGACGAAATAAACTGTTTGATTCAAATCAAATAACAGTTTATCGTTCTTTAACGATGAACTGCAAATATGAGTAAAACTCACCAACTCTGAACAGTTATATTTTTATAATGTATTTTTAGAACTGTTAATCATCTGTTGATTTGTTGTGTGTTGGTTGATTGATTGAACTGCTAGTCAGTTAGTGAAAATTATATATATATATATATATATAAACCGTTAAATATTTATATATTGATTCTGCTATCAGAATAATTTATATTGAACTGAAAGCGATGATAATCATATTGTCTAACATCTGTGATGCAGGGAAACAGGTTGGAGGAATCCGACTGGATTCCTCAACAGTTATTTTTATTGTTTTTCATATATTGTTATATAATGTGGTATAAAATCTATGGGCGATTATATGTGCTTGGACGATATTGAACATCATGATTTGATATGATTGAATACCATAACATACCGGAATGTAGATAAGGGAATTTTCAAAGTGATATTGAAAATAGCATATTTATAAAATGGGATATTTATAAATAAGAGATATTTATAAAGTGGAATATTTATAAATAAGAAATGTTTATAAATTGGAATAGTTATAAATAGGAGACATTTGAAAAGGAAATAAATTTAAAACATTTCTTTTTGAATGGAAAGGCCTGTGTGGCGAGTTTGGGGATTTTCCCGATGCTCCCGATACAAAGGAGGTTATGGCGAATTTTCCCGGGAATTTAAGGAGTTAGAATATTTTTAAGAATAAATTTGAAAAGGGAATATTTGCAAACCATTTGCAAATAGAATAAAATAGAGAAAAGAAATATTTGTAAACCATTTACAAATAGAATTGAAAGGGGAATATTTAGAAAATAAATAGAGTTAATAAAAAGGAAATTGGTTTATAAAGGAAACCGTTATAAAAAGGAAACCGTTATAAAAAGGAAAACGTTATTAAAAGGACATTTATAAAGTGAAGAACCGTTACTAATAGTAAATCTTTATAAATGAATAAACATGTTAAAAAGGGGATCTTTTTAAAATGGATAAATGTTATAAAAAGGAGTTAATCGAATATGGTATTCGAAGTTAGTTAATCGAATATGGTATTCGAAGTTAGTTAATCGAATAGAGAAATTCGAAAGGAGTTAATCGAATATGGTATTCGAAGTTAGTTAATCGAATATAGACATTCGAAAGGAGTTAATCGAATATGGTATTCGAAGTTAGTTAATCGAATATGTTATTCGAAAGGGGTTAGTCAAGTCGAGTTAGTCAAATAGAGTTAACCAGTTAGAGTTAATCGATTAGAGTTAAAACGAACTAGAGTTAATCAAATATAGTTATTTGAGACAGAGTTAGTCAAACATAGTATTCAGGGTAAGTTGCCATCTTGTACGACTGCTAGCGTAATTCGCATGGCTGTAAATAGCCTACGGCGGTCGGATGTTTCCTGAGGGAGTCAGGCGTAACCATTGTGATCGCTGCGATCTAGAGTCAAGCGAATGGAGTTTAATCGAATATTAGTTATTCGATAGGAGTTAATCGAGTTGATCGAGTTGAGAAATAAGTTAAGTTAAATAAGTTGAGTTGATCGGGTGGTTCGACCAAGTTAGTCGAGCCTAGTTAATCAAATCGAATTGGTCGAACCAAGTAAGTCGAGTTAAGTTAGTCAAGTTAATCGAGCCTAGTTAATCGAATCGAATTGGTCGAACCAAGTAAGTCGAGTTAATCAAGTTAAGTTAGTCGAGTTAAGTTCGTCGAGTTAAATAAATCGATGTTAGTATCATCGAAAGGAGTTATCGATGTTAGTTTCATCGAAAGGAGTTATCGATGTTAGTTTCATCGAAAGGAGTTGTCGATGTTAGTTTCATCGAAGGGAGTTATCGATTTTAGTTTAATCGAAGTGAGATTTTCAAATATGAGATATTTGAAAAGGAAGAGTTATCGAATATTTGTTATTCGAAGAGAGATTATCGAATATCGTTTATTCGAGAAGGAGTTAATCGAATATAGGTTATTCGAAGAAGAGTTAATCAAATAGAGATTTCTCGAGGAGAGTTAATCGGCAAATTCGATTATATCGAATTCGGGAAAGTACTTATACTTTCCAGTGTTTAAATAGAGATTTATTTATATTTAAATAAATAAGTGTTAGGTTAATTATTCACTAATAAGAATAGAAGTTATAATTAAAGTTAGATAATTCGAAAGGAGGGATTATAACGTTATCGTTATAACCAATGTTTTAAATATAGAAGTGGATCCGAGAAAGGCGTAAAGAAGTTGTTAAAGATTAAAAGATAAACTTTGACCATTTTGAAGTTATAACGTTGTTCAGTTAAGGTCTGAGAGGTAATTATACCCCAACTTAAGTGACTTCCTTCTTAACTAAGAAATGGTAAGGTTTGATCGTAAAGGAGTTTTGGAAATGTTTTCCAAACAAGAATCAGAAATGTTTTCTAAATACAGAAAACAAGGAATGGAAATGTTTCCAGTGTTGATAACATATATTTTCTAAATATAGAAAATAGCAAATGTTGAATATAGGGAAACAGGAGATGTAAAATGAACTAAAGAGATAAATGTTAAATGATGTTTGTTTGATATAATTTCCATCTGGAAATAATATCGTTGTTTGCACACTTGTTTTCTTTGATAGTTAAATCACGGACTATCGAAGTTTTGACCATTTTAACGTTGTTAATATGGAGAGACCGGTTGGATTATTATCCATACAACCACTCTGTATTGGCATAAGCGTCGCGAATCATATATGCCAAAGATAATTAAAGACGGAGTAAAATGCAAGGGTTGTTGTATAAGTCTTAGATAACAGTGACTAAGATGGATATACGGAATAGTGCCTTCGGTTTGTCCAGTCCCAGGACAACTTGTATGGACGAAGGTCTGACAGAGTGTATCCAATGGATCGCGTAAGTTGATCTGTTCAAACGTATTCACGTTTAGTGGCGGAGGAATTCGTTTCTCTTAGCTGTATACCCGTGTTATTTTTGGATAAGTCAATTTGTGATTTGGCGGGTATGACGATGTGACATTTCTAAGTGAATGAAGATGGATGTCTGACATAGTATTTCCAGACGGTCACGTACATTGATTTCTTCAACTATACCAAGAGTGGAAGCGAAGAAGGAAACTTCTTTTAGCTGACACGTAATGTATGGTTGTAGACGTCAATTAGTGATTCTGATGGATCTGACAATGTGGCATTCGAAGTGAATTTGATGTGATGATAAAGCGTAGCTTCTAGCCTCATCAACCAGTAAATGACAGAAATCGGGCAGGCAGCATGGCTAAGTCGGTCGCACCGAAGTAGGGTGTATAATCACCTATCTAGAGAATATTCATTTGTTTCTTAAATCTATCAATGCTGTCCCATATATATACGGGAACGGTTGCTGATCCCAACCGTTGGTGATATACATTCGATACACTCAAGCAAAATGAGTGGTCGGTCATGTGTGGCTGAGTTACAAGATGTTCTTGTTGAACTCCAGTGTATCGTTCCTAGAGTACACTGATCGGAAGGTGGTTCCATACCTTGTCATAGTTGGAAATCCATTACCCAATACGTGCTTGCGATTTTGATTGTATACTATATGTAGAACGTGAGATGAAAGCGTTTCTCCTAGTTGATATCTATTTGTACATAGGCATTATTATAATATCAAAAGGTTTTTGATATAAAGATATTTTGGATTCTCATAAGGGAAAAACCCGTTCCGTTCTGCGGCGTGGTCTTATGAGATATCGGTTACTTGTTCATATACCTGTTTAAACTGTTTTACTCACACCAGACCCATGACTGACCCGGAGTTTACTTTGTTGTTTTCCCTAAACTCTTGGGTGCCTAAATTTGTACGGGCAGTCAAGTAGTCAGGAATTTGCAGATATACTTGGAGAACTGGAGCAGGAGGCTTCAGAATCATATAGCTATAGTTTATTTCCGCTGTGTTGTAAGTGTTGTACTCTGATAAGTGCTATTGTATACATAACTGTTATATTTCAAAGTTATGTTATCTATTATATGTTATTCGTTCCGCTGTGAGGTTCGTGTTACTCTGATGTTGTGTTCTTCTTCTTCTTCTATTCTAAGTTTCTATCTTATCTATCCTCACCCTCTAATTTCTTTCATTAATTACCAGGATTTTTCGATGTTTTGGTTATCGACATCGAGCTTATGTCGATAACCAAAGTCGCCGAAAATCCGGGTCGTTACAAAAATATGGTTTGTCGAAAGAATATCTTCTCTCCAAAAGTTATCTGGCAAGCTAGAACTTAACAATAAAGCATTCACCATTTCTTTAAGATTTCTATTTTTCCGTTCGGCTATACCGTTGGATTGAGGTGAATATGGTGTTGTAGTTTGATGTATAATACCATGTTCAACGCAAAATTATTCAAAAGGGAATTCATATTCTCCTCCTTTATCACTTCTTAAAGCTTTGATTTTCTTATCGAGTTGATTCTCAACTTCTGCTTTGTATTGTTTAAACACATATAATGCTTCATCCTTACTTTTAAGGAGATACATATAACTGTACCTAGTATAGTCATCAATAAAGGTAATGAAATACCTTTTTCCACCTCTAGTTCGACACATTTTCAAATCACATACATCTGTATGTAATATATCTAGAGGTTCAATTTCTCATTCAACATGATGAAACGAAGTTCTTGTCAATGTTGCTTCTGCACAAATTTGACATTTATAATTTTTGTCTAAGTTACACTTAGGTATAAATTATAGATTAATCAATTTATGCAATGTACCAAAGGTTACATGCCCTAATCTAGAATGCCACATGTTGGAAGAGTCAACAATATAAACAGAAGATTTACTTTTATTCATATCAGTGTGTGGTACAGTAGTGATTGCACACATATCCTCTTTATACATACACTCTGTTCTCAGCTTCAAGGATTAATTTGAATCCATGTTTGCTGAATAATGATCCTGAAATTAGGTTCTTAAGAATTCCTGGAACGTAGAGAAGTTCATTTGAAGTTAGTCCCTTTCTAGAAGTTAGTTTCAACATTACTTTGCCTTTGCCTTCGATCTTTGATGTAGATGAATTGCCCATGAAAAGTTGTTTATCATTGTTTGCAGTTTCATAGGTTGTAAACATCCACTTATTGACACATATGTGTTGAGTGACTCCTGTGTTTACAAATCATTCTATAGACAAGATTGCATTCTGATATTACTGCACATAAATCAATATCAGCAATGCCTTTTTGAAATTTGAACCAAATTTGCTTTTGATCATTTAGGAACATATTTAGTCAGAAATTTGGCGAGTCCTAATGTTGTTAGATAAAGCAACATTTCCTATTGTTAACGCTAAAAATTAATGTTGTTGAACTTCTCTGGCCTTTCTCAATGAGACAAAGCCATTGTTGGACGCACTAGCGCAAGCAGAGCGTTGGTCACCGTCTGTGTCGATGTAAAATTATTATTGCTATTTTGCGACATCGTCATTGTCATCTGCAACAATCACTATAGTTTCAATATTGTTAGAAAGAAGTAGCAAATTGTTCTACAAATTGACAATCACAATCAACTCATGTTTGTTAAATATTTTGTGAATACACAATTGTATTACAAAATAGATAGTAACAAAAACCAGTGTTACTCAGATATGCAGCGATTGTCACGTCAAGCTGCATTTATAGCAATGACAGAAAGAGCAAACGAACGTATAATTAAAGGGACGATACAAAAACCATAACCAACAAATAAGAAAGGAGAACCCTTCAATTTTGTCCGAGTCCAGAATACAAAGATCTGTTTCCTTGAAACAATATTGCCGTCGCATGCACTAACTGACGTAATATCAATTTGTTTACCAGGATAACACAGACCAACCCCGTAGCGTAGTGCCAGCAAATGGAGCTATGACGAACAGAAGTAGATTACAGAAACTAGATCAGAGGATTGCTTTAAAGAAGAAGTATTAAATTGAGAAGGATAACTAATGTGTATTCTGTCCCGTTTTGGGCCATGTATTTATAGGCTGGAGGAGGTGCCTATCTGAACATTAATGACCCTTAAAAAGGTTACGACCCTTTTACTAAGCGGTGTATGAATGTGCATATGTATTTAAAATGAAACGGTTGTATCCATTCAATTGAACAGACATACCAGATCAAAAATGATCAAAAATAACTCGTTTCAGCACAACATGCCCAAGCTGCAATCAGTGGCCTATTTAACCACAAGACCCCAGGAGTCCCAAGGCACAAGGCCCAATTTTTGACACTAATATAGTATTTTGTCATGGACCCTAAGAGTCCCAAGGCACTAGATCTAATTTTTGACACTAATATAATAATGTGTCTTGGCGTAAACACGCTCTATTTACAAGTCCTCTTCTCCTTTATTTATATAAGCCTATAGAGAAGTGTGTATTCATATTTCGTAATGTAGGACTTTGGTTTGCTTTCCTCTCTTCTTCCAAAATTCCTCTTTCTCTTGCTCATTCATTTCCAACCAGTTTGCTATATTTTACATTTAAAAAAGCCTTAACAATACAAAAACAGGTAAACGCAAAAACAAACAAGAACTGGCATATATGATGCAAATTTTGTAAAAGGTAAACAAAATTATAGACATCACTGTTGGAAATTGTGAAGCCCACTGTCCATGTAAAATATTTCTATGATTGAACGGGACACCTACGTAGGACTAAGAACATGTTGATTTCCTGGTCTTGAGCATAGAAAAACACCTTTGCAAGCATTCATGGAGGAGAGCTTTCTACAAGTCCAAATACCTGAAAAACATAAGAATCATGACTCTATGTTAGACCTCGTGATAAAACGAAGTAAATGTAAGATTTCCTTACATTTTGCATGTATATCATCCATCTAAATTTATATAAGGATAGATCCTTCTATTTATTTTAATTTTCCGACATCATAAGCAAACCTAAATTCAACCCAAACCTGCAAATCTGGCTCATAATCTCTTACCTCATTAGAACTGCCTTATGCCACAACATAATAAGAGTTAGTAAATCATAGTAATCTTTAATTTATAACCTGCAGCTCAATCAAACAGGATTAGTTGTCGCTGTAAAATGTTATTGAGAAATTTTTGAGGCTTTATATGTAACTAACCCTCAATACTAGTACTATATTACACATAATTACCGAGAAATGATAAAATAGGTTGAAAGTTAGTCAAACATATGGTACATGTAGAGCATCATGTTTTGTAATTTTCACATTCACCTAAAACAAGTCGAAAGTTAGTTCAACTAAAATAATATAATTTTCATATGAAAGGTCTTCAATACGAAAGCATAGAATGCTAGATATAGAAAATGAACTAACCTAGTCGTAAGAGCCTCGTGCCTCCCTTAAGCCGTAGGTCAAACCAGAGTACATGCCAATAGCCAAACCTACACCATTACTTAACCAATTCAGCTTGTATCATGTATTAATGTTTATATTTTTATGTGTGCAGGAACGAAAACGGTGAGCAAAATCTCATACCCCACTGGAAGGATTCTTTCCTAGTATTCTTTACCTAAAAAGCATTATTAGAGATAATCAACATGTACTATATTAATTCCTAGTGTTCATTACATGCAATGCTAATGACATGATTCTTCTATAACTACAAATAGATATAGTTTTAGGAATTGACAATTTATAATACGAAAGAAAGCATATACATGATGGAATTTAAACTCAAGAGAAAGATTAGAATAAACTGATTTAGCTCACCAATTCTTCAAGGGTTTTCTTGGAGCTCTCATGAGAATTAACATAGTTTCAATAATCAATATTCAGTTCTTCGATATATTTGTAACAAATCAGCTTTATAGAATGATAAACATGGCACAAGATATTACCTCTAAAGCCAGGAAATTTGTTCCTTTTGGCTGTTGGAATTTCTGGCACTCCAGTCGAATCAGCACCTGAAATTCACTCGATTTCATGTTCATTTTTAGATATATGTAACATATGTTTGATATTTGCTAGAATTATAAGAACTCTACATGACATTAGTATTGATATTTGCTAGAATAATAAAATATAATAAAACAGTAAAGCAATTAAAGTCATTAATTAGTTATTAAAGTTATAGTATAATTGATATTGCATTCATCAAAAGTTAGCTATATAGTTGATAGTATTCATTTTTCTATTGAGTAATGGTAAAAAAAATAGCAATTCAACCATACAAATAGTCAGCGTACTGAACTATATCTGACCAACTTTCAACTTCAAAACCTTTACTCTTCACAAGAAAACTGAAGATGATTAAATGAAAGTAAATAATTTCTTTTAAGGTTATGAAAAACATGTTAGTACTTTTGTAATTACACAATTGTATTACAAACAGACAACAACAACAATCAACGTTAATCAATTATGCCACAATTGTCACGTCAAACTGTGTGTACAATAATCACAGAAAGCGTAACCGATTTGTGCACAAGACTGAAGATAAATAGAAAATATTCTGTTTCAGTAATGTCCGAGTCTAGAAGTTTTCTATTTCCTTGAAACAATATTGTCGTCGTATGCACCAATCGACGTTGTTGCAATTTGTTTCCCAGGACAAAACGGACCAACTCCATTGTGTAGTGCTAGCAAACGGAGCTCTGACGAACTGAAGTTGATTATATAGAAACCAGATTAGAGGATTACTTTGAAGAAGAAGTAATGCAAGCAGAAAAAAGTTGAATTCTGTCTTGTTTTGGGCAGTGTATATATAGGCAAGGAGGAGTTCCTGTTCGCATGCATTAGTAACCGTCAGAATAGGATAGGTTGCGACCCTTTAACCGCCCGGTTATTAATATGCGTCTGTTGAGAATTCAAATGGTTGTCTTTATTCAGCTAACAGACATTCCTTTCGAATTTTGGACTGAAAGGACACACCTTTAAAATTCTAAGAAAAAGTATTCTCATGTAGTGCACTAGCCCAATCAGCAACCGTCGGCCATATCCAATCAAGAGACCCCAAGAGCCCTAAGGCCCAAGGCCCTTATCTTTGACATTTAATGTATTATTATGTCATGGCCAAGCCCACATCCTCATATCATCCCTCTCCTTTTTATTTTACATAAGCCTATTTGGCTTCTAATATATTAGGAGAGATTGTGCTAATATTTCTATGATGTGGGACTTTAAATGTTGCTATCTCTTCTTCTTCCTTATCTCTTCTTCTTCCTACTTTCCCCTTTCTTTGCTCATTCATTTCCAACAATCCCCCACATGAATGAGCATTTGATCTTAGTTTCACGAATCATTTATCACATCGTTTAAAGTAGCACATGGACCTTGAACTTTCCTAGTGATTACCTATTTGAATCACAAGCAAATCAGTAGACATAGACTGTCCTTGAACTGTAAGCCTTTTGTGTAATTCCAAAGTAGATAACACGCGATAAATGTTTCTTATAACCCTTCGTTCTCTGTATGTGTTCGTTTTTGCCTTGAACACCTGCCTAGTCTCATAAGTGCTTAGAGAATTTGGCCTCATAATTCCCTTTGAAGTGGCGCCTTCGCACTTACATAGGTGATTCTGTAAAGGGCATTCTCTAGTTCCTCAAATATAGATATCATTAAAAGTACTCATACTTATCCTTATTCAACATATAATGCACTGACTTATCATAGGAATGGTTTGTGTGTAACAGTGCCATCAAGTTTCTCTTAAACTTCGTTGTCCCTTTGAACCTAGATCTTGGGATCTCCAGTCAACTAGGTGGGGTTTCCATTTTAGAAAAACTTTTAGTCCGTAGGCCTTAGCCCCATTCCCTTCGATAAGGTTTGAACTTTCTCTCTTGGCAAGCCTTTTGTAAGTGGATCCGCTAAGTTATCTTTAGATCGAATGTAATCTATTGTGATTACACCATTAGAGAGAAGTTGTCTTATCGTTTTATGTCTACGACGAATATGCCTAGATTTACCATTGTATAGTGTACTATTAGCCCTTCCAATAGCTGATTGACTATCACAATGTATACATATTGGAGGCATAGGTTTGCTCCAGTTAGGAATGTCTTCCAAGAAGCTTCGAATCCATTCTGCTTCTTCTACAGTCTTATCTAGTGCAATAAACTCTGATTCTATTGTAGATCTAGCGATACAAGTCTGTTTGGATGATTTCCATGAAATTGCTACATTTCCTAATATGAACAGTATCCACTTGTAGACTTTGTATCATTTGGTCCAGTGATCCAATTTGCATCACTGTATCCTTCCACCATTGAAGGATAGTTTGTATAGTATAGACCATAACTCTGTGTATACTTTAGATATCCTAGAACTCTGATTATCGCTTTCCAATGATGTTAACCAGAATTGCTGGTAAATCTACTTAGTTTGCTTACAGCATAAGCGATATCAGGCCTAGTACAGTTCATAACATACATGATACTTCCTAGTATACGAGAGTACTCCAATTGGTAAATACCATCACCAGTGTTCTTTAACCAATTTTGGTTCATATCTACTGGTGATTTTGCAATAGTTACATTATATTGCTTGAATTTCTCAAGTATTTTGGTGATGTAATACGATTGGGATAATGCATATCCTTGTGGTGTTCTCAGAATTTTTACACCCAATATCACATCAGCCAGTCCTAGGTCTTTCATATCAAATCTAGAGGATAACATATCCTTTGTAGATGTTATTATGGCCTTGTTATTGCCTAGGATCAATAGGTCATCAACATAAAGACAAACAATGACATATCCAATATGTGTATGTTTTATGTACACACATTTATCTAATTCATTTATCGTGAATCCATTTGATAACATAATATTATCAAACTTCTCATGCCACTATTTTGGAGCTTGCTTAAGGCCATAAAGTGATTTTACCAGTTTGCAAACTTTATGCTCATTTTCTGAGCTTAGAAATCCTTCAGGTTGTTTCATATAGATTTCCTCCTCCAGTTCACCATTCAAGAATGCAGTTTTAACATCCATTTGATGTATTTCCAAGTCATGTATGGATGCATTTGCAATGAGCATTCTAATTGACGTGATCCTCATTACAGGTGAATATGTATCGAAATAGTCCAGGTCTTTTTTTTGTCAAAATCCTTGGACTACCAGACGAGCTTTGTACTTGTCTATTGAACCATCAGGTTTCAATTTCCTTTTAAATATCCATTTATTACCTAAGGCCTTACATCCTTGAGGTAAATCAACCAATTCCCATGTATGATTGGAAATAATGGATTCAATCTCATTGTTAATTGCCTCCTTCCAATAAGGGGCATCGCTGGAAGACATAGCTTGTTTATATGTCAATGGATCATCTTCTAACATAAATGTATAAAAGTCCGGTCCAAAGGTTTTTAAAGTCCTTGACCTTTTACTTTTTCTTGGTTCCTCCATTTGCTTCTCAACACTACTTTGCTGAGTGTTATTTTGTTCAACATCCTCAATAGAATAAGGAACTTCATCTTCCCTTGGTCTCTTAGGTGCATGATTTTCAGTACCATGTTTCAAGGGAAATACATGTTCGAAAAATCTAGCATTTCTCGACTCAATGATGGTATTTTCATGAATATCATCAATTTCAGATTTGTGTACCAAAAATCGATATGCAACACTGTTTTGCGCGTATCCAATGAATACACAATCAATAGTTTTTGGTCTAATTTTGACATTCTTTGGTTTTGGTACCTCTACTTTGGCAAGACACCCCCACACTTTTAGGTATTTATAGGATGGTGGTCTGTTTTTCCAAAGTTCATGAGGAGTTTTAGATGTTTTCTTTCGGGGTATTTTATTTAAAATATGATTTGCCGAAAGAATAGCTTCTCCCTAAAAATTATCTGGCAAGCCAGAGCTAATCAGTAAGGCATTCATCATTTCTTTAGGAGTTCTATTTTTTTGTTCGGCAATACTGTTGGATTGAGGTGAATACGGAGCTGTAGTTTGATGTATAATTCCATGCTCAGCACAGAATTCCTCAAATGGAGACTCGTATTCTCCTCCTCTATCACTTCTTAAAGATTTGATTTTCTTGTTGAGTTGATTCTCAACTTCTGCCTTATACTGTTTAAACATTTCAAATGCTTCGTCCTTACTTCTGAGGAGATATATATGACAGTATCTGGTACAATCATCAATGAATGTAATAAGGTACCTTTTTCTACCTCTAGTTTGACACATTTTCAAATCGCATACATTGGTATGTATTAAGTCTAGAGGTTCAGTATCTCGTTCAACATGATGAAACGAGGTTCTTATCAATTTTGCTTCTGCACAAACTTGACATTTATAGTTTGAATCTATATTGCATTTTGGTATAAATTCTAGATTAATCAGTTTTCACAATGTATCAAAATTTACATGCCCTAATCTAGAATGCCATATGTTAGAAGATTCAACAATATAAGCAGAAGATTCATTTTCATTCATTTCAGTGCGTGGTACAATAGTGGTTACATTTGCTTTAAACAAACCATCACACACATAACCTCTTCCAACATACACTCCATTCTTGGAAAGCACAAATTTATCGGCTTCAAAGATCAATTTGAAGCCACGCTTGCTCAGTAATGATCTTGAAATCAGTCTCTTGCGAATTTCTGGAACATGTAGAACATCATTTAAAGTTAGTTCCTTTCCAGAAGTCAGTTTCAACACAACTTTTTCTTTGCCTTCGACCTTTGAAGTAGAAGAATTGCCCATAAAAAGTTGTTCAGCATCAGTTGCAGTTTTATAGGTTGTAAACATCCACTTATTAGCACATATGTGTCGAGTGGCTCCAGTGTCTACAAACCATTCCTTTGAGTTACCAACAAGGTTTCATTCTGATATTACTGCACATAAATCAAGATCAGAAATGCCTTTCGAAACATCAGCCGTATTTGCTTCTAACTTCTTCTTTTTAGGTGCACGACATTCGGCTGCTTTGTGCCCCTTCTTTCCACAGTTGTGACAAGAACCCAGAAATTTCTTTGACTTCTTAGGAGCATTCTCCCTTTTTCTTTTATTAGTCTGTCTGACTCAACAACATTTTCTTTGGCAGCAATATTCTGAGAAATCTTTTTCGCAGAATTTCTGTTATATTCCTCAATGCATAGCCGAACTATGAGATCTTCCATTGTCATTTCCTTACATTTATGCTTAAGGTAATTTTTAACGTGCTTCCAAGAAGGAGGCAATTTCTCAATAGTTGCAGCAACTTGAAAAGTCTCGCTAAGAGTCATCTTTTCATCTTCTAATTGATGGATGATAAGTTGCAGTTCTTGCGCTTAACTTATCACCGTCTTTGAGTCAACCATTTTGAAGTCTAGAAATTTTCCAGCAATGAATTTCTTCATGCCTGCATCTTCAGTTTTGTACTTTTTCTCCAGAGCAAACCAGAGTTTTTTGGACTTTGCAAAAGTACAGTAGACATTCTAGAGGCTATCATCCAGACCATTCAGAATATAATTTTTACACATGAAATCTGAGTTTGTCCAGATATTGAGTGCCTCTACTTTAGTAGCGTCAGGTTCGAGTTCTTCTACCACAGGAGCCTCTTCAGTCAGAAACTTGGCAAGGCTTAATGTTGTTAAATAAAACAATATTTTCTGTTGCCAGCGCTTGAAATTGATTCCATTGAACTTCTATGGCCTTTCACCATGAGACAGAGCCATTGTTGGTAGCAAAGGCGCTGGCTGAGCAGTTTTCACCGTCTGAATCCATGCAGAATCAGTGCTGCTGTTTTTCGTCATCTGCAACAAAAATATTGTTTCAAGATTGTTAGTACTTGTGTAATTACACAATTGTATTACAAATAGACAGCAACAACAATCAACGTTAATTAATTATGCTACAATTTTCACGTCAAACTGTGTGTACAATAATCACAGAAAGCGTAATCGATTTGTGCACAAGATTGAAGATAAACAGAAAATATTCTGTTTCAGTAATGTCCGAGTCCAGAAGTTTTCTGTTTCCTCGAAACAATATTGCCGTCGTATGCACCAATCGACGTTGTTGCAATATGTTTCCCAGGATAAAACGGACCAACTCCATTGCGTAGTGCCACCAAACGGAGCTCTAACGAAATGAAGTTGATTATATAGAAACCAGATTAGAGGATTACTTTGAAGAAGAAGAAGAAGTAATGCAAGCAGAAAAAAGGTGAATTTTGTCTTGTTTTGGGTAGTGTATATATAGGCAAGGAGGAGTTCCTGTTCGCATGCATTAGTAACCGTCAGAATAGTTAGGTTGCGACCCTTTAACCGCCCGGTTATTAGTATGCGTCTATTGAGAATTCAAATGGTTGTCTTTATTCAACTAACAGACATTCCTTTCGAATTCTGGACTGAACGGACAAACCTTTAAATTCATGAGAAAAAATATTCTCATGTCAGTGCACTAGCCCAATCAGCAACCGTCGACCATATCCAATCAAGAGACCCCAATAGCCCCAAGGCCCAAGGCCCTTATCTTTGACATTTTAATGTATTATTATGTCATGGCCAAGCCCATATCCTCATATCATCCCTCTCCTTTCTATTTTACGTAAACCTATTTGGTTTCTAATATATTAGGAGAAATTGTGCTAATATTTCTATGATATGGTTATCTCTTCTTCTTCCTACTTTCCCCATTCTTTGCTCATTCATTTCCAACAAAACCGTAGGAAGGGTTGAAACCAAGAGTACCAGGCATCAAAACATGGTCAACATGCGAGGATCGATATGAAAATGCAAGTTACGAAATTCCCTTTTAATCTCCTCGTAAAAATAGCATTCAAGTTGGGGCATACTCTTACTTTTTTGAGGATTATATATCCTAACATTTCCTTTAAGCCAAACAATTAGCATTAACTTCTTAGGGATGTATGTCCGCAATCTCCCTCTTTCACCTTTCTTAACTGTTGCTCTTCCAAATTTTGTCCATTCAACCCTATTGTCAGCATCAACATCCATACAACCAATTTTATTCATGACATTGATCCAAAGTTTGAGTATACCAGTACATACAAAAATATATGTTTGATCGTTTCATACATGCCATAGAAGAAGCAGGAAAAATCGATAGTTACTCCCCTATCATTAAGTTTATCTTTCATAAATAGAGCATTACCGAAAGCTTTCCATAAAAATATATTTAATTTTCTTTCCTTCATCCATTCCCTTAATACCAATTCCATTTTAATTTCATTTTCTCACCGTTTTTATTAAAAACTTTATAGATGCAACTAATTCGATATCCTTTCATTCTTTTACACATAACTTTGTGTTGTTGATAAGTAGGGATAGAAAGAGACACCAGAAACTGCCATAGCATTCTAACTCTTTGATTGGAGGTGTGAGGAAGCATAATGTGTCCATAGTGCATCACGTCATCAACAGTAGCATGCTGTTGTACACTAGTTCAATTTATTTCATTCTCAGTCAACGTTCATCTTAATGTCATTCCATAAGCATACCACGGATCATCCTAAAATTTAGCAGCTCTTATTTTAGTTAACAGAATTTTATGTTGACGTAGGATTGAGATTCTGACTTTTAAAATACTAAGCCATGTTTAGTTTATGTTTTGCGAAATATCCATTCTCTATACGTTTTTCCCACGTATTATATGACATTAGACCATCTGACTCAAATACTATTAGTATCGTTCATATAACTTAAAAAATGTTTAATAGCTTATATGAACAAGCCAAGAATATATGGAATAAGTATAAGAACGTCATAAAAACCTTGACAAGTAGAGTTAAAGGACATGGCAAAATCAAATGGAAAATTGAGCATGTAAAAAATGATGGTTAGCAATTGTGGGGTTGTTTTGTACGCTTCCTTGAATGTATTTTCCAGAATATAACAGTAGGATATGCATGTTTTGTGCAAGTAAAATTTTTCCATGTAAACAATAGAGATAACAGCTTCATGAAATAAAAAATATAAAGGATAGGAAGATTTGATGAAAGAGCATACCCATTCTTGAGGCCTTCATCAATTGTTGCTCATGCTTTTTCTCTCTTTGTAATAGGAGCATAAAAAAATAATTCTTCTTCTTGGTTAGCTCATTCTCTTGGCTTTGACATAAGATATTGAAACCTTTATGCTATCAGGTGACACTGAGTTATCCAACTGTACATATTTTGTGTTTAATAAGAACGAGTGCAAGCAGAATGGATTCATAATAGGATATGTGTGGAATAACAAAGCAAACCTCTTCCAGTTTATCTTCAAGATCATCCAATACGCCCTTCCAATAAGAATTAGCTTTTGAGTTGCACAGAAGTTCCACGTCACTCCATGAAACTATATTTCCTTCTAACCTTCTATCCAATGTAGGAGCAAACTTGAACACCTGATATAGACCATCGACCTAAATATAACAAATCATTAAAATGTTAATGAATAATTAAGCCATAGATCTTAGTTGAACTTTTACAATATGGATACTATACAGTTTATATTGTTTATAAAAATGAAAATTTGCATTTATCATGGATAGTAAGTTTTTTACTGATAGATGCTTATAGATTTATGATATTTGATTTAAAGATAAATAAATAAAGGGGAAATTAAGTAAATGTAAATGTACAATACAAAGTTTAAGAATTTCGGTATAACATGTAACATGATATAAGGGAATGTGTTTACAACATACGATTAGGATTTTTCATTTCTTTTGTGATAGAAATTTCTATGGCTGAACAACATTAAGAGAACATCCAAGGCAATCTTGCCACATAGTAGTCATGTTTCTATTTAGAAAGCTTGATATGTAAGAGAATGCAAACCAAATATGATGTCTATTATGGTTATGTTCCATAAGATACATAGAATAGGAGTGTGATAATTAAAAAGAAAAAATGAATAACATATACAAATTGATGAAATCCTTGCTAAAGTATAATGTCAGTAAAAATGTGGATTATGAGTTACCTGGCCATCAACATTTAACTTAGGAACAAGCATATTAGGATTCCGTCTAAACTTTGTTGGATCTTCATCATTGTTTACTTCTTTTCTTTCCTTTGTGTTTTCATCCATATTGTTGTTATTTTTGGCATTATTAGTCTGCATTAAAAGTTTCTGAACTTGATAATCGAATTTTTAGCTTAGAGGTTGTATTTAACAAAGAAAATCAGATAAACACCAAAACATTAAGTGAAAATACTGTAAACGAGAGCCAAAACTATAGAGAATAAATAAAGTGATATACATGGTTCACACCTTCTCAATAAATAATTTGATTTCCAAATAACTTTGCATAAGCAGATGGTTTTGACTTCCAAAGTACGTAGTACCAAGGTTTTCGAAATGAGATTCAAATCGAGAATCATGAGATCCAAACTCTAAATCAAAATGGGATTTAAATCGTAAATCATAGAGTCAAAAAACATATATCTTAAGGTTTGCACACGACTTGAAATTTATTTTGAAATTTGAACTTTTATGTCTAAACCTAAAACTACATTTTTTCTTTTGTTCCTATTTTAATTTTTTCGCAATGACTAGAAATGGGTTTGTAGGTATACATCAATTTTGATTTAACAATTTTTTAAATCCACGATATTAGCTAAGTTTGAATCGGAGAATAATCGAATTGTAGAGGGAGAGATTCGATTTGAAACGAGATTCATATCGCAGGAATTTAAGAATTTTGACAACAGCTCAACATGAGCAAATGTTTTGTTTCTAGGTAACCTCTCCCGTCTGACGTAAGGAATTGTTTGTCTTTCACCGATATTATAAATATATATCTTTAGGTTATAATTGCAATGTACAAAACAAATATTATTGGCTAAAAACATGTACAATATAAAACATAAAATTTATTAAGTCTTATAGTTATTGAAGTTAAATGAACAAGAAAAGGCGAAATTACAAAAACGTAATCATCAATATTCCTATTAACTTATAAATTCATCACAAATGGATTTATTATATTTGTTTGTCTCTAAGATACATGTCAAATGCCTAAGCATAGCCAAATGAATATGTACATTTCACAACATGTTTAACTAGAATACAAAATTCTAGGCATAACAACACAGTGGGTGTGTGTTAATTCAGATTATATCAAATTTTATTAGATTTCAATATTTCAATATATTAAATGAATATACGAGATTCAAAATATGTTCAGAACAGAAGTTAAATCATATTTGGACCATATAATCACATATACAGTATATATGGTTTCAAAGAAGTTTAATCATATTTGGGAATTATGATTATATGGTCTGAAATCATATATGCTTGTATGTATGATTTTTGTGTTGATTAGATTGTTTGAATTAATAAAATGAATGATATTATGTTGTTTGCATGTTTGTATCACATGTATGTGTTTGAATTGTCTTTTAGAGTTGAGGTCACATTTTTGAATGTTGGAAATATTTCGCTTGCATACAAACCTTTGATTTGGAGTGGAAAAAAAATTAGAAAATTAAGCCTTATAAAGCAAATAAGTTATGGCATGGATCTGGTAAACTTGAAGCAGGTTCTTTAGTATTCCAAGGCTAATTTTTGGTTGGACACATGAAAACTTCGAGCAATCCCCAAGTCTAAAAACATGAACTGTGAAAGCAATCCACTGAATACCCATAGCGCCAATCCGAACTGTACCAATTTCTCTAAAATACCAAATCGTTTCTCTCTAATTACCAATCCAATTTTTCTATTAGACATGACTTGGGTCAGACTGCGTGAAAACTACAGGAAAACCTTAAAAAAGAATCCCAAATAACATAATTCAACCTAAAGCTCTTTTGAGTTAAATACCAAATAATAGAAAGACGAATTTATAGCGTAGACTGAACATCCACAATATTCCAAATTCCAATACATTTTTAAATAGTGCTGCGAAATATTATTTAATAAGGGTGCAATCATAGGCAACACATAAAGTCTTTTAGAAATGGAAAAGATCGAGACATACTAATAACACTTTCAAAATCCATTTAAATTCCTTAAATTCTATAAAACTGAAATCAATGCATATTCCAATATATTCCAAATGAATTAATCAAGAATAAATTTAATTGGCTAGCAATACTTTTCACCAGTAGAAGGTTGAATCCAATAAATTATTGGTTTCTAATTGATAAAAATGAATGAATATAAAATAGATTTCCTTGTTTGGTTTGTATTCGGATTTGTTCATTGACTGAATCCAGTGAGCTCTTCATCTCTTGCAATACCTGGATAAGCTTAGGAGCTTCCCTGCATTCACAAAAATTAGGGAGATAGAAATACATATTATCATGCACTAAATTACTCTACAAGTAAACCAACATTGATCTTAAAAATATAAACCAACGAAAAGCTCGATAATGACTCAATAAGTAAACCGACTCAACAATTAAATATTTAAAACACAAAATACAAATTAATTATACCATCGAACTAGTCCAATCAATTGAATTTATGCGTCTTTGGTTACTGGTCCGTACCCTAGCTTCTGCAGTGCTACAGTGCCGACTACCGTGCCTTCCTTTGTCTGACTCGTGAATCACAATTTGGAAGTCTCTGTTAGGTCGTCGCTCGATGGAGAACTGCAATCAGTTTCGTGGTTCGTGATTTCTTTGATTTGCAAATCGCGATTTTATCTCTTGGCACTACGGATCAAGCGGTGTCCTACATTAGTTGGGACCCTAAGCAGTTGCTTCACTAGCTTTGCAAAGGGCAGGGCTTGTGGGTCAAGTAACAGTGTTTCATCTATTCTTGACTGAAGAGGAGATTCAAGCTTGAAGAGGAAATGATGGTGAGATTTGTAAGTTAGCAGATTCTGGATTTTGGAAGTGGAGGTAAAAAGGGGGATTATTGGCAGCTAATGAAAAGGAAGTGAGGGAATTTTAATATTGGACTGCCAATTTTCCTTTTTCTTAAGTATAACATGAATGGAAGTTGTTATTTGACCAAAATGACCATCAACCATTTAATTATAGCAAGGCAAGTTTTAATGCAATCCTTATTTGCTATTAATTTATCATTTTCTTATAGTGATTGTTTGGCATTGTGTAACTCATTGAAAATATATTTAAAATATTGTAAAAACAATCGACATATACGTTGGTTTGCCTGTTCAACAAGATGAAATTTTCAAAGACAAAATAGTTTATATTTTAGTTTTACTATACTAGTAGTCCATCATGAAAAATGTCACGATACCAATAGTTTTTACGATGTTTTTTCTCAATTTAATTAGGTGGTATCAACCATCGCTATTGCGTCGGTGTTGCGTTGCAATTTACAATTCTTTTTATTCGTCGGTGTTTAGGCGTTGCTATTAACAACCTTTCTTGCAGTGTGAATAAGTCATAGTTCTCTCATGTAATATACCATATAGTTTATAGAAATATAGAATTGAAAAAGACTCATATTTTGTTCCTCTATCACAACGAAGTTTCTTAATTCTCTTATTGGATTGATTCTCAATTTTGATTTTGAATGTTTTAAACATATCAAATGCATCACTTTTATTTTTCATGAGATATACATAAGTGAAATTAGAATAGTCATCAATAAAAGTGATAAAATAGCGATGTCCCTGTCTAGTCAAAGTGCCATCAAGCTCACATATGTCATAATGAATTAAGTCTAAGGGTTCAGACACTGATTTTAGCTTGAGTACAAAATTCACATTTATCAAAACAAGTTTCTGACATTTTAGGAATTAGATCTAAGGTGCTTATGTTATGAACTATACATTTATTAACATGACATAATCTAGAGTGTCAAATATTAAAATAACACAACATATAAGCAGAACTGGTCACTTTATTAGATTCAACATTCAGTTTAGACATTCCCTCATAAGCATAACCCTTTCCTACAAAAATTTCTTTATAAGTTAAGGTATACACATCAACCCCCTATGACTTGACTAAAGCCGACTTCATTAAGAAGAAAGTCAGAAACCAGATTATTTCTCATCTCTGGAGTATGCCTCACATTTTTCAAAAGAACTGTCTTTCCAGAGGTAAAATTGATTTCCACATTACCAATACCAGCAACTTCGGTTCTGTGAGAATCTCCCAACAACAATTTCTGATCAGCAGTCATGTATGTAGTGAACATATCACGATCATAGCAGACATGACGGGAAGCACCAATATCTATCCACTAACCTTCCGATCAACCAAGAAGGTGAATCTCAGAAATCGTAGCCGCAAAGGCTCCTCAGTCAGGTTATCCTGCAGTGCAGGACCTGACCTGTTCCGAAAATTGCGTGCCATATGACCTGGTTTTCCGCAGTTATAACACAAAAAAACAACTGTCTAGGATCACTCTTTTAGGTTGGTCACTTTTGTTCTTTTTGGTTCCCTTACGGTTTCCAATTTTGTTTGTCACTGGGTTCTAATTCTTAAATGACTTCGGATTTGGTTTTAGAATAACGGGTTTGGTCTTTTTAGTTCTATTGTTGGTGACAACCAACACTTCCTCTTTTTAGTCCTACTTGCATGTAAACACCCGTATTTTCAGAACCAATTTAAAATTTATTTTTTGAATTTAATGGATTTTAATATTTTAAAATGATTCATTTTGATAAATAACATCTTATAATTTATTTAAAAACATAGTTTGAACGTAAGAATTTAAAATTTAATTAAAACGTATTTGTAATGTCGTGGTAGTTCGAAAATTTAGTTTTAAACTTTAAATGAATATACATAATTCGATATAAGTCGGATTTTGATATTTTAAACTCCTTAGAAATAGCTATTTTGTAAACGACCTCCGTTTTCGACGAAAACAGTTTTGTTGGATTCGGAATAATAAATTATTGCAAGATCCCAAATTTCGTTATTTTTGGAGTTAATGTGTGGTCGTGACAAAGTAAAATGTATGTTGAAAATCAGTTTTGAACGTTATATTGATTTATATTTTAATTGTGATAAAAAAAAATGATCGAAACAGTCGAATTGGCTTATGAAACATATCCTATTTGTCCAGAACGGGGGTATTTAGTTAGGAGCGAAAGCCGTTGGATCTCATTTGGAGTACGAAAGTTAAACATGTAAAATTGGAATTAAATAATATAAAATTATATATATATATATATATGTATATAATCGTTTTCAAAAAAGCTCTCCTCTTAACGATTCGACATTTCTTCTCCTCTTAACTCGAAATCCACGAATCGATTTACAAATTCCCAAACTAGAAGATCGTTCAGCTCAGTGAGAGCTTCTGATTGGACGGTGGCGATCGACCACTGTTGGCTAGGGTGACCGGAATCCATCCACGAAGGCGGCGCAGATCGTTGTAATTTTTTGGTGCCTGGGTTAGTCGAGCTCGACTGGGATAGAGCTGTGGGGTGACGACGATACGACGCACAAGGGGGAAGGGTCTGATTGATGTCTGGTCAAGTGCGGTGATGGCGGTTTTCAACCCTAGGTAGCGAGCTCCAAAAATTGACGTCGACCAGGAAAAAATCACAAAAAAGAAGGTTTAATACTGATTATTTTATAATTAAGGGTTAATGATGTAATTTATATAATGAAATATTTAAACTTTTATAACTTTTTCAAATGGTGACAGAATCTAACGAGGTTGGAACCATTGGAATCGTAAAATCGAGACCTAGACAATGGAACGGACCAGGATATAAACGGAAGTAGTTGGGATTTTTAATAAAATTAAATGCTCGTTTAATTTTGTTAAAAAAAATCTTTATTTAACGATTTCGAACCGATCAATGTGAGAACTCTCTCACTCAAATTATTTTTACACTTATTATATCTGTGACTGAATATATATTAATTATCTGTGATTGCAATATTTGTTTGGTGATTGATGGATGTTTACTGTTTTAATGCTATTATTATTAAACTATTATATACGTTGTCATATGAAACGTTTATATTATAAATTATTCTGGGATGACAATTTACCCACCCGTCTCCCAAATATGTAGATAAATTCACATGGACTGTAATGTAAACCCCACACGGGTATTGGGATGATAATTTTACACATCACCCAAGTATGCAAATAATAATAATTGGATGTTGGTTGAAAACCCCACACGGGTATCAGGATGATAATTAATTTACACATATCCCTTGTATTTAATTGTATGTCAACCGATTGATTGACAGACCATTGTAAGCATTATTAAATTATTTAATGCTTATACAGTTTAAATGCACTCTAGATGTGAATTGAATGATTTAAAGATGTTTATCACTATTGTAGAATGCTTGTAATGTATGCAATCCATAGAGTTAAAATTATATGGTAGTTGATTGAGTCACGTTCCTATTCGAAAATAACAAATATTTTAATATAATATTCAGAGAAGAATCAAAAAATGATGTTGATGTCCGATTTTGTATGGACATGAAAATAATGAAATACGAAGCCGAGTTAAGTAAATTAACGCCATTTTAACTCGAACGGATTTTTTTATCGATTTAATTCAGTTTTATAATGAATATGGAAAATATTTGATTTTAAAATCCGAGATTTTCAAAATATTATCATTTATATATTATAATGATATGGATTGTTCAATTTTAATTTAAAATTGAAATAAAAGTAGCAATCGTTTTTAAAATGAATTTATAAATGTTTTATAAAACACCTTTTAAATGGAAATTGATGAAATATATTATATATATTTAAATGGTTTGAGTAGGACGTGTTGCGCAGCGACCGTTCATGAATTTCAACCATTGACTTTGAATTGACATAACGGGAGATCCGACTGTGTGATTCTCCTAAAACCGAAACCGTTGAGTTCACATCGAAAAGAGCTTACAAATGACAAAATAAATTTAAAATTGAACAATTTGATTTTGAGAAATGTTTAACTCAAATTTGAATAAAAATAGCGCTAGTGCAATTAAACGACCTGAAACATCATTTAACTTAAAGGGCCTATTTTTAAATGATAAAAAATAGGAAAAAATTATGTTAAATCATAATAAATGATTTGAAATGGTTTTGGATGAAATATTCCAAGTTTATAAAGATAAAATATATTTGTGTCTGAATAAGTTGTTTATCAACTTCTATAAAGAACTGAAAGAAATTTTCCAACATATCAAGTGGAAAGGAATTGAATGGAAATTATCTTCAGATATTATTGGATTCCATGATTATACGGATATCATTAAGGATTTGGAAGATATAGATATTGTTATTCCCAATACGATATCTTTTGGTTTCAGAATTTGATATTGAACATAAGTCGATATGATTTCTATTCAGAGCCTCATATTTAATATCAAATTGGATTTTGGGTTTGTCATGAATGGTATCTTCAATAACACTGTTCTTAAACCCAGTTGAGAAAAGAATAAATCTTTTAATTAAGATTAATGAAATTTTCTAATTAATAAGTATAACTGGAATAAAATGGAAGTTGATTTTGGGTTGATTGTGATCTGTGTTTTAAATAACATTAGTTCTTAAACCCAATTATGAGTGAAGTTATGATTTGGAATTCATAAATCTTTAATTAATGGAATTTTCCCAAAATAGAGTTTTCCAATTTAATAAACCAAACTGAAATTGAATGGAATTCGATTTAATAATAATCAAATAAGCTTCTGTGAAGGAAGACCGCTACTATTTGTGGAATTTAAAAGGCTTTTCCGTTATTTCACTTATAGTATTAGTCTGATACGAAATTTTATATTGATAATATGCTGATTAGGTTTCCGTAAAGACTACATTTTGATGGAATATAATTTTGGGTTTATTGTGAACTTTGTTTTTAATGACATTTGTTCTTTAATCCAGTTAAAGACATGATTGATTTCCTAAAGTTGAATAATCGTTAAGTAATGATTTTTCAGAATTAAACTAAATGGAGTTTTAATGAATCTTTAATTAGACTGAACTGTGAATGAGGTAATTAAATTTACCAAATTCAGGAAATGATTCGAGATGGAGTACCACCCGTTTTACTCCATGCGATAGTTAAATCTTTAATTAGATTTGAGTGATAAATGGTAATTAATTTTACCGATGATATAGTGGGTGTTAAATATGGGGCACCACCAGTTTTGCTCCATGGGATGAATAGGTTGGGATTGGGATAATAAAATGAATGATTACTTCAGTAAGGCTTGTTAATCCCAACTAGTTGATAAACCTTAATTTGGTTTAAGATGTTAAAAGATAATACAAAATCTTTTACAATGGTTTTCAAAGAAAGATTTAAACAAGAGGTTTAAATGAATTAAATCTCGGATAAGATTTATGGAAATAATTCCTAGTAATAAGAATATTTGAATAAAAGAATATTCGGATTGGAATGAGGCGTATGATGTGTTTTAATGGCACTTGATTATAAGATACACGAGTTATTCGGAAAGACCGGGTTTAACCCATTCTGAATAACTGACATGACGATCAAAAGTCAAACATTTGAAGACGTTGGTTGAAGACTGGAGATCTTCACATCGTTGGGATGATAATTGTTGTCTTGATTGGGCTGTACATCCAAGACGAGGTAATAAGTCGTGATCATCCAGGCGTATTTGGAGATCAACTGGATATACGAGGGCCTCTCTCTTGTATTGGACATATGGGACGAGGAATAAGGTGCCTCCGGTTTTGTTCAGACCCAAAACAAACATGCAAATGGATTGCATGTCTGACGCGGTATTCCGAACTGTATTAATTGATTTCTGCTAAGTACATATCTGTTGGTTGCGGTGAATTTATTCTCTTAGCTTAACACTATAACGACCCGGATTTTGCCCGACCCGATCGATCGCTAGATCGATCAAGACCGCTCAAAACCCGAATATGTTAACTTTGGGAATACAACACATCAGAACAGATAACAACAGACATTTATAAACATTATAATAATGTTACATCAGAGTACAGAATATATCAGATTACATTGATAAATAATACAGCGGAAGATTTAATTACAACATAATTAATACAATGCAGCGGAATACTTAAATTAACACAGCGGAAGGCCATCAATGCTCTAGACACAGCTCTAAGCTTCGATCCAGAATCCTGCTCAATATCTGCAAAATAAGCTACTCGACTGCCCGTGTGGAAAAGAGGGCACTCGAGTTTGCAAAGTGAAACAAACTATGGGTCAGTCATGGGATTGGTGTGAGAAATCTTTTGTAATGACCCGCATTGGCAGGGGTATTATGATTAATTTATTTAATTATATAAATGGTGGGTTAGTGAATTTAATGGCCGAGGAATTAAATAATGATGAATATTTAATTAAAATAATAAATTAAATAATATATTTAATTCTGAAATAATCAGAATTGACTGAAATGACGATATGGTGTGAACCAGACCATCTGTGATATATAATTCGGCTTGGAATTTAATTTGAATAACGAATATATTCAATCGACGTCAGTTTGAACGTATAATTATAATATAATTATAAACGAGCTTGAAATGGCGCTGCAGTTCGTAAATTGGCGATTCGAACTTCAACTGAATATACAGGGTTCGTTTTAAATCGGATTTCTGTGAAACAAGAAACGTGTGGAGCTGGTGGAATATATCTTTCTAATGGAAGAGAAAAATCGGGATTTCGTCGTGTAGATTTTGATTTATGTCCAAATCAAATATTAAAATAGTCGCTATGGAATCGTTTATCGACCGTAGCGGATTTTTCGATATAACTAGAGATCGGGTTTGAATTTAGACAAGGTTCTTTTGAGAAGTAGTGATAATTTAATTTTTATAATTTTATGGTAATTTTTAATTAATTTAATAAGCGACTTTTTATTTAAAGTATTTCGCACCCTGAAATCAACATTTTGAAGTTTCAAAATATGAGTTAATCTATCGATATTATTATAATTTTGGGATCATGGCACCGAGCTCGATACAACGGTATCTTTAATTCTGTCCGTACGTGAATGAAATTTGAGCAACAAGGTATGTTAAAAACCCAACTTTAAAACTGTAAAATGTAACGTGCTCTTCCCATTTCAAATAAATATCTCGATCCACTTTTGTGATCAAAACTAAAGCCACGTCCCATTCTTTCTCAGCCACTTATATTTAAAAATCTACTATAAAATACCCCTTTTCCATCTTCTAACATAAGGCCTTCTTTCTTCTTTTTTTTTTCAACAGAGAATAGTTCCGCCGTCCTCAAATCAACGTAACAGCCTCTCCTTCTAAAATCCTCAGAAAATCAAAGCAAAACTTTTAAATCCCAAATCCTACAGCTTTGAAATCCTTGAGTGACCCTCTTCATTTCTACACCTCTTTTGATAAACTCGAATTTACTTTTTGTTCGCTACCTCAAAATCTCGGGGTTGCGAAGGGCGAGGAACGGAGCTTCCAAGATGGAGGGTGCGCTATACTATGGTCGGCGCGAGGTTCTGAAGTAACACGGCAGTGTCAGGTCTCCATCTAGTGGTCAGGAGGAGGAGTGTAGTTACGGTGAGGTTCGGAATTTGGTCTTTTAGTTCTCGAGATGTGAATTCGAAAGCTAGAAGCGTTCTAGCGTGATTAATTTGTGAAATTTGGGGTGGAGTTTAAACGTAGGGAAGGATGGTGATTAAAAATGTCGTGAGCTCCTATAGCGTGCCTGGAGCGGAGCTGGTGTCGCGTTATGGGGTGGTAGCGCGGGTCTAAAATGGTGATGGCCATGGGATGTAGTTCGCAGAGAGCAAGGGGTTGGTGAACTCAGTTTTGTTTATCATGAAGTCTAATGGGAGAAGCGTGAGTGGAAACTATTGGAAATGGGTACTGGAGGCGACGTATTACAGGAGCGACGGGGAAGAAGTATTATACGGGTATGGGGTTCATAGGGGTAATGGGCCAGAAGTGAGAAGTTAAGCCCAAGTTTAAATAATTAAGTTTATTTTAAATATAAAATATTGTAATGACTTGAAACCTTTATATCTCGGTCGTATGTAATCAGAATGACGAACCGTAAGTTGCGTTGGGATCGTATGGACGACGGCTACGCGCTGGAACCGACTGGGAATGAATCCGAGCTCGTTACAATTTATGGAGAAATAAATTGTCCATCTAAATCAAAGACAGTTAATCGTTTTAACGATAACAGTCCAATGTGAGTAATTCTCACTAACTCTGAACAGTTTATAATTTCATGTTGTATTTTTAGAACTGTTAGATATTGGCTGATATACTGTATGTTGGCTGTTTGATTGAACTACTAGTCAGTTAGTTAAAATTTCTATATTGATTCTGTTTAACAGAATATGTCATATAGAACTGAAAAGTGATGTTATCTATATTGTTTAACATCTGTGATGCAGGGAAACAGGTTGGAGGAATCCAACTGGATTCCTCAACATTTATTTTACTGTTTTCATATATTGTGATATATGATGTGTTATATAATCTGTTATGGATTATGGGTGTTGGAATGATGTTGATCATTTTTATTCGATATTTTAAATATCATAAAAGACCCTGGGATGTAAAAAGAAATATTTCAATGTATATTGAAATAAAGGAATTTTATAAAATCACAGGATTTTATAAAAGGAATTTTTTATAAAACGAACACGGTTTTATAAAAGGGATATTTATTTAGAAAATAAATAGAAATAGAAAAGGAATATTTATTTAGAAAATAAATAGAAGTTATAAATAAGAAATATTTGTAACGGTAAATAGAAGTTATAAATAGGATATATTTGTAACGGTAAGTAAACGTTATAAAAAGGAAATAGTTGTAACGGAAAACGTAGTTTATTAAAAGAAGTTAATCGATGTTAGTTAATCAATTAGTGTTAAAGTAAAAGAAGTTAATCGATGTTAGTAATCGATTAGAGAATAAAGTTAAAAAGAAGTTAATCGATGTTAGTTAATCGATTAGTGTTAAAGTAAAAGAAGTTAATCGATTTTAGTAATCGATTAGAGAATAAAGTTAAAAAAAAGTTAATCGATGTTAGTTAATCGATTAGTGTTAAAGTAAAAGAAGTTAATCGATGTTAGTAATCGATTAGAGAATAAAGTTAAAAAGAAGTTAATCGATGTTAGTTAATCGATTAGTGTTAAAGTAAAAGAAGTTAATCGATGTTAGTTAATCGATTAGTGTTAAAGTGAAAGGAGTTAATCGAATATAGTTATTCGAATAGAAAGCAAAGAGGTTAAAGTAAAAGGAGTTAATCGAATATATTTATTCGAATGGAAAGCAAAGAAGTTAAAGTAAAAGGAGTTAATCGAATATAGTTATTCGAATAGAAAGCAAAGAGGTTAAAGTAAAAGGAGTTAATCGAATATAGTTTATTCGAATAGAAAGTGAAAGGAGTTAATCGAATATAGTTATTCGAATAGAAAGCAAAGAGGTTAAAGTAAAAGGAGTTAATCGAATATAGTTTATTCGAATAGAAAGTGAAAGGAGTTAATCGAATATAGTTTATTCGAATAGAATGAAGGAGTTAATCAAATATATAGTATTCAAATAGAATTAAAAGAGCTATCGAATATATTTTATTCGATAGGAGTTAAGTGAATAGGGTTAGAGTTAAATCGAATAGAGTTAAGTGAAAAGAGTAAAACGAACATAGCTATTCGAAGAGGGTTAAGTAAGGAAGTTAGTAAAAGGGATATAAAGTGAACTTTGCCTATTTCAAAGTTAGAAATGTTGTTCAGTTAAGGTCTGAGAGGTAGTTCTACCCCAACTTAATTGGCTTCGTTTTAACTAAGGAATAGTTAATGTTCGGCAGTAAAAGGAAATGGTTTGAGTTGGCATCGCGATGGTTTGTTTAAACATCTGCCTAAGTCCAATAAAGAAGCTTTGGAAATGTTTTCCAAATAAGAAACCAGAAATGTTTTCTAATAAAGAAAACAAGAAATGGAAATGTTTTCCATTTGTTAATAACGTATATTTTCCAAATTTAGAAAATAAGAAATATTGAATATAGGGAAACATGAGATAAGTAAATTAATGAACTAAGGAGATGAATGTTAAATGATGTTTGATCGATATAATTTCCATTTGGGAATAATATCATTGTTTGCACACTTGTTTTATTCGATAGTTAAATCACAGACTATCGAAGTTTTGACCATTTTAACGTTGTTAATATGGAGAGACCGGTTGGATTATTATCCAAAGAACCACTCTGTATTGGCATAAGCGTTGCGAATCACATATGCCAAAGGAAACTAAAGACGGAGTTATGCAAGGGCTATCCTATTTACAGAATAGTGCCTTCGGTTCATCCTGTTCCTGGATGACTTGTATGGACGGATGTCTGACAAAGTATTTCCAGACGATCACATATATTGATTTCTCCAACCGTACCAAGAGTGGAAGCGGAGAAGGAAACTTCTCTTAGCTAACACATAATGTATGGTTGAGGACGTAAATCGGTGATTTGATGGATTTGACGATGTGGCATTCAAAGTGAATCTGGTATGATGATAAAGCGTAGCTTCTAGCCTCATCATCCGGTAAATGACAGAAATCGGGCAAGCAGCATGGCTAAGTCGGTCGCACCAAAGTAGGGTGTAAAATCACCTGATCTAGAGTTTCATTTACTTCTAAAAATCTATTGTTGATGCTGTCCCATTCGGGAAACGGTTGCTGATCCCAACTGTTGGTGATATACATTCGATACACTCAAGCGAAATGAGTGGTCGGTCATGTGTGGCCGGGTTGCAAGATGTTCTTGTTGAACCCAGTGTATTCCTCTCTAGAGGTACACAAGCGGAAGGTGATTCCATACCTTGTCATAGTTGGAAATCCATTACCCAATACGTGCTTGCGGTTTTGATTGTATACTGTATATGTAGAACGTGAGATGAAAGCGTTTCTACTAGATGATTATATATATACTGTGGTTGATAGACATTATTATAATATCAAAAGGTTTTTGATATAAAAGATATTTTGGATTCTCATAAGGGAAAAACCCGTTCCGTTATGCGGCGTGGTCTTATGAGATATCATTTACTTGTTCAACTGTTTTTAAACTGTTTTACTCATACCAGTCCCATGACTGACCCGGAGTTTACTTTGTTGTTTCCCCTAAACTCTTGGGTGCCTAAATTTGTACGGCCAGTCAAGTAGTCGGGATTTTACAGATACATTGAAGAGCTGGAGCAGGAGGCTTCAGGATCATATAGCTATTATTATTTCCGCTGTGTTGTAAGTGCTGTACTTTGATAATGATATGTATATTCAAGTACCAAGTTTGTATTTCAAAGTTATGTTATGAAATATATTTATTCGTTCCGTTGTGAGATTCGTGTTACTCTGATGTTGTGTTCTTCTTCTTCTTCTATTCTAATTTTCTGTCTTATCTTTCCTCACCCTCTAATTTCTTTCACTAATTACTAGGATTTTTCGTGTTTTGGTTATTGACATCGAGTTTATGTCGATAACTAAAGTCGCTGAAAATCCGGGTCGTTACAGTTGGTATCAGAGCTTAGGTTTAGAATTACTTGGCTCTGTGGCGTGACTCGGTAGAGATAGGGTTAGTAATACCCTAGACTGAGATTGAGTGTATATATACGAGTGAACGTATTTGTTATTGATATAAAAATAATTTTTATATTGTGGAGATTCATTGGTTGAGTCGGTTATGAGTTCTGGTCGATCAGTTTGATCCACTGTATCGGTAGGGATTTTGTAAACACTTGAATACGATGAACCGTCATGGTATGTTTTGAAAAGAGGGTAAATGAAAATAGTTTACCCAACATATATTTAGATATATATTGGATATATTGATTGTTATTATAATCGAGTAAGATTATAAATTGAATGGTGATGTAAATAACCAATCAGAATTCACATAAGTGAAATACGTGAAATCAGATGGGTTAAATCTGAAATTTAAACCAGAAATTGAAGTTAAAACTCTGGAGAATTGGATAAGTGTTTGTAAATGGATTTGAATTAAAAATAAGGAAAATTTAAGATCCTGGGAGATTTTAAATTGTTTTACAAGCAGCGTGATTTATATTTTGAAATGAATTTCAAAGTGGAAATGTTTAGAAATGGTTTTATAGTATTGAACTCACTTCGATCGCTGGAAAATAGATTCTGATGATGACAGCTGCATCATCAGTATTCATTTTCGAGTTGTAAGTGACGAATTACTACCAAAGATACTGTTTTGAATTTGTTTTGGGAAAGACAAGTGTGTTGAATTTCAAAATGGGATTTATAATATAGAAGTTGAATTTTGAAATAGATTTGAAATATTAACTTGTTTTAAAAGAAATAAAACGATAAGTTCATTTATAAATGAAGTTTATAAATAGTTCCTTTATAAACGAAGTTGATAAAATGAAGTGAAGAGAATTATCATTTGGATAATTCAGAAATAAAAATACAAGTGTGAAGTTGAAAGGGAAATCTATTTTCCAAATGTAGAAATATCGATTTCAAAAGGAATTGAAATCGAGACTTATGTAAAGAATGAATAAAGAAAGTTTGAAAAGGAATTTGAATAAAGGAAGTTCAAACATAGGATTTGAATATAGAAAATTTAAACGGGATTTGAATAAAGAGAAATTCAAATAGAAATTGAATATAGAAATTCAAAGGGAGTTTGAATATATGAAATTCAATGGAAGTGATATAGAATTTGAGTATAGAAATTCAAATGGAGTTTGGAAATAGATTTGAATAATGAAATTCAAATATAGAATTTGAATAAGGAAATTGAAACGAAATTCAAATATAAAATTTGAATAAGAGATTTGAAATGAAATTCAAGTATAGAATTTGAATAAGAGAATCGAAATGGAATTTGAATATAGGAAATTCAAATAGAATTGAAAAGGAATTCAATTAGTTGATAAACAAGTTAAAATATATTTGAACATGTTATACTCAAAAATGAAGGTGAAATTGGCAAACTAGTAATTTGAAAATCACTTAACGAACTAAGTTAAAATGATTGGATTAAGTTGAAATGAATTAGAAATGTATGGATATACATGAGATAGGTATGGATAGATATGAAGGTATATAAATAGAATGCTCGACAAAAAGGTATGTATTCAATTCATATATGAGATTTTATGCGCCGTATCGGCTAGCCGCTTGGCTTTTTCTTTTTCTTTTGGATTGGTGAGGGCCATGGGAGGCTATTTGAAATATCCCGATGCTCCCGGTACAAAGGAGGTTATGGCAAATTTTTCCGGGAATTTAAGGAGTTAGAATATTTTTAAGATAATTTGATAGTTAGAAATCAACGTATCGATATATATATAGAAGTCGATAAGGAAACGAACTTAGAAATAGGATAGTAAAATCAAAAAGGAAGTCTAGAATAAAATCTAGTAAGAATAGAAAGAGAAAGTGTTTATGTGTTTAAAAGTGAATAAGTAGTTGTAGGGTGTTGATTATTCGAGTAAGTAGTCATATCTGTTTTGACGTTATAGATGTTATTCAGTCAAGGTCTGAGAGGTAGTTATACCCCAACTTGATTGATTTCATTATTAACAAATAAATAGTAAGATTTCAGGCTCGAAGATCAATGTTGAATAAGAGTTAGTTGAATATAGTATTTGGTTTGTCGTAACGATGTTTTACACAACATCCGTTTTAACCCAAATAAGTGTAAACTTGGAAATAGAATAAAGAATATTTCCTAAGTATAGAAATAAACGAGATCGGAAAAGAGATAAGTAATTGGAGTATTTTCCAATTATAAATAGGATTTTAAAGGTTATTGAAGTTAGAAAATAAAGGAAGGCGATATTCCGAAATGTTTTCCCAATAACATAAAAGGCCAATATGGTTATTGAAAATATTTGGTTAACAAATATTGATAAAGAAATAGAGAAGTGATTTAACTAATGGAATATTGATTATGGGCTCAGTTGAATTTCAAAAAGGAAAATTTGATTTTTTGAAAAGAGTAAACTGTTTAAAAACTCCCAGGGAAAGACTGTTTAAATTAAAAACAAATTTAACAGAAATTTGTGAAAGAAGATTTGAATTAAAGTAAAGTCAGTTAAGTGGTAACTGAAGTTGTATTGAAATCGAATAAAATTGGATTGTCGAGATAAGAATCTGAAATGAAAATTGGATTGGGAAGTTAAGAGTTTGAAATCGAGAATGGAACTCGAATTTGAAATAAAATTCGACTTAGGATATAAGTGAATGGTTGTGTCGTGGATAAAAGCAGATGGGGATTTGATTGGGATAACCCATGTATCCACCGAATTGATAACAGGTGGAAAGGATATAATGATATGCTGACAAAAAGGTAAATGTTTATATTTCTATTGGATATAAGATTTGTGAGCCGAATTAGCAAGCCGCTTGGCTGTTGGATTTTCTTTAGGGTTGGAGATGGCCCAGAGAGGCAAGTGGTGGTTTGACCGATTGACTAGTACAAAGGAGGTGCTGGCGAAATTTTTCAAAAAGGTTTAGGTGTTAGAAAATTTTCAGGATTTTTTGAAAATTTTCGTTGATAAGAATTGATTAATAATTTAATTGAAATTAAATTGGTTCAGTTAAAACTGAAGTTAAGAAGTGAACAAATATGTTCTAACCAGTCGATAGGGTCGTCCTCTACCTTTTAGCAATTTCGAGGACGAAATTATTTTAAGTGGGGAAGATTGTAATGACCCGCATTGGCAGGGGTATTATGATTAATTTATTTAATTATATAAATGGTGGGTTAGTGAATTTAATGGCCGAGGAATTAAATAATGATGAATATTTAATTAAAATAATAAATTAAATAATATATTTAATTCTGAAATAATCAGAATTGACTGAAATGACGATATGGTGTGAACCAGACCATCTGTGATATATAATTCGGCTTGGAATTTAATTTGAATAACGAATATATTCAATCGACGTCAGTTTGAACGTATAATTATAATATAATTATAAACGAGCTTGAAATGGCGCTGCAGTTCGTAAATTGGCGATTCGAACTTCAACTGAATATACAGGGTTCGTTTTAAATCGGATTTCTGTGAAACAAGAAACGTGTGGAGCTGGTGGAGTATATCTTTCTAATGGAAGAGAAAAATCGGGATTTCGTCGTGTAGATTTTGATTTATGTCCAAATCAAATATTAAAATAGTCGCTATGGAATCGTTTATCGACCGTAGCGGATTTTTCGATATAACTAGAGATCGGGTTTGAATTTAGACAAGGTTCTTTTGAGAAGTAGTGATAATTTAATTTTTATAATTTTATGGTAATTTTTAATTAATTTAATAAGAGACTTTTTATTTAAAGTATTTCGCACCCTGAAATCAACATTTTGAAGTTTCAAAATATGAGTTAATCTACCGATATTATTATAATTTTGGGATCATGGCACCGAGCTCGATACAACGGTATCTTTAATTCTGTCCGTACGTGAATGAAATTTGAGTAACAGGGTATGTTAAAAACCCAACTTTAAAAATGTAAAATGTAACGTGCTCTTCCCATTTCAAATAAATATCTCGATCCACTTTTGTGATCAAAACTAAAGCCACGTCCCATTCTTTCTCAGCCACTTATATTTAAAAATCTACTATAAAATACCCCTTTTCCATCTTCTAACATAAGGCCTTCTTTCTTCTTCTTCTTTTTTTTCAACAGAGAATAGTTCCGCCGTCCTCAAATCAACGTAACAGCCTCTCCTTCTAAAATCCTCAGAAAATCAAAGCAAAACTTTTAAATCCCAAATCCTACAGCTTTGAAATCCTTGAGTGACCCTCTTCATTTCTACACCTCTTTTGATAAACTCGAATTTACTTTTTGTTCGCTACCTCAAAATCTCGGGGTTGCGAAGGGCGAGGAACGGAGCTTCCAAGATGGAGGGTGCGCTATACTATGGTCGGTGTGAGGTTCTGAAGTAACATGGCAGTGTCAGGTCTCCATTTAGTGGTCAGGAGGAGGAGTGTAGTTACGGTGAGGTTCGGAATTTGGTCTTTTAGTTCTCGAGATGTGAATTCGAAAGCTAGAAGGGTTCTAGCGTGATTAATTTGTGAAATTTGGGGTGGAGTTTAAACGTAGGGAAGGATGGTGATTAAAAATGTCGTGAGCTCCTATAGCGTGCCTGGAGCGGAGCTGGTGTCGCGTTATGGGGTGGTAGCGCGGGTTTAAAATGGTGATGGCCATGGGATGTAGTTCGCAGAGAGCAAGGGGTTGGTGAACTCAGTTTTGTTAATCATGAAGTCTAATGGGAGAAGCGTGAGTGGAAACTATTGGAAATGGGTACTGGAGGCGACGTATTACAGGAGCGACGGGGAAGAAGTATTATACGGGTATGGGGTTCATAGGGGTAATGGGCCAGAAGTGAGAAGTTAAGCCCAAGTTTAAATAATTAAGTTTATTTTAAATATAAAATATTGTAATGACTTGAAACCTTTATATCTCGGTCGTATGTAATCAGAATGACGAACCGTAAGTTGCGTTGGGATCGTATGGACGACGGCTACGCGCTGGAACCGATTGGGAATGAATCCGAGCTCGTTACAATTTTGTGGAGAAATAAATTGTCCATCTAAATCAAAGACAGTTAATCGTTTTAACGATAACAGTCCAATGTGAGTAAATCTCACTAACTCTGAACAGTTTATAATTTCATGTTGTATTTTTAGAACTGTTAGATATTGGCTGATTTACTGTATGTTGGCTGTTTGATTGAACTGCTAGTCAGTTAGTTAAAATTTCTATATTGATTTTGTTTAACAGAATATATCATATAGAACTGAAAAGTGATGTTATCTATATTGTTTAACATCTGTGATGCAGGGAAACAGGTTGGAGGAATCCAACTGGATTCCTCAACATTTATTTTACTGTTTTCATATATTGTGATATATGATGTGTTATATAGTCTGTTATGGATTATGGGTGTTGGAATGATGTTGATCATTTTTATTCGATATTTTAAATATCATAAAAGACCCTGGGATGTAAAAAGAAATATTTCAATGTATATTGAAATAAAGGAATTTTATAAAATCACAGAATTTTATAAAAGGAATTTTTTATAAAACGAACACGGTTTTATAAAAGGGATATTTATTTAGAAAATAAATAGAAATAGAAAAGGAATATTTATTTAGAAAATAAATAGAAGTTATAAATAAGAAATATTTGTAACGGTAAATAGAAGTTATAAATAGGATATATTTGTAACGGTAAGTAAACGTTATAAAAAGGAAATAGTTGTAACGGAAAACGTAGTTTATTAAAAGAAGTTAATCGATGTTAGTTAATCGATTAGTGTTAAAGTAAAAGAAGTTAATCGATGTTAGTAATCGATTAGAGAATAAAGTTAAAAAGAAGTTAATCGATGTTAGTTAATCGATTAGTGTTAAAGTAAAAGAAGTTAATCGATGTTAGTAATCGATTAGAGAATAAAGTTAAAAAGAAGTTAATCGATGTTAGTTAATCGATTAGTGTTAAAGTAAAAGAAGTTAATCGATGTTAGAAATCGATTAGAGAATAAAGTTAAAAAGAAGTTAATCGATGTTAGTTAATCGATTAGTGTTAAAGTAAAAGAAGTTAATCGATGTTAGTTAATCGATTAGTGTTAAAGTGAAAGGAGTTAATCGAATATAGTTATTGGAATAGAAAGCAAAGAGGTTAAAGTAAAAGGAGTTAATCGAATATAGTTATTCGAATAGAAAGCAAAGAGGTTAAAGTAAAAGGAGTTAATCGAATATAGTTATTCGAATAGAAAGCAAAGAGGTTAAAGTAAAAGGAGTTAATCG
The DNA here is from genome assembly GCA_030737875.1 of Allium sativum. Classification (NCBI taxonomy): domain Eukaryota; kingdom Viridiplantae; phylum Streptophyta; class Magnoliopsida; order Asparagales; family Amaryllidaceae; genus Allium; species Allium sativum. The sequence continues at coordinate 298,060,818 of CM060926.1, forward strand.
AATATAGTTTATTCGAATAGAAAGTGAAAGGAGTTAATCGAATATAGTTATTCGAATAGAAAGCAAAGAGGTTAAAGTAAAAGGAGTTAATCGAATATAGTTTATTCGAATAGAAAGTGAAAGGAGTTAATCGAATATAGTTTATTCGAATAGAATGAAGGAGTTAATCAAATATATAGTATTCAAATAGAATTAAAAGAGCTATCGAATATATTTTATTCGATAGGAGTTAAGTGAATAGAGTTAGAGTTAAATCGAATAGAGTTAAGTGAAAAGAGTAAAACGAACATAGCTATTCGAAGAGGGTTAAGTAAGGAAGTTAGTAAAAGGGATATAAAGTGAACTTTGCCTATTTCAAAGTTAGAAATGTTGTTCAGTTAAGGTCTGAGAGGTAGTTCTACCCCAACTTAATTGGCTTCGTTTTAACTAAGGAATAGTTAATGTTCGGCAGTAAAAGGAAATGGTTTGAGTTGGCATCGCGATGGTTTGTTTAAACATCTGCCTAAGTCCAATAAAGAAGCTTTGGAAATGTTTTCCAAATAAGAAACCAGAAATGTTTTCTAATAAAGAAAACAAGAAATGGAAATGTTTTCCATTTGTTAATAACGTATATTTTCCAAATTTAGAAAATAAGAAATATTGAATATAGGGAAACAGGAGATAAGTAAATTAATGAACTAAGGAGATGAATGTTAAATGATGTTTGATCGATATAATTTCCATTTGGGAATAATATCATTGTTTGCACACTTGTTTTATTCGATAGTTAAATCACAGACTATCGAAGTTTTGACCATTTTAACGTTGTTAATATGGAGAGACCGGTTGGATTATTATCCAAAGAACCACTCTGTATTGGCATAAGCGTTGCGAATCACATATGCCAAAGGAAACTAAAGACGGAGTTATGCAAGGGCTATCCTATTTACAGAATAGTGCCTTCGGTTCATCCTGTTCCTGGATGACTTGTATGGACGGATGTCTGACAGAGTATTTCCAGACGATCACATATATTGATTTCTCCAACCGTACCAAGAGTGGAAGCGGAGAAGGAAACTTCTCTTAGCTAACACATAATGTATGGTTGAGGACGTAAATCGGTGATTTGATGGATTTGACGATGTGGCATTCAAAGTGAATCTGGTATGATGATAAAGCGTAGCTTCTAGCCTCATCATCCGATAAATGACAGAAATCGGGCAGGCAACATGGCTAAGTCGGTCGCACCAAAGTAGGGTGTAAAATCACCTGATCTAGAGTTTCATTTACTTCTAAAAATCTATTGTTGATGCTGTCCCATTTGGGAAACGGTTGCTGATCCCAACTGTTGGTGATATACATTCGATACACTCAAGCGAAATGAGTGGTCGGTCATGTGTGGCCGGGTTGCAAGATGTTCTTGTTGAACCAAGTGTATTCTTCTCTAGAGGTACACAAGCGGAAGGTGATTCCATACCTTGTCATAGTTGGAAATCCATTACCCAATACGTGCTTGCGGTTTTGATTGTATACTATATATGTAGAACGTGAGATGAAAGCGTTTCTACTAGATGATTATATATATACTGTGGTTGATAGACATTATTATAATATCAAAAGGTTTTTGATATAAAAGATATTTTGGATTCTCATAAGGGAAAAACCCGTTCCGTTATGCGGCGTGGTCTTATGAGATATCATTTACTTGTTCAACTGTTTTTAAACTATTTTACTCATACCAGTCCCATGACTGACCCGGAGTTTACTTTGTTGTTTCCCCTAAACTCTTGGGTGCCTAAATTTGTACGGGCAGTCAAGTAGTCGGGATTTTACAGATACATTGAAGAGCTGGAGCAGGAGGCTTCAGGATCATATAGCTATTATTATTTCCGTTGTGTTGTAAGTGTTGTACTTTGATAATGATATGTATATTCAAGTACCAAGTTTGTATTTCAAAGTTATGTTATGAAATATATTTATTCGTTCCGTTGTGAGATTCGTGTTACTCTGATGTTGTGTTCTTCTTCTTCTATTCTAATTTTCTATCTTATCTTTCCTCACCCTCTAATTTCTTTCACTAATTACCAGGATTTTTCGTGTTTTGGTTATCGACATCGAGTTTATGTCGATAACCAAAGTCGCTGAAAATCCGGGTCGTTACATCTTTACTTAACTTATCTAATAAGAAGGCTAATCATAGGACCACGCCGCTAATGCGGAACGGGTTTACTCCATTGGATTGCCAGTGCATAAATAAAGTAAATCGTTAAAACAATGCAATGCTTTTTAGAAAAATGAAACCATTATAAGACTCAGGTCCCATCACACAATGCAACGCAAGCCGGAGGATATAGTTTTACCTTATAATGGTCAAAAATGCTTGATACGATAAAAATGGATTTGATATTATTATTAGTGTATATATGTTTTAAAAACCTTTCAATCATAATGAATTAATCATAGACGGCATAGTACCCCATCCTACTATGTCACCATATATAGGTATACAATCAAAACCGCAGGATGTCGTATTGGAAATCGGGTTTCCATAATGAGTCAAGGCTAGGAACGATCTCCTGACCGATTCGAGACACTCTAACAATGTCTCAGGATTCGGACGCTGGAGAACCCTTGGATACAGCAGGCCGGTCCCCCAATAGTGCAATGGGTTTGTAAGAACCCGTAACTTCCCCGTGAAGAAAAGAGCGGATACTTTGAGAACAACACACAAATGAACGCAGACGGTAGAACATTTCATTGTTAATACAACAATTCCATCAGATACAAGAATATACAGAGTATAATTGAATAAATTACATTCGATAAATATCAGAGATTACAATAAATTACATAGCAGCGGAAAATAATACAAAGCACAACTGAAGGTGATATACGGATACAGAGCTTTCCGGATATCATTCCAGCTGTAAACCAGGATCCTGCGAATATAAATCTGCAAAACCAAACTACTAGCTGCCCGTGCGGAAAATAGGGGCACCCAGAGTTTAGGTTAAAACAATAAACTCCAGGTCAGTCATGGGACTGGTGTGAGAACTAAAACAGTTATTTAAAACTTTACTTTAAAAGAGAGTAATTCAAGGGACCACGCCGTATAACACGGAACGGGTTTCCTCCCAAGAATACTAGTTCATAGAATAAACAGCGCAATGCTTTTTCGAAAAATGAAGCTATTATAAGACCCAGGTCCCATCACACAATGCAACGCAAGCCGGAGGATAGTGTTTTCCCTTATAATAGCCAAACATGCTTGGTACGTTTAAAACAAATCATTTGATACTATAATATGTGTATGATGTCAAAACAATTTCAATCATAAATATAAATCATAGACGGCATAGCTACCATCTACTATGTCGCCATACTAGTTCTACAATTAAAACCGCAATACACGTATTGGAAATTGGATTTCCATCATGGTGGCTCCTGATTCGAAAGATCGATCGCGTAATGCAATTCACCACGGCTTACGTCCCCACAAGAGAAAACACCGTCTGCACATCCGCACATTTGGGACCAGAGTACCACCGCGGCTTACGTCCCAGCGAGAGAAAACACCGCCTACTCTATATATCCCTGAGCACTAGGCTCATCTCGGTCGACCGAATCCACGACATCACTAAGGTGCCCATCCACTAAAAAGCATACTGATCAAACCACCAGTTTACCACCATACCGGGGTGTGAGGCTCACGGATCAACGCTATACACAAAGCCATGCTATATCAGCTGCGCTTTGATCATCAACCACCAAACTTTGCTTTTCAACAAAAGTCTGCATCACTGCATCTCAGCATGCCACACTATCAATCCATATCGTACCACTAATTTCTGCCAATATATAACCTCTGAGCTCATATGTCTCAGAGAAGGGCGTTAAGCAAGAGAATAAATTCTCCGCCGCCAAACAGATATATATTTAGCAGAGATCAACAAATACAATATAAAGGAATACAATGTCAGACACACCATCCATTTACAAGTCCGTTCTAGGTCTGAACGAAACCGGAGGCACTTTCCTCGCATATCCATCCATCTCCAAGTACGTCTGGACGACCACCAACTATTTCCATACTCTTGGGTGTACAGCCCAATCAGGATCGTCAGTAATTATCCCAACGATGTGAAGACTTCCGGTCTTCAACCACCGTCTTCATCTTCGACATATCGTCGAATTGATTATTCAGAATGGGTATAAACCCGGCCTTTCCGAACAACCCGCGTATATTAAAACGAATGTTACACAAACACAACATACGCCTCATTCCAATTCATATTCTCAGGGAAAAGTTCCCATTAATTTTATCCAAGATAAATTCTTTAAAATTTATCCTTTAATCTTCCTTTGGATGTCATTTCAAACCAAATTATGGTTTTCCAAACTAGTCGAGATTAGCGAACCACAACGAAGTAATTATTTATTTTATTTCCCAATCCCAACCTATTCATCCCATGAAGCAAAACTGGTAATACTCCATATCTAATACTATGGTGTTATCGGTAAAATTAATTACCATTTCACGTTCAAATCTAATTAAAGATTTAACTATCGCTTTGGAGCAAAACTGGCGATACTCCATTCTCGCTCATTTCTAAATTTGATAATTTAGATTATAGATTCACATTTCAACCTAATTGCAGATTCGTTAAAACTCCTTTTACTAGGTTAAAGAACTACGTGTTATTTAAAACACAGTTCACGACAAACCCAAATCACATTCTATTTGTTATCGGGTTAAAGAACTAGTGTTATTTAAAACACCGTTCACGATAAACCCATTACAAATCCAATCAAATATATTAGAAATTCCGATTATTTAAAACCCCTTTTTAAATCTAATTTATTTATTTAAAAATAATTGGGTTTTAAATTTAGTTCAAAACTAGTTCATTTCGATAAAAATCCATTTTTATCTTTTCAAATATGGAGTTTTTCATCCCAATTTTTCCCAAATCATTTCTTATGATTTTACACAAATTATTGATATTTTTAATAATTTTATCAAGGCCCGTACAGTCGATTTCCAACAACGGCCATCGAACTGCACTTATAGCGACCTTTTTCAAATTAGATTTGGACGTATCTCCAAATCCAACCGTTAGATTTCAAATTTCTAATATTCGTTAGAAATCTCTTTTCGATACGAACCCAACGGTTCCAGTTTTAGGAGAATCCGACGGTCGGATCTCCCGTAATGTCCGTTTGAAATAAATGGTCGAAATTCACGAACTACCGCGGCGCGTTCTATTCAGGCCATTATATTATATATATAATATATATAATATATATTTCATCGATTTCTATTTAAAACGAATTTTATAAATAGTTTTGAATTCGTTTCAAAACAATTTCAACCTTTATTTCAAATTCAAATCAAAATTGAATTTTCTATCCTAAATCCTTTTTACTTTCATTTCTATTTGATTTCAATTCAAATCGATTTTAATTCGATTCGAATTCATTTCGTTTTCTATTCAATTTAAATTCAATTCGTTTTCTATTCAATTCAATTCGAAATCGTTTTATATTCGATTCATTTCGAAATCGTTTTATATTCAATTCATTTCGAAATCGTTTTTTAATCAATTCAAATCAAGTTCGTTTTCTATTCAATTCAAATCAAATTTGTTTTCTAATCAATTCAAATCGAATTGGTTTTCTAATCAATTCAAATCAAGTTCGTTTTCTATTCAATTCAAATCAAATTTGTTTTCTAATCAATTCAAATCAAATTGGTTTTCTATTCAATTCAAATCAAATTTGTTTTCTAATCAATTCAAATCAAATTGGTTTTCTATTCGATTCAATTCAAATGTGTTTTCTAATCCATTCAAATCGAATTGGTTTTCTATTCAATTCAAATCAAATTTGTTTTCTAATCAATTCAAATCAAATTTGTTTTCTATTCGATTTAATTCAAAATCGGTTTTCTATTCAATTCATTTCGAAATCACTTTATATTCTATTCATTTCGAAATCACTTTATATTCTATTCATTTCGAAATCACTTTATATTCAATTCATTTCGAAATCACTTTATATTCTATTCATTTCGAAATCACTTTATATTCTATTCATTTCAAAATCACTTTATATTCAGTTCATTTCGAAATCAATTTATATTCTATTCATTTCGAAATCACTTTATATTCTATTCATTTCGAAATCACTTTATATTCTATTCATTTCGAAATCACTTTATATTCAATTCATTTCGAAATCACTTTATATTCTATTCATTTCGAAATCACTTTATATTCAATTCATTTTGAAATCACTTTATATTCAATTCATTTCGAAATCACTTTATATTCTATTCATTTCGAAATCACTTTATATTCAATTCATTTCGAAATCACTTTATATTCAATTCATTTCGAAATCACTTTATATTCTATTCATTTCAAAATCAATAAAATCGATATAAATATCGTTCACGTCAAAATGGCGTCAATCTAATCAACACGGCTTCATATACTTCTATTTTCAAATATTCTATTTCAAATATTTCCTATTATCAAAATATTTGTTATTATCAAAATATTTCGTTCAACACATCACTAATCTCAACGGATGAGTACTGTCAACACATGAACCTTTATATTATATTAATAAAGATGTAAATTTTATTATTAAAATATTTCGTTCAACACATGACTAATCTCAACGGATGAGTACTGTCAACACATGAACCTTTATATTATATTATTTTTTATCTTCTAAATTGGAATGAGGCCCAATCAATCACCATATAAAATTAATTATATGGATTTTCATACAACACATGTATATAATAGCATTGAAAAATAATCAACCATCGACCAAAGTGCACTACACTGTATAAGCATCAAATATAGGTATCTAACGCTTATAACAGCCTATCAATCAATCGATCGACATATTTAATCAATCAGGATGAGTGAACTTCAAATTTCATCCCAACACCCGTGTGGGGTTTCAAATCAACAAACACAGATTTTTATTTGTGCAGTTGGGCGATGTGTAAAATTTATCGTCCCAATCAATGTCCTTCAAATAGGTGTACATAAACAAACCGTCCAGTTTGTAAATAAATATTTATTTATTCACATTCACGTTAAAAATTATATTTTTAACGATAAAACATTTTATCTTCACACATGAATTTTTATTCCGTTCATTTACAAATAAAAATGATATTTTTATTTTTCTAACTTATTTTAGAAAATTTCGGCGGCATAACGGCACGATACTAGAAACGGGACAAGGCCTAGCCTTATCCCCGGTCTAGTGAAGGCCCACGCCATTCACACATCAATCAAATCCATTCATTTCACCAAACAATTCAATTTCAATCAAATAATCTAACTAATTTTTGCAATCAAACAAACAAGTCCATGGTCTGTGGACGATTGTGTCGGGTGCTACTAAACACCGTCTGCATCCTAGTATATATATATATAACTAGAAACTAAATTGAAGAGTGAGAAATTCTCACCAATAGCTATCCAATACCACGACTCTTCATTGATAGAAATCTCCATCGTTCCTGCCTTTTTCATCTTCGTTGCCCGTAGCCACTTTCTTCTGTATCGTGTTCGAACCGAGCTCCAGAACTAGGGCTCAACCTTGCTCGAAAATGGCGGCGTCGGGATCCGATCGGAGACGTCCCCTTGAAGCACCGTCGGACCCTCCACCATCTCCAGGAGTTCTGGCGAGCTCGAGTTCGTCGTCGGCCCTGGAATCGCTCGAAACACCTGGACTTTGGTGCGCTCGGGGAGAGGAGGAAGGAGAACGGAGGGCGTGGGGGATTAGAGAGGAAGGCGGAGGCGATTTGAGGAGGAGGGCGCCGGTCACAGGGGTGGCGGTGGTGGCCGTAACGGGGCGACGACGGGGAGCAGTTCTTCGTTGTTTTTTTTTCCATCTGAAAAGTGAAGTCAACGGGAGGGACTGAGGGGGTTAAGTGGTAAAAGGGAGATATATATATTTTTATATTAAATTTATTATTATTTTAATCCAAAAAGTTTATTTTCGAACTCTAAATCAAACCCAACGACTGTCGTTCCTAGCGTATTACCCCCATTCTGAACACAATGGGATAAGTATCGCATGATGAGTCGATCGTTTCGATCAATTTTCGTCAAAATCAACATATAACTCTATATATTGAATCTGAACGCGCATTTCAATTTACCGGGGTCACATACTAACTAGAAAAATTCAAGAAAAATATTTTCTAGCTTCGTATTGACGAAACGGTCCTAACAAAACTAGTTTCGTCGAATTCTGAGACCATTAGAAAAATGGCCATTTTCCAGTCGATTAAAATCAACTAAAACTGGTCAAACGCGTTTTCCTTTGCCACGCTCACATATTGATTCAAAAAATTACGAAATTTGAAATCTAGCAATAATTTAACATCACGGACCCAAAAAAAGTGGTTTCGTCGAAATCCGAGGTCGTTTGCAAAATTTCCATTTTTAAGGGCCTAAATTCCATAGCGACTATTCAAAATTTTTAACTGGACATATCTTTTGATTCCCGCTATGAAATTTCGATTTTTCGAATTCGTTGGAAAGATATTATCAATTAGATCCTAATGTTTTTGGTTTCACAGAAATCCGAATTGTTTTGCACCCGGTACATTCAATTGAAGTTTGAAATCGAATTATCGAACTACCGTGCCATTTTCAATTCCTTTTTATAATTATATATAAATATATATATTTTAACGACGACGCGTATAGTATATACGTTCTAAATATATTTAAAATAAATTTCTCATCGATATTTTTAAAAATAATATCATTTTAAATATTCAAAATTCGCCAAAATTGCCAAAATAAAAATTTTAAACTGGTTCAGAATTTCCGGGTTATTACAATCTCCCCCACTTAAAACTTTTCGTCCCCAAAAAGGAACAAAGTCGAAAGTGGTTTGATTAATCAACTCTACCTTCGATCTGGCTTCCATTCTCCAACTTTTCAGTTTCTGAGAATTTTCAAATTTTCAAAAATTTGGCTAACACCCTAAATTTTCGAAAAATTTCGCCATAACCTCCCCTGCACCGGGAGCCACGGGAAAATCCCGAAATTGCCATATAGGCCTTCTGATCTCAAAACGAAAAGAAAAAGCCAAGCGGCTAGCCAATAGGCTCATAAAATCATCATCACCCAAACAAAACAGTAAATTAAGTAGTAAACATGTACCTATTTGTCGGGCAAACAAATTTTATTCTCTGCTCTAGCCTCCTTGCTATGACCTGTTCAATGTAAGCACATGTATATGCAAGCAAATGCGACCAATTTTCAATACAATTTAATATTTAGTTCAATTAGGCATAATGGTTCAAAATTATCAATCAAATAAACAAACAACACAAACATCAATCAATTAGTGGATTAGAGTTTCAAATTCATAAATTTTGATATATATACTGAAAATCATGTTTTTGATGCCAATTCACAACAATGTGTTCTAACTATATATAAGTTTTGGTTCTCACATCAGTCTAATGGAAATATATAGATATCACACTTTCGTCACTCGAAAATAAATGCTGATGATGTTTCGAACCACCATCAGAACATTGTCGGGCTACTAGAGTGCGGTTCTATATCTACCCGGTATATTAAAACTTCGAATATACGTTCATAACGCGTATATGCAAAACCTTTATATATCGAATTGTCCATATTTAAAATAAATAAATATTCAAATACGATTAAAATGGTTTAAATTTTCAAAACAAATTGTTTTCATTCGAAAAATATACTCTTCACACTCGTTCTAGGATACTACTGATCCTATCTCTAACGAGTCATTCTAATTGGATATTGCTAATTCAATATCTGATGAATTCTTTCGTATGGTTCTAATATGCCTTGTTCTCAAGCTCTGTAAACCAAAGCTCTGATACCACTGTAAGAACCCGTAACTTCCCCGTGAAGGAAAGAGCGGATACTTTGAGAACAACACACAAATGAACGCAGACGGTAGAACATTTCATTGTTAATACAACAATTCCATCAGATACAAGAATATACAGAGTATAATTGAATAAATTACATTCGATAAATATCAGAGATTACAATAAATTACATAGCAGTGGAAAATAATACAAAGCACAACTGAAGGTGATATACGGATACAGAGCTTTCTGGATATCATTCCAGCTGTAAACCAGGATCCTGCGAATATAAATCTGCAAAACCAAACTACTAGTTGCCCGTGCTGAAAATAGGGGCACCCAGAGTTTAGGTTAAAACAATAAACTCCAGGTCAGTCATGGGACTGGTGTGAGAACTAAAACAGTTATTTAAAACTTTACTTTAAAAGAGAGTAATTCAAGGGACCACGCCGTATAACACGGAACGGGTTTCCTCCCAAGAATACTAGTGCATAGAATAAAAAGCGCAATGCTTTTTCGAAAAATGAAGCTATTATAAGACCCAGGTCCCATCACACAATGCAACGCAAGCCGGAGGATGGGGTTTTCCCTTATAATAGCCAAACATGCTTGGTACGTTTAAAACAAATCATTTGATACTATAATATGTGTATAATGTCAAAACAATTTCAATCATAAATATAAATCATAGACGGCATAGCTACCATCTACTATGTCGCCATACTAGTTCTACAATTAAAACCGCAATACACGTATTGGAAATTGGATTTCCATCATGGTGGCTCCTGATTCGAAAGATCGATCGCGTAATGCAATTCACCACGGCTTACGTCCCCACAAGAGAAAACACCGTCTGCACATCCGCACATTTGGGACCAGAGTACCACCGCGGTTTACGTCCCAGCGAGAGAAAACACCGCCTACTCTATATATCCCTGAGTACTAGGCTCATCTCGGTCGACCGAATCCACGACACCACTAAGGTGCCCATCCACTAAAAAGCATACTGATCAAACCACCAGTTTACCACCATACCGGGGTGTGAGGCTCACGGATCAACGCTATACACAAAGCCATGCTATATCAACTGCGCTTTGATCATCAACCACCAAACTTTGCTTTTCAACAAAAGTCTGCATCACTGCATCTCAGCATGCCACACTATCAATCCATATCGTACCACTGATTTCTGCCAATATATAACCTTTGAGCTCATATGTCTCAGAGAAGGGCGTTAAGCAAGAGAATAAATTCTCCGCCGCCAAACAGATATATATTTAGCAGAGATCAACAAATACAATATAAAGGAATACAATGTCAGACACACCATCCATTTACAAGTCCGTTCTAGGTCTGAACGAAACCGGAGGCACTTTCCTCGCATATCCATCCATCTCCAAGTACGTCTGGACGACCACCAACTATTTCCATCCTCTTGGGTGTACAGCCCAATAAGGATCGTCAGTAATTATCCCAACGATGTGAAGACTTCCAGTCTTCAACCACCGTCTTCATCTTCGACATATCGTCGAATTGATTATTCAGAATGGGTATAAACCCGGCCTTTCCGAACAACCCGCATATATTAAAACGAATGTTACACAAACACAACATACGCCTCATTCCAATTCATATTCTCAGGGAAAAGTTCCCATTAATTTTATCCAAGATAAATACTTTAAAATTTATCCTTTAATCTTTCTTTGGATGTCATTTCAAACCAAATTATGGTTTTCCAAACTAGTCGAGATTAGCGAACCACAACGAAGTAATTATTTATTTTATTTCCTAATCCCAACCTATTCATCCCATGAAGCAAAACTGGTAATACTCCATATCTAATACTATGGTGTTATCGGTAAAATTAATTACCATTTCACTTTCAATTCTAATTAAAGATTTAACTATCGCTTTGGAGCAAAACTGGCGATACTCCATTCTCGCTCATTTCTAAATTTGATAATTTAGATTATAGATTCACATTTCAACCTAATTGCAGATTCGTTAAAACTCCTTTTACTGGGTTAAAGAACTAGGTGTTATTTAAAACACAGTTCACGACAAACCCAAATCACATTCTATTTGTTATCGGGTTAAAGAACTAGTGTTATTTAAAACACCGTTCACGATAAACCCATTTCAAATCCAATCAAATATATTAGAAATTCCGATTATTTAAAACCCCTTTTTAAATCTAATTTATTTATTTAAAAATAATTGGGTTTTAAATTTAGTTCAGAACTAGTTCATTTCGATAAAAATCCATTTTTATCTTCTCAAATATGGATTTTTTCATCCCAATTTTTCCCAAATCCTTTCTTATGATTTTACACAAATTATTGATATTTTTAATAATTTTATCAAGGCCCGTACAGTCGATTTCCAACAACGGCCATCGAACTGCACTTATAGCGACCTTTTTCAAATTTGATATGGACGTATCTCCAAATCCAACCGTTAGATTTCAAATTTCTAATATTCGTTAGAAAGCTCTTTTCGATACGAACCCAACGGTTCCGGTTTTAGGAGAATCCGACGGTCGGATCTCCCGTAATGTCCATTTGAAATAAATGGTCGAAATTCGCGAACTGCCACGGCGCGGCGCGTTCTATTCAGGCCATTATATTATATATATAATATATATAATATATATTTCATCGATTTCTATTTAAAACAAATTTTATAAATAGTTTTGAATTCGTTTCAGAACAATTTCAACCTTTATTTCAAATTATTTCAAATCAAAATTGAATTTTCTATCCTAAATCCTTTTTACTTTCATTTTTATTTGATTTCAATTCAAATCGATTTTAATTCGAATCGAATTCATTTCGTTTTCTATTCAATTTAAATTCAATTCGTTCTCTATTCAATTCAATTCGAAATCGTTTTATATTCGATTCATTTCGAAATAGTTTTATATTCAATTCTTTTCGAAATCGTTTTCTAATCAATTCAAATCAAGTTCGTTTTCTATTCAATTCAAATCAAATTTGTTTTCTAATCAATTCAAATCGAATTTGTTTTCTAATCAATTCAAATCAAGTTCGTTTTCTATTCAATTCAAATCAAATTTTTTTTCTAATCAATTCAAATCAAATTGGTTTTCTATTCAATTCAAATCAAATTTGTTTTCTAATCAATTCAAATCAAATTGGTTTTCTATTCGATTCAATTCAAATGTGTTTTCTAATCAATTCAAATCGAATTGGTTTTCTATTCAATTCAAATCAAATTTGTTTTCTAATCAATTCAAATCAAATTTGTTTTCTATTTGATTCAATTCAAAATCGGTTTTCTGTTCAATTCATTTCGAAATCACTTTATATTCTATTCATTTCGAAATCACTTTATATTCTATTCATTTCGAAATCACTTTATATTCAATTCATTTCGAAATCACTTTATATTCTATTCATTTCGAAATCACTTTATATTCTATTCATTTCAAAATCACTTTATATTCAATTCATTTCGAAATCACTTTATATTCTATTCATTTCGAAATCACTTTATATTCTATTCATTTCGAAATCACTTTATATTCAATTTATTTCGAAATCACTTTATATTCTATTCATTTCGAAATCACTTTATATTCAATTCATTTCGAAATCACTTTATATTCAATTCATTTCGAAATCACTTTATATTCAATTCATTTCGAACTCACTTTATATTCAATTCATTTCGAAATCACTTTATATTCTATTCATTTCAAAATCAATAAAATCGATATAAATATCGTTCACGTCAAAATAGCGTCAGTCTAATCAACACGGCTTCATATACTTCTATTTTCAAATATTCTATTTCAAATATTTCTTATTATCAAAATATTTGTTATTATCAAAATATTTCGTTCAACACATGACTAATCTCAACGGATGAGTACTGTCAACACATGAACCTTTATATTATATTGATAAAGATGTAAATTTTATTATTAAAATATTTCGTTCAACACATGACTAATCTCAACGGATGAGTACTGTCAACACATGAACCTTTATATTATATTATTCTTTATCTTCTAAATTGGAATGAGGCCCAATCAATCACCATATAAAATTAATTATATGGATTTTCATACAACACATGTATATAATAGCATTGAAAAATAATCAACCATCGACCAAAGTGCACTACATTGTATAAGCATCAAATATAGGTATCTAACGCTTATAACAGCCTGTCAATCAATCGATCGACATATTTAATTAATCAGGATGAGTGAACTTCAAATTTCATCCCAATACCCGTGCGTGGTTTCAAATCAACAAACACAGATTTTTTTTTGTGCAGTTGGGCGATGTGTAAAATTTATCGTCCCAATCAATGTCCTTCAAATAGGTGTACATAAACAAACCATCCGGTTTGTAAATGAATATTTATTTATTCACATTCACGTTAAAAATTATATTTTTAACGATAAAACATTTTATCTTCACACATGAATTTTTATTCCGTTCATTTACAAATAAAAATGATATTTTTATTTTTCTAACTTATTTTAGAAAATTTCGGCGGCATAACGACACGATACTAGAAACGGGACAAGGCCTAGCCTTATCCCCGGTCTAGTGAAGGCCCACGCCATTCACACATCAATCAAATCCATTCATTTCACCAAACAATTCAATTTCAATCAAATAATCTAACTAATTTTTGCAATCAAACAAACAAGTCCATGGTCTGTGGACGATTGTGTCGGGTGCTACTAAACACCGTCTGCATCCTAGTATATATATATAACTAGAAACTAAATTGAAGAGTGAGAAATTCTCTCCAATAGCTATCCAATACCACGACTCTTCATTGATAGAAATCTTCATCGTTCTTGCCTTTTTCATCTTCGTTGCCCATAGCCACTTTCTTCTGTATCGTGTTCGAACTGAGCTCCAGAACTAGGGCTCAACCTTGCTCGAAAATGGCGGCGTCGGGATCAGATCGGAGACGTCCCCTTGAAGCACCGTCGGACCCACCACCATCTCCAGGAGTTCTGGCGAGCTCGTGTTCGTCGTAGGCCCTGGAATCGCTCGAAACACCTGGACTTTGGTGTGCTCGGGGAGACGAGGAAGGAGAACGGAGGGCGTGGGGGATTAGAGAGGAAGGCGGAGGCGATTTGAGGAGGAGGGCGCCGGTCACAGGGGTGGCTGTGGTGGCCGTAACGGGGCGACGACGGGGAGCAGTTCTTCGTTGTTGTTTTTTCCATCTGAAAAGTGAAGTCAACGGGAGGGACTGAGGGGGTTAAGTGGTAAAAGGGAGATATATATATTTTTATATTAAATTTATTATTATTTTAATCCAAAAAGTTAATTTTATTTTCGAACTCTAAATCAAACCCAACGACTGTCGTTCCTAGCGTATTACCCTCATTCTAAACACAATGGGATATGTATCGCAAGCTGAGTCGATCTTTTCGATCAGTTTTCGTCAAAATCAACATATAACTCTATATATTGAATCCGAACGCGCATTTCAATTTACTGGGGTCACATACTAACTAGAAAAATTCAAGAAAAATATTTTCTAGCTTCGTATTGACGATACGGTCCTAACAAAACTAGTTTCATCGAATTCTGAGACCATTAGAAAAATGGCCATTTTCCAGTCGATTAAAATCAACTGAAACTGGTCAAACGCATTTTCCTTTGCCACGCTCACATATTGATTCGAAAAATTACGAAATTTGAAATCTAGCAATAATTTAACATCACGGACCCAACAAAAGCGGTTTCGTCGAAATCCGAGGTCGTTTGCAAAATTTCCATTTTTAAGGGCCTGAATTCCATAGCGACTATTCAGAATTTTTAACTGGACATATCTTTTGATTCCCGCTATGAAATTTCGATTTTTCGAATTCGTTGGAAAGATATTATCAATTAGATCCTAATGTTTTTTGTTTCACTAAAGTCCGGATTGTTTTGCACCCGGTACATTCAATTGAAGTTTGAAATTGAATTATCGAACTACCGCGCCATTTTCAATTCCTTTTTATAATTATATATAAATATTAATATTCAAACGACGACGCGTATAATATATATGTTCTAAATATATTTAAAATAAATTTCTCGTCGATATTATTTAAAATAATATCATTTTAAATATTAAAAATTCGCCAAAATTGCCAAAATAAAAATTTTAAACTGGTTCAGAATTTCCGGGTTATTACAGGGTTGGATTAGTTATGCCTGAACACACGCTCCCTGATCCTATTGGACCTATAAATTGGCCATTGCGGCCAATAAAAATCCGAGGCGCCTCAAAATCCATCAACCACATAAGTAAAATGTCGGGCCATGTTAAACCCAAACACCACTTCTAGCTAGAAAGAAACGTGTGCACTCCCTACGTTCCCTTGCTCCGTTTTTGACTCATACCGGGGTGTGAGGCCCACGAGGCAACGAAATACACAAAGCTATGCCTAAATAGGCTATGTTTTGATCATCATCCACAAGGCTCTGGTTTTCAACAAAAGCCTTGATCAATTGCATCTTGGCATGCCACATTGACAGTCCATACCATGCGATTTATAACTATCAACACACAACCTCTAAGGGTGTTAAGCAAGAGAATAAATTTTCCACCACTAACGGTTGTATATTAATAGAAATCAATTTACATAGAACAAAATTCAACGTCAGACACACATCCATTTACAAGTCCGTTCTGGGTCTGAACGGAATCGGAGGCCCCTTATGCCTCGCATATCCGAACGATGAACAATACGTCCGGACAACTACCACTGGAACCTTTTCAAGGCAGCAACTCCAATCAAAGGCATCAGTAGTCCTCATCCATTCGATGTGAGGATCGCCGGTCTTCAACCATCGTCTTCATCTTCGACTTTTAATCGTCGTAGTAATTATTCAGAATGGGTTAAACCCGGTCATTCCGAATAACTCGCATATTTTTATAATTAAAAATCAAGTGTTATAAGGATACATCCAACGCCTCTTTCCAATTCAGAATATTCTTTAAATAAAATATTCATATTATTAGGGAAAGGTTCCCATTAATTTTATCAAAGATGAAATCTTTTAGATTTATTCTTAAATCTTATTTTCAAAAATTTATTAAAATTCCAATTCAGTTTTAATATCAAAAATAACTACTTTACAATTATTCCAATTTAAGAGCTAAATCTTATATTTAACCGGGTTAAAGAATCAATGCCATTTAAAAACATTGTTCACGATAAACCCAAAATCATTTTCCAATAAATAATTATAAATTGAAATACCAATAATCTTAGTTGAAAGAGTTATTCTTTATCTAAAAGAAATTCCGTGTTTTAAAAATATTCTTTATATAAAAGATATTCTGAATTGGAAAGTGAATCAATCATTTTGCCATATAACTTGGGTTATATGGATTTCATACATCGTATGTAAATGACAATAATAATAAATAATCATCAAACCATTCATTCAACATCCAAAGTGAAGTTCTCAACTGTGTGAGCATTAAAATTAAATAATAACGCTCATCGCAGCCTGTCAATCTATAGATTGACATACAAATAAATATTAGGACTAGTGTATATCATTTATCATTCCAATACCCGTGTGGGGTTTTCAGCCAACAACAGTACATATAAAAAAATAATTGGTTAATGAATTTAACCAATTTTAATACTACCAACATGTTGATAATAATGGACAAAAATGATATTTTACTCCTAATGTTGAAAATAAAATATATTTGACTCGCATAATTTCTTTTACATTTCTAATATATAATAGAATGTAATTTATTTATATAACATCATTGTGAATGACAAATAAAAGGATGATTTTCACTATACTTAATTTGTATGTAATTATTCTTAACGTAAAAGAAATGATCTCATTTGTATATATTTTAAGGTATAACTCAACACAAAAAATGTTTATTTTAAATTGCATACAAATTCTAATGTATGCATTAACGTATAAAGATGTCATTTTATCTCACCTATACATTCTAATCTATGTTTAGACCAAGAATATGATTTTTACATTAGAATATAAATTCTAATGTAAGTATGCAAATTAGAATGATTTTTATATTTGCCTATAAATTCTATGATGTGTTATGCAAATAAAAATGATTATTTTATGTTTGCATGTGAATCCTATTGTATGTTATGCAAATAAAAATGGTTATTTAATTTGCATGTAAATTCTATCGTATACTATGCATATAAAAATGATTATTATATTTGCATGTAAATTCTATCTCAACAAATGTATAAGAAGAGTGATACATTCATTTGACGACAATTCTATTTTATCAAAATGCTATTTGTGTTTAGTTCTTATGTGACAAAAATGTCCTTTTTGGTTTCAACCAATATAATTCGATAAAATGAATGTTTGATTCAACTAATATAAATAGACAAAAGTGATTATTTTGTTTCAACTAATATAAATTGAAAAAAATGATTATTTTGTTTCAACTAATGTAAATTGATAAAAATGATTATTTTTAATCCTATTCTTTTATTTATATCTAAAATGTAATAAAAGAGTAACTTCTTAAACTATGTTTTTTTATTTACATCTAAAATGCAAATAAAAATGTAATACTTTAATTTATGATTTATTTGCATCAGTAATGCAAATAAAAATACAACTTTTATCTTCACATTTTATTTGCATCAAAGGATAAAAATGCAACTTTCTAATTCAAGGTTTTATTTGCAACAAGGAATGCAAATAAAAATTCAACCTTTAATTCAGTATTTTATTTGCATTAAGGAATGCAAACAAATATGCAACTTTTAATTTCATAGTTTATTTGCATCAAAGAATACAAATAAAAATTCAACTTTTAAATACGATGTTTATTTACATCAAAGAATGCAAATAAAAATTCAACTTTTAAATACTATGTTTATTTGCATTAAGGATTGCAAATAAAATAAGACTTTTTATGACAATGTTTTATTTGCATCAAGGGAAAGAAAATAAAATATAACTTTTTATTTCAATGTTTATTTGCATCAAAGAATGCAAATAAAAATATAATCCTTTTACTATGATGTTTATTTGCATCTAAATATGCAAATAAAATATAACCTTTAAACTACGTTGTTTATTTACATCTAAATATGCAAATAAAATATAACCTTTTAACTATGTTGTTTATTTGCATTCAAGAATGCAAATAGAAATTCGACTTTTAAATACGGTGTTTATTTGCATCAAAGAATGCAAATAAAAATATAATCTTTTAACTACGATATTTATTTGCATCTAAATATGCAAATAAGTTATAATCTTTTAAATTATGCCTTATGCTTTATTTGCAACTAAATTTATAAACAAAAATGTAACTCTTTTAAATCATATTTTTAAATTTATGTAAAATACAAAATAAAAATGTCATATTCATACTAGTGTTTTTGTTTGCATTTATAATTGCAAAAATGTAATTTTAACTCTAATGTTTGTATGCATCTTAAATTGCAAATAAATAAAAAAATGGTTTTACTTCTAATGTTTTGTTTGCATCTAAAATAGCAAACAAAATATATAGTTTTACTTCAAATGCAAATAAAAGAACATTTTCTATTTTCTATGCATATTTGCATAGAAGGATGCAAATAAAGATCATTTTTATTTCTATGTATATTTGCATAAAAGGATGCAAATAAAAGATCGATTATGTTTTCTATGAATATTTGCATAAAAGGATGTAAATAAAAGATCAAATTTATCTTATATGAATATTTGCATAAAAGGATGCAAATAAAAGATCAATTATATTTTCTATATATATATATTTGCATAAAAGGATGCAAATAAAGGGACATTTATATTTCTATGTAAATATTAGCATAAAAGGATGCAAATAAAAGGACATTTATATTTCTATGTAAATATTTGCATAAAGAATGCAAATAAAAGGACATTTATTTATCTATGTAAATATTTGCATAAATAATGCAAATAAAAGGACATTTATATTTCTATGTAAATATTTGCATAAAAGAATGCAAATAAAAGGCCATTTATATTTTTATGTAAATATTTGCATAAAGAATGCAAATAAATGGACATTTATATTTCAATGTAAACATTTGCATAAAAGAATGCAAATAAGAGGACCATCTTTATATTTCTATGTAATCTAAGGACTTAAAAAGAGTATTTTATTTGTTTATACTCTCCTATGTGTTCTAATTACAAATAAAAGAGTATTTTGTATATATACATTTTCCTATATAATCTAATAACACATAAAGGAGTATTTTATAAGTATACACTTTCCTATATAATCTAATGACATTTAAAATAAATGACATTAAAATATTTTAATATGACTGACTAATTCATCTCAACATAAATGAAAACCTCATTTTACAATAAATGACAAATTCAATTTAACACAAGTGACAAATCTCATCTTAGCATCTGTGACGAGCACGAATTTCGCTCGGTCCGAACCAGTCGCTAAACCGACCCAGACCGTTCGAAACGCCCTATCGTTGAGAACACGACAAAATAGAACGCATATAAAAGAACATTTCAATGTATATTACAACAATGCATCAGATTACAAGAATATACAGAGTACAAATGAATATTACACAGAAATAAATATCAGAGGTTTTAAATTACATTTAAATACATCGCAGCGGAAAATAATACAATACATAACTAGAAGAAGATATACGGATACAAAGCTTTCCGGATATCTTTCCAGCTGTAAACCAGGATCCTGTGAATATAAATCTGCAAAACCAAAACTACTAGCTGCCCGTGTCAAAATAAGGGCACCCAGAGTTTAGGTTAAAACAATAAACTCCAGGTCAGTCATGTGACTGGTGTGAGAACTAAAACAGTTATTATTCTTCATTTTAAAAGTTAGGTAAATCAAGGGACCACGCCGTATAACACGGAACGGGTTTCCTCCCAAGAATACCAGTGCATGAAACAAACAGCGCAATGCTAAATAAAGAAAAATGAAGTTGTTATAAGACCCAGGTCCCATCACACAATGCAACGCAGCCGAGGATAGGGTTTTCCCTTATAACAGCCAAAGAATGCTTGATACGGTTAAAACAAATCGTTGGATACTATTATAAGTGTATAGTGTATAGAACAACTTCAAATCATAAGTATCAATCATAGGCGGCATGAATGCCCTATACCACTATGTCGCCATATATAGGTTATACAATCAAAATCGCAAAGTCACGTATTTGGAAATTGGGTTCCCATCTATGAACCGAGGCAAAAGATAGTCCTCAAGCGATTCGTGACTCTCTAGCCCGAGCCACAGGGTCAGAGTGCATCGACCCTTGGATCGTCAGGGCCAGTCCACCGATGTGGATTAAACTTAAACCCTGAACATGCGTTCCCCCGCCCTATGGGGCGTAAATGAGCCAACGAATGACTCCATCGGACCCGGATCGTCCGATCAAACTGAGGCGCCTCGCAACAGCAACAACCACATAAGTCAAACTCGTCAGGGCGTGTAAAACCACTGACGCCACTTCTAACTAGAAAGAAACACATGCCCTCCCTGAGGTTCGTCTCCCGTTTTTTGGTTCATACCGGGTGTGAAACTCGCGAAGTAAACGTTACACAAAGCTACGCCACAAAGGCCGTGCTTTGATCATCACCACAAGACTTTGCTTTTCAACAGAAGCCTTGATCAATTGCCACTTAGGCATGCCACACATGCAATTCACTCCATGCGTTTGATATCCATCAATATATAACCCCTGAGCTCGTACGTCTCAGAGAAGGGCGTTAAGCAAGAGAATAAATTCTCCGCCGCCAAACAGATATATATTTAATAGAAATCAATCACACAGACTAAAATCCAATGTCAGACACACAGTCCATTTACAAGTCCGTTCTGGGGCTGAACGAAACCGGAGGCACCTAGTACCCCGCATATCCATCGATCTCCAAGCACGTCTGGACGATCACTAACTGTTTCCATCTTCTTGGGTGTACAGCCCAATCAAGATCATCAATAATCACCCAAACGACGTGAAGACTTCCGGTCTTCGACCACCGTCTTCATCTTCGACACCACGTCGAATCAGTTATTCAGAATGGGATAAACCCGGTCTTTCTGAATAACTTGCGTATATATTATAAAAGTGTTACACAAACACAACATACGCCTCATTCCAATTCAGAATATTCTTTTATTCAAATATTCCTATACTTTGGGAAAAGTTCCCATTAATTTTGTCCAAGATAAATTATTTAAATTTATTCTTTAATCTCCTTTGAATATCAATTCAAACTAGTCGGGATTAGCGAACCACACCGAAGTAATCATTTATTTTATTTCCCAATCCCAACCTATTCATCCCATGAAGTAAAACTGGTAATACTTCATATCTAACACCACAGTGTTATCGGTAAATTCAATTACCATTCCACGTTCAAATCTAATTAAAGATTTAACCATCGCCTGGAGCAAAACTGGTGATACTCCATTTTCGATCATTTCAATCTAATTAAAGATTCATTAAAACTCCACTTAGTTTTAATCTTTAACTGGGTTAAAGAATCAGTGTCATTTAAAACACGGTTCACGATAAACCCAAAATCACATTCATTAATTATCGGGTTAAAGAACGAGTGTTGTTTAAAACACTGTTCACGATAAACCCAAAAATCAATATCAATTCAATTCCAATTAAATATTATTTAATTGGTACACTTCATTAAATCTAAATAAAAAGATTTAATCCTTTCTCCACTGGGTTCAAGAACAGTGTTAATGAAGACACCATTCACGACAAACCCAAATCACATTTGATATTCAATACAAGGCTCTGAATAGAAAATATATCGGCTTATATTCAATATCAAATCCTACGATTAACCAATGTCGTATTGGAAATAACGATATATATATATATATATATATATATATATATCTTTCAAATTTCCATAACAACATCCGTATGATCCCGAATTCCAACATCGAAATATTCCGAAGACAATTTCGATTCAAATCCACTCCAATGCAATCATTGGAAATTTTGGTTATTTTTAAAACCCTTTTCACTTTCAATTTATTTATTTAAAAATAAATAGAATTATAATTCTAGTTCAAAAACTAGTTCATTTTGATAAAAATCTATTTTTATCTTTTCAAATATGGAGTTTTTCATCCCAAATCTTCACAAATCATTTCTTATGATTTTACACAAATTATTACTATTTTTAATAATTTTATCAAGGCTCGTACAGTCGATTTCCATCAATGGCCATCGAACTGCACTTACAACGACCTTTTTCGAACTTGATTTGGACATAATTCCAAATCCAACCGTTAGATTTCAAATTTCTAATATTCGTTAGAAAGCTCTTTTCGATACGAACCCAACGGTTCCGGTTTTAAGAGAATCCGACGGTCGGATCTCCCGTAATGTCCGTTTGAAATAAACGGTCGAAATTCACGAACTGCCGCGGCGCGGCGCGTTCTATTCAGGCCATTATATTATATATATATATAATATATATTTCGTCGATTTCTATTTAAAACGAATTATATGAATAGTTTTAAATTCGTTTCAAAAGCAATCTCAACTCCCATTTCAATTCAAATCAAAATTGAATTCTTCTTCATAAATTCGTTTCAAAATTCATTTCTATTCAATTCAAATTTCAATTCACTTTCAATTCAATTTGAATTCGTTTTCAATTCATTTCATTTCGGAATCGTTTTCAATTCAATTTATTTCGAAATCGTTTTCAATTCAATTCATTTCGAAATCGTTTTCAATTCAATTCATTTCGGAATCGTTTTCAATTCATTTCCTTTCGAAATCGTTTTCAATTCAATTCATTTCGAAATCGTTTTCAATTCAATTCATTTCGAAATCGTTTTCAATTCAATTCATTTCGAAATCGTTTTCAATTCAATTCATTTCGAAATCGTTTTCAATTCAATTTATTTCGAAATCGTTTTCAATTCAATTTATTTCGAAATCGTTTAAAATCGATATAAATATCGTTCACGTCAAAATGGCGTCAATCTAATCATCACGACTTCACATATTTCTATTTCCAAATATTCTATTTCAAATATTTCCTATTATCAAAATATTTGTTATTATCAAAATATTCTTTATTTTCACGATTGGAATGAGGCCCAATCAATTACCATATAAAGTTAATTATATGGATTTTCATACAACACATGTATATAATAGCAACGATAAATAATCAACCATCAACCAAAGTGCACTACACCGTATAAGCATCAAATATAGATATCTAATGCTTATAACAGCCTGTCAATCAATCGATTGACATATTTAATCAATCAGGATGAGTGAACTTCAAATTTCATCCCAACACCCGTGTGGGGTTTCAAACAATCAAACAAATATTTTATTTGTGCAGTTGGGCGATGTGTAAAATTTATCGTCCCAATCCATATCAGTCAAATGGGTGTACATCAACAAATCGTTTTGATTTGTAAATGAATATGTTATTTTATTCATTTCCAATAAAAATGATATTTTTATTTTTCTAACATATTTTAGAAAATTTCGGCGGCATAACGGCGCTATGCTAGAAACGGGATAAGGCCTAGCCTTGTCCCCGGTCTAATAATGACCACCGCCATACCCATATCAATCAAATCACTTTCGTTATGCAAACCACAAAATATGGAGTAAGAGTCTAACCTAGCCTTACTCCTTCGCCTTATAACGGCGCACGTCTAATCCTAACCAATTTATCGATTCGATTTTTCACACCACAAACCACATTCAAACCAATATCGCAATCAATAACCAAACAGCCAAACAAACAAGTCCATGGTCTGTGGACGATTGTGTCGGGTGCTACTAAACACCGTCTGCATCCTAGTATATATATATAACTAGAAAAGAAATTGAAAGGTGAGAAATTCTCACAGATAGCTATCCAAACATCTTGACTCTTCTTTGATATAAATCTTCTTCGTTCTCGCCTTTTTGTTACCTTCGTTGTCCGCTTTCACTACCTATGTAAAAATCAAATTTTTACTTCGCTATTCCATATATAAAAATCATATTTTTATTTCGAAGTTCAATATATAAAAATCATATTTTTATTTCGAAGTTCAATATATAAAAATCATATTTTTATTTCGAAGTTCAATATATAAAAATCACATTTTTAATTCGAAGTTCAATATATAAAAATCACATTTTTAATTCGAAGTTCAATATATAAAAATCACAATTTTAATTCGAAGTTCAATATATAAAAATCACAATTTTAATTCGAAGTTCAATATATAAAAATCACATTTTTAATTCGAAGTTCAATATATAAAAATCACATTTTTAATTCGAAGTTCAATATATAAAAATCACATTTTTAATTCGAAGTTCAATATATAAAAATCACATTTTTAATTCGAAGTTCAATATATAAAAATCACATTTTTAATTCGAAGTTCAATATATAAAAATCACATTTTTAATTCGAAGTTAAATATATAAAAATCACATTTTTAATTCGAAGTTAAATATATAAAAATCACATTTTTAATTCGAAGTTCAATATATAAAAATCACATTTTTAATTCGAAGTTCAATATATAAAAATCACATTTTTAATTCGAAGTTCAATATATAAAAATCACATTTTTAATTCGAAGTTCAATATATAAAAATCACATTTTTACTATGCTATTCCATATAGAAAAATCGAATTTCTACTCTTCCTCACATATAAAAATTATATTTTTATTCTTTCTATTAATTAAAAGAAATCTCGTCTTTTCACATTATAAAAATTCAATCTTTTATCTATTAAAAATCTAAACTTTTATCATTTCTAAAATCTAAACTTTTATCATTTCTAAAAATCAAAACTTTTATCATTTCTAAAAATCAAAACTTTTATCATTTCTAAAAATCCCGTTTTTAAATCAAATCTATTTATTTTAAAACTAAAAAAACGGAATAACGTTAAAAATAAATAGAAACTCACTGTTATCGGTCATTGGAGTTGGAGAAGAGGCAGTAGGTGGTCACAGACGTCGAGGCGACAGCTGCGGTGGTTGGTTGCATCGACTGGAGAGGAGCTGTGGGGTCGGTTCGCTGGTCCATCGCAAGTGGAGGGTTTGCTGGAGGTCGCGCCTGAGCCTCGATGCGTCGAAGGTGGCGCCCTGGGTCCTCTGGCGTGGGAGGCGCTGCTCGTGCTTGGGCGAGGAGGGAGAAGTCGAAGGAGGAGCGGAGGATAGGGGCGGTGGGTACAAGAAGGTGGCGGCGAGGTAAGGCGGTGGTCGGGGCAGGGTCGGCGAGCGCGATGTCCTAGGGTTTTTTTTTTTTCTGTATCGATTTAAAATTGAGAAAGGGGGGGGGGGGCAGAGCGATTTTAAGGAGGAGGGGTTTTTTTTTTATATATTATTTAATTTCTAAAAGTTGACTTTTACATACGTCCTCTAAACGAGGCCCACCGCCTGTCGTCCATAGCGTTTCACCCCCATTCCGAACACAATGGGATATGTATCGTAAGCTAATTCGATCGTCTCGAACAGTTTCCGTTGAATTTACATTTAAATCACTATATTGAAATTTTGAAACGTACATTTCAAATTACTGGGGTCACATACTAACTCTAAAAATTCTCGAAAAATATTCTCTAGCTTCGTATTGACGATACGGTCCTAACAAAACTAGTTTCGTCAAATTCTGAGACCGTTTGAGAAATGGCCAATTTCCAGTCGATTAAAATCCACTGAAAATGGTCAAATGCATTTTCCTTTGCCACGCTCACATATTGATTCGAAAAATTATGAAATTTGAAACCTAGCAATAATTTGACATCATGGACCCAACAAAACTGGTTTCGTCGAAATCCAAGGTCATTTGCAAAATTTCAATTTTTAAGGGCCTGAATTCCATAGTGACTATTCAGAATTTTCAACTGGACATATCTTTTGATTCCCGCTATGGAATTTCGATTATTCGGATCCGTAGGAAAGATATTCACGAATAGATCCTAATGTTTTTGGTTTCACTAAAATCCGGATTGTTTTGTACCCAGTACATTCAATTGAAGTTTGAAATCGAATTACCGAACTACCGCGCCATTTTCAATTCTATTTATAATTATATAAAAATATTTATATTCTAACGACGACGCGTATAATATATACGTTCTAATTATATTCAAAATAAATTTCTCGTCGATATTATTTAAAATAATTCGTTTTAAATAATCAAAACTCGCTAAAATTGCCAAAATAAAAATTTCAAACTGGCTCGCATTTTCCGGGTTATTACAATCTCCCCCACTTAAAACTTTTTGTCCCCGAAAAGGAACAAAGTCGAAAGTGGTTTGATAATTCAACTCTACGTTCGATCTGGCTTCCATTCTCCAACTTTTTTAGTTTCTGAGAATTTTCAAAATTTCAAAAATTTGGCTAACACCCTAAATTTTCGAAAAATTTCGCCATAACCTCCCCTGCACCGGGAGCATCGGGGAATTTCAAATAGCTTCCCCGGTCCTTCGGATCTCAAAAAGAAAAAGAAAAAGCCAAGCGGCTAGCCAATAGGCTCATAAAATCATTATCACCCAAACAAAATAGTAAATTATGTAGTAAACATGTACCTATTTGTCGGGCAAACAAATTTTATTCTCAGCTCTAGCCTCTTTGCTATGACCTGTTCAATGTAAGTATATGTATATACAAGCAAATTCGACCAATTTTCACTATAATTCAATATTCGGTTCAATTAGGCTAAATGGCTAAAAATTAGCAAACAAATAAACAAACAACACAAACATCAATCAATTAGTGAATTAGAGTTTCAAATTCGTAATTTTGATACATATACAAAAAATCACATTTTTGATGCCAAATCACAACAATAAGCCCTATCAAATTTTGGTTCTCACACCAGTCAATAGGAAATATATAGAAAGCCCACTTTCGTCACTCGAACATAAATTCTAATGATGGAGCTCCATCATCAAAATCTTCTCCGGGCAATTAGAGTGTAATTCTATATCTATCCAGTATATTAAAATTTCTAATACACGCGGATCAGACGTATACGCAAAATCTATATATACTGGATTGTCCACATCAATATAAATATATAATCAAATACGAATAATTGATTTAGATTTTCAAAACAAAATTTTGTTTTCATTTTAAAAATATACTCTTCACACTCGTTCTAGGATGCTACTGATCCCATCTCTAACGAGTCATTCTAATTGGATATTACTAACCCAATATCTGATGAATTCTTTCGTATGGTTCTAATGTGCCTTGTTCTCTAAGCTTTGTAAACCAAAGCTCTGATACCAACTGTGACGAGCACGAATTTCGCTCGGTCCGAACCAGTCGCTAAACCGACCCAGACCGTTCGAAACGCCCTATCGTTGAGAACACGACAAAATAGAACGCATATAAAAGAACATTTCAATGTATATTACAACAATGCATCAGATTACAAGAATATACAGAGTACAAATGAATATTACACAGAAATAAATATCAGAGGTTTTAAATTACATTTAAATACATCGCAGCGGAAAATAATACAATACATAACTAGAAGGAGATATACGGATACAAAGCTTTCCGGATATCTTTCCAGCTGTAAACCAGGATCCTGTGAATATAAATCTGCAAAACCAAAACTACTAGCTGCCCGTGTCAAAATAAGGGCACCCAGAGTTTAGGTTAAAACAATAAACTCCAGGTCAGTCATGTGACTGGTGTGAGAACTAAAACAGTTATTATTCTTCATTTTAAAAGTTAGGTAAATCAAGGGACCACGCCGTATAACACGGAATGGGTTTCCTCCCAAGAATACCAGTGCATAAAACAAACAGTGCAATGCTAAATAAAGAAAAATGAAGCTGTTATAAGACCCAGGTCCCATCACACAATGCAACGCAGCCGAGGATAGGGTTTTCCCTTATAACAGCCAAAGAATGCTTGATACGGTTAAAACAAATCGTTTGATACTATTATAAGTGTATAGTGTATAGAACAACTTCAAATCATAAGTATCAATCATAGGCGGCATGAATGCCCCATACCACTATGTCGCCATATATAGGTTATACAATCAAAATCGCAAAGTCACGTATTTGGAAATTGGGTTCCCATCTATGAACCGAGGCAAAAGATAGTCCTCAACCGATTCGTGACTCTCTAGCCCGAGCCACAGGGTCAGAGCGCATCGACCCTTGGATCGTCAGGGCCGGTCCACCGATGTGGATTAAACTTAAACCCTGAACATGCGTTCCCCCGCCCTATGGGGCGTAAATGAGCCAACGAATGACTCCATCGGACCCGGATCGTCCGATCAAACCGAGGCACCTCGCAACAGCAACAACCACATAAGTCAAACTCGTCAGGGCGTGTAAAACCACTGACGCCACTTCTAACTAGAAAGAAACACATGCCCTCCCTGAGGTCCGTCTCCCGTTTTTTGGTTCATACCGGGTGTGAAACTCGCGAAGTAAACGTTACACAAAGCTACGCCACAAAGGCCGTGCTTTGATCATCACCACAAGACTTTGCTTTTCAACAGAAGCCTTGATCAATTGCCACTTAGGCATGCCACACAGGCAATTCACTCCATGCGTTTGATATCCATCAATATATAACCCCTGAGCTCGTACGTCTCAGAGAAGGGCGTTAAGCAAGAGAATAAATTCTCCGCCGCCAAACAGATATATATTTAATAGAAATCAATCACACAGACTAAAATCCAATGTCAGACACACAGTCCATTTACAAGTCCGTTCTGGGGCTGAACGAAACCGGAGGCACCTAGTACCCCGCATATCCATCGATCTCCAAGCACGTCTGGACGATCACTAACTGTTTCCATCTTCTTGGGTGTACAGCCCAGTCAAGATCATCAGTAATCACCCAAACGACGTGAAGACTTCCGGTCTTCGACCACCGTCTTCATCTTCGACACCACGTCGAATCAGTTATTCAGAATGGGATAAACCCGGTCTTTCTGAATAACTTGCGTATATATTATAAAAGTGTTACACAAACACAACATACGCCTCATTCCAATTCAGAATATTCTTTTATTCAAATATTCCTATACTTTGGGAAAAGTTCCCATTAATTTTGTCCAAGATAAATTCTTTAAATTTATTCTTTAATCTCCTTTGAATATCAATTCAAACTAGTCGGGATTAGCGAACCACACCGAAGTAATCATTTATTTTATTTCCCAATCCCAACCTATTCATCCCATGAAGTAAAACTGGTAATACTTCATATCTAACACCACAGTGTTATCGGTAAATTCAATTACCATTCCACGTTCAAATCTAATTAAAGATTTAACCATCGCCTGGAGCAAAACTGGTGATACTCCATTTTCGATCATTTCAATCTAATTAAAGATTCATTAAAACTCCACTTAGTTTTAATCTTTAACTGGGTAAAAGAATCAGTGTCATTTAAAACACGGTTCACGATAAACCCAAAATCACATTCATTAATTATCGGGTTAAAGAACGAGTGTTGTTTAAAACACTGTTCACGATAAACCCAAAAATCAATATCAATTCAATTCCAATTAAATATTATTTAATTGGTACACTTCATTAAATCTAAATAAAAAGATTTAATCCTTTCTCCACTGGGTTCAAGAACAGTGTTAATGAAGACACCATTCACGACAAACCCAAATCACATTTGATATTCAATACAAGGCTCTGAATAGAAAATATATCGGCTTATATTCAATATCAAATCCTACGATTAACCAATGTCGTATTGGAAATAACGATATATATATATATATATATATATATATATCTTTCAAATTTCCATAACAACATCCGTATGATCCCGAATTCCAACATCGAAATATTCCGAAGACAATTTCGATTCAAATCCACTCCAATGCAATCATTGGAAATTTTGGTCATTTTTAAAACCCTTTTCACTTTCAATTTATTTATTTAAAAATAAATAGAATTATAATTCTAGTTCAAAAACTAGTTCATTTCGATAAAAATCTATTTTTATCTTTTCAAATATGGAGTTTTTCATCCCAAATCTTCACAAATCATTTCTTATGATTTTACACAAATTATTACTATTTTTAATAATTTTATCAAGGCTCGTACAGTCGATTTCCATCAATGGCCATCGAACTGCACTTACAGCGACCTTTTTCGAATTTGATTTGGACATAATTCCAAATCCAACCGTTAGATTTCAAATTTCTAATATTCGTTAGAAAGCTCTTTTCGATACGAACCCAACGGTTCCGGTTTTAGGAGAATCCGACGGTCGGATCTCCCGTAATGTCCGTTTGAAACAAATGGTCGAAATTCACGAACTGCCGCGGCGCGGCGCGTTCTATTCAGGCCATTATATTATATATATAATATATATAATATATATTTCGTCGATTTCTATTTAAAACGAATTATATGAATAGTTTTAAATTCGTTTCAAAATCAATCTCAACTCCCATTTCAATTCTAATCAAAATTGAATTCTTCTTCATAAATTCGTTTCAAAATTCATTTCTATTCAATTCAAATTTCAATTCACTTTCAATTCAATTTGAATTCGTTTTCAATTCATTTCATTTCGGAATCGTTTTCAATTCAATTTATTTCGAAATCGTTTTCAATTCAATTCATTTCGAAATCGTTTTCAATTCAATTCATTTCGGAATCGTTTTCAATTCATTTCCTTTCGAAATCGTTTTCAATTCAATTCATTTCGAAATCGTTTTCAATTCAATTCATTTCGAAATCGTTTTCAATTCAATTCATTTCGAAATCGTTTTCAATTCAATTCATTTTGAAATCGTTTTCAATTCAATTTATTTCGAAATCGTTTTCAATTCAATTTATTTCGAAATCGTTTAAAATCGATATAAATATCGTTCACGTCAAAATGGCGTCAATCTGATCATCACGGCTTCACATATTTCTATTTCCAAATATTCTATTTCAAATATTTCCTATTATCAAAATATTTGTTATTATCAAAATATTCTTTATTTTCACGATTGGAATGAGGCCCAATCAATTACCATATAAAGTTAATTATATGGATTTTCATACAACACATGTATATAATAGCAACGATAAATAATCAACCATCAACCAAAGTGCACTACACCGTATAAGCATCAAATATAGATATCTAATGCTTATAACAGCCTGTCAATCAATCGATTGACATATTTAATCAATCAGGATGAGTGAACTTCAAATTTCATCCCAACACCCGTGTGGGGTTTCAAACAATCAAACAAATATTTTATTTGTGCAGTTGGGCGATGTGTAAAATTTATCGTCCCAATCCATATCAGTCAAATGGGTGTACATCAACAAATCGTTTTGATTTGTAAATGAATATGTTATTTTATTCATTTCCAATAAAAATGATATTTTTATTTTTCTAACATATTTTAGAAAATTTCGGCGGCATAACGGCGCTATGCTAGAAACGGGATAAGGCCTAGCCTTGTCCCCGGTCTAATAATGGCCACCGCCATACCCATATCAATCAAATCACTTTCGTTATGCAAACCACAAAATTTGGAGTAAGAGTCTAACCTAGCCTTACTCCTTCGCCTTATAACGGCGCACGTCTAATCCTAACCAATTTATCGATTCGATTTTTCACACCACAAACCACATTCAAACCAATATCGCAATCAATAACCAAACAGCCAAACAAACAAGTCCATGGTCTGTGGACGATTGTGTCGGGTGCTACTAAACACCGTCTGCATCCTAGTATATATATATAACTAGAAAAGAAATTGAAAGGTGAGAAATTCTCACCGATAGCTATCCAAACATCTTGACTCTTCTTTGATATAAATCTTCTTCGTTCTCGCCTTTTTGTTACCTTCGTTGTCCGCTTTCACTACCTATGTAAAAATCGAATTTTTACTTCGCTATTCCATATATAAAAATCATATTTTTATTTCGAAGTTCAATATATAAAAATCATATTTTTATTTCGAAGTTCAATATATAAAAATCATATTTTTATTTCGAAGTTCAATATATAAAAATCACATTTTTAATTCGAAGTTCAATATATAAAAATCACATTTTTAATTCGATGTTCAATATATAAAAATCACAATTTTAATTCGAAGTTCAATATATAAAAATCACAATTTTAATTCGAAGTTCAATATATAAAAATCACATTTTTAATTCGAAGTTCAATATATAAAAATCACATTTTTAATTCGAAGTTCAATTTATAAAAATCACATTTTTAATTCGAAGTTCAATATATAAAAATCACATTTTTAATTCGAAGTTCAATATATAAAAATCACATTTTTAATTCGAAGTTCAATATATAAAAATCACATTTTTAATTCGAAGTTCAATATATAAAAATCACATTTTTAATTCGAAGTTCAATATATAAAAATCACATTTTTAATTCGAAGTTCAATATATAAAAATCACATTTTTAATTCGAAGTTCAATATATAAAAATCACATTTTTACTATGCTATTCCATATAGAAAAATCGAATTTCTACTCTTCCTCACATATAAAATTATATTTTTATTCTTTCTATTAATTAAAAGAAATCTCGTCTTTTCACATTATAAAAATTCAATCTTTTATCTATTAAAAATCTAAACTTTTATCATTTCTAAAATCTAAACTTTTATCATTTCTAAAAATCAAAACGTTTATCATTTCTAAAAATCAAAACTTTTATCATTTCTAAAAATCCCGTTTTTAAATCAAATCTATTTATTTTAAAACTAAAAAAACGGAATAACGTTAAAAATAAATAGAAACTCACTGTTATCGGTCATTGGAGTTGGAGGAGAGGCAGTAGGTGGTCACAGACGTCGAGGCGACAGCTGCGGTGGTTGGTTGCATCGACTGGAGAGGAGCTGTGGGGTCGGTTCGCTGGTCCATCGCAAGTGGAGGGTTTGCTGGAGGTCGCGCCTGAGCCTCGATGCGTCGAAGGTGGCGCCCTGGGTTCTCTGGCGTGGGAGGCGCTGCTCGTTCTTGGGCGAGGAGGGAGAAGTCGAAGGAGGAGCGGAGGATAGGGGCGGTGGGTACAAGAAGGTGGCGGCGAGATAAGGCGGTGGTCAGGGCAGGGTCGGCGAGCGCGATGTCCTAGGGTTTTTTTTTTCTTTTCTGTATCGATTTAAAATTGAGAAAGGGGGGGGGCCAGAGCGATTTTAAGGAGGAGGGGGGGTTTTATTTTTTTATTTTATATATTATTTAATTTCTAAAAGTTGACTTTTACATACGACCTCTAAACGAGTCCCACCGCCTGTCGTCCATAGCGTTTCACCCCCATTCCGAACACAATGGGATATGTATCGTAA
The DNA here is from genome assembly GCA_030737875.1 of Allium sativum. Classification (NCBI taxonomy): domain Eukaryota; kingdom Viridiplantae; phylum Streptophyta; class Magnoliopsida; order Asparagales; family Amaryllidaceae; genus Allium; species Allium sativum. The sequence continues at coordinate 298,095,020 of CM060926.1, forward strand.
GCTAATTCGATCGTCTCGAACAGTTTCCGTTGAATTTACATTTAAATCACTATATTGAAATTTTGAAACGTACATTTCAAATTACTGGGGTCACATACTAACTCTAAAAATTCTCGAAAAATATTCTCTAGCTTCGTATTGACGATACGGTCCTAACAAAACTAGTTTCGTCAAATTCTGAGACCGTTTGAGAAATGGCCAATTTCCAGTCGATTAAAATCCACTGAAAATGGTCAAACGCATTTTCCTTTGCCACGCTCACATATTGATTCGAAAAATTATGAAATTTGAAACCTAGCAATAATTTGACATCACGGACCCAACAAAACTGGTTTCGTCGAAATCCGAGGTCATTTGCAAAATGTCCATTTTTAAGGGCCTGAATTCCATAGCGACTATTCAGAAATGTCAACTGGACATATCTTTTGATTCCCGCTACGGAATTTCGATTATTCGGATCCGTTGGAAAGATATTCACGAATAGATCCTAATGTTTTTGGTTTCACTAAAATCCGGATTGTTTTGCACCCAGTACATTCAATTGAAGTTTGAAATCGAATTATCGAACTACCGCGCCATTTTCAATTCTATTTATAATTATATATAAATATTTATATTCTAACGACGATGCGTATAATATATACGTTCTAATTATATTCAAAATAAATTTCTTGTCGATATTATTTAAAATAATTCGTTTTAAATAATCAAAACTCACTAAAATTGCCAAAATAAAAATTTCAAACTGGCTCGCATTTTCCGGGTTATTACAGCATAAGTGACGTTTTCATTTCAAAAATGTAATTTCTATTTTAATGGAACATTTCATTCACAAAGGTGATTTCTATTTTAATGTATGTTTTCTGTTCAAATATGATATGTTAAAACGGAAATGATAATTTATTCTAATCTTTCTATTTAAATCAAACATGAAAAATAAAAATATTGTTTTTATTTTATACTTCAAATTTTGACACACATGAATAATTTACATTCTATATATACAACAAAAGTATAGTTTTTATTATATATACTAAATCCTATCAAACACGAATACACAATCCAATTCGATGGTTCATCGCAATCACACAACAAATCAACACTGCGCCAATTATACACACAACATCAACATGAAATAAGTAAACAGTTCACATAGAAATAAATAATTAATTTTAAATTTTAAAATAGAAATCTCACCGGGCTTTTAATTCAGAATAATTCAGATCTGAAATTTGGTCGAAATTTGATCTGCTCTGTTACGGACCTAGTCAGCTTCATAGTGTAGATCTTTGTCGTATGAACACAACGCTTCTGAAATCGCGTTATTCTGAGTTAATATGATCGAGCTATGGCTTAAACAAGATTGGTATTAATTTAAATAAAATTAAATTAATAAATTACTTAAGAATTAAGCTCTTCTGCTACAACAGATAAATCGGCCGTGCTTTTCACCTAAGCTTCAATTCTAGGCTTTGAATTTTCTGTTGGTACGTTGCTCGAGGCAAGGATCGGATGGCACCACGGTGCTGGGCTATAGGCGGCGCACCCACGCGGGTGAAGGGGGCACACTCGCACGCCTGTAGGGGACGGGCGGCAGTGCAAACCTTCGGGTTTTGGAGCGCTGTAACTCGATCTGTGGTGGACTCGGTGGGATCCAACCGTATGAGATTGTAGAGGAGAAGAATCTCTACAAATAACGCCAAAGGAGGAGGGAGATTCGGTGAAGGGATTGAGAGAATTAAGTGGAAGAATGGAGGAAGATTTCGGCCATGGATTTCAGGGGGTGGCGGCTGAGAACGATTGTGAATAGTGTTTTTAAGGTTTAGTGAAAAATCTTGTGAATATTTATAATATTTAAATGTTATTTTTACAATTAAATCCAAAAGTTCTAAACCAAACCAATTTCAGTCCAATAGAAGTTGACCCCAACCAATAGCCCTCATTCCGGATCCAATGGACTAGGTCCCGTCAGCCCGTTTGATCATCTTGACCCGCTACTATTCTAAATTTTAAACTGGACATAACTTTTGATTCCCGCTATGAAATTTCAATTTTTCAGATTCGTTGGAAAGATATTATTAAATAGATTCTAATATTTTTGGTTTCACTAAAATCCGTTAAATATTGAATCCGGTACATTCAATCAAAGTTCAAGTTTGACTTTTCAAACTACCGTGCTATTTCTAACTCCTTTTATAATTAGAATAAAATTTCTCGTCCTAACTTCGATTTAAATAAATTTTCTCATTATTATTATTTAAAATAAATTATTTTAACTATTAAAATTTCTAAAATAATTTTTTTAAATTGGTTCAGAATTTGCGGATTGTTACAATCTCCCCCACTTAAAATCTTTTCGTCATCGAAAAGGAACGAAGCTTAATGTTGTTAAATTAACCAATTCAACTTTTAATTTTAATCAATTTTCAGTTTAGTTCAATATTAAATTTGATTTAGTTAAATTTATCATTCTTTTATGTATTGGTTGAATTAATTATCATTCCAATATTTTAATTAGTTAAACTAATTATCAAACATCACAACCAGAAATCAATTAGGTGATTACTTTTCAAATATATATAACTTTTATATATAGTCAAAAATCATATTTTTAGTGCAAATCACAGCAATATACCCTATCTAGTTTTGGTTCTCACACCAGTCAATGGAAATATATAGATATACCACTTTCGAAACTCGAACATAAATTCTGATGATGTTTCGAACCACCATCAGAACATCTCCGGGTGACTAAAATGTGATTCTATATCTATCTAGTATATTTGAGGCTTCGAATACACGCTAGCTAGGCGTATATGCAAAATCTTTATATACTCGATTGTCCAAAATAAAATAAAATAATATATTCAAATACGTATAATAAGATTTTAAACTTTCAAAACTAAATTTGTTTTCATTTTTAATTTAAAAATTAATACTCTTCACACTCGTTCTAAGATACTACTGATCCCGTCTCTAACGAGTTATTCTTATTGGATATTACTAATCCAATCTCTGATGAGTCTTCTGTTCAGTTCTAACGAGTTGTACCCCAAAGATTTGAGCTAACCTGAGCTCTGATACCAAATGTAACGACCCAGATGGAGACGGCTACCTGCCGCCGTGGCTTACAGAGGTACCCCAACACACCTTGTTTTACGGCGACCCTTTCGAGTCTCCAGGCTAATGACTAACCAACCCTAATCAATAAGGGACATGTAGGGGTAAGAGTTTCCCGTTCGCCACCAAACCGCGAAGCGAGAACCCCCTATCATGCGTAACCAGCTCCATAGCCAGCAACAAGGACTGGTGTGAGAAATCTTTACTTAACTTATCTAATAAGAAGGCTAATCATAGGACCACGCCGCTAACGCGGAACGATTTTACTCCATTGGATTGCCAGTGCATAAATAAAGTAAATCGTTAAAACAACGCAATGCTTTTTAGAAAAATGAAACCATTATAAGACTCAGGTCCCATCACACAATGCAACGCAAGCCGGAGGATAGAGTTTTACCTTTTAATGGTCAAAAATGCTTGATACGATAAAAACGGATTTGATATTATTATAAGTGTATATATGTTTTAAAAACCTTTCAATCAAAATGTATTAATCATAGACGGCATAGTACACCATCCTACTATGTCGCCATATATAGGTATACAATCAAAACCGCAGGATGTCGTATTGGAAATCGGGTTTCGATAATGAGTCAAGGCTAGGAACGATCTCCTAACTGATTCGAGACACTCTAGCAATGTCCCAGGATTCGGATGCTGGCGAACCCTTGGATACAACAGGGTCGGTCCCCCAATAGTGCAATGGGTTGGATTAGTTATGCCTGAACTCACGCTCTGATCCTATTGGACCTATAAATTGGCAATTACGGCCAATAAAAATCCGAGGCGCCTCAAAATCCATCAACCACATAAGTAAAATGTCGGGCCGTGTTAAACCCAAACACCACTTCTAGCTTGAAAGAAATGTGTGCACTCCCTGCGTTCCCTTGCTCCGTTTTTGAATCATACCGGGGTGTGAGGCTCGCGAGGCAACGAAATACACAAAGCTATGCCTAAATAGGCTATGCTTTGATCATCATCCACAAGGCTTTGCTTTTCAACAAAAGCCTTGATCAATTGCATCTTGGCATGCCACATTGACAGTCCATACCATGCGATTGATAACTATCAAAACACAACTTCTAAGGGTGTTAAGCAAGAGAATAAATTATCAGCCACCAACTGTTGTATATTAATAGAAATCAATTTACATAGAACGAAATTCAACGTCAGACACACACCATTTACAAGCCCATTTTGAGTCTGAACGGAACCGGAGACACCCTATACCTCGCATATCCGAACGATCAACAATACGTCTGGACAACTAGCACTCGAACCTTTTCAAGGCAGCAACTCCAATCAAAGGCATCAGTAGTCCTCATCCATTCGATGTGAGGATCGCCGGTCTTCAACCACCATCTTCATCTTCGACTTTTAATCGTCGTAGTAATTATTCAGAATGGGTTAAACCCGGTCATTCCGAATAACTCGCGTATTCTTATAATTAAAAATCAAGTGTTCTAAGGATACATCCAACGCCTCTTTCCAATTCAGAATATTCTTTAAATAAAATATTCATATTATTAGGGAAAGGTTCCCATTAATTTTATCAAAGATGAAATCTTTTAGATTTATTCTTAAATCTTATTTTCAAAGATTTATTAAAATTCCAATTCAGTTTTAATATCAAAAATCACTACTTTATAATTATTCCAATTTAAGAGCTAAATCTTATATTTAACTGGGTTAAAGAATCAATGTCATTTAAAAACATTGTTCACGATAAACCCAAAATCATTTTCCAATAAATAATTATAAATTGAAATACAAATAATCTGTGAAAACCCGTAACTTCCCCGGTGAGGAAAGCGCGGATAGTTCGAGAACAAGCGACAGAATAACGCAGACGGAAGAACATTTCATTGTTAATTACAACAATTCCATCAGAATACAAGAATATACAGAGTATGAATAAATAATATACATCACAAATTATCAGAGATTACAATAAATTACATAGCAGCGGAAAATAATACAATACACAACTAGAAGAGATATACGGATACAAAGCTTTCTGGATATCATTCCAGTTGTAAACCAGGATCCTGTGAATATAAATCTACAAAACCAAAACTACTAGCTGCCCGTGTCGAAAATAAGGGCACCCAGAGTTTAGGTTAGAACAATAAACTCCAGGTCTGTCATGGGACTGGTGTGAGAACTAAAACAGTTATTTATCTTTATTTTCAAAGTTAGGTAAATCAAGGGACCACGCCGTATAACACGGAACGGGTTTCCTCCCAAGAATACCAGTGCATAAAACTAAATAGCGCAATGCTTTTTGGAAAAAATTAAGCTACTATAAGACCCAGGTCCTATCACACAATGCAACGCAAGCCGGGGGATAGGGTTTTCCCTTATAATAGCCAAACATGCTTAGTACGTTTAAAACAAATCATTTGATACTACTATAAGTGCATAGCGTGTAAAACAACTTCAAATCATAAGTATCAATCATAGACGGCATGGGTACCATATATCATGTCGCCATACTAGTTCTACAATTAAAACCGCAATATTGCGTATTGGAAATTGGATTTCCGTCATGGTGGCTCCTGATTCGAAAGATCGATCGCGTAATGCAATTCCCCACGGCTTACGTCCCAACAAGAGAAAACACCGTCTGCACATCCGCACTTTTAGGACCAGAGTATGACCGCGGCTTACGTCCCAGCGAGAGAAAACACCGCTTACTCTATATATCCCAGAGCACTAAGCTCATCTCGGTCGACCGAATCCACGACACCACTAAGGTGCCCATCCACTAAAAAGCATACTGATCAAACCATCAGTTTACCACCATACCGAGGTGTGAGGCTCGCGAATCAACGCTATACACAAAGCCATGCTATATCAAAGCTGCGCTTTGATCATCATCCACCAAACTTTTCTTTTCAACAAAAGTCTGGATCACTGCATCTCAGCATGCCACACTATCAATCCATATCGTACCACTGATTTCTGCCAATATATAAACTCTAGCTCGTATGTCTCAGATAAGGGCGTTAAGCAAGAGAATAAATTCCCCGCCGCCAAACAGATATATATTTAGCAGAGATCCACGAATACAATATAAAGGAATACAATGTCAGACACACCATCCATTTACAAGTCCGTTCTAGGTCTGAACGAAACCGAAGGCACTTTCCTTGCATATCCGTCGATCTCCACGTACGTCTGGACGACCACCAACTGATTCCCTCATCTTGGGTGTACAGCCTAATCAAGATCATCAGTAATCACCCAAACGATGTGAAGACTTTCGGTCTTCGACCACCGTCATCATCTTCGACTTATCGTCGAATCGGTTATTCAGAATGGGTATAAACCCGGCCTTTCCGAACAACTCGCGTATATAGTAAACAAATGTTACACAATCACAACATACGCCTCATTCCAATTCATCAGTCACTAACCGTAAATTAGCAAGAGAACAATTCCCCAAATATTAACCACGAAGGCCGTAACCAACATCAGATCAGTACCTAGGAAACCATCCTTCTTAGCTAACCTTGTAACAACCCGAAAATCTGGGCTAGTTTAAAATTTTTATTTTCGCAATTTTAACGAATTTTGATTATTTAAAATGAATTATTTTAAATAATATCGACGAAAAATTATTTTGAATATAATTCGAATGTATATATTATATACGCCGTCGTTAGAATATAAATAATTATATATAATTATAAAAGGAATTGAAAATGGCGCGGTAGTTCGATAATTCGATTTCAAACTTCATTTGAATGTACCGGGTGCAAAACAATCCGGATTTTAGTGAAACCAAAAATATTAGGATCTATTTGTGAATATCTTTCCAACGAATCTGAAAGATCGAAATTTCATAGCGGGAATCAAAAGATATGTCCAGTTGAAAATTCTGAATAGTCGCTATGGAATTCAGGCCCTTAAAAATGGAGATTTTGCAAACGACCTCGGATTTCGACGAAACAACTTTTGTTGGATCCGTGATGTCAAATTATTGCTAGGTTTCTGTAACAACCAGAAAATCTGGGCCAGTTTAAAATTTTTATTTTGGCAATTTTGGCGAATTTTGATTATTTAAAATGAATTATTTTAAATAATATCGACGAGAAATTTATTTTGAATATAATTTGAACGTATATATTATGCGTGTCGTCGTTAGAATATAAATATTTATATATAATTATAAATAGAATTGAAATGGCGCGGTAGTTCGATAATTCGATTTCAAACTTCAATTGAATGTACCGGGTGCAAAACAATCCGGATTTTAGTGAAACCAAAAATGATAGGATCTAATTGATAATATCTTTCCAACGAATCCGAAAAATCAAAATTTTATAGCAGGAATCAAAGGATATGTCCAGCTGAAAATTCTGAATAGTCGCTATGGAATTCAGGCCCTTAAAAATGGACATTTTGCAAACGACCTCGGATTTCGACGAAACCACTTTTGTTGGGTCCGTGATGTTAAATTATCGCTAGATTCCAAATTTCATAATTTTTCGAATCAATGTGTGAGCGTGGCAAAGGAAAACGCGTTTGACCAGTTTTAGTTGATTTTAATCGACTGGAAAATGGCCATTTTTCAAACGGTCTCAGAATTCGACGAAATTAGTTTTGTTAGGACCGTATCGACAATACGAAGCTAGAAAATATTTTTCTGGAATTTTTAGAGACTGTATGTGGCCCCTGTAATTTAAAATGTGCGTTCGAATTGAATATATAAAGATTTATATTTTAAATTCAATGGAAACTGATCGTAACGGTCGAATTGGCCTACGATACATATCCCATCGTGTTCGGAATAGGCGTAAATAGCTAGGGACGACGGTCAGTGGGTTTGGTTTTGAGTTCAAATTTTAAACTAACTTTTTGAAAATAAAAAAATAGAATTAAATATATAAATATATTTTGGGGTCAACCCCCCCTTTTCTTCCTTCCTCAGTCAAACCCGATTTGGGTAAATAAAAAAATAAATAAATAAAAACTGCTCTCGTCGACGATCGATCTCGCCTCCATCGGCGCCGTTCGCCGCCCACCTCCGTTCACCGCCCCTTCCCACAGCCTCTCTCCTCCTTCCCCTAGCCCTGCGATCGAACCCGCGCCCAAAACCCGATCCCCTAGCCTCCTCCACCCAAAGCTTCACCGAGCCGGCCACCCCACCACCTGCGACGACGCGCACCCCCCCTGATGACCTCCGATCTCCCCAGCCGGCCTAACCCCCTCTGATTGTAAGTTCTTATTTATTTAATTATTTATGTAGGTAAAAGGGCTGATTTCTTTTATGTATATTTTATAAAAAAAATCTGATTTTCTAATGTATATAACATCGTGTAAAGAAAAGATTTTTATATGTTTATGGCGAGAAAGGATAAGATTTTTATGATTTTAAAGCTATAATTTTTATAGAAAGATAAGGTTTTGAAAAATAAAAAGACTTGATTTTTAATTTGTAAAGGATAGGATTTCTAAGCGTATAAAAATATGGTCTCTAAGCGAGGAAAGATTTCATTTTTAATTAGAGAAAGGTGAGATTTTTAGATAAAGATTCGATTTTCATAAGTATGAAGTGAAGATAAAAATATATTTTTTTATATAGCAGAGATTATAAAAATATGATTTTTATATATTGAACTTCGAAATAAAAATATAATTTTTATATATTGAACTTCGAAATAAAAATATGATTTTTATATATTGAACTTCGAAATAAAAATATGATTTTTATATATTGAACCTCGAAATAAAAATATGATTTTTATATATTGAACCTCGAAATAAAAATATGATTTTTATATATTGAACCTCGAAATAAAAATATGATTTTTATATATTGAACTTCGAAATAAAAATATGATTTTTATATATTGAACCTCGAAATAAAAATATGATTTTTATATATTGAACCTCGAAATAAAAATATGATTTTTATATATGGAATAGCGAAGTAAAAATTCGATTTTTACATAGGTAGTGAAAGCGAGCGACGAAGATGACAAAAAGGCGTGAAAGATGAAGATTTCTATAAAGGAAGTGCCGTGAAGTTGGATAGCTAAAAGTGAGAATTCCTCACCTTTCAATTTCTTTTCTAGTTTTATATATATATATACTAGGATGCAGACGGTGTTTAGTAGCACCCGACACCCGTCATCCACAGACCATGGATGGCTTGTTTGTTAAATTGTTTGGTTGTGTAGTTGATTAGATGATTTGATTTGAAATTGAATTGTTTGGTGATTTTGATTGATGTGTGAATGGCGTGGGCCTTCACTAGACCGGGGATAAGGCTAGGCCTCGTCCCGTTTCTAGTATCGTGCCGTTATGCCGCCGAAATTTTCTAAAATATGTTAGAAAAATAAAAATATCATTTTATTGAATAAATGAACGGAATAGAAATTCATATGTTGGAATAAAATGTTTTTACCGTTAAAAATATAATTTTTAACGTGAATGTGAATAAAATAAATATTCATTTACAAACCAGACAGTTTGTTTATGTACACCTATTTGAAGGACATTGATTGGGTCGATAAATTTTACACATCGCCCAACTGCACAAATAAAATCTGTGTTTGATTGTTTGAAACCCCACACGGGTGTTGGGATGAAATTTGAAGTTCACTCATCCTGATTGATTAAATATGTCGATCGATTGATTGACATGCTGTTATAAGCGTTAGATATCTATATTTGATGCTTATACAGTGTAGTGCACTTTGGTTGATGGTTGATTATTTTTCAATGCTACTATATACATGTGTTGTATGAAATCCATATAATTAACCTTATATGGTGATTGATTGGGCCTCATTCCAATTTAGAAAATAAAGAATATTATAAAATAAAGGTTCATGTGTTGACAGTACTCATCCATTGAGATTGGTCATGTGTTGAACGAAATATTTTGATAATAACAACTATTTTGAAAAAGGAAATATTTGAAATAGAATATTTGAAAATAGGAATTTATGAAGCCGTGTTGATTAGATTGACGCCATTTTGACGTGAACGATATTTATATCGATTTTATTCATTTTGAAATGAATTGAATTGAAAACGATTTCGAAATGAATTGAATTGAAAACGATTTCGAAATGAATTGAATTGAAAACGATTTCGAAATGAATTGAATTGAAAACGATTTCGAAATGAATTGAATTGAAAACGATTTCGAAATGAATTGAATTGAAAACGATTTCGAAATGAATTGAATTGAAAACGATTTCGAAATGAATTGAATTGAAAACGATTTCGAAATGAATTGAATTGAAAACGATTTCGAAATGAATTGAATTGAAAACGATTTCGAAATGAATTGAATTGAAAACGATTTCGAAATGAATTGAATTGAAAACGATTTCGAAATGAATTGAATTGAAAACGATTTCGAAATGAATTGAATTGAAAACGATTTCGAAATGAATTGAATTGAAAACGAATTCAAATTGAATTGAAAGCAAATTGAAATGAATTCAAATTGAATTGAAATTTGAATTGAATAGAAATGAATTTTAAAACGAATTTATAAAGAAGAATTCAATTTTGATTTGAATTGAAATGAAAGTTGAAATTGCTTTGGAAACGAATTTTAAAACTATTTATATAATTCGTTTTAAATAGAAATCGACGAAGTATATATTATATATATAATATATATAATATAATGGCCTGAATAGAACGCGCCGCGCCGCGGCAGTTCGTGAATTTCGACCAAATATTTCAAACGGACATTACGGGAGATCCGACCGTCGGATTCTCTAAAACAGGAACCGTTGGGTTCGTATCGAAAAGAGCTTTCTAACGAATATTAGAAATTTGAAATCTAACGGTTGGATTTGGAGATACGTCCAAATTAAATTGGAAAAAGGTCGCTATAAGTGCAGTTCGATGACCATTGTTGGAAATCGACTGTACGGGCCTTGATAAAATTATTAAAAATAGTAATAATTTGTGTAAAATCATAAGAAATGATTTGGGAAAAATTGGGATGAAAAACACCCTATTTGAAAAGATAAAAATAGATTTTTATCGAAATGAACTGGTTTTGAACTAGAATTATAATTCTATTTATTTTTAAATAAATAAATTGAATTTAAAAAGGGTTTTGAAAATAACCAGAATATCCAATGATTGCATTGGAGTGGATTTGAATCGAAATTGTCTTCGGAATATTTCGATGTTGGAATTCGTGATTATACAGGGTTTGTTATGGAAATTTGAAAGATATATATTTATATCGTTATTTCCGACACGACATTTGTTAATCGTAGAATTTGATATTGAATATAAGCCGATATATTTTCTATTCAGAGCCTTATATTGAATATCAAATGTGATTTGGGTTTGTCGTGAATGGTGTCTTCACTAACACTGTTCTTGAACCCAGTTGAGAAAAGATTAAATCTTTTTATCTAGATTTAATGAAGTGCACCAATTAAACGATATTTAATTGGAATTGAATTGGTATTGATTTTTGGGTTTATCGTGAACAGTGTTTTAAATAACACTTGTTCTTTAACCCGATAATTAATGGAATGTGATTTTGGGTTTATCGTGAACCGTGTTTTAAATGACACTGATTCTTTAACCCAGTTAAAGATTAAAACTAAGTGGAGTTTTAATGAATCTTTAATTAGATTGAAAAGATCGAGAATGGAGTATCACCAGTTTTACTCCAGGCGATAGTTAAATCTTTAATTAGATTTGAACGTGAAATGGTAATTGAATTTACCGATAACACCGTGGTGTTAGATATGAAGTATAACCAGTTTTACTTCATGGGATGAATAGGTTGGGATTGGGAAATAAAATAAATGATTACTTCGGTGTGGTTCGCTAATCCCGACTAGTTTGAATTGATATTCAAAGGAGATTAAAGAATAAATTTAAAGAATTTATCTTGGATAAAATAATGGGAACTTTTCCCAAAGTATAGGAATATTTGAATAAAAGAATATTCTGAATTGGAATGAGGCGTATGTTGTGTTTGTGTAACACTTTTATAATATATACGCGAGTTATTCAGAAAGACCGGGTTTATCCCATTCTGAATAACTGATTCGACGTGGTGTCGAAGATGAAGACGGTGGTCGAAGACCAGAAGTCTTCACGTCGTTTGGGTGATTACTGATGATCTTGATTGGGCTGTACACCCAAGAAGATGGAAACAGTTAGTGATCGTCCAGACGTGCTTGGAGATCGATGGATATGCGGGGTACTAGGTGCCTTCGGTTTCGTTCAGACCCAGAACGGACTTGTAAATGGACTGTGTGTCTGACATTGGATTTTAGTCTGTGTGATTGATTTCTATTAAATATATATCTGTTTGGCGGCGGAGAATTTATTCTCTTGCTTAACGCCCTTCTCTGAGACGTACGAGCTCAGGGGTTATATATTGATGGATATCAAACACATAGAGTGAATTGCCTGTGTGGCATGCCTAAGTGGCAATAGATCGAGGCTTCTGTTGAAAAGCAAAGTCTTGTGGTGATGATCAAAGCACAGCCTGTATGGCACAGCTTTGTGTAACGTGAATTCGCGAGTTTCACACCCGGTATGAACCAAAAACGGGAGAGGACCTCAGGGAGGGCATGCGTTTCTTTCTAGTTAGAAGTGGCGTCAGTGGTTTTACACGCCCTGACGAGTTTGACTTATGTGGTTGTTGCTGTTGCGAGGCGCCTCGGATTGATCGGTCGTTCTCGAACCGATGGAGTCATTTAGTTGGCTCGTTTACGCCCCATAGGGCGGGGAAACGCATGTTCAGGGTTTAAGTTTAATCCACATCGGTGGACCGGCCCTGACGATCCAAGGGTCACTCGAGCTCTGATCCTGAGGGGCGGGCTAGAGCGTCTCGAATCGGTTGAGGACTATCTTTTGCCTCGGTTCATAGATGGAAACCCAATTTCCAAATACGTGACTTTGCGATTTTGATTGTATAACCTATATATGGCGACATAGTGGTATGGGGCATTCATGCCGCCTATGATTGATACTTATGATTTGAAGTTGTTTTATACACTATGCACTTATAATAGTATCAAACGATTTGTTTTAACCGTATCATGCATTCTTTGGCTGTTATAAGTAAAAACCCTATCCCCCGGCTTGCGTTGCATTGTGTGATAGGACCTGGGTCTTATAACAGCTTCATTTTTCTTTATTTAGCATTGCGCTGTTTGTTTTATGCACTGGTATTCTTGGGAGGAAACCCGTTCCGTGTTATACGGCGTGGTCCCTTGATTTACCTAACTTTAAAAATAAAGATTAACTGTTTTAGTTCTCACACCAGTCACATGACTGACCTGGAGTTTATTGTTTTAACCTAAACTCTGGGTGCCCTTATTTCGACACGGGCAGCTAGTAGTTTTGGTTTTGCAGATTTATATTCACAGGATCCTGGTTTACAGCTGGAACGATATCCGGAAAGCTTTGTATCCGTATATCTACTTCTAGTTGTGTATTGTATTATTTTCCGCTGCTATGTATTTAAATGTAATTTAAATCTCTGATATTTCTGTGTAATATTCATTTATACTCTGTATACTCTTGTAATCTGGTGCATTGTTGTAATAACAATGAAATGTTCTTCTATATGCATTCTGATTTTCGTGTTCTCAAACGATAGGGCGTTTCGAACGGTTTGGGTCGGTTTAGCGACTGGTTCGGACCGAGCGAAATTCCTTGTTCGTCACACGTGTTATCAGAGCTTTGGTTTACAAAGCTCAGAGAACAAGGCACATTAGAACCATACGAGAGAATTCATCAGATATTGGATTAGTAATATCCAATTGGAATGACTCGTTAGAGATGGGATCAGTAGTATCCTAGAACGAGTGTGAAGAGTAATTTTATTTTTTTAAAGTGAAAACAAATTTTTGTTTTGAAAATCTAAATCAACCATTCGTATTTGGTTATTTATTTATATTGATGTGGACAATCCAGTATATATAGATTTTGCGTATACGTCTGATCCGCGTGTATTCGAAATTTTAATATACTGGATAGATATAGAATCACACTCTAGTCGCCCGGAGATGAGTCAGATGATGAGGCCTCATCATCAGTGTTTATATTCGAGTGACGAAAGTGAGATTTCTATATATTTCCTATTGACTGGTGTGAGAACCAAAAATTAGATAGGGCCTATTGTTGTGATTTGGCATCAAAAATCTGATTTTTAGAATATGTATCAAAATTATGAATTTGAAACTCTAATTCACAAATTGATTGATGTTTGTGTTGTTTGTTTATTTGTTTGCTAATTTTGGACTATTATGCCTAATTGAATCAAATATTAAATTGTATTGAAAATTGGTCGCATTTGCTTGCATATACATATACTTACATTGAACAGGTCATAGCAAGGAGGCTAGAGCAGAGAATAAAATTTGTTTGCCCGACAAATAGGTACATGTTTACTACATAATTTACCGTTTTGTTTGGGTGATGATGATTTTATGAGCCTATTGGCTAGCCGCTTGGCTTTTTATTTTTCTTTTTGAGATCTGAAGGACCGGGGAAGCTATTTGAAATTCCCCGATGCTCCCATTGCAGGGGAGGTTATGGCGAAATATTTCGAAAATTTAGGGTGTTAGCCAAATTTTTGAAAATTCTCAGAAACTGAAAAGTTGGAGAATGGAAGCCAGATCGAATGTAGAGCAGAATAATCAAACCACTTTCGACTTTGTTCCTTTTCGGGGACGAAAAGTTTTAAGTGGGGGAGATTGTAACAACCTGAAAATCTGGGCCAGTTTAAAATTGTTATTTTGGCAATTTTGGCGAATTTTGATTATTTAAAATGAATTATTTTAAATAATATCGACGAGAAATTTATTTTGAATATAATTCGAACGTATATATTATGCGCGTCGTCGTTAGAATATAAATATTTATATATAATTATAAATAGAATTGAAATGGCGCGGTAGTTCGATAATTCGATTTCAAACTTCAATTGAATGTACCGGGTGCAAAACAATCCGGATTTTAGTGAAACCAAAAATGATAGGATCTAATTGATAATATCTTTCCAACGAATCCGAAAAATCAAAATTGTATAGCAGGAATCAAAGGATATGTCCAGCTGAAAATTCTGAATAGTCGCTATGGAATTCAGGCCCTTAAAAATGGACATTTTGCAAACGACCTCGGATTTCGACGAAACCACTTTTGTTGGGTCCGTGATGTTAAATTATTGCTAGATTCCAAATTTCATAATTTTTCGAATCAATGTGTGAGCGTGGCAAAGGAAAACGCGTTTGACCAGTTTTAGTTGATTTTAATCGACTGGAAAATGGCCATTTTTCAAACGGTCTCAGAATTCGACGAAATTAGTTTTGTTAGGACCGTATCGACAATACGAAGCTAGAAAATATTTTTCTGGAATTTTTAGAGACTGTATGTGGCCCCTGTAATTTAAAATGTGCGTTCAAATTGAATATATAAAGATTTATATTTTAAATTCAATGGAAACTGATCGTAACGGTCGAATTGGCCTACGATACATATCCCATCGTGTTCGGAATAGGCGTAAATAGCTAGGGACGACAGTCAGTGGGTTTGGTTTTGAGTTCAAATTTTAAACTAACTTTTTGAAAATAAAAAATAGAATTAAATATATAAATATATATTGGGGTCAACCCCCCTTTTCTTCCTTCCTCAGTCAAACCCGATTAGGGTAAAAAAAAAAAAAAACTGCTCTCGTCGACGATCGATCTCGCCTCCATCGGCGCCGTTCGCCGCCCACCTCCGTTCACCGCCCCTTCCCACAGCCTCTCTCCTCCTTCCCCAAGCCCTGCGATCGAACCCGCGCCCAAAACCCGATCCCCTAGCCTCCTCCACCCAAAGCTTCACCGAGCCGGCCACCCCACCACCTGCGACGACGCGCACCCCCCCTGATGACCTCCGATCTCCTCAGCAGGCCTAACCCCTCCGATTGTAAGTTCTTATTTATTTAATTATATATGTAGGTAAAAGGGCTAATTTCTTTTATGTATATTTTATAAAAAAAATCTGATTTTCTAATGTATATAACATCGTGTAAAGAAAAGATTTTTATATGTTTATGGCGAGAAAGGATAAGATTTTTATGATTTTAAAGCTATAATTTTTATAGAAAGATAAGGTTTTGAAAAATAAAAAGACTTGATTTTTAATTTGTAAAGGATAGGATTTCTAAGCGTATAAAAATATGGTCTCTAAGCGAGGAAAGATTTCATTTTTAATTAGAGAAAGGTGAGATTTTTAGATAAAGATTCGATTTTCATAAGTATGAAGTGAAGATAAAAATATATATATATATTTTTATATAGCAGAGATTATAAAAATATGATTTTTATATATTGAACTTCGAAATAAAAATATGATTTTTATATATTGAACTTCGAAATAAAAATATGATTTTTATATATTGAACTTCGAATTAAAAATATGATTTTTATATATTGAACCTCGAAATAAAAATATGATTTTTATATATTGAACCTCGAAATAAAAATATGATTTTTATATATTGAACCTCGAAATAAAAATATGATTTTTATACATTGAATTTCGAAATAAAAATATGATTTTTATATATTGAACTTCGAAATAAAAATATGATTTTTATATATTGAACCTCGAAATAAAAATATGATTTTTATATATTGAACCTCGAAATAAAAATATGATTTTTATATATGGAATAGCGAAGTAAAAATTCGATTTTTACATAGGTAGTGAAAGCGGGCGACGAAGATGACAAAAAGGCGTGAAAGATGAAGATTTCTATAAAGGAAGTGCCGTGAAGTTGGATAGCTAAAAGTGAGAATTCCTCACCTTTCAATTTCTTTTCTAGTTTTATATATATATATATACTAGGATGCAGACGGTGTTTAGTAGCACCCGACACCCGTCATCCACAGACCATGGATGGCTTGTTTGTTAAATTGTTTGGTTGTGTAGTTGATTAGATGATTTGATTTGAAATTGAATTGTTTGGTGATTTTGATTGATGTGTGAATGGCGTGGGCCTTCACTAGACCGCGGATAAGGCTAGGCCTCGTCCCGTTTCTAGTATCGTGCCGTTATGCCGCCGAAATTTTCTAAAATATGTTAGAAAAATAAAAATATCATTTTATTGAATAAATGAACGGAATAGAAATTCATATGTTGGAATAAAATGTTTTTACCGTTAAAAATATAATTTTTAACGTGAATGTGAATAAAATAAATATTCATTTACAAACCAGACGGTTTGTTTATGTACACCTATTTGAAGGACATTGATTGGGTCGATAAATTTTACACATCGCCCAACTGCACAAATAAAATCTGTGTTTGATTGTTTGAAACCCCACACGGGTGTTGGGATGAAATTTGAAGTTCACTCATCCTGATTGATTAAATATGTCGATCGATTGATTGACATGCTGTTATAAGCGTTAGATATCTATATTTGATGCTTATACAGTGTAGTGCACTTTGGTTGATGGTTGATTATTTTTCAATGCTACTATATACATGTGTTGTATGAAATCCATATAATTAACCTTATATGGTGATTGATTGGGCCTCATTCCAATTTAGAAAATAAAGAATATTATAAAATAAAGGTTCATGTGTTGACAGTACTCATCCATTGAGATTGGTCATGTGTTGAACGAAATATTTTGATAATAACAACTATTTTGAAAAAGGAAATATTTGAAATAGAATATTTGAAAATAGAAATTTATGAAGCCGTGTTGATTAGATTGACGCCATTTTGACGTGAACGATATTTATATCGATTTTATTCATTTTGAAATGAATTGAATTGAAAACGATTTCGAAATGAATTGAATTGAAAACGATTTCGAAATGAATTGAATTGAAAACGATTTCGAAATGAATTGAATTGAAAACGATTTCGAAATGAATTGAATTGAAAACGATTTCGAAATGAATTGAATTGAAAACGATTTCGAAATGAATTGAATTGAAAACGATTTCGAAATGAATTGAATTGAAAACGATTTTGAAATGAATTGAATTGAAAACGATTTCGAAATGAATTGAATTGAAAACGATTTTGAAATGAATTGAATTGAAAACGATTTCGAAATGAATTGAATTGAAAACGATTTCGAAATGAATTGAATTGAAAACGAATTCAAATTGAATTAAAAGCAAATTGAAATGAATTCAAATTGAATTGAAATTTGAATTGAATAGAAATGAATTTTAAAACGAATTTATAAAGAAGAATTCAATTTTGATTTGAATTGAAATGAAAGTTGAAATTGCTTTGGAAACGAATTTTAAAACTATTTATATAATTCGTTTTAAATAGAAATCGACGAAGTATATATTATATATATAATATATATAATATAATGGCCTGAATAGAACGCGCCGCGCCGCGGCAGTTCGTGAATTTCGACCAAATATTTCAAACGGACATTACGGGAGATCCGACCGTCGGATTCTCTAAAACAGGAACCGTTGGGTTCGTATCGAAAAGAGCTTTCTAACGAATATTAGAAATTTGAAATCTAACGGTTGGATTTGGAGATACGTCCAAATTAAATTGGAAAAAGGTCGCTATAAGTGCAGTTTGATGACCATTGTTGGAAATCGACTGTACGGGCCTTGATAAAATTATTAAAAATAGTAATAATTTGTGTAAAATCATAAGAAATGATTTGGGAAAAATTGGGATGAAAAACACCCTATTTGAAAAGATAAAAATAGATTTTTATCGAAATGAACTGGTTTTGAACTAGAATTATAATTCTATTTATTTTTAAATAAATAAATTGAATTTAAAAAGGGTTTTGAAAATAACCAGAATATCCAATGATTGCATTGGAGTGGATTTGAATCGAAATTGTCTTCGGAATATTTCGATGTTGGAATTCGTGATTATACAGGGTTTGTTATGGAAATTTGAAAGATATATATTTATATCGTTATTTCCGACACGACATTTGTTAATCGTAGAATTTGATATTGAATATAAGCCGATATATTTTCTATTCAGAGCCTTATATTGAATATCAAATGTGATTTGGGTTTGTCGTGAATGGTGTCTTCACTAACACTGTTCTTGAACCCAGTTGAGAAAAGATTAAATCTTTTTATCTAGATTTAATGAAGTGCACCAATTAAACGATATTTAATTGGAATTGAATTGGTATTGATTTTTGGGTTTATCGTGAACAGTGTTTTAAATAACACTTGTTCTTTAACCCGATAATTAATGGAATGTGATTTTGGGTTTATCGTGAACCGTGTTTTAAATGACACTGATTCTTTAACCTAGTTAAAGATTAAAACTAAGTGGAGTTTTAATGAATCTTTAATTAGATTGAAAAGATCGAGAATGGAGTATCACCAGTTTTACTCCAGGCGATAGTTAAATCTTTAATTAGATTTGAACGTGAAATGGTAATTGAATTTACCGATAACACCGTGGTGTTAGATATGAAGTATTACCAGTTTTACTTCATGGGATGAATAGGTTGGGATTGGGAAATAAAATAAATGATTACTTCGGTGTGGTTCGCTAATCCCGACTAGTTTGAATTGATATTCAAAGGAGATTAAAGAATAAATTTAAAGAATTTATCTTGGATAAAATAATGGGAACTTTTCCCAAAGTATAGGAATATTTGAATAAAAGAATATTCTGAATTGGAATGAGGCGTATGTTGTGTTTGTGTAACACTTTTATAATATATACGCGAGTTATTCAGAAAGACCGGGTTTATCCCATTCTGAATAACTGATTCAACGTGGTGTCGAAGATGAAGACGGTGGTCGAAGACCAGAAGTCTTCACGTCGTTTGGGTGATTACTGATGATCTTGATTGGGCTGTACACCCAAGAAGATGGAAACAGTTAGTGGTCGTCCAGACGTGCTTGGAGATCGATGGATATGCGGGGTACTAGGTGCCTCCGGTTTCGTTCAGACCCAGAACGGACTTGTAAATGGACTGTGTGTCTGACATTGGATTTTAGTCTGTGTGATTGATTTCTATTAAATATATATCTGTTTGGCGGCGGAGAATTTATTCTCTTGCTTAACGCCCTTCTCTGAGACGTACGAGCTCAGGGGTTATATAATGATGGATATCAAACACATAGAGTGAATTGCCTGTGTGGCATGCCTAAGTGGCAATAGATCGAGGCTTCTGTTGAAAAGCAAAGTCTTGTGGTGATGATCAAAGCACAGCCTGTGTGGCACAGCTTTGTGTAACGTGAATTCGCGAGTTTCACACCCGGTATGAACCAAAAACGGGAGAGGACCTCAGGGAGGGCATGCGTTTCTTTCTAGTTAGAAGTGGCGTCAGTGGTTTTACACGCCCTGACGAGTTTGACTTATGTGGTTGTTGCTGTTGCGAGGCGCCTCGGATTGATCGGTCGTTCTCGAACCGATGGAGTCATTTAGTTGGCTCGTTTACGCCCCATAGGGCGGGGAAACGCCTGTTCAGGGTTTAAGTTTAATCCACATCGGTGGACCGGCCCTGACGATCCAAGGGTCACTCGAGCTCTGATCCTGAGTGGCGGGCTAGAGCGTCTCGAATCGGTTGAGGACTATCTTTTGCCTCGGTTCATAGATGGAAACCCAATTTCCAAATACGTGACTTTGCGATTTTGATTGTATAACCTATATATGGCGACATAGTGGTATGGGGCATTCATGCCGCCTATGATTGATACTTATGATTTGAAGTTGTTTTATACACTATGCACTTATAATAGTATCAAACGATTTGTTTTAACCGTATCAAGCATTCTTTGGCTGTTATAAGTAAAAACCCTATCCCCCGGCTTGCGTTGCATTGTGTGATAGGACCTGGGTCTAATAACAGCTTCATTTTTCTTTATTTAGCATTGCGCTGTTTGTTTTATGCACTGGTATTCTTGGGAGGAAACCCGTTCCGTGTTATACGGCGTGGTCCCTTGATTTACCTAACTTTAAAAATAAAGATTAACTGTTTTAGTTCTCACACCAGTCACATGACTGACCTGGAGTTTATTGTTTTAACCTAAACTCTGGGTGCCCTTATTTCGACACGGGCAGCTAGTAGTTTTGGTTTTGCAGATTTATATTCACAGGATCCTGGTTTACAGCTGGAACGATATCCGGAAAGCTTTGTATCCGTATATCTACTTCTAGTTGTGTATTGTATTATTTTCCGCTGCTATGTATTTAAATGTAATTTAAATCTCTGATATTTCTGTGTAATATTCATTTATACTCTGTATACTCTTGTAATCTGGTGCATTATTGTAATAACAATGAAATGTTCTTCTATATGCGTTCTGATTTGTCGTGTTCTCAAACGATAGGGCGTTTCGAACGGTTTGGGTCGGTTTAGCGACTGGTTCGGACCGAGCGAAATTCCTTGTTCGTCACAGTTTCAAATTTCATAATTTTTCGAATCAATATGTGAGTGTGGCAAAGGAAAACGCGTTTGACCAGTTTCAGTTGATTTTAATCGACTGGAAAATGGCCATTTTTCAAATGTTCTCGGAATTCAACGAAACTAGTTTTGTTAGGACCGTATCGTTAATACTAAGCTAGAAAATATTTTTCTGTAATTTTTCGAGTTAGTATGTGACCCCGGTAAATTGAAATGCGCGTTCAAATTCAATATATAGAGTTATATGTTGATTTTGACGGAAACGGATCGAAACGATCAAATCAGCTTGCGATACATATCCCATTGTGTTCGGAATGGGCATAATTAGCTATGGACAACAGGCAGTGGGTTCGATTTCGAGTTCGAAAATAAAATTTACTTTTTGAAATTAAAATAACTAAATATATATTATATTATATAACTCCATTCTCTCTCCCCTGACAATTCATTTCAAATCGAAAAAAAGAAAAAAAAAACTCAAACGCGATTTCCCTCCAGCACCTTAGCCCGCTGCCGATCATCTTCGTCCGACCCTCCACCCTCCGCCGCAACGTCGCTCTTTCCCCCGGCCTCGTGCCTATCTCCTCCTCCTCCTCTCGAAGACCGAACCTCCCCACGAACACCCCCCCATCGTCGACTGCTCCACCGTGCGCCGCCCCTCCCTCTGGCAACTCCGGCCGCCCTCCGCCTTCTTCTACATCCCTCCTCCACAAAATCGAGCCCACACCCAAACCCCATCAGAGATTAGACCGCCACCGCCTGTCTGGGCCCGCCGCCGGCAACGGCGCACCACCCACCTCCTGGACGAACCCCCAGCAACGCCCTCCTTCCCCTTTGGCCAACCACAGTTGTAGTGACCCGAAAATCCGGTCCAATTTGAGCTGACTAAAATAACACAAGTCCAACCCCAAATTGCACTGAAAATTCAAGAAATTAATAGAAAGAAAATAGAGGGTGAGGAAAGATAAGATAGAACTAATAGAATAGAAGAAGAAGAACATCATCATCAGAGTAAACACGAATCTCACAGCGGAACGAATAAAATATAACATAACTTTTGAAATACAAATAGTATATGTATACAATAGCACTTATCAGAGTACAACACTTACAACACAGCGGAAATAATAATAGCTATAGAATCCTGAAGCCTCCTGCTCCAGCTCTTCAAGCGTATCTGTAAAATCCCGACTACTTGACTGCCCATACAAATTAGACACCCAAGAGTTTAGGGAAAAACAAACAAATAAACTCTAGGTCAATCATGGGACTGGTATGAGTAAAACTGTTTAAAAACAGGTTGAACAAGTAAACGATATCTCCTAAGACCACACAATATAACGGAACAGGTTTTTCCCTTATGAGAATCCAAAATATCTTTATATCAAAAACCTTTGATATTATAATAATGTCTATCAAACGCAATATAATAATCATCTAGCAGAAACGCTTTCATCTCACGTTCTACATATATAGTATACAATCAAAACCGCAAGCACGTATTGGGTAATGGATTTCCAACTATGACAAGGTATGGAACCACCTTCCGATCCGTGTACTCTAGGAACGATACACTGAAGTTCAATAAGAACATCTTGCAACTCAGCCACACATGACCGACCACTCATTTCGCTTGAGTGTATCGAATGTACATCACCAACGGTTGGGATCAACAACCGTTTCCCGTATATATATGGGACAGCATTGATAGATTAAAGAAGCAAATGAATATTCTCTAGATAGGTGATTATACACCCTACTTCGGTGCGACCGACTTAGCCATGCTGCCTGCCCGATTTTTGTCATTTACCGGTTGTTGAGGCCAGAAACTACGCTTATCTATCTTTCATTGATAGCACGATTACTTTGAATGCCACATTATCAGATCCGTTAATCATTAGTTGGATCTGCACAAATAGATTCTGGATATTATGCGAAGGGAATAAATCCGTTGGCCACCATATATATTTGTACAGTCCAACTCATTCGATCATTGGAAATATTCTGTCAGACATTCGTCCATATACGTTCGTTCTGGGATTGAACGAAACCGAAGGCACTATTCTGTAAACAGGACAGCCCTTGCTTAACACCGTCTTCAATTATCTTCATCGTATTTGATCACAATGCTTATGTCAATACGGAGTGGTTCTTTGGATAATAATCCAACCGGTCTCTCCATATTAACAACGTAAAATGGTCAAAACTTGATAGTCTGTGATTTAACTATCAAATGAAAACATGTCGGTGTACAAACAACGATCTTAATTCCAAATGGAATTATCGATCCAATCATCAATCATATATATATATATATATATTCATATTTCCTTATTTTCTATATTTAGAAAATATACGTTATTAACATTGGAAAACATTTCCAATCCTTATTCACCATCACTACCATTCCACAACTATTAATCCCTAACTGTAAACTAGTAAGAGAACAATTCTCTAAGTGTTAACCCCGAAGGCCGAAACCAACATCAGATCGATATCCAGAAAACTATTCAATTTACAAATCTCTAGCCAGTTTCTAATTTTTGTTTAACTCCATTACTTTAACTCTATTCGATTAACTCTAACTGGTTAACTCTAACTAATTAACTCTAACTGATTAACTCTAACTGATTAACTCTAACTGATTAACTCTAACTGGTTAACTCTAACTGATTAACTCTAACTGATTAACTCTAACTGGTTAACTCAAATTCGAATAAATTATATTCAATTAACTCCTTTTTATAACGTTTATCCATTTTTAAAGATTTACTTTTAGTAACAGTTCGTCACTTTAAACATGTCCTTTTTAATAGCGTTTAATCACTTATAATGTTTTCCTTATAACAGCGTTTAATCACTTATAATGTTTTCCTTATAACAGCGTTTAATCACTTATAATGTTTTCCTTATAACAGCGTTTAATCACTTATAATGTTTTCCCTTTTTAATCCTATTTATTTTCCAAATAAATATTCCTTTATAACTTCACTTCTATTCATTAGATCCTTATTATAAATTGATAAGTGAATAAACTTCTCAGTGTCAATCCCGAAGGCCGAAACCAACATCAGATCAACACTTTGAAATTT
Source organism: Allium sativum (assembly GCA_030737875.1). NCBI lineage: Eukaryota > Viridiplantae > Streptophyta > Magnoliopsida > Asparagales > Amaryllidaceae > Allium > Allium sativum. The sequence goes on from CM060926.1 coordinate 298,119,615, forward strand.
ACTCAACTCAATCAACGTATAACCAGTTCTAATTACTCAAAAACCATACCCTACTCTCTTTAACATTTTCAAATCGATTCTATTTATTTTATAATAAATATTCCTTTTATAAAATCCTTTGATTTTATAAATACTCATTTTCAATATACGTTTTGAAAAATCCCTTATTACTTTCCAGTATTCATTACGGTATTTAAAATACCGTATAACCATGATTACTATCAACCAAGCACACGAAATCATCACAGGTTATATAACACATCACATATCACAATATATGAAACAAAACAGTATTTTATATATTGAGGAACCCAGTTGGGTCCCTCCAACTTGTTTCCCTGCATTACAGATGTTAAACACTATAATAACATCAACTTCATCTCAGTATGAAATATTCTGAAAATCAACGTCAATATATATATATATATATAATAGTATATATATATATACACACACATAATTTCAACTAACTGACTAGCAGTTCAATCAACCAAATCAACACACAGGAATCAACAGATAATTATCAGTTCTAAGAATACGTTTTAAAAATATAACTGTTCAGAGTTGGTGAGTTTTACTCACTTTGGCAGTTCATCGTTAAAGAACGATAAACTGTTATTTGATTGGAATCAAACAATTTATTTCGCCATAAATTCATACGAGCCCCAATCCACTTCCAGCCAGCTTCATTGTGAAGCTCTCGTCCATACGGTCCCAACGCAACTTACGGTTCATCAATCTGATATCGTATGTAATAGTTATGAATTTTGCAAGTTACTAAATTATTTAATTAAATTAACTTCAATCTATTAACATATTGGGCTCACCCAACTTTCCATTCCGGCCCATCAGTAAACCCCACCTCCATTTTAAACCCCTCCCCTTCACTAGATCAGCCCAAACCGCTCAATCTCTCCTTCACCGAAATTCCACGCTCCAGGCAAAATCCGCATCCTCTCAACCCATTTGACCGACGTTCGACCCCCACCACACGTCACTCCGGCCATCTAACCTTGTCGCCGCAACCACCATTCGGATCTACGTCGCATTCTCTACCCAAACGCCACCCAAAGTTCTAACTCGAGTCTGCCAACCAAAACAAACCCGAAGTCCACCTCCTCCCCAGATTCGCGACCACCATCAGTTCGAGCACCCTCATGTACACACAATCGACAGTTTTCAACCCCACAAACCAACGGTGATCAACGAAATCGAACCCACAAAAAAAACATCTCAGCAGACCCAAATCGATCTCCTCAATCCCACTACTGAACTCCTCTTTGCGAATTAGTGCTCCAAAATCGAGCGTATGTAAAACCCTAGCTCGCTGAAATGAAACCGCGAGTCTGTAAACATCCACCGCATCCTCCAGACTTGTGCCAATTTGAAGCGTTTGGCAAATGAAGACCATCGAGGCCGGTTTCAGCATTTTAGGAATTTGTTTTGATTTTGTATTTCATTTTCCATTTAACAGTTCGGTAGAATTTCTGAAACAGGAAAAACGAAATAACATTCGTGTATTATTTGGTTTCCAGAGGAAGGCATATGATATTAGCTCGCGTGTATATATAGTTTAAGCTTTCTTCGTGGTTAAGGATTAGAGGAAAAACAAGAGTACACGTTTGATTTGATTTCGAAAGGCAAAAACTGCCCTGAATATTCACTTCGGAAGTAGCTGTATGATTTGATCATACATGGAGTCAGAGGAAAAAGGACGCAGTCCTATTACTTTGCAAAGAAGAAAAGATATTTTGTTTTAATTTATTTATTCCATATGGCACTTGTGCATCACTTCAGAGGACAGAAGGTATTTCAAAATGCAGTTTGCATGTTACCTGTAGGACAGACAAAGTATAAATTTCTGGAAGGATTAGACAGCACGATGGATGTAGTAGGATTTAGGTATGCTGCTTTCATAAAATTCCCATGTGCGTTTCATAAGTGTTGAGTTTCCTATATACATATAAATAACGAAAAGTACGCTTAGCTAGGAAGAAAACACATGCATCGCTTCATAGGAGTGGACGTGTATGTACATAAAGTCTTTGCGTAAAATCTTTGGCATCTATCATTCGAGCTCGAATAATGGTTCATCTATTTGTGTTAACATTTTACTTTTTGTTTAAAATAAGTGATATGTCCTTAACTCCTTACTCTTTAAGGTCACTTAATTCCACATGAAACTCTCAATTATCACTTACGATGTGGCTTCCAAAGTGCTTCACAAGTTTCCTTTTGTACATATGATTGATTTTATTTTATTTGAATTAAAGTGCTTTGTGTACCTCGTTATGAAAAATCCCGTATATTTACGGATGATTACGGACAAAAATAGAAATACTGTTGTGACGAGCAAGGTGTCAGGATCCCAAAAATAAAATAATACAAGTAGTTCAAATCATATTGTGAAACCCCAAAATGTCGATACAGGGTGCCAAATACTCCAAATAAAAAGTTGCTTATTTAATTAATTAAAAATTACAGTAAAATTCTAAAAATTAAATTATCACTACGTCTCAAAAGAACCTTGTCTAAATTCAAACTCGATATTCAAATATTTTTAAATTAACGTTATGGCCACTAACGAATATACCGTTGTTTTTCTGAATATTTAATTTGGACATAACTCCCAATATATAGGACGAAATCTCGATTTTTCTCTTCCACTAGAAATATATACTTCACCAGCTCCATACGTTTCTTGTTTCACAGAAATCCGATTTAAAACGGCTTCTGTATATTCAGTTGAAGTTCGAATCGCCAAATAGCGAACTGCAGCGCCATTTCGAGCTCAGTTTTAATTATAATATAATTATACGTTCTAACATCGTCGATTAAATAATATATTCCTTACTTTAATAATTAAATAAGTTAATTATTACACCGTCAAAAATCCGGGTCATTACATTCTTCCCCACTTAAAATAATTTCGTCCTCGAAATTGCTAAGGTAGAGGATGACCCTATCTACTGGAATTCCTAAGATTTGTTTACCCCATATTTCTGATTTCATATGAACCAATTAATATTGACTAAAATATTAATTCCTTCCGACTAACCTAAATTTTCAAAAATTCTGAAAATTTTCTAACACTTTAAATTTTCAGAAAATTTTGCCAAAACCTCCTTTGTATAGCCCTATCGGTAAAACCACAACTCGCCTCTCTAGGCCTTCTCCAACCAAAAGAAAATCAAACAGCCAAGCGGCTTGCCAAATCGGCTCATAAATCACCAAACTCATATGAAATATAAACTTGTACCTTTTTGTCGGGCATAACACTATATCCCTTTCATTTGTGAACAACTTAGTATATACCATTGTCATCTCAATCAAACTCCAATCGATTCTTGATTCCAAACTTTGAATTTATCAATTTAATTCTATTCTAGATTATCACTAATCCAATCCAAATTTAATTTAACTTAGTTCAAGTTAAAATTTTAATTTGTTTATTTACCTTTTCCATCTCAACTCATTTAACTTCATTAGTTAAATTTAAATTCCAGAATTTTTAAATCCCCGGGTTCATTTCAAATCAAACTTTGAAATAATAAAACCAATTCAAAACCTTTGAATTTCAAAACAACTTGTTTTATCAAAACAATTCAAAACAAAATCTTTGGTAGTAATCCGTCACTTTGAAACTCGAAAATCACACTGATGATGTGTACACCATCATCAGTGTTATTTCCCAGCGATCGAAGTGAGTTCAATACTATATTTCTCTTTCAATTTGAAAACAAATTTCAAACTCTCCCAGGAACTTAAAATTTCCTTATTATAATTCCAAATCTGATTTAAATTCAAATTTACTTTATCTTATTTGACGTACTTTAATTATATGAATTCTGATTAGTTATTTATAACTATTTCACCTTTTTATAATCTCATTCGATTATAATAACAGCCAATACAACCAATTATAATATGTTAATTTCAAAACATATCATGTTGGTTCATTGTATTCAAGCGTTTAGAAACCCCTATCGATATTGTGGTGCCCCACTATCGACCAAAATTCATAAACCACTCAACCAATAAAGCTCCACAATATAAAACAAAATTTTATATCAAATAACAAATACGTTCACTCGTATATATACACTCAACTCAATCTAGGAAATTACCAATCCCATCTCTACTGAGTTACGCCACAGAGCCAAGGTAATACTTAACCTTAAGCTCTGATACCAACTGTAGTGACCCGAAAATCCGGTCCAATTTGAGCTGACTAAAATAACACAAGTCCAACCCCAAATTGCACTGAAAATTCAAGAAATTAATAGAAAGAAAATAGAGAGTGAGGAAAGATAAGATAGAACTAATAGAATAGAAGAAGAACATCATCATCAGAGTAAACACGAATCTCACAGCGGAACGAATAAAATATAACATAACTTTTGAAATACAAACAGTATATGTATACAATAGCACTTATCAGAGTACAACACTTACAACACAGCGGAAATAATAATAGCTATAGAATCCTGAAGCCTCCTGCTCCAGCTCTTCAAGCGTATCTGTAAAATCCCGACTACTTGACTGCCCATACAAATTAGGCACCCAAGAGTTTAGGGAAAAACAAACAAATAAACTCTGGGTCAGTCATGGGACTGGTATGAGTAAAACTGTTTAAAAACAGGTTGAACATGTAAACGATATCTCATAAGACCACACAGTATAACGGAACGAGTTTTTCCCTTAGGAGAATCCAAAATATCTTTATATCAAAAACCTTTGATATTATAATAATGTCTATCAAACGCAATATAATAATCATCTAGCAGAAACGCTTTCATCTCACGTTCTACATATATAGTATACAATCAAAACCGCAAGCACGTATTGGGTAATGGATTTCCAACTATGACAAGGTATGGAACCACCTTCCGATCCGTGTACTCTAGGAACGATACACTGAAGTTCAACAAGAACATCTTGCAACTCAGCCACACATGACCGACCACTCATTTCGCTTGAGTGTATCGAATGTAAATCACCAACGGTTGGGATCAACAACCGTTTCCCGTATATATATGGGACAACATTAATAGATTAAAGAAGCAAATGAATATTCTCTAGATAGGTGATTATACACCCTACTTCGGTGCGACCGACTTAGCCATGCTACCTGCCCGATTTTTGTCATTTACCGGTTGTTGAGGCCAGAAACTACGCTTATCTATCTTTCATTGATAGCACGATTACTTTGAATGCCACATTATCAGATCCGTTAATCATTAGTTGGATCTGCACATATAGATTCTGGATATTATGCGAAGGGAATAAATCCGTTGGCCACCATATATATTTGTACAGTCCAACTCATTCGATCATTGGAAATATTCTGTCAGACATTCGTCCATATACGTTCGTTCTGGGATTGAACGAAACCGAAGGCACTATTCTGTAAACAGGGTAGCCCTTGCTTAACACCGTCTTCAATTATCTTCACCGTATTTGATCACAACGCTTATGTCAATACGGAGTGGTTCTTTGGATAATAATCCAACCGGTCTCTCCATATTAACAACGTAAAATGGTCAAAACTTGATAGTCTGTGATTTAACTATCAAATGAAAACATGTCGGTGTACAAACAACGATCTTAATTCCAAATGGAATTATCGATCCAATCATCAATTATATATATATATATATTCATATTTCCTTATTTTCTATATCTAGAAAATATACGTTATTAACATTGGAAAACATTTCCTATCCTCATTCACCATCACTACCATTCCACAACTATTAATCTCTAACTGTAAACTAGTAAGAGAACAATTCTCTAAGTATAAACCCCGAAGGCCGAAACCAACATCAGATCGATACCCAGAAAACTATTCAATTTACAAATCTCTAGTCAGTTTATAATTTTTGTTTAATTCCATTACTTTAACTCTATTCGATTAACTCTAACTGGTTAACTCTAACTGATTAACTCTAACTGATTAACTCTAACTGATTAACTCTAACTGGTTAACTCTAACTGATTAACTCTAAATGATTAACTCTAACTGGTTAACTCAAATTCGAATAAATTATATTCAGTTAACTCCTTTTTATAATGTTTATCCATTTTTAAAGATTTACTTTTAGTAACGGTTCTTCACTTTAAACATGTCCTTTTTAATAGCGTTTAATCACTTATAATGTTTTCCTTATAACAGCGTTTAATCACTTATAATGTTTTCCTTATAACAGCGTTTAATCACTTATAATGTTTTTCTTATAACAGCGTTTAATCACTTATAATGTTTTCCTTATAACAGCGTTTAATCACTTATAATGTTTTCCCTTTTTAATCCTATTTATTTTCCAAATAAATATTCCTTTATCACTTCACTTCTATTCATTAGATCCTTATTATAAATTGATAAGTGAATAAACTTCTCAGTGTCAATCCCGAAGGCCGAAACCAACATCAGATCAACACTTTGAAATTTACTCAACTCAATCAACGTATAACCTGTTCTAATTACTCAAAAACCATACCCTACTCTCTTTAACATTTTCAAATCGATTCTATTTATTTTATAATAAATATTCCTTTTATAAAATCCTTTGATTTTATAAATACTCATTTTCAATATACATTTTGAAAAATCCCTTATTACTTTCCAGTATTCATTACGGTATTTAAAATACCGTATAACCATGATTACTATCAACCAAGCACACAAAATCAACACAGGTTATATAACACATCACATATCACAATATATGAAACAAAACAGTATTTTATATATTGAGGAACCCAGTTGGGTCCCTCCAACTTGTTTCCCTGCATCACAGATGTTAAACACTATAATAACATCAACTTCATCTCAGTATGAAATATTCTGAAAATCAACGTCAATATATATATATATATAATAGTATATATATATATATATACACACATAATTTCAACTAACTGACTAGCAGTTCAATCAACCAAATCAACACACAGGAATCAACAGATAATTATCAGTTCTAAGAATACGTTTTAAAAATATAACTGTTCAGAGTTGGTGAGTTTTACTCACTTTGGCAGTTCATCATTAAAGAACGATAAACTGTTATTTGATTTGAATCAAACAATTTATTTCGCCATAAATTCATACGAGCCCCAATCCACTTCCAGTCAGCTTCATTGTGAAGCTCTCGTCCATACGGTCCCAACGCAACTTACGGTTCGTCAATCTGATATCGTATGTAATAGTTATGAATTTTGCAAGTTACTAAATTATTTAATTAAATTAACTTCAATCTATTAACATATTGGGCTCACCCAACTTTCCATTCCGGCCCATCAGTAAACCCCACCTCCATTTTAAACCCCTCCCCTTCACTAGATTAGCCCAATCCGCTCAATCTCTCCTTCTCCGAAATTCCACGCTCCAGGAAAAATCCGCATCCTCTCAACCCATTTGACCGACGTTCGACCCCCACCACACGTCACTCCGGCCATCTAACCTTGTCGCCGCCACCACCATTCGGATCTACGTCGCATTCTCTACCCGAACGCCACCCAAAGTTCTAACTCGAGTCTGCCAACCAAAACAAACCCGAAGTCCACCTCCTCCCCAGATTCGCGACCCCCATCAGTTCGAGCACCCTCATGTACACACAATCGACATTTTTCAACCCCACAAACCAACGCTGTTCAACGAAATCGAACCCACAAAAAAAACATCTCAGCAGACCCAAATCGATCTCCTCAATCCCACTACTGAACTCCTCTTTGCGAATTAGTGCTCCAAAATCGAGCGTATGTAAAACCCTAGCTCGCTGAAATGAAACCGCGAGTCTGTAAACATCCACCGGATCCTCCAGACTTGTGCCAATTTGAAGCGTTTGGCAAATGAAGACCATCGAGGCCGGTTTCAGCATTTTAGGAATTTGTTTTGATTTTGTATTTCGTTTTCCATTTAACAGTTCGGTAGAATTTCTGAAACAGGAAAAACGAAATAGCATTCGTGTATTATTTGGTTTCCAGAGGAAGGCATATGATATTAGCTCGCGTGTATATATAGTTTAAGCTTTCTTCGTGGTTAAGGATTAGAGGAAAAACAAGAGTACACGTTTGATTTGATTTCGAAAGGCAAAAACTGCCCTGAATATTCACTTCAGTAGTAGCTGTATGATTTGATCATACATGGAGTCAGAGGAAAAAGGACGCAGTCCTATTACTTTGCAAAGAAGAAAAGATATATTGTTTTAATTTATTTATTCCATACAGCACTTGTGCATCACTTCAGAGGACAGAAAGTATTTCAAAATGCAGTTTGCATGTTACCTGTAGGACAGACAAAGTATAAATTTCTGGAAGGATTAGACAGCACGATGGATGTAGTAGGATTTAGGTATGCTGCTTTCATAAAATTCCCATGTGCGTTTCATAAGTGTTGAGTTTCCTATATACATATAAATAACGAAAAGTACGCTTAGCTAGGAAGAAAACACATGCATCCCTTCATAGGAGTGGACGTGTATGTACATAAAGTCTTTGCGTAAAATCTTTGGCATCTATCATTCGAGCTCGAATAATGGTTCATCTATTTATGTTAACATTTTACTTTTTGTTTAAAATAAGTGATATGTCCTTAACTCCTTACTCTTTAAGGTCACTTAATTCCACATGAAACTCTCAATTATCACTTACGATGTGGCTTCCAAAGTGCTTCACAAGTTTCCTTTTGTACATATGATTGATTTTATTTTATTTGAATTAAAGTGCTTTGTGTACCTCGTTATGAAAAATCCCGTATATTTACGGATGGTTACAGACAAAAATGGAAATACTGTTGTGACGAGCAAGGTGTCAGGATCCCAAAAATAAAATAATACCAGTAGTTCAACTCATATTGTGAAACCCCAAAATGTCGATACAGGGTGCCAAATACTCCAAATAAAAAGTTGCTTATTTAATTAATTAAAAATTACAGTAAAATTCTAAAAATTAAATTATCACTACGTCTCAAAAGAACCTTGTCTAAATTCAAACTCGATATTCAAATATTTTTAAATTACCGTTATGGCCACTAACGAATATACCGTTGTTTTTCTGAATATTTAATTTGGACATAACTCCCAATATATACGACGAAATCTCGATTTTTCTCTTCCACTAGAAATATATACTTCACCAGCTCCATAAGTTTCTTGTTTCACAGAAATCCGATTTAAAACGGCTTCTGTATATTCAGTTGAAGTTCGAATCGCCAAATAGCGAACTCCAACGCCATTTCGAGCTCATTTTTAATTATAATATAATTATACGTTCTAACGTCGTCGATTAAATAATATATTCCTTACTTTAATAATTAAATAAGTTAATTATTACACCTTCAAAAATCCGGGTCATTACAACAGTGAGCTTCTTTGATTTTTACTTTATTTTATAATTTGTATAATTTTCGATGTTAAAAACTAAAATTTTATGATATTAAAGATTCGAATTTTATTTATTTAAAGGCGAGATCTTTATTTGTTTAAAGTTTTGATTTTTATTAGTTATGAAAAGAACGGTATTAAAAATATAATTTTTATATTGTAGAGATTATGAAAATATGATTTTTATAAAATAGAAAGGTTAAAAATATTATTTTTATATAAGTAGAGTATTAAAAATATGATTTTTATATAACGTAGAGGTTAAAAATATAATTTTAATAATATAGGAACGTTAAAAATATAATTTTTAAATGTGTAGTAAAGTAAAAATATAATTTTTAGTGAGAATAAAGATTCAATTTTCATATATTGAATAGCGATGTAAAAATGTGATTTTTATATATTGAATGACAAAGAAAAAATGTGATTTTTATATATTGAATGACGAAGTAAAAATGTGATTTTTATATATTGAATAGCGAAGGAAAAATTCGATTTTTATATATTGAATAGCATAGTAAAAATTCGATTTTTATATATTGAATAGCATAGTAAAAATTCATTTTTTATATATTGAATAGCATAGTAAAAATTCGATTTTTATATATTGAATTGCATAGTAAAAATTCGATTTTTATATATTGAATAGCATAGTAAAAATTCAATTTTTATATATTGAATAGCACGATAAAAATTCAATTTTTATATATTGAATAGCATAGTAAAAATTCAATTTTTATATATTGAATAGCATGATAAAAATTAGATTTTTATATATTGAATAGCAAAGTAAAAATTTGATTTTTATATATAGAATAGCAAAGTAAAAATTCGATTTTTACATATGTAGTGGCTACGGTCAACGAAGATGACAAAAAGGCGAGAACGATGAAGATTTCTATAAATGAAGTGTCGTGAAGTGGGATAGCTATCGGTGAGAACTTCTCACTCTTCAATTTCTTTTTCTAGTTATATATGTACTAGGATGTAGACGGTGTTTAGTAGCACCCGTGTAATGACCTGGATATTTGACAGTGTAATAATTAACTTATTTAATTATTTAAAAAAACGAATATATTATTTAATCGACGACGTTAGAACGTATAATTATATTATAATTAAAACCGAGCTCGAAATGGCGCTGCAGTTCGTAATTTGACGATTTGAACTTCAACTGAGTGTACAGGATTCGTTTTAAATCGGATTTCTATGAAACAAGAAACGTGTGGAGCTGGTGGAGTATATCTTTCTAGTGGAAGAGAAAAATCAGGATTTTCGTCGTGTAGATTTAGAGATATGTCCAAATCAAATTTTAAAATAGTCGCTATAGAATCGTTTATAGACCGTAATGGTTTATTCGATATAACTAGATATCGGACGTGAATTTAGATAAGGTTCTTTTGGGAAGTTGTGATAATTTAATTTTTAGAATTTTATGGTAATTTTTAATTAATTTAATAAGCAACTTTTTAATTGGAGTATTTGGCACCCTGTATCGACATTTTGGGGTTTCACAATATGAGTCAACCTACTGATATTTTTATATTTTTGGAACCGTGTCACCTTGTTCGTCACAACGGTATTTTTGATTCTGTCGATAACGGTCCGTAAGCAAATGAGATTTTACGTAATGAATACGCCAAACACAAAATACATACATGTATACTTGTGAAGAACCTGTCACTGATTTAAAAGGAATACACATGATCGAAAGACATTAAGAAAATTATACAATAAGAGTATATTTTGCCTAAGCCTTAAAGCACAAATACACTTGGTCAAAATGGTTCCACGTCCACATCTTTTGCAAAGGAAACCCGCAGCCAAAAGAATGAAGACGTGGAAGACTCTGATTCGAGCAAACTAAAATCAAATTCCTTATAAATAACCCCTACAAACACTTTAATCTAAAACCTAGGTCATTTTCGTTCTGCTCAGAATGAGTCGCCGCTACGTAATCAATGGCCAATACGCTTCTTTTTCCACTTCATATTCTTACTCAATCCATCGATAAATCCGAGAAGGTTCAGCAGCAAACTTCTCGAGCGCAGCATGACCTTTCTGATGACCGGTTGCGATGGGAGTCAGAGCAGCAATGACGCCGGAATTCGATTGCAAAGGGATGACGGTTTGAGGTAGTTTTCAGGCGATTGGCGATGCCATTACTGCCGAGGCTCAGCGCGGACGTCGGTAGGGTTGGGGCGAAGGTTCTGGTGATCGCCGATGGTATTCTGATGCTTGGGATTTTGTGCAGCGGTGAGATGTTCTGGTCGAACTCGGTGAAGGTGGTTTTGTGAAGGACTTCAGAAACGAAGCAGTGATGTTTTTGGGAGGAAATAATATGGTGCAAGGGGATTTGAAATGGGAAATTATATTTATTTTTAATTCAAGGTAAGTGGAAACAATGGAGTTTGAACAATGGAGTTATGGGTACACAGAAATTGCGGTTTGTGTGATGTTCGAACAATGGAGTTCAACGATCTTAGCTGGGTGGGTTTCCATTGAGTATAAGGGTAGTACAGGGGCTTGAAAGTTTTGAGAAATGGTGAATGTTATGTACAAGAGGAATGGGGGTAAGGAGACAAGCTACTGTTTCCAAACTTGTTAAAGACGGAAATATTATAAAATAGTTGAGGAAGTTTTAAAGTACATTTGTTAAATTATTTGGAGTGGGAGAGTACATCATTGAAGACGAGTACAGTAAAGTATAGACATGGATTTAGTTGGGTCGAGGAATATTTCCATGACGTTGGGGTTGATACTGGGAGACAGAACTTTAAGACAAGCGAGGTACGTAGTGTGATGGCGAACAAAACTTCAAAAGGGCATCTGCGGTTTAAAGAAGTTTTAAAGAGGAAAATGAAGTATTCTAGTTTGTGTGTGTATACTTATTGATTTTCGGAAGTTGAATTTGAGTGAAAGTTTGGTTTGTGTTTTAATGAGAAGAAGGAATTCTAGTTTGAACGGGTGGAGAAGTGAAGTGAGCATGGAAGGGAGAAACACGGTCTGGAGCTTGGAAAATCCATTTGGGGAAGGAGGGAGAAATACAGGTCTGGTTTTGCAAATAAAGTTGGGCCGATTCTTTTGAACAAATTATAAACAGTCCGACCCGTTGGAGTCGTATGACCGACGACTATGCTCTGGAACTGAATTGGGATGGATTGGAGCTCGTCTAAATTTATTGCAAAATAAATTCGTATGATCAGAATCAAATAACAGTTTATCGTTCTTTAACGATGAACTGCCAATGTGAGTAAAACTCACTAACTCTCCTCAATTTATATTTTAATATAAATTGTACTTTATTTATTGACTGTTGTATATTGATTGTTAAACTGGACTGTTAAATGGATTTGATTGAAAACGTAGTTATAGTTAATCTATGTACTGTTAATCAAATATGGTTCTGTACAGCAGAATATTTCATTTCAAAATGAAATATGATATATATTATACTGTGTAACATCTGTGGATGCAGGGAGACAGGTTGGAGGAATCCGACTGGATTCCTCAACAATTATTTTACTGTTTTCATATATTGTGTTATATGATGTGTTATATAATCTGTTCTGGATTATGTGTGTTAGAATGATATTATCATTGTTATTCGATATTTTACATATCATAAGAAAACCCTGAGTTGTGAAATGGAATATTTCAATGTATATTGAAATAAAGGAATTTTATAAAATCACAGGATTTTATAAAAGGAAATTATTTATAAAACGAACACGGTTTTATAAAAGGAAATTATTTATAAAACGAACACGGTTTTATAAAAGGAAGTATTTATAAAACAAATAGAGTTTTATAAAAGGGATATTTATTTAGAAAATAAATAGAATAAAGGGATATTTATTTAGAAGATAAATAAAATGTTATAAATAGGAAATATTTGTAACGGTAATTAGAAGTTATAAATAGGAAATATTTGTAACGGTAATTAAAACGTTATAAATAGGAAATATTTGTAACGGTAAATAGAAGTTATAAATAGGAAATATTTGTAACGGTAAATAGAAGTTATAAATAGGAAATAATTGCAACGGTAGTTAGAAGTTATAAAAAAGGGAATAGCTGTAACGGAAAATAAACGTTATAAAAAGGAAATTGACGAGATATAAAAGAGATAATCAAATAGAGTTAAATCGAATTTAGTATTCGAAGGAGCTAATCGAATTAGTTATTTGAAAGAGTTTATTGAATATTAGTTATTCAATTAGAGATAATCAAATAAAGTTAATCGATTAGAGATAATAAAATAAAGTTAATCGATTAGAGATAATCAAATAAAAGTTAATCGAATTAGTCGAAGTAAGTTAATCGACTATTAGTTAGTCGAATGTTAGTTAAGCAAATAAGAGTTGATCAACTATTAGTTAGTCGAAGATTAGTTAATCGAATATAAGTTAAACAAATAGGATTAATCGAATTAGAGTTAATCGAATCAGGGTTAATTGAATATTAGTTATTCAATTAGAGTCGATCGAATATAGTTATTCGAGATAGAGATAAAACAGACATAGTTAATTAGGGTAAGTACCATTTAGCACGACTGCTAGCGTAATTCGCAGGGCTGCAGATAGCCTACGACGGTCGGATGTTTCCTGAGGGAATCAGGCGTAACCATTGTGATCGCTGCTATCTAGAGTCAAGCGAATGGAGTTAATCGAATATTAGTTATTCGAAATAGAGTTAGTTCTATAGAGTTAATAGATTAGAATAATCAACTGGAGTTAATCGATTAGAGTTAAAATAGACATTGTTATTAAGGATGAAGTCAAATCGAATATTAGTTATTCGAAATAGAGTTAGTTCAATAGAGTTAATCGATTAGAATAATCAACTGGAGTTAATTGATTAGAGTTAAAACAGACATTGTTATTAAGGATGAAGTCAAATCAAATATTAGTTTTTCGGAATAGAGTTAATTCAGTAGAGTTAATCAAATAAGAGTTAAGCAGTAAGAGTAAAGCAAAATAGAGTTATTCGAATATTAGTTGTTCGAATAAGAGTTAAATAAAAAGGAGTTAATCAAATAGGGTTATTCGAATATTAGTTATTCGAATAGGAGTAATGAAATAGAGTTCAACAAATTAGAGTTAATCGAATATTAGTTGTTCGAGATAAGAGTTAATTAAATAGAATTAACCGGAAAGAGATAATCGAATATAATCTATTCGAAATGAGTTAATCGAATATAAGTTATTCGAAGAGAGTTTATCGAATATTAGTTATTCGAAGAAGAGTTAATCAAATAGAGATTACTCGAAAGGGAGTTATATGGCGAATTCGATTATATCGAATTCGGGGAAAGTATTATTTACTTTCCGGTTTTTAAATCAGGATTTATTTATTTATAAATAAATTAGTTGTTAGATAAATTAATCAAAGTAAGAAATAAATGTTAGACTTATAAGTTAGATATTTCAGAAGTAAAATTTATAACGTTAGGGTTATAATAAATGTTTTCATAAAGGAAGCGGATTCGTAATCTGAATCCGAGAATTTGCATAAGCAAATGGTTTTAGAAATTGAAGTGATGAGCTTTATCTATCGCAAGGTTAAGATCGTTGTTCAGTTAAGGTCTGAGAGGTAATTATACCCCAACTTGATTGATTTCGAAATTGCCTAAGGAATAGTTGAAGTTCGATAAAAAAGGATGATTAGTAATGCAGTTAAGTAATAAATGACTTATGGATTTAGTAGTCGTAACGATGTTTCATACAGCGTTAGTTGAAATCCATATAAATGAGTTTCGGAAACGTTTCCAAATATAAATCAAAGATGTTTTCTAAGTGTAGAAATAAGGAAATATGAATATATATATATATATATATATATATATATTCGATGATTGGATCGATAATTCCATTTGGAATTAAGATCGTTGTTTGTACACCGACATGTTTTCATTTGATAGTTAAATCACAGACTATCGAAGTTTTGACCATTTTAAGTTGTAAATATGGAGAGACGGGTTGGATTATTATCCGAAGAACCACTCCGTATTGACATAAGCGTTGTGATCAAATACGATGAAGATAATTGAAGACGGTGTTATGCAAGGGCTGTCCTGTTTACAGAATAGTGCCTTCGGTTTCGTTCAGTCCCAGAACGAACGTATATGGACGAATGTCTGACATAATATTTCCAATGATCGAATGAGTTGGACTGTACAAATATATATGGTGGCCAACGGATTTATTCCCTTCACATAAAATCCAGAAACTATTTGTATAAACCCAACTAATGATTTACGGTTCTGAAAATGTGGCATTCAAAGTGATCGTGTTATCAATGAAATGGAAAGTAAGTGTAGCTTCTAGCCTCACATCCGGTAAATGACAAAAATCGGGCAGGCAGCATGGCTAAGTCGGTCGCTCCGAAGTAGGGTGTATAATCACCTATCTAGAGAATATTCATTTACTTCTTAAATCTATCAATGCTGTCCCATATATATTTACGGGAACGGTTGCTGATCCCAACCGTTGGTGATGTACATTCGATACACTCAAGCGAAATGAGTGGTCGGTCATGTGTGGCTGAGTTACAAGATGTTCTTGTTGAACTCCAGTGTATCGTTCCTAGAGTACACTGATCGGAAGGTGGTTCCATACCTTGTCATAGTTGGAAATCCAATCATCCAATACGCACCCGCGGTTTTGATTGTATACTATATATGTAGAACGTGAGATGAAAGCGTTTCTGCTAGATTGATATCTAATTGTATTTAGACATTATTATAATATCAGTGATACTGCTTTTCAAAGATGTTGGATTCTCATAAGGGAAAAACCCGTTCCGTATTCACGGCGTGGTCTTATGAGATATCATATACCTGTTAAAATGATTTGAGTTTACTCACACCAGTCCATGACTGACCCGGAGTTGTTTCCCTAAACTCTTGGGTGCCTAAATTTGTACGGGCAGTCAAGTTGTTGGGATTTACAGATATACTGGAAGAGCTTGGAGCAGGAGGCTTCAGGATCATATAGCTATAGTTATTTCCGCTGTGTTGTAAGTGTTGTACTCTGCAATATTATTGTATACATATACTGTTTGTATTTCAAAAGTATGTTATATTTTATTCGTTCCGCTGTGAGATTCGTGTTACTCTGATGATGATGATCTTCTTCTTCTTCTATTCTAATAGTTCTACCTTATCTATTCTCACCCTCTATCTTCTTTCTATTAGTTTCTTGAATTTCCAGTGCAATTTGGGGTTGGACTTGTGTTATTTAGTCAGCTCAAATTGGACCGGATTTTCGGGTCACTACAATTGGTATCAGAGCTTAAGTTAAGTGAATTCCCTTGGCTCTGTGGCGGGACTCAATAGAGATAGGGTTAGTAATACCCTAGATTGAGTTGAGTGTATACATACGAGTGAACGTATTTGTTAATTGATATAAAAATTTGTTTTATATTGTGGAGCTTTATTGGTTGAGTGGCTTATGAATTCTGGTCGATGGTGGGGCACCACAATATCGATAGGGGTTTCTAAACACTCGAATACGATGAACCAACATGATATGTTTTTGACATTAACATAGTATAATTGGTTGTGTTGGTTGTTATTATAATCAGATGAGATTATAAAAAGGCAAAATGGTTATAGATAACTAATCAGAATTCATATAAGTAAAGTATATGAAATAAGATGAATTAAATCTGAAATTAAATTAGGATTAGGAATTAAAATAAGAAAATTTTAAGTTCCTGGGAGATTTTGAAAATGTTTTCAAATTGGAAGTGTTATAGTATTGAACTCACTTCGATAAACTGGGAAATAACCCTGATGAGTGTGGCCACATCATCAGTGTTCATTTTCGAGTTCTAAGTGACGGATTACTACAAAAGGTTGTGTTTTTTTAATTGTTTAAGGAAAACAAGTGTTTAGAAATTCAAAGGTTTTGAATTGGTATTATGGTTTCAAATTGATTTGAAATAAACCCAGGAATATAAATTCTGGAATTAAGATTTAACTTATGAAGTTAAATAGATTAAAATATTGAAAGTGAATAAATTAATTTGAATTAAACTTGGACAAGGTTATATATAATATGGAATTATATTGGGATGATATCGAGTAAGTTGATTGATTTTGTAAGGTTTTGGAATCAAGAATTATACTTAAGTTTGAAATGGAATTTGACTTGAGTATAAGCAATTGCTTGAGTTTGAGGATAAAAACTGACAGGAGATGGATTGGAATGACATTGGTATATGTTAAGTTGATAACCAATGGGAATGGTATAATGATATGGTCAGCAAAAGGGTACAAGTTTATATTTCATATGAGTTGGAATTTATGAGCCGATTTGGCAAGCCGCTTGGCGTTTTGATTTTCTTTTGGGTTGGAGAAGGCCTAGAGAGGCGAGTGGTGGTTTTACCGATAGGGCTGTACAAAGGAGGTTATGGCGAAATTTTCCGAAAAATTTAAGCGTTAGAAAATTTTCAGAATTTTTGAAAATTTAGGTTAGTCGGAAGGAATTAATATTTTAGTCAATATTAATTGGTTCAGTTGAAATCAGAAATAAGGGGTAAACAAATCTTAGAAATTCCAATAGATAGGGTCGTCCTCTACCTTAGCAATTTCGAGGACGAAATTATTTTAAGTGGGGAAGAATGTAATGACCCAGATATTTGACAGTGTAATAATTAACTTATTTAATTATTTAAAAAAACGAATATATTATTTAATCGACGACGTTAGAACGTATAATTATATTATAATTAAAACCGAGCTCGAAATGGCGCTGCAGTTCGTAATTTGACGATTTGAACTTCAACTGAGTGTACAGGATTCGTTTTAAATCGGATTTCTGTGAAACAAGAAACGTGTGGAGCTGGTGGAGTATATCTTTCTAGTGGAAGAGAAAAATCAGGATTTTCGTCGTGTAGATTTAGAGATATGTCCAAATCAAATTTTAAAATAGTCGCTATAGAATCGTTTATAGACCGTAATGGTTTATTCGATATAACTCGATATCGGACGTGAATTTAGATAAGGTTCTTTTGGGAAGTTGTGATAATTTAATTTTTAGAATTTTATGGTAATTTTTAATTAATTTAATAAGCAACTTTTTAATTGGAGTATTTGGCACCTTGTATCGACATTTTGGGGTTTCACAATATGAGTCAACCTACTGATATTTTTATATTTTTGGAACCGTGTCACCTTGTTCGTCACAACGGTATTTTTGATTCTGTCGATAACGGTCCGTAAGCAAATGAGATTTTACGTAATGAATACGCCAAACACAAAATACATACATGTATACTTGTGAAGAATCTGTCACTGATTTAAAAGGAATACACATGATCGAAAGACATTAAGAAAATTATACAATAAGAGTATATTTTGCCTAAGCCTTAAAGCACAAATACACTTGGTCAAAATGGTTCCACGTCCACATCTTTTGCAAAGGAAACCCGCAGCCAAAAGAATGAAGACGTGGAAGACTCTGATTCGAGCAAACTAAAATCAAATTCCTTATAAATAACCCCTACAAACACTTTAATCTTAAACCTAGGTCATTTTCGTTCTGCTCAGAATGAGCCGCCATTATGTAATCAATGGCCAATACGCTTCTTTTTCCACTTCATATTCTTACTCAATCCATCGATAAATCCGAGAAGGTTCAGCAACAAACTTCTCGAGCGCAGCATGACCTTTCTGATGACCGGTTGCGATGGGAGTCAGAGCAGCAATGACGCCGGAATTCGATTGCAAAGGGATGACGGTTCGAGGTAGTTTTCAGGCGATTGGCGATGCCATTACTGTCGAGGCTCAGCGCGGACGTCGGTAGGGTTGGGGCGAAGGTTCGGGTGACCGCCGATGGTATTCTGATGCTTGGGATTTTGTGCAGCGGTGAGATGTTCTGGTCGAACTCGGTGAAGGTGGTTTTGTGAAGGACTTCAGAAACGAAGCAGTGATGTTTTTGGGAGGAAATAATATGGTGCAAGGGGATTTGAAATGGGAAATTATATTTATTTTTAATTCAAAGTAAGTGGAAACAATTGAGTTTGAACAATGGAGTTATGGGTACACAGAAATTGCGGTTTGTGTGATGTTTGAACAGTGGAGTTCAACGATCTTAGCTGGGTGGGTTTTCATTGAGTATAAGGGTAGTACAGGGGCTTGAAAGTTTTGAGAAATGGTGAATGTTATGTACAGGAGGAATGGGGGTAAGGAGACAAGCTACTATTTCCAAACTTGTTAAAGACGGAAATATTATAAAATAGTTGAGGAAGTTTTAAAGTACATTTGTTAAATTGTTTGGAGTGGGAGAGTACATAATTGAAGACGAGTACAGTAAAGTATAGACATGGGTTTAGTTGGGTCGAGGAATATTTCCATGACGATGGGGTTGATATTGGGAGACAGAACTTTAAGACAAGCGAGGTACTTAGTGTGATGGCGAACAAAACTTCAAAAGGGCATCTGCGGTTTAAAGAAGTTTTAAAGAGGAAAATGAAGTATTCTAGTTTGTGTGTGTATACTTATTGATTTTCGGAAGTTGAATTTGAGTGAAAGTTTGGTTTGTGTTTTAATGAGAAGAAGGAATTCTAGTTTGAACGGGTGGAGAAGTGAAGTGAGCATGGAAGGGAGAAACACGGTCTGGAGCTTGGAAAATCCATTTGGGGAAGGAGGGAGAAATACAGGTCTGGTTTTGCAAATAGAGTTGGGCCGATTCTTTTGAACAAATTATAAACAGTCCGACTCGTTGGAGTCGTATGACCGACGACTATGCTCTGGAACTGAATTGGGATGGATTGGAGCTCGTATAATTTATTGCAAAATAAATTCGTATGATCAGAATCAAATAACAGTTTATCGTTCTTTAACGATGAACTGCCAATGTGAGTAAAACTCACTAACTCTCCTGTAGCGACCCGGGAATTTTGACACTCGAATCCAGACACTAACACGTCCCGTGTCCAAACTCAAGCATCGGAAAACCCAGAAAGCTAATAGAAAGAAGTTAGCGGGTGAGAAAAGAAAGAAAGAAATATTAGAATAGAAGAATTAGAGGATCAGAGTCTCACAGCGGAATGGACAAAATATAATAATCAATAATACTTTTTAAAAGAACTGTATATTACAACATCAGAGTATACATTCAGATCAATACACCACACAGCGGAAATAAATTAGTACCAGTATATATATGGAATACGTCTCGACTTCAACTCCTCTTCTGAAGCTCCAAGCGAAATCTAACCTGTAAATATACCCGGTCTGACCCGAGCACATTTGATTTAAGACAAAATTCACCCAGGTCAGTCTGAAATACTTTCAGTGATAAATTCATACAGCAACCAACTTGTTTAACTTTGAAATCCTTTTGAAATAAAAGGATAATAGTAAGACCAGTCCACACATAAACACGGACGGTTTTTACCTTACTATAACCCAAATCGTTTGAAATCAATATTTTCTTTTGATATTATCATAGTGTCTAAATACAAGTAAATAGAATCTAGCAGAACGCTTGCATCTCACGCTCCACATATATAGTATATAATCAAAACCGCGGGCGCTTATCGGAGATTAGATTTCCAACTATGACAAGGTATGGGACCACCTGCCGATAGTGTACCTCTAGAGACGAATACACTGGGTTCAACAAGAACGTCTTGCAACCCGGCCCACACATGACCGACCACTCATTTCTCTTGAGTGTATCGAATGTATTGTCACCTCACGGCTTTTTGTCGCGACCACCGTGCTTCCCCGGGAGATACAGAAATGAAAGAAGTAACAAATATGAACATTTTCTAGATGG
Organism: Allium sativum; assembly: GCA_030737875.1. Taxonomy (NCBI): domain Eukaryota; kingdom Viridiplantae; phylum Streptophyta; class Magnoliopsida; order Asparagales; family Amaryllidaceae; genus Allium; species Allium sativum. The sequence goes on from CM060926.1 coordinate 298,140,790, forward strand.
TGACAATACACCCTAATGGGTGCGACCCACATAGCCATGCTGCCTGCCCGATTTTTGCCATTTCCCGGTTGATGAGGCTTGAGGCTATAATCGACTTTTGTAACATCTGGCCACCATTAACATCGTCCATACACGTCATCCAGGTACAGGATGAACCGAAGGCACTCTCCTACTGCATCCAATATAGGAATCACCCCATGGATCAGCAGCGAGAAGTCCTTGCAACCCATAGATTACAATCACGACAGAATCACAGTATATCCCTAGGGATCAGCCAGAGATTGTAAGTAACTCTTCCGCTTCATGAAGATCTACGGTCTTCAATTGGTCCATCTCGATCAACGTCTTCGACGTATTCGTGTTTATTGGTCGGAATGGTTTTCGAATATAAATTCGATCCCGGTCTTCCCGTACCAATAACGTTGGGTCAGATTTTGATAGTCGGTTATTTGACTATCAAAATAAACAAGCATAAAAACAAACAGATCCATTGGTTTATACACAGCATCACTTGGCCATAACATTTCTTATTATCTTATCGAATTACTTATCATTCGTAAAATGATTATTACGACATCTTCTTTGGCTTCATTATTTGAATACCAAAACCACCATTCATTCTTTTAGAATAAACCCATTTAAATCTCATTTCAATACTTTGACAATTTCATTAAACTTTCACCAATCTCCCTTTTTATTTCTTTATGTATGGGAATATCATTCCATACCATAAGCTCCTTTTATTTCCTTTAATTTCAGAATCTCATTATAAATACACTTCCAAATCCTTCTAATAACGACACTTTATTATTTGACCAAAATACTTTGTTCTATCACTTTTATCATTACGACTAATATCATCCTTTGATAAATTTGGAAGTTGTTCAAGTTGGGGTATTTTAATTACCTCTCATACCTTGATCAACAACGTTCTTATCTTAAGATGGATAACAGTTGTAATACAAAAACAGATACTCTTTCCCCTTATCATAACAAATCCCATTTTACCTCTATCTTGGTGAAATATAGTCCTATATCGCATCTTTATAATTTCTTATCTCGTTTCACTCCTGTGATTCAAATCTCGGGTTAAACGTTTGATTTCCCCTTTCAAATCATCACTTCGACTCTTAATAATCGACAGGTAATCAAATTTCCACATTCACTAAAACCATTTACTACTTTCTTTAAATAATGACTAATAACAACTTCAGTTAACGTCGTTAACTTGTTCAACTCTAAACGATTAACCTGTTAATTAATCGTTATTGATCTTTACATTTAGATAATTAATAATTAATCTATCTAAATAGTTTTATTCATTTTGATTTAATATCGATATAAACACCTTCTAATTGTTACGTTAATCCTGTTCACTTGAATTAGCTAAATAAGATCGTTCTAATTACTTACATAATAAGCACGTGCTTCGCGCACGGTAGATTGGATCAAACCAAACGACGATTTGTGGTTAAAACAAATCAATGTATATATGTGATTGATTTATTCCCTTTTTAGAAATTCATTTAAAATAATATATATTCGGTTATAAAATGAATTCTATAACCTCATTTCTAGCGATTTCACATGACGGTGAATCAATCTTTATAAAACGGTGTATTATGGGCCATCTGCTATTTATTTCTCAACCAATACGATATATATAGGTTCAAACTCAACCACATTCAACAATCAACAGGGTTTAAAGTCACGGGTCTTGAACAGTTCATATAAAATATGAAATAACAGCAAAATAAATATTTGAGGAACCGGTTTGGTTCCTCCTACCTGTTCTTCCCTGCATCACAGATCATTAAAATATTTCATATCAGTAGACAGAAATGACGATAATAAAATTAACGTCAACCATTAAAGCAACCATAGGCATCCAAGGCATCCAATCAACCAATGAAATCTAAATATATAAATTTAGCACATCAAAGTATTTCAGAAATGTGTGAGAATTAACTCACCTTTATTTCCGCTGATCGATTCGCGTTGTTCGTAGAATTTTAAACAAGCGTTTAAAATTATATGCAACTCCGGTTGCTTCGCTCCTTTCCGAATCAGCATAACAGTGTAGTCCCCTTTGCTGCAGTTCCAACGGTCCAATTTCACGCGATTCTGACAACTTTTGATCGTGTTACGGCTGTTACAAATTTATACATATAAATTATAAAAGTAATTAATTTGTTTAACTTAACTAATTAACCCTTAAAATTTATTAACACTCTTTATTACCTTAGTTTGCTTTGCCTCGTCAATCACTGCTCACTCAACTCCTCTTTGTTTTCCGTCCATGCTTAAAAGATACCTTAGATAGCTTTCAAACAAATATGGAACCATCCTCCCATTACTTCGTTACTCAAAACGTGTAAACACGCCACTCAATATCTTCAGCACCATGCTTTTCGAAGCCAGTCCCTAATATCGGATCCGGTTTCGTTTGGATCTTAAACATGTTTGAATCCTGTGAGCTAAGTCCAACACGGTGCTTCCTTTCCTTCTCATCTTCTTCTTGTTTTCTCCACAGTACAACATCCCCCTCATGCGCAAGGCTCCTGTACTCCACATACAACCGAAACTTCATGTAGCATTTCATTCCCTACTTCTTCTTTAATGTAAGACTACCACCACTCCATTCACAAACTCAGCTCGCCATGCACCACTTCTGGTAAATAGCGTTCACCACACGCCCCCTTATATTTGTTAAACACGGTATATTTCTCCACCCATACGTCCTTTTTTATATATAATATTTCCAGTTCGAACCCAGCTTTTCAAGGCCCCCCCTCGTGACTTCAACGCCATGCTACTTGCTCCATCACGTAAAAATATACCCACGCCATTTTCCTTTTTAAAAACTTCTTCTTGCATGCTATATCCACTCAAAAGGAAATCCATCCATACGTGAAATACTTACAAAACCCATACCCGAAGTTGTTCCTTCCACGCCTCTACAAACCCATCCCCAAGCCACTTGATGCGCCTCACCGTCTGACACAGCACCAGACCCTTTCACCATTCCTTTTCCATCAACGCTTGTCCTTCCGGCGTCAAAACTGCGAGTTTGATTTTATATGAAAGTAGCGGTGTTCCCTTAACTTACTCTTTGTATTAGAGAACAGGAAAAATGTTTTTTTTTTGTTTTTTTTTTATATATATTAGAAGTGGAGCTCGCCATTTTTCTGTTGCTTGCTGGAGGACAGAAAAACAAAGCAGTGCTCCTGTATTTATGGTGAAGCGAAAGTTTGGAATGCACGTCTCGATAGCTTGGATGCCACAGTTTCACTAGTTTGGGGCGCAAGTAATTGGGTACAGGGTAGCATGTTGGTAGGCCTTAGATTAGCTGCTGCGAGGAGTACAGATTGACAAAAATGTATTAGGTAGCTGTGCACTTTTATTTGTTGCTTGAAGATAAAGTAATAAGATATGTATAGCGATAGGTTCAGAAATAGGTTGGGTTTTCTCTGTTCATATTTCGACTTCACTCAGAAAGTGTAAAACCGCATGTACCAAAGATTTTAGGGATGTACAGTTATATAGAAGGGTAGGAAAAGAGTACGGGATAGCTTACACAGAGTTTTCATTTTCAATGTATTATCAGTCGGCTGCAGGGGTTTGTCTGATGTTGAAATAGGAGACAGTACCATGCTTTGTATAATGTTGAAACGGAATAAATGTATAATATATACTAGGAGATTAGGGTAGCTGTGAAAATTGAGGACAAGGCATGGCTCGGCTTGGTTTGCACAGCATTAGGCATGTGCACTAGTATTGGTATGTGTGAACAGCTAAGTTGTGATGTTACCTCTTTTCACATATATATGTCACTGGGTTAGTTTGAACGTAGGGGTAGGCTCATGGATTTGATGGGATATGGCATGGTCGCAGTGAAATTTCATTTCACTGGTGGTTTAGATCGGGGTTACAGTTGTAAAGAGATTTCATGACTTTTTTCTCATTTTGCTTTACAGTAAATGCAGATTTAGCTCTGAAGGTATGGTACTAGACATGATATATCATCAGTGTGTCCATCTCCCTACTAGGAATAGCATATGTATGTATTTTTATCTTCGTTTGATTTTATGAGACATGACCAAAGATGTTTATAGACTGTGACCAACGATCTTTATTTATACAGTTAATGTACTCCATTATACATGACTCCGTCCGCATACGACTTGCTATTGACAGAAATCAAAATACCATTGTGTCGAGTGAGGTCCCACGATCCCAAAAATAAAATAATATCGGTAGATTAGCTTATATTGTGAAATCCCAAAATCGCTGATTAAGGGTGCCAAAATGCTCCAAATAAAAAGTTGCTTATTTTACGAAATAAAAATTACAGTAAAATTCTAAAAATTAAATTATAACTACGCCTCAAAGGACTTGTCCAAATTCAAAGCCAATATTTAATTATATTAAATAATCCGTTACGGCGTATAAACAATTCCACAGCGACTATTTCAAAATTTAATTTGGACGTAAAATAAAATCTACAATACGAATACTCGATTTTTCTCCTCCATTAGAAAAATATTATCAACTAGATTCAGACGCTTCTTGTTTCACCGAAATCCGACTTAACACGGATTCAGTATAGTCAATTGAAGTTGAAATTCAATTCTACGAACTACCGCGCTGTTTCGAATTCTTTTTATATTAAATATAAATATAAACATTTTATCGTCGTCTTAGAAACGAATTCCATATCAATTCCTTAATATAATATTTAAAACCAATTTAAATATTCAATTCAAATGATCGAAAAATCCAGGTCGTTACATTCTTCCCCCCTTAAAATAATTTCGTCCTCGAAATTGCTAAGTAATAAGAATTTTCTGAACTCAATTAATTTTCAAAATAATTAATTCAAAATATTATCAAGTTATAAAATTTCGAAAAATTCGCCAGCACCCCCTCTATACTGTTCGATCCAAACAACTACAACGCCACTCTGGGCCTCTTATATCGATCCAAAGAAAATAAACGCCAAGCGGCTACCCATCTCAGGTAAATTCAAACACTTAATCAATAATATTAAGGTTTACCTTTTTGTCGGGCAACTCGATTCCAATTTCAAAGCAACCCAAGTGGCTGCTCTTCGTCTGTTAATCTGTACTCTCAATCCGTGTAACCAAATCAACTTCATAGCCTTTTGCAATCTGTACTTGGCTCCACTTACAATACAGGTAACAATCCAAAGTTAATATTCTCCAGTTTCATTTCTTAATTGACCTTTATTCCCAACTCACTATACTGGAATTTATCTCTCTGTTTCCAATTCATTCAATTCCTTATTAACTCGTTTGTCGAATTTAACTCAACCAATTATCACTCAATAAACCAAACCATGCACAATACCAACAATTCATTCAAGATTTAACTTAGTTTAAGTTAAATTCAAATTTATTTAATTCTATATCAAATTTCATATTCACCAATTTTATAATTTAAATTTCCTACTGGTTTTACTAAACCACTCATATTTATCATCCCTTATCTCATTTTTACCAGCCCAACTCATTCATTGGTACTAAATCCAATTCAAATCCATATTCAATCGTACAGTTCTGTTCCCCTGATATTTTATTCACAGTCAACTCTTGTATATATTTCCATTCATACAATTCAACAAATCTACATTTGTTCAGTTTGGATACATTCACTTTTTATTTTACTCAACACAAGTCAAATTCTTGTTGGCTTGTCTCAATTCCAATTTAAAGGATTCATTTTAAACCATACAAGTTAAAATTAATTCCCATTTCATATTTAAAATGTTTCCAACTTCATACAAGTTTTGAACTAAATGATAATTTGAGAAAATAATAAATTTTACCTTCTTATGAAATATTTGGGTCGAAACAATATAAAATAATTTTATATTCAAATTACAAATACGCGCTCTCGTATATATACACTCAACTCGATCTAGGGCACTACTAGCCCAATCTCTATCGAGTTACACCACAGAGCCAAGGTTATTCCTAAACCATTGCTCTGATACCAACTGTAGCGACCCGGGAATTTTGACACTCGAATCCAGACACTAACACGTCCCGTGTCCAAACTCAAGCATCGGAAAACCCAGAAAGCTAATAGAAAGAAGTTAGCGGGTGAGAAAAGAAAGAAAGAAATATTAGAATAGAAGAATTAGAGGATCAGAGTCTCACAGCGGAATGGACAAAATATAATAATCAATAATACTTTTTAAAAGAACTGTATATTACAACATCAGAGTATACATTCAGATCAATACACCACACAGCGGAAATAAATTAGTACCAGTATATATATGGAATACGTCTCGACTTCAACTCCTCTTCTGAAGCTCCAAGCGAAATCTAACCTGTAAATATACCCGGTCTGACCCGAGCACATTTGATTTAAGACAAAATTCACCCAGGTCAGTCTGAAATACTTTCAGTGATAAATTCATACAGCAACCAACTTGTTTAACTTTGAAATCCTTTTGAAATAAAAGGATAATAGTAAGACCAGTCCACACATAAACACGGACGGTTTTTACCTTACTATAACCCAAATCGTTTGAAATCAATATCTTCTTCTGATATTATCATAGTGTCTAAATACAAGTAAATAGAATCTAGCAGAACGCTTGCATCTCACGCTCCACATATATAGTATATAATCAAAACCGCGGGCGCTTATCGGAGATTAGATTTCCAACTATGACAAGGTATGGGACCACCTGCCGATAGTGTACCTCTAGAGACGAATACACTGGGTTCAACAAGAACGTCTTGCAACCCGGCCCACACATGACCGACCACTCATTTCTCTTGAGTGTATCGAATGTATTGTCACCTCACGGCTTTTTGTCGCGACCACCATGCTTCCCCGGGAGATACAGAAATGAAAGAAGTAACAAATATGAACATTTTCTAGATGGTGACAATACACCCTAATGGGTGCGACCCACATAGCCATGCCGCCTGCCCGATTTTTGCCATTTCCCGGTTGATGAGGCTTGAGGCTATAATCGACTTTTGTAACATCTGGCCACCATTAACATCGTCCATACACGTCATCCAGGTACAGGATGAACCGAAGGCACTGTCCTACTGCATCCAATATAGGAATCACCCCATGGATCAGCAGCGAGAAGTCCTTGCAACCCATAGATTACAATCACGACAGAATCACAGTATATCCCTAGGGATCAGCCAGAGATTGTAAGTAACTCTTCCGCTTCATGAAGATCTACGGTCTTCAATTGCTCCATCTCGATCAACGTCTTCGACGTATTCGTGTTTATTGGTCGGAATGGTTTTCGAATATAAATTCGATCCCGGTCTTCCCGTACCAATAACGTTGGGTCAGATTTTGATAGTCGGTTATTTGACTATCAAAATAAACAAGCATAAAAACAAACAGATCCATTGGTTTATACACAGCATCACTTGGCCATAACATTTCTTATTATCTTATCGAATTACTTATCATTCGTAAAATGATTATTACGACATCTTCTTTGGCTTCATTATTTGAATACCAAAACCACCATTCATTCTTTTAGAATAAACCCCTTTAAATCTCATTTCAATACTTTGACAATTTCATTAAACTTTCACCAATCTCCCTTTTTATTTCTTTATGTATGGGAATATCATTCCATACCATAAGCTCCTTTTATTTCCTTTAATTTCAGAATCTCATTATAAATACACTTCCAAATCCTTCTAATAACGACACTTTATTATTTGACCAAAATACTTTGTTCTATCACTTTTATCATTACGACTAATATCATCCTTTGATAAATTTGGAAGTTGTTCAAGTTGGGGTATTTTAATTACCTCTCATACCTTGATCAACAACGTTCTTATCTTAAGATGGATAACAGTTGTAATACAAAAACAGATACTCTTTCCCCTTATCATAACAAATCCCATTTTACCTCTATCTTGGTGAAATATAGTCCTATATCGCATCTTTATAATTTCTTATCTCGTTTCACTCCTGTGATTCAAATCTCGGGTTAAACGTTTGATTTCCCCTTTCAAATCATCACTTCGACTCTTAATAATCGACAGGTAATCAAATTTCCACATTCACTAAAACCATTTACTACTTTCTTTAAATAATGACTAATAACAACTTCAGTTAACGTCGTTAACTTGTTCAACTCTAAACGATTAACCTGTTAATTAATCGTTATTGATCTTTACATTTAGATAATTAATAATTAATCTATCTAAATAGTTTTATTCATTTTGATTTAATATCGATATAAACACCTTCTAATTGTTACGTTAATCCTGTTCACTTGAATTAGCTAAATAAGATCGTTCTAAATACTTACATAATAAGCACGTGCTTCGCGCACGGTAGATTGGATCAAACCAAACGACGATTTGTGGTTAAAACAAATCAATGTATATATGTGATTGATTTATTCCCTTTTTAGAAATTCATTTAAAATAATATATATTCGGTTATAAAATGAATTCTATAACCTCATTTCTAGCGATTTCACATGACGGTGAATCAATCTTTATAAAACGGTGTATTATGGGCCATCTGCTATTTATTTCTCAACCAATACGATATATATAGGTTCAAACTCAACCACATTCAACAATCAACATGGTTTAAAGTCACGGGTCTTGAACAGTTCATATAAAATATGAAATAACAGCAAAATAAATATTTGAGGAACCGGTTTGGTTCCTCCTACCTGTTCTTCCCTGCATCACAGATCATTAAAATATTTCATATCAGTAGACAGAAATGACGATAATAAAATTAACGTCAACCATTAAAGCAACCATAGGCATCCAAGGCATCCAATCAACCAATGAAATCTAAATATATAAATTTAGCACATCAAAGTATTTCAGAAATGTGTGAGAATTAACTCACCTTTATTTCCGCTGATCGATTCGCGTTGTTCGTAGAATTTTAAACAAGCGTTTAAAATTATATGCAACTCCGGTTGCTTCGCTCCTTTCCGAATCAGCATAACAGTGTAGTCCCCTTTGCTGCAGTTCCAATGGTCCAATTTCACGCGATTCTGACAACTTTTGATCGTGTTACGGCTGTTACAAATTTATACATATAAATTATAAAAGTAATTAATTTGTTTAACTTAACTAATTAACCCTTAAAATTTATTAACACTCTTTATTACCTTAGTTTGCTTTGCCTCGTCAATCACTGCTCACTCAACTCCTCTTTGTTTTCCGTCCATGCTTAAAAGATACCTTAGATAGCTTTCAAACAAATATGGAACCATCCTCCCATTACTTCTTTACTCAAAACGTGTAAACACGCCACTCAATATCTTCAGCACCATGCTTTTCGAAGCCAGTCCCTAATATCGGATCCGGTTTCGTTTGGATCTTAAACATGTTTGAATCCTGTGAGCTAAGTCCAACACGGTGCTTCCTTTCCTTCTCATCTTCTTCTTGTTTTCTCCACAGTACAACATCCCCCTCATGCGCAAGGCTCCTGTACTCCACATACAACCGAAACTTCATGTAGCATTTCATTCCCTACTTCTTCTTTAATGTAAGACTACCACCACTCCATTCACAAACTCAGCTCGCCATGCACCACTTCTGGTAAATAGCGTTCACCACACGCCCCCTTATATTTGTTAAACACGGTATATTTCTCCACCCATACGTCCTTTTTTATATATAATATTTCCAGTTCGAACCCAGCTTTTCAAGGCCCCCCCTCGTGACTTCAACGCCATGCTACTTGCTCCATCACGTAAAAATATACCCACGCCATTTTCCTTTTTAAAAACTTCTTCTTGCATGCTATATCCACTTAAAAGGAAATCCATCCATACGTGAAATACTTACAAAACCCATACCCGAAGTTGTTCCTTCCACGCCTCTACAAACCCATCCCCAAGCCACTTGATGCGCCTCACCGTCTGACACAGCACTAGACCCTTTCACCATTCCTTTTCCATCAACGCTTGTCCTTCCGGCGTCAAAACTGCGAGTTTGATTTTATATGAAAGTAGCGGTGTTCCCTTAACTTACTCTTTGTATTAGAGAACAGGAAAAATGTTTTTTTTTTTGTTTTTTTTATATATATTAGAAGTGGAGCTCGCCATTTTTCTGTTGCTTGCTGGAGGACAGAAAAACAAAGCAGTGCTCCTGTATTTATGGTGAAGCGAAAGTTTGGAATGCACGTCTCGATAGCTTGGATGCCACAGTTTCACTAGTTTGGGGTGCAAGTAATTGGGTACAGGGTAGCATGTTGGTAGGCCTTAGATTAGCTGCTGCGAGGAGTACAGATTGACAAAAATGTATTAGGTAGCTGTGCACTTTTATTTGTTGCTTGAAGATAAAGTAATAAGATATGTATAGCGATAGGTTCAGAAATAGGTTGGGTTTTCTCTGTTCATATTTCGACTTTACTCAGAAAGTGTAAAACTGCATGTACCAAAGATTTTAGGGATGTACAGTTATATAGAAGGGTAGGAAAAGAGTACGGGATAGCTTACACAGAGTTTTCATTTTCAATGTATTATCAGTCGGCTGCAGGGGTTTGTCTGATGTTGAAATAGGAGACAGTACCATGCTTTGTATAATGTTGAAACGGAATAAATGTATAATATATACTAGGAGATTAGGGTAGCTGTGAAAATTGAGGACAAGGCATGGCTCGGCTTGGTTTGCATAGCATTAGGCATGTGCACTAGTATTGGTATGTGTGAACAGCTAAGTTGTGATGTTACCTCTTTTCACATATATATGTCACTGGGTTAGTTTGAACGTAGGGGTAGGCTCATGGATTTGATGGGATATGGCATGGTCGCAGTGAAATTTCATTTCACTGGTGGTTTAGATCGGGGTTACAGTTGTAAAGAGATTTCATGACTTTTTTCTCATTTTGCTTTACAGTAAATGCAGATTTAGCTCTGAAGGTATGGTACTAGACATGATATATCATCAGTGTGTCCATCTCCCTACTAGGAATAGCATATGTATGTATTTTTATCTTCGTTTGATTTTATGAGACATGACCAAAGATGTTTATAGACTGTGACCAACGATCTTTATTTATACAGTTAATGTACTCCATTATACATGACTCCGTCCGCATACGACTTGCTATTGACAGAAATCAAAATACCATTGTGTCGAGTGAGGTCCCACGATCCCAAAAATAAAATAATATCGGTAGATTAGCTTATATTGTGAAATCCCAAAATCGCTGATTAAGGGTGCCAAAATGCTCCAAATAAAAAGTTGCTTATTTTACGAAATAAAAATTACAGTAAAATTCTAAAAATTAAATTATAACTACGCCTCAAAGGACTTGTCCAAATTCAAAGCCAATATTTAATTATATTAAATAATCCGTTACGGCGTATAAACAATTCCACAGCGACTATTTCAAAATTTAATTTGGACGTAAAATAAAATCTACAATACGAATACTCGATTTTTCTCCTCCATTAGAAAAATATTATCAACTAGATTCAGACGCTTCTTGTTTCACCGAAATCCGACTTAACACGGATTAAGTATAGTCAATTGAAGTTGAAATTCAATTCTACGAACTACCGCGCTGTTTCGAATTCTTTTTATATTAAATATAAATATAAACATTTTATCGTCGTCTTAGAAACGAATTCCATATCAATTCCTTAATATAATATTTAAAACCAATTTAAATATTCAATTCAAATGATCGAAAAATCCAGGTCGTTACATCTCCTCAATTTATATTTTAATATAAATTGTACTTTATTTATTGACTGTTGTATATTGATTGTTAAACTGGACTGTTAAATGGATTTGATTGAAAACGTAGTTATAGTTAATCTATGTACTGTTAATCAAATATGGTTCTGTACAGCAGAATATTTCATTTCAAAATGAAATATGATATATATTATACTGTGTAACATCTGTGGATGCAGGGAGACAGGTTGGAGGAATCCGACTGGATTCCTCAACAATTATTTTACTGTTTTCATATATTGTGTTATATGATGTGTTATATAATCTGTTCTGGATTATGTGTGTTAGAATGATATTATCATTGTTATTCGATATTTTACATATCATAAGAAAACCCTGAGTTGTGAAATGGAATATTTCAATGTATATTGAAATAAAGGAATTTTATAAAATCACAGGATTTTATAAAAGGAAATTATTTATAAAACGAACATGGTTTTATAAAAGGAAATTATTTATAAAACGAACACGGTTTTATAAAAGGAAGTATTTATAAAACAAATAGAGTTTTATAAAAGGGATATTTATTTAGAAAATAAATAGAATAAAGGGATATTTATTTAGAAGATAAATAAAATGTTATAAATAGGAAATATTTGTAACGGTAATTAGAAGTTATAAATAGGAAATATTTGTAACTGTAATTAAAACGTTATAAATAGGAAATATTTGTAACGGTAAATAGAAGTTATAAATAGGAAATATTTGTAACGGTAAATAGAAGTTATAAATAGGAAATAATTGCAACGGTAATTAGAAGTTATAAAAAAGGGAATAGCTGTAACGGAAAATAAACGTTATAAAAAGGAAATTAACGAGATATAAAAGAGATAATCAAATAGAGTTAAATCGAATTTAGTATTCGAAGGAGCTAATCGAATTAGTTATTTGAAAGAGTTTATTGAATATTAGTTATTCAATTAGAGATAATCAAATAAAGTTAATCGATTAGAGATAATTAAATAAAGTTAATCGATTAGAGATAATCAAATAAAAGTTAATCGAATTAGTCGAAGTAAGTTAATCGACTATTAGTTAGTCGAATGTTAGTTAAGCAAATAAGAGTTAATCAACTATTAGTTAGTCGAAGATTAGTTAATCGAATATGAGTTAAACAAATAGGATTAATCGAATTAGAGTTAATCGAATCAGGGTTAATTGAATATTAGTTATTCAATTAGAGTCGATCGAATATAGTTATTTGAGATAGAGATAAAACAGACATAGTTAATTAGGGTAAGTACCATTTAGCACGACTGCTAGCGTAATTCGCAGGGCTGCAGATAGCCTACGACGGTCGGATGTTTCCTGAGGGAATCAGGCGTAACCATTGTGATCGCTGCGATCTAGAGTCAAGCGAATGGAGTTAATCGAATATTAGTTATTCGAAATAGAGTTAGTTCAATAGAGTTAATCGATTAGAATAATCAACTGGAGTTAATCGATTAGAGTTAAAACAGACATTGTTATCAAGGATGAAGTCAAATCGAATATTAGTTATTCGAAATAGAGTTAGTTCAATAGAGTTAATCGATTAGAATAATCAACTGGAGTTAATCGATTAGAGTTAAAACAGACATTGTTATTAAGGATGAAGTTAAATCAAATAGTAGTTATTCGGAATAGAGTTAATTCAGTAGAGTTAATCAAATAAGAGTTAAGCAGTAAGAGTAAAGCAAAATAGAGTTATTCAAATATTAGTTGTTCGAATAAGAGTTAAATAAAAAGGAGTTAATCAAATAGGGTTATTCGAATATTAGTTATTCGAATAGGAGTAATGAAATAGAGTTCAACAAATTAGAGTTAATCGAATATTAGTTGTTCGAGATAAGAGTTAATTAAATAGAATTAACCGGAAAGAGATAATCGAATATAATCTATTCGAAATGAGTTAATCGAATATAAGTTATTCGAAGAGAGTTTATCGAATATTAGTTATTCGAAGAAGAGTTAATCAAATAGAGATTACTCGAAAGGGAGTTATATGGCGAATTCGATTATATCGAATTCGGGGAAAGTATTATTTACTTTCCGGTTTTTAAATCAGGATTTATTTATTTATAAATAAATTAGTTGTTAGATAAATTAATCAAAGTAAGAAATAAATGTTAGACTTATAAGTTAGATATTTCAGAAGTAAAATTTATAACGTTAGGGTTATAATAAATGTTTTCATAAAGGAAGCGGATTCGTAATCTGAATCCGAGAATTTGCGTAAGCAAATGGTTTTAGAAATTGAAGTGATGAGCTTTATCTATCGCAAGGTTAAGATCGTTGTTCAGTTAAGCTCTGAGAGGTAATTATACCCCAACTTGATTGACTTCGAAATTGACTAAGGAATAGTTGAAGTTCGATAACAAAGGATGATTAGTAATGCAGTTAAGTAATAAATGACTTATGGATTTAGTAGTCGTAACGATGTTTCATACAGCGTTAGTTGAAATCCATATAAATGAGTTTCGGAAACGTTTCCAAATATAAATCAAAGATGTTTTCTAAGTGTAGAAATAAGGAAATATGGATATATATATATATATATATTCGATGATTGGATCGATAATTCCATTTGGAATTAAGATCGTTGTTTGTACACCGACATGTTTTCATTTGATAGTTAAATCACAGACTATCGAAGTTTTGACCATTTAACGTTGTAAATATGGAGAGGCCGGTTGGATTATTATCCGAAGAACCACTCCGTATTGACATAAGCGTTGTGATCAAATACGATGAAGATAATTGAAGACGGTGTTATGCAAGGGCTGTCCTGTTTACAGAATAGTGCTTTCGGTTTCGTTCAGTCCCAGAACGGACGTATATGGACGAATGTCTGACAGAATATTTCCAATGATCGAATGAGTTGGACTGTACAAATATATATGGTGGCCAACGGATTTATTCCCTTCGCATAAAATCCAGAAACTATTTGTATAAACCCAACTAATGATTTACGGTTCTGAAAATGTGGCATTCAAAGTGATCGTGTTATCAATGAAATGGAAAGTAAGCGTAGCTTCTAGTCTCACATCCGGTAAATGACAAAAATCGGGCAGGCAGCATGGCTAAGTCGGTCGCTCCGAAGTAGGGTGTATAATCACCTATCTAGAGAATATTCATTTGCTTCTTAAATCTATCAATGCTGTCCCATATATATTTACGGGAACAGTTGCTGATCCCAACTGTTGGTGATGTACATTCGATACACTCAAGCGAAATGAGTGGTCGGTCATGTTTGGCTGAGTTACAAGATGTTCTTGTTGAACTCCAGTGTATCGTTCCTAGAGTACACTGATCGGAAGGTGGTTCCATACCTTGTCATAGTTGGAAATCCAATCATCCAATACGCACTCGTGATTTTGATTGTATACAATATATGTAGAACGTGAGATGAAAGCGTTTCTGCTAGATTGATATCTAATTGTATTTAGACATTATTATAATATCAGTGATACTGCTTTTCAAAGATGTTGGATTCTCATAAGGGAAAAACCCGTTCCGTATTCACGGCGTGGTCTTATGAGATATCACATACCTGTTAAAATGATTTGAGTTTACTCACACCAGTCCATGAATGACCCGGAGTTTATTTGTTTTGTTTCCCTAAACTCTTGGGTGCCTAAATTTGTACGGGCAGTCAAGTAGTTGGGATTTACAGATATACTGGAAGATCTTGGAACAGGAGGCTTCAGGATCATATAGCTATAGTTATTTCCGCTGTGTTGTAAGTGTTGTACTCTGCAATATTATTGTATACATATACTGTTTGTATTTCAAAAGTATGTTATATTTTATTCGTTCCACTGTGAGATTCGTGTTACTCTGATGATGATGATCTTCTTCTTCTTCTATTCTAATAGTTCTACCTTATCTATTCTCACCCTCTATCTTCTTTCTATTAGTTTCTTGAATTTCCAGTGCAATTTGGGGTTGGACTTGTGTTATTTAGTCAGCTCAAATTGGACCGGATTTTCGGGTCACTACAACCCGACACCCGTCATCCACAGACCATGGATGGCTTGTTTGTTTAATTGTTTGGTTGTGTAGTGGGTTAGATTATTTGGTTTGAATTGAATTGTTTGGTGAAATGAAATTGATTTGATTGATGTGTGAATGGCGTGGGCCTTCACTAGACCGGGGATAAGGCTAGACCTTGTCCCGTTTCTAGTATCGTGCCGTTATGCCGCCGAAATTTTCTAAAAATAAGTTAGAAAAATAAAGATAACATTTTAATTAATAAATGAACCGAATAGAATATTCATAGGTTGAATAAAATAGTTTGATCGTTAAAAATATAATTTTTAACGTGAATGCGAATAAAAATATATTCATTTACAAACCGGACGGTTTGTTTATGTACACCTATTTGAAGGACATTGATTGGGAAGATAAATTTTACACATCGCCCAACTGCACAAATAAAAATCTGTGTTTGATTGCTTGAAACCCCACACGGGTATTGGGATGATATTTGACATACACTAATCCCGATTGTTTAGTTGTATGTCGATCGATTGATTGACAGGCTGTTATAAGCGTTGAATATTTATATTTGATGCTTATACAGTGTAGAATGCACTATGGATGATGGTTAATTATTCATCGTTTTTGATATATACAAGTGTTGTAGCAAAACCCATATAATTAACATTATATGGTAATTGTTTGGGCCTCATTCCAGTTTTGAAATAGAAATATTTGAAATGAAATATTTGACTAGAAATATTTGAAAAAGAAATATTTGAAGTAGGATATTTGAAAATTGAAATATATGAAGCCGTGTTGATAGATTGACGCCATTTTGACGTGAACGATATTTATATCGATTTTATTCAAATTGAAGTAAATATTAAAGTGAATTGAAATTCAAATTTAATTGAATTGATTTGAAACTCGAAATAAACTGAAAGGGTTTGAAATTCGAATAGAATCGAAATAGAATTGAAGTCGTTTTGAAATTAATTCGAATAGAATCGAAATAGAATTGAAATCGTTTTGAAATGAATTCGAAATAGAATTGAAATCATTTTGAAATGAATTCGAATAGAATCGAAATAGAATTGAAATCGTTTTGAAACGAATTCGAAATAGAATTGAAATCGTTTTGAAATGAATTCGAATAGAATTGAAATCGTTTTGAAATGAATTCGAATAAAATTGAAATCGTTTTGAAATGAATTCGAATAGATTCGAAATAAAATTGAAATCGTTTTGAAATGAATTCGAATAGAAATTGAATAGAAATGAATTTGAATTGAAATTGAATTAATTTGAAATTCAAATTGAATTGAAAACGAATGGAAATGGAATTAAAAATCGTTTTGAAAAGAAAATCGACGAAGTATATATTATATATATTATATATAATATAAATGGCCTGAATAGAACGCGACGCGCCGTGGCAGTTCGCGAATTTCGACCATTAACTTCGAACGAATATTATGGGAGATCCGAACGTCGGATTCTCCTAAAACCGGAACCGTTGGGTTCGTATCAAAAAGAGCTTTCTGACGAGTATTAGAAATTTGAAAACTAACGGTTGGATTTGGAATTATGTCCAAATCAAATTTGAAAAAGGTCGATGTAAGTGCAGTTTGATGGCCATTGATGGAAATCGACTGTACGGGCCTTGATAAAATTATTAAAAATAGTAATAATTTGTGTAAAATCATAAGAAATGATTTAGAAAGAATTGGGATGAAAAACTCCATATTTGAAAAGATAAAAATAGATTTTTATCGAAATGAACTAGTTTTGAACTAGAATTATAATTCTATTTATTTTTAAACAAATAAATTGAATTTGAAATGGTTTTGAAAATAACCAGAATTTCCAATGATTGCATTGGAATGGATTTGAATCAAAATTGTCTTCGGAATATTTCGATGTTGGATTTCGTGATTATACAGATGTTGTTATGGAAATTTGAAAGATATAGATATATATATCGTTATTTCCAATACGATATCTGTTGGTCATAGAATTTGATATTGAATATAAGCCGATATATTTTCTATTCAGAGCCTTGTATTTAATACCAAATGTGATTTGGGTTTGTAGTGAATGGTGTCTTGACTAACACTGTTCTTGAACCCAGTTAAGAATAGATCAAATCTTTTTATTTGGATTTAATGAAGTGTACCAATTAAATAATATTTAATTGGAATTGAATTCGAATTGATTTTTGGGTTTATCGTGATCAGTGTTTTAAATAACACTCGTTCTTTAACCCGATAATTCATGAATGTGATTTTGGGATTACCGTGAACCGTGTTTTAAATGACACTGATTCTTTAACCCAGTTAGCGATTAAAACTAAGTGGAGTTTTAATGAATCTTTAATTAGATTGAAAGGATCGAGAATGGAGTATCACCAGTTTTGCTCCAGGCGATAGTTAAATCTTTAATTAGATTTGAACGTGAAATGGTAATTGAATTTACCGATAACACCGTGGTGTTAGATATGAAGTATTACCAGTTTTGCTTCATGGGATGAATAGGTTGGGATTGGGAAATTAAAACAAATGATTACTTCGGTAAGGTTCGTTGATCCCGACTAGTTGAATCGAAATTCAAAAGATGATTAAAGAATAAATTCAAGGAATTTATCTTGGATAAAATTAATGGGAACCTTTCCCTATGAATGTGAAATTTAGAAACTAACTGTCGGTTAACCAAGCAGAATGGTTTTCTGAATATTGATCTGATGTTGGTCTCGGCCTTCGGGGTTAATATTTGGGGAATTATTCTCTTGATTAATTTACAGTTAGTGACTGATGAATTGGAATGAGGCGTATGTTGTGTTTGTGTAACACTTATTTAAAATATACGCGAGTTATTCGTAAAGACCGGGTTTATCCCATTCTGAATAACTGATACGACGATAAGTCGAAGATGAAGACGATGGTCGAATACTAGAGGTCTTCACGTCATTTGGGTAATTACTGATGATCTTGATTGGGTTGTACACCGAAGAAGATGGAAATAGTTGGTGATCGTCCAGATGTACTTGGAGATCGATGGATATGCGGGGTACTAGGTGCCTCCGGTTTTGTTCAGACCCAGAACGGACTTGTAAATGGACTGTGTGTGTCTGACATTGGATTTTAGTCCGTGTGATTGATTTCTATTAAATATATATCTGTTTGGCGGTGGAGAATTTATTCTCTTGCTTAACGCCCTTCTCTGAGACGTACGAGCTCAGGGGTTATATATTGATGGATATCAAACGCATGGAGTGAATTGCCTGTGTGGCATGCCTAAGTGGCAATTGATCGAGGCTTTTGTTGAAAAGAAAAGTCTTGTGGTGATGATCAAAGCACAGCCTGTGTGGCACAGCTTTGTGTAACGTGAATTCGCGAGCCTCGCACCCCGGTTGTGAACCAAAAACGGGAGACGGACCTCAGGGAGGGCATGCGTTTCTTTCTAGCTAGGGTGGTGTCAGTGACCTACCAGCCCTGACATTTACATACTTTTCACCTATGTGCTTGTTGCTGTTGCGAGGCGCCTCGGTTTGATCGGACGATCTGGGTCCGATGGAGTCATTCGTTGGCTCATTTACGCCCCAAAGGGCGGGGAAACGTAGTGTTTAGGCATAATAATCCACATCGGTGGACCGGCCCTGACGATCCAGGGGGTAGTTGCGGCTGTTCCTGAGGCTCGGGCTAGACAGTCTCGAATCGGTTGAGGACTATCTTTTGCCTCGGTTCATAGATGGAAATCCAATTTCCAAATACGTGACTTTGCGGTTTTATTTGTAAACCTCTATATGGCGACATAGTGGCATGGGACGCTCATGTCGCCTATGATTGATATTTATGATTTGAAGTTGTTTTATATACTATGCACTTATAATAGTATCAAATGATTTGTTTTAAACGTATCAAGCATTCTTGGCTGTTATAAGGTAAAAACCCTATCCCCCGGCATGCGTTGCATTGTGTGATAGGACCTGGGTATTATAATAGCTTCATTTTTCTTTATTTAGCATTGCGCTGTTGTTTTATGCACTGGTATTCTTGGGAGGAAACCCGTTCCGTGTTATACGGCGTGGTCCCTTGATTTACCTAACTTTAAAAATAAAGAATAATTGTTTTAGTTCTCACACCAGTCCCCTGACTGACCTGGAGTTTATTGTTTTAACCTAAACTCTGGGCGCCCTTATTTTGACACGGGCAGCTAGTAGTTTTGGTTTTGCAGATTTATATTCACAGGATCCTGGTTTACAGCTGTAATGATATCCGGAAAGCTTTGTATCCGTATATCTCTTCTAGTTGTGTATTGTATTATTTTCCGCAGCGATGTATTTAAATGTAATTTAAATCTCTGATGTTTCTGTGTAATATTTATTCATACTCTGTATATTCTTGTAATCTGATGCATTGTTGTAATATACAATGAAATGTTCTTCCGTCTGCATTCTGTTGTGGCTTGTTCTCGAACTATCCGCTCTTTCCTTTACGGGGAGTTACGGGTTTTCACAAACCTACAGTTAGTTTCTAAGTTTCACGTTCTTAGGGAAAGGTTCCCATTAATTTTATCAAAGATGAATTCTTTAAAATTTATTCTTTAATCTTCCTCTGGATGTCATTTCAAACCAAATTATGGTTTTCCAAACTAGTCGGGATTAGCGAACCACACCGAAGTAATTATTTATTTTATTTCCCAATCCCAACCTATTCATCCCATGAAGCAAAACTGGTAATACTTCATATCTAACACCACGGTGTTATCGGTAAATTCAATTATCATTTCACGTCCAAATCTAATTAAAGATTTAACTATCGCTTTGGAGCAAAACTGGTGATACTCCATTCTCGATCTTTTCAATCTAATTAAAGATTCATTAAAACTCCACTTAGTTTTAATCTTTAACTGGGTTAAAGAATCAGTGTCATTTTAAAACAAGGTTCGCTATAAACCCAAAATCACATTACATTTCAATCAGACCCTAACCATAAATTAGCAAGTGAGCAATTCCCTAAGTATTAACCCCGAAGGCTGAAACCAACATCAGATCAATACCCCAGAAACGATTCAACTTAACTAATCTCCAGTTAGTTTTTTATTTTCTTAATTCCTTTGGGTCTAAGAACAGTATTATTGAGGATACCGTTCACGACAACCCAAAATCACATTCTATTAATTATCGGGTTAAAGAACAAGTGTTATTTAAAACACTGTTCACGATAAACCCAAAAATCAATACCAATTCAATTCCAATTAAATATTATTTAATTGGTACACTTCATTAAATCTAAATAAAAGATTTAATCTTTTTCTCAACTGGGCTTAAGAACAGTGTTAATGAAGACACCATTCACGACAAACCCAAATCACATTTGATATTAAATACAAGGCTCTATAATAGAAAATATACCGGCTTATATTCAATATCAAATTCTACGACCAACAAATATCATATTGGAAGTAACGATATATATATATATATATCTTTCAAATTCCCATAACTATATCTGTATCATCACGAAATCCAACATCGAAATATTCCGAAGACAATTTCGATTCAAATCCATTCCAATATAATTATTGGAAATTCTGGTTATTTTCAAAACCATTTTCAAATTCAATTTATTTATTTAAAAATAAATCGAATTATAGTTCTAGTTCAAAACTAGTTCATTTCGATAAAAATCTATTTTTTTATCTTTTCAAATATGGAGTTTTTCATCCCAATTTTTCCCAAATCATTTCTTATGATTTTACACAAATTATTACTATTTTTAATAATTTTATCAAGGCCCGTACAGTCGATTTCCATCAACGGCCATCGAACTGCACTTACAACGACCTTTTCCAAATTTGATTTGGACATAATTCCAAATCAAACCGTTAGATTTCAAATTTCTAATATTCGTTAGAAAGCTCTTTTCGATACGAACCCAACGGTTCCAGTTTTAGGAGAATCCGACGGTCGGATCTCCCGCAATGTCCGTTCGAAGTCAATGGTCGAAATTCACGAACTGCCGCGGCGCGGCGCGTTCTATTCAGGCCATTATATATGTAATATATATATATATATATATATAATATATATATATATATATATTTCATCGATTTCCTTTTTAAAATGAATTTTATAAATCATTTCAAATTTGTTTCAAAACAAGTTCAACCTTTATTTCAAATTCAAATCAAAATTGAATTTTCCCTTATAAATTCTTTTTCCATTCACTTCTATTTGATTTCAATTCAAATCGATTTCAATTCTATTTCAATTCGTTTTCAGTTGAATTCAATTCAATTCAGATTTGTTTTCTATTCGATTCAATTCAAATTTGTTTTCAATTCAATTCAATTCGAATGCGTTTTCTATTTAATTCAATTCGAATTCGTTTTCTATTCAATTCAATTCAAATTCGTTTTCTATTAAATTCAATTCGAATTCGTTTTCTATTCAATTAAAATTCGTTTTCTATTAAATTCAATTCGAATTCGTTTTCTATTCAATTCAATTCGAATTCGTTTTCTGTTCAATTCAATTCGAATTCGTTTTCCATTCAATTCAATTCAAATTCAGTTTCTATTTAAATTCAATTTGAATTCATTTTCTATTCAATTCAAATTCGTTTTCTATTCAATTCAATTCAAATGCGTTTTCTATTTAATTTAATTCGAATTCGTTTTCTATTCAATTCAATTCAAATTCAGTTTGAATTTCAATTCTTTTCAAAATATTAGATTTTGAAATCACTTTCGATATTCATTATAAAATGAATAAAATCGATATTCATTATAAAATCGATATAAATATCGTTCACGTTAAAATGGCGTCAATCTAATCAACACGGCTTCATATATTTCTATTTTCAAATATTCTATTTCAAATATTTCTATTCAAATATTGAATGAAGCCCAATCAATTACCATATATGTTAATTATATGGATTTTCTACAACACATGTATACAATAACAACGATGAATAATCAACCATCATCCAAATTGCACTCTACACTGTATAAGCATCGAATATAAATATTTAACGCTTATAACAGCCTGTCAATCAATCGATCGACATACAACTAACTATTGGGATTAGTGTATGTCGTATTTTATCCCAATACCCGTATGGGGTTTTCAAACAATCAAACACAGATTTTATTTGTGAAGTTGGGCGATGTGTAAAATTTATCGTCCCAATCAATATCAGTCAAATGTGTGTATATAAACAAATCGTCCGATTTGTTTATTTTTATTTTCCCTTCATATATACGTTAAATATTCTATTTTTAACTATAAAATATTTTTAACTATATAAATATTTTATTTCATTTCACATCACATCACACAATCAACTACACATCAAAATCAAACAAACAAGCATACAAGCCGTCCATGGTCTGTGGACGATGGGTGTCGGGTGCTACTAAACACCGTCTGCATCCTAGTATATATTTCAACTAGAAATAAAATTAAAAAGTGAGAAATTCTCACCAAAGCCATCCCAACTCCACGACACTTCATATGTAGGAAATCTTCCTCGTTTGACACTTTCGTTGCCCGTATTCACTACATATATAAAAATCACATTTTTACTTTGCTATTCAATATATAAAAATCGAATTTTTACTTTGCTATTAAATATATAGAAATCGAATTTTTACTTTGCTATTCAATATATAAGAATCGAATTTTTACTTTGCTATAAAAATCACATTTTTACTTTGTTGCTATGTATATAAAAATTCTATTTTTACCGCTACTGTATAGATAAGAATTCTATTTTTACGTCGCTACTATATCGATAAAAATTCTATTTTTATATAGCTACTGTATCGATAAAAATTCTATTTTTATATAGCTACTATATCTATAAAAATTCTATTTATTTCTCTTTTAAGCAAAGTATATGTATATATATATATTTAAAACAAAGCATGTTTATATTTTTAAAACAATATCTTTATATTCAACTCTCCAAATTTCCATAACACATCCCATTTTTATAACGATATTATGTATATGATAAAAATTCCTATTTTTATTTTTAAAACAATTTTATTTATGCTTTCAAAGTAAAGTCAATTTCAGTTTTTTTTAAAACAAATTTTATTTTAATTTATAAAACAATTTTATTTCAGTTTTTTTTTAACAATTTTATTTCATAGAAAAAAAACAAAGAGAAAGCTAAAAAGGAAGCTCAGTGTTATTCACGTTCAGGAGAAAACCCGTCTAACCCACCTCCATCTCGTCTTCAAAACTAGGTCAGAAACCCGCGCATCCCCCGATGGTCATGACTCCGATCAGACCCTCCCACATCGACCGGCGACTAGAGCCGCACCCACCCTAAGAAACCTGGCGAACTCGATGATGGCAGTGGCCCCAAAAACCGCTCCGAACAGTGCGACTTCGAGCTTGGAATTCGCGACCCATACTGAACGTTAATCGATCCCCTTGGCGTGGAATTGAAGATCGCAGAAAGCACTTCCTTGTTGCTGAAGAAATTTTGAAAACCATTTTGTGGATTTTGAATTAAAGAGGAAGGGAGAATCGAAAAAAATCAACTGTATATCGCTTGGGAGCGGCGGCTTCGATAGTTGACCGCGTAAAGGAAATTGAGGGTTTGACCGGTTAAATGTTTATATAATTATATTTTAATATTATTTTAATAATTAATTCATTCATTATATGTTTAACACCACGAACTCCAATCGAATCCCAACGACTGTCGCCCCCAGCTAATTACCCCCATTCTAAACACAATGGGATATGTTTCGTAAGCCATTTCGACCGTTTCGATCAGTTTTCATTTAAATTAACATTTAAATCATTATATTGAATTTTAAACGTACATTTCAATTTACTGGGGTCACATACGGACCCAAAAAATTCCAGAAAAATATTTTCTAGCTTCGTATTGACGATACGGTCCTAACAAAACTAATTTCGTCAAATCCAGAGACCGTTTGAAAAATGGCCATTTTCCAGTCGATTAAAATCAACTGAAACTGGTCAAACGCGTTTTCCTTCGCCACACTCACATATTGATTCGAAAAATTATGAAATTTGAAATTTAGCAATAACTTGACATCACGGATCCAACAAAAGTGGTTTCGTCGAAAACCGAAGTCGTTTGCAAAATGGTCATTTTTAAGGGCCAGAATTCCATAGCGACTATTCTGAAATTTCAACTGGACATATCTTTTGATTCCCGCTATGAAATTTCGATTTTTCGGATTCGTTGGAAAGATAGTCACAATTAGATTCCATTATTTTTGGTTTCACAAAAATCCGGTTTATTTTGCACCCAGTACATTCATTTGAATTTTGAAATCGGATTATCGAACTACCGCGCCATTTTCAATTCCTTTTATATATAAATAAATTATATATATTCTAACGACGACGAATATAAATATATACGTTCGAATTCCATTCAAACTAAATTTTTCTCGTCGTTTTTATTTAAAATATTCATTTTAAATATTCAAAATTCATTAAAATTGCCAAAATAAAAATTTTAAATTGGCCCAGATTTCCGGGTTATTACATAATCTTAGTTGAAAGATTTATTCTTTATTTAAAAGAAATTCCTTGTTTTAAAAATATTCTTTATATAAAAGAAATTCTGAATCGGAAAGCGACTCAATCATTTATCATATAACTTGGGTTATATGGATTTCATACATCGTATGTAAATGACAATAATAATAAATAATCATCAAACCATTCATTCAACATCCAAAGTGAAGTTCTCAACTGTGTGAGCATTAAAATGAAATAATAACGCTCGTCGCATCCTGTCAATCTATCGATTGACATACAAATAAATATTGGGACTAGTGTATATCAATTATCATCCCAATACCCGTGTGGGGTTTTCAGCCAACAACAGTACATATAAATAAAGAATTGGTTAATGAATTTAACCAATTTTAATACTACCAACATGTTGATAATGATGGACAAAAATGACATTTTACTCCTAATGTTGAAAATAAAATATATTTGACTCGATTAATTTCTTTTACATTTCTAATATATAATAGAATGTAATTTATTTATATTACATCATTGTGGATGAAAAATAAAAGGATAAATTTCATTATACTTAATTTGTATGTAATTATTCTTAACGTAAAAGAAATTATCTCATTTGTATATATTTTAAGGTATAACTCAACAAATAAAATGTTTATTTTAAATTGCATACAAATTCTAATGTATGCATTAACATATAAAGATGTCATTTTATCCAGGGTTGTCAACGGATACTTTCAGATACGGATAGTGTCATATCCGTATCCGCATCCGAAACCATTTTCGGATATCGAATATCCGCATCCGCGGATACGGACGGATATCGGATAATTATCCGCTCCGCCAACGATCGATAAATCAATGAAAATAAATACATTTTTTAAGCTTAATATTACGCTTTTTCAACCTAATTGATTATTAAAGTGCTAAAAATAAATAAATACAATAATAATATGTAATTTTGAGCAATTAACATGCGCTTTGTAGACTTTTAGTTTTGCAAATTAATAAATTAGTATATGTAATTATGTTAAAATACATATAATTCAAGCTATAATCGGAGAAAAAAGAGGACGGATAATTTTCGGATGCGGATATGCCTATATCCGCATCCGCATCCGCTTTCCCGGATATCAGATATTTATCCGCTTTTCGGATGTGGATGCGGACAAATTTCGGATTTTTCGGGTATCCATTGACAGCCCTAATTTTACCTCACCTATACATTCTAATCTTTGTTTAGACCAAGAATATGATTTTTATATTTGAATATAAATTCTAATGTAAGTTTGCAAATAAGAATGATTTTTATATTTGCCTATAAATTCTATGATGTGTTATGCAAATAAAAATGATTATTTTATGTTTGCATGTGAATCCTATTGTATGTTATGCAAATAAAAATGGTTATTTAATTTGCATGTAAATTCTATCGTATACTATGCATATAAAAATGATTATTATGTTTGCATGTAAATTCTATCTCAACAAATGTATAAGAAGAGTGATACATTCATTTGCCGACAATTCTATTTTATTAAAATGCTATTTGTGTTTAATTCTTATTTGAAAAAATGTCCTTTTTGGTTTCAACCATTATTATTCGATAAAATGAATGTTTGATTCAACTAATATAAATAGAAAAAAGTGATTATTTTGTTTCAACTAATATAAATTTACAAAAATGATTACTTTGTTTCAACTAATGTAAATTGATAAAAATGATTATTTTTAATCCAATTCTTTTATTTATATCTAAAATGTAATAAAAGTGTAACTTCTTAAACTATGCTTTTTTTATTTACATCTAAAATGCAAATAAAAATGTAATACTTTAATTTATGATTTATTTGCATCAAGGAATGCAAATAAAAATACAACTTTTATCTTCATGTTTTATTTGCATCAAAGGATAAAAATGCAACTTTCTAATTCAAGGTTTTGTTTGCAACAAGGAATGCACTTAAAAATTCAACATTTAATTCAGTATTTTATTTGCATCAAGGAATGCAAATAAATATGCAACTTTTAATTTCATAGTTTATTTGCATCAAAGAATACAAATAAAAATTCAACTATTAAATACGATGTTTATTTGCATCAAAGAATGCGAATAAAAATTCAACTTTTAAATACTATGTTTATTTGCATTAAGGATTGCAAATAAAATAAGACTTTTTATTGCAATGTTTTATTTGCATCAAGGGAATGCAAATAAAATATAACTTTTTATTTCAATGTTTATTTGCATCAAAGAATGCAAATAAAAATATAATCCTTTTACTATGATGTTTATTTGCATCTAAATATGCAAATAAAATATAAACTTTAAACTACGTTGTTTATTTGCATGTAAATAGGCAAATAAAATATAACCTTTTAACTATGTTGTTTATTTGCACTCAAGAATGCAAATAGAAATTCGACTTTTAAATACGGTGTTTATTTGCATCAAAGAATGCAAATAAAAATATAATCTTTTAACTACGATATTTATTTGCATCTAAATATGCAAATAAGATATAATCTTTTAATTTATGCCTTATGCTTTGTTTTCAACTAAATTTATAAACAAAAATGTAACTCTTTTAAATCATATTTTTGAATTTATGTAAAATACAAAATAAAAATGTCATATTCATTTTAGTATTTTTGTTTGCATTTTTAATTGCAAAAATGTAATTTTAACTCTAATGTTTGTAAGCATCTTAAATTGCAAATAAATAAAAAATGGTTTTACTTCTAATGTTTTGTTTGCATCTAAAATAGCAAACAAAATATATAGTTCTACTTCAAATGCAAATAAAGATCATTTTTATTTCTATGTATATTTGCATAAAAGGATGCAAATAAAAGATCAATTATGTTTTCTATGAATATTTGCATAAAAGGATGCAAATAAAAGATCAAATTTATCTTCTATGAATATTTGCATAAAAGGATGCAAATAAAAGATCAATTATATTTTCTATATATATATGCATAAAAGGATACAAATAAAGGGACATTTATATTTCTATGTAAAAATTTGCATAAAAGGATGCAAATAAAAGGACATTTATATTTCTATGTAAATATTTGCATAAAGAATGCAAATAAAAGGAATTTATATCTCTATGTAAATATTTGAATAAAGAATGCAAATAAAAGTACATTTATATTTCTATGTAAATATTTGCATAAAAGAATGCAAATAAAAGGACATTTATATTTATAACGACCCGAACTCCCCCGGTAAGGAAAGCACGGATTGAGATGAGGACAACACACAAAAGAACGCAGACAGAAGAACATTTCATTGTTAATTACAACAATTCCATCAGAATACAAGAATATACAGAGTATGAATAAATATTACACATTTCACAAATATCAGAGATTACAATAAATTACATAGCAGCGGAAAAACAATATAAAACACAACTGAAAGTGATACACGGATACAGAGCTTTCCGAGCATCGTTCCAGCTGTAAATCAGGATCCTGTGAATATAAATCTGCAAAACCAAAACTACTAGCTGTCCGTATGGAAAATAGGGGCACCCATAGTTTAGGTTAAAACAATAAACTCCAGGTCAGTCATGTGACTGGTGTGAGAACTAAAAAAGTTATTAATCTTTATTTTAAAGAGAGTAATTCAAGGGACCATGCCGTATAACACGGAACGGGTTTCCTCCCAAGAACACTAGTGCATATAACAACAGCGCAATGCTTTTTTGGAAAATTGAAACTATTATAAGACCCAAGTCCCATCACACAATGCAACGCAAGCCAGAGGATAGAGTTTTCCCTTATAATAGCCAAACATGCTTAGTACGTTTAAAACAAATCATTTGATACTATAATAGGTGTATAGTGTCAAAACAATTTCAATCATAAATATCAATCATTGACGGCATGGGTACCATATATCATGTCGCCATACTAGGCTCTACAAATAAAATCGCAATATCACGTATTGGAAATTGGATTTCCGTCATGAGTCGAGGCAAGGGGCAAGCTCCTCTCCGATTCGAGACACTCTAGCAAATGTCTCAGGACCCCACTATGATCCTTGGATCTTCAGGGCCAGTCCTCTCTTACTTTTGAGGATTAGTTATTCCTGAACACACGTTTCCCGGTCCTAACAGACCTATATCCGAGGCGCCTCGTATCCAACAACCACACATATGAAAAGTATATAAATGTCAGCCAGTTTAAGCACTGACACCACCCATAGCTAGAAAGAAACGTCATGCTCTCCCGGCAGTCACTATCCCGTTTTTGACTCATATCGAGATGTGAGGCTCGCGAATTCACGTTATACACAAAGCTGCGCCACACAGGCCATGCTTTGATCATCAACCACAAGACTTTGCTTTTCAGCAGAAGCCTTGATCAATTGCCACTTACGCGTGTCACACTGGAAATTCACTCCATGCGACTGATGTCCATCGATATACAACCTCTGAGCTCGTGCGTCTCAGAGAAGAGCGTTAAGCAAGAGAATAAATTCTCCACCGCCAAACAGTTGTATATTTAATAGAGATCAATCAACACAGAATAAAATCCAATGTCAGACACACAATCCATTTACAAGTTCGTTCTGGGTCTGAACGAAACCAGAGGCACTTTCCTCGCATATCCATCGATCTCCAAGTACGTCTAGATGATCACCAACTGATTCCCTCATCTTGGGTGTACAGCCCAATCAAGATCATCAGTAATCACCCAAACGATGTGAAGACTTTTGGTCTTCAACCACCGTCTTCACCTTCGACTTATCGACGAATCGGTTATTCAGAATGGGTATAAACCCGGCCTTTCTAAAGAACCCACGTATATAATAAACAAATGTTACACAAATACAACAAACGCCTCACTCCAATTCAGAATATTCTTTTATTCACAAAATCACACTCTTAGGGAAAGGTTCCCATAAATTTTATCAAAGATAAATTCTTCTAAATTTATTCTTTAATCTTCCTTTGGATATCATTTCAAACTAGTCGGGATTAGCAAACCACACCGAAGTAATTATTTATTTTATTTCCCAATCCCAACCTATTTATCCCATCGAGAAAAACTGGTAAGACTCCATATCTAACACCATGGTGCTATCGGTAAAGTTAATTACCATTTCACGTTCAAATCTAATTAAAGATTTAAATATCGCTTTGGAGCAAAACTGGTGGTACTCCATTCTCGATCACCTTTCAGATTTGATAATTTAAATTATCAATTCACATTTCACTTTAATTACAGATTCATTAAAACTCCACTTAGTTTTAATCTTTTCAAAAATCAACATCCTGTCTTTAACTGGGTTAAAGAACCATTGTCATTTAAAACACGATTCACGTTAAACCCAAAATCACATTCAAATTCAATTACAATTAAATATAATTTAATTGGTACACTTCATTAAATCTAAATAGAAAGATTTAATCTTTTCCTCAACTAGGCTTAAGAAACAGTGTTAATGAAGACACCATTCACGACAAACCCAAATCACATTTGATATTAAATACAAGGCTCTAAATTGAAAATATATCGACTTATATTCAATATCAAATTCTGAAACCAACAAATATCGTACTGGAAATAACGATATAAAATATACCTTTCAAATTTCCACAACCATATCTGTATAATCACAAAATCCAACATCGAAATATTCCGAAGACAATTTCGATTCAAATCCATTCCAATTCACGTATTGGAAATTCTGATTATTTTTAAAACCACTTTCTAATTCAATTTATTTATTTCAAAAATAAATTGATTTTAATCCTAGTTCAAAACTAGTTCATTTTGGTAAAAATCTATTTTTATCTTTTCAAATGTGGAATTTTTCATCCCAGTTCTTCACAAATCATTTCTTATGATTTTACACAAATTATACATATATTTAATAATTTTATCAAGGCCTATACAGTCGATTTCCATCAACGACCATCGAACTGCACTTACAGCGACCTTTTCCAAATTTGATTTGGACATAATTCCAAATCCAACTGTTAGATTTCAAATTTCTAATATTCATTGGAAAGCTCTTTTCGATACAAACCCAACGGTTCCGGTTTCAGGAGAAACCGACGGTCGGATCTCCCGCAACGTCAATTCGAAGTCAATGGTTTCACGAACTACCGCAGCGCGGCGCGTTCTATTCAGGCCATTATATATAATATAATATAATATAATATATATATATATATATATATATATTATATTTCGTCGATTTCTTTTTAAAACGTATTTTATAAATCGTTTTAAATTCGTTTTCAAAACCATTTCAACTCTATATTCAATTTCAAATCAAAATTGAATATTTCATATCATTACTATATAAATGATAATATTTTCAAAATGTTATATTTTGAAATCACTTCCTTTTCTATATTCATTTTAAAAACGAATATAATCGATATAAATATCGTTCACGTCAAAATAGCGCAACTCTAATCAACACGGCTTTACATATTTCAATAAATTCGTTATTCTATTCAACAAAGACATATTTATTCTATTCAACACATGAATCTATATTTCTTTCAACACATCACTAATCTCAACACATGAGTACTGTCAACACACGACTATTTTTGTTATGTAATATATTTTATAAAATTATGGTATCTATCGTTTGATTTTTAATTAGACTCCACCATGAAGTAGCTTCTAATTTTAAATATGATAAAGATGTAAATTTTATTATTAAAATATTTTACTCAACACATGAATAGTTTCAACACATAGATATTCTCAACACATGAGCATTTATTCTATTCAACACATGAATATATTCTATTATATTCTTTATTTTCCCGATTGGAATGAGGCCCAATCAATAACCATATAATGTTAATTATATGGATTCCATACAACACATGTACATAAATAGCAACAATAAATAATCAACCATCATCCAACGTGCACCACACAACTGCATAAGCATTAAATATAAATAATTAACGCTTACACAGCCTGTCGACCAATCGATCGATATACAATGAAATAATTGGGATTAGTGTATGCCAAATATCATCCCAATGCCCGTGTGGGGTTTCAAATCAACTGACATAGATTTTTATTCATTCACATATCCGTTAAAATTTATATTTTTAACGATAAAATATTTTTAACTGTATAAATATTTTATTTCATTTCACGTCACATCACATAATAAATTTTCAAAACACATCAAACAATCAAACATTCAAGCCATCCATGGTCTGTGGACGACGGGT
Source organism: Allium sativum (assembly GCA_030737875.1). Lineage (NCBI taxonomy): Eukaryota > Viridiplantae > Streptophyta > Magnoliopsida > Asparagales > Amaryllidaceae > Allium > Allium sativum. The sequence continues at coordinate 298,173,261 of CM060926.1, forward strand.
GTCAGGTGCTGCTAAGCACCGTCTGCATCCTAGTATATATTTTAACTAGAAAAGAAAATTTAAAGTGAGAAGTTCTCACCCAAGCTAATCCAATACCACGACTCTTCTTATGTAGAAGTCATCGCTGTTCTCGCCTTTTGTCACTTTCGTTGTCCGTAGCCACTACATATATAAAAATCACATTTTTATTTGGTTGCTATGTATATAAAAATCATATTTTTAATTCACTACATATGGATAAAAATTCTATTTTTACTCCACTACTATATAGATAAAAATTATATTTTTATCTATCGCTACTATATAGATAAAAATTCTATTTTTACATCAAAATTCTATTTTTACATCACTACTATATAGATAAAAATTCTATTTTTACACCGCTACTATATAGATAAAAATTCTATTTTTATCACGCTATTCTCTGCCTAAAGATTTCGCCTTTACTATCTATATAATATAAAAATCGTATTTTTATACTTTCTATACTATAAAAATCATATCTTTACAGGGGGAATAAAACAAAAATTTCAGTTTTTATACATTAAAATTTCAGTTTTAATAATCATAAGTTTCATCATATAAAAATGAATAATAATAAAAAAAGGTAAAAACTTACAGGGGGAAGATATTTCGTGCATCACAGATGGGGGAGGAGGGTCGGCTGACGTAGAGGAAGGGTTCGGAGGTGCAAGAGGGGGAGACGACGCTAGGGTGGAGGCGAGGCACTTGAGGTGGAGGGTTGAAGGGGGTTCGTTCTTCGATTTCAGGGAGGGGGGTTTGTGCGTGGATCAAAGAGGGCTAGGGGAGGAGATGAACGGGGAAGGAGGAGGCCGGGGAGAGGATGGCGATTGGCCATCGAGGGCGTGGCGACGTGCTTCCCGAGGGGGGGGGGCTGAATCGCGATGTCGAGTTCTCTTTTTTTTATTCGATGCATTGACCTTCTGAAGAAAGGGGAAGGAGATAAAGGTTATATATTATATTTTAATTATTTTATTTTAAATTCTAAAAAGCAACTTTTTATTTCGACCTCGAAATCGAACCCACCGCTTGTCGTCCGTAGCTAATTACCCCCATTCCGAACACAATGGGATATGTTACGAAGGCCAATTCGATCGTTACGATCAGTTTCCGTTGAATTTACATTTAAATCATTATACTGAATTTTAAACGTACATTTCAAATTACCGGGGCCACACACAACCTCTAAAAATTCCAGAAAAATATTTTCTAGATTCTATTGACGATACGGTCCTAACAAAACTAGTGTCGTCAAATTCTGAGACCGTTGGAAAAATGGCCATTTTCCAGTCGATTAAAATCAACTGAAACTGGTCAAACGCGTTTTCCTTTGCCACACTCACATATTGATTCGAAAAATTATGAAATTTGGAGTCTAGCAATAACTTGACATCACGGATCCAACAAAAGTGGTTTAGTCGAAATCCGAGGTCGTTTGCAAAATGGCTATTTTTAAGAGCCGAAATTCCATAGCGACTATTCTAAAATTTCAACTGGACGTATCTTTTTATCCCCGCTATGAAATTTCGATTTTTCGGATTCGTTGGAAAGATATTCTCAATTAAATTCTAATATTTTTGGTTTCACTAAAATCCGGTTTATTTTGCACCCGATATGTTCAATTGAAGTTTGAATTCGAATTATCGAACTAACGCGCCATTTTCAATTCCTTTTATAATTTAAAATAAATATTTATATTCTAACGACGATTTATATAACTATATACGTTCGAATTCTATTCAAAATAAATTTCTCGTCGATATTATTTAAATTAATTCGTTTTAAATATTCAAAATTCAGTAAAATTGCCAAAATAAAAATTTTAAACTGGCTCAGAATTTCCGGGTTATTACAATATTTCTAAGTAAATATTTGCATAAAGAATGCAAATAAAAGGACATTTATATTTCTATGTAAGAATGCAAATAAAAGGACATTTATATTTCTATGTAAATACTTGCATAAAAGAATGCAAATAAAAGGACCATCTTTATATTTCTATGTAATCTAAGGACATATAAAGAGTATTTTATTTGTTTATACTCTCCTATGTGTTCTAATAAAAAATAAAAGAGTATTTTGTATATACACATTTTCCTATATAATATAATAACATACAAAGGAGTATTTTATAAGTATACACTTTCCTATATAATCTAATGACATTTAAAATAAATGACATTAAAATATTTTAATATGACTGACTAATTCATCTGAACATAAATGACAACCTCATTTTACAATAAATGACAAATTCAATTTAACATAAGTGACAAATCTCATCTTTTCATAAATGACGTTTTCATTTCAAAAATGTAATTTCTATTTTAATGGAACATTTCATTCACAAAGGAGATTTCTATTTTAATGTATGTTTTCTGTTCAAATATGATATGTTAAAACAGAAATGATAATTTATTTTAATCTTTCTATTTAAATCAAACATGAAAATAAAAATATTGTTTTTATTTTATACTTCAAATTTTGACACACAAGAATAATTTACATTCTATATATACAACAAAAGTATAGTTTTTATTGTATATACTAAATCCTGTCAAACATGAATACACAATCCAATTCGATGGTTCATCGCAATCACACAACAAATCAACACTACACTAATTATACATACAACATCAACATGAAATAAGTATACATTTCACATCGAAATAAATAATTTATTTTAAATTTTAAAAAAGAAATCTCACCGAGCTTTTAATTCAGAATAATTCAGATCTGAAATTTGGTCGAAATTTGATCTGCTCTGTTTTTGACCTAGTCAGCTTCATAGTGTAAATCTTTGTCGTATGAACACAACGCTTCTGAAATCGCGTTATTCTGAGTTAGTATGATCGAGCTATGGCTTAAACAAGATTGGTATTAATTTAAATAAAATTAAATTAATAAATTGCTTATGAATTAACCTCTTCTTCTACAACAGATAAATCGACCGTGCTTTTCACCTAAGCTTCAATTCTAGGTTTTGAGTTTTCTGCCGGTACGTTGCTCGAGACAAGGATCGGATGGCACCACGGCGCCGGGCTACAGGCGGCGCACCCACGCGGGTGAAGGGGCCCACTCGCACGCCTGTAGGGGGAAGGGCAACGGTGCAAACCTTCGGATTTGGAGCGCTGTAACTCGGTCTGTGGTGGACTCGGTGGGATCCAACCGTATGAGATTGTAGAGAAGAAGAATCTCTACAAATAACGCCAAAGGTGGAGGGAGATTCGGTGAAGGGATTGAGAGAATTAAGTGGAAGAAGGGAGGAAGATTTCGGCCATGGATTTAAGGGGGTGGCGGCTGAGAACGATGGTGAATAGTGTTTTTAGGGTTTAGTGAAAAATCTTGTGAATATTTATAATATTTAAATGTTATTTTTACAATTAAATCCAAAAGTTCTAAACCAAACCAATTTCAATCCAACAGAAGCCGACCCCACCCAATAGCCCCTGTTCCGGATCCAATGGACTAGGTCTCGTCAGCCCGTTTGATCGTCTTGACCCACTTTTCTCAAATTTAATATATAGATCATTTATTTATTTAATTTGATCGTACATTTAAATTTACCAGGGCCACTTACTACCTCTAAAAATTCCAGAAAAATTATTTCTAGTTATGTTTTGACGATACAGTTCTAACAAGACTAATTTCTTCAAATTCTGAGACCGTTTGAAAAATGGTCATTTTCTAGCCGATCGAATTTGACTGAAATTGACAAAATACATTTTCTTTTGCCACACTTACATATTAATTGTAAAAATTATGAAAACTGAAACCTAACAATAATTTGACGTTCCGGTTCCAAAAAAAGTGGTTTCGTTGAAAACGAAGGTAGTTTGAAAAATAGCTATTTTTAATATTAAAATATATATATAAATTCTACAACGACTATTCTGAATTTTAAACTGGACATAACTTTTGATTCCCGAATGAAATTTCAATTTTTCAGATTCGTTGGAAAGATATTATTAAATAGATTCTAATATTTTTGGTTTCACTAAAATCCGTTAAATATTGAATCCGGTACATTCAGTCAAAGTTCAAGTTTGACTTTTCAAACTACCGTGCTATCTCTAACTCCTTTTATAATTAGAATAAAATTTCTCGTCCTAACTTCGATTTAAATAAATTTTCTCATCGTTATTATTTAAAATAAATTATTTTAACTATTAAAATTTCTAAAATAAATTTTTTAAATTGGTTCAGAATTTGCGGGTTGTTACAAACACCCTTCTCTGAGACGTAAGAGCTTATAGGTTATGTATTGGTACTTGTCAGTTGTATGGTCTGGAATGACTACATGGCATGCTAAGATGCAATGATCAAGGCTTTTGTTGAAAAGAAGGGCCTTGTGGATGATGATAAAAGCACAACTTTATTTAGCATAGCTTTATGTATAGTGTTGATTCGCGAGCCCCACACCCCGATATGAGTCAAAAACGGTATTGGGGGCCCAGGGAGTGCATGCGTTTCTTTCTAGCTATAGGTGATGTCATGGTATGTAGCCTAGACATTTTACTTATGTTAATGATGGATGATGACGTGCCTCGGATATGATTGGTCGACATACTGACCAGGTGACAGGTCCAATAGAACCAGAAAACGTATTGTTCAGGAATAACCAATCCACAAAAGTATGTGTGGGCCGACCCTAGAAGATCCAAGGGTCACGTGTGTTGATCGTGGAATCCCGCTAGAGATGGCCCGAAACTGGTGAGGAACATCCGTTGCCTTGACTCATAAATGAAATCCAATTTCCAATACGCGACTTCTTGATTTTAGCTATAAACCAATATGGTGACATAATGTATGGTACCTATATCGTTTATGATTGATACATTTATACACGAAATTGTTTTCTACACTATGCACTTGTAATAATAAAAGATAAATTTCGCGTATCAAGCATGTTCGGCTATTATAAGGTAAAACTCTATCCTCCGGCTTGCGTTGCATAGTATGACGGGACCTGAGTCTTATAATAACTTAATTTTTCCTTTTAGCATTGCGTTGTTTATTTTATGATAATCTCGGGAGAAAACCCGTTCCGTGTCATACGGCGTGGTCCCTTGATTTACCTAACTTTAAAATAAAAGTTAATAATTGTTTTAGTTCTCACACAGTCCCATGACTGACCTGGAGTTTAGTATTTCCACCTAAACTCTGGGTGCCCATTTTTTCCACATGGGCAGCTTGTTGTTTTGGTTTTCGCAAATATTTCTTTTCACAGGATCCTAGATTACAGCTAGAGCTATATTCGGAAAACTTTATATTCATTTATTTTTTTCAATTGTGGTAGTTGATGTTTTCAGTTGCACATTTTATTCATGTATTATATTTCCGCTACTATGTAATTAAATCTCTGATATTATTTTTTTCGTTATATATTATTTATTTCTACTCTGATATCTTGTACTCTGATGTAAATTGTTGAAGTAGCAATGAAATGTTCTCCTGATTGTGTTTTGATGCGTCGCGTTCTCAAACAACCCGTGATTTTCCTTCTTTTCGGAGATCGGGGGATTTCGGTGCGTAACAAGGTGGTATCAAATCTTTGTATTACAAAGCTAGAGAACAAGATACATAAGAACCGAACAAAAGAATTCATTGGAGATAGGATTAGTAACATCCTATAAGAATTACTCGTTGGAGGTAAAGTTAGTAATACCCTAGATTGAGTCTGAAGAGTGTAATTTATAAGATGAATTTAGTTTTGAAAAATTATATCTTATTAAAAGATTTGAGTATTTTGTTTAAGTATTTTACTGGATGTTTGGACTACCAAGTATAGGAATATTTTGTGTTTACGCATCATGAACGTATATTCGAAGTCTCATATATACTGGGTAGATATAGAATCACACTCTATTCACCCAGGGATGATTCTGATGATTGTCATGGCATCATCAGTATTTACTTTCGAGTTTCGAAAGTGGGATATCTATATATTTCCCATTGACTGGTGTGAGAACCAAAACTTAGTTAGAGTTTATTGTTCGTGAATTGTCATTGAAAATAGATTTTTGAATATATATAGAAGTTATATATTTGCCAAATTAATCAACTAATTTATTGCTAGTTGTGATGTGTGATAATTAATTCAACCAATAAAATATTGGAATCATAAAACCAATACGAGGAAAAAAATCTAAAGTTGAATTGAATTGAAAATTTTGTTTGGATTATATATATATATATATATATATATATATATATATATATATGTCGAGCGGGTTATGGATTTAAAGCTGAGTAGAGAAATAAATTTGCGTACCCGACAAACAGGTGCACCAGCATTAGTTGGTTGTGCAATTTTATTATCATTATATTAATGTGAGTGATTTAGATGCGTTGTGATGGTTGCTTTGTGTAAAATTAAACGTTTTCCATAGGATAGTAACCAATAAATTATGGACCACACTGCATAACATATATCAAAGACAACGTGTAACGACCCGGAAAATCTGAACCAATTTAAAAAAATTAAATTGGCTAAAATATTAGATTTTAAATATTTAAAATGAATATTTTAAATAATAGCAATGATGTAACGACCCGCAAATCCGTACTATCTGAGTTGACTAATAACACCACACGTCCAACCCAAATTGCACAGAAATACGAATCATTATTAGAAAGATGTTAGCGGATGAGAAATAGAAAGAAAGAAATGTTAGAATAGAAGAAAATGAAGATCACAAACTCACAGCGGAACGAATAAAATATATTAAATAACATACCTTTTTGAAATACAAATCAGTAACCTTATATACATACCATCATCAAAGCATAACAGTTATTCCTGGAATAGTTATAAACACCTGTTTCCATATACAAATATGGTTCACAGTGGAATAAATGATAGTCTATAGCTAACTGGTGAAGCCTCCTGCTTCCAGCTCTTCCAAGTGAATCTGAAAAATCCCGACTACTTGACTGCCCATACAAAATTTGGGCACCCAAGAATTTTGGGAAAATAAAACAAAATAAACTCTGGGTCAGTCATGGGACTGGTGTGAGTAAACTACAACCACTTGTTTAACTTTCAAAATCCTTTCAAAAGAAAAGATAATAGTAAGACCAGCCCACAAATAAACATGGACGGTTTTTACCTTACTATAACCCAAAACATTTTGATACGAAAATCCAGTGATATTACAATAATGTGTAAATCAAATAAATATAATCTAGCAGAACGCTTGCATCTCACGCTCCACATACTAGTATAAAATCAAAAACCGCAGGGCGCTTATTGGGGATTGGATTTCCAACATGACAAGGTATGGAACCACCTTCCGATCAGTGTACTCTAGAGGCGATACACTGGGGTTCAACAAGAACGTCTTGCAACCCGGCCCACACATGACCGACCACTCATTTCGCTTGAGTGTATTGAATGTATATCACCAACGGTTGGGATCAGCAACCGTCTCCCGATTAGGACAACATCGAATAGAATAAAGAATTAAATGAATCTCTAGATAGGTGATAATACACCCTAATGGGAGCGACCCACTTAGCCATGTTGCCTGCCCGATTTTTGTCATTTCCCGGTTGTTGAGGCCTGAGGCTACGATTACTTTCCATTCATTGATAGCACAATCACTTTGAATGCCACATTGTCAGATCCGCTAATCACTAATTGATTTGCACAAATATTCTGGATGTTATGCTAAGGGAATAAATCCGTTGCAACCATATATATTTATACAGACCAACCCATTAGATCATTGGAAATACTCTGTCAGGCATTCGTCCATATACGTTCGTCCTGGGATTGAACGAAACCGAAGGCACAATTCCTATTAATAGAAAAAATCCTTGCACTTCACTCCATCTTTGATTATCTTCATATAATCTGATTCGCAACGCTACTGCCAATACAGAGTGGTTCACGGATAATAATCCAACCGGTCTCTCCATATTGACAACGATATTGGCAAACACTTCGATAGTCGGTTATTTAACTATCAAAGAAAAACGAAAAAACATCCATTCAAACATCAAACAAATCATTGGGCCCTTTGATTACCATTCATTAATTAAATCACCCTTTTCATTTCCTTATCAATATTTGTTCAACAAATATTTTCAATTATCATCACGGTCTCTTACATTCTTCGGAAAAACATTTCTATATCTCGCCTTCTTTTATTTTCTACACTTAGAAAATATATTCTATTTGAAATTGAAAACAGTTTCAATCACTTATCTCTTTCCCGACTATTTTAATTATACACGGGAAATATTACTTTTATATTTCCAATATTCCATTACTTGGGTTAAAACGATTGTTGTGTAAAACATCGTTACAACAACCCAAAATATCTTATTCAACTAATTCTTTTTCAAACACTTCTCTTCGAGACTGGATCCTGCTATTAATCAATTAAAAATGAAATCAATCAAGTTGGGGAAAATTACCTTTCATACCTTGACTGAAAACATCCTCAACTTCAAAACAGCAAAACCACTAACCTCGAATAAACAGACTATAAAACCAAATTATTCATTTAAAACATGTATATGCATTTCTCTTTCTCTTTCCAGACCATTGATTTCCTTTTTGTTTATAGTATTCTAATTTTAATTTTGTTTCCTTATCGAATTCTATGTATATCGATACATTTATTTCTAACTATCAAATTATCTTAAAAATATTCTAACTCCTTAAATTCCCGGAAAAATTCGCCATAACCTCCCTTATACCGGGAGCTTCGGGATATTTCAAATAGCCTCCCATGGCCTTCACCAATCCAAAAGAAAAAGGAAAAGCCAAGCGGCTTGCCGATACAGCGCATAAAACCTCATATAAAATTGAAACATGTACCTTATTGTTGGACACTAAATTTATAAACTTCATTCTCTTTATTCCATACCTGTTTAACACCTGTTCACCTGTTTTCAATTCAATCCAATCGTTTGAATTCAGTTTTGCCCATTTACTCTTTAATTAGCTTCTTTGTTTATTTCACTCCTTTGTTTGAACATAACATCTTCAAACAAAATATTTATCTTGCTCATAACCAAAATAAATTTCAATTTCAATTCTAGATTCCTTTTTCGATTTCAAATATAAATTTTCAAATCGAATTCTCTTATCCAAAGTCCAATATCAATTCAAAATCTCATTAACTAATTACTATTCAAATTAGTTAATTCTATTCAATAATCAAAAAATCTGATTTCTGTTTCAAAAAAATCCATTCATTACTCCACTTGCTTCACTGGAGCTCATATTTATTTTATATCTCCAGCGTAGATTTTTCTAAAGGAAAAATTCGGAATTTATTTCTTTAAAATCCTTTTTGTATTTTAAATAAACCATTATAGTTTTAAAACGATTTTGTCGCTGTTTTTCTAAAAAATTGAGTTTGATATAACTAAAAATCTAAACGATGAAATCCAGATTTTTCTCTTCCATTAGAAAACTATTATCTAATTGATCCCGATGTTTCCTGTTTCAAAGAGTTCCGACTTCAATTGAGTTCTGTATACTCGATTGAAGTTCGAAACGACAAATTTTCGAACTGCAGCGCTGCAGCGAGTTCGTTTTAATTATATATATATATATAAACGTTTTAAAACTTCGTTTATATAAATTCAACTCTATTCTGGTATATTTTAACATATCAAATCAATTTTTTTCCAATTCAACATAGTATTTCCGATCTATTTCACTTCTATTTGAAATTCTATATTCAAATTTCAATCCACTTCTAATTTTCAAATTCTATTTGAATTTCCATATTCGAATTTCCTTTATTCAAATCCCATTTGAACTTCTATGTTCAAATTCTATATTTGAATTTCATATATTCAAACTCCATTTGAATTTTTATATTCAAATTTCCTTTTTGAATTTTCTATTTGAATCCTATATTCAAATTCCATATTTTAAATTCAATTTGAATTCTCTGTTCAAATTCCATAGTTTAAATTCCATTTGAATTCTCTGTTCAAATTCTATATTTTAAATTCCATTTGAATTCTTTATTCAAATTCTATATTTTAAATTCCATTTGAATTCTCTATTCAAATTCTATATTTAAACTCCATTATTTTCAAATCCCTATATTTGAATTTTATTTGAACTCCCTTTCTTCAAATCATTTGAATTCCTTTGAATTCAAATTCTAATTGAATTCCTTTGAATTCAAATTTCTGTATATCCAAATTCAATTCAAATTCAATATATTCAAATTCTATTCACAAATTATATTTAAATTTTCCATACACAAATTCTATTTGAAATTTTATTTTCAAATTCCATTTTAACACTTTAAATTCTATATTCAAAGTCCGTTTCTATTTGAATTCTTATATTCAATTTCTATTTGAATTTTCTTTATTCATTCTTTAAACAAGTCTCGATTTCAATCCCATTTGAAATCGATATTCCTATTATTATTATTATTTTGAAAGTAGATTTTCCTTTCCAATTTCACACTTGTATTTTTATTTCTGAATTATCAAATGATAATTCTTTTTTTTACTTCATTTATAACTTCATTATAAAAGAACTATTTATAAACTTCGTTTATAAAGGAATTACTTGTTTTATTTTTCAAAACAAGTTTATATTTCAAATCTATTTAAAAATTCAAATTTCTATTTTTCTTAAATAGAATTTCCCTTTCAATCTCAAATACACCTTTCAGGGTATTTTTTATAAATTAACACATAGCCCAGTGATATTTAAACCAAACAAATCATCCAATTTTCAATCATTTGATTTTTAACACGTCATATATGAGTATATATGAAATCAAGCAAACAAACAAACAGATAATATACTTTTGAGGAATCCAGTTGGATTGCTCCATCCTGTTTTCCTGCATCCATAGATGTTAGTCACATAAGTAATACCAATCCTGCTTCAAGACAGGATATCGCGGTATAAAAGGGGATCCACTTATATACGTGGGCGTAGGGTCATCCGCTAATGATACTGCGGGCATCCGCTAATAGTATTGCAGGAAATATCCAATAACCACGATAATTCAACAATTCATTCATGCACCCAAGCAACCAACAAAATTATTTTTACGATAAAAATAAATTTAAATATAAAACAGTGAGTGAGATTTGCTCACCGTGATTTTATTTTTGCTGAATTCACAATGAAGCCAATTATATAGATTTCACAGTGATTTCTCCAACCATCTTAGTCCCATTTTCAAAAAAAATACTGCTCTCTTTCATTTGTCTTTAGAAATCTTGTTTACTGTCACTAGTAAAACACTTGGACTAGATGTCTGACTCCTCCACCATCGCCTTCTTTCTCGCTATCAATGCCCTTGTTGTTCGAACCCTGCTCTTGCCAACCCTTAGCTTCCCATCACCATACCAGACAATGGATCGCACTTCAGAACACTCGGTGCCCTTGCCTTCCACTAGCGTAGCCAACCACCCCTCCTACAATTGGGACTTCTTCTTATCACTAAGAGTCGCACTCCTGTTACTGTGCGAAATGGTCGCGACATCTTAGATCTGACCGCATCCCCAAAACTGGCCATTAACGCCTCCGCATCCTCACGCTCGAAGCCCACATCGAACGATATTGTCGGATCCCGAACTCAGGCACCCCATTGCGACCTTCACAGAAGCTGAACTCGCACCCTAAAATCCCTGAAATGAACAACCGGAGCTTCCCATCAACATCGCGATGCTTCATCTCGCCTGGTATCCGAATTCGAATTGATTTCCGTTCGGTTTCAGATCGTGATTTCCGGCTTCAAGATCCACGATGCTCCTTGCGATTTTGGGTTTCAAAAGGGAAATGGAGCGGCCATTTAAATTGCTTAAGCTCGGTTTCCAGAAGACGAGAATGAATAGAACAAGTGAGGGAATTTATCGCGATTTATAGGAGGAGAAAAACTTGGCCACTAAGGAATAGGCGTAGGTTATATAGGTTAAGTACTGGAGTTTTAATTTGATTTGATTTTACAGAGATTTTTATTCTTTTAAAACGGATTCTGATTTGATTACTATTTAATGCGATTTGAGTAAAATAGATTTTTATTCCTTTTTAAATGGATATTGATTTGATTTCAGGCCTATCCACAATTAGATATTTTGGGGTTCATTAATTTAAACCACGATCCGCTATTTTAACCAACCGACCGACGTTTCAACGTAACTACACTATTCTGAACTCAACAGAATAGACTATATAATAACCATATTAAATATTTAAAAATAAATCGATAAAACTATGGGTCGTTACATTCTTCCCCCCTTTTCGTCCCCGAAATTGCTAAGGTAGGAAGAATACTATAAACCCATTAACCTTTCAAAACTCATTTATGTTGAAACTCACCTCTTCACATTTCAACAAATTAGCTCCAACCAAAACTTTTGGGTTTTCACACATTTAATCTAAATGATTTACACCCAATTCAAATTCTATTCAAAATTAATTTATTTCCCTCGATCCATTTAACTTGCTTAAGTTAAATTTTAAACTTCAGAATTCAATTTCCCGGGTTTTTATTTCAAATCCTTTCGAAATCACACACACATATATATATAACCATCTCTAATTCAAAAAATTTGAATTTTCAAACCAATTTGTTTTCCTTCAAACAAATTTTCATCAAAAACTTTTCTAAGGTAGCAATCCATCACTTAGAACTCAAAAATGAACACTGATGATGTCGCGATCATCATCAGAATTATTTCCCAGCCACTAAAGTGAGTTCAGTGCTTAAACAATTTCAAAATCCATTCAAATATGATTTTTATTCAAACGGTCTTTTCAAAATAAAGCTATTTTATTTTAGTATACTTTGGAAATATTTTCTAACTTCCCAGGATTTAAAATTCCAAATTCAATTTCTGAATCTAATTTTTAATTCATCACATTTGTAGATTTAATTCGTATACAAATTCTATTTTGGTTATATATAACCATTCCAATTTTATAATCTCGTTTGATTATAATTCTAACAACCAACACATCCATATAATATAATAGTTCTAGAAAATTATTTCTTTTTTTATAAAAATAGAATTTTGGGCAAAATTATTTCATTTACCCAGTTTAAACAATACCGTGTTCAATCTTCTGTTCAAGTGTTTAGAAATTCCTATCGACTTCGTGGCGTCCCACGATTCGATCAGAATTCATAAACCACTCAACAGACTAGCCAACACAAAATAAAACAACTTTTATATCAACTAACAAATACGCTCTCTCGTATATATACACTCAACTCATTCTAGGGTTCTACTGACCCTATCTCTAATGAGCACAATCCCACCAAAGCCTTGGTATTCGCTCAACCTAAGCTCTGATACCAACTGTAACGACCCGCAAATCCGTACTATCTGAGTTGACTAATAACACCACACGTCCAACCCAAATTGCACAGAAATACGAATTATTATTAGAAAGAAGTTAGAGGATGATAAATAGAAAGAAAGAAATATTAGAATAGAAGAAAATGAAGATCACAAACTCACAGTGGAACGAATAAAATATATTAAATAACATAACTTTTTGAAATACAAATCAGTAACCTTATATACATACCATCATCAAAGCATAACAGTTATTCCTGGAATAGTTATAAACACCTGTTTCCATTTACAAATATGGTTCACAGCGGAATATATGATAGTCTATAGCTAACTGGTGAAGCCTCCTGCTTCCAGCTCATCCAAGTGAATCTGAAAAATCTCGACTACTTGACTGCTCGTACAAAATTTGGGCACCCAAGAGTTTAGGGAAAATAAAACAAAATAAACTTTGGGTCAGTCATGGGACTGGTGTGAGTAAACTCCAACCACTTGTTTAACTTTCAAAATCCTTTCAAAAGAAAAGATAATAGTAAGACCAGCCCACACATAAACATGGACGGTTTTTACCTTACTATAACCCAAAACACTTTGATACGAAAATCCAGTGATATTATAATAATTTCTAAATCAAATAAATAGAATCTAGCGGAACACTTGCATCTCACGCTCCACATACTAGTATAAAGTCAAAAACCGCAGGGCGCTTATTGGGGATTGGATTTCCAACATGACAAGGTATGGAACCACCTTCCGATCAGTGTACTCTAGAGGCGATACACTGGGGTTCAACAAGAACGTCTTGCAACCCGGCCCACACATGACCGACCACTTATTTCGCTTAAGTGTATCGAATGTATATCACCAACGGTTGGGATCAGCAACCGTCTCCCGATTGGGACAACATCGAATAGAATAAGGAATTAAATGAATCTCTAGATAGGTGATAATACACCCTAATGGGAGCGACCCACTTAGCCATGCTGCCTGCCCGATTTTTGTCATTTTCCGGTTGTTGAGGCCTGAGGCTACGATTACTTTCCATTCATTGATAGCTCAATCACTTTGAATGCCACATTGTCAGATCAGCTAATCACTAATTGATTTGCACAAATATTCTGGATGTTATGCTAAGGGAATAAATCCGTTGCAACCATATATATTTATACAGACCAACCCATTAGATCATTGGAAATACTCTGTCAGGCATTCGTCCATATACGTTCGTCCTGGGATTGAATGAAACCGAAGGCACAATTCCTATTAATAGAAAAAGTCCTTGCACTTCACTCCATCTTCGATTGTCTTCATATAATCTGATTCGCAACGCTACTACCAATACAGAGTGGTTCACGGATAATAATCCAACCAGTCTCTCCATATTGACAACGATATTGGCGAACACTTCGATAATCGGTTATTTAACTATCAAAGAAAAACAAACAATCATCCATTCAAACATCAAACAAATCACTGGGCCCTTTGATTACCATTCATTAATTAAATCACCCTTTTCATTTCCTTATCAATATATGTTCAACAAATATTTTCAATTATCATCACAGTCTCTTACATTCTTGGAAAAACATTTCTATATCTCGCCTTCTTTTTTTTTCTACACTTAGAAAATATATTCTATTTGAAATTGAAAACAGTTTCAATCACTTATCTCTTTCCCGACTATTTTAATTATACCCGGGAAACATTACTTTTATATTTCCAAAATTCCATTACTTGGGTTAAAACGATTGTTGTGTAAAACATCGTTACAACAACCCAAAATATCTTATTCAACTAATTGTTTTTCAAACACTTCTCTTCGAGACTGGATCCTGCTATTAATCAATTAAAAATGAAATCAATCAAGTTAGGGTAAAATTACCTCTCAGACCTTGACTTAAAACATCCTCAACTTCAAAACGGCAAAACAACTAACCTCGAATAAACACACTATAAAACCCAATTATTCATTTAAAACATGTATATGCATTTCTCTTTCCAGACCATTGATTTCCTTTTTGTTTATAGTATTCTAACTTTAAATTTGTTTCCTTACCGAATTCTATGTATATCGATATATTTATTTCTAACTATCAAATTATCTTAAAAATATTCTAACTCCTTAAATTCCCGGAAAAATTCGCCATAACCTCCCTTGTACCGGTAGCTTCGGGATATTTCAAATAGCCTCCCATGGCCTTCACCAATCCAAAAGAAAAAGGAAAAGCCAAGCGGCTTGCCGATACAGCGCATAAAACCTCATATAAAATTGAAACATGTACCTTATTGTCGGACACTAAATTTATAAACTTCATTCTCTTTATTCCATACCTGTTTAACACTTGTTCACCTGTTTTCAATTCAATCCAATCGTTTGAATTCAGTTTCGCCCCTTTATTCTTTAATTAGCTTTTTTGTCTATTTCACTCCTTTGTTTGAACATAACATCTTCAAACAAAATATTTATCTTGCTCATAACCAAAATAAATTTCAATTTCAATTCTAGATTCCTTTTTTGATTTCGAATATAAATTTTCAAATCGAATTCACTTATCCAAAGTCCAATATCAATTCAAAATCTCATTAACTAATTACTATTCAAATTAGTTAATTCTATTCAATAATAAAAAAATCTGATTTCTGTTTCAAAAAAATCCATTCATTACTCCACTTGCTTCACTGGAGCTCATATTTATTTTATATCTCCAGCGTAGATTTTTCTAATGGAAAATTTTGGAATTTATTTCTTTAAAATCCTTTTTTTATTTTAAATAAACCATTATAGTTTTAAAACGATTTTGGCGCTGTTTTTCTAAAAATTTGATTTTGATATAACTAAAAATCTAAACGACGAAATCCAGATTTTCTCTTCCATTAGAAAACTATTATCTAATCGATCCCGACGTTTCCTGTTTCAAAGAGTTCCGACTTCAATTGAGTTCTGTATACGCGATTGAATTTCGAAATGATAAATTTTCGAACTGCAGCGCTGCGGCGAGTTCGTTTTAATTATATTTATATATATAAACGTTTTAAAACTTCGTTTATATAAATTCAACTCTATTCTGATATATTTTAACATATCAAATCAAATTTTTTTCCAATTCAACATAGTATTTCCGATCTATTTCACTTCTATTTGAAATTCTATATTCAAATTTCAATCCACTTCTATTTTTCAAATTCTATTTGAATTTCCATATTCGAATTTCCTTTATTCAAATCCCATTTGAACTTCTACGTTCAAATTCTATATTTGAATTTCCTTTGAATTTCATATATTCAAACTCCATTTGAATTTTTATATTCAAATTTCCTTTTTGAATTTTCTATTTGAATCCTATATTCAAATTCCATATTTTAAATTCCATTTGAATTCTCTATTCAAATTCCATAGTTTAAATTCCATTTGTATTCTCTATTCAAATTCTATATTTTAAATTCCATTTGAATTCTCTATTCAAATTCTATATTTTAAATTCCATTTGAATTCTCTATTAAAATTCTATATTTAAACTCCATTATTTTCAAATCCCTATATTTGGATTTTATTTGAACTCCCTTTCTTCAAATCATTTGAATTCCTTTGAATTCAAATTCTATTTGAATTCCTTTGAATTCAAATTTCGGTATATCCAAATTCAATTCAAATTCAATATATTCAAATTCTATTCACAAATTCTATTTAAATTTTCTATACACAAATTCTATTTGAAATTTTATTTTCAAATTCCATTTTAACACTTTAAATTCTATATTCAAAGTCCGTTTCTATTTGAATTCTTATATTCAAATTCTATTTGAATTTTCTTTATTCATTCTTTAAACAAGTCTCGATTTCAATCCCTTTTGAAATCGATATTCCTATTATTATTATTATTTTGAAAATAGATTTTCCTTTCCAATTTCTCACTTGTATTTTTATTTCTGAATTATCAACTGATAATTCTTTTTTTTACTTCATTTATAACTTCATTATAAAAGAACTATTTATAAACTTCGTTTATAAAGGAATTACTTGTTTTATTTTTAAAAACAAGTTTATATTTCAAATCTATTTAAAAATTCAAATTTCTATTTTTCTAAAATAGAATTTCCCTTTTAATCTCAAATACCCCTTTCAGGGTATTTTTTTATAAATTAACACTTAGCCCAGTGATATTTAAACCAAACAAATCATCCAATTTTCAATCATTTGATTTTTAACACGTCATATATGAGTATATATGAAATCAAGCAAACAAACAAACAGGTAATATATTTTTGAGGAATCCAGTTGGATTGCTCCAACCTGTTTCCTGCATCCACAGATGTTAGTCACATAAGTAATACCAATCCTGCTTCAAGACAGGATATCGCAGTATAAAAGGGGATCCACTTATATACGTAGGCGTAGGGTCATCCGCTAATGATACTGCGGGCATCCGCTAATAGTATTGCGGGAAATATCCAATAACCACAATAATTCAACAATTCATTCATGCACCCAAGAAACCAACAAAATTATTTTTACAATAAAAATAAATTTAAATATAAAACAGTGAGTGAGATTTGCTCACCGTGATTTTATTTTTGCTGAATTCCCAATGAAGCCAATTATATAGATTTCACAGTGATTTCTCCAACCATCTTAGTCCCATTTTCAAAAAAAATACTGCTCTCTTCCATTTGTCTTTAGAAATCTTGTTTACTGTCACCAGTAAAACACTTGGACTAGATGTCTGACTCCTCCTCCATCGCCTTCTTTCTCGCTATCAATGCCCTTATTGTTCGAACCCTGCTCTTCCCAACCCTTAGCTTCCCATCACCATACCAGACAATGGATCGCACTTCAGAACACTCGGTGCCCTTGCCTTCCACTAGCGCAACCAACCACCCCTCCTACAATCGGGACTTCCTCTTATCACTAAGAGCCGCACTCCTGTTACTGTGCGAAACGGTGGCGACACCTGATTGACATAGAAATGTGTTTATTTTATGCTCTTATTTCTTATTTTTTTGTATATAAATAAATATTACTTGGGTATTGTTTTGTTACTTTTACAGATATTCCAACCCTGCCCGCATGCAACCAGAAAAGTAGAGAAATAGAGATGAAATTGATATATATTTCCATTTTGAAGAATTGTAGATGAAGATATCACATCTAGTTGCTGTTGGACAAGAAAAGGATTGATAAAAAGGCTTTGCACATCACAAATCAATGAAGAAGTGTCAAGGAAGCAAGAGGAAAAGAGAAAAGGCCCAAATTTGCTTTATTTACCTAAGGCCCATTTATGTTTCTCATTGTAAACTAATTAGTGATGTAATGACAAGGCCCAGTTATCATTAGGGTTAGGGTTAGGGTTTGGTTATCCCCTATATATATATGCCCTTGTAATAGCATTGTAGCCACCATCCTATCCTATATCCCATTTTCTATTTCTAATAAAGTTTCTAGTTCTTCTTCTTTTTATTTTCTGCATTTTTTTTCTATTTCTTAGCAATTAGTGTGTCTACACGATTAGATTCGGTAGAACACTATTTGTGTTTTACATTTCTTTTCATTAGTGATTGACCGTCTGATTAGATTCAGCGGAAATCCTAATTTTATTTCCTGTTGTTATTTATAATCTGCACTTTTATTTTCTGTATTTTAATCCCGTTCATAGGTTAAATTGGATTTGATTAGATTTGAATCTGATTTATAGTTTCATTTCTTTTCCATTGAAATTGTGATTTGATCGTCGGTTCAGTTAGATCTGTTCTGAATCAAATTACAGTTTTAATTCTGTTTTGTTTTGCAAAATCAACCTCCAGCTTCGTCTAACTCGCCCAAGAGATTAGATAAATAATTTGATTTAATTCACCTCCCTGTGTTCGACCTGTATGCTACACACCTGTATGCTTGCAGAATTTATTACAAATGTCGCGCTTTTCTAATTCATAGATTAGCGTCGATCAAGATTTTGGCGCCGTTGCCGGGGAGGTAACGATTAAATTTTATTATTTATTTGATTTCTAATTCGTGTTAGTTCTGTTTTATTTTTATTTTTATTTTTATTTTGATTTTCTTTTTAAAAAAATTGTTCTTAGTTTTGTTTCTTTGACATATAGAAAAAATCTCAATTAGTTGATTTGGTATTGATTGATGATACCGTAATCTTCTATAGAAGAGAGAAAAAAAAAACTTGCCAATTTTTCTTAATTTCTTTCTTCTTTTCAAATTCCTTTTTTCCATTTATTTCTCTTGTTCTCTACACTCTTTCCTTCTTGCAAAAAAACAAAACAAAAAAATCGTTGTTGCTTATTTCTCTGCCTCAGTTCTACCCCTTCATCACGCTCATACCATCTACTACCCCACGTCCACCAATTTGCACAATTTCTTCCATCACCATAGCCAAAACATCCTACAGTTTGAACAACAATCAGTTTTCATCCAAGATCCTGAAAGCCGTCGTCCAGACATCATCATAAACCCGATACACAGATTCGAAAACCCAAATTGAAGCATCGATCTCAGCAAACTCTATCAGACCCCAACCCATCTAGTCATAGCCATCCACCAACGTTCAATACCAATCTGTTTCAAGACCATAAAAAAAAAACCATACACAGATCATCTTCGCTCTCCACATACCACGCAGCACCATCATTATCCCAAATTACACAATTCTGCAAATACCCTCTCGTCCAATACTCCATACAAACCTTCTCCCATCAGCAGTTCTGCACCAAACAAGTTTTCGACACCGATTTGCCTTAACCACATCCTCTCCCCATCTTCATTAGCAAAACCCGATTCATAAACCCGGTAGCATTATCACGTCACAAACCCACTTCCTGACATAAACCATCTCGACCGAAGGAAACCAATACAAACCAACCATAAACAAGACTCTACTGCCACAGTAACTAACAGTGTCACCCCCATACCTTCAAACCTCAGACCACCAGTTCTGCGAGTACCTAACTTTCACCATCCCGAACCCTACTGTGCAAAAATCCTTCTCCGTACCGTTCAAAGATCACAAAACCTCCATACTACCCCTCGCATAGCCATACTCCTTCAACCAATTCAACTCATTCCTACCTCACCACCTTCACTGCCAGACCATAAAACCACACCAACAATCCTCCATCTTCACCCCACGTCCATAATTCAAACCAGGTCCTCATCTTCGCCCACGTACCATCGCAATACACAAAGCAAAACAGCCCAATTTGTCCGTTCAGCAAACCAACGCTTCCAGTCACGCTCCTCACGTGGAAACCATATACTCGAACTACCCGAGCTTCACAAAACCCGAACCCGAAATCGCAACCCGTTTCGGTAAACCCTATACAATCAAAAACCGATTTGAAATCCTGAAACCCCTTCTTTTTTGTTTTTTTTGTTTTTGCGGTAGAACTTTGTGATTAGTAAGGAAAAGGTGCTGGTTACTTAATAACTTGGGGAGGGTGGAATATAATGGGATTCTGACTTGGAATTGGGGAACGCATTTCTCCTATTGTTAGTTTTGAGTTGTTTGGTGGACCCTTTCTACTGAGTTTTTATTTTCATTTTTTCATTTTTTTTCTTGCTGGTTTTCTGTTGGTTTGCATTCAATTCTTAAAAAAAAAAGAAAAAGAAAAAAAAAGAAGGGGAAACGAGGTTTGTGAGGGCGGAGTTCTGGTTTTGGGAAATTATTTTCTAGTTTTGGTTTTTGTGAGGCTTGACCCTCCGCCTGTTCTTATATTTGATTGCCTAGTTTTTTTAGTTTACTAAGGCCGTGTTTTATTTGTCTCCATGGGTGCAATTAGTTAGTTGTAAGTGAACGCTGTGTGCCAATTTAAAAAAAAAAAAAAACAGGTCGAGTGAGTTTGATGTGGTTTGGGTCCAGTCTTAGATTTTGTTGAGTCCTAGTTTGTTTGCTTTATTTTGTTTTTCTCCTATTGTCAGCCTGCTTTCTTCGTCAAAAAAAAAAACCTTGCTTTCAAAAAAAAAAGGAGAATTTTTCAAAAATAGGTACAGCTGAAATTTTAAAAAAGGGTACAGCCTGCTTTCTGACTCCTCCACCATCGCCTTCTTTCTCGCTATCAATGCCCTTATTGTTCGAACCCTGCTCTTCCCAACCCTTAGCTTCCCATCACCATACCAGACAATGGATCGCACTTCAGAACACTCGATGCCCTTGCCTTCCACTAGCGCAACCAACCACCCCTCCTACAATCGGGACTTCCTCTTATCACTAAGAGCCGCACTCCTGTTACTGTGCGAAACGGTGGCGACACCTGATTGACATAGAAATGTGTTTATTTTATGCTCTTATATCTTATTTTTTTGTATATAAATAAATATTACTTGGGTATTGTTTTGTTACTTTTACAGATATTCCAACCCTGCCCGCATGCAACCAGAAAAGTAGAGAAATAGAGATGAAATTGATATATATTTCCATTTTGAAGAATTGTAGATGAAGATATCACATCTAGTTGCTGTTGGACAAGAAAAGGATTGATAAAAAGGCTTTGCACATCACAAATCAATGAAGAAGTGTCAAGGAAGCAAGAGGAAAAGAGAAAAGGCCCAAATTTGCTTTATTTACCTAAGGCCCATTTATGTTTCTCATTGTAAACTAATTAGTGATGTAATGACAAGGCCCAGTTATCATTAGGGTTAGGGTTAGGGTTTGGTTATCCCCTATATATATATGCCCTTGTAATAGCATTGTAGCCACCATCCTATCCTATATCCCATTTTCTATTTCTAATAAAGTTTCTAGTTCTTCTTCTTTTTATTTTCTGCATTTTTTTTCTATTTCTTAGCAATTAGTGTGTCTACACGATTAGATTCGGTAGAACACTATTTGTGTTTTACATTTCTTTTCATTAGTGATTGACCGTTTGATTAGATTCAGCGGAAATCCTAATTTTATTTCCTGTTGTTATTTATAATCTGCACTTTTATTTTCTGTATTTTAATCGCGTTCATAGGTTAAATTGGATTTGATTAGATTTGAATCTGATTTATAGTTTCATTTCTTTTCCATTGAAATTGTGATTTGATCGTCGGTTCAGTTAGATCTGTTCTGAATCAAATTACAGTTTTAATTCTGTTTTGTTTTGCAAAATCAACCTCCAGCTTCGTCTAACTCGCCCAAGAGATTAGATAAATAATTTGATTTAATTCACCTCCCTGTGTTCGACCTGTATGCTACACACCTGTATGCTTGCAGAATTTATTACAAATGTCGCGCTTTTCTAATTCATAGATTAGCGTCGATCAAGTTTTTGGCGCCGTTGCCGGGGAGGTAACGATTAAATTTTATTATTTATTTGATT
This sequence comes from Allium sativum, assembly GCA_030737875.1. NCBI lineage: Eukaryota > Viridiplantae > Streptophyta > Magnoliopsida > Asparagales > Amaryllidaceae > Allium > Allium sativum. The sequence goes on from CM060926.1 coordinate 298,195,890, forward strand.
TCTAATTCGTGTTAGTTCTGTTTTATTTTTATTTTTATTTTTATTTTGATTTTCTTTTTAAAAAAAATTGTTCTTAGTTTTGTTTCTTTGACATATAGAAAAAATCTCAATTAGTTGATTTGGTATTGATTGATGATACCGTAATCTTCTATAGAAGAGAGAAAAAAAACTTGCCAATTTTTCTTAATTTCTTTCTTCTTTTCAAATTCCTTTTTTCCATTTATTTCTCTTGTTCTCTACACTCTTTCCTTCTTGCAAAAAAACAAAACAAAAAAATCGTTGTTGCTTATTTCTCTGCCTCAGTTCTACCCCTTCATCACGCTCATACCATCTACTACCCCACGTCCACCAATTTGCACAATTTCTTCCATCACCATAGCCAAAACATCCTACAGTTTGAACAACAATCAGTTTTCATCCAAGATCCTGAAAGTCGTCGTCCAGACATCATCATAAACCCGATACACAGATTCGAAAACCCAAATTGAAGCATTGATCTCAGCAAACTCTATCAGACCCCAACCCATCTAGTCATAGCCATCCACCAACGTTCAATACCAATCTGTTTCAAGACCATAAAAAAAAAACCATACACAGATCATCTTCGCTCTCCACATACCACGCAGCACCATCATTATCCCAAATTACACAATTCTGCAAATACCCTCTCGTCCAATACTCCATACAAACCTTCTCCCATCAGCAGTTCTGCACCAAACAAGTTTTCGACACCGATTTGCCTTAACCACATCCTCTCCCCATCTTCATTAGCAAAACCCGATTCATAAACCCAGTAGCATTATCACGTCACAAACCCACTTCCTGACATAAACCATCTCGACCGAAGGAAACCAATACAAACCAACCATAAACAAGACTCTACTGCCACAGTAACTAACAGTGTCACCCCCATACCTTCAAACCTCAGACCACCAGTTCTGCGAGTACCTAACTTTCACCATCCCGAGCCCTACTGTGCAAAAATCCTTCTCCGTACCGTTCAAAGATCACAAAACCTCCATACTACCCCTCGCATAGCCATACTCCTTCAACCAATTCAACTCATTCCTACCTCACCACCTTCACTGCCAGACCATAAAACCACACCAACAATCCTCCATCTTCACCCCACGTCCATAATTCAAACCAGGTCCTCATCTTCGCCCACGTACCATCGCAATACACAAAGCAAAACAGCCCAATTTGTCCGTTCAGCAAACCAACGCTTCCAGTCACGCTCCTCACGTGGAAACCATATACTAGAACTACCCGAGCTTCACAAAATCCGAACCCGAAATCGCAACCCGTTTCGGTAAACCCGATACAATCAAAAACCGATTTGAAATCCTGAAACCCCTTCTTTTTTGTTTTTTTTGTTTTTGCGGTAGAACTTTGTGATTAGTAAGGAAAAGGTGCTGGTTACTTAATAACTTGGGGAGGGTGGAATATAATGGGATTCTGACTTGGAATTGGGGAACGCATTTCTCCTATTGTTAGTTTTGAGTTGTTTGGTGGACCCTTTCTACTGAGTTTTTATTTTCATTTTTTCATTTTTTTTTCTTGCTGGTTTTCTGTTGGTTTGCATTCAATTCTTAAAAAAAAAAAAAAAAAAGAAGGGGAAACGAGGTTTGTGAGGGCGGAGTTCTGGTTTTGGGAAATTATTTTCTAGTTTTGGTTTTTGTGAGGCTTGACCCTCCGCCTGTTCTTATATTTGATTGCCTAGTTTTTTTAGTTTACTAAGGCCGTGTTTTATTTGTCTCCATGGGTGCAATTAGTTAGTTGTAAGTGAACGCTGTGTGCCAATTTTAAAAAAAAAAAACAAGTCGAGTGAGTTTGATGTGGTTTGGGTCCAGTCTTAGATTTTGTTGAGTCCTAGTTTGTTTGCTTTATTTTGTTTTTCTCCTATTGTCAGCCTGCTTTCTTCGTCAAAAAAAAAACCTTGCTTTCAAAAAAAAAAAGGAGAATTTTTCAAAAACAGGTACAGCTGAAATTTTAAAAAAGGGTACAGCCTGCTTTCTGACTCCTCCACCATCGCCTTCTTTCTCGCTATCAATGCCCTTATTGTTCGAACCCTGCTCTTCCCAACCCTTAGCTTCCCATCACCATACCAGACAATGGATCGCACTTCAGAACACTCGGTGCCCTTGCCTTCCACTAGCGCAACCAACCACCCCTCCTACAATCGGGACTTCCTCTTATCACTAAGAGCCACACTCCTGTTACTGTGCGAAACGGTGGCGACACCTGATTGACATAGAAATGTGTTTATTTTATGCTCTTATTTCTTATTTTTTTGTATATAAATAAATATTACTTGGGTATTGTTTTGTTACTTTTACAGATATTCCAACCCAGCCCGCATGCAACCAGAAAAGTAGAGAAATAGAGATGAAATTGATATATATTTCCATTTTGAAGAATTGTAGATGAAGATATCACATCTAGTTGCTGTTGGACAAGAAAAGGATTGATAAAAAGGCTTTGCACATCACAAATCAATGAAGAAGTGTCAATGAAGCAAGAGGAAAAGAGAAAAGGCCCAAATTTGCTTTATTTACCTAAGGCCCATTTATGTTTCTCATTGTAAACTAATTAGTGATGTAATGACAAGGCCCAGTTATCATTAGGGTTAGGGTTAGGGTTTGGTTATCCCCTATATATATGCCCTTGTAATGGCATTGTAGCCACCATCCTATCCTATATCCCATTTTCTATTTCTAATAAAGTTTCTAGTTCTTCTTCTTTTTATTTTCTGCATTTTTTTTTCTATTTCTTAGCAATTAGTGTGTCTACACGATTAGATTCGGTAGAACACTATTTGTGTTTTGCATTTCTTTTCATTAGTGATTGACCGTCTGATTAGATTCAGCGGAAATCCTAATTTTATTTCCTGTTGTTATTTATATTCTACACTTTTATTTTCTGTATTTTAATCGCGTTCATAGGTTAAATTGGATTTGATTAGATTTGAATCTGATTTATAGTTTCATTTCTTTTCCATTGAAATTGTGATTTGATCGTCGGTTCAGTTAGATCTGTTCTGAATCAAATTACAGTTTTAATTCTGTTTTGTTTTGCAAAATCAACCTCCAGCTTCGTCTAACTCGCCCAAGAGATTAGATAAATAATTTGATTTAATTCACCTCCCTGTGTTCGACCTGTATGCTACACACCTGTATGCTTGCAGAATTTATTACAAATGTCGCGCTTTTCTAATTCATAGATTAGCGTCGATCAACACCCAAGATCTGACCGCATCCCCAAAACTGGCCATTGACGCCTCCGCATCCTCACGCTCGAAGCCCACATCGAACGATATTGTCGGATCCCGAACTCAGGCACCCCATCGCGACCTTCACAGAAGTTGAACTCGCGCCCTAAAATCCTTGAAATGAACAACCGGAGCCTCCCATCAACATCGCGATGCTTCATCTCGCCTGGTATCCGAATTCGAATTGATTTCCGTTCGGTTTCAGATCGTGATTTCCGGCTTCAAGATCCATGATGCTCCTTGCGATTTGGGTTTCAAAAGGGAAATGGAGCGGCCATTTAAATTGCTTAAGCTCGGTTTCCAGAAGAAGAGAATGAATAGAACAAGCGAGGGAATTTATCGCGATTTATAGGAGGAGAAAAACTTGGCCACTAAGGAATAGGCGTAGGTTATATAGGTTAAGTACTGAAGTTTTAATTTGATTTTACAGAGATTTTTATTCTTTTAAAACGGATTCTGATTTGATTTCTATTTAATGCGATTTGAGTTAAAATAGATTTTTATTCCTTTTTAAATGGATATTGATTTGATTTCAGGCCTATCCACAATCAGATATTTTGGGGTTCATTAATTTAAACCACGAACCGCTATTTTAACCAACCGACCGACGTTTCAACGTAACTACACTATTCTGAACTCAACAGAATAGACTATATAATAACCATATTAAATATTTAAAAATAAATCGACAAAACTATGGGTCGTTACAAATGAAAAGTGAGTTTGAATCGACAATTGAAAAGGAATATAATTAATTCTAATTATAAACATGGCCTGAAATGGCGCGGCAGTTTCAAAAATTGAATTCAAACTTTGTCGGACTGTACCGGGTGCAAAACAAAATTGATTTGAGTGAAACCAAAAATATTTTAATCTGTTAGTGAATACCTTTATAACGAATCTGAAAAATCGAAGTTTCATAGCGGAAAGCAAAAGTTATGGTCAAATGAATTTTTTGAAAGGTCACTATGGAATTTATATAGCCCGTGAAAATGACCATTTTGCAAACGACCTCGGAATTCGACGAAACCACTTTTGTTGGATCCGGGATGTGAAGTTATTGCTAGATTTCAAATTTCATAATTTTTGAAGCAAGTATGTGAGCGTGGCAAAGGAAAATGTGTTTTGGTCAATTATATTTAAATTGGATCGACCAGAAATGGGCCTTTTTGCAAACGGTCTTAGAATTCGATGAAACTAGTTTTGTTGGGATAGTATCATCAAAACATAGCTAGATTTACTTTTCTGGAATTTTTCGAATCAGTTTGTGGCCCTGGCAAATTGAAATGTATGTTCGAATCAAATATTGAATGTTTTATATTTTAATTCGAATGAAAACTGACTGAAACAGTCGAATGGGCCTACGAAACATATCCCATTGTGTTCGGAATGGGGGTAAAACGCTAGGGACGACAGTCATTGGGTTTGGATTGGAGGTCGTGTAAGAAAACCCCTTTTAAAACCCACCGGCCAATCATATTTTTTTTTAAGAAAAAAAGAAAAGCCTTTTTATCTCTCCCCGATCTCGACGGCGACTGATCTTCGATGCTTCCTGTAACAACCCGAAAAATCTGAGCCAGTTTAAAATTTTTATTTTGGCAATTTTGATGAATTTTGATTATTTAAAATGAATTATTTTAAATAATAACGACGAAAAAATTATTTTGAATGGAATTCGAACGTATATATTTATATACGTCGTTGTTAGAATATAAATATTTATTTTAAATTATAAAAGGAATTGAAAATTGCGCGGTAGTTCGACAATTCGATTTCAAAGTTCATTCGAATGTACCGGGTGCAAAATAAACCGGATTTTAGTGAAACCAAAAATATTAGAATCTAATTGATAATATCTTTCCAACGAATCCGGAAAATTGAAATTTCATAGCGGGAATCAAAAGATATGTCCAGTTGAAAATTCAGAATAGTCGCTATGGAATTCTGGCCCTTAAAAATGGAAATTTTGCAAAAGACCTCGGATTTCGAGGAAACCACTTTTTGTTGGATTCGTGATGTCAAGTTATTGCCAGATTCCAAATTTCATTATTTTTTGAATCAATACGTGAGCGTGGCAAAGGAAAACGCGTTTGACCAGTTTTAGTTGATTTTAATCGACTGGAAAATGGCCATTTTTCAAACGGTCTCAGAATTTGACGAAATTAGTTTTGTTAGGACCGTATCGTCAATACGAAGCTAGAAAATATTTTTTGGGAATTTTTCGAGTTAGTATGTGACCCCAGTAAATTGAAATGCGCGTTCAAACTCAATATATAGAGTTATATGTTGATTTTGGCGAAAACTGATCGAAGTGATCGAATCAGCTTACGATACATATCCCAATGTGTTCGGAATGGGGGTTACTAGCTATGGACGACAGGCGGTGGGTTCGATTTTGAAGTCGATAGAAAAAGTTACTTTTAGTGGATTAAATTAAATTAAATAATAATAAAACTCTCTCTCCTCACCCTCTTTATTCTCTCAGCCCCCCCCCCCCCCCCGTATCATTTCAAAACAGAAATCGAAAAAGGAAAAAAAAAAGGAGATCGACGATAGCCATCGCGCTTCCAGGCGGACTCACGCCACCGCCCTCCGTTTCCCTCCCCCTCCAATCAGTCCTCCCTTTCCCCCGTACTCCTTCGAACCCGCAACCCCACGAAGAAACCCCCCCTCGATTCCAACGCTGCTGCAACCCCCCTTTTTTTTCTCCTACCTCCTCCAACAACCCGAGCGCCGCCTTGTCCCACCTTCCCCGACCCAGTGCGACACCCCACGCCCTCTCCGGCGCTGTTCAGTCGAAGGCCAAGCCCCCCCTTCAATCGAACGTTGTAAGCTTCCCTTCTTCTCTTATTTCGATTTTGTTGTTTTTCTATTTTATTTAATGAAATCTATTATAAGGAAAATAAAATTTAGTTTTTGAAGGAAGAATCAAGTTTTATATACGGAAAAGAATCGGTTTTTATAGCATTTGGAAATGTGATTTTTAATTTAAACGATTATAAATAAAAATTTGATTTTTATTTATATAGGGTTATACGGTGAAGGATGGGATTTTTATGATGTCCAAACTAGATCTTTCATTGAATAAAGATTTGATTTTTTTTATACAGGTATAGCATATATAAAAATACGAGTTTTATTAGATATGAAGATTAAAAATATGATTTTTACATTATAGAGGTGTTAAAGATTTGATCTTTATATATGTAGCGAAATAAAAATCGGATTTTTATTATATATATAGTGAAACAGAAATGTGATTTTTATAGTGATGAAATGAAAAGGCGAAATCTATATTTTTGAAAAGATGAGATCTTTATATAGTAGCAATGTAAAAATAGAATTTTTATCTATATAGTATCGATATAAAAATAGAATTTTTATCTATATAGTAGTAGTATAAAAATATGAATTTTATATACATAACAACAATATAAAAATGTGATTTTTATATATGTAGTGGCTACGGGCAACGAATGAGATGAAAGGCGAGCGCGACGAAGATTTCTACATAAGAAGAGTCGTGGTATTGGATTAGCTAGTCGGTGAGAGTTCTCACATTTAATTTAATTTTTTCTAGTTAAAATATATACTAGGATGCAGACGGTGCTTAGTAGCACCCGACACCCGTCATCCACAGACCATGGATGGCTTGTATGTTTGTTTGTTTGTTGTGATGAAAATTGATTGTGTGATGTGAAATAAAATATTTATATAGTTAAAAATATTTGATCGTTAAAAATATCATTTTTAACGTGTGTGTGTGTGAATAAAAATGTGTGTTTGTTGATGTGAAACCCCACACAGGTGTTGGGATGATATTTGAAGTCCACTCATCCCGATTGATTAGTTGTATGTCGATCGATTGATTGACAGGCTGTTATAAGCGTTAGATATCTATATTTGATGCTTATACAGTGTGGTGCACGTTGGATGATGATGGATTATTTATTGTTGTGATTATATACATGTGTTGTATGGAATCCATATAATTAACATTATATGGTAATCGATCGGGCCTCATTCCAATTGGGAAAATAAAGAACAGAATGAAGTATATATTCATGTGTTGAGTAGAATAAATAATCATGTGTCAAAAATTATCATGTGTTGGAAAAAAATATTTTAACAATAAAATTTACATCTTTATCATATTTAAAATCATTCTCTTACTACTTTACAGTTGGAGTCTGATTTAAAAATCAAATGATAGATACCATAATTTTATAAAATATATTAAATAATAAAAATGGTCATGTTTTGACAGTGCTCATGTGTTGAGAATATTCATGTGTTGAAAGAAATATAGATTCATGTGTTGAATAGAATAAATATTCATTTGTTGTATAGAATAACGAATTTGTTGAAATATATAAAGCCGTGATAGTTAGAGATGCGCTATTTTGATGTGAACGATATTTATATCGATTATATTCGTTTATATAATGAATATAGAAAAAGAAGTGATTTCAAAATATAATGTTTTGAAAATATTATCATTTATATAGTAATGATATGAAATATGCAATTTTGATTTGAAATTGAATATAGAGTTGAAGTGGTTTTGAAAACGAATTTAAAACGAATGATAAAATTCTTTTTAAAAGGAAATCAACGAAATATATATAATATATATATTATATATATAATGGCCTGAATAGAGCGCGCCGCGCCGCGGCAGTTCGTGAATTTCGACTATTGACTTCGAACGGACGTTACGGGAGATCCGACCGTCGGATTCTCCTAAAACCGGAACCGTTGGGTTCGTATCGAAAAGAGCTTTCCAATGAATATCAGAAATTTGAAATCTAACGGTAGGATTTGGAATTAGGTCCAAATCAAATTTGGGAAAGGTCGCTTTAAGTGCAGTTCGATGGCCGTTGATGGAAATCGACTGTACGGGCCTTGGTAAAATTAGTAAAAATATCTGTAATTTGTGTAAAATCATAAGAAATAGTTTGTGAAGAACTAGGATGAAAAATTCCACATTTGAAAAGATAAAAATAGATTTTTATAAAAATGAACTAGTTTTGAACTAGAATTAAAATCAATTTATTTTTGAAATAAATAAATTGAATTTGAAAGTGGTTTTAAAAATCATCAGAATTCCCAATATGTGAATTGGGATGGATCTGAATCGAAATTGGCTTTGGAATTTTTCAATGTTGAATTTCGTAATTATACAGATATTGTTATGGGAATTTGAAAGATATATTTATATCGTTATTTCCAATACGATATTTTTTGGTCGTAGAATTTGATATTGAATATAAGCCGATATATTTTCTATTCAGAGCCTTGTATTTAATATCAAATGTGTTTTGGGTTTATCGTGAATCGTGTTTTAGATGACATTGGTTCTTTAACCCAGTTAAAGGCAGGATATTGATTTTTGAAAAGATTAAAACTAAGTAGAGTTTTAATGAATCTTTAAATAGATTGCAATGTGAATTGATAATTTAAATCATCAAATTTGGGAAGTGATCGAGAATGGAGTATCACCAGTTTTGCTCAAAAGCGATAGTTAAATCTTTAATTAGATTTGAACGTGAAATGGTAATTAATTTTACCGATTACACCATGGTGTTAGATATGGAGTATTACCAGTTTTGCTCCATGGGATATATAGGTTGGGATTGGGAAATAAAATGTGTTTTGGGTTTATCATGAATCGTGTTTTAGATGACATTGGTTCTTTAACCCAGTTAAAGGCAGTATATTGATTTTTGAAAAGATTAAAACTAAGTAGAGTTTTAATGAATCTTTAAATAGATTATAATGTGAATTGATAATTTAAATCATCAAATTTGGGAAGTGATCGAGAATGGAGGATCACCAGTTTTGCTCCAAAGCGATAGTTAAATCTTTAATTAGATTTGAACGTGATATGATAATTAATTTTACCGATTACACCGTGGTGTTAGATATGGAGTATTACCAGTTTTGCTCCATGGGATATATAGGTTGGGATTGGAAAATAAAATAAATAATTACTTCGGTGGGGTTCGCTAATCCCGACTAGTTTGGAAAACCATAAAATGGTTTGAAATGTTATCTGTAACAACCCGTACTTTTGACTGTTAAATATTTAATATATTTAAATATCGATTTGGAATTTTTATATGGATTTAATGTATATATAATTCGTCTATTTAATATTTATGGATGTATAATTATAAAGGGATTTTTGTATAAAGGAAATGTCATTTAAACCTAGAACCTTAATGGATGAGTTTTGGATTCTACACTGTTTGTTGTAATAAATACGATAACATTTATTTATTTTTGTTAAATTTAGCATTTTCTATATATATATATATATATATATATATATATATATATATATATATATCCATCAACACCTATTTGGTTCTATAAAACAATGAAACCCGAATACCCTACTTTCATTGCATTTGTCCAACAAACAGAAATGCTGCTACAAGGACATCAAAACAGAAACATATATAATATGGAATGTGAGATGCTAATATAAAAAGAAAGAAAAAGTAATAGCAAAACCAAACAATGTTGCTTGAAATCTCCACTAGTTTATATACACAATTTCTTGTCTGACTGAAAAGCTTATGGCAGAAAAAAAATATTCATGCATCAAAGCTTTACAGTACATAAACAACAAAGGGGAATACATGTGGAATTTTCGTACAACACAAAGTAGAATGGACAAACAACAGCTCATTTAATTACGGCATGTCTTGCTTCCATCTCGTCTGTCCCTGAAAATGGTAACAGCTGCAAGGAAAAACCTATTAGTATAAAAGAATTCAAATTGGAACAGCTGTAGAAAATCAGATAAGAAAGTAGCTAAATAGCTAACCATGTGCAGATACATAGATCAAATAGGGAAAATCATGAACAGTTGAAAATAGACAACACATAGCTGATGCAAAACAAGTTATGCGCAGCTAATGTATTCCTCTACATAATAAATAGCAGCAGTAAAATAGCTAAGAGACAAGACAAGACAATACTTACTAACAGAGTTAAACATAGCATTTCTCTTCTAGTATAGGGTGATGACCTCATGTTATCTATCAAGGTCAAATTTGTTAATGTTAGTTCTAAAAAAATTAAGTTGCCGTCAAAGTATGCAGGCTTTACTATAAAGCTGAAGTTCTAGGATGCTTATGGTTGGTTGAAGAAAGCCTAGAAATCAAATATTTGGGCTTGTCTCTTCCTATAGATCAGAGTAAATACAATGACTAATGTTTTTCTAGATAAGATTAAAGATGAATGGAGACTTGTTCATGCAAATTGTTGTCTGTAGCAGTAAGAGTTGAACTTACTAAGTAGCAATATATGCTATCATCTTATAAAGGATGCGGACTTATCAAATCCTAGCAGCAACCATAATCTCAACAAAAGCGCAGATCATTCTATTTTTTTGAAGATTACTTTGATTTAATTAAAAGCAATAAAATAATTAATCAAAATTTACTACGAATGACATAGATTCGGCCAGCAAACATGGTATGTTCAAAAGAAACTAAGTCTACTTTCCGGCAAATTAATGAAATATATTTCAAATTGTTGTTTTACGAATAATAAGTTGGAAAATACTGAGTTCCAAGATATTGAGAAATAAGAAGTTTTAATTATTTGGATTAAAAGGCCAAGCAAATGCTAAACACTGAACAGTAAATTCTATTTTTATTTTATGGTTGAATGGTTGTTTATTTGATAGTTAAATCACCAACTATCAAATCTGGCCTATACGTTTGTTGGTACGGGAAGACTGGGATCGAAGTTATATTCGAAAACCATTCCGTCCAACAAATAAGAAATTATAAAAGACGTCAAATGACGATCGAGATGGAGCATTGAAGACCATAGATCTTCATAAAACAGGAGAACCACTTACAATCTCTGATTCGACCCGGAGATACACTGGGGTTCTGTCGTGGATGAAATCTGTGGATTGCAAGGACTACTCGCTACTGATCGCTGGGGTGATTCCTATATGAGATGTTGTAGGAGAGTGCCTTCGGTTCATCCTATTCCTGGATGACTTGTATGGACGAGTGTCTGACAGAATATTTCCAAAAGGATCGCGTACGTTGATGTCTTCAAACGTGCCATAGTTGGTTAGCTCCCAACTAGAGTATTTTTGTGGTCGTCAATTAGTGATATCTAATGGATTTGACGATGTGGCATTCAAAGTGAATGGCGATCAGATGTTTTCGAAGAAAATTCTGACCTCAAGCCTCACAGTCGGTAGATGACAAAAATCGGGCAGGCAGCATGGCTATGTGGGTCGCTCCCATTAGGGTGTATAATCACCTATCTAGAGGAAATCTTATTTGCTTCTTTAATCTATTCGATGCTATCCCTTTTCGGGAAGACGGTGGGTCGCACCCAACCGTTGGTGATATACATTCGATACACTCAAGCGAAATGAGTGGTCGGTCATGTGAGGGCCGGGTTGCAAGACGTTCTTGTTGAACCCAGTGTATTCGTCTCTAGAGATACACGATCGGCAGGTGGTCCCATACCTTGTCATGGTTGGAATCCAATCTCCAATAAGCGCCCGCGGTTTTGTTTGTATACTATATATGTAGAGCGTGAGATGCAAGCGTTCTACTAGATTTGATATTACTTGTATTTAGACATTATCATAATATCAGACAAGATATTGATTTCAAAAACTGTTTTGGGTTATCGTAAGGTAAAAACCGTCCATATTTATGTGTGGATCTGGTTTATGATTACTTTTTTCTTTCGAAAGGATTTTAACTATAAAATCAAGTTGGGTGATATCTTAATACTGTGTGAGTTTATCTCACTCTGGTTCACCAGACTGACCCGGTGTTTTGTAAATGCTCGGGTTAGCCCGGGATGTACAGGTTCAGGTTATCGAATGCTATGAAGTTCAAAGACGAGCTGAAGGTGTTCAGATCTAGTATCTTGCCGCTGTGCGTTGTATATGAGGACAGATTATTAAAACTGTCCAGATGTATGTTGTACTATGATATTGTAAGTTATTTCAAGCTCTCAATAAAATTATTTCCATATTATATTTTGTTCCACTGCGATGTAAGACTCTGTGTTATGTTGGTTCTTCTTCTTCTATTCTAATATTTCTTTCTTTCTTATCTCACCCCCTAAATTCTTTCTAATAACGTCCAGTGTTTTCGGTGTTTGGAAGGTCGACATGAGTTACAGTACAGGTATTTATGTCGATTTTCGGGGCCGAAAATCATTGGGTTGTTACAGTGGTATCAGAGCTATTGGTTGAATAGTAACCTTGTCTCTGTGGCGTAACTCAGTAGAGATGGGGTTAGTAACACCCTAGATTGAGTTTGAGTGTATAGATATGAGAGCGTATTTGTAAATTCTATATAAAATTGTTTTATATTGTGTTATTTGACTAGTTCGATTTTAAACTAGCAATTGGCGCGGTATTGTTTATAAAAAGGGTCAGATGAAATAATTTTGGCCATATTATATTTTTTATAGAAAAAAAAAATATAAGTTTGATTTTGAGTTGTTTGGTTTATTTGAATCAAAGTCGAATCAGGCTATGAATTGAAAGGGTCAAATATAACTGTAATTTTCCATATATGGAATTAGAAAGGAGAAAAATGTATAATATTTAAATTAGAAATCAAAATTGAATTTGAAATGGAGATATATGAATTAGAGAATAAATAGATAATCAAATATGATTTTGAAACTTAAACGTAGTTAAGTATTGGGTATTGAAATTAAGGTTTGGGTTTGGAAATCAAAGTTGCTTGATTTGGGTAATTGGATTATGCATTGTCGATTAGTTGTTGGGAAGATGGATTAGTGATTTATAACCATGAAAGGGTACCCATTTGGGTTCTTGTTTCCTTGAATCGAAGTTAGGTCCAGAATGGCGTTTGCAGTTCGTTTGGTCGGGCAACGCAAGGAAGATGCTGGCGGATCCTTCGGAAATTTTATAACTTAGAATTTGGATATAATTCCTCAATCATTGTCTTGAGAATAATCGGGATTAAAACATTTCTTTTACTTAGCAATTTCGAGGACGAAATTATTTTAAGGGGGAAGGAATGTAACAACCCGTACTTTTGACTGTTAAATATTTAATATATTTAAATATCGATTTGGAATTTTTATATGGATTTAATGTATATATAATTCGTCTATTTAATATATATGGATGTATAATTATAAAGGGATTTTTATATAAAGGAAATGTCATTTAAACTTAGAACCTTAATGGATGAGTTTTGGATTCTACACTGTTTGTTGTAACAAATACGATAACATTTATTTATTTTTGTTAAAGTTAGCATTTCTCTCTCTCTCTCTCTCTCTATATATATATATATATATATATATATATATATATATCCATCAACACCTATTTGGTTCTACAAAACAATGAAACCCGAATACCCTACTTTCATTGCATTTGTCCAACAAACAGAAATGCTGCTACAAGGACATCAAAACTGAAACATATATAATATGAAACGTGAGATGCTAATATAAAAAGAAAGAAAAAAGTAATAGCAAAACCAAACAATGTTGCATGAAATCTCCACTAGTTTATATACACAATTTCTTGTCTGACTGAAAAGCTTATGGCAAAAAAAAATATATATATATTCATGCATCAAAGCTTTACAGTACATAAACAACAAAGGGGAATACATGTGGAATTTTCGTACAACACAAAGTAGAATGGACAAACAACAGCTCATTTAATTACGGCATGTCTTGCTTCCATCTCGTCCGTCCCTGAAAATGGTAACAGCTGCAAGGAAAAACCTATTAGTATAAAAGAATTCAAATTGGAACAACTATAGAAAATCAGATAAGAAAGTAGCTAAACAGCTAACCATGTGCAGATACATAGATCAAATAGGGAAAATCATGAACAGTTGAAAATAGACAACACATAGCTGATGCAAAACAAGTTATGCGCAGCTAATGTATTCCTGTACATAATAAATAACAGCAGTAAAACAGCTAAGAGACAAGACAAGACAATACTTACTAACAGAGTTAAACATAGCATTTCTTGTCTAATATAGGGTGATGACCTCATGTTATCTATCAAGGTCAAATTTGTTAATGTTAGTTCTAAAAAAATTAAGTTGCCGTCAAAGTATGCAGGCTTTACTATAAAGCTGAAGTTCTAGGATGCTTATGGTTGGTTGAAGAAAGCCTAGAAATCAAATATTTGGGCTTGTCTCTTCCTATAGATTAGAGTAAAGACAATGACTAATGTTTTTCTAGATAAGATTAAAGATGAATGGAGACTTGTTCATGCAAATTGTTGTTTATAGCAGTAAGAGTTGAACTTACTAAGTAGCAATATATGCTATCATCTTATAAAGGATGCGGACCTATCAAATCCTAGCAGCAACCATAATCACAACAAAAGCGCAGATCATTCTATTTTTTTGAAGATTACTTTGATTTAATTAAAAGCAATAAAAAATAATTAATCAAAATTTACTACGAATGACACAGATTCGGCCAGCAAACATGGTATGTTCAAAAGAAACTAAGTCTACTTGACCAAAAGCTAAACTTATAGACAATGCATAGCCAAAGAAAAACAGATGTATATATTTATACATCAAAGTACAATAAATGGCTATAAATAAATCAAAATGTATTTATATGTTTATCCCCTCTGTACAAAGGAATTGATATGTATACATATTCACATATACTGAATCTATGCTCTATATTATTATTATTTTTCCAAAAATTTGGACTTCAAATCTAGAATACAGCTGTATGTATATATCAGAAGTGTAAGGCATAACATGTGTGTGTATATGCTATCAAACCTATACAGATTTTTTTCCAGAAATAGCTACACAGCTAAGTGGAATCAAATCCAACGTATGTATATATTTATACCATTTCAATCGAATACAAATTAATGAAGACTGAACCATACATAGGAAAATCTAACATAGAACCCACATTCAGATTTAAATCTCTGAAGTGAATAAAACATGTCATAGCTCCTATCTCACCTAAACATAGGCCATTTCAATCACTGTGAACAGAATTGTACTAAAATCTAACTTAAATTCACAAAATCTTTACCAAAACGAGTTGCAGTGATCAATACCATCACACAAAACCATCACCAGTACACTAATCTAAAAGCAAAACCCCAATGGCCTAAACATAGCCGAATCTACCTAGGGCAAGTGATGATAGACGTTGAGCATATCCAAACCAAAACTGACACTATAAATATGGGTATCACGCATTGTGTTTCATCACTCCAGAACAAACAAATCAATACAGAAAATTACTACAACCACTTACAAGAAATCAAAGCAAAAATTTAGTTAAAAATACTTAGCTTAGAGATCCCTGCGATGAATTCCCTGATGTTTTATTTGGGCCCGCTGACCTAGGGTTCGGAAATCCGCACAGATGAGGCCTCGTATTGGTTCGCTGATAGCCTATAGGGGAACGGGAAGGCTCAGGGTCGATCGACGAAGTGGCGTTGACGGCAGGAGTGGATTCGGGCGTTTGACAAACCAATTGGAGGAAGAAATCGAAGTGAAGATCGAAGATGGTGGCGTTGAGGGGTGCGACACAACTGGTTTCGATCTCTGACGAAGACAGAAAGGGGAAAGGCGGCTAGGGTTTCGGCCTTGGGAAATAAATTTTGTGGAGACGATGGTTTTTCTGAGGATTGGGATTAAGGGCAAAGGGTTTTGTTAGATGGGTGCGGGTTGGGAAAAGCAGGTCGAACTAATAAATGGTAAAGGCCCATTTAAATTTATTAATTCATGTTTGGTAATTAAATCACTATATAAATTAGTTAATGCGATATATCGCGCATACGTTTACGGATTTTTACAAAATCTGGTTCGTTGGGACCGTTGAAACGAGAATATCGAGATGGAGCAGTGTCTGTCAGGACTGGAAGGACGGAAAACTTTTAATTAAATTAAACGTTATTCAATTTAATTAAAACCAGCGCTGAACGACCCAACCGATCAAAGTGAGTTAACCTCACTCAGTTCTACCCGTTTATATTTTATATAAATTGGGTTTTTATTTATGTGTTTTCTGGTTGCTAGTTATTGACTGCCTGCTAGTTATATTGTTGATTCGAAAAATGGATTTATACGGTCGTTTAAAATCAGTGAGATATATAGTCGTTATTTTTAACGATTAAATCCAATAAAGGAAATTTTCCTTGATTGTTCACGTTTATAAAATAAACGTGATTGGAATGGTTTGGATTGTTTGTATGATCTGTTAGTTGATTGATGGTTGTTATTATCAGATATAGGTAATAATTTTGATTGGACAGTTGATTTGATCGATAACCGTTGAATTAAAATTCAACATTTTGATTTGTTCTAACTAGTAGGAATATTGGTTGAATAATCTGGCATCACATTGTTTGTTAACCAATCATTTTACAGATATGGATTTTTATCATTAAGTGGGTCGACCCTTATGAGATTATAAATTTACTTTATAATTGAAATGGGTTTTAAATATACTATTTTGGATAGAGAAATTTTAAATAGAAATTGGGACTATTATTATTCAAAGGGCTATAAGTTATTATTAAATTGTTTGATAAGAAAAAACCCTTATGTTAAGAGAAATTGTAAGCCGATGGACAAGTAATAACCTAACAGTTTAGAATTCGATTAATTGTTTTGCTAAGAATAATTAAAGAGGTTATTTAATTAATTAATTTAGTATGGATTAATTTAAAGGAGGAATTAACTGGAATTGATTAAAGAATTAATTGTGTTTTGAGGTAACCAAGTTCCGGTTTAACTAAGACCTACTTTTACGTAAAGTAGTTAACTGATTTTATAGTAGTTAATTATTTAGTTTAATTTGTGTAATTACTTCTTAAATGAACTACATTTAGATAAGTAACCGACCTTGGAAGGGAATATAGTTAAACTTTGAAAAGGGATTTTGAACGAGTTTTATATTTGAATTAAATGGAGTTACAAAGGGATTTAAGCGAACTCATAACTTAAATAAAGGGTTTACTTGACAGTTAGATTAAGTAAAGGAAAATGAAGGTATAAAGGAGTTATAATCAAACCTGAAGTGGAAAACCAAGGTTTATAAAGAGCATGGGAAGTAAAGAGGTTGATTTTGAATTAGAATTGCTAAAGTGTGGAATTAAATAAGTAATTGGAAATTTAGATTCCCCGAAAGGAAAAGGGAATGGGGAAAAAGGGATTTGAAATCGAGTTTTGGCAAATGAATTAGGTAATAGTGTTTGTGAGAATAACCCAGCTAGGGAACAAAGTATTTGAATATATTGGGAGTTAACAAGAGTGATGTTGATAAGGATTAAGTAATCGATGAATTGAGTAATATCAAGTATATGTATAAAAAGATAAAGAAGATTTTTGGAGTTATATTTTGAATATAATTCAAATTGATATTGGAACGAGATATTAGTTTTTGGATTATGACTTATATTTATCTGAAGGTAAGGACGTTGTTGATCAAGGTCTGAGAGGTAATTAAAATACCCCAACTTGAACGACTTCGAAATTACCCGAAGATGATATTTGTTATGATGATATAAAGGACAGTAGGAGTTTATTATTTCATTTAGAAATAATAATACAATGTTTAGCGAAACACTGAGCTATATACATACAGGATGAGAATACCAAAGTCAAAAGGAAATATAAGAGAATTTCAACAGAAAGGAAATGTAAGGTTGGGTTTTTTTTCAGTAAGAATAAACACGGGAAGCTGTGAAGCAAATTAATGAAATATATTTCAAATTGTTGTTTTACGAATAATAAGTTGGAAAATACTGAGTTCCAAGATATTGAGAAATAAGAAGTTTTAATTATTTGGATTAAAAGGCCAAGCAAATGCTGAACACTAAACAGTAAATTCTATTTTTATTTTATGGTTGAATGGTTGTTTATTTGATAGTTAAATCATCAACTATCAAATCTGGACAATACGTTTGTTGGTACGGGAAGACCGGGATCGAAGTTATATTCGAAAACCATTCCGTCCAACAAATACGAAATTATAGAAGACGTCAAATGACGATCGAGATGGAGCATTGAAGACCATAGATCTTCATAAAACGGAAGAACCACTTACAATCTCTGATTCGACCTGGAGATACACTAGGGTTCTGTCGTGGATGAAATCTGTGGATTGCAAGGACTACTCGCTACTGATCTCTGGGGTGATTCCTAAATGAGATGCAGTAGGAGAGTGCCTTCGGTTCATCCTGTTCCTGGATGACTTGTATGGACGAGTGTCTGACAGAATATTTCCAAAAGGATCGCGTACGTTGATGTCTTCAAACGTGCCATAGTTGGTTAGCTCCCAACTAGAGTATTTTTGTGGTCGTCAATTAGCGATATCTAATGGATTTGATGATGTGACATTCAAAGTGAATGGCGATCATATGTTTTCGAAGAAAATTCTGACCTCAAGCCTCACAGTCGGTAGATGACAAAAATCGGGCAGGCAGCATGGCTATGTGGGTCACTCCCATTAGGGTGTATAATCACCTATCTAGAGGAAATCTTATTTGCTTCTTTAATCTATTCGATGCTGTCCCTTTTCGGGAAGACGGTGGGTCGCACCCAACCGTTGGTGATATACATTCGATACACTCAAGCGAAATGATTGGTCGGTCATGTGAGGGCCGGGTTGCAAGACGTTCTTGTTGAACCCAGTGTATTCGTCTCTAGAGATACACGATCGGCAGCTGGTCCCATACCTTGTCATGGTTGGAATCCAATCTCCAATAAGCGCCCGCGGTTTTGTTTGTATACTATATATGTAGAGCGTGAGATGCAAGCGTTCTACTAGATTTGATATTACTTGTATTTAGACATTATCATAATATCAGACAAGATATTGATTTCAAAAACTGTTTTGGGTTATTGTAAGGTAAAAACCGTCCATATTTATGTGTGGATCTGGTCTTACGATTACCTTTTTCTTTCGAAAGGATTTTAACTATAAAATCAAGTTGGGTGATATCTTAATACTGTGCGAGTTTATCTCACTCTGGTTCACCAGACTGACCCGGTGTTTTGTAAATGCTCGGGTTAGCCCGGGATGTACAGGTTCAGGTTATCGAATGCTATGAAGTTCAAAGACGAGCTCAAGGTGGTCAGATCTAGTATCTTGCCGCTGTGCGTTGTATATGAGGACAGATTATTAAAACTGTCCAGATGTATGTTGTACTGTGATATTGTAAGTTATTTCAAGCTCTCAATAAAATTATTTCCATATTATATTTTGTTCCACTGCGATGTAAGACTCTGTGTTATGTTGGTTCTTCTTCTTCTATTCTAATATTTCTTTCTTTCTTATCTCACCCTCTAAATTCATTCTAATAACGTCCAGTGTTTTCGGTGTTTGGAAGGTCGACATGAGTTACAGTACAGGTATTTATGTCGATTTTCGGGGCCTAAAATCGTGGGGTCGTTACAGTGGTATCAGAGCTATTGGTTAAGTAGTAACCTTGGCTCTGTGGCGTAACTCAGTAGAGATGGGGTTAGTAACACCCTAGATTGAGTTTGAGTGTATATATATGAGAGCGTATTTGTAAATTCTATATAAAATTGTTTTATATTATGTTATTTGACTAGTTCGATTTTAAACTAGCAATTGACGCGGTATTGTTTATAAAAAGGGTCAGATAAAATAATTTTGGCCATATTATATTTTGTATAGAAAAAAATATATAAGTTTGATTTTGAGTTGTTTGGTTTATTTAAATCAAAGTCGAATCAGGCTATGAATTGAAAGGGTCAAATATAACTGTAATTTTCCATATATGGAATTAGAAAGGAGAAAAATGTATAATATTTAAATTAGAAATCAAAATTGAATTTGAAATGGAGATATATGAATTAGAGAGTAAATAGTTAATCGAATATGATTTTGAAACTTTAGTATTAGGTATTGAAATTAAGGTTTGGGTTTGGAAATCAAAGTTGCTTGATTTGGGTAATTGGATTGTGCATTGTCGATTGGTTGTTGGGAAGATGGATTAGTGATTTATAACCCTGAAAGGGTACCCATTTGGGTTCTTGTTTCCTTGAATCGAAATTAGGCCCAGAATGGCGTTTGAAGTTGGTTTGGTCGGGCAACGCAAGGAAGATGCTGGCGGATCCTTCGGAAATTTTATAACTTAGAATTTGGATATAATTCCACAATCATTGTCTTGAGAATAATCGGGATTAAAACATTTCTTTTACTTAGCAATTTCGAGGACGAAATTATTTTAAGGGGGAAGGAATGTAACAACCCGTACTTTTGACTGTTAAATATTTAATATATTTAAATATCGATTTGGAATTTTAATATGGATTTAATGTATATATAATTCGTCTATTTAATATATATGGATGTATAATTATAAAGGGATTTTTATATAAAGGAAATGTCATTTAAACCTAGAACCTTAATGGATGAGTTTTGGATTCTACACTGTTTGTTGTAACAAATACGATAACATTTATTTATTTTTGTTAAAGTTAGCATTTTCTCTCTCTCTCTCTCTCTCTCTCTCTATATATATATATATATATATATATATATATATATATATATATATATCCATCAACACCTATTTGGTTCTACAAAACAATGAAACCCGAATACCCTACTTTCATTGCATTTGTCCAACAAACAGAAATGCTGCTACAAGGACATCAAAACTGAAACATATATAATATGAAACGTGAGATGCTAATATAAAAAGAAAAAGTAATAGCAAAACCAAACAATGTTGCATGAAATCTCCACTAGTTTATATACACCATTTCTTGTCTGACTGAAAAGCTTATGGCAAAAAATAAAAATAAAAATTCATCCATCAAAGCTTTACAGTACATAAACAACAAAGGGGAATACATGTGGAATTTTCGTACAACACAAAGTAGAATGGACAAACAACAGCTCATTTAATTACGGCATGTCTTGCTTCCATCTCGTCCGTCCCTGAAAATGGTAACAGCTGCAAGGAAAAACCTATTAGTATAAAAGAATTCAAATTGGAACAACTATAGAAAATCAGATAAGAAAGTAGTTAAACAGCTAACCATGTGCAGATACATAGATCAAATAGGGAAAATCATGAACATTTGAAAATAGACAACACATAGCTGATGCAAAACAAGTTATGCGCAGCTAATGTATTCCTGTACATAATAAATAACAGCAGTAAAACAGCTAAGAGACAAGACAAGACAATACTTACTAACAGAGTTAAACATAGCATTTCTTGTCTAGTATAGGGTGATGACCTCATGTTATCTATCAAGGTCAAATTTGTTAATGTTAGTTCTAAAAAAATTAAGTTGCCGTCAAAGTATGTAGGCTTTACTATAAAGCTGAAGTTCTAGGATGCTTATGGTTGGTTGAAGAAAGCCTAGAAATCAAATATTTGGGCTTGTCTCTTCCTATAGATCAGAGTAAAGACAATGACTAATGTTTTTCTAGATAAGATTAAAGATGAATGGAGACTTGTTCATGCAAATTGTTGTCTATAGCAGTAAGAGTTGAATTTACTAAGTAGCAATATACGCTATCATCTTATAAAGGATGCAGACTTATCAAATCCTAGCTGCAACCATAATCTCAACAAAAGCGCAGATCATTCTATTTTTTTTGAAGATTACTTTGATTTAATTAAAAGCAATAAAAATAATTAATCAAAATTTACTACGAATGACACAGAATCGGCCAGCAAACATGGTATGTTCAAAAGAAACTAAGTCTACTTGACCAAAAGCTAAACTTATAGACAATGCATAGCCAAAGAAAAACATATGTATATATTTATACATCAAAGTACAATAAACGGCTATAAATAAATCAAAATGTATTTATATGTTTATCCCCTCTGTACAAAGGAATTGATATGTATACATATTCACATATACTGAATCTATGCTCTATATTATTATTATTTTTCCAAAAATTTGGACTTCAAATCTAGAATACAGCTGTATGTATATATCAGAAGTGTAAGGCATAACATGTGTGTGTATATGCTATCAAACCTATACAGATTTTTTTCCAGAAATAGCTACACAGCTAAGTGGAATCAAATCCAACGTATGTATATATTTATACCATTTCAATCGAATACAAATTAATGAAGACTGAACCATACATAGGAAAATCTAACATAGAACCCACATTCAGATTTAAATCTCTGAAGTGAATAAAACATGTCATAGCTCCTATCTCACCTAAACATAGGCCATTTCAATCACTGTGAACAGAAGTGTACTAAAATCTAACTTAAATTCACAAAATCTTTACCAAAACGAGTTGCAGTGATCAATACCATCACACAAAACCATCACCAGTACACTAATCTAAAAGCAAAACCCCAATGGCCTAAACATAGCCGAATCTACCTAGGGCAAGTGATGATAGACGTTGAGCATATCCAAACCAAAGCTGACACTATAAATATGGGTATCACGCATTGTGTTTCATTAGTCCAGAATAAACAAATCAATACAGAAAATTACTACAACCACTTACAAGAAATCAAAGCAAAAATTTAGTTAAAAATACTTAGCTTAGAGATCCTTGCGATGAATTCCCTGATGTTTTGTTTGGGCCCGCTGACCTAGGGTTCGGAAATCCGCACAGATGAGGCCTCGTATTGGTTCGCTGATAGCCTATAGGGGAACGGGAAGGCTCAGGGTCGATCGATGAAATGGCGTTGACGGCAGGAGTGGATTCGGGGGTTTGACAAACCGATTGGAGGAAGAAATCGAAGTGAAGATCGAAGATGGTGGCGTTGAGGGGTGCGACACAACTGGTTTCGATCTCTGGCGAAGACAGAAAGGGGAAAGGCGACTAGGGTTTCGGCCTTGGGAAATAAATTTTGTGGAGACGATGGGTTTTCAAAGGATTGGGATTAAGGGCAAAGGGTTTTGTTAGATGGGTGCGGGTTGGGAAAAGCAGGCCGAACTAATAAATGGTAAAGGCCCATTTAAATTTATTAATTCATGTTTGATAATTAAATCACTATATAAATTAGTTAATGCGATATATCGCGCATACATTAACGGATTTTGACAAAATCAGGTTCGTTGGGACCATTGAAACGAGAAGATCGAGATGGAGCAGTGTCTGTCAGGACTGGAAGGACGAAAAACTTTTAATTAAATTAAACATTGTTTAATTTAATTAAAACCAGCGCTGAATGACCCAACCGATCAAAGTGAGTTAACCTCACTCAGTTCTACCCATTTATATTTTATATAAATTGGGTTTTTATTTCTGTGTTCTCTGGTTGCTAGTTATTGACTGCCTGCTAGTTATATTGTTGATTCGAAAAATGGATTTAAACGATCGTTTAAAATCAATGAGATATATAATCGTTATTTTTAACGATTAAATCCAATAAAGGAAATTTTCCTTGATTGTTCACGTTTATAAAATAAACGTGATTAGAATGGTTTGGATTGTTTGTATGATCTGTTAGTTGATTGATGGTTGTTATCAGATACAGGTAATAATTTTGATTGGCAGTTGACTTGATCAATAACCGTTGAATTGAAATTCAACATTTTGATTTGTTCTAACTAGTAGGAATATTGGTTGAATAATCTGGCATCACATTGTTTGTTAACCAATCATTTTACAGATATGGATTTTTATCATTAAGTGGGTCGACCCTTATGAGATTATAAATTTACTTTATTATTGAAATGGGTTTTAAATATACTATTTTGGATAGAGCAATTTTAAATAGAAATTGGGACTATTATTATTCAAAGGGCTATAAGTTATTATTAAATTGTTTGATAAGAAAAACCCTTATGTTAAGAGAAATTGTAAGCCGATGGACAAGTAATAACCTAACAGTTTAGAATTCGATCAATTGTTTTGCTAAGAATAAATAAAGAGGCTATTTAATTAATTAATTTAGTATGGATTAATTTAAAGGAGGAATTAACTGGAATTGATTAAAGAATTAATTGTGTTTTGAGGTAACCAAGTTCCAGTTTAACTAAGACCTACTTTTACGTAAAGTAGTTAACTGATTTTATAGTAGTTAATTATTTAATTTAATTTGTGTAATTACTTCTTAAATGAACTACATTTAGATAAGTAACCGACCTTGGAAGGGAATATAGTTAAACTTTGAGAAGGGATTTTGAACGAGTTTATATTTGAATTAAATGGAGTTATAAAGGGATTTAAGCGAACTCATAACTTAAATAAAGGGTTTACTTGACAGTTAGATTAAGTAAAGGAAAATGAAGGTATAAAGGAGTTATAATTAAACCTGAAGTGGAAAACCAAGGTTTATAAAGAGCATGGGAAGTAAAGAGGTTGATTTTGAATTAGAATTGCTTAAGTGTGGAATTAAATAAGTAATTGGAAATTTAGATTCCCCGGAAGGAAAAGGGAATGGGGAAAAAGGGATTTGAAATCGAGTTTTGGCAAATGAATTAGGTAATAGTGTTTGTGAGAATAAGCCAGCTAGGGAACAAAGTATTTGAATATATTGGGAGTTAACAAGAGTGATGTTGATAAGGATTAAGTAATCGATGAATTGAGTAATATCAATTATATGTATAAAAAGATAAAGTAGATTTTTGGAGTTATATTTTGAATAGAATTCAAATTGATATTGGAACGAGATATTAGTTTTTGGATTATGACTTATATTTATCTGAAGGTAAGGACGTTGTTGATCAAGGTCTGAGAGGTAATTAAAATACCCCAACTTGAACGACTTCGAAATTACCCGAAGATGATTTTTGTTATGATGATAAAAGGACAGTAGGAGTTTATTATTTCATTTAGAAATAATAATACAATGTTTAGCGAAACACTGAGCTATATACATACAGGATGAGAATACCAAAGTCAAACGGAAATATAAGGGAATTTCAACAGAAAGGAAATGTAAGGTTGGGTTTTTTTTAGTAAGAATAAACACGGGAAGCTGTGAAGCAAATTAATGAAATATATTTCAAATTGTTGTTTTACGAATAATAAGTTGGAAAATACTGAGTTCCAAGATATTGAGAAATAAGAAGTTTTAATTATTTGGATTAAAAGGCCAAGCAAATGCTGAACACTGAACAGTAAAATCTATTTTTATTTTATGGTTGAATGGTTGTTTATTTGATAGTTAAATCACCAGCTATCAAATCTAGCCTATACGTTTGTTGGTACGGGAAGACCGGGATCGAAGTAATATTCGAAAACCATTCCGTCCAACAAATACGAAATTATAGAAGACGTCAAATGACGATCGAGATGGAGCATTGAAGACCATAGATCTTCATAAAACGGAAGAACCACTTACAATCTCTGATTCGACCCGGAGATACACCGGGGTTCTGTCGTGGATGAAATCTGTGGATTGCAAGGACTACTCGCTACTGATCGCTGGGGTGATTCCTATATGAGATGCAGTAGGAGAGTGCCTTCGATTCATCCTGTTCCTGGATGACTTGTATGGACGAGTGTCTGACAGAATATTTCCAAAAGGATCGCGTACGTTGATGTCTTCAAACGTGCCATAGTTGGTTAGCTCCCAACTAGAGTATTTTTTTGGTCGTTGATTAACGATATCTAATGGATTTGACGATGTGGCATTCAAAGTGAATGGTGATCAGATGTTTTCGAAGAAAATTCTGACCTCAAGCCTCACAGTCGGTAGATGACAAAAATCGGGCAGGCAGCATGGCTATGTGGGTCGCTCCCATTAGGGTGTATAATCACATATCTAGAGGAAATCTTATTTGCTTCTTTAATCTATTCGATGCTGTCCCTTTTCGGGAAGACGGTGGGTCGCACCCAACCGTTGGTGATATACATTTGATACACTCAAGCGAAATTAGTGGTCGGTCATGTGAGGGCCGGGTTGCAAGACGTTCTTGTTGAACCCAGTGTATTCGTCTCTAGAGATACACGATCGGCAGGTGGTCCCATACCTTGTCATGGTTGGAATCCAATCTCCAATAAGCGCCCGCGGTTTTGTTTGTATACTATATATGTAGAGCGTGAGATGCAAGCGTTCTACTAGATTTGATATTACTTGTATTTAGACATTATCATAATATCAGACAAGATATTGATTTCAAAAACTGTTTTGGGTTATCGTAAGGTAAAAACCGTCCATATTTATGTGTGGATCTGGTCTTACGATTACTTTTTTCTTTCGAAAGGATTTTAACTATAAAATCAAGTTGGGTGATATCTTAATACTGTGCGAGTTTTTCACACTCTGGTTCACCAGACTGACCCGGTGTTTTGTAAATGCTCGGGTTAGCCCGGGATGTACAGGTTCAGGTTATCGAATGCTATGAAGTTCAAAGACGAGCTGAAGGTGTTTAGATCTAGTATCTTTCCGCTGTGCGTTGTATATGAGGACAGATTATTAAAACTGTCCAGATGTATGTTTGTACTCTGATATTGTAAGTTATTTCAAGCTCTCAATAAAATTATTTCCATATTATATTTTTGTTCCACTGCGATGTAAGACTCTGTGTTATGTTGGTTCTTCTTCTTCTATTCTAATATTTCTTTCTTTCTTATCTCACCCTCTAAATTCTTTCTAATAACGTCCAGTGTTTTCGGTGTTTGGAAGGTCGGCATGAGTTACGGTACAGGTATTTATGTCGATTTTCGGGGCCGAAAATCGTTGGGTCGTTACAATATCCAAAGGAAGATTAAAGAATAAATTTGGAAGAATTTATCTTTGATAAAATTAATGGGAACCTTTCCCTAAGAATGTGATTTTGTGAAGAAAAGAATATTCTGAATTGGAATGAGGCGTTTGTTGTGTTTGTGTAACATTTGATTATTATATACGTGGGTTATTCAGAAAGGCCGGGCTTATACCCATTCAGAATAGCCGATTCGGCGATAAGTCGAAGATGAAGATGGTGGTTGAGGACCGGAAGTCTTCACATCGTTTGGGTGATTGTTGATGATCTTGATTGGGTTGTACACCCAAGATGAGGGAATCAGTTGGTGATCGTCCAGACGTACTTGGAGATCGATGGATATGCGAGGAAAGTGCGTCCGGTTTCGTTCAGACCCAGAACGAACTTGTAAATGGATTATGTGTCTGACATTGGATTTTATTCTGTGTTGATTGATATCTATTAAATATACATCTGTTTGGCGGCGGAGAATTTATTCTCTTGCTTAATGCCTTTCTCTGAGACGTATGAGCTCAGAGGTTGTATATCGATGGACATCAGTCGCATGGAGTGAATGGCCAGTGTGGCACGCGTAAGTGGCAATTGATCAAGGCTTCTGTTGAAAAGCAAAGTCTTGTGGTTGATGATCAAAGCACGGCCTGTGTGGCGCAGCTTTGTGTATAACGTGAATTCGCGTGCCTCACCTTGGTATGAGTCAAAAAACGGGATAGTGACTGCAGGGAGAGCAAGACGTTTCTTTCTAGCTATGGGTGGTGTTAGTGCTTAAACTGGCTGACATTTATATACTTTTCACCTGTGTGGTTGTTGGATACGAGGCGCCTCGGATATAGGTCTGTTAGGACCGGGAAACGTGTGTTCAGGAATAACTAATCCTCAAAAGTAAGAGAGGACCGGCCCTGAGGATCCAAGGATCATAGTGGGGTCCAGAGACATTTGCTAGAGTGTCTCGATTCGGAAAGGAGCTTGCCCCTTGCCTCGAATCATGATGGAATCCAATTTCCAATACGTGATATTGCGGTTTTATTTGTAGAACCTAGTATGGCGACATAGTAGATGGTAGCTATGCCGCCTATGATTGATACTTATGATTGAAATTGTTTTGACACTATACACTTATAGTAATATCAAATAATGTGTTTTTGACGTATCAAGCATGCTTTGGCTATTATAAGGTAAAAACCCTATCCTCCGGCTTGCGTTGCATTGTGTGATGGGACCTGGGTCTTATAATAGCTTCATTTTTCTTTATTTATCATTGCGCTGTTTGTTTTATGCACTGTTATTCTTAGGACGAAACCCGTTCCGTGTTATACGGCATGGTCCCTTGATTTACCGAACTTTAAAAATAAAGACTAATAACTGTTTTAGTTCTCACACCAGTCACATGACTGACCTGGAATTTATTGTTTTAACCTAAATTCTGGATGCCCTTATTTTCGACACGGGCAGCTAGTAGTTTTGGTTTTGCAGATTTATATTCACAGGATCCTGATTTACAGCTGGAACGATGCTCGGAAAGCTCTGTATCCGTATTTTACTTCTAGTTGTGTTTTGTATTATTTTTCCGCTGCTATGTAATTTATTGTAATCTCTGATATTTATCGAATGTACATTTATTCATACTCTGTATATTCTTGTATTCTGATGGAATTGTTGTAATAAGCAATGAAATGTTCTTCCGTATGCGTTCTTATGTGTTTTGTACTGAAAAGTATCCGCTCTTTCCTTCACGGGGAAGTTACGGGTTCTTACAGTTGGTATCAGAGCGAGGTTTACAGATCTTGAGAACAAGACACATTAGAACCATACAAAAGAATTCATCAGATATTGGATTAGAAATATCCAATTCGAATGACTCGTTAGAGATAGGATCAGTAGTATCCTAGAATGAGTGTGAAGAGTATATTTTTCAAATGAAAACTAATTTTGTTTTGAAAATTTAAATCGTTTTATACGTATTTGAATAATTTATTTATATTGATTTGGACAATCTAGTATATAAAGGTTTTGCATATACGCGTCATGAACGTATATTCGAAGTTTTAATATACTGGATAGATATAGGATCACACTCTAGTCGCTCGGAGATGATTTTGATGATGGAGCTCCATCACCAATATTTATGTTCGTGTTTCGAAGGTGTGATATCTATATATTTCCATTAGACTGGTGTGAGAACCAAAACAAGATAGATTTATTGTTGTGATTTGGCATCAAAAACATGATTTTCTGTATACGTATCAAATTTATGAATTGGAACATAATCCACTAATTGATTGATGGTTGTGTTGTTTGTCTATTTGTTTGATATTTTGAACCATTTAGCCTAATTGAATCAAATATTGAATTGTATTGAAAATTGGTCGCATTTGCATGCATATACATGTACTTACATTGAACAGGTCATAGCAAGGAGGCTAGAGCAGAAGAATAAAATTGTTTGCCCGACAAATAGGTACATGTTTACCATATTTACTGTTTTGTTTGGGTGATGATGATTTTATGAGCCGATTGGCTAGCCGCTTGGCTTTTTCTTTTTCTTTTGAGTTGAAGAAGGCCATGGGAGGCTATATGAAATATCCCGAAGTCCCCGATGCAGGGGAGGTTATGGCGAAATTTTTCGAAAATTTAGGGTGTTAGCCAAATTTTTGAAAATTTGAAAAGTCCTTAGAAACTGAAAAGTTGAAGAACTTAAGTCGTAACGAAAATACTGAAAGTTGTGTTGATTAGTTAAACAACTTTCGGCTTCGTTCCTTTTCGGAGATGAAAAGTTTTAAGTGGGGGAGAATGTAACAACCCGGAAAATCTGAACCAGTTTAAAATTTTTATTTTGACAATTTTGATTATTTAAAATGAATTATTTTAAATAATAACGCCGAAAAATTTATTTTGAATGAAATTCGAACGTATATATTTATATACGTCGTTGTTAGAATATAAATATTTATTTTAAATTATAAAAGGAATTGAAAATGGCGCGGTAGTTCGATAATTCGATTTCAAAGTTCAATTGAATGTACCGGGTGCAAAATAAACCGGATTTTAGTGAAACCAAAAATATTAGAATCTAATTGATAATAACTTTCCAATGAATCCGGAAAATTGAAATTTCATTGCGGGAATCAAAAGATATGTCCAGTTGAAAATTTTGAATAGTCGCTATGGAATTCAGGCCCATAAAAATGGAAATTTTGCAAAAGACCTCGGATTTCGACGAAACCACTTTTGTTGGATTCGTGATGTCAAGTTATTGCCAGATTCCAAATTTCATTATTTTTTGAATCAATACGTGAGTGTGGCAAAGGAAAACGCGTTGGCCAGTTTCAGTTGATTTTATTCGACTGGAAAATGGCCATTTTTCAAACGGTCTCAGAATTTGACGAAATTAGTTTTGTTAGGACCGTATCGTCAATACGAAGCTAGAAAATATTTTTTGGGAATTTTTCGAGTTAGTCTGTGACCCCAGTAAATTGAAATGCGCGTTCAAACTCGATATATAGAGTTATATGTTGATTTTGGCGAAAACTGATCGAAGTGATCGAATCATCTTATGATACATATCCCAATGTGTTCGGAATGGGGGTTATTAGCTATGGACGACAGGCGGTGGGTTCGATTCTGAAGTCGATAGAAAAAGTTACTTTTAGTGGATTAAAATAAATTAAATAATAATAAAACTCTCTCTCCTCACCCTCTTTATTCTCTCAGCCACCCCCCCATATCATTTCAAAACAGAAATCGAAAAAGGAAGAAAAAAAAGGAGATCGACAATGGCCATCGCGCCTCCAGGCGGACCCGCGCCACCGCCCTCCGCTTCCCTCCCCCTCCGATCAGTCCTCCCTCTCCCCCGTACTCCTTCGAACCCGCAACCCGACGAATAAACCCCCCCTCGATTCCAACGCTGCCGCAACTCCCTTTTTTCTCCTACCTCCTCCAACAACACCAGCGCCGACCTGTCCTACCTTCCCCGACCCAGTGCGACACCCCATGCCCTCTCCGGCGCTGTTCAGTCGAAGGCCAAGCACCCCTTCAATCGAACGTTGTAAGCTTCCCTTCTTCTTTTATTTTGATTTTGTTGTTTTTCTATTTTATTTAATGAAATCTGTTATAAGGAAAATA
Organism: Allium sativum; assembly: GCA_030737875.1. NCBI lineage: Eukaryota > Viridiplantae > Streptophyta > Magnoliopsida > Asparagales > Amaryllidaceae > Allium > Allium sativum. The sequence goes on from CM060926.1 coordinate 298,226,964, forward strand.
AAATTTAGGTTTTGAAGGAAGAATCAATTTTTATATACGGAAAAGAATCGGTTTTTATAGCATTTGGAAATGTGATTTTTAATTTAAACGATTATAAATAAAAATTTGATTTTTATTTATATAGGGTTATACGGTGAAGGATGGGATTTTTATGTTGTCCAAACTAGATCTTTCACTGAATAAAGATTTGATTTTTTTATACAGGTATATTATATATAAAAATACGATTTTTATTAGATATGAAGATTAAAAATATGATTTTTACATTATAGAGGTGTTAAAGATTTGATCTTTATATATGTAGCGAAATAAAAATCGGATTTTTATTATATATATAGTGAAATAGAAATGTGATTTTTATAGTGATGAAATGAAAAGGCGAAATCTATATTTTTGAAAGATGAGATCTTTATATAGTAGCAATGTAAAAATAGAATTTTTATCTATATAGTATCGATATTAAAATAGAATTTGTATCTATATAGTAGTAGTATAAAAATATGATTTTTATATACATAGCAACAATATAAAAATGTGATTTTTATATATGTAGTGGCTACGGGCAACGAATGTGATGAAAGGCGAGCACGACGAAGATTTCTACATAAGAAGATTCGTGGTATTGGATTAGCTAGTCGGTGATAACTTCTCACCTTTAATTTAATTTTTTCTACTTAAAATATATAGGATGCAGACGGTGCTTAGTAGCACCCGACACCCGTCATCCACAGACCATGGATGACTTGTATGTTTGTTGTGATGAAAATTGATTGTGTGATGTGAAATAAAATATTTATGTAGTTAAAAATATTTGATCGTTAAAAATATCATTTTTAACGTGTGTGTGTGAATAAAAATGTGTGTTTGTTGATGTGAAACCCCACACGGTTGTTGGGATGATATTTAAAGTCCACTTATCCCGATTGATTAGTTGTATGTCGATCGATTGACTGACAAGCTGTTATAAGCGTTAGATATCTATATTTGATGCTTATACAGTGTGGTGCACTTTGGATGATGATGGATTATTTATTGTTGTGATTATATACATGTGTTGTTGGAATCCATATAATTAACATTATATGGTTATCGATCGGGCCTCATTCCAATTGGGAAAATAAAGAATAGAATGAAGTATATATTCACGTGTTGAGTAGAATAAATAATCATGTGTTGAAAATTATCATGTGTTGGAAAAAAATAATTTAACAATAAAATTTACATCTTTATCATATTTAAAATCATTCTCTTACTACTTTACAGTTGGAGTCTGATTTAGAAATCAAACGATAGATACCATAATTTTATAAAATATATTAAATAATAAAAATAGTCATGTGTTGACAGTGCTCATGTGTTGAGAATATTCATGTGTTGAAAGAAATATAGATTCATGTGTTGAATAGAATAAATATTCATTTGTTGAATATAATAACGAATTTGTTGAAATATATAAAGCCGTGTTGACTAGAGATGCGCTATTTTGATGTGAACGATATTTATATCGATTATATTCGTTTATATAATGAATATAGAAAAAGAAGTGATTTCAAAATATAAGGTTTTGAAAATATTATCATTTATATAGTAATGATATGAAATATGCAATTTTGATTTGAAATTGAATATAGAGTTGAAGTGGTTTTGAAAACGAATTTAAAACGAATTATAAAATTCGTTTTAAAAGGAAATCGATGAAATATATATAATATATATATATTATATATAATTGCCTGAATAGAACGCGCCGCGCCGCGGTAGTTCGTGAATTTTGACAATTGACTTCGAATGGACATTTCGGGAGATCCGACCGTCGGATTTTCCTGAAACCGGAACCGTTGCGTTCGTATCGAAAAGAGCTTTCCAATGAATATCAGAAATTTGAAATCTAATGGTTGGATTTGGAATTAGGTCCAAATCAAATTTGGAAAAGGTCGTTGTAAGTGCAGTTCGATGGCCATTGATGGAAATCGACTGTACGGGCCTTGGTAAAATTAGTAAAAATATCTATAATTTGTGTAAAATCATAAGAAATAGTTTGTGAAGAACTGGGATGAAAAATTCCACATATGAAAAGATAAAAATAGATTTTTATAAAAATGAACTAGTTTTGAACTAGAATTAAAATCAATTTATTTTTGAAATAAATTAATTGAATTTGAAAGTGGTTTTAAAAATAATGAGAATTCCCAATACGTGAATTGTGATGGATCTGAATCGAAATTGGCTTTGGAATTTTTCGATGTTGAATTTCTTGATTATACAGATATTGTTATGGGAATTTAAAAGATATATTTATATCGTTATTTCCAATACGATATTTGTTGGTCGTAGAATTTGATATTGAATATAAGCCGATATATTTTCTATTCAGAGCCTTGTATTTAATATCAAATGTGTTTTGGGTTTATCGTGAATCGTGTTTTAGATGACATTGGTTCTTTAACCCAGTTAAAGGCAGGATATTGATTTTTGAAAAGATTAAAACTAAGTAGAGTTTTAATGAATCTTTAAATAGATTGAAATGTGAATTGATAATTTAAATCATCAAATTTGGGAAGTGATCGAGAATGGAGTATCACCAGTTTTGCTCCAAGCGATAGTTAAATCTTTAATTAGATTTGAACGTGAAATGGTAATTAATTTTACCGATTACACCGTGGTGTTAGATATGGAGTATTACCAGTTTTGCTCCATGGGATATATAGGTTGGGATTGGGAAATAAAATGTGTTTTGGGTTTATCGTGAATCGTGTTTTAGATGACATTGGTTCTTTAACCCAGTTAAAGGCAGGATATTGATTTTTGAAAAGATTAAAACTAAGTAGAGTTTTAATGAATCTTTAAATAGATTGAAATGTGAATTGATAATTTAAATCATCAAATTTGGGAAGTGATCGAGAATGGAGTATCACCAGTTTTGCTCCAAAGCGATAGTTAAATCTTTAATTAGATTTGAACGTGAAATGGTAATTAATTTTACCAATTGCACCATGGTGTTAGATATGGAGAATTACCAGTTTTGCTCCATGGGATATATAGGTTGGGATTGGGAAATAAAATAAATAATTACTTCGGTGGGGTTCGCTAATCCCGACTAGTTTGGAAAACCATAAAATGGTTTGAAATGATGTCCAAAGGAAGATTAAAGAATAAATTTGGAAGAATTTATCTTTGATAAAATTAATGGGAACCTTCCCTAAGAATGTGATTTTGTGAAGAAAAGAATATTCTGAATTGGAATGAGGCGTTTGTTCTGTTTGTGTAACATTTGATTATTATATACGTGGGTTATTCAGAAAGGCCGGGCTTATACCCATTCTGAATAACCGATTCGGCGATAAGTCAAAGATGAAGACGGTGGTTGAAGACCAGAAGTCTTCACATAGTTTGGGTGATTGCTGATGATCTTGATTGGGCTGTACACCCAAGATGAGGGAATCAGTTGAGATCGATGGATATGCAAGGAAAGTGCCTCCGGTTTCGTTCAGACCCAGAACGAAATTGTAAATGGATTGTGTGTCTGACATTGGATTTTATTCTGTGTTGATTGATCTCTATTAAATATACATCTGTTTGGCGGTGGAGAATTTATTCTCTTTCTTAACGCGCATCTCTGAGACGTACGAGCTCAGAGGTTGTATATCGATGGACATCAGTCGCATGGATTGAATTGCCAGTGTGGCACGCGTAAGTGGAAATTGATCAAGGCTTCTGTTGAAAAGCAAAGTCTTATGGTTGATGATCAAAGCATGGCCTGTCTGGCGCAGCTTTGTGTATAACGTGAATTCGCGAGCCTCACACCTCGGTATGAGTCAAAAACGGGATAGTGACTGCAGGGACAGCACGACGTTTCTTTCTAGCTATGGGTGGTGTCAGTGCTTAAACTGGCCGACATTTATATACTTTTCACCTGTGTGGTTGTTGGATGAGGCGCCTCGATATTGGGTCTGTTAGGACCGGGAAACGTGTGTTCAGGAATAATTAATCCTCAAAAGTAAGAGAGGACCGGCCCTGAAGATCCAAGGATCATAGTGGGGTCCTGAGACATTTGCTAGAGTGTCTCGAATCGGAGAGGAGCTTGCCCCTTGCCTCGACTAATGATGGAATCCAATTTCCAATACGTGATATTGCGGTTTTATTTGTAGAACCTAGTATGGCGACATAGTAGATGGTAGTTATGCCGCCTATGATTGATACTTATGATTGAAATTGTTTTGACACTATACACTTATAGTAATATCAAATAATGTGTTTTTGACGTATAAAGCATGCTTTGGCTATTATAAGGTAAAAACCCTATCCTCCGGCTTGCGTTGCATTGTGTGATGGGACCTGGGTCTTATAATAGCTTCATTTTTCTTTATTTATCATTGCGCTGTTTGTTTTATGCACTGGTATTCTTGGGAGGAAACCCGTTCCGTGTTATACGGCGTGGTCCCTTGATTTACCGAACTTTAAAAATAAAGACTAATAACTGTTTTAGTTCTCACACCAGTCACATGACTGACCTGGAGTTTATTGTTTTAACCTAAACTCTGGGTGCCCTTATTTTCGACACGGGCAACTAGTAGTTTTGGTTTTGCAGATTTATATTCACAGGATTCTGATTTACAGCTGGAACGATGCTCGGAAAGCTCTGTATCCGTGTATTACTTCTAGTTGTGTTTTGTATTATTTTTCCGCTACTATGTAATTAATTGTAATCTCTGATATTTATCGAATGTATATTTATTTATACTCTGTATATTCTTGTATTCTGATGGAATTGTTGTAATAAGCAATGAAATGTTCTTCCGTCTGCGTTCTTATGTGTGTTGTTCTGAAAAGTATCCGCTCTTTCCTTCACGGGGAAGTTACGGGATCTTACACTTCCCTCCCCGTTTTCGATCGCCACAGCCACCATCATCGCCACCTCCAGTTGAAGAAATTGTAGATCTCCTCTCCACCTTCAAATCCATACCTTTCTCGCCCCCTATCGCCTCGTCTACCTCGAGAATCGTGGCCAGGAAGTTCGGGTCTTCGAAGCGCCGCTGACGTCAGCTCCCACCATCGGAGTAGGCCGCTCCACCACCGATCTGAGCGCCGTTCGTAGCTCTTCGACGCTGCAGCACCTGATCGAGACAACACTTCGCGGATCGAGCGAAAATTCAAAACCTAGTTTGAACATCAAAACGAGGTATACGGCCTAGTTAATTTTCAATTGTTTTAACACCTTTAAACCGTTGCAAACTTTGAAAAATCATATCGTTTTCGTTTCTTGACGAAATTCGATGAAACAGGAAACATCATGACCGTGTGGACGTCTTCTACATTCTAGAAGAGACCGCATATTTTTCTGAGCCTTCTGCTATTTTTGGTGGAGTGGAACCCAATGTGAGATTTCTAATTTATAAACAATGTGGAAAATGACGATGTATAAATTATATAGTCAATGTATGAGTTATATAAGCGTTGTACACCTCTTGTATAAGCGTTGTATAAGTTGTACGTCGATGTATAAGTTGTATATGCGTTGTAAAAATTATATATGTGTTGAAATAGAAGTGAAATGCTATATATAAATATATATATATATATATATATATATATATACGCCCCTCGTCCACAAACCATGGACGATATTTATAGGTTGTGATTGGTGTGAAAATTGATTGATAGCGAATGGTTGATTGGAATTGTTTGTGGTTGAAATTGATTGATTGTGGTTGAAAAATACCCGTTTGTGGTTGAGAAATATTTGGTTGAAACCACATAGGATTAGTTTGTGGAAATGAAATAAATATACATGCCGCCTACGTGCGAACTAAATGCATGATTCCCCATTGTCAAAAGCTGCGAGGCTTTAAGGTAGAGCGAGGAGCCGTACTAGGGACGGCCCCGGTTTTAACTACCCTGCCGTTATGCTGCCGAAATTTTGAATAATATTCATGTGTTAGAATTATTTTCCTGTGTTGAAATTATATTCGTCTGTTGAATAGAAAACCTTCATGTGTTGAATAGAAATTCATTCGTTGAATTGAAATTCATGTGTTGAATGGTATTCGTGTTTTGAATAAATGGTTTTAGCAATAAAAATCACATTTTTACCCTATTTATATAAACTATAGAAAACCTTCATGTGTTGAATCGATATTCATTCGTTGAATTGAAATTCATGTGTTGAATGGTATTCATGTTTTAAATATAAAAATCACCTTTTTATCGATATATACAAACTATAGAAAACCTTCATGTGTTAAATCGATATTCATTCGTTGAATTGAAATTCATGTGTTTAATGGTATTCGTGTTTTAAATATAAAAATCACCTTTTTATTGATATATACAAACTATAGAAAACCTTCATGTGTTGAATTGATATTCATTCGTTGAATTGAAATTCACGTGTTGAATGGTATTCGTGTTTTAAATATAAAAATCACCTTTTTATCGATATATACAAACTATAGAAAACCTTCATGTGTTGAATCGATATTCATTCGTTGAATTGAAATTCATGTGTTGAATGGTATTCATATTCGGAAAGAAATTGTTTTATAATAAAAATCCCATTTTTAACATCAATATGAAATGTATAAAATAATCTTGTTTTGAAATAAATTGTTTTATAATTAAAATCCTATTTTTTTCATCTATATTAACCATATAAAATAGTCGTGTTTTGAAATAAATTGTTTTACATTAAAAATCACATTTTTATTATATACATGAGTTGGTAAAAATAGTGAGGTGTTGAAATAGAAGCCAGTTAGATAAAAATAACATTTTTATCAAATGTATGAAAAGAATATAGTTTTTGAAATCGAAGAATCGATATATATAAATAGAATTGAAATATATCGAATAACGATGCTGCAGTTCGTATTTTGAAACCGTGATTTCGAATGATTATACCAAGAGATCCGACCATCGGATTTTCCAGAAACCGCAACCGTTGGGTTCGCTTTGGAAATATCTTTCCAACGGCACCAACTTTGTAAAGATCCAACTGTTGGATTGTCTGGAATGTTTAATTCAAATCTGAAGAAAAGCAGCGGCAGAATCGATTATATTTATTTATATATATAATTATATTCAATTGAATAACGACGCTGCAGTTCGTATTTTGAAATCGAAACTTCAAACGATTATACCGGGAGATCCGACCGTCGGATTTTCCCGAAACTGGAACCGTTGGATTCCTTTTGAAAAGATATTTCTAATGATTTAAATTTTGTGAGGATCCAACGGTTAGATTTTCAGATATGTGTAAATCAAATCTGAAGAAAAACAGTGCCACGACGCGTTATGGCCCGAAGCGTCGTTTTGAATAAATTAGCTATTTTAAAATAAATAAAAATAGCGATAAATCATTATAAAATATTATAACCGATATGGATGTGATTTAGAAATTAACTGAAGGTTGGCTAAGCCGAATGGTTTCCTGGGTGTTGATCTGATGTTGGTTTCGTCCTTCGGGGTTAATATTTGGGAAATCGTTCTCTTACTGATTGACGGTTAGTGACTACTGAATTGAAACGATGCGTGTGTATGTTAGTGTTGCACTTGTTTATTATATACGCGAGTTGCTTAGAAAGACCGGGTTTAACCCATTCTGAATAACTGAATCGACGATAAGAAATCGAAGATAAAGACGGTGGTCGCAGACTGGAGATCTTCACCTCGTTTGGATGGTAACCGAGGTCCTGATTGGGAGGCATCCCGAAATATGGATAATGAGTGGTGATCGTCCAGACATACGTGGTGATCGATGGGTTTGCGAGGTATTTAGTGCCTCCGGTTTCGTTCAGACCCAGAACGGACTTGCAAATGGACAGTGTGTCTGACATTGGAATTTATTCTGTGTGATTGATAGCCATCAGCTGCACGGTGTGAATTGCCTGTGTGGCATGCTAAGATGCAGTGTTTAGGACTTCTATTGAAAAGCAAAGTCTTGTGGTGATAATCTAAGCACCACTTATCATCCTCAGACAGATGGTCAGACTGAGATGGTGAATCGTATTTTAGAAGATCTATTGCGGGCTTGTGTTCTAGATTTCGGTGGATCATGGGAAGACCATCTACATTTGGCTGAATTCTCATATAACAACAGCTACCAGGAGAGCCTGACAATGTCGCCATTCGAAGCGTTGTATGGTAGACCGTGCCGATCTCCTGCTTGTTGGGTCGAACCCGGTAATAGACTTGTGTTGGGGCCATATATGATTCAGAAGTTGCCGACAAAGTCGATTTTATTAAGAAGCGATTACTCGCCACTCAAAGCCGACAGAAGAGCTAAGACGATAAGAGAAGAAGAGATATGTCATTTGCTGTTGGTGACTATGTATATTTGAAAGTATCGCCGATGAGAGGAGTTATCCGGTTCGGTAAAACTGGGAAGTTGGCGCCCAAATTCATTGGTCCGTTTCCTATTCTGGAACGGATCGGAACTCTCGCTTATAGGGTTAAATTTCCGGATTGGTTGCCTGGAGTTCATGATGTATTTCACATATCTCAACTTCAAAAGCATGTTCATGATCCAGACTTGATCGTGGAAGAAGCAGCTCAACAGGATATTGAAATTACTCCAGAATTAGCTGTGAGAAGAGAGCCGCTCAAGATCATTGGCAAAGAAACCAAAGAACTGAGGAACAATAAGGTTCACTTAGTCAAAGTGCAATGGAGTGGAGATCCGCGAGATTGTACTTGGGAAACTGAGGAGCGCATTCAGAAAGCCTATCCTAGATGCCGAGTGGATATATCTGATTGACTCCGGTGCAAAGTACATTTACCATACTTTGCATTACCAATTATTTCTCTACTCTATTGTTATTTTCTTTCCATGGATGTGCACTTTTAATTCTATAGTCTGCTTAATTTAAAAAGAGTGTATGAATTAATTTGTATGGTTTTGAAAAGTTAAAAAACAAATTGATTGTTGTTTGCATTGTGTGATAGTGGATTTGATTAATTAAATTATTAAAACAATAGTTAATTTAATCAATAAGAGAATAACGGTAGAATTTATTCATTTAAATCACACATTGAACTGATTAGAAAATAGATAGAAATATATACTTGTGCATTATATATGTTTGAACAGGTAAATGGATTAGCTATTGAGTAAAGATTTTATTTGCGTGCCCGACAAATAGCTAAACCTTAATGAGTTGGATGCGCACTTTTATTATTATATCAACTCCTGTGAATGCCATTGGATGCGGAGTGCTGGTTATTCTGTGTGTAATAATAAACGTTGCCATAGGATAGTAACAATTAAATTTGAACTACATTACATGGCATACTTCTGAAGATATGCATACTTCATTATATACCACATAAGCATTTGGAGCTTGTGTGACGAGGTGGAAGATTTACCATACGAGCGAGAGGCTTGTATGGCGATGACTATATTTTACAGGTTGAACTGATGACTGATATGGACTATTTAAATTGTAACGATAAAATTGCCAGATTAATAAAAACCCCATACGGGTCTAGAGTTGACAATAATCACGTCTCTCTAGTTATTAGATATGGCACATGGACTATTTATTTCCCACACGGGACGAGGTGACGAGGATTTATCCTCTGGAGCATTTAAAATACACACTCCCTCAGGCTTTGACAGGGTGATGAGAATTTATTCTCTGGAGTTATTATCTATACACGCTCCCCTGTAAACACCGGAATATATCACTATAAATATATGTATGCTTATTAGGATTTATTGGGTACCTAATACGGCCCAATAAATTTCTAAACCCCTCCCCGTATAAAGGAGGTTATGGCGAAATTTTTCGAAAATTCTGGGTGTTAGCCAAATTTTTGAAGAATTTGAAAATTCTCAGAAACTGAAAAGTTGGAAAATGGAAGTCAGATTGAACGTAGAGTTGATTAATCAAACCACGTTCGACTTTGTTCCTTTTCGGGGACGAAAAGTTTTAAGTGGGGGAGATTGTAACGACCCGGAAAATCTGAACCAATTTAGAAAATTTTAAATTGGCTAAAATAATGTAACAACCCGTAAAATGCGAGCCAGTTTGAAATTTTTATTTTGGCGATTTTAGCGAATTTTGAAATAATCGAAATGGAATATTTTAAATAATATCGACGAGAAATTTATTTTGAATATAATTCGTCGTATATATTATATACGTCGTCGTTAGAATATAAATATTTATATATAATTATAAAAGGAATTGAAAATGGCGCGGTAGTTTGAAAATTCGATTTCTAATTTCAAATGAATATACAGAATTCGTTTTAAGTCGGAATTGGACGAAACAAGAAATATTTGAATCTGATGAAGAATATCTTTCTAATGAAGTTGACAAACTGGGATTTCACTTTAGAAATGATAAGATACGTCCAGTTGAAAATTCAGAATAGTCGCTGTAGAATTTATATATATTTTATATAATATAAAGGCCTTGAAAATAGCCCTTTTGCAAACGACCTCGGATTTCGATGAAACCAGTTTTGTTGGGTCCGGGATGTAAAGTTATTGCTAGGTTTCAAATTTCATAATTTTTCGAATTAATATGTGAGCGTGGCAAAGGAAAACGTGTTTTGACCATTTCAGTTGATTTTAATCGACTGGAAATTGGCCATTTTTCCAACGGTCTCAGTATTCGACGAAACTAGTTTTGTTAGGACCGCATCGTCAATACGAAGCTAGAAAATATTTTTCGAGAATTTTTAGAGTTAGTATGTGACCCCGGTAATTTAAAATGTACGTTTAAAATTCAATATAGTGATTTAAATGTAAATTCAAAGGAAACTGATCGAAACGGTCAAATCAGTTTGCGATACATATCCTATTGCGATCGGAATAGGGGTATTTAGCTAGGGGTGACAGTCGTTGGGTTTGAATTGGAGATCGTATGGAGAAACGGGTATTTTTGTATTTAAATGAATTAAAAATAAATTATATAATATATTAACCAATAGGATTTCAACGGTTACCCACACCTTTTCTTCCCAAACCCGACAACTGCTGAAACCGACGGCGAAAACCAGTTCAAAGCTTCTCTCCTCTTTATCTCTCCACCGGCTCAATAAAACCGATCAACCTAGTTGAAGATTTGGTGGAGAATCCCTTCAGCTTCAAATCTATGCAAGTATTGTATTTTTTCGTGGAGTAAATCTCGAGATTCGAGCTTCAAAACTTCCTCCGCGTCGAATGGGATTCTGCCGCCACCAGGACTCCGAGTTCACCATCGAGCCAGCGCCTGGAAGCTCCTTCGACGCTCGACAACGTGGAGCGGTCTGATCTCGGCCAAGATTCACCGATTGAACAGGATTTCGAAACCAAGTCTCGAATCAATTAACTAAGGTACAGATTTATATAAATCTACATTGTTTAAAACAGTTTTTATTATATAAATTTCCATTGTTTAAAATCAGTTTAAAAATAATGATACATTGTTTTAAAAAAATCAGTTTTTGAAATATAAAATGGCATGATTTTTGGAATATAAAATTGCAAGATTTTAAATATGCAAAGAACGGATTTTTAAATATGAAAAGATCGGATTATTTCTAAAATGGAAAGATTAGATTAAAGGAGAAAATAAAATTGTTTTTAAAAGAGAAAATAAAATTGTTTTAAAAAGAGAAAATAAAATTTTTTTTAAAAGAGAAAATAAAATTGTTTTAAAAGAGAAAATAAAATTAGAACTATTTTTGAAAATAAAGGCAGAATTGATTTTAAAAATATAGAAGTAGAATTGTTTTTAAAAATAGAAATATCACATTTTTAAAATATAAACATAGTATAAGAATGGGATTATATATATGTATATATATATATATATAAATATATATATATAGCGTTAGAGTAAAAATTCGATTTTTATATAAAGAATAGCAAAGTCAAAATATGATTTTTATATATTGAACTTCGAATTAAAAATATGATTTTTATATATTGAACTTCGAATTAAAAATATGATTTTTATATATTGAACTTCGAATTAAAAATATGATTTTTATATATTGAACTTCGAATTAAAAATATGATTTTTATATATTGAACTTCGAATTAAAAATGTGATTGTTATATATTGAAAAGCGAAGTAAAAATTCGATTCTTACATATGTAGTGAATACGGGCAACGAAAGTGACAAAAAGGCGAAACGACGAAGACTTCTGCAAATGAAGAGCCGTGGAGCTGGATAGCTATTTGTGAGAATTTCTCACCTTTCACTTTCTTTTCTCTAGTTATATATATATACTAGGATGCAGACGGTGCTTAGTAGCACCCGACACAATCGTCCACAGACCATGGACTTGTTTGTTTGATTGCAAAAATTAGTTAGATTATTTGATTGAAATTGAATTGTGTGGTGAAATGAATTGAAATGATTGATGTGTGAATGGCGTGGGCCTTCACTAGACCGGGGATAAGGCGAGGCCTCGTCCCGTTTCTAGTATCGTGCCGTTATGCCGCCGAAATTTTCTAAAATATGTTAGAAAAATAAATGAACCGAATAGAATATTCATAGGTTGAATAAAATGTTTTTCTATCGTTAAAAATATAATTTTTAACGTGAATGTGAATAAATAAATATTCATTTACAAACCAGACGGTTTGTTTATGTACACCTATTTGAAGGACATTGATTGGGTCGATAAATTTTACACATCGCCCAACTGCACAGATAAAATATGCGTTTGATTGTTTGAAACCCCACACGGGTGTTGGGATGAAATTTGAAGTTCACTCATCCTGATTGATTAAATATGTCGATCGATTGATTGACAGGCTGTTATAAGCGTTAGATATTTATATTTGATGCTTATACAATGTAGTGCACTTTGGTTGATGGTTGATTATTTTTCAATGCTATTATATGTGTGTAATGTATGAAAATCCATATAACTAACTTTATATGGTAATTGATTGGGCCTCATTCCAATTTGAAAAATAAAGAATATTATAAAATAAAAGTTCATGTGTTGACAGTACTCATCCATTGAGATTGGTCATGTGTTGAACGAAATATTTTAGTAATAAAATTTACATCTTTATCGATATAAAATAAAAGTTCATGTGTTGACAGTACTCATCCATTGAGATTGGTCATGTGTTGAACGAAATATTTTGATAATAACAACTATTTTGAAAAAGAAATATTTGAAATAGAATATTTGAGAATAGAAATTTATGAAGCCGTGTTGATTAGATTGACGCCATTTTGACGTGAACGATATTTATATCGATTTTATTCGATTTCGAAATGAATTGAATATATAACGATTTCGAAATGAATTGAATATATAATGATTTCGAAATGAATTGAATATATAACGATTTCGAAATGAATTGAATATATAACGATTTCGAAATGAATTGAATATATAACGATTTCGAAATGAATTGAATATTTAACGATTTCGAAATGAATTGAATATATAACGATTTCGAAATGAATTGAATATATAACGATTTCGAAATGAATTGAATATATAACGATTTCGAAATGAATTGAATATATAACGATTTCGAAATGAATTGAATTGAAAACGATTTCGAAATGAATTGAATATATAACGATTTCGAAATGAATTGAATATATAACGATTTCGAAATGAATTGAATATATAACGATTTCAAAATGAATTGAATTGAAAACGATTTCGAAATGAATTGAATATATAACGATTTCGAAATGAATTGAATTGAAAACGATTTCGAAATGAATTGAATTGAAAACGATTTCGAAATGAAATGAATTGAAAACGATTTCGAAATGAATTGAATTGAAAACGAATTCAAATTGAATTGAAAGCGAATTGAAATGAATTCAAATTGAATTGAAATTTGAATTGAATAGAAATGAATTTTAAAACGAATTTATAAAGAAGAATTCAATTTTGCTTTGAATTGAAATGGAAGTTGAAATAGATTTTGAAACGAATATTAAAACTATTTATATAATTCGTTTTGAATTGAAATCGACGAAATATATATTATATATTATATATATATAATATAATGGCCTGAATAGAACGCGCCGCGCCGTGGCAGTTCGCGAATTTCGACCATTGACTTCGAATGGACATTACGGGAGATCCGACCGTCGGATTCTCCTAAAACCGGAACCGTTGGGTTTGTATCGAAAAGAGCTTTCTAGCGAATGTTAGAAATTTGAAATCTAACGGTTGGATTTGGAATTATGTCCAAATCAAAATTGAAAAAGGTCGCTGTAAGTGCAGTTCGATGGCCATTGGTGGAAATCGACTGTACGGGCCTTGATAAAATTATTAAAAATAGTAATAATTTGTGTAAAATCATAAGAAATGATTTGTGAAGATTTGGGATGAAAAACTCCATATTTGAAAAGATAAAAATAGATTTTTATCGAAATGAACTAGTTTTGAACTAGGAATATAATTCTATTTATTTTTAAGTAAATAAATTGAATTTGAAAAAGGGTTTTAAAAATAACCAGGATTTCCAATGATTGCATTGGAGTGGATTTGAATCGAAATTGTCTTTGGAGTATTTCGATGTTGGAATTCGTGATTATACAGGTGTTGTTATGGAAATTTGAAAGATATATATTTATATCGTTATTTTCAATACGACATTTGTTAGTCGTAGAATTTGATATTGAATATAAGCCGATATATTTTCTATTCAGAGCCTTGTATTGAATATCGAATGTGATTTGGGTTTGTCGTGAATGGTGTCTTCATTAACACTGTTCTTGAACCCAGTTGAGAAAAGATTAAATCTTTTTATTTGGATTTAATGAAGTGTACCAATTAAATGAGATTTAATTGGAATTGAATTGATATTGATTTTTGGGTTTATCGTGAACAGTGTTTTAAATAACACTCGTTCTTTAACCCGATAATTAATGAATGTGACTTTGGGTTTATCGTGAACCGTGTTTTAAATGACACGGATTCTTTAACCCAGTTAAAGATTAAAACTAAGTGGAGTTTTAATGAATCTTTAAATAAATTGAAAAGATCGAAAATGGAGTATCACCAGTTTTGCTCCAGGCGATAGTTAAATCTTTAATTAGATTTGAACGTGAAATGGTAATTGAATTTACCGATAACACTGTGGTGTTAGATATGAAGTATTACCAGTTTTACTTCATGGGATGAATAGGTTGGGATTGGGAAATAAAATAAATGATTACTTCGGTGTGGTTCGCTAATCCCGACTAGTTTGAATTGATATTCAAAGGAGATTAAAGAATAAATTCAAGAATTTTTCTTTGATAAAATTAATGGGAACTTTTCCCAAAGTATAGGAATATTTGAATAAAAGAATATTCTGAATTGGAATGAGGCGTATGTTGTGTTTGTGTAACACTTTTATAATATATACGCGAGTTATTCAGAAAGACCGGGTTTATCCCATTCTGAATAACTGATTCGACGTGGTGTCGAAGATGAAGACGGTGGTCGAAGACCAGAAGTCTTCACGTCGTTTGGGTGATAACTGATGATCTTGATTGGGCTGTACACCCAAGAAGATGGAAACAGTTGGTGATCGTCCAGACGTACTTGGAGATCGATGGATATGCGGGGTACTAGGTGCCTCCGGTTTCGTTCAGACCCAGAATGGACTTGTAAATGGACTGTGTGTCTGACATTGGATTTTAGTCTGTGTGATTGATCTCTATTAAATATATATCTGTTTAGCGGCGGAGAATTTATTCTCTTGCTTAACGCCCTTCTCTGAGACGTACGAGCTCAGGGGTTATATATTGATGGATATCAAACGCATGGAGTGAATTGCCTGTGTGGCTTGCCTAAGTGGCAATTGATCGAGACTTCTGTTGAAAAGCAAAGTCTCGTGGTGATGATCAAAGCACAGCCTGTGTGGCACAGCTTTGTGTAACGTGAATTCGCGAGCCTCACACCCCGGTTGTGAACCAAAAATGGGAGAGGACGTCAGGGAGGGCATGCGTTTCTTTCTAGCTAGAAGTGGCGTCAGTGGTTTTACACGCCCTGACGAGTTTGCCTTATGTGGTTGTTGCTGTTGCGAGGCGCCTCGGTTATATCGGTTTCGGCCGATGCATTCTGGTCGGCTGACGGACCAGACTTACACCCCATAGGGTGGAGAGACGTGGTGTTCAGGCATAATAATCCACATCGGTGGACCGGCCCTGAGGATCCAGGGGGCAGTTGCGGCTGTTCCTGAGGGGCGGGCTAGAGCGTCTCGAATCGGTTGAGGACTATCTTTTGCCTCGGTTCATAGACGGAAATCCAATTTCCAAATACGTGACATTTGCGGTTTTAATTGTAGAACCTAGTATGGTGACATAGTGGGATGGGGCATTCATGCCGCCTATGATTGATACTTATGATTTGAAGTTGTTTATACACTATGCACTTATAATAGTATCAAACGATTTGTTTTAAACGTATCAAGCATTCTTTGGCTGTTATAAGGGAAAACCCTATCCTCGGCTGCGTTGCATTATGTGATGGGACCTGGGTCTTATAACAGCTTCATTCTTCTTTATTTAGCATTGCGCTGTTGTTTTATGCACTGGTATTGTTGGGAGGAAACCCGTTCCGTGTTATACGGCGTGGTCCCTTGATTTACCTAACTTTAAAATAAAGATTTATAACTGTTTTAGTTCTCACACCAGTCACATGACTGACCTGGAGTTTATTGTTTTAACCTAAACTCTGGGTGCCCCTATTTTTGACACGGGCAGCTAGTAGTTTTGGTTTTGCAGATTTATATTCACAGGATCCTGGTTTACAGCTGGAACGATATCCGGAAAGCTTTGTATCCGTATATCTCCTTCTAGTTGTGTATTGTATTATTTTCCGCTGCTATGTATTTAAATGTAATTTAAATCTCTGATATTTCTGTGTAATATTCTTTTATACTCTGTATATTCTTGTAATCTGATGCATTGTTGTAATATACAATGAAATGTTCTTCTGTATGCGTTCTGTTGTGGTTTGTTCTCGAACTATCCGCCGCTTTCCTTTACGGGGAAGTTACGGGTTTTCACAGTTGGTATCAGAGCTTTGGTTTACAAAGCTAGAGAACAAGACACATTAGAACCCTACGAAAGAATTCATCAGATATTGGATTAGTAATATCCAATTAGAATGACTCGTTAGAGATGGGATCAGTAGTATCCTAGAACGAGTGTGAAGAGTATATTTTTGAAAGTGAAAACAAATTTTTGTTTTGAAAATTTAAATCGATTATTCGTATTTGATTATCTATTTATATTGATGTGGACAATCCAGTATATATAGATTTTGCGTATACGTCTGATCCGCGTGTATTCGAAATTTTAATATACTGGATAGATATAGAATTACGCTCTAGTCGCCCGGGAGTGATTCTGATGATTGATATATCATCATCAGAATTTATATTCGAGTGACGAACGTGTAATATCTATATATTTCCATTAGACTGGTGTGAGAACCAAAATTAGATAGGGCTAATTGTTGTGATTTGGCATCAAAAACATGATTTTTGACTATGTATCGAAATTATGAATTTGAAACTCTAATTCACTAATTGATTGATGTTTGTGTTGTTTGCTTAATTGTTTGATAATTTTGAACCATTATGCCTAATTGAACCAAATATTGAATTGTATTGAAAATTTGGTCGCATCTGCTTGCATATACATGTATATCATTGAACAGGTCATAGCAAGGAGGCTAGAGCCAGAGAATAAAATTTGTTTGCCCGACAAATAGGTACATGTTTACTACGTAATTTACTGTTTTGTTTGGGTGATGATGATTTTATGAGCCTATTGGCTAGCCGCTTGGCTTTTTCTTTTTCTTTTTGAGATCTGAAGGACCGGGGAAGCTATTTGAAATTCCCCGATGCTCCCGTTGCAGGGGAGGTTATGGCG
Organism: Allium sativum; assembly: GCA_030737875.1. NCBI lineage: Eukaryota > Viridiplantae > Streptophyta > Magnoliopsida > Asparagales > Amaryllidaceae > Allium > Allium sativum. The sequence continues at coordinate 298,244,817 of CM060926.1, forward strand.
AAATTTTTCGAAAATTTAGGGTGTTAGCCAAATTTTTGAAGTTTTGAAAATTCTCAGAAACTAAAGAGTTGGAGAATGGAAGCCTGATCGAACGTAGAGTTGAATGATCAAACCACTTTCGACTTTGTTCCTTTTCGGGGATGAAAAGTTTTAAGTGGGGGAGATTGTAACAACCCGTAAAATGCGAGCCAGTTTGAAATTTTTATTTTGGCGATTTTAGCGAATTTTGAAATAATCGAAATGGAATATTTTAAATAATATCGACGAGAAATTTATTTTGAATATAATTTGTCGTATATATTATATACGTCGTCGTTAGAATATAAATATTTATATATAATTATAAAAGGAATTGAAAATGGCGCGGTAGTTTGAAAATTCGATTTCTAATTTCAAATGAATATACAGAATTCGTTTTAAATCGGAATTGGACGAAACAAGAAATATTTGAATCTGATGAAGAATATCTTTCTAATGAAGTTGACAAACTGGGATTTCACTTTAGAAATGATAAGATACGTCCAGTTGAAAATTCAGAATAGTCGCTGTAGAATTTATATATATTTTATATAATATAAAGGCCTTGAAAATAGCCCTTTTGCAAACGACCTCGGATTTCGACGAAACCAGTTTTGTTGGGTCCGGGATGTAAAGTTATTGCTAGGTTTCAAATTTCATAATTTTTCGAATTAATATGTGAGCGTGGCAAAGGAAAACGTGTTTTGACCATTTCAGTTGATTTTAATCGACTGGAAATTGGCCATTTTTCCAACGGTCTCAGAATTCGACGAAACTAGTTTTGTTAGGACCGCATCGTCAATACGAAGCTAGAAAATATTTTTCGAGAATTTTTAGAGTTAGTATGTGACCCCGGTAATTTAAAATGTACGTTTAAAATTCAATATAGTGATTTAAATGTAAATTCAAAGGAAGCTGATCGAAACGGTCAAATCAGCTTGCGATACATATCCTATTGCGATCGGAATAGGGGTATTTAGCTAGGGGTGACAGTCGTTGGGTTTGAATTGGAGATCGTATGGAGAAACGGGTATTTTGTATTTAAATGAATTAAAAATAAATTATATAATATATTAACCAATAGGATTTCAACGTTGACCCACTCCTTTTCTTCCCAAACCCGACAACTGCTGAAACCGACGGCGAAAACCAGTTCAAAGCTTCTCTCCTCTTTATCTCTCCACCGGCTCAATAAAACCGACCAACCTAGTTGAAGATTTGGTGGAGAATCCCTTCAGCTTCAAATCTATGCAAGTATTGTATTTTTTCGTGGAGTAAATCTCGAGATTCGAGCTTCAAAACTTCCTCCGCGTCGAATGGGATTCCGCCGCCACCAGGACTCCAAGTTCACCATCGAGCCAGCGCCTGGAAGCTCCTTCGACGCTCGACAACGTGGAGCGGTCTGATCTCGGCCAAGATTCACCGATTGAACAGGATTTCGAAACCAAGTCTCGAATCAATTAACTGAGGTACAGATTTATATAAATCTACATTGTTTAAAACAGTTTTTATTATATAAATTTCCATTGTTTAAAATCAGTTTAAAAATAATGATACATTGTTTTAAAAAAATCAGTTTTTGAAATATAAAATGGCATGATTTTCGGAATATAAAATTGCAAGATTTTAAATATGCAAAGAACGGATTTTTAAATATGAAAAGATCGGATTATTTCTAAAATGGAAAGATTAGATTAAAGGAGAAAATAAAATTGTTTTTAAAAGAGAAAATAAAATTGTTTTAAAAAGAGAAAATAAAATTGTTTTTAAAAGAGAAAATAAAATTGTTTTTAAAAGAGAAAATAAAATTAGAACTATTTTTGAAAATAAAGGCAGAATTGATTTTAAAAATATAGAAGTAGAATTGTTTTTAAAAATAGAAATATCATATTTTTAAAATATAAACATAGTATAAGAATGGGATTATATATATGTATATATATATATATAAATATATATATAGCGTTAGAGTAAAAATTCGATTTTTATATAAAGAATAACAAAGTCAAAATATGATTTTTATATATTGAACTTCGAATTAAAAATATGATTTTTATATATTGAACTTCGAATTAAAAATATGATTTTTATATATTGAACTTCGAATTAAAAATATGATTTTTATATATTGAACTTCGAATTAAAAATATGACTTTTATATATTGAACTTCGAATTAAAAATGTGATTGTTATATATTGAAAAGCGAAGTAAAAATTCGATTCTTACATATGTAGTGAATACGGGCAACGAAAGTGACAAAAAGGCGAAACGACGAAGACTTCTGCAAATGAAGAGCCGTGGAGCTGGATAGCTATTTGTGAGAATTTCTCACCTTTCACTTTCTTTTCTCTAGTTATATATATATACTAGGATGCAGACGGTGCTTAGTAGCACCCGACACAATCGTCCACAGACCATGGACTTGTTTGTTTGATTGCAAAAATTAGTTAGATTATTTGATTGAAATTGAATTGTGTGGTGAAATGAATTGAAATGATTGATGTGTGAATGGCGTGGGCCTTCACTAGACCGGGGATAAGGCGAGGCCTCGTCCCGTTTCTAGTATCGTGCCGTTATGCCGCCGAAATTTTCTAAAATATGTTAGAAAAATAAATGAACCGAATAGAATATTCGTAGGTTGAATAAAATGTTTTTTTATCGTTAAAAATATAATTTTTAACGTAAATGTGAATAAATAAATATTCATTTACAAACCTGACGGTTTGTTTATGTACACCTATTTGAAGGACATTGATTGGGTCGATAAATTTTACACATCGCCCAACTGCACAGATAAAATATGCGTTTGATTGTTTGAAACCCCACACGGGTGTTGGGATGAAATTTGAAGTTCACTCATCCTGATTGATTAAATATGTCGATCGATTGATTGACAGGCTGTTATAAGCGTTAGATATCTATATTTGATGCTTATACAGTGTAGTGCACTTTGGTTGATGGTTGATTATTTTTCAATGCTATTATATGTGTGTAATGTATGAAAATCCATATAACTAACTTTATATGGTAATTGATTGGGCCTCATTCCAATTTGAAAAATAAAGAATATTATAAAATAAAAGTTCATGTGTTGACAATACTCATCCATTGAGATTGGTCATCTGTTGAACGAAATATTTTAATAATAAAATTTACATCTTTATCGATATAAAATAAAAGTTCATGTGTTGACAGTACTCATCCATTGAGATTGGTCATGTGTTGAACGAAATATTTTGATAATAACAACTATTTTGAAAAAGAAATATTTGAAATAGAATATTTGAGAATAGAAATTTATGAAGCCGTGTTGATTAGATTGACGCCATTTTGACGTGAACGATATTTATATCGATTTTATTCGATTTCGAAATGAATTGAATATATAACGATTTCGAAATGAATTGAATATATAACGATTTCGAAATGAATTGAATATATAACGATTTCGAAATGAATTGAATATATAACGATTTCGAAATGAATTGAAAGTATAACGATTTCGAAATGAATTGAATATATAACGATTTCGAAATGAATTGAATATATAACGATTTCGAAATGAATTGAATATATAACGATTTCGAAATGAATTGAATTGAAAACGATTTCGAAATGAATTGAATATATAACGATTTCGAAATGAATTGAATATATAACGATTTCGAAATGAATTGAATATATAACGATTTCGAAATGAATTGAATTGAAAACGATTTCGAAATGAATTGAATATATAACGATTTCGAAATGAATTGAATTGAAAACGATTTCGAAATGAATTGAATTGAAAACGATTTCGAAATGAAATGAATTGAAAACGATTTCGAAATGAATTGAATTGAAAACGAATTCAAATTGAATTGAAAGCGAATTGAAATGAATTCAAATTGAATTGAAATTTGAATTGAATAGAAATGAATTTTAAAACGAATTTATAAAGAAGAATTCAATTTTGCTTTGAATTGAAATGGAAGTTGAAATAGATTTTGAAACGAATATTAAAACTATTTATATAATTCGTTTTGAATTGAAATCGACGAAATATATATTATATATATTATATATATAATATAATGGCCTGAATAGAACGCGCCGCGCTGCGGCAGTTCGCGAATTTCGACTATTGACTTCGAATGGACATTACGGGAGATCCGACCGTCGGATTCTCCTAAAACCGGAACCGTTGGGTTGGTATCGAAAAGAGCTTTCTAGCGAATGTTAGAAATTTGAAATCTAACGGTTGGATTTGGAATTATGTCCAAATCAAAATTGAAAAAGGTCGCTGTAAGTGCAGTTCGATGGCCATTGGTGGAAATCGACTGTACGGGCCTTGATAAAATTATTAAAAATAGTAATAATTTGTGTAAAATCATAAGAAATGATTTGTGAAGATTTGGGATGAAAAACTCCATATTTGAAAAGATAAAAATAGATTTTTATCGAAATGAACTAGTTTTGAACTAGGAATATAATTCTATTTATTTTTAAGTAAATAAATTGAATTTGAAAAAGGGTTTTAAAAATAACCAGGATTTCCAATGATTGCATTGGAGTGGATTTGAATCGAAATTGTCTTTGGAGTATTTCGATGTTGGAATTCGTGATTATACAGGTGTTGTTATGGAAATTTGAAAGATATATATTTATATCGTTATTTTCAATACGACATTTGTTAGTCGTAGAATTTGTTATTGAATATAAGCCGATATATTTTCTATTCAGAGCCTTGTATTGAATATCGAATGTGATTTGGGTTTGTCGTGAATGGTGTCTTCATTAACACTGTTCTTGAACCCAGTTGAGAAAAGATTAAATCTTTTTATTTGGATTTAATGAAGTGTACCAATTAAATGAGATTTAATTGGAATTGAATTGATATTGATTTTTGGGTTTATCGTGAACAGTGTTTTAAATAACACTCGTTCTTTAACCCGATAATTAATGAATGTTACTTTGGGTTTATCGTGAACCGTGTTTTAAATGACACGGATTCTTTAACCTAGTTAAAGATTAAAACTAAGTGGAGTTTTAATGAATCTTTAAATAGATTGAAAAGATCGAAAATGGAGTATCACCAGTTTTGCTCCAGGCGATAGTTAAATCTTTAATTAGATTTGAACGTGAAATGGTAATTGAATTTACCGATAACACTGTGGTGTTAGATATGAAGTATTACCAGTTTTACTTCATGGGATGAATAGGTTGGGATTGGGAAATAAAATAAATGATTACTTCGGTGTGGTTCTCTAATCCCGACTAGTTTGAATTGATATTCAAAGGAGATTAAAGAATAAATTCAAGAATTTATCTTTGATAAAATTAATGGGAACTTTTCCCAAAGTATAGGAATATTTGAATAAAAGAATATTCTGAATTGGAATGAGGCGTATGTTGTGTTTGTGTAACACTTTTATAATATATACGCGAGTTATTCAGAAAGACCGGGTTTATCCCATTCTGAATAACCGATTCGACGTAGTGTCGAAGATGAAGACGGTGGTCGAAGACCAGAAGTCTTCACGTCGTTTGGGTGATAACTGATGATCTTGATTGGGCTGTACACCCAAGAAGATGGAAACAGTTGGTGATCGTCCAGACGTACTTGGAGATCGATGGATATGTGGGGTACTAGGTGCCTCCGGTTTCGTTCAGACCCAGAACGGACTTGTAAATGGACTGTGTGTCTGACATTGGATTTTAGTCTGTGTGATTGATCTCTATTAAATATATATATGTTTTGCGGCGGAGAATTTATTCTCTTGCTTAACGCCCTTCTCTGAGACGTACGAGCTCAGGGGTTATATATTGATGGATATCAAACGCATGGAGTGAATTGCATGTGTGGCATGCCTAAGTGGCAATTGATCGAGATTTCTGTTGAAAAGCAAAGTCTCGTGGTGATGATCAAAGCACAGCCTGTGTGGCACAGCTTTGTGTAACGTGAATTCGCGAGCCTCACACCCCGGTTGTGAACCAAAAATGGGAGAGGACGTCAGGGAGGGCATGCGTTTCTTTCTAGCTAGAAGTGGCGTCAGTGGTTTTACACGCCCTGACGAGTTTGACTTATGTGGTTGTTGCTGTTGCGAGGCGCCTCGGTTATATCGGTTTCGGCCGATGCATTCTGGTCGGCTGACGGACCAGACTTACACCCCATAGGGTGGGGAGACGTAGTGTTCAGGCATAATAATCCACATCGGTGGACCGGCCCTGAGGATCCAGGGGGCAGTTGCGGCTGTTCCTGAGGGGCGGGCTAGAGCGTCTCGAATCGGTTGAGGACTATCTTTTGCCTCGGTTCATAGACGGAAATCCAATTTCCAAATACGTGACATTTGCAGTTTTAATTGTAGAACCTAGTATGGTGACATAGTGGGATGGGGCATTCATGCCGCCTATGATTGATACTTATGATTTGAAGTTGTTTATACACTATGCACTTATAATAGTATCAAACGATTTGTTTTAAACGTATCAAGCATTCTTTGGCTGTTATAAGGGAAAACCCTATCCTCAGCTGCGTTGCATTGTGTGATGGGACCTGGGTCTTATAACAGCTTCATTCTTCTTTATTTAGCATTGCGCTGTTGTTTTATGCACTGGTATTGTTGGGAGGAAACCCGTTCCGTGTTATACGGCGTGGTCCCTTGATTTACCTAACTTTAAAATAAAGATTTACAACTGTTTTAGTTCTCACACCAGTCACATGACTGACCTGGAGTTTATTGTTTTAACCTAAAATCAGGGTGCCCCTATTTTTGACACGGGCAGCTAGTAGTTTTGGTTTTGCAGATTTATATTCACAGGATCCTGGTTTACAGCTGGAACGATATCCGGAAAGCTTTGTATCCGTATATCTCCTTCTAGTTGTGTATTGTATTATTTTCCGCTGCTATGTATTTAAATGTAATTTAAATCTCTGATATTTCTGTGTAATAATCTTTTATACTCTGTATATTCTTGTAATCTGATGCATTGTTGTAATATACAATGAAATGTTCTTCTGTATGCGTTCTGTTGTGGTTTGTTCTCGAACTATCCGCCGCTTTCCTTTACGGGGAAGTTACGGGTTTTCACAAATAATAGAATTTAAATATTTAAAATGAATATTTTAAATAATAGCAATGAAAAGTGAGTTTGAATCGACAATTAAAAAGGAATATAATTAATTCTAATTATAAACATGGCCTGAAATGGCGCGGCAGATTCAAAAATTGAATTTAAACTTTGTCGGACTGTACTGGGTGCAAAACAAAACGGATTTGAGTGAAACCAAAAATATTTAAATCTGTTAGTGAATACCTTTCTATCGAATCTGAAAAATCGTAGTTTCATAGCGGAAAGCAAAAGTTATGGCCAAATGAATTTTCTGAAAGGTCGCTATGGAATTTATATAGCCCGTGAAAATGGCCATATTGCAAACGACCTCGGAATTCAACGAAACCACTTTTGTTGGATCCGGGATGTGAAGTTATTGCTAGGTTTTAAATTTCATAATTTTTGAAGCTAGTATGTGAGCGTGGCAAAGGAAAATGTGTTTTGGTCAATTATAGTTAAATTGGATCGACCAGAAATGGGCCTTTTTGCAAACGGTCTCAGAGTTCGATGAAACTAGTTTTGTTGGGACTACATCATCAAAACATAGTTAGATTTATTTTTCTGGAATTTTTCGAATAAGTTTGTGGCCCTGGCAAATTGAAATGTACGTTCGAATCAAATATTGATTGTTTTATATTTTAATTCGAATGAAAACTGACTGAAACAGTCGAATGGGCCTATTCGGAATAGGGGTAAAACGCTAAGGATGATAGTCGTTGGGTTTGGATTGCAGGTCGTGTCAGAAAATCCCTTTTAAAACCCACCGGCCAATCATATTTTTTCTATAAAAAAAACCTTTTTATCTCTCCCCGATCTCGATGGCGACTGATCTTCGAAGCTTCCCTCCCCGTTTCCGATCGCCACAGCCACCATCAGCCCCACCTCCAGTTGAAGAAATTGTAGATCTCCTCTCCACCTTCAAATCCATACCTTCCTCGCCCCCTATTGCCTCGTCTACCTCGAGAATCGTGGCCAAGAAGTTCGGGTCTTCGAAGTGCCGCTGACGTCAGCTCCGACCACCAGAGTAGGCCGCTCCACCACCGATCTGAGTGCCGTTCGTAGCTCTTCGACGCTGCAGCATCTGATCGAGACAACACTTCGCGGATCGAGCGAAAATTCAAAACCTAGTTTCGAACATCAAAACGAGGTATACGGCCTAGTTAATTTTCAACTGTTTTAACACCTTTAAACTGTTGCAAACTTTGAAAAATCATATCTTTTTCGTTTCTTGATGAAATTCAATGAAACAGGAAACATCGTGACCGTGTGGATGTCTTCTACATTCTAGAAGAGACCGCATATTTTTCTGAGCCTTCTGCTATTTTGGTGGAGTGGAACCCAATGTGAGATTTCTAATTTATAAACGATATGGAAAACAACGATGTATAAATTATATAATCGATGTATGAGTTATATAAGCGTTGTACACCTCTTGTATAAGCGTTGTATAAGTTGTACGTCGATGTATAAGTTGTATATGCGTTGTAAAAATTATATATATGTTGAAATAGAAGTGAAATGCTATATATATATATATATATATATATATATATATATATATATATATACGCCCCTCGTCCACAAACCATGGACGATATTTATTGGTTGTGATTGGTGTGAAAATTGATTGATAGCGAATGATTGATTGGAATTGTTTGTGGTTGAAATTGATTGATTGTGGTTGAAAATACCCGTTTGTGGTTGAGAAATATTTGGTTGAAACCACATAGGATTAGTTTGTGGAAATGAAATAAATATACATGCCACCTGCGTGCGAACTAGATGCATGATTCGCCATTGTCAAAAGCTGCGAGGCTTTAACGTAGAGCGAGGAGCCGTACTAGGGACGACCCCGGTTTTAACTACCCTACCGTTATGCTGCCGAAATTTTGAATAATATTCATGTGTTATAATTATTTTCCTATGTTGAAATTATATTCGTATGTTGAATAGAAAACCTTCATGTGTTGAATAGAAATTCATTCGTTGAATTGAAATTCATGTGTTGAATGGTATTCGTGTTTTGAATAAATGGTTTTAGCAATAAAAATCACATTTTTACCCTATTTATATAAACTATAGAAAACCTTCATGTGTTGAATCGATATTCATTCGTTGAATTGAAATTCATGTGTTGAATGGTATTCGTGTTTTAAATATAAAAATCACCTTTTTATCGATACATACAAACTATAGAAAACCTTCATGTGTTGAATCGATATTCATTCGTTGAATTGAAATTCATGTGTTGAATGGTATTCGTGTTTTAAATATAAAATCACATTTTTATCGATATATACAAACTATAGAAAACCTTCATGTGTTGAATCGATATTCATTCGTTCAATTGAAATTCATGTGTTGAATGGTATTCGTGTTTTAAATATAAAAATCACCTTTTTATCTATATATGCAAACTATAGAAAACCTTCATGTGTTGAATGGATATTCATTCGTTGAATTGAAATTCATGTGTTGAATGGTATTCATATTCTGAAAGAAATTGTTTTATAATAAAAATCCCATTTTTAACATCAATATGAAATGTATAAAATAATCTTGTTTTGAAATAAATTGTTTTATAATAAAAATCCTATTTTTATCACCTATATTAACGATATAAAATAGTCGTGTTTTGAAATAAATTGTTTTACATTAAAAATCACAATTTTATTATATACACGAGTTGGTAAAAATAGTGAAGTGTTGAAATAGAAGCCAGTTAGATAAAAATATCATTTTTATCAAATGTATGAAAAGAATATTGTAACACCCCACCTCCGCCAGGGTGTCTCTTGCAAGCACTCTGACTTTGGAGGGGCGTTTGAATCAGGTAAACATGCATAATGATATATCAAGGCAGAACAAGAACATATGTATATATGTAAACAGAGTAAATAAGATAAGTAAAACAGCGGAAGATTTCAACTATTTCAAAACAAGTCTGGTACAACATAACTTTCCAAATAAACAAGTCTAGATAAAAACAACATCAACTGAAAAACTGAAATAGATAAGTACTATCCCCAAAATAAGTGATAACCATATCTAGCTTCATGTCGAAACCGTACATGAGCTGAAATCCCACAAGCAAGCGATCAGAAATCCAAGCTAAGCTCCAATATTCCCACCCTGAGAACCTGGGGGGGGGGGGGAAACGGAAGAAAAGAGGCAAAAGAAAAACAGGTCAGTCAAAAAGACTGAGTAAGCCCTACTACAATCAATGTAAACTGATAAAGTTAACTGGCATGAGAAGCAGGGATGAACATAAGGATAACTACATACTGGCATGATGATTAACTAACAAGGTAGATAAAGGTGTCATCGCATAATCAGGTTTAAGGTTTTTGCACCACAGGTGTACTAACAAACTAACATGACTTGAATAAACAAGTATTGATCCCTTGGCCCAAGCTTTGGCCCAATAACATGAAGTGACCCTAATACGAGGTCCAACCAAACGGTCTAGTCGATCGGCTCCCTATAAGCCTAACTCGTCACGTGTTGGTGTCAATACGGCCCAAACATAATTGTAGTCAGACTGTGCAGGGTCTCCCGTCGGGTGTATCAAGCCCTAGGGTGTCAACCCCTGGACACCATAAACATAAGTGCACAGTCTCGATCTACTGGTACCCGTGCATGTTTTCCCCGGCTTCGGACTATGTGCACGACCATAGTCCGCCCGGAACTACACCGGCGTACCACTCTGCCGTCGTTTTTGGTCACTTACCTCAAGTCCAGTAATTGTGCCCCCACCCTAGCCTAGTCCCTAGGGTCTTAATGATACGAACTTGGGATTACTGCTGGAGTGGACCCCCATTGCTAGGATTTTCTAGTGGGTTAAGTACGATTTAACCCTCTTGCTAATCATGGATTAACTTGGTTAAGTGTAACGATGAGTTCACGACTTAACCCTGATTAATCTACCAAGCCCAAATTGGTTAAGTATTAAGTGGACCATGACTTAACCCTAATCACGAGGCATTAATTAATTTAATGTGCCTTAACCTCTCACATTAGACCTTGTTGTGGTTACTAGTTAAGCCGGGCGGGTCCGGGTAGCTTTACACCCCAACTTGGTCTAACCTCGGGTTCAAGGTACAACATGACCAACTTCTCACATTGGGTCCTATTGTTTGTAGCAACTAGTTAAGCCGGTCGGTTCCGGGTAGTTTTACGCTACAAACTCAACCCAACCTCGAGTTGGTCACACTTATATTTTCTAAGTGTCATGTCCATCATGTTTCCAAAACATATTACAAGTTTTCAAGAATTTGGGTAGACCTAACTTAATAGGTAAATTCCCAATCTTATGTTTTTATGTCTTTTAAGTTTACCCAACCCCAAACGCAATCCCATCGCTTACATATCGCAATAGCGCATAAAGGATAGAAAGAGGGAACTTGGCATAATCATGACATAAAGGTGTTGGAGCCACAAGTTTAACATGGTGGCATATGAAATGTACATATGTTCATATACTTGCATATTACATTTTTAGGCCTCAAAAGCATGCATAAAACCAAACTTAGCATATTGGTGATACATGGTGATAAATGACATGTAGAAATGGCCATAAGTTCGCATTTAGCCTCACATGCAAGTTATCATAAGAGATATGATAACTTATATGTTGCCAAAATGCAACCTTTAGCATAAAGCTTGAAGCTTTAAGCTCATAAACCCAAGATAAGATTGCATAACATGATAACATGAACAAAATGATCAACCCAAACTTGCATAACATAACTTGCATATCATATGACAAACTTGCATATCAAACTTGCATAACATAACATGACAAACTTGCATATCATAACATGGCAAACTTGCATAACATAACATGTCAAACTTGCATAACATAACATGATAAACTTGCATATCATAACATAACAAACTTGCATAACATGACATAATAAACTTGCATATCATAACATGGCAAACTTGCATAACATAACATGTCAAACTTGCATAACATAACATGATAAACTTGCATATCATAACATATCAAACTTGCATAACATGACATAATAAACTTGCATATCATAACATGGCAAACTTGCATATCATAATGATCAACCAAACTTGCATCATTCATTTAACTTTAGAGTTTAAATATGAAAGTAGAAAAGGGCTTACAATGCTTATGAAGACACAAAAAATATGACAAAGCCCTTAAGCAATCAATTAGACCCAAAATGCAAGCTCTAATAGAAAAACCCTTGAGCCAAAATGATCAAAACCCTTGCTTTATGACGTAAATATGGAAACTTGACTTGAATGCAAGCTAATGACACTCATACGAGCTTGAAAACACTTGTATGCATGGAAAATATCTCATAGAAATTTATTTAGGAATTTTATGAAGAGAGTGGAGGCCATGAGAGGAGTGATTTTGCCATAGTTTAGTTGTATGAATGAATAATGATGATTTAGGGTTAGGTTAGGGGCTTATTTATAGAGATTAGGATTAGTTTCAACCTTAGGATTAAACCCTAATTCCAATCTCAGCCCTTAAAACCGAATCTGGCCCCAAAACCTAATCAAAACCCCAAAATGGTGCACCAGGCAAAACTGCCCGGCTGAACCAAGTCGACAGCCAAGTCGACAGGGCTGTCGACTTGGGTCCAACCAAGTCGACTCCCAAGTCGACAGGGCTGTCGACTTGGATGCTCTGGCGGGAATTTTCCCGCCTGGCCCAATCTAACCCTAATTTCCAAATTCAAACTTGAATTTGAAATCTGTTTTTACTTTGAATTTTTCTGAAAACTTCGTTGGGCCTTAATCGGGTCATACGGACTCCGATTTTCGAAAACTCGGACTCTATTTCGCGTATTTTTCCGAGACAAACGCAATGGCATAGCCCGTTTCCTTTGATTCAGATTTATAAATTTAATTCTGCCTCGATTTATGTTATAACAGGTTATTGAAAATACGGGTTGTTACAAATATAGTTTTTGAAATCGAAGAATCGATATATATATATATATATATATATATATATATAGAATTGAAATATATCGAATAACGACGCTGCAGTTCATATTTTGAAACTGTGATTTCATATGATTATACCGAGAGATCCGACCATCGGATTTTCCCGAAACCGCAACCATTGGGTTCGCTTTGGAAACATCTTTCCAACGGCACCAACTTTGTAAAGATCCAACGGTTGGATTGTCTGGAATGTTTAATTCAAATCTGAAGAAAAGCAGCGCCAGAATCGATTATATATATATATATATAATTATATTTAATCGAATAACGACGCTGCAGTTCGTATTTTGAAATTGAAACTTCGAACGATTATACCGGGAGATCCGACCGTCGGATTTTCCCGAATCTGGAACCGTTGGATTCCTTTTGAAAAGATCTTTCTAATGATGTAAATTTTGTGAAGATCCAACGGTTAGATTTTCAGGTATGTGTAAATCAAATTGAAATAAAAACAGCGCCACGGTCGCGTTATGGCCCGAAGCGTCGTTTTGAATAAACTAGCTATGTTAAAATAAATAAACATAGCGATAAATCGTTATAAAATATTATAAACGATATGGATGTGATTTAGAAATTAACTGAAGGTTGGCTAAAACGAATGGTTTCCTGGGTGTTGATCTGATGTTGGTTTCGGCCTTCGGGGTTAATATTTGGGAAATCGTTCTCTTACTGATTGACGGTTAGTGACTAATGAATTGAAACGATGCGTGTGCATGTTAGTGTTGCACTTGTTTATTATATACGCGAGTTTCTCAGAAAGACCGAGTTTAACCCATTTTGAATAACTGAGTCGACGATAAGAAATCGTAGATGAAGACGGTGGTCGAAGACCGGAGATCTTCACCTAGTTTGGATGGTAACCGAGGTCCTGATTGGGAGGCATCCCGAAATATGGATAATGAGTGATGATCGTCCATACGTACGTGGTGATTGATGGGTTTGTGAGGTATTTAGTGCCTCCGGTTTCGTTCAGACCCAGAACGGACTTGCAAATGGACAGTGTGTCTGACATTGGAATTTATTCTGTGTGATTGATAGCCATCAGCTGCACGGTGTGAATTGCCTATGTGGCATGCTAAGATGCAGTGATCAGGACTTCTGTTGAAAAGCAAAGTCTTGTGGTGATGATCAAAGCACCGCCTGTGTTGCGTAGCTTTGTGTATAACGTGAAATCGCGAGCCTCACACCCCGGTATGAACCGGAAACGGGAGAGGACCTCAGGGAGGACATGCGTTTCTTTCTAGTTAGAAGTGGCGTCAGTGGTTTTACACGCTTAACGAGTTTGACTTATGTGGTTGTTGCTGTTGCGAGGCACCTCGGTTTGATCGGACGATCCGGGTCCGATGGAGTCATTTGTTGGCTCATTTACGCCCCATAGGGCAGAGAAACGTAGTGTTCAGAAATTTTAATCCACATCGGTGGACCGGCCCTGTCGCTCCAAGGGTCCACCTGAGTATGGGCCCTGAGACATGGGCTAGATTGTCTCGAAGTCGGTAAGGACTATCTTTTGCCTTGGTTCATGACAGAAATCCAATTTCCAAATACGTGACTGTGCGGTTTTGATTGTATATATATATGGCGACATGATATATGGTACCCATGCCGTCTATGATTGATAGTTATGATTTGAAATTGCTTTTGAAACCTATAAACACTAGTGATAATATCAAATGCTTTTGTTTTATTCGTATCAATCATATTTTAGCCATTATAAGGTAAAACTCTATCCTCCGGTTTGCGTTGCGTTGTGTGATGAGAACTGAGTCTTATAATGGCTTCATTTTTATAAAAAGCATTGTGATGTTTAAAAGAAAGATTTGTTTTTAAAGCACTGGAAATCCAATGGAGTAAACCCGTTCCACGAAAGTGGCGTGGTCCTGTGATTAGCCATATTATAAATGTGTTGAGTAGATTTCTCATTCCAGTCCCATGACTGACTCGTAGTTTGTTTCACTTTCAAACTCGGGTGCCCCTTTTTCTACACGGGCAGCCTTGTATTCAGGTTTAGCTGGCTCTTTCTGGATAGCTGGAGCTGAAGATGGATTCTATTATTTATCTCTTTTTATGCTGTTCAGCTCCTATTGTACATATTTTGTTTGTTTCCGCTGTAGACATTTATGTATAGCTGAACTGTATTTGTACTAAGTATGATCCTGTATAATGTGTAACTCTGATGATTACGTTTATCCAGTGTATTCTATTGTACATTATCTGGTGTATTTATTTAATTCTGTTCTGCTATTATCTATTTCTGTGTTATATTCCAAAGATTACCCTTGTCTCCGTCTGTACGGGAAATGGGGTCGTCTCACAACGTAACATATTCCATATAAGCATTTGGTGCTTATATGATGAGGTTTGGATTACCGTATGAGCAAGATGCTTGTATGGTGAGGACTGAATTACAGGTTGAACTGAGATCTGACTATGAACTTAATAACTTACAACAGAAATTTGTAGGATTTAATTACAAACCCTACACGGTTCAGGAGATGACTAAACTACACCCGTCTCTCTTGTTTTAGATACAGCACATGGATTATGACTAATTCCCATCACTGAGTCAAGGGATGATTTTTCACACATCTCCCTTGAGCATAGAAAAGTCACATTTGGTCTGTATGCGATATATTGATTTATTGGGTGCCTACTAAGGCCATATAAATTTGTTTAGATCAACTCGTACAAAGGAGGTTATGGCGAAATTTTTCAGAAATTTAAGGTGTTAGCCAAATTTCAGGAAAATTAGTGAGTTCTTAGAAGCTAAAAAGTTGAAGAATTCAAGCCAAAATGAAAGTCGAGTTGGTTAATTAAATGAATTTCAGCTCCGTTCCTTTTTCTGGGACGAAAAAGTTTAAAGTAGGGGAGATTGTAACAACCTATATTTTTAGAACCAATTTAAAATTTATTTTTAATTGAATTTAATGGAATTTAATATTTTAAAATGATTTCTTTTGATAAATAATGTCTTATAATTTATTTAAAAACGTGGTTTGAACGTAAGAATTTAAATTTAATTAAAAAGAACTCATAATTTCGTGGTAGTTCGAAAATTTAGTTTTGAACTTTAAATGAATATACATGTAGCATCCCGTATTTTATCGATATAATAATTAACTTATTTAAATAGTGATTTAGATATTTAAATGGTCTTTTAACTAAATAATATTGAATATTTAATTAATATAAATAGTAGAATAATATATTTAATTTCGAAATAATCGGAATTAAGTTGAATTGACAATATTGTGTGAATTGGACAATTTAAAATATATAATTTAGTTTAGAATTGAATTATATTAACAAATTTATTTATAAATGTCAATTGAAAGTATAATTTATATTATAATTATAATCAAGCTCGAAATGGTGCGGTAGTTCATAATTTGGTGATTCGAACTTTAAACGAATATACAGAATCCGTTTTAAGTCGGATTTCTGTGAAACAAGAAACGTTCGGAACTAGTGAAGTATATTTTTCTAATGGAAGAGAAAAATCGAGATTTCATTGTTTTAGATTGTGAGTTGTGTCCAAATCAAATTTTCAAAAAGTCGCTATGGAATTCCTTTATAATTTATAATGATTTATATATATATTATAAATGGATTTTCAATATAAATTGCACACTGATTTAATCTGGATTTGAAAGGTCGAGTTATAAATTCTGATAGGAATATTCTGGAGCTGCATGATATTCTATTGTGAATATATATGATAATATTAATTTATTAATATTAAATTTAAATATTTTGTAATATATTAATATTTAAAAGGGTTTATTTAGAGCTTTAAAAATAGCCAGTCTTGCAAACGATCTCCGTTTTCGACGAAACTAATTTTGTTGGATCCGTAATATTAAATTATTATTAGATTTCAATTTCCTTGATTTTTGGAGTCAGTATGTGGGCGTACGGAATTTTAATGTGAAAAACAGTCAATAATTTGACTTTAAAAATACATTATGTGAGCAAACGGACTCGGAATTCGACGAAACAAGTTTCGTTGGGTCCATAATGTCGAAATGTAGCTGCATGCCCATTTTCATGATTTTTGGGCATCGTATGTTATCATACACATTTTTAGAATACAAATACGAGCAGCAGGACAATATAAATAAATATTTAAACATGTATGAAGCATCTAACATAAGCCATCGTACCTATAAATACTCCTTAAAATTTTCCTAACCCTTATTTCTCACTTCTCTAGTCAAATGCAAAATACGCCGCCAGTTAAAATTATTTTCACAGCAAAATCGCAAATTCAAAATTATTAAACAAATGGAATAAAAATCCATAAATTAAAATGAGATGACCCGAACTTCCCCGGTAAGGAAAGGCCGGATTGAATTGAGAACAAACCACATCATAACCCAAACGGAAGAACATTTCATTGTTTATTACAACAATTCATCAAAATACATGAATATACCGAGTATTAAACAAATATTACACATTATAAAATATCAGAGATTACAATACATTACATAGCAGCGGAAAATAATACAAAATACAACTGAGTGAGATATACGGATACAAAGCTTTCCGAATATCCTTCCAGCTGTAAACCAGGATCCTGTGAATATAAATCTGCAAAACCAAAACTACTAGCTGCCCGTGTAGAAAATAAGGGCACCTAGAGTTTAGGTTAAAACAATAAACTCCAGGTCAGTCATATGACTGATGTGAGAACTAAAACAGTTATTAATCTTTATTTTTAAAGTTAGGTAAATCAAGGGACCACGCCGTATAACATGGAACGGGTTTTCTCCCAAGAATACCAGTGCATAAAACAAACAGCGCAATGCTAAATAAAGAAAAATGAAGCTATTATAAGACCCAGGTCCCATCACACAATGCAACGCAAGCCGGAGGATAGGGTTTTACCTTATAATAGCCAAAGCATGCTTGATACGTTAAAAACAAATCATTTGATACTATTATAAGTGTATAGTGTCAAAAAAATTTCAATCATAAATATCAATCATAGACGGCATGGGTACCATATATCATGTCGCCATACTAGGCTCTACAGATCAAAACCGCAAATGTCACATATTTGGAAGTTGGATTTCCATCTGTGAACCGAGGCAAAAGATAGTCCTCTACCGATTCGAGACTGTCTAGTCCGAGTCTCAGGTCAGAGCTCGAGTGATCTTTGGATCGTCAGGGCCGGTCCACCGATGTGGATTAAAATTCCTGAACACTGCGTTTCCCCGCCCTTTGGGGCGTAAATGAGCCAACGAATGACTCCATCGGCTTCACAAGTCACCGGTATATTCGAGGCGCCTCGCAACAGCAACAACCACATAAGTTAAACTTGTTAGGGCGTGTAAAACCACTGACGCCACTTCTAACTAGAAGGAAACGCATGCCCTCCCTGAGGTCCTTCTCCCGTATCTGGTTCACAACCGGGGTGTGAGGCTTGCGAATCAACGCTAGACAAAGCTATGCCACAAAGGCCGTGCTTTGCTCATCAACCACAAGACTTTTTTTTCAACAGAAGCCTTGATCAATTGCCACATAGGCTTTCCACACAGGCAATTCACTCCATGCGTTTGATATCCACCAATATATAACCCCTGAGCTCGAACGTCTCAGAGAAGGGTGTTAAGCAAGAGAATAAATTCTCTGCCGCTAGATAGATATATATTTGATAGAAATCAATCACATAGACTAAAATCCAATGTCAGACACACAGTCCATTTACAAGTTCGTTCTGGGTCTGAACGAAACCGGAGGCACCTAGTACCCCGCATATCCATCGATCTCCAAGTACGTCTGGACGATCACCAACTGTTTCCATCTTCTTGGGTGTACAGCCCAATCAAGATCATCAGTAATCACCCAAACGATGTGAAGACTTCCGGTCTTCAACCACCGTCTTCATCTTCGACTTATCGTCGTATCAGTTATTCAGAATGGGATAAACCCGGCCTTTCTGAATAACTCACGTATATAATAAACAAGTGTTACACAAACACAACATACGCCTCATTCCAATTCATCAGTCACTAACCGTAAATTAACAAGAGAATAATTCCCCATATATTAACCCCGAAGGCCGAAACCAACATTAGATCAATACCCAGGAAACCATTATGCTTAGCTAACCTATAGTTAGTTTCTAAATTTCACATTCTTAGGGAAAGGTTCCCATTAGTTTTATCAAAGATAAATTCTTTTAAATTTATTCTTTAATCTTCTTTTGAATATCACTTCAAACTAGTCGGGATTAACGAACCTTACCGGAGTAATTATTTATTTTATTTCCCAATCCCGACCTATTCATCCCATGAAGTAAAACTGGTAATACTTCATATCTAACACCACGGTGTTATCGGTAAATTCAATTGCCATTTAACGTTCAAATCTAATTAAAGATTTAACTATCGCCTGGAGTAAAACTGGTGATGCTCCATTCTCGATCTTTTCAATCTAATTAAAGATTCATTAAAACTACACTTAGTTTTAATCTTTAACTGGGTTAAAGAACCGATGTCATTTAAAACACGGTTCACGATAAACCCCAAAATCACATTACATTTTTGTCAGTCCCTAACCGTAAATTAGCAAGTGAGCAATTCCCTAAGTATTAACCCCGAAGGCCGAAACCAACATCAGATCAATACCCCAGAAACCATTCAACTTAACTAATCTCCCGTTAGTTTCTGATTTTCTTAACTCCTTTTGGGTCTAAGAACAGTATTATTGAAGATACCGTTCACGACAACCCAAAATCACATTCCATTAATTATCGGGTTAAAGAACAAGTGTTATTTAAAACACTGTTCACGATAAACCAAAAAATCAGTACCAATTCAATTCCAATCAAATATTATTTAATTGGTACACTTCATTAAATCTAAATAAAAAGATTTAATCTTTTTCTCAACTAGGCTTAAGAACAGTGTTAATGAAGACACCATTCACGACAAACCAAATCATATTTGATATTAAATACAAGGCTCTGAATAGAAAATATACCGGCTTATATTCAATATCAAAATCTACGACCAACAAATATCGTATTGGAAATAACGATATATATATCTTTCAAATTTCCATAACAACATCTGTATAATCATGAAATCCAACATCGAAATATTCCAAAGACAATTACGATTCAAATCCATTCCAATTCAATTATTGGAAATTCTGGTTACCTTAAAAACCCTTTTTAAATTCAATTTATTTATATAAAAATAAATAGAATTATAATTCTATTTCAAACTAGTTCATTTCGATATAAATCTATTTTTATCTTTTCAAATATGGAGTTTTTCATCCCGATTTTTCCCAAATCATTTCTTATGATTTTGCACAAATTATTTCTATTTTTAATAATTTTATCAAGGCCCGTACGGTCGATTTCCATCAACGTCCATCGAACTGCACTTACAACGACCATTTCCAAATTTGATTTGGACATAATTCCAAATACAACCATTAGATTTCTAATTTCCAATATTCATTAGAAAGCTCTTTTTGATACGAACCCAACGGTTCCGGTTTTAGGAGAATCCGACGGTCGAATCTCCCGCAATATCCATTCGAAGTCAATGGTCGAAATTCGCGAACTGCCGCGGCGCGGCGCGTTCTATTCAGGCCATTCTATATATATAATATATATATTTCGTCGATTTCCTCTCAAAACGTGTTTTATAAATCGTTTTAAATTCGTTTTCAAAACGAATTCAACTTTCTTTTCAAATTCAAATCAAAATTAAATTCGTTTTAAATTCATTTCAATTTGATTTCAATTCAATTTCAGTTTGTTTTCAATTCAATTCAATTTCAATTCGAATTCATTTCTATTCAATTTCAATTCGAATTCAATTCTATTCAATTTCAATTTGAATTCATTTTCCATTAGAATTCATTTCAAATTGATTTACCTTCAATTTCAATTCGATTCGAATTCATTTTATTTTCAATTCGAATTCTAATTCATTTCAATTCGAATTCTAATTCATTTCAATTTAATTCGAATTTCTTTTCTATTCAATTCAATTCGAATTCATTTCTGTTCAATTTTAATTTGAATTCAATTCTATTCAATTTCAATTTGAATTCAATTCTTTTCAATATAATCCGAATTTCGATTATTTTCAATATAATTCAAATTTCGAAATCACTTTCAATATACATTGAAAATTGAATAAAATCGATATAAATATCGTTCACGTCAAAATGGCGTCAATCTAATCAACACGGCTTCATATCTTTCTATTTTCAAATATTCTATTTCAAATATTTCTTTTTCAAATATTTCTATTTCAAAACTGGAATGAGGCCCAATCAATTACCATATAATTTTAATTATATGGATTTTCTACAACACATGTATAAAATAACAACGATAAGTAATCAACCATCATCCAGAGTGCGTTCTACACTGTATAAGCATCAAATATAAATATTTAACGCTTATAACAGCCTGTCAATCAATCGATCGACATACCGCTAATCATTGGGACTATTGTATGTCATATATCATCCCAATACCCGTTTGGGGTTTTCAAACAATCAAACACATATTTTATTTGTGCAGTTGGGCGATGTGTAAAATTTATCGTCCCAATCAATATCAGTCAAATGTGTGTATATAAACAAATCGTTCGATTTGTTTATATTAATCTATTTCATTTCATATACACGTTAAAATTTCTATTTTTAACTATATAAGTATTTTATTTCATTTCACATCACATCACACAATCAACTACACATCAAAATCAAACAAACAAGCATACAAGCCGTCCATGGTCTGTGGACGACGGGTGTCGGGTGCTACTAAAAACCGTCTGCATCCTAGTATATATTTTAACAAGAAAAATTATAAATGAGGAGTTCTCACAGAGGGTTCCACTCTGCCGTGCTTTGCTTCTGAACTGCTGAACCGTCTGGATCTGTTTGAAATTCCAATACAGTTCTCTTCACGTTGTTCATAATAAAAATTATATTTTTATCACTTCATTTCAATAAATAAAAATCATATTTTTATTTCTGTTTCAAATATTTTTACAACGCTTCTTACTATATAAAAATTATATTTTTATATATATATCGAATTTTTATTTTATTTTTATAAATACCACATTTTTATTCCAACATATATATAATAAAAATCATATTTTTATTTCATTACTATATAGATAAAAATTCTATTTTTACAACGGTATTCATATAATAAAGATTATATTTTTATATCGCCACTTATATAAAAATCACATCTTTGCTCCTTTTACATAATAAAGATCAAATCTTTAATACTTCTATAATGTAAAAATCATATTTTTAATCTTCTACTAATATAAAAATAACATCTTTAATGTTTCTACTATATAAAAATAACATCTTTAATATTTCTACTATATAAAAATCGTATTTTTAATCTTCTACTATAATAAAAATTATATTTTTATTACTTACATTATATAAAAATCACATTTTTGATCCACTACATATATAAAAATCCTATCTTTCCTCAACGTTATACACATTAAAAATTTAAACTTCTTTCTTTACTTTATATAAAAATTCCTCCTTTACTCATATAAAAATTCAGTCTTTAATCCTATAAAAATTATATTTTTAAGGTTATACAAGAACTGAAAATCAAAATCAATGTAAAATAAATCAAGAAAACTTACATTTAAGGATGGAGAAGGGTATAGGAGGGGCTGAGGTGGCGCGCAGGGGGTTGGAGAGGCTGTGGGTGGTGGTGTGGTGGCTTTACAGGCGGTGGGCGGCGGAGCTTTATGGCTCAGGGCATCGTTCGGTTTTGGGGGAAGAAGAGGGAACGGAGGAGAGAGGGAGGTGGATCGATGCGGTCTTGGGGGAGCTCGCCGGAGGCGATCGTGGGCGGCGCCATCATCGCGCGGTGGCGGGTGCGTGGCAATTGCGACCAGCGATTTAGTTTTTTAGGGTTTTTTTTATTTTAAATGTCGCGTTGACCTGAAGAGAGAAGGGGAGGGAGAGTATACGAGGGAAATTATATTATTTAATTATTTTAAATTCCTTAAAAGCAACTTTTTATTTTCAACTCGAAATCGAACCCACCGACTGTCGTCCCAAGCGTTTTACCCCCATTCTGAACACAATGGGATATGTTTCACAGGCCAATTCGACCGTTACGATCAGTTTCCGTTGAATTTAAAATATAAATCTTTATATATTCAATTTAAACACACATTTCAAATTACCGGGGTCACATACTAACTAAAAAAATTCCTGAAAAATATTTTCTATCTTCGTATTAACGAAACGGTCCTAACAAAGCTAGTTTCGTCGAATTCAGAGAACGTTTGAAAAATGGCCAATTTCCAGTCGATTAAAATCAACTAAAACTATTCAAATGCGTTTTACTTCGCCATGCTCACATATTGATTCAAAAAATTATGAAAATTTGAATCTATCAATAACATGACGTCACGGATCCAACAAAAGCGGTTTCGTCGAAATCCGAGGTCGTTTGCAAAATTCCCATTTTTAAGGGCCAGAATTCCATAGCGACTATTCTGAATTTTCATCTGAGCGTATCTTTTGATTCCCGCTATGAAATTTCGATTTTTCGGATTCGTTGGAAAGATATTATCAATTAGATTCAAATATTTTTGGATTCGCTAAAATACGGTTTATTTTGAACCCGGTACATTCAATTGAAATTTGAAATCGAATTTTCAAACTACCGCGCCATTTTCAATTCTTTTTATAATATAAAATAAATATTTATATTCTAACGACGATCTATATAAATATATACGTTCTAATTCTATTCAAAATAAATTTCTCGTTGTTATTATTTAAAATAATTCATTTTAAATACTCAAAATTCTCTAAAATTGCCAAAATAAAAATTTTAAACTGGCTCAGAATTTCCGGGTTATTACAAACTCCCCCACTTAAAACTTTTCGTCCCCGAAAAGGAACAAAGTCGAAAGTTGTTTTAACTAATCAACTCAACTTCCATTATTTTCACTACGGCTTAAGTTCTTCAACTTTTCAGTTTCTAAGAACTTTTCAAATTTTTCAAAAATTTGGCTAACACCCTAAATTTTCAAAAAAATTCGCCATAACCTCCCCTGCACCAGGGACTTTGGTATATTTCATATAGCCTCCCATGGCCTTCTTCAACTCAAAAGAAAAAGAAAAAGCCAAGCAGCTAGGCAATCGGCTCATAAAATCATCATCACCCAAACAAAACGGTAAATTATGGTAAACATGTACCTATTTGTCAAGCAAACAATTTTATTCTTCTGCTCTAGCCTCTTTTCTATGACCTGTTCAATGTAAGTACACGTATGCAAGCAAATACAACTAATTTTCAGTACAATTCAGTATTTGATTCTATTAGGCGTAATTGTTCAAAATTTCAAACAAATAGACAAACAACACAAC
The DNA here is from genome assembly GCA_030737875.1 of Allium sativum. Lineage (NCBI taxonomy): Eukaryota > Viridiplantae > Streptophyta > Magnoliopsida > Asparagales > Amaryllidaceae > Allium > Allium sativum. Next base: position 298,269,331 of record CM060926.1, read on the forward strand.
CATCAATCAATTAGTGGATTACCGTTTCAAATTCATAATTTTGATACATATACAGAAAATCATGTTTTTGATGCCAAATCACAACAAATAATCCTAAGTAAATTTTGGTTCTCACACCAATCTATGGAAATATGTAGATATCACACCTTCGAAACTCGAACATAAATATTGATGATGCCATGGTCATTATCAACATCATCTCCGGGCGACTAGAGTGTGATTCTATATTTATCCAGTATATTAAAACTTCGAATATACGTTCATGACGCGTATATGCAAAACCTTTATATACTAGATTGTCCAAATTCAAAATAAATAAATATTCAAATATGTATAAAATGGTTTAAATTTCAAAACAAAATTGTTTTCATTTGAAAAATATACTCTTCACACTCGTTCTAGGATACTACTGATCCTATCTCTAACGAGTGATTCTTATTGGATATTACTAATCCAATATCTGAGGAATTCTTTCGTATGGTTCTAATGTGTCTTGTTCTCTGAGCTTTGTAAACCAAAGCTCTGATACCAAACTGAGATAGCCCGACGAAATCCGGTAGGCTTTGCAACCATCCCTTCATCCCCCAAAGCAGCAGGTAAAACCCACCGTGGCTCCCAGTGGTCCCCCAGTACACTTGTTTTACGGCGACCCTCCCGAGCCTCCCGGCCACTACCTAACCAACCCCCGCAAGGGACATGTGGGGGTAAAAGTCTCCCGTTCGCAACCAAACCGCGAAGCGAGAACCCCCCATCATGACTGCAACAAGAACTGGTGATACTCCATTCTCGATCTTTTCACTACAACAAAATGACCCTATTACAACGGTTGAACACCGTTGTAATAGGTTTTTACAACGGTGGGCAAACCGTCGTGTCTTAAGAAGTTGTAATAGCCTAATATCTTTTACAACTTTTCTGCACTGTTGCAAAACCGTTGTAATATGTATATTTTACAACTTTTTTCCACCGTTGTAATAAACTTTATTACAACATTTATGCACCGTTGTGATTGATATTTGGGTTTTAAAAAAAAAAATTTTGCAAATGCAACAAAAGCTGAATAAACAGAAAACAAATTGATATAAATTCAAAGCAACAGATCCATTCATACAAAAAACATTACAACTTTATATTCAAAATGCAAAAAATGAATCATACATCATCACGTTAATATATCAATTCTTCATTAAAAATAATGATTACAAATTAGTACCATCCAAAAACTTTGCTTCAACTATCAGCTTGCTTCATCTTTGCACTTCCTCAACTTCCCCACCAACACAAGACACCACCTGCACAATCACAAAACATGCATATATATAAACATAACCTTAAGCTTGTTGTAAACATAAAATGGTGGATATCTACTTTTCTTCCAAGTTGGATGAGGAGTTGAAACTATGTAAAATGCAATGCATGTATTTTTGTAGTAATCTAAGAGTATATAAGAGTTTTACTGTTTTAAGAAATACGTAATGACCATGAACTGCTTCGCTCTTTTAATGTGTTTAAGTTAATTAAGGTAATGAAAGATGATAGCAAGGATTAAGCCAAAAAGGCTGTTAAAGAATTTTGTTTTAACTGTATATATTTACTGAAGCAAATGAAATGAGATTTAAAGCATGGTATGTTTAGACAGTCATGAGAAATGTATCATTAGTGAAATTCTTAGTTTCAATCACTAACTTAAAAGTTTGGATTGGAATAGCTAAACGTATGTACTGGAAATGAATCATTCTTCTTACGTTAAAAGGGAGTTTTCATGAGGTTGTTTTCATTGCTAATAAACTGGAATTGAGTACAGCTGTATGTTAAAAATGAGTTTGCATGAGTTTGATTTTATTGCTAATAATCTGAGACTGAATACAACCGTGAATATAAAATAAAGTTAAGAGATATTATATAAAAGACTTGAGTATGTGAAGCTGCGTTGATGTGATAGCATTTAGCTGTCATGATAAGGTGTATGGATGTAGATAAATTCATATATAAATGAACATATTTGGCAGTATGGCCATAGAATTGGACACAATTGTATATTTAAACCGGTGAGGTAATTATTTGGTACCAGTTACGAGCTTACAATACAAATATGATTACAATAGTCAAACTAGTTCCGTATTTGCACACAACTGCAAAAATAAGCAGCACGGTGTTTATTCTAATCAATACAACAATAAATTGAGCAAACAAAAGTAATGGGTATAAAGAAGTAGAACTAACCAGACAGAAGAATTGCTATGCTGCTTTAGCTGTTGAAGTACATCAATCTCGATCATAGCATCCTCACGATACTTATCTACAGCTCGAACAATTTTTACGGCTACCATTTCTTTACCTTCCCTGTCCCAACTCCCAACACTCCAATACTTGACCAAACGTGCCTTCTCCTATCTTATATATGAGAAGCGCAACAACTGAAAAAACAAAATAAAACTTATCATGTCTTCAAAACTTAAATAGTAAAAGAAACAAAATGACAAACAATAGCAATCCTCATTTACTCGTAGCCACCCTTTCATGGAACCAATATAACAACAACCTACTTTTTCTGTATAAGGAAAACATCTAAAAACTTATTGAACGACATCGGATTGATCCTCCTAGACTCGCTGCATCATCTTTCTTCTGTTGAGCATAGTTTAACAAGTTTTTATAACCAACACTACTCTTATCTCCAAATTATTAAAGACCCTTAACAGTATACCTTAACCAATTTTATTATTACTTGAAAAAAAAACGAACTACAAAGATTAAGTCATATGACTCCTTTCAGTGCAGTACAAGAGACCCCAACAAAGACAGCGTCGAAAAATTGAAAATGCACAGCCAACTCATCGACTACTCAAAAATTCAATGTCTAAAAAAAAATTTGGGTTGATAAAGCACAAGTGCATAAATCAGACTCACGCTAATGTTTAAGCAATTCAGGCCAGGTCAACATGTAGTTAGCAAAAGCAACTTATGGCAAACATCACAAGTGCAGTAGGCAAGCATGCACGACATAAAGCAAAGAAAAAGTAGGAACTGTGCACCTGAATATCAGACCAAGGCTCACCAATAACATTCAAATAATAAAATGATCAAAGTTTAATATAATCTGTACAAATTAGACGCTCTCAGGACTAAACAATCCTTGTGTATGCAAGGGACAAAGAGTAATGGCCGAAACATACCCTTTAACGTGAATCCTCTACAGCAGACCCAAAGTAGCACTAACATTTATCATAATTTCTAATTATAGGTTGAGCGGGTTATCTAATACCAAAAGTTCTCACCCTTCATTTTAATTAAAAGAAGTAAAAGAAGTAAAGAAAATAGAATAGGAAAAAGTGATAGAAGCAAAATGAATTACCAGCGTTGACGACCGAGAAGCAAGAAGAGCGAGCAAGAGTTCACGGTGACTGAGCTCCATTGGGTGAAGTTGTGGCACTGGTCTGAGCTGTGCGTTGTCCGATGGCAGCTCTGGCGATTTGGTTGACTGACTATGGGAAGGAGGAGATGGCAGCGCGATTGCTGAAAGGTGAAGCAGAGCAATCGGTTGAAGGAGCGGCTTCCGATGAGGAGGGAGGTCGGCTATTGGTTCAGGTGGCGACGGTGGAAGAAAGCGAACGGGTAGTGCAGCAGAGGGATGATGGCGATGGCCATTTCAGTGGCCATTCATTTCGAAATTTTTGGAGGATTTAATTTTGGGGAAAAAAATGCTGAAATCTCATGGGAACAAACGTGCCTTCTCCTAGACTCGCTGCTCTCGCCCTCGAGTTCGTCTCCATCACGAATCCGACTACAAATCTGATGCGAGGCATCGGATTGATCGCTTTTCCCCCAATTTCCAGTCGCTAGGGCTTCGGCCATTATTGTTGCCTTTTATTTTGAACGAGATAAATGAAAATGACGGCTCGTTTCTCCTTTCTTACATTAACACGGCTAGGGTTATTTTCCTGCCAATTGACAGCTTTGGCCCTAGGGTTTTATTGGGCTTTATAACCCCTAAGCCATTTTATAATACTTAAATCAATATTTACAACACTTGGACGAATTTTAATGTCGCACACACACACAATATATAAATTAGCATGTATATTTGTTCACAATTTAAAAAATGTACAATTTTTATATATTCAATATGTACATAAATAAATGATTTATTTATTTATTCATTTATCCACCCTAAATATATATATATATATACATACATATATATATATATATATATATATATATATATAATTGAGATCAATATTTTTTTTTTGAAAATTGAGATCAATATTATAAATTAACTATTAAATATAATCTTAGTTATTAATCTCTTCTTCTTAATTATTAATCTCTACTTCTTAATTATTAATAGCAATCATTGATTATTCATGATTAGCATTAATTATTATATTTTAATTATTAGTATTGAACAGTGAATTATTATTTTATAATTTTTAATTAGTATTTGATTAATTATTATTTATTGAAAATTATTATCAATCATTAATTACTAGTATTTAACAGTGAATTATTTGTAAATTATTAATTAATTAATTAATATTTATTTGTTTACTTATTATCGATTATTAATTATTACTTACTAATTAGTTATTAATTAAATGTTAATTATTAATTAGGATTATTTCATATTTTAAATTAATTATTAATTAGGATTATTTCATATTAACAATAGTTATTATTTAACTTTTACTTATTTCTACTTAGTTATAATCGAGTAATAACTATTAAAAGCTTATAATGTATATGTCACCTAAATATTAATTAATAAGCAGTTAACATTAACTATTAAACATTAATTACCACTTATTAACTATTAATTATTTAATAAATATTATTGATTCCTAAGTTTATTATTAATTATTAATTATTATTAAATATTAATATAATTAGTTATTAAATATAGATATTATAAACATGAAGTTTGTAATGGGCATCTATTACAACTAACAAAACAAAAAGTTATTAAAAATACGTTTATTACAACTTTAGGGAATACCACCATTGTAAAAAACCATTTATTGCAACGGTGCTTTTACCACCGTTGTAAAAAACCATTTATTACAACGGTGTCTTTACCACCGTTGTAAAAAATCATTTATTACAACGATGCTTTTACCACCGTTGTAAAAAACCATTTATTACAACAGTGCTTTTACCACCGTTGTAAAATTAAAGTTGTAATAGGGTCATTTTGTTGTAGTGTTTAAATCTAATTAAAGATTCATTAAAACTACACTTAGTTTTAATCTTTAACTGGGTTAAAGAACCGATGTCATTTAAAACACGGTTTACGATAAACCCCAAAATCACATCACATTTCAATCAGTCCCTAACCGTAAATTAGCAAGTGAGCAATTCCCTAAGTACTAACCCCGAAGGCCGAAACCAACATCAGATCAATACCCCAGAAACCATTCAACTTAACTAATCTCCAGTTAGTTTCTGATTTTCTTAACTCCTTTTGGGTCTAAGAACAGTATTATTGAAGATACCGTTCACGACAACCCAAAATCACATTCCATTAATTATCGGGTTAAAGAACAAGTGTTATTTAAAACACTATTCACGATAAACCAAAAAATCAATACCAATTCAATTCCAATTAAATATTATTTAATTGGTACACTTCATTAAATCTAAATAAAAAGATTTAATCTTTTTCTCAACTGGGCTTAAGAACAGTGTTAATGAAGACATCATTCACGACAAACCCAAATCACATTTGATATTAAATACAAGGCTCTGAATAGAAAATATACCGGCTTATATTCAATATCAAATTCTACAAACAACAAATATCGTATTGGAAATAACGATATATATATATATATATCTTTCAAATTTCCATAACAACATATGTATAATCACGAAATCCAACATCAAAATATTCCAAAGACAATTTCGATTCAAATCCATTCCAATTCAATTATTGGAAATTCTGGTTATCTTTAAAACAATGTAACAACCCGAAAATCTGGGCCAGTTTAAAAATTTTATTTTGGCAATTTTAATGAATTTTGCATATTTAAAATAGATTATTTTAAATAAAATCGACGAGAAATTTATTTTGAATAGAATTCGAACGTATGTATTATATACGTCGTCGTTAGAAAATAAATAATTATTTATAATTATAAATAGAATTGAAAATGGCGCGGTAGTTCGATAATTCGATGTCAAACTTCAATTGAATGTACCGGGTGCAAAATAATCCGGATTTTAGTGAAATCAAAAATAATAGGATCTATTTGAGAATATCTTTCCAACAAATCCGAAAAATCGAAATTTCATAACGGGAATCAAAAGATATGTCCAGTTGAAAATTCAGAATAGTCGCCATGAAATTTAGGCCCTTAAAAACGGGAATTTTGCAAACAACCTCGGATTTCGACGAAACCACTTTTGTTGGATCCGTGATGTCAAAATATTGCTAGATTCCAAATTTCATAATTTTTTGAATCAATGTGTGAGTGTGGCAAAGGAAAATGTGTCTGACCAGTTTTAGTCGATTTTAATCGACTGGAAATTGGCCATTTTTCAAATGGTCTCAGAATTCGATGAAACTAGTTTTGTTAGGACCGTATCGTCAATACGAAGCTAGAAAATATTTTTCTGGAATTTTTCTAGTTAGTATGTGACCCCAGTAAATTGAAATGCGCGTTCAAATTTAATATATAGAGTTATATGTTGATTTTAACGGAAACTGATTGTAACGATCGAATCAGCCTACGATACATATCCCATTGTGTTCGGAATGGGGGTAATTAGCTATGGACGACAGGCGGTGGGCCTCATTTCGAGGTCGAATAAAAAGTCAACTTTTTGAATTTTAAAATAAAATAAAATAAATAAATAAAACCTCTCTCCTACTCTCCTTATCTTCTTTCTGCCCCCCCCTCTTTCTGGATTCGCTAGAAAAGAAAAACAAAAAACAAAAAAACCCCAAATCGCCGCTCCTCCCCTTACAGCCACCGCCCGCCGTTCGCCGCTTCCACCCCCTCTTCTTCCTCCGCTCCTCCTCTACCTCCTTCTTCTCTCTCCTCTCTTGCGCCTTCTCCTTCTTCCCCACTTCCAGGCGCCTCCGCCCACGCGCCCACCGCCCCAGGACCGCCGCTCCCCTCCCTCTACCTCCTCCTATCGCTTCTCAGACGAAGACCGTGGGCTGCGATGAAGCCATCGTGAATCCCAACGCTCCACTCCTTTTTCAGACCACCACCGCACCGTGAAGTACCACTGCCCTCCGCCTCGACCACAGCCACCTGCGCCCAGACCCCCCTGCAACCCGTGAGCAACTGGAAATCCCCCCCCCCCCTTCGTTGAAAAAAAAAACAATGTGAGTCTCTATTTTCAGCATTTTACTTATTCCTTCGAAGTAAAAATTTGAGTTTTGAAGTATAAAACATTTTGAATTTTATATGATAAAAGCTTTGATTTTTATATGAAAGTAAGAAGAAAGATCGTATTTTTATATGAAAGTAAGAAGAGGGAAGTTCGTATTTTTATACGAAAATGTAATTTTTTATAATGTATGTAGTGAATGAGGAATATGATTTTTGTTTAGAAAGTGAATTAAAAATATAATTTTTATAATATAGAAAAGTTAAAAATATGATTTTTACATTATAGAAGTGTTAAAAATTGGATCTTTATATATGTAGTGAATAAAAAATATGACCTTTATATTGTAGAAGATATAAAAATACTATTTTTATGTAAGTAGTGTATTGAAAATATAATCTTTATAAGATAGAGAATATAAAAATATCATCTTTGTATATGTAGCGAAATAAAAATCTAATTTTTATTATATATACATTGAAATAAAGAGGTGATTTTTATAGTGATGAAATAAAAACGAAATCTTTATATTTGAAAGGGCGAAATTTTTATATAGAGATTAGTGATGTAAAAATAGAATTTTTATCTATATAGTAGCGATGTAAAAATAGAATTTTTATCTATATAGTAGCGGAGTAAAAATAGGATTTTTATCTATATAATAGCGATATAAAAATAGAATTTTTATCTATATAGTAACGATGTAAAAATAGAATTTTTATCTATATAGTAGCGAAGTAAAAATAGGATTTTCATCTATATAGTAGCGATGTAAAAATCGAATTTTTATCTATATAGTAGCGATGTAAAAATGGAATTTTTATCCATATGGAGTGATAATAAAAATATGATTTTTATATACGTAGCAACAATATAAAAATGTGGTTTTTACATATGTAGAGAATACGGGCAACGAAGGTGATAAAAAGGCAAGAACGGCGAAGATTTCTACATAGGAAGAGTCGTGGTATTGGATTAGCTATCGGTGAGAACTTCTCACTCTAAATTTCTTTTTCTAGTTATATATATATATATATATATATATATACTAGGATGCAGACGGTGCTTAGCAGCACCCGACACCCGTCGTCCACAGACCACGGACGGCTTGTATGCATGTTTGATGTGTGGTGAAATTTGTTTGTGTTGTTGATGTGAAATCGATAATAAAAGGTAGATGGTTGAAATAAATTAATTATCGTTAAAAATATAATTTTTAACGTGAATGTGAATAAATAAATAATGATAAACAAATCGGCCGATTTGTTTATATACACTGATTTGACTGATATTGATTGGGACGATAAATTTTACACATCGCCCAGCTGCACAAATAAAAATCTGTGTTTGTTGATTTGAAACCCCACACGGGTGTTGGGATGAAATTTTTGCGTACGCTAATCCCAATTATTTAATTGTATGTCGATCGATTGGTCGACAGGCTGTGTAAGCGTTGATTATTTATATTTGATGCTTATGCAGTTGTGTGGTGCACCTTGAATGATGGTTGATTGTTTATCATTGCTATTATATACACGTGTTGTATGGAATCCATATAATTAACATCATATGGTGATTGATTGGGCCTCATTCCAATCGGGAAAATAATGAATATTATAAAAGAAAATTCATGTGTTGAATATAAAATTAGTCATGTGTTGACGAGATTCATGTGTTGAATAGGATATATTCATTTGTTGAATAGAATAACGAATTTATTGAAATATATAAAGCCGTGTTGATTAGAGTTGCGCCATTTTGACGTGAACGATATTTATATCGATTATATTCGTTTTTATAATGAATATAGAAAAGAAGTGATTTCAAAATATAACGTTTTGAAAATATTACCATTTATATAGTAATGATATGAAATATTCAATTTTGATTTGAAATTGAATATAGAGTTGAAATGGTTTTGAAAATGAATTTAAAACGATTTATAAAATACGTTTTAAAAAGGAAATCGAATATAGAGTTATTACCATTCCGTGTTATACGGCGTGGTCCCTTGATCTACCGAACTTTAAAATAAAGATTAATAACTGTTTTAGTTCTCTCACCGGTCACATGACTGACCTGGAGTTTATTGTTTTAACCTAAACTCTGGGTGCCCCTATTTTCCACACGGGCAGCTAGTAGTTTGGTTTTGCAGATTTATATTCACAGGATCCTGATTTACAGCCGGAACGATGCTCGGAAAGCTCTGTATCCGTGTATCACTTTCAGTTGTGCTTTTGTATTATTTTCCGCTGCGATGTATTTAAATGTAATTTAAATCTCTGATATTTGTTGAATGTAATTTATTCAGTTATACTCTGTATATTCTTGTATCTGATGGAATTGTTGTAATAACAATGAAATGTTCTCCCGTCTGCGTCCTTTTGTGTGTTGTTCTCAAAGTATCCGCTCTTTCCTTCACGAAGAAGCTACGGGTCCTTACACTTTAAAACCCTTTTTAAATTCAATTTATTTATTTAAAAATAAATAGAATTATAATTCTAGTTCAAACTAGTTCATTTCGATAAAAATCTGATTTTATCTTTTCAAATATGGAGTTTTTCATCCCGATTTTTCCCAAATCATTTCTACTGATTTTACACAAATTATTTCTATTTTTAATAATTTTATCAAGGCCCGTACAGTCAATTTCCATCAACGGCTATCGAACTGCACTTACAACGACCTTTTCCAAATTTGATTTGGACATAATTCCAAATCCAACTGTTAGATTTCTAATATTCGTTAGAAAGCACTTTTCGATACGAACCCAACGGTTCCGGTTTTAGGAGAATCTGACGGTCGGATATCCCGCCATATCCATTCGAAGTCAATGGTCGAAATTCGCGAACTGCCACGGTGCGGCGCGTTCTATTCAGGCCATTATATATATACAATATATATATTATATATATTTCGTCGATTTCCTTTCAAAACGTGTTTTATAAATCGTTTTAAATTCGTTTTCAAAACGATTTCAACTTCCTTTTCAAATTCAAATCAAAATTAAATTTGTTTTAAATTCATTTCAATTTGATTTCAATTCAATTCGATTTCAATTCAATTTCAGTTCGTTTTAAATTCAATTCAATTTAAATTCGAATTCATTTCTATTCAATTTCAATTCGAATTCAATTCTATTCAATTTCAATTCGAATTCATTTTCAATTAGAATTCATTTCAAATTGATTTACCTTCAATTTCAATTCGATTCGAATTCATTTTATTTTCAATTCAATTCGAATTCTAATTCATTTCAATTCAATTCGAATTCTAATTCATTTCAATTTAATTCGAATTTCTTTTCTACTCAATTCAATTCGAATTCATTTCTATTCAATTTTATTTTGAATTCAATTCTATTCAATTTCAATTTGAATTCAATTCTTTTCAATATAATTCGAATTTCGATTATTTTCAATATAATTCAAATTTCGAATTCACTTTCAATATACATTGAAAATTGAATAAAATCGATATAAATATCGTTCACGTCAAAATGGCGTCAATCTAATCAACACAGCTTCATATCTTTCTATTTTCAAATATTCTATTTCAAATATTTCTTTTTCAAATATTTCTATTTCAAAACTGGAATGAGGCCCAATCAATTACCATATAATGTAAATTATATGGATTTTCTACAACACATGTATAAAATAACAACGATAAGTAATCAACCATCATCCAGAGTGCATTCTACACTATATAAGCATCAAATATAAATATTTAACGCTTATAACAGCTTGTCAATCAATCGATCGACATAACGCTAATCATTGGGACTAGTGTTGTTATATATCATCCCAATACCCGTGTGGGGTTTTCAAACAATTAAACACAGATTTTATTTGTGCAGTTGGGCGATGTGTAAAATTTATCGTCCCAATCAATATCAGTCAAATGTGTGTATATAAACAAATCGTTCAATTTGTTTATATTAATCTATTTCATTTCATATACACGTTAAAAATTCTATTTTTAACTATGTAAATATTTTATTTCATATCACATTACATCACACAATCAACTACACATCAAAATCAAACAAACAAGCATACAAGCCGTCCATGGTTTGTGGACGACGGGTGTCGGGTGCTACTAAACCCCGTCCGCATCCTAGTATATATTTTAACTAGAAAAATTAAAAGTGAGGAGTTCTCACAGTGGGTTCCACTCCGCCATGTTCGCTTCTGAACTGCTGAACCGTCTGGATCTGTTTGAAATTCCAATACAGTTCTCTTCACGCTGTTCATAATAAAAATTATATTTTATCACTTCATTTCAATAAATAAAAATCATATTTTTATTTCTGTTTCAAATATTTTTACAACGCTTCTTACTATATAAAAATTATATTTTATATATATATCGAATTTTTATTTTATCGCTATAAAAATCACATTTTTATTTCAACATATATATAATAAAAATCATATTTTTATTTCGCTACTATATAGATAAAAAATCTATTTTTACAACGGTATTCATATAATAAAGATTATATTTTAATATCGCCACTTATATAAAAATCACATCTTTAATACTTCTATAATGTAAAAATCATATTTTTAATCTTCTACTAATATAAAAATAACATCTTTAATATTTCTACTATATAAAAATAACATCTTTAATATTTCTACTATATAAAAATCGTATTTTTAATCTTCTACTATAATAAAAATTATATTTTTATTATCTACATTATATAAAAATCACATTTTTGATCCACTACGTATATAAAAATCCTATCTTTCCTCAACGTTATACACATTAAAAATTTAAACTTCTTTCTTTACTTCATATAAAAATTCCTCCTTTACTTATATAAAAATTCAGTCTTTAATCCTATAAAAATTATATTTTAAGGTTATACAAGAACTGAAAATCAAAATCAATGTAAAATAAATCAAGAAAACTTACATTTAAGGATGGAGAAGGGTATAGGAGGGGCTGAGGTGGCGCGCAGGGGGTTGGAGCGGCTGTGGGTGGTGGTGCGGCGGCTTTACAGGCAGTGGGCGGTGGAGCTTTATGGCTCAGGGCGTCGTTCGGTTTTGGGGGAAGAAGAGGGAACGGAGGAGAGAGGGAGGGGGATCGATGCGGTCTTGGGGGAGCTCGCCGGAGGCGATCGTGGACGGCGCCATCATCGCGCGGTGGCGGGTGCGTGGCAATCGCCACCAGCAATTTAGATTTTTAGGGTTTTTTATCTTAAATGTCGCGTTGACCTGAAGAGAGAAGGGGAGGGAGAGTATATGAGCGAAATTATATTATTTAATTATTTTAAATTCATTAAAAGCAACTTTTTATTTTGAAATCGAAATCGAACCCACCGACTGTCGTTCCTAGCGCTTTACCCCCATTCTGAACACAATGGATATGTTTCGCAGGCCAATTCGACCGTTACGATTAGTTTCCGGTAAATTTAAAATATAATTCTTATATATTCAATTTAAATACGCATTTCAAATTACCGGGGTCACATACTAACTCGAAAAATTCCAGAAAAATATTTTCTAGCTTCGTATTAACGATACGGTCCAAACAAAACTAGTTTCATCGAATTTCGAGACCGTTTGAAAAATGGCCAATTTCCAGTCGATTAAAATCAACTAAAACTGCTCAAACGCATTTTACTTCGCCACGCTCACATATTGATTCGAAAAATTATGAAAATTGGAATCTAGCAATAACTTGACATCACGGATCCAACAAAAGTGGTTTCGTCGAAATCCGAGGTCGTTTGCAAAATTCCCATTTTTAAGGGCCAGAATTCCATAACGACTATTCTGAATTTTGATCTGAGCATATCTTTTGATTCCCGCTATGAAATTTTGATTTTTCGGATTCGTTGGAAAGATATTATCAATTAGATTCAAATATTTTTGGTTTCGCTAAAATCCGGTTTATTTTGAACCCGGTACGTTCAATTTAAATTTGAAATCGAACTTTCAAACTGCTGCACCATTTTCAATTCTTTTTATAATATAAAATAAATATTTATATTCTAACGATGATCTATATAAATATATATGTTCTAATTCTATTCAAAATAAATTTCTCATTGTTATTATTTAAAATAATTCATTTTAAATATTCAAAATTCACTAAAATTGCCAAAATAAAAGTTTTAAACTGGCTCAGAATTTCCGGATTGTTACACAAAATACATATGTATTCGAGATCCTGAAGGGATTCTCTCCATTCTAGTATGCACTATTTTGGGTTCGAACTATGTAGTTCGATGTTTGTTTTAACAGCGGCAGCTAGGGTTTGGATTTATTAAATACAGAAGCTTTTAATCGTGGATTGGATATTTTATTCATGATTTTAGAAGAGTTGAGCTTCAAGTGGAGGTTTTGCATGGTTTTTTTTTTAATGATAACTGTCGCACTCTTTGTGCGTGTGCGCATTCGATGAAATGGATGCGAGTGGTACGATAGTGGGATGGAATTGAAGAGGGCTGGAAGAGGAGAACGATGGTGATGGTGGCTTTTCATGAATGAATGAGGAAGAACGAGGGTTTCAAATGTTTGTAATGGCGGTGGTATTCAACAGGAGCCGTGCTCTGTGTTTACAGGAAGGAGAGGAGAAGATGGATTTATCAGGTCTGGGTATTAAGAAGGAGATGGGCCGAATTTTGGTATAGCCCATAATGAATTTAAATCTAAGTTAAATCATTGATAAATTGTGTGTTAAGTTATAACATCATAACTTTATCATACATTATCTGAATTCTGCAAAATTGGATCCGCGGGGATCGTATGGATGGGGACTACACAATAGGACTGACTGGGAGTGATTTGGAGCTCGTTACAATTTATAGCGAAATAAACTGTCTGTCTGAATCAACCAACAGTTATCGTTTTTAACGATAAACGTCCAATGTGAGTAAATCTCACTAACTCTGATTAGTTTATTTTTTTATAACGTATTTTTTTTAAATTGATAAATGTTGGTTGATTGCTTTGTGTTGACTATTTGGATGAACTGCTAATTAATTGGTTGAAATTTTAGATAACGATATATATATATATAAATCGTTAATCAAATATTGATTCTGTTTATCAGAATATTTCATATTGAAATGAAATCGATGTTATTTATATTTTTAACATCTGTGGATGTAGGGAAATAGGTTGGAGGAATCTAACTGGATTCCTCAATATGTATGTTAATATTTTTAATATATTGTGATATATGATGTGATATATAATCTATTAATGATTATGTGTGTTTGGATAATATTGATCCTTGTTATTTGGTATTTTACGTACCATAAGTAATACTAGAATGTAAAAAGGGAATTTTCAAAGTGTATATTGAAAATAAAATATATTTATATAAAATCAACGGATTTTATAAAAGGAATTATGTGGAAAATAAATAGAATTATAAAAAGGAAATATTTACAAAATGAATAGAATTTTATAAAAAGGAAATATTTATAAAATCAAAGAATTTTATAAAAGGAAATATTTATTAAATTAATGAATATTATAAAAGGAATATTTATAAAATAAATAGAATTATAAAAGGAATATTTATTTGGAAAATAAATAAGATTAAAAAAGGAAATTGATGAGATATAAAAGAATTATGAAAAGATTGTTTAAAGTGGATATTAAATAGAAATCTTTTTTAACAGATAAATTGGAAAGATTAATTTATAAATAATGTTTTATAAATTAAGTAAATTATTTATCATCGGATATATAAGTCTGAAATTATATGAAGAAGTAGAAATCGGTTTTAACACCGATATTTTATGGGTTGTAAACATAGCATTTATAAAGGGACTTATAAACGAGGTTATAGGTGATTGGAATCGAAAATAAGATTTGGTATGAATAATTCTATAAATAAAGTATAAATAGAATTTGGAAATGGGATATTATTTTTAAATGAAAAATCAAACTAAGTGATTACAGAAAAGAAACATTATTCACATTCGATGTGAATAATGGATTAAAATAAATATTTTATATATTAAAACATTTATAAGGAAACTTGGGTTTTAAAATAGAATTCAAATGGGAATTTGAGTGAGATAGGAAATAGGGTTAAAATAATATTAGTTATTCGAACAGAGTTAATCGAATATTAGTTATTCGAATAGAGTTAATCGAATATTAGTTAATCACTTAGAGTTAATCGAGTATGAGTTATTCGAATAGAGTTAATCAAATAAGAGTTTATCGAATAGAGTTAATCGAATAAAGTTAATCAGATAAGAGTTAATCATATAGAGTTAATAGAATTAGAGTTAATCGAATATTAGTTATTCGAATAAAGTTAATCAAATAAGAGTTAATCGAATATTAGTTATTCGAATAGAGTTAATAAAATAAGAGTTAATCGAATAGAGTTAATCGAATTAGAGTTAATCGAATAAGAGTTAATCGAATAGAGTTAATCGAATTAGAGTTAATCAAATATTAGTTATTCGAACAGAGTTAATCGAATATTAGTTAACCAAATAGAGTTAGTCGAATATAAATTATTCGAAGAGAGTTAGTCGAATATAAGTTATTCGAAGAGAGTTAGTCGAATATAAGTTATTTTTAAAGAGTTAATCGAATATAAGTTATTCGAAGAGAGTTAATCGAATATAAGTTATTCGAAGAGAGTTAATCGAATATTAGTTATTCGAAGAGAGTTAATTGAATGTAAGTTCTTCGAAGAGAGTAAATCGAATATAAGTTATTCTAAGAGAGTTAATCGAATATAAGTTATTCAAAGAGAGTTAATCGAATATAAGTTATTCGAAGAGAGTTATCGAATAGACATTATTCGAGAGAGAATTATACACTGAAATTCGATTTTATCGAATTCAGGAAAATACTATTAACTTTCCGTTTTTGACCAAGATTTATTTGTTTATTAATAAATTAGTTTTTTGTTTATTTATCCAAATTAATAAATAAAAGTTATATTTAAGTTATTATATTTTGGAAGCATGGGATTATAACACTATTATTATAATCAAATGATTTCTGTAAAAGAAGTGGATTCGTAAATAGAATCCGAGAGTTACGTAAGGAAGTTTGTTAAAGATTTAAAAGATGAACTTTGTCTGTTTCAAGGTTAGAAATGTTGTTCAGTTATGGTCTGAGAGGTAGTTATACCCCAACTTGATTGACTTCATTTTCAACTAAGGAATGGTTAAGGTTCGATAGTGAAGGTTGGTTAAGCGAATTTAGTTAATGAGTGTAATGGTTTGAGTTCTCATCGCAATGTTTTATTTAAACATCTGTTTAAATCCAATGAAGGAGTTTTGGAAATGTTTTCTAAATTAGAATCAAAACTGTTTTCTATAATAAGAAATGAGAGTAAATATGGAAATGTTTTCCAATGATTAATAACGTATATTTTCTAAATTTAGAAAATAAGAATTTATGAATAAATGGAAACGGGAATAGGGAAATGAATAATTGAATGAAAAATTAAATCAAAGTGGATCAGTGTTGATTGGTGATTTGCTCAGTAAGATTTCCATTTGGATATACGACTGTTGTTTGAACACATGTTTTCCTTTGACTGTTAAATAACCGACTATCAATTTTTTTGACCATTTCCGTTGTCAATACGGAGAGACCGGGATCAGATTATTATCTGGAAACCACTCCGTATGGGCATTAGTGTTGCGAATCAAATATGATGAAGATAATTGAAGATGGAGTTTATGCAAGGGCTGTTCTGGCAAATCCTAGGTAGAAATTGCCTAAGATGGGTTCACAGAATAGTGCCTTCGGTTTGTCCAGTCCCAGGACAATCTGTATGGAAGGATGTATGACAGAGTATATTTAATAGATCACGAAGTTGATCTTTTCAAATGTATTTACGTTTGATGGCGGAGGAAATCGTTTCTCTTAGCTGTATACCCGTGATATTTTTGGAGAAATCAATTTGTGATTTGGCGGGTATGACGATGTGACATTCAAAGAAAATAAAAGTGTGGTCTGTACGTTATGACCTCTAGCCTCACAACCAGGAAATGGTATAAAATCGAGTAGGTCGCATGGCTAAGTGGTTAGCTACCAATTAGGATGTATTGTCACCCGATCTAGAGAAATTTCATTTACTTCTTTAACCTATTTCGATGCAGTCCCTTTAGGGAAATGGTTGATGATCCCAACCGTTGGTGATAATACATTCGGCACACTCAAGCGAAATGAGTGACCGGTCATGTTTAGCCAGGGTTACAAGATGTTCTTGTTGAACCCGGTGTATTCCTCTCTAGAGATACATGGTCGGAAGGTGGTCCCATACCTTGCCAGTTGGAATCCATTACCCAATAAGCGCCCGCGTTGTTTGATTATGTATTATATATGTGGAACGTAAGATGAAAGTGTTTCCACTAGATTGTTATTTATTTGATTTAGACATTATTATAATATCAGAAGAGTATGGATTTTAAAAGAATGTTTTGGGTTATCATAACGTAAAATCCATCCGTGTTTATGTGTATATTGGTCTTATGATTATTCTTTCTCTTAAAAGGATTTTAAAAGTTAAACAAATGTTTGGAGTTTACTCACACCGGTCACATGACTGACCCAGAGTTTATTTTGTTTTGTTTTCCCTAAACTCTTAGGTGCCCAATTTTGTACGGGCAGTCAAGTAGTCGGGATTTTACAGATATACATTAGATGGAGCTTGGAGCAGGAGGATTCAATAGCATTTTATAGCTATTGTTTATTTCTGTTGTGATGTAAGTGTTATACTTAATGATGGTATTTATATACAAAATGCCAGATTTGTATTTCAAAGTTATGTTGTATACTATATATTATTCGTTCCGTTGTGAGATTCGTGTTACTCTGATTCTGTTGTTACGTTCTTCTTCTTCTATTCTAGTTTTTGAGACGACCCCAAACCCCGTACTGACGGTGGCAAGGGTAATCCGTGGAATATAACACAGAAACAGATAATGGCAGAACAAAATTAATTAAATACACTAGATAATGAACAATAGAATATACTGGATAAAAGTAATCATCAGAGTTACACAGTATACAGGAACTTACTTAGTACAAACACAGTTCAGCTATACATAAATGTCTACAGCGGAAAACAAACAAAATATGTACAATAGGAGCTGAACAGCACAAAAAGAGATAAATGATAGAATCCATCTTCAGCTCCAGCTATCCAGAAAGAACCAGTTAAACCTGAATACAAGGCTGCCCGCGTAGAAAAAGGGGCACCCGAGTTTGAAAGTGAAACAAACTACGAGTCAGTCATGGGACTGGTATGAGAAATCTACTCAACAGATATATAATTTGGCTAATCACAGGACCGCGCCACTTCATGGAACGGGTTTACTCCATTGGATTGCCAGTGCCTTAAAACAAAAATTTCTTTTAAACATCGCTATGCTTTTTATAAAAATGAAGCCATTATAAGACTCAGTTCCCATCACACAATGCAACGCAAACCGAAGGATAGAGTTTTTACCTTATAACGGCCAAAATATGCTTGATACGAATAAAACAAAGGCATTTAATATTATTGCTAGTGTTTATATGTTTTGAAAGCAATTTCAAATCATAACTATCAATCATAGGCGGCATGGGTACCATATATCATGTCGCCATATATATATACAGTCAAAACCGCACAGTCACGTATTTGGAAATTGGATTTCCGTCATGAACCAAGGCAAAAGATAGTCTTTACCGACTTCGTGACTCTCTAGCCCGAGCCACAGGGTCAGAGCGCATCGACCCTTGGATCGTCAGGACCGGTCCACCGATGTGGATTAAAATGCCTGAACAATACGTTTCCCCGCCCTTTGGGGCGTAAACAAGCCAACGAATGACTCCATCGGACCCGGATCGTCCGATCTAACCGAGGCGCCTCACAACAGCAACAACCACATAGGTGAAAAGTATATAAATGTCAGGGCTGGTAGGTCACTGACACCACCCTAGCTAGAAAGAAACGCATGCCCTCCCTGAGGTCCTTCTCCCGTTTCTGGTTCATACCGGGGTGTGAGGCTCGCGAATTCACGTTATACACAAAGCTATGCCACCCAGGCGGTGCTTTGATCATCACCACAAGACTTTGCTTTTCAACAAAAGCCCTGATCACTACATCTTAGCATGCCACACAGGCAATTCATGCCATGCGACTGACGTCCATCGATATAAAACCTCTGAGCTCGTGCGTTTCAGAGAAGGGCGTTAAGCAAAATAATAAATTCTCCGCTGCCAAACAGATGTATATCTAATAGAGATCAATCAACACAGAATAAAATCCAATGTCAGACACATAGTCCATTTACAAGTCCGTTCTGGGTCTGAACGAAACCGGAGGCACTAAATACCTCGCAAACCCATCGATCGCCACGTACGTCTGGACGATCACCACTCATTATCCATATTTCGGGATGCCTCCCAATCAGGACCTCGGTTACCATCCAAACGAGGTGAAGATCTCCGATCTTCAACCATCGTCTTCATCTTCGACTTCCAATCGTCGGTCAATTATTTGAAATGAGAATTAACTCGGCCTTTTCAAATAATTCACGTATATTTAGAATTTCAAATCAATTTATTTCGATGGTTAAATCATTCGACAACACCAATTTTGTTCTTTAATGTAATTTTCACACCAAACACGTTCAACCATCAAATACCACATAAATCGAGCAAATTCAATTTATTTCCATTCCATATCATTTATGATATTTTATAACGATTATAGCTATTTTTATTTAATTTAAAATAGCCAATTTATTCAAAACGACGCTTTGGGCCATAACGCGGCCGTGGCGCTGTTTTTCTTCAAATTTGATTTACGCATACCTGAAAATATAACCGTTGGATTTTCACAAAATCTACATCATTAAAAAGGTCTTTTCAAAACGAATCCAACGGTTCCAGTTTCGGTAAAATCCGATGGTGGGACCTCCCGGTACGATCGTTTGAAGTTTTGATTACAAAATACGAACTACAGCGTCGTTATTCGATTAAATATAATTATATTTTTATATATATATATATATATAATCGTTTCTGGCGCTGTTTTTCTTTAGATTTGAATTAAACATTCCAGACAATCCAACCATTGGATTTTTACAAAGTTGGTGCCGTTGGAAAGATTTTTCCAAAGCGAAACCAACGGTTGCGATTTTAGGAAAATCCGATGGTCGGATCTCCCGGTATAATCGTTTGAAATCACGGTTTCAAAATGCGAACTGCACGGCCACGTTTCGTTTTAATTTTATTTATATTTATATATTTATATAAATATGGTTCATTCAAAAATTCCTATATCGTTTTCATTTCAAATATTTCACTAACGCCTTTAAATTTTGGAAAAATTCGCCATAACCTCCTTTGTACGGGAGGGGCTGGGAAAATTCCCAAATAGCCACACGGGCATCTCATGTCAAAAAGAAAAAGAAAAAGCCAAGCGGCTAGCCAACAGGCTCATAAAATCATCACCCAAACAAAACAGTAAATGTGTACCTATTTGTCGGGCACAAAATTTTATTCATCTTCTCTAGCCCCTTTGCTATAACCTGTTCAATAAATATGCATGTACATATATATAGTTCTTATCACTTATCATTTTCTATTCAACTTCATATTTGATTCCATTTGGTTTAAAAACACCATTCATTCTAATGTTGCATGTATAGGCAAAAATCATATCATTAGCTAATTAATGAATATTTCAACTCGTATATATTTATTTGAACGAGTGGTTATTTTTAACACTTCACATTTCAACAATTCATGTATATAATAAAAATGTGAATTTTGTTGTAAAACAATTCATTTCAAAACACTATTATTTTATATAGTTTATATAAGTAATAAAAATAGGATTTTTATTGTAAGACAATTTATTTCAAAATAGGATTATTTTATATATTTCATATTGATGTTAAAATTGGGATTTTTAGTATAAAACAATTTCTTTCAAAATATGAATACCATTCAACACATGAATTTCAATTCAACGAATGAATATCGATTCAACACATGAAGGTTTTCTATAGTTTCTATATATAGATAAAAATGTGATTTTTATATTTAAAACACGAATACCATTCAACACATGAATTTCTAATCAACGAATGAATATCGATTCAACACGTGAAGGTTTTCTATTCAATGAATAAATATGGTTTCAGCAAATGAAAATAATTCAAACACATGAATATTATTCAAAATTTCGGCAGCATAACGACAGGGTAGTTAAAACCGGGACCGTCCCTAGTACGGCTCCTCGCTCTACCTTAAAACCTCGCGGTTTTTGACAATGGGGATCATGCATCTAGTTTGCATGCAGGAGGCATGTATATATTTATTTCATTTCCACAAACTAATCCTATGTGGTTTCAACCAAATATTTTTCAACCACAAACGGGTATTTTTCAACCATAATCAATCAATATCAACCACAAACAATCCCAAACAACCATTCGCTATCAATCAATTTTCACACCAATCACAATTAATAAATATCGTCCATGGTTTGTGGACGAGGGGCGTGTATATATATATATATATATATATATATATATATATATATATATATATATATATATATATAGCAATTCACTTCTATTTCAACACATATATAATTTTTACAATGCATATATAACTTATACATCGAACATACAACTTATACAACGCTTATACAAGAGGTGTACAACGCTTATATAACTCATACATCGAACATATAATTTATACATCGTCGTTTTCCATATCGTTTATGAATTAGAAATCTCACATTGGGTTTCACTCCACCAAAAATAGCAGGAGGCTCAGAAAAATATGCGGTCTCTTCTAAAATGTAGAAGACGTCCACACGGTCACGATGTTTCCTGTTTCATCGAATTTCGTTAAGAAACGAAAAAGATATGATTTTTCAAAGTTTGTAACGGTTTAAAGGTGTTAAAACAGTTGAAAATAAAATAAGCCGTACCTCAGCTGAAAGGTTCAAAACTAGGTTTGCAATTTTCGATCAAACCGTGAATCGATAGGAGGATCGGCCGATGCAGCGACGAAGAGGGAGGAGGGGCGCACGTGCGCAGGGGGTGCGGCGGCGTCCGATGCACTGTAGCGGCGGCGGCGGGGCTTCGAACGGCGAAACTTCCCGAGCCCGATTCTCCCACAATACTCCACGAAAAAATCGAAACCAGTAATGGATTTGAAGCTTGTCTCGAGCTCTTCAAAATCTTCAACTGGAGCTCTTGATATTAGTGAGTGGATTGATCAGAAAATGGACGGGAAGGTTATGAGCGGTTTACGTCGTTCGTCGGGGAGAGAGAAAAGGAATTTTTTTTTTTTATAAAAATTCTGATTGGCCGGTGGGTTTTAAAGGGGTTTTCTGACACGACCACCAATCTAAACCTAACGACTGTCGTCCCTAGCATTTTACCCCCATTTCGAACACAATGGAATATGTTTTGTAGACCCATTCGACTGTTTCAGTCAGTTTTCCTTCAAATTAAAATATATAACATTCGATATTCTATTTGAACATACATTTCGATTTGCCAGGGACACAAACTGATTCAAAAAATTCCAGAAAAATAAATCTGGCTATGTTTTGACGATATGGTCCCAACAAAAGTGGTTTCGTCGAATTCTGAGACCGTTTGCAAAAAGGCCCATTTTTGGTCGATCCAATTTAACTTTAATTGACCAAAACACATTTTCCTTTGCCACGCTCACATATTAGCTTCAAAAATGATGAAATTTGAAACCTAGCAATAACTTCACATACCGGATCCAACAAAAGTGGCTTCGTTAAATTCCGAGGTCGTATGCAAAATGGCCAATTTCACGGGCTATATAAATTCCATAGCGACCTTTCTGAAAATTCATTCGGCCATAACTTTTGCTTTCTGCTATGAAAATTCGATTTTTCAGATTCGTTAGAAAGGCATTCACTAACAGATTTAAATATTTTTGGTTTCACTAAAATCCGTTTTGTTTTGCACCCGGTACAGTCCGACAAAGTTTGAATTCAATTTTTGAAACTACAGTGCCATTTCAGGCCTTGTTTATAATTAAAATTAATTATATTCGTTTTCAATTGTCGATTCAAACTCACTTTTCATTGCCATTATTTAAAATATTTATTTTAAATATTTAAAATCCATTATTTCAGCCAATTTAAATTTTTTTAAATTGGTTCAGATTTTCTGGGTCGTTACAGTTTTCTATCTTATCTATTCTCACCCTCTAATTTCTTTCTATTAATGTTCCGAAATTTCCGATTCCTGAATAATTGAAATGGGTTTTATGTTGATTTTCAGAGTCGAAAATTCGCATTAGTTGCAGTGGTATCAGAGCTAAAGGTTAAGTGATTACCTTGGCTCTCTGGCTTAACTCGATAGAGATAGGGTTAGTAATACCTTAGATTGAGTTGAGTGTATATATAAGGGTGAACGTATTTGTAGATTATATAAAAATTGATTTATATTGAAGAAATTTATTGGTTGAGTTGTTTATGAATTCTGGTCGAATAGTTTGATCCACTGTATCAGTAGGGGTTCCTAAACACTCGAGTACGATGAACCGACATAGTACCTTTTGAAAGAGGGTACATGAAATAATTTTACCCAAATTATATTTTGGTATAAGAAGTTGATTTATATTGGAATTATTGTATTTGATGTGTTGGTCATTATTATAATCAAATAAGATTGTAATTGAGATGATTATATGTAACCAATTCAAATTCGTATAAGTGTAATATATGGAATCAGATGAATCGAATCTGAATTTAAGTCAGAATGAAATTAAATCCCTGGAAATTTGGAGAGGTGTTTGTAAATGGACTTGGATTATATATATGAGAATTTTAAAATCCAGGGAGATTTTAAATTGTTTTACAAGCATTGTGAATGGTATTTTGAATTGATTTCAAAATGAAATTGTTTAAATTTGAGTTTGAAAGGTGATATAGTATTGAACTCACTTCAGTAGCTGGGAAATATGCCTAATGATGTTGGCCACGTCATCAGTGTTCATTTTCAAGTTGTAAGTGATGGATTACTACCAAAAATACTATTTTTAATTGTTTTGAGGAAACAAGAAGTTTTGAATTCCGAAAAAGGAATATTTGATTTTTAGAAAGATAAGCTGTGACGACCCCAAAACCCCGTGCTACGGTGTTAAGGATAATCATTGGAATATAACACATTGATCATCATTAGCAGAGTACAGATTATAGCATAAACAAGAAATATAATAATTTGCACAAATATGACAGCAGAATCATATATATCACCACATCAGAGAGCACAGTGCAGGATACTACTTAGTGCATAATACATAATCAGTCAACATCGCCAATGGCGGAATCATAATACATAAAGAGTACATAAACTAAACATCAGTCTACATCGTCTATGGCGGAATCATAATACATATATAATAATGGCGGAAAAAGTCACAATCATCACAATGTAGTCAAGCCTCGCCATGAGCCAAAAGTGCACCTCTACTGCGGTGCCAAGCCAAAATATGTCAACTACCTGTAACTAGGCTGCCCGTGTGAAAATAAGGGCACCCGAGTTTGCAAGGTGAAACAAACTACGAGTCAGTCATGGAACTGGTATGAGAAATCTACTTAACTTACTAAACAACAATAATAAGGCAAATCAAAGGACCACGCCACTTTCGCGAAACGGGTTTACTCCAATGAGTGCTAGTGCATAAAATAAAGTAAATGATTAAATCATCGCAATGCTTTTTATAAAAATGAAGCCATTATAAGACTCAGGTCCCATCACACAATGCAACGCAAGCCGGAGGATAGAGTTTTACCTTATAATGGCCAAAAACGCTTCATACGTATAAAATGAAAGTGTTTGATATTATTACTAGTGCATATATGTTTCAAAAGCAAATTTAATCACAAATATCAATCCTAGGCGGCATAGCTACCATCTACATGTCGCCATACTAGTAATACAATCACATCCGCAATTTCGTATTGGAAATTGGATTCCATCATGTGTTGAGGCAAGGGGCAAGCTCCTCTCCATTTGTGACACTCTAGCAAATGCCTCTGGACCGCACACAACAATCCTTGGATCTTCAGGGTCGGTCCTCTCTTACTTTTGAGGATTGGCAATTCCTAAACACACGTTTCCCAGTCCTTACAGACCTATAATCGAGGCGCCTCGCATTCCAACAACCACATAGGTGAAAAGTAGATATAATGTCAGGGCTGGTAGGTCACTGACACCACCATAGCTAGAAAGAAACGTCGTGCTCTCCCTGCAGTCACTATCCCGTTTTTGACTCATACCGAGGTGTGAGGCTCGCGAATCCACGTTATACACAAAGCTACTTCACACAGACCATGCTTTGATCATCAACCACAAGACTTTGCTTTGCAACAGAAGCCTTGATCATATGCCACTTAGGCGTGCCACACAGGCAATCCGCTCCATATGACTGACTTCTATCTATATATAACCTATGAGCTCGTACGTCTCAGAGAAGGGCGTTAAGCAAGAGAATAAATTCTCCGCCGCCTAACAGATATATATTCAATAGAGATCAATCAGCACAGAACAAAATCCAATGTCAGACACACAGTCCATTTACAAGTTCGTTCTGGGTTTGAACGAAGCTGGAGGCACCAAATTCCTCGCTTATCCGCACAATCAACAATACGTCCAGATGGCTACTACTTCAGCTCCTTCAAGGTAGCTACTCCAATCATGAGCATCAGTAGCGCCCATCCATCCAATGTGAAGATCGTCGGTCTTCAACCGTCTTCAACTCTTCGACTTCTCACCGTCGATCGATTATTTGAAATGAGAATGAACTCGGCCTTTTCAAATAATCTACGTATATTTAGATTTTCAAATCAATTCTTCACATGGTTAAATTATTCAACATTCACATTTCAGTTCCTTAGTATAATTTTCATGTTAAATACATACAACCATCACATATCCAGCAAACCAAGCAAAATCGGTTTATTTCCATTCTATATCATCGATAATATTTTATAACGATATCTCGCCATTTTTATTTATCTAAAAACGGCCACATTTAATTAAACAACGTTTCAGGTCGTGCCGAGGCACTGGCGTTGTTTTTCACTAAATTTGTTTTACACATATCTGAAAATCTAATCGTTGGATCTTCACAAATTTTATAGCATTAGGAAGATCTTTTCAAAAAGAATCCAACGGTTTCGGTTTTGGGAAAATCTGATGGTCGGATCTCCCACACTAGTCGTTTGAAGTTACGATTTCAAATTACGAACTGCAGCGTCGTTATTCGATTTAATTTAATTATATTTATATATAAATATAATCGATTCTAGCGCTGTTTTTCTTCAGATTTGAATTAAACATTCCAGACAATCCAACCGTCGGATCTTTACAAAGTTGGTGCCGTTGGAAAGATATTTCCAAGGCGAACCCAACGGTTGCGGTTTCGGGAAAATCCGATGGTCGGATCTCCCACACTAGTCATTTGAAATCACGGTTTCAAAACACGAACTGCACGGCCATGATTCGTTTTAATTTTCATATATATATATATATATATATATATATATATATATATACAGTTCATTCGACGATTTCAATATCGTTTTCACTTCAAATATTTCACTAACGCCCTTAAATTTTGGAAAATTTCGCCATAACCTTCTTTGTACGGGAGGGGCTGGGAAAATTCCCAAATAGCCACACGGGCGTCTTATCTCAAAAAGAAAAAGAAAAAGCCAAGCGGCTAGCCAATAGGCTCATAAAATCATCACCCAAGCAAAACAGTAAACGTGTACCTATTTGTCGAGCACAAAATTTTATTCCTCTTCTCTAGCCTCTTTGCTTATAACATGTTCAATAAATATGCATGTACATATGTGCAATTCTTATCACTTATCATTTTCCATTCAATTTCATATTTGATTCAATTTGGTTTAAAGTCGCCATTCATTCTAATGTTGCATACTTAGGCAAAATTCATATCATTAGCTAATTAATGAATATTTCAACTCATGCATATTTATTTGAACAAGTGGATATTTTTAACAATTCACATTTCAAAAATGGTATTTTTGGCAAACCAAAATATATTTCAACACATGACTATTTTATTTAGTTCCTATACATGTTAAAAATAATATTCATAGCAAACAAATATTTATTTCAACACTTGTATATTTTTGGCAAATCACATATATGATAAAAATGGTATTTTTATCATCTAAAATAGTTATTCAACACATGAATGTTTTCACACACTCACTTCTCAACACATGAGCATTTTCCCCACATGGATATTTTATATAGTTGGTTCATATAAGAAAGATGTAATTTTTATTGTTGAAACAATTTATTTATAATGCGGATATTTTACATACTTCTTATATATAATAAAAATGTGGTTTTTATTATTTAAACACTTTATTCATTCAACACATGAATTTAATTTTCAACACATGACTTTGGTTTCAACACATGAAAATAATTTCAACATATGAAAATAATTCTAACACATGAATATTATTCAAAATTTTAACAGCATAACGACAGGGTAGTTAAAACCGGCACCGTCCCGAGTACGGCTCCTCGCTCTACCATAAAACCTCGCGGTTTTTGACAATGGGGATTTCATACATCTAATTCGCATGCAGGTGAGTATGATTTTTCTTTTCCACAATTATTTCAAATTTGTTTCAATCACCAATGGGTATTTTTCAACCACAACCAAACAATATCAACCACAAACAATTCTATCAACCATTCGCATTATTCACCTAATTTTTCACACCAATTCACAATCAATAATTATCGTCCATGGTTTGTGGATGAGTGGAGTATATATATATATATATATATTTTATTTTCCATTCAAACACACATATCATTTAAACAATGCATGTATAATTCATACTTCGCTCAAATAACTTACACTACAACACGTGCATAATTTATATTTCGCTTGTATAATTTATACATGACATTTTTATTCATATTTCAGTGTAGAAATCTCACATTGGTTCTTTGCTTTTCTAAAAATCCTGGTAAGCTCAGAAAAATCCGCGGTCTCTTCTAGAATGTAGAGAGCCTCCTTGCGGTCACGATGTTTCCTGTTTCATCGAATTTCGTTAACACACCATAAAGATACGATTTCTCAAAGTTTGCAACACTTAAAAGTGTTTAAATCAGTTTACATATAATAAAGCCGATACCTTTCACGTTTGTTCAAAACTAGGTTTGCAGTTTTCGCGAAAACCGAGGCTCGATACGACGATCGGAGGGTACAATATGGAAGAGGGAGGAGAGGGCTTCAGGCGCATAGCGGTTGGGGGCAGTTCGGTGGTCAAATGCGGTCGGGGTGGCGGTGGGAAGGTTCTACGTTCATGGAGGCGATTCAGGCGGCACAGGCGACGAGGGGGGACGAGGCGGGCATAGATTTAAAGAGGGAGGGGAGAGTGTAACAACCCGAAATTTAACAACATGTTAAATCAAGAATCAAGGCAGAATTAAATTATAAAATTTGAATCAGATAAAACAAGCTGTGCCATTGCGTTCGTCTCGGAAAAATACGCGAAATAGAGTCCGAAATTTCGTAAATCAAAGTCCGTATGGCCGAGATATGGCCTTCGGAAGTTTCACGAAAAATTCGAAAACGAAAACAGATTCAAATTTCAGAATTCAGAAGAGGCGGGAAAATTTCCCGCCAGACCAGGGGAGGTCGACTGGGGAGTCGACCCCCCCTGCCCCAGGTTGATTGGGGAGTCGACCCCAGGGTCGACCTGGGGGTCGACCTGCCTGGTCGGACCCAGGCAGCCTGGTGCACCTGTTTTGCTGTTTGGCTCGGTTTTGGAGGCTTGTGACGATTTTTGAGGGCTTGGATCTATCCTAGGGTTAATCTAACAGCCTAAACTACTCCTAATCTCTATAAAAAGACCCCTAACCTAGCCTAAACCCTCATTAATTGATCCTACAACTAAACTATGCCAAAATTTCTAGTGATCATGGCCTCTACTCAAAACCCTAGCCTCCATCCTCTTGTCATAAATTCTATCTTCATTCTCTTGAGAGATTAGATGATCATTTGAGTGTTTCTAAGTTACATGAGAGTTGCTAAGCTCGATTCAAGGCCAAAGTTGCAACCTTTCTACTTCAAAGCAAAGATTTCTATTGGTATTTGCTCAAGGGTTTCATTTGGAGCTTATCATTTGGGGTTTTTGGTGTCGCTTGAGTGGCTTCGTCTCAATCTTTGTATTATATGTCGTTTTATTGCCTTCATAGCATTGTAAGCCCCCTCCTACTATTAGATATTAACTATGAAGTTAAATGTTCATGTTGCAAGTTGGGTTTGAACATTAAGTATCATACATGCTATCATGTTATGTATCTCATCATGCTTGTAAAGACATTATCTTGATCTTTGAGCTAAAAAGGTATAGACTTTATGTTGAATGTTGCATTATGCAACATGAGAGCTATCATATCCCTTATGATAACTTGCATGTAATGCTATATGTGAACTTTTAGGCATCTTTCTATGTCACTTATCATCATGATTCGCCTATGTGCTAAGTTTGGGGTTATGCATGTTTTTGAGGCTTAGTGATGTAACATGCAAGTTAGTGAACACATTTACGCCTCATATGCCACAATGATTAACTTGTGGCCTTATACCCTTTTTGTCATGCCTTTGCCAAGTTCCTTCTTTAATCCATTATGCGTTATTGGGAATGTATATGCGAGTTTAAAAGCGTTGGGGTTATGTTATGGGGAAACTTTAATGACATGAAACATGATTTGGGTAAATTGGTATAAACGTGACAACATGTAACTTTGGCTTTGAGTATGGGACTTGAAAACTTGACACGTATGGGTTGTAAGTGTAACAAGACACTAGACCAAACATGAAAATGGCCAACTCGAGGTTGGGTTGAGTTTGTAGCATAAATCTACCCGGACCCGCCCGGCTTAACTAGTGGCTACAAACAATAAGATCCAATGTGAGAAGTTGGTCATGTCGTGCTTAAGACCCGAGGTTAGACTAGGTTGTGGTGTAAAACTACCCGGACCCGCCCGGCTTAACTAGTAACCACAACAAGGTCTAATGTGAGAGGTTGAGAGTGCATTAATTAAATTAAGGCCACATGATAAGGTTAAGTAAATTTAATTAATGACACTTAACCGATATGACACGAATAGGTAGGTTAAGTGGGACCGGGTTTGATTTCTTAATGACACTTAACCATACAAGATGATTAGGGGATGGGGTTAAGTAATTTACACTTAACTAATCCGACTTGGTAATTAGATGGGGTTAAGTAATTAAGGCTTAACTAATCTAAACACGGTAATTAGATGGGGTTAAGTAATTAAGGCTTAACTAATCTAAACACGGTAATTAGACGGGGTTAAGTAATTAAGGCTTAACTAATCTAAACACGGTAATTAGATGGGGTTAAGTAACCTATACTTAACTAATCTAAACACGGGAATTCGAGGGAGTTAAGTTAAACACTTAACCAATCTAAACTTGGTAATTCAGTGGGGTTAAGTAACCAATACTTAACTAATTTAATATGATAATTTAATGGGGTTAAGTAACTTATACTTAACCAATTATACGCGATGATTTTATGAGGTTAAGTAACCTATACTTAACCAATCTATTAGGTGGACCTGATAGGGTTAAGTCACAAGACCTTTTGAAAGTAGGCTTAACCATTGTAATACGATTAGTGGATGGGGTTAAGCTAACCCATACTTAACCAATCCGACCCGATAATCTGATGCGATTAAGATAATCTATGCTTAATCAATCTAACATGTTAATCTGATAGGGTTAAGACAAATAAATACTTAACCAGTTTGACTTGATAAGGTTAAGTCATGAGCTTCTTGGTCCACTTAACCAACCTGTAGGGCTAAGCCTTGAACTTGAGTACTTAGCCAATCTTGACATGATTCGTAGGCGGGTTAAGTCATGAACTTGGATAACAACACTTAACCCATTTGACAAAACCCTAGCTCAGGGGACTAGGTTGGAAATCGTAGTTAACAAGGATAGTGGAAAGAGCGGCTAAGTGGTAAACCTTAGTTAACGGTAACTAAGTAATAATTCTTAGCTAAGGACATGGACTAGTTCATAAAGAGATGAGTAACCTAGTACGGTAGGTCATCGCTTAGTATACGAGGAGGAGCAAGTTATCTGACTTGGATAAAAGCTCCAGCGAACTGGGTGACGAAGCGAAAGCTTTGGGGAACGTGAGGGTACTCTTGGTATCCCTCTGTGAGGTGGCGAGTGGTCCATGAAACCCGGCCTCACAGGGGTTAAGGTCTGCGGTAGAAGAGCCAAGAGTATGCCTTGGTTGCTATGCGAGCGACCTAAAGACTGGGATGGATTAGCGTGGAGTCGACGATACTTGATTTTGCCCCGGGATAGCATGTCGCCGACTACCTACCATCTTTAGTCAATCGTGTACGTACGAAAAGGCAGGGAACTCCCAAAAGACCATATACTAGCTATCGAGTTATGGGTGAGGTTGGCTATCTGGGAATGGGCATCGATGGGCCGTAGTGTAGTTCTCATACATGATTTTTCTTGGGTTGCCTTTCAGTAGTTGAGGGAGGGGTCACGTGGGACCATAGCCACGGGTACAAAAACAGACCTTGATATCTGCAACAGCAGACGACTTAAAGCTCCCGACCGAGTTCCGTATTTCTTGATTTGCCCTGACACGGAACTCGGATGGCACATTGAGGAACATGTGCGTCTAGACATGGAAAACGATTCACGATACATACGCGGGATAAAGGGCGCGGTTGACGGGTAGCATAATCCCTAGTGGTCCTAGGTGGCTGAACCCAAAACCGAGACACGGAAACGTTCATTAGGTAGCATAATCCCTAGTGGTCCTAGGCGACATAAATCCTAAGTGAACGCGCTATAGTTCATGGTAAGGAAACATAACTAGATCAAGGGTAGCAGTCCAAAATAACCTCAAGGATAAAACGTTTACATGGGAAAGCCCGTATGGCCTACGGCAAAGGACTGAACTTATACATAGAAAGAAACATACGAGTTGGGAAAACCTATATATGCTATATATTAGGTTGACATGGACCATTACATGACATTGGGCAAGGGACATTCACAGTTAACACATGACGCGGGTTGGGATACTAGTTCGAGAGGTGCAGAGCAAATATACATGATAAATACCTTAGGATGTTATACATGATAGATACCTTGGGATAGTATACTTGATAGAAACCTGACAATGTGATACCTTGATTTATCTTGACACCATAGTTTATCATGGCACACTCGTGTATCTTGGTACGGTAGTCCATCCTGTTATTTTGGTTTAGCTTATCTATCTTGTCATCATACTTATGTTCATCTCAGTTCCTCATGCCAGATAACTTTACTAGTTTATATACTGATAGTAGATAGGGCTTACCAGTCTTTATGACTGACCCCGTTTTGTTTCGCCTCTTGTCTTTCGTTTCCCCCCCAGGTTACAGGGAGGAGATGCTATTGTTAGTTTGGACTTCTTCTGTTTGAAGGTCATCACGCATGGCTTGGACTTTTCTTGGCTATGGCTACTTTACTGTTTTACTTGGGTAATAATTTATGAAATGTTTTTATGCTTCTTTATTATTGCAAGACTGGTTTTGATGTATTCTGATGTCAAAAAGCTTTAGACCTTATTTTATAAGGTAATGAAATTTGTTTTACTTCCGCTGTTATATATATATATATGTTCTGTCTTGTAATATTTCTGTGCATGTTTACCTCGATAATGCTTCACCAAACCTAGTGCATTCCCTTTGTGAGTGACCCTAGCGGAGGTGGGGTGTTACATTTGGTATCAGAGCAGAAGGTTACCAGACTGGGCAAAAGTTTTTAAAACCTTCTGAAAACTATTTGAAAAACCGTTTTACAAAGAAGCATTTTTCAAGAAAAGTTTTTTAAAGGCTATTCCCCAAAAGCCATTAGCACTATCCTTTGACTCCTTGATTGAATCTCTTTTCCTTTCTTTCCTCCCTCTGTAGTCACAGTAGTTCTAACTGTGACTAATCTTTTTCTAGCCACGTGGGTGTTTTCCGTACGATGGGGGTGGTTCTCGAGAGACCTGTTGCCGAGGTACAAGGAAGGATAATAAGAGTAAGGATAAAGGACGCGAGCTTAAGGATAAGCAATTGTTGCTATGGCTTAGTCCATCAAGGAGGACAAGGACAAGATCATCGGAGAGAGCAATCGTACGCTCCCATTTTTAGGGTACCTAAAAGAAATGGTACCGTTTCTGGTAAAGGTTTAGTCGTTCTATTATCCCGTCCAGACTTTGGCTTGATCATCGTATCATTTAAGTCTGCTTGGATAGTTGAGTCTCTGCACCTTAGTACTAGCATGGTAGAGGATCCCAGTTTTTGTCCCAAAAATCTGGTTGGAGAGTTGGTCCATTTCTTCATGACTTGTTTGGATTTTAGAATGACATGTCTCAGCTACGGATGGATTCTAGGGATAAAATGGTCACCCAATAAGGGGTGCCATTCTCGGTTTTAGGAAAGAGGGTAGTTAGACTCTCGACTCACCTCGGTGATACCCTCGAAGTCTCGTGTAATCTTTTGGGTTTCGTCATGGTTAGTTACCAAGAATCGCGGGATGCAGTTGCTGGTAATCCGTTCGAATAGAATTCGCCGCTAAGGCGGATGGTTCGTTTCGCTTATGCATGAGTTATGGGAATCACCCTAGTAAGTACTCTTGGCAACATGGATTGGCATCGGCAAACGAGATCCAGAATTCCCTAGTGAATTTTGGAGAGCTTGCATGAGTAAGTGGACATGTTTGAGCCAAGTATACTAGGGAAAGGATAAGTGAAAGTGGAATAAGAGGCGACAATGAAATGAGTTCTAACTCATATCTTGGAAATAGGAATAAAGGAGCTATGAAATCATGGAGTTAAAGAGGCGGTCAAGGCACCGAGGAATCAAGCTCAAGGGAACGCGACTTAGAAGCTAGACACGCGCATCGTACCTCTGTTTAAGGGGTGTATCCATGATCCCTGGTTTTTCCTGTAGAGCTTGCTCGCATGTTATCTTTTTGTGGATATCCTCTCGGTCCTGTTTCTGTTACAAACCCCGTAAGGAGTTTGTCTTGTTTATCTCCTCGATCTTATCTTGGGAACCTTAGATAGAACTCTATGGATGTAAACATGTATTTGAAACATGTTATGATTGATATGGTTGCAAGTGGTTGCTCGTGGATGCGCGAATACACATTAGATACTAGATTGACGCGGTCACGTTTCATGTTGCATATGCACGAGTATTTATACTTGTTTATGGATGAAATTTGAATGTGTTATCATGCGGATGTTGCATATGAATGAATGTTTGTGCACGCATATAGTACTTATATGACTAGGACTATTTGCATACATGTTATTTATACTTGTTTATGGATGAAATTTGAATGTGTTATCATGCAGATGTTGCATATGAATGAATGTTTGTGCACGCATATAGTACTTATATGACTAGGACTATTTGCATACATGTTGGACTCATGGCACTAAACATAATTTGCATTAGAAAGATCATTCAGGCCTGATCAATAGCATTAGCTAAGGAGCATATACACACACGTTCTGCATATGTTCATATGGCATTAGAAATCATCTAAGGACAATGGTTGCATGTGGAAGATGTTTTGAGTAGATGGATGATGGATGGTAGGATATGTTCTTCCTAACTTGGAGATTTCGGGGACGAAATCCTTAAAGGAAGGGAGAATGTAACAACCCGAAATTTAACAACATGTTAAATCAAGAATCAAGGCAGAATTAAATTATAAAATCTGAATCAGATAAAACAAGCTGTGCCGTTGCGTTCGTCTTGGAAAAATACGCGAAATAGAGTCCGAAATTTCGTAAATCGGAGTCCGTATGGCCGAGATATGGCCTTCGGAAGTTTCACGAAAAATTCAAAAATGAAAACAGATTCAAATTTCAGAATTCGGAAGAGGCGGGAAAATTTCCCGCCAGACCAGGGGAGGTCGTCTGGGGAGTCGACCCCCCTTGCCCCAGGTCGACTGGGGAGTCGACCCCAGGGTCGACCTGGGGGTCGACCTGCCTGGTCGGACCCAAGCAGCCTGGTGCACCTGTTTTGCTGTTTGGCTCGGTTTTGGAGGCTTTTGACGATTTTTGAGGGCTTGGATCTATCCTAGGGTTAATCTAACGGCCTAAACTACTCCTAATCTCTATAAAAAGACCTATAACCTAGCCTAAACCCTCATTAATTGATCCTACAACTAAACTATGCCAAAATTTCTAGTGATCATGGCCTCTACTCAAAACCCTAGCCTCCATCCTCTTGTCATAAATTCTATCTTCATTCTCTTGAGAGATTAGATGATCATTTGAGTGTTTTTAAGTTAAATGAGAGTTGCTGAGCTCGATTCAAGGCCAAAGTTGCAACCTTTCTACTTCAAAGCAAAGATTTCTATTGGTATTTGCTCAAGGGTTTCATTTGGAGCTTATCATTTGGGGTTTTTGGTGTCGCTTGAGTGGCTTCGTCTCAATCTTTGTATTATATGTCGTTTTATTGCCTTCATAGCATTGTAAGCCCCCTCCTACTATTAGATATTAACTATGAAGTTAAATGTTCATGTTGCAAGTTGGGTTTGAACATTAAGTATCATACATGCTATCATGTTATGTATCTCATCATGCTTGTAAAGACATTATCTTGATCTTTGAGCTAAAAAGCTATAGACTTTATGTTGAATGTTGCATTATGCAACATGAGAGCTATCATATCCCTTATGATAACTTGCATGTAATGCTATATGTGAACTTCTAGGCATCTTTCTATGTCACTTATCATCACGATTCGCCTATGTGCTAAGTTTGGGGTTATGCATGTTTTTGAGGCTTAGTGATGTAACATGCAAGTTAGTGAACACATTTACGCCTCATATGCCACCATGATTAACTTGTGGCCTTATACCCTTTTTGTCATGCCTTTGCCAAGTTCCTTCTTTAATCCATTATGCGTTGTTGGGAATGTATATGCGAGTTTAAAAGCGTTGGGGTTATGTTATGGGGAAACTTTAATGACATGAAACATGATTTGGGTAAATTGGTATAAACGTGACAACATGTAACTTTGGCTTTGAGTATGGGACTTGAAAACTTTACACGTATGGGTTGTAAGTGTAACAAGACACTAAACCAAACATGAAAATGGACAACTCGAGGTTGGGTTGAGTTTGTAGCATAAATCTACTCGGACCCGCCCGGCTTAACTAGTGGCTACAAACAATAAGATCCAATGTGAGAAGTTGGTCATGTCGCGCTTAAGACCCGAGGTTAGACTAGGTTGTGGTGTAAAACTACCCGAACCCGCCCGGCTTAACTAGTAACCACAACAAGGTCTAATGTGAGAGGTTGAGAGTGCATTAATTAAATTAATGCCACATGATGAGGTTAAGTAAATTTGATTAATGACACTTAACCGATATGACACGAATGGGTAGGTTAAGTGGGACCGGGTTTGATTTCTTAATGACACTTAACCATACAAGATGATTAGGGGATGGGGTTAAGTAATTTACACTTAACTAATCCGACTTGGTAATTAGATGGGGTTAAGTAATTAAGGCTTAACTAATCTAAACACGGTAATTAGATGGGGTTAAGTAATTAAGGCTTAACTAATCTAAACACGGTAATTAGACGGGGTTAAGTAATTAAGGCTTAACTAATCTAAACACGGTAATTAGATGGGGTTAAGTAACCTATACTTAACTAATCTAAACACGGGAATTCGAGGGAGTTAAGTTAAACACTTAACCAATCTAAACTTGGTAATTCAGTGGGGTTAAGTAACCAATACTTAACTAGTTTAATATGATAATTTAATGGGGTTAAGTAACTTATACTTAACCAATTATACGCGATGATTTGATGAGGTTAAGTAACCTATACTTAACCAATCTAATAGGTGGACCTGATAGGGTTAAGTCACAAGACCTTTTGAAATTAGGCTTAACCATTGTAATACGATTAGTGGATGGGTTTAAGCTAACCCATACTTAACCAATCCGACCCGATAATCTGATGCGATTAAGATAATCTATGCTTAATCAATATAACATGATAATCTGATAGGGTTAAGACAAATAAATACTTAACCAGTTTGACTTGATAAGGTTAAGTCATGAGCTTCTTGGTCCACTTAACCAACCTGTAGGGCTAAGCCTTGAACTTGAGTACTTAGCCAATCTTGACATGATTCGTAGGCGGGTTAAGTCATGAACTTGGATAACAACACTTAACCCATTTGACAAAACCCTAGCTCAGGGGACTAGGTTGGAAATCGTAGTTAACAAGGATAGTGGAAAGAGGGGCTAAGTGGTAAACCTTAGTTAACGGTAACTAAGTAATAATTCTTAGCTAAGGACATGGACTAGTTCATAAAGAGATGAGTAACCTAGTACGGTAGGTCATCGCTTAGTATACGAGGAGGAGCAAGTTATCTGACTTGGATAAAAGCTCCAGCGAACTGGGTGACGAAGCGAAAGCTTCGGGGAACGTGAGGGTACTCTTGGTATCCCTCTGTGAGGTGGCGAGTGGTCCATGAAACCCGGCCTCACAGGGGTTAAGATCTGCGGTAGAAGAGCCAAGAGTATGCCTTGGTTGCTATGCGAGCGACCTAAAGACTGGGATGGATTAGCGTGGAGTCGACGATACTTGATTTTGCCCCGGGATAGCATGTCGCCGACTACCTACCATCTTTAGTCAATCGTGTACGTACGAAAAGGCAGGGAACTCCCAAAAGACCATATACTAGCTATCGAGTTATGGGTGAGGTTGGCTATCTGGGAATGGGCATCGATGGGCCGTAGTGTAGTTCTCATACATGATTTTTCTTGGGTTGCCTTTCAGTAGTTGAGGGAGGGGTCACGTGGGACCATAGCCACGGGTACAAAAACAGACCTTGATATCTGCAACAGCAGACGACTTAAAGCTCCCAACCGAGTTCCGTATTTCTTGATTTGCCCTGACACGGAACTCGGATGGCACATTGAGGAAAATGTGCGTCTAGACATGGAAAACGATTCACGATACATACGCGGGATAAAGGGCGAGGTTGACGGGTGGCATAATCCCTAGTGGTCCTAGGTGGCTGAACCCAAAACCGAGACATGGAAACGTTCATTAGGTAGCATAATCCCTAGTGGTCCTAGGCGGCATAAATCCTAAGTGAACGCGCGATAGTTCATGGTAAGGAAACATAACTAGATCAAGGGTAGCAGTCCAAAATAACCTCAAGGATAAAACGTTTACATGGGAAAGCCCGTATGGACTACGGCAAAGGACTGAACTTATACATGGAAAGAAACATACGAGTTGGGAAAACCTATATATGCTATATA
The DNA here is from genome assembly GCA_030737875.1 of Allium sativum. Lineage (NCBI taxonomy): Eukaryota > Viridiplantae > Streptophyta > Magnoliopsida > Asparagales > Amaryllidaceae > Allium > Allium sativum. The sequence goes on from CM060926.1 coordinate 298,308,093, forward strand.
TTAGGTTGACATGGACCATTACATGACATTGGACAAGGGACATTCACAGTTAACACATGACGCGGGTTGGGATACTAGTACGAGAGGTGCAGAGCAAATATACATGATAAATACCTTAGGATGTTATACATGATAGATACCTTGGGATAGTATACTTGATAGAAACCTGACAATGTGATACCTTGATTTATCTTGACACCGTAGTTTATCATGACACACTTGTGTATCTTGGTACAGTAGTCCATCCTGTTATTTTGGTTTAGCTTATCTATCTTGTCATCATACTTATGTTCATCTCAGTTCCTCATGCCAGTTAACTTTACTAGTTTATATACTGATAGTAGATAGGGCTTACCATTCTTTATGACTGACCCCGTTTTGTTTCGCCTCTTGTCTTCCATTTCCCCCCCCCCCCCACCAAGGTTACAGGGAGGAGATGGTATTGTTAGTTTGGACTTCTTCTGTTTGAAGGTCATCACGCATGGCTTGGACTTATCTTGGCTATAGCTACTTTACTGTTTTACTTGGGGAATAATTTATGAAATGGTTTTATGCTTCTTTATTATTGCAAGACCGGTTTTGATTTATTCTGATGTCAAAAAGCTTTAGACCTTATTTTATAAGGTAATGAAATTTGTTTTACTTCCGCTGTTTTATATATATATATATGTTCTGTCTTGTAATATTTCTGTGCATGTTTACCTCGATAATGCTTCACCAAACCTAGTGCATTCCCTTCGTGAGTGACCCTAGCGGAGGTGGGGTGTTAAAGAGAGCTTTCGATTCCGGGTGGTGGTGAGGTCGGGCGTGGGCTGAGGCGGTCGGAAATCGCCTGGGAAGGGTGGAAGTCGCGACGCCGTCAAAGTCGGGGGTTACGGGGGTTTTTGGGAGAATTTTTTTATTTTTAAATAATGAATGAAATTTCCTTATTGGCCCATGGTTTTATTAGATTTTAAAATAGTGTTTCTCCACACGGATCCCGATTCAAACCCAACGACTGTCGCCCCTAGCTAAATACCCCCATCCCGGACACAATGGGATATGTTTTGTAGGCCAATTCGATTGTTACAGTCAGTTATTTTTCAAATTAAAGTATAAAACATTTTATATTCAATTTGAACGTACATTTCAATTTCCCAGGGCCACAAACTAATTCGAAAAATTCCAGAAAAATAAATCTAGCTATGTTTTGACGATACAGTCCCAACAAAACAAGTTTCGTCGAATTCCGAGATCGTTTGAAAAAGGGTCATTTTCTGGTCGATCCAATTTAATAGAAATTGATCAAACACATTTTCTATTGCCACGCTCACATACTAGCTTCAAAAATTATGAAATTTGAAATCTAGCAATAGTTTGACATCCCGGACCCAACAAAAGTGGTTTCGTCGAATTCTGAGGTTGTTTGCAAAATATCTATTTTCAAGGGCTATATATTATATATAGCGACCTTTCTTCAAATTCATTTGGCCATAACTTTTGATTCCCGCTATGAAACTTCGATTTTTCAGATTCGTTAGAAAGGTATTCATAAACCGATTTAAATATTTTTGGTTTCGCTAAAATCCATTATATTTTCCACCCGGCACAGTCAGTCAAAGTTTGAATTCAAATTTTCAAACTGACACTCTATTTCTAATACATTCTTTTATTGAAATATTCTATTTCAATTCTTCAAATTGCATTGAAATAACCAATTTAAATTTTTTTAAATTGGCTCGTATTTTCCGGGTTGTTACATAAGCTATTTAAAAACTCAAAGAAACAAATTCTTTGAATTTAAAACAAATTTAAATAGAAATTTGTGAAACGGAGCTGGAATTGAATTGAAGCCTGTTATGGCATTTGAGTTGAGAATGAAATTTGGCTTGGATATAAGCGAATAATTATGTTGAGATTTGATTGATTGGAAATCGATTGGTATAAATGGATATATGATCAACAAGTATTGACTAGAAGCAAGTGCAAGAAATAAAATGGTATGTTCAAAAAAAGGTACATGTTTCATTCAGTTTGGTGATTTATGAGCCGATTTGGTAAGCCGATTGGCTATTTGATTTTCTTTTGGGTCGGAGAAGGGCTAAAGAAGCGAGTTGTAGTTGTACCAATTGACCCGTACATAGGAGGGGCTGGCGAAATTTTCCGAAAATTTAGTGTGTTAGAAGATTTTCAGAATTTTTGAAAATTTTCATTAATAGAATGAATAAATATTTAATTGAAATTAATTGGTTCAGTGAAACTGGAGTTAAGAAGCAAACAAATAATTTTTAACCTAGTTAATAGGGCTTGTTTTCTACCTTAGCAATTTCGAGGAAGAAATTACTTTAAGGGGGAAGAATGTAACGTCCCGTATTTTATCGATATAATAATTAATTTATTTAATTATTTAAATAGTGATTTAGATATTTAAATGGTCGCTTAATTAAATAATATTGAATATTTGATTAATATAAATAGTAGAATAATATATTTAATCCGAAATAATCAGAATTAAGCTGAATTGACAATATTGTGTGAATTGGACACCTTAAAATATATAATTCATTTTAGAATTGAATTATATTAACGAATTTATTTAAAATGTCAGTTGAACGTATAATTTATATTATAATAATAATCGAGCTCGAAATGGCGCGGTAGTTCGTAATTTCGCGATTCGAACTTTAAACGAATATACTGAATCTGTTTTAAGTTGGATCGCTGTGGAAAAAAGAAACGTTCGGAGCTCGTGATGTATATTTTTCTAATGGAAGAGAAAAATCGAAATTTCATCGTATAGATTGTGAGTTGTGTCCAAATCAAATTTTCAAAAAGTCGCTATGGAATTCCTTTATAATTTATAACGATTTATATATATTATAAATGGGTTTTCAATATAAATTGAATATTGATTTAATCTGGATTTGAAATGTCGAGCTATAAATTCAGATAGGAATATTCTGGAGCAGTATGATATTCTATTGTGAATATATACGATAATATCAATTTATTAATATTAAATTTAAATATTTTTTTATATATTAATATTTAAAAAGGTTTATTTAGAGCTTTAAAAATATCCAGTATTGCAAATGATCTCCATTTTCGACGAAACTAATTTTTTTGGATCCGAAATATCAAATTATTGTTAGATTTCAATTTCGTGATTTTTGGCGTCAGTATGTGGCCGTACGGGATTTTAATGTGAAAAACAGTCGATAATTTGACTTTAAAAATACACTGTGTGAGCAAACGGATTCGGAATTCGACGAAACAAGTTTCGTTGGGTCCGTAATGTCGAATTGTAGTTGCAAGCCCATTTTCATGATTTTTGGGTATCGTATATTATCATACACATTTCTAGAATACAAACACGAGCAGCAGGACAATATAAATAAATATTTAAATATATATGAAGCTTCTAACATAAGCCATCATACCTATAAATACTCCTTGAAATATTCCTAACCCTTATTTCTCACTTCTCTGGTCAAATGCAAAATACAACGCTAATTAAAATTCTTTTCACAGCAAAATCGCAAGTTCAAAATTCTTAAAAAAATGGAATAAAAATCCCTAAATCAAAATACATATGTATTCGAACCTAAAGGGATTCTCTCCATTCTGCTATGCATCATTTTGGGTTCGAACTATGTAGTTCGATGTTCGTTTTAACAGCGGCAGTCTAGGGTTTGGATTTATTAAGTATTGAAGCTTTTAATCGTGGATTTATTTTATTCATGATAATGGAGGAGTTGAGCTTCATGTGGAGGTTTCGCACAGGTTTTTGTAATGATAACTGTCGCACTCTTTGCTGGAGCAGAGCGTGTACGCATTCGATGAAGTGGATGCGAGCGGTACGAGAGTGGGATGGAATTGAAAAGGGCTGGAAGAGGAGAACAATAGCAATGGTGGCTTGGGATTTCGTGATTGAATAAGGAAGAACGAGGTGTTTAAATGTTTGTAATGGCGGTGGTATTCAACATGAGCCGTGCTCTGTATTTACGGGAAGGAGAGGAGAAGATTGAATTATCGGGTCTAGGTATTAAGAAGGAGATGGGCCGGATTTTGGTAAAGCCCATAATGAATTTAAATATAAGCTAATTATTTTACAAATTGTATGTTAAGTTATAACATCATAACTTTGTCATACATTATCCGAATTCAGCAAAACTGGATCCGTGGGGATCGTATGGATGGCGACTACACAATGGGACTGACTGGGAGTGAATTGGAGCTCGTTACAATTTATAGCGAAATAAATTGTCTGTCTGAATCAACCGACAGTTATCGTTATTTAACGATAAACGTCTAATGTGAGTAAGTCTCACTAACTCTGTAATGTCCGTATTTTTCTGACCATTTATTTGAATATTTTATTTACTTAAAATATTTATTGGAATTTAAATAAGGGGAGTTGCATTTTAAATTGAATATTTAATTTATATTAATAATATAATAATATTTTATTTTCGGAATATTGAGAAAATGTCGAATTTGCTGTATAAGGTGAACGAGCGATTTAAAGTGGTTTAAATATTGTTTATATAAATATATTCGTTATTAAAACGACGTCGGAACATTTAGTATATAATTATATTATAAATGAACTAGAAACGGTGCGGTAGTTCATAAATTTCGTTTTGAACTTCAAATGAGAGTACAGAATTCATTTTAACTCAAAATTCTGTGAAACCAGAAATGTTGGAATCGATTTGATTTTTTTTTCATATGAAGGAGAAAAATTGAGATTTCGTGTTATAATTTGTTAGTTATGTCCAGTTGAAAATTTGAAATAGTCGCTATGGATTTCGTTAATAAAACGATAACGTTTATTAATATTAACAGTTTTATTTATATGTTGAATATTCGTTTAAACCGATTTATTTTGAATGTCGAGTTGGAAATTCATCTCAGTCTTATTTGTACCTATACGGTATTTCATATTTGATGATATCAATTTATTTTTATTTAGCCAATTTTGAAATTTTATTTATAATTATACTAACATTCAAAAACGCACGTAGAATTGATGTACAACATTCAAGACTTACATTTTCAATACATTATAGAAGTCGGCCTATCACGTTCCTCTTGAACTCATTTTATGATGTATCCACGTTTCGTGGGCATGGTACAGTGATGAGGACGATTCAAAGACTTCGATTTGTTAACCTTACTTAAAACAAATCCTATTTAAAACCAAATGCACATCTAAACCATATTTAAATGCACATATATATATATAGTAATAAATTTCTTTTATACAAATTCAATTATAGTCACTAAGTCAAGTTCTTTGTAATTTTTCTTTAAAACAACAAAATGGAAATACCGTATCAACAGTGAAATGAAAAGAAAAACAGCTAATACAACGGTTAGAGAATCATGATCCAATGGATATAGGAAAACAATATATTTCACAATGAAGCATACATATAGTTGTACATCAAAATGATTGGGACAAACAGCTAAAGGAAAACAAAAGTATACATATATTTATTAATTTACAGAACAAAACAAATAATATATTTACATATACACAGCTAATCTCATGTACAAGACAATTCAGAATATGAGAGGAGAAAAAAAAAGAAAAGAAAATTGTGAATGTACACCATCAATCAAAGCATGATAGATCTCCATCTTGTTCAGTCGTATGTGTATCTCAGTTAGGACCTGAAAAGGGAAAGGAAAAGAGAAAAATACAACTATTAATAGCTAATAGATAAATATATTTAAAAGTTGAAAGTTTTGAAAGGGAAAAATAAATGAATTCAACAGCTAAGATCTATGCAAATCAGTAATAGGCACAGCTATAGAACAGTGAAGGGTATAGTATAATAGGAACAGATATATGAGATCAAATTGATACATATATCCTCCATCAAATCTACAGACCAAACCTGTACCACATTGAAACAGCGAAGCAAAACAGCTAAGTATATATAGTTGTTTCTGTCTAAAATCTAAAAAGCTGAACAATTATTGTGAACAGAGAAAAAAATCTGAAATTTTCAAATTTAACAAGACAGTACGAACAAGAGTCATCATCTACAATATGGGTTAACAGTTAAATCCCATAGCTACATCTTTCCTAGACAAGACTAAACGAATTCACAATATACGGTTCACCAAATCTACACGGGAGCAGTTCGATATTAGCATATTTCTGATCAGAGACAGTACAAATCTATCACAAAAACTGCCGTTCTTCGTTCCATCAATAACAGTGATGATACAACTAAGATAGAAGACGTAAGCACCTAGGGTTAGACACAACTAAGTCTAAGAAATCTATGAATCAAAATCACAGTAAAACCGCAAGTATAAATACGCATGTCCTCAGAACAGACCAGATGAACACAAGCAAAAGGTAAAACCGAAAGAAATCAAAACAGAAAATTAATTTGAGTAAAACACTTAGCTTTTTCGTGGCGGTATGGGTTCGACCTGGGCTTGAGGATCGAAGGATGGAAGGAAGGGGTGGAGGGACAAGGCTCGGCTCGAAGTACTGTTGGCGGCGGCGAATCTTTGAGCAGCTACCATTGGCCGATGAATTAGGGAGTAGGGTTTCGTTCTTTGAGTTTTTGTGGCGGCTACGATTGTGATGAATGAAAGGGGGGAGGCTGATGTCTTAGGGTTTTAAACGGATGAAAGGGTTGCGGGCCTGGTATGATTCAAGTGGGTGGACAAGGTAAGGCATGGCCCAATTTTTATATATATTAGTTAGTTTAGAATTAAAGGAAGGCTTAATTTAGTATTTGTTGTTTAATGAAGGAATTTGAATAAAAGTAAGTTAATCAAATGGATGGAATTTAAAACCAGCTCATATCATTACTTGGCGGGTCAAGTTGGTCGTGTTATTTTCATCAAAAAATTTCAAAAAAAAAACGTAATTAGTTATTTATTTAATATAACTTAGTTGTTAACAAATGTGATTAGTGTTTATCGTTTTAATTAACAAAATTAATTTAATTAGAGTATAGGGATTAAAGGAAATTAGTTAGGGTCTGTATAACGAGGTAATTATTTCAATTAAATAAGATTAGTTTATTTAATTTATAACTAAGGATTAAATTAATTTAACAAAGGCATCAATATTCAAATATTTATAACTCGTTCATATATGGGCAAAATGGGGCAAAACAACTCATGTTACGATCATGACTACAAACAGAACAAAACCAGGATAAAGATGGAGACAGTGAGAATCAAAGGTGAGTTAAACTCACTCAGTTATTCCCGCTTATATTTTATAAGTTGGGTTTTGATTTTTATGTGCTATGATTGCTAGTGGTTGACTGATTGCTGATATATATTCAGTTATTGTTTTGAACTGACGAAATTAAACATCGTTTAATTTCGATGAAATCCAAATCATTATTTTTAACGATTGGTTCCAATTGAGGTAAGTTACCTTATTGGTCACGTTTATGAGATAAACGGGTTTTAAATAAATGAATTGTTTGATTGGTTGATGTGGTTGATATTGAATTGTCGTTATAGACTGTTATGAGACCCTTATTGAATTGTTTTGATTTAATGGTTGAATATTGACCTAAAATTCACCATTTGTCTATTTTAAACCAATGGGTGCTATTGGTTGAGTGATCGACAGTACATGACCCCTGAATTAACCGTTTCATCAATATCGATCTACCTTCAGGTAAATCGACGAGATAAAGTTATAGAATTTATTTTATAATTGAAAATAGATTTTTATAAATCTATTATTTGAATTAAAGTTTGGAAAAAGTAAATGAATAATTATTATTTATTTATTGGTTTATAATTGGTTTCAAATGAATTTATAAAGGAAATTCATGATGTATATTAGAATCATAAGTGAACAAGCAAGGATTAACTTAACGTGATAAATTCGAATAATCATTTTGAGAGATAAAGGGAAGAAATTTATTAATTTAAATAAAGGATTATTTAGAACTGGTAAATGGGATAATCGTATTTCGGATTGGAAAAGTCAATTATTTGACTAAGTAAATTTTTAGACCAATTGTTTAAATTGATCCAACGAGATGGGATAACGAATAATGGTTTAGTTCTAATAAATTTTTAAAAAGGGAAATTTATTATTTATTAGCAAATAAATAAGTAAATGGTGGAGTAGATCATTAATTTAAAATAAGAGATTACCATTTAAATGAGAATGATTTTGGAGAATGATTCGGAGTCGAAATGGAATATGGTTTCGTGGTGAGGGAATTCATCAACAGGTCTATATAAAACCATGTTTTTGTAACAAAATGAAAGATGAAAATTTAAGCAAATATGACAGTAGGTTTGCTTAATGTTTTAACTTAGTAAAAGAAGGAAATCTATGACAAAAGGGTTATATTAAAACATGATTTATAAACCAAGTTTATAAAAAGGGAAGTGAGGTGTAAAGCGTCAATTGATGTTACTTAATAGGGGAATTGAGTAAAGTAGGTGAAAGAAGATGAGTCGTTTACCCGATATGGATAATGGGAGATAAATGGTGATTGAGTTCGAAACAGATGTTGGAATAAAGGTTTGAATATGATTTTAGAATATTTTCTTAAACGTGAAAATGGAATGGTTGAAATAAGAACCTTACATCAAATATGTTATATTTGAAATGTTTAAGGGATAGAGATTAACCATCGTTAATCGTTTTAATTAAAGGGGCCATGTGGTGTTGGTACTAAACTGGTAGACTCATGTCATTCACACTACTATTATTTGATAGTTAAAATGCGACTATCAAAACCTGACAAATACGATTGTTGGTATGGAAAGACCGGGATCGAATTTATATTCGAAAACCATTCCGACCAACAAATACGTGAAGATATCAGAAGATGGTCGAGATGGAGCATTGAAGACCGTGGATCTTCATAAGCGGAAGGATTACTAATAATCTCTGGTTTAGCGGCCAGAGATAAACTGTGGCTCTTTCGTGGTTGGAATCCACAGGTTGCAAGGACTTCTCGCTACTGATCCTTGGGGTGATTCCTATATGAGATGCGGTAGGAGGATGCCTTCGGTTCATCCTGTTCCTGGATGACTTGTATGGACGAGTGTCTAACAGAGTATTTCCAAAGGGGATTACGTACGTTGATTTTTTCAAACATACCATAGTTGATGGCAGAGAAACAGTTTTCTCTAGCCAAATAACTAGAGTATTTTTGTGGACGTCAATTAGTGGTACCCAGAGGATCTGACGATGTGGCATTCAAAGTGGATGGTGGCCAGGTGTTCGAAAAGAAGTTCTAGCCTCAGGCCTCATCAACCGAGAGATGACAAAAAAATCGGGCAGGCAGCATGGCTATGTGGGTCGCTCCCATTAGGGTGTACGATCACCTATCTAGAGGAATTCCATTTGTTTCTTTAATCTATATTCGATGCTGTCCCTTTTCTGGAGGCTGTTGGTGATCCCAACCGTCGGTGATATACATTCGATACACTCAAGTGAAATGGGTGGTCGGTCATGTGTGGGCCGGGTTGCAAGACGTTCTTGTTGAACCCAGTGTATTCGTCTCTAGAGATACACAGTCGGAAGGTGGTCCCATACCTTGTCAAGTTGGAATCCAATATCCAATAAGCGCCTGCGGTTTTGGTTTGTATACTATATATGGGGAGCGTGAGATGCAAGCATTCCTCTAGTTTGTTATTTATCTGTATTTAGACATTATGATAATATCAGAGCAAGCTATGATTTCAAAAACCGTTTTGGGTTATCGTAAGGTAAAAACCGTCCGTGTTTATGTGTGGATTCGGTCTTACGATTATCCTTTTCTTTTGAAAAGATTTCGAACTTTAAAATCATGATTTGATGATTTACTCTAAATACTGTGCGAGTTTATCTCGCTCTGGTCCACCAGACTGACCCGGTATTTTGTAAATGCTCGGGTTAGCCTGGAGTGTACAGGTTCAGGTTATCGAATGCTGTGGGGAGACGGGCTGGAAGAGTTCAGATGTATGATATTATTCCGCTGTATTGTATAAGGGCAGATTATTACAACTGTCCAGGTGTGTTGATGTACTCTGATGATTGTAAGTTTTATTCAAAGCTCTCAATAAAGATTTATTTCTATATTATATTTTGTTCCGCTACAATGTGAGACTCTGTGTTGTGTTCATCTTCTTCTATTCTTATATTTCTTTCTTTCATATCTCACCCTCTAATTTCTTTCATTAACAATCCGGTGTTCTCGGTGTTTGGAGGATCGACATGAGATACAGTAAAGGTATTTATGTCGATTTCCGACGCCCAAAAACCTGGGTCGTTACAGTTGGTATCAGAGCGAGGTTTAGTAATAACCTTGGCTCTGTGGCGTAACTCGATAGAGATGGGGTTAGTAACACCCTAGATTGAGTTTGAGTGTATATATATATATATATATATGAGAGCGTATTTGTAAATTTTATATACAAATATTTTGTATTGTTTTGTTTGATCGGTTCAAGTGTTGAAAAGCGTTGAATTGGTAATGGACACAATATTGTTTTGTAAAAGGGGGTAAATGAAATAATTTTACCCGAATTTTATTTTTGTATAGAAAAGAAATAATTTTATGAAATTATTGAAAATTTTTGTGTTGATTGATTTGATGGAAATTCAAATATTTGGATTGAACTTAACTGGGTTAAGTGAAATCGTATTAAATCATTAAAAATGATATTGGTATTAATTAGGAGATAATGTTGAAATTAAATAAAGTTGATTTGAATTTGTAAATTTAATGAATAATAATTATATAAAAATCGATCGAATAGTGATCGGTTGATGTTCAAATATGTTCAATTAAATTAAATGGTAAAATTGAATGTGGATTCAGTTGTTTTGATTGAGTTGTTGTGCTTTGATTATTGATTGATTTCTGCTTGTTGGTTTGGTTGAATATAATTCATAATGGTTTAATAAAGAGTTAAACAACTGAAACTAAGAAAAATGAAGTTTTATTTAAATATTTCATATCTGTGATGAATTGAGCTAAGTACAGGTGCCAGAGAATTATGAGGATTGAGTTTGACCGCGTAGATTGCACGGAAATTGAGTAGTAGACTCAATAGCACTCGAAAAGGTACGCCTACGTGAAAAAAAATGGTTTTTGATCTTTGGTTTTTCGACCGTGAGGGTCGATATTGTTTGTTACTGCGATATCGTAGAAATTCCTCCGTGCAGGGGAGACTCTACTGAAATTTTTCTGAGAATTTAATGTGTTAGAATATTTCTAGATATTTTTTAAAATTTTGTTTTACCATAATAATTGGTTTTGTTTTGAAACAAAATATATTTTTAAAGTTAATGGGATTTACAACATTTTTCTCACCTTAGCAATTTCGAGGACGAAATTATTTTAAGGGGGGAAGAATGTAATGTCCCGTATTTTTCTAACCATTTATTTGAATATTTTATTTACTTAAAATATTTATTGGAATTTAAATAAGGGGAGTTGGCCATTTTAAATTGAATATTTAATTTATATTAATAATATAATAATATTTTATTTTCGGAATATTGAGAAAATGTCGAATTTGCTGTATAAGGTGAACGAGTGATTTAAAGTGGTTTAAATATTGTTTATATAAATATATTCGTTATTAAAACGACGTCGGAACATTTAATATATAATTATATTATAAATGAACTAGAAACGGCGCGGTAGTTCGTAAATTTCGTTTTGAAAATGAGAGTACAGAATTCATTTTAAGTCGAAATTCTGTGAAACCAGAAACGTTGGAATCGATTTGATTTTTTTTTTCACATGAAGGAGAAAAATTGAGATTTTGTGTTATAATTTGTTAGTTATGTCCAGTTGAAAATTTGAAATAGTCGCTATGGATTTCATTAATAAAACGATAACTTTTATTAGTATTAATAGTTTTATTTATATGTTGAATATTCGTTTAAACCGATTTATTTTGAATGTCGAGTTGGAAATTCATCTCAGTCTTATTTGTACCTATATGGTATTTCATATTTGATGATATCAATTTATTTTTATTTAGCCAATTTTGAAATTTTATTTATAATTATACTAACATTCAAAAACCCACGTAGAATTGATGTACAACATTCAAGACTTACATTTTCAATACATTATAGAAGTCGGCCTATCACGTTCCTCTTGAACTCATTTTATGATGTATCCACTTTTCGTGGGCATGGTACAGTGATGAGGACGATTCAAAGACTTCGATTTGTTAACCTTACTTAAAACAAATCCTATTTAAAACCAAATGCACATCTAAACCATATTTAAATGCACATATGTATATAGTAACAAATTTCTTTTATACAAATTCAATTATAGTCACTAAGTCAAGTTCTTTGTAATTTTTCTTTCCAACAACAAAATGGAAATACCGTATCAACAGTGAAATGAAAAGAAAAACAGCTAATACAACGGTTAGAGAATCATGATCCAATGGATATAGGAAAACAATATATTTCACAATGAAGCATACATATAGTTGGACATCAAAATGATTGGGACAAAAAGCTAAAGGAAAACAAAAGTATACATGTATTTATTAATTTACAGAACAGAACAAATAATATATTTACATATACACAGCTAATCTCATGTACAAGACAATTCAGAATAGGAGAGGAGAAAAAAAAAGAAAAAAAAATGTGAATGTACACCATCAATCAAAGCATGATAGATCTCCATCTTGTTCAGTCGTATGCGTATCTCAGTTAGGACCTGAAAAGGGAAAGGAGAAGAGAAAAATACAGCTATTAATAGCTAATAGATAAATTTATTTAAAAGTTGAAAGTTTTGAAAGGGAAAAATAAATGAATTCAACAGCTAAGATCTATGCAAATCAGTAATAGGCACAGCTATAGAACAGTGAAGGGTATAGTATAATAGGAACAGATATATGAGATCAAATTGATACATATATCCTCCATCAAATCTATAGACCAAACCTGTACCACATTGAAACAGCGAAGCAAAACAGCTAAGTATATATAGTTGTTTCTGTCTAAAATCTAAAAAGCTGAACAATTATTGTGAACAGAGAAAAAAATCTGAAATTTTCAAATTTAACAAGACAGTATGAACAAGAGTCATCATCTACAGTATGGGTTAAGAGTTAAATCCCATAGCTACATCTTTCCTAGACAAGAATAAACGAATTCACAATATACGGTTCACCAAATCTACACAGGAGCAGTTCGATATTAGCTTATTTCGGATCAGAGACAGTACAAATCTATCACAAAAACTGTCGTTCTTCGTTCCATCAATAACAGTGATGATACAACTAAGATAGAAGACGTAAGCACCTAGGGTTAGACACAACTAATTCTAAGAAATCTATGATTCAAAATCACAGTAAAACCGCAAGTATAAATACGCATGTCCTCAAAACAGACCAGATGAACACAAGCAAAAGGTAAAACCGAAAGAAATCAAAACAGAAAATTAATTTGAGTAAAACACTTAGCTTTGTCGTGGTGGTATGGGTTCGGCCTGGGCTTGAGGATCGAAGGATGGAAGGAAGGGGTGGAGGGACAAGGCTCGGCTCGAAGTACTGTTGGCGGCGGCGAATCTTTGAGCAGCTGCCATTGGCCGATGAATTAGGGAGTAGGGTTTCGTTCTTTGAGTTTTTGTGGCGGCTACGATTGTGATGAATGAAAGGGGGGAGGCCGATGTCTTAGGGTTTTAAACGGATGAAAGGGTTGCGGGCCTGGTATGATTCAAGTGGGTGGACAAGGTAAGGCATGGCCCAATTTTTATATATATTAGTTAGTTTAGAATTAAAGGAAGGCTTAATTTAGTATTTGTTGTTTAATGAAGGAATTTGAATAAAAGTAAGTTAATCAAATGGATGGAATTTAAAACCAGCTCATATCATTACTTGGCGGGTCAAGTTGGTCGTGTTATTTTCATCAAAAAATTTCAAATAAAAAAACGTAATTAGTTATTTATTTAATATAACTTAGTTGTTAACAAATGTGATTAGTGTTTATCGTTTTAATTAACATAATTAATTTAATCAGAGTATAGGAATTAAAGGAAATTAGTTAGGGTCTGTATAACGAGGTAATTAGTTCAATTAAATAAGATTAGTTTATTTAATTTATAACTAAGGATTAAATTAATTTAACAAAGGCATCAATATTCAAATATTTATAACTCGTTCATATATGGGCAGAAATGGGGCAAAACAACTCGTGTTACGATCGTGACTACAAACAGAACAAAACCAGGACAAAGATGGAGACAGTGAGAATCAAAGGTGAGTTAAACTCACTCGGTTATTCCCGCTTATATTTTATAAGTTGGGTTTTGATTTTTATGTGCTATGATTGCTAGTGGTTGACTGATTGCTGATATATATTCAGTTATTGTTTTGAACTGACGAAATTAAACATCGTTTAATTTCGATGAAATCCAAATCGTTATTTTTAACGATTGGTTCCAATTGAGGTAAGTTACGTTATTGGTCACGTTTATGAGATAAACGTGTTTAAATAAATGAATTGTTTGATTGGTTGATGTGGTTGATATTGAATTGTCGTTATAGACTGTTATGAGACCCTTATTGAATTGTTTTGATTTAATGGTTGAATATTGACCTGAAATTCACCATTTTTCTATTTTAAACCAATGGGTGCTATTGGTTGAGTGGTCGACAGTACATGACCCATGAATTAACCGTTTCATCAATATCGATCTACCGCCAGGTAAATCAATGAGACAAAGTTATAGAATTTATTTTATAATTGAAAATAGATTTTTATAAATCTATTATTTGAATTAAAGTTTGGAAAAAGTAAATGAATAATTATTATTTATTTATTGGTTTATAATTGGTTTCAAATGAATTTATAAAGGAAATTCATGATGTATATTAGAATCATAAGTGAACAAGCAAGGATTAACTTAATGTGATAAATTTGAATAATCATTTTGAGAGATAAAGGGAAGAAATTTATTAATTTAAATAAAGGATTATTTAGACCTGGTAAATGGGATAATCGTATTTCGGATTGGAAAAGTCAATTATTTGACTAAGTAAATTTTTAGACCAATTGTTTGAATTGATCCAACGAGATGGGATAACGAATAATGGTTTAGTTCTAATAAATTTTTAAAAAGGGAAATTTATTATTTATTAGCAAATAAATAAGTAAATGGTGGAGTAGATCATTGATTTAAAATAAGAGATTACCATTTAAATGAGAATGATTTTGGAGAATGATTCGGAGTCGAAATGGAATATGGTTTCGTGGTGAGGGAATTCATGAACAGGTCTATATAAAACCAAGTTTTTGTAACAAAATGAAAGATGAAAATTTAAGCAAATATGACAGTAGGTTTGCTTAATGTTTGAACTTAGTAAAAGAAGGAAATCTATGACAAAAGTGTTATATTAAAACATGATTTATAAACCAAGTTTATAAAAAGGGAACTGAGGTGTAAAGCATCAATTGATGTTACTTAATAGGGGAATTGAGTAAAGTAGGTGAAAGAAGATGAGTCGTTTACCCGATATGGATAATGGGAGATAAATGGTGATTGAGTTCGAAACAGATGTTGGAATAAAGGTTTGAATATGATTTTAGAATATTTTCTTAAACGTGAAAATGGAATGGTTGAAATAAGAACCTTACATCAAATATGTTATATTTAAAATGTTTAAGGGATAGAGATTAACCATCGTTAATCGTTTTAATTAAAGAGGCCATGTGGTGTTGGTACTAAACTGGTAGACTCATGTCATTCACACTACTATTATTTGATAGTTAAAACACCGACTTTCAAAACCTGACCAATACGATTGTTGCTATGGAAAGACCGGGATCGAATTTATATTTGAAAACCATTCCGACCAACAAATACGTGAAGATATCAGAAGATGGTCGAGATGGAGCATTGAAGACCGTGGTTCTTCATAAGCGGAAGGATTACTAATAATCTCTGGTTTAGCGGCCAGAGATAAATTATGGCTCTGTCGTGGTTGGAATCCACGGGTTGCAAGGACTTCTCGCTACTGATCCTTGGGGTGATTCCTATATGAGATGTGGTAGGAGGGTGCCTTCGGTTCATCCTGTTCCTGGATGAATTGTATGGACGAGTGTCTAACATAGTATTTCCAAAGGGGATTACGTACGTTGATTTCTTCAAACATACCATAGTTGATGGCGGAGAAACGGTTTTCTCTAGCCAAATAACTAGAGTATTTTTGTGGACGTCAATTAGTGGTACCCAGAGGATCTAACGATGTGGCATTCAAAGTGGATGGTGGCCAGGTGTTTGAAAAGAAGTTCTAGCCTCAAGCCTCATCAACCGGGAGATGGCAAAAAAATCGGGCAGGCAGCATGGCTATGTGGGTCGCTCCCATTAGGGTGTATGATCACCTATCTAGAGGAATTCCATTTGTTTCTTTAATCTATATTCGATGCTCTCCCTTTTCGGGAGGCGGTTGCTGATCCCAACCGTCGGTGATATACATTCGATACACTCAAGAGAAATGAGTGGTCGGTCATGTGTGGGCCGGGTTGCAAGACATTCTTGTTGAACCCAGTGTATTCGTCTCTAGAGATACACAGTCGGAAGGTGGTCCCATACCTTGTCAAGTTGGAATCCAATATCCAATAAGCACCTGCGGTTTTCGTTTGTATACTATATATGGGGAGCGTGAGATGCAAGCGTTCCTCTAGTTTGTTATTTATCTGTATTTAGACATTATGATAATATCAGAGCAAGCTATGATTTCAAAAACCGTTTTGGGTTATCGTAAGGTAAAAACCGTCCGTGTTTATGTGTGGATTCGGTCTTACGATTATCCTTTTCTTTCGAAAAGATTTCGAACTTTAAAATCATGATTGGATGATTTACTCTAAATACTGTGCGAGTTTATCTCACTCTGGTCCACCAGACTGACCCGGTATTTTGTAAATGCTCGGGTTAGCCCGGAGTGTATAGGTTCAGGTTATCGAATGCTGTGGGGAGACGGGCTGGAAGAGTTCAAATGTATGATATTATTCCGCTGTATTGTATAAGGGAAGATTATTACAACTATCCAGGTGTGTTGATGTACTCTAATGATTGTAAGTTTTATTCAAAGCTCTCAATAAAGATTTATTTCTATATTATATTTTGTTCCGCTACAATGTGAGACTCTGTGTTGTGTTCATCTTCTTCTATTCTTATATTTCTTTCTTTCATATCTCACCCTCTAATTTCTTTCATTAACAATCCGGTGTTCTCGGTGTTTAGAGGATCGACATGAGATACAGTAAAGGTATTTATGTCGATTTCCGACGCCCAAAAACATGGGTCGTTACAAACTCTGATCAGTTTATATTTTTATAACCTATTTTTTTTAAATTGTTAAATGTTGGTTGATTGTTGTGTGTTGACTGTTTGGATGAACTGGTAATTAATTGGTTGAAATTATAGATAACGATATAAATATAAATCGTTAATCAAATATTGATTCTGTTTATCAAGATATTTCATATTGAAATGAAATCGATGTTATTTATACTGTTTAACATATGTGGATGCAGGGAAACAGGTTGGAGAGATCCAACTGGATTCCTCAATATGTATGTTACTATTTTTCATATATTGTGATATATGATGTGATATATAATCTGTTAATGATTATGTGTGTTTGGATAATATTGATCCTTATTATTTGGTATTTTAAATACCATAAGTAATACTGGAATGTAAAAAGTGATTTTTCAAGGTGTGTGTTGAAAATAATATATATATATATATATATATATAAAATCAACGGATTTTATAAAAGTAATTATGTGGAAAATAAATAGAATTATAAAAAGGAAATATTTATAAAATGAATAGAATTTTATAAAAAGGAAATATTTATAAAATCAAAGAATATTATAAAAGGAATATTTATAAAATAAATAGAATATTAAAAGGAATATTTATTTGGAAAATAAATAGGATTAAAAAAGGAAATTGACGAGATATAAAAGAATTATGAGAAGATTGTATAAAGTGGATATTGAATAGAAATATGTTTTAATAGATAAATTGGAAAGATTAATTTATAAATTATGTTTTATAAATTAAGTAAATTATTTATCATTGGATAAATTGGATATATAAGTCTGAAATTATATGAAGAAGTAGAAATCGGTTTTAATGCAGATATTTTTATGGGATGTAAACGTAGCATTTATAAAGGGATTTATAAACGAGGTTACAGATGATTGGAATTGAAAATAGCATTTGGTATGAATAATTCTATAAATATAACTATAAATAGAATTTGGAAATGGGATATTATTTTTAAATGAAAAATCAAATTGAGTGATTATATAAAAGAAACATTATTCACATTCGATGTGAATAATGGATTAAAATAAATATTTCATAAATTAAAACATTTATAAGGAAACTTGGATTTTGAAATACGAATTAAAATGGGAATTTGAGTGAGATAGCAAATAGGGTCAGAATAATATTAGTTATTCAAACAGTGTTAATCGAATATTAGTTATTCGAATAGAGTTAATTGAATATTAGTTAATCGATTAGAGTTAATCGAATATTTGTTATTCAAATAGAGTTAATAAAATAAGAGTTAATCGAATAGAGTTAATCGAATAGAGTTAATCAAATAAGAGTTAATCAAATAGAGTTAATAGAATTAGAGTTAATCAAATATTAGTTATTTGAATAGAGTTAATCAAATTAGAGTTAATCGAATATTAGTTATTCGAATAGAGTTAATCAAATAAGAGTTAATCGAATAGAGTTAATCGAATTAGAGTTAATCGAATAAGAGTTAATCGAATAGAATTAATCGAATTAGAGTTAACCAAATATTAGTTATTCGAACAGAGTTAATCGAATAGAGTTATTCGAATATAAGTTATTCGAAGAGAGTTAATCGAATGTATGTTATTCGAAGAGATTTAGTCGAATATAAGTTATTCAAGGAGAGTTAATCGAATATAAGTTACCTGAAGAAAGTTAATCGAATATTAGTTATTCGAAGAGAGTTAATCGAATATAAGTTATTCGAAGAGAGTTAATCGAATATAAGTTATTCGAAGAGAGTTAATCGAATATAAGTTACTAAAAGAGAGTTAATCAAATATAAGTTATTCAAAAAGAGTTATCGAATAGAGATTATTCAAGAGAGAATTATACATTGAAATTCGATTTTATCGAATTCGGGAAAGTATTATTCACTTTCCGTTTTTGATCAAGATTTATTTATTAATAAATTAGTTGTTTGTTTATTAATCCAAATTAATAAATAAAAGTTATATTTAAATTATTAAATTTCGGAAGCATGGGATTATATCACTATTGTTATAATCAAATGATTTATGTAAAAGAAGTGGATTCGTAAGTAGAATCCGAGAGTTACGTAAGGAAGTTTGTTAAAGATTTAAAAGGTGAACTTTGTCTGTTTCAAGGTTAGAAAAGTTGTTCAGTTAAGGTCTAAGAGGTAGTTAAACCCCAACTTGATTGACTTCATTTTTAACTAAAGAATGGTTAAGTTTCGATAGTGAAGGTTGGTTAAGTGAATTTAGTTAATGAGTGTAATGGTTTGAGTTGGCATCGCGATGTTTTATTTAAACATCTGTTTAAAACCAATGAAGGAGTTTTGGAAATTTTTTCCAAATAAGAATCAGAAATGTTTTCTAACATAGAAAATAAGAAATGAGAGTAAATATGGAAATGTTTTCCAATGATTAACAATGTATATTTTCTAAATTTAGAAGATAAGAATTTACGAATGTATGCAAACGGGAATAGGGAAATGAATAATTGAATGACAAATTAAAATCGAAAGGGTCAGTGTTGATTGATGATTTGCTCAGTAAGATTTCCATTTGGAAATACGCCTGTTGTTTGAGCGCATGTTTTCCTTTGATAGTTAAATAACCAACTATTGAAGTTTTTGACCATTTCCATTGTCAATACGGAGAGATCGGGATCAGATTATTTTCTGAAAACCACTCCATATGGGCATTAGCGTTGCGAATCAAATATGATGAAGGTAATTGAAGACGGGGTTTATGCAAGGGCTGTTATGGCAAATCCTAGGTAGAAATTGCCTAAGATGGGTTTACAGAATAATGCCTTCGGTTTGTCCAGTCCCAGGACAACCTATATGGAAGAATGTCTGACGGAGTATATCTAATAGATCGCGAAGCTGATCTCTTCAAACGTATTTACATCTAGTGGCGGAGGAATTTGTTTCTCTTAGATGTATACTCATGATATTTTTGGAGAAATCAATTTGTGATTATAACGACCCGAACTCCCCCGTGAAGGAAAGCACAGATTGAGATGAGAACAACACAAATCGGAACGCAGACAGAAGAACATTTCATTGTTTATTACAACAATTCCATCAGAACACAAGAATATACAGAGTATGAATAAATATCACACAGAAAATATCAGAGATTACAATAAATTACATAGCAGAGGAAAAACAATACAAAACACAACTGAAAGTAATACACGGGTACAGAGCTTTCCAAGCATCGTTCCAGCTGTAAATCAGGATCCTATGAATATAAATCTGCAAGTCCAAAACTACTAGCTGCCCGTGCGGAAAATAGGGGCACCCAGAGTTTAGGTTAAAACAATAAACTCCAGGTCAGTCATGGGACTGGTGTGAGAACTAAAATAGTTATTAATCTTTATTTTTAAAGTTAGGTAAATCAATGGACCACACCGTATAACATGGAACGGGTTTCCTCCCAAGAATACCAGTGCATAAAACAAAAAGCGCAATGCTAAATAAAGAAAAATGAAGCTATTATAAGACGCAGGTCCCATCACATAATGCAACGCAAGCCGGAGGTTAGGGTTTTTACCTTATAATAGCCAAAACATGCTTGATACGTTTAAAACAAATTATTTTGATATTACTATGTGTATAGTATCAAAACAATTTCAATCATAAATATCAATCATAGGCGGCATGAATGACCCATACCACTATGTCGCCATACTAGGTTCTACAAATAAAACCGCAATATCATGTATTGGAAATTGGATTCCATCATGAGTCGAGGCAAGGGGCAAGCTCCTCTCTGATTCGAGACACTTTAGCAAATGTCTCAGGACCCCACTATGATCCTTTGGAACCTCCAAGGCCGGTCCTCTCTTACTTTTGAGGATTAATTATTCCTGAACACATGTTTCCCGGTCCTATAGGACCTATATCCGAGGCGCCTCGCATCCAACAGCCACATAGGTGAAAAGTATATAAATGTCAGCCAGTTTAAGCACTGACACCTCCCCTAGCTAGAAAGAAACGTCGTGCACTCCTTGGGGTCCTTATCCCGTTTTTGAATCATACCGAGGTGTGAGGCTCGCGAATTCATGCTATACACAAAGCTACGCCACACAGGCCGTGCTTTGATCATCAACCACAAGACTTTGCTTTTCAACAGAAGCCTTGATCAATTGCCACTTACGCGTGCCACACTGGCAATTCACTCCATGCGACTGATGTCCATCGATACACAACCTCTGAGCTCGTACGTCTCAGAGAAGGGCGTTAAGCAAGAGAATAAATTCTCCGCCGCCAAACAGATGTATATTTAATAGAGATCAATCAACACAGAATAAAATCCAATGTCAGACACATAGTCCATTTACAAGTTCGTTCTGGGTCTGAACGAAACCGGAGGCACTTTCCTCGCAAATCAATCGATCTCCAAGTACGTCTGGACGACCACCAACTGTTTCTCTTATCTTGGGTGTACAGCCGAATCAAGATCATTAGTAATCTCCCAAATGATGTGAAGACTTCCGGTCTTCAACCATCGTCTTCATCTTCGACTTATCGTCGAATCGGTCATTCAGAATGGGTAGAAACCCGGCCTTTCTGAATAACCCACGTATATAATAAACAAATATTACACAACCACAACAAACGCCTCATTCCAATTCAGAATATTCTTTTATTCACAAAATCACATTCTTAGGGAAAGGTTCCCATTAATTTTGTCAAAGATAAATTCTTCTAAATTTATTCTTAATCTTTCTTTGAATATCATTTCAAACCATATTATGGTTTTCCAAACTAGTCGTGATTAGCGAACCACACCGAAGTAATTATTTATTTTATTTCCCAATCCCAACCTATTCATCCCATGAAGTAAAGCTGGTCATACTTCATATCTAACACCACAGTGCTATCGGTAAAATTAATTACCATTTCACGTTCAAATCTAATTAAAGATTTAACTATCGCTTTGGAGCAAAACTGATGGTACTCCAGTCTCGATCACCCTTCAGATTTGATAATTTAATTTATCTATTCACATTTCAATCTAATTAAAGATTCATTAAAACTCCACTTAGTTTTAATCTTTCCCCCAAATCAATATCCTTTCTTTAATTGGGTTAAAGAACCAATGTCACCTAAAACATGGTTCACGACAAACTCAAATCACATTTGATATTAAATACAAGGCTCTGAATAGAAAATATGTCGGCTTATATTCAATATCAAATTCTGAAACCAACAAATATCGTATTGGAAATAACGATATAAATATATCTTTCAAATTCCCATAACAATATCTGTATAATCACGGAATCCAACATCGAAATATTCCAAAGACAATTTCGATTCAAATCCACTTTCACTTTATATATATTGGAAATTCGGGTTATTTTCAAAACCAATTCAAATTCAATTTATTTATTTCAAAAATAAATTGATTTTAATTCTAGTTCAAAACCAGTTCATTTCAATAAAAATCTATTTTTATCTTTTCAAATATGGATTTTTTCATCTCAATCTTTCACAAATCATTTCTTATGATTTTACACAAATTATTGATATTTTTAATAATTTTATCAAGGCCCGTACAGTCGATTTCCACCAATGGCCATCGAACTGCACTTACAGCGACCTTTTCCAAATTTGATTTGGACATAATTCCAAATCCAACCGTTAGATTTCTAATTTCTAATATTCATTAGAAAGCTCTCTTCGATACGAACCCAACGGTTCCGGTTTCAGGAGAATCCGATGGTCGGATCTCCCGCAATATCCATTCGAAGTCAATGGTCGAAATTCACGAACTGCCGCAGCGCGGCGTGTTCTATTCAGTCCATTATATTATATATATAATATATATATTATATATATTCCGTCGATTTCCTTTTAAAATGTATTTTATAAATCGTTTTAAATTCTTTTTCGAAACGATTTCAACTTCATATTCAATTTCAAATCAAAATTGAATTTTCCTTTATAAATTCGTTTTAAATTCATTTCAAATTGATTTAAATTCAAATCGATTTTTAATTCAATTTCAATTCAATTTCAATTCAATTTGAATTTCAAATTAATTCAATTTCAATTCGAATTCATTTCAATTCAATTTCAATTCAATTTCAATTCGAATTCATTTCAATTCAATTTCAATTTGAATTCATTTCAATTCAATTTCAATTTTGAAATCACTTTTCGATATTCATTAAAAAAAATGAATGAAATCGATATAAATATCGTTCACGTCAAAATGGCGCATCTCTGATCAACACGGCTTTATATATTTCAATAAAATTCGTTATTCTATTCAACAAATGAATATTTATTCCATTCAACATATGAATATATATTTCTTTTTAATTACAATAAAAAGGTGAATTTTATTGTATAAATATTTTATTCAACACATGAATACACTTTCAGCACATGAATTCTCAACACCTGAACACCGTCAGCACATGACTATTTATTCAATTCAACACATGAATTTTCTTTTATATTATTCATTATTTCCCAATTGGAATGAAGCCCAATCAATCTCCATATAATGTTAATTATATGGATTCCATACAACACATGTATATAAATAACAACGATAAATAATCAACCATCATCCAAAGTGCACTACACAACTGCATAAGCATTAAATATAAATAATTAACGCTTACACAATCTGTCGACCAGTCAATCGACATACTATTAAATAATTGGGATTAGTGTACACCAAATATCATCCCAACACCCGTGTGGGGCTTCAACTCAACAAACACAGATTTTTATTGGTGCAGTTGGGCGATGTGTAAAATTTATCGTCCCAATCAATATACTTCAAATAGGTGTACATAAACAAACCGTCCGATTTGTAATTGAAAATTTATTTATTCACATTCACGCTAAAAATTATATTTTTAAAGATAATTAATTTATTTCAACACATGAATATTTTATCGTCGATTTCACATCAACATCACAAACAAATTTCACAACACATCAAACAAGCACACAAGCCATCCATGGTCTGTGGACGACGGGTGTCGGGTGCTACTAAGCACCGTCTGCATCCTAGTATATATTTTAACTAGAAATAAAATTTAGAGTGAGGAGTTCTCACCGAATAGCTAAACCCAAACATCTCGACTCTTCATATGTAGAAGTCATCGCTGTCCTCGCCTTTTGTCACTTTCGCTGCCCGTAGCCACTACATATATAAAAGTCACATTTTTATATTGTTGCTATGTATATAAAAATCACATTTTTACTTCATTATATATATATATATAATAAAAAATCAGATTTTTATTTCGTTACATATATAAAGATGATATTTTTACTATCTTACCTATATAAAAAATATATTTTTATACTTCTACAATATAAAAGATTATATTTTTATACTTCTACAATATAAAAGATTATATTTTTATTCTTCTACAATATAAAAGATTATATTTTTAATTTGCTACAAGTATAAAAATCATATTCTTTCATGTTGAAAAATCTAATCTTTTCTCTCTTGAATCCCATATAAAAGTCTAATCTTTCCTCTCATAAATCCCATATAAAAATCGAATCTTTATGTTTATAAAAACACTATAAATATCAAATCTTTTATCTACGATTGTTTATATAATAAAATCTAATTTCATAACCATGTTATTTTATAAAGATAAAACTAAATTAACTATCAAAAACTCACATTGGTTAAGCTATGAGGGAGGAGGAGCTATCGGGGTAGCGGCACAGGCGAGGTGGAGGCCGCTAGTGGCCGGCGGGGGTCAGGGGTAGCAGTATGGCCGGGTGGCGAGGGTTTACAGGAGGAGGCGGGGACAGGGAGGGCTGGGCGGCTGATTGGGGCGGATTTGGGTAGGCTCGCGGGGATTGGAGAAGGAGATGTCGGAGGAAGGAGGAGGGGGGGGGGGTCGGGGACAAGCGGCGCCGGTCTGGGGAGGCTGGAAACGCCAGCGGTGGGCGGACGTCGAGGGGGCGACGTGGGTTTGGGCACCGTGGTTTTTTTTTTTTTTTTTCAATTTTCTAATCTGAGTGGGTTCTGTAGGGTAAGGGAGAGAGATAATAGGGCTTTATAATAATTTATTTATATTATTTAATTCCTCCAAAGTTGACTTTTAATTTCGATCTCCAAACGAGCCCCACCGACTTTCTTCCCTAGCTAATTACCCCCATTACGAACACAATGGGATATGTATCATAAGCTGATTCGACCGTTTCGATCAGTTTTCGTCAAAATCAACATATAACTCTATATATTGAATTTGAACACATATTTCAATTTACTGGGGCCACATATTAACAAGAAAAATTCCCGAAAAATATTTTCTAGCTTCGTATTGACGATATGGTCCTAACAAAACTAGTTTCGTCAAATTCTGAGACCGTTTGAAAAATGGCCATTTTCCAGTCGATTAAAATCAACTAGAACTGGTCAAACGCGTTTTCCTTCGCCACGCTCACATATTGATTCGAAAAATTATGAAATTTGGAATCTAGCAATCTCTTGACATCGCGGATCCGACAAAAGTGTTTTTGTCGAAATCCGAGGTCGTTTGCAAAATGACTATTTTTAAGGGCGAGAATTCCATAGCGACTATTCTGAATTTTCAACAGGACATATCTTTTGATTCCTGCTATGAAATTTTGATTTTTCGGATTCGTTGGAAAGATATTCTCAATTAGATTCAAATATTTTTAGTTTCACTAAAATCCGGTTTATTTTGCATCCGGTACATTCATTTAAAGTTCGAAATCGAATTATCGAACTACCGCGTCATTTTCAATTCCTTATATAATTATAAATAATTATTTATATTCTAACGACGACGTATATAAATATATATGTTCTAATCTATTCAAAATAAATTTTCGTCGTTATTATTTAAAATAATTCATTTTAAAAATTCAAAATTCATTAAAATTGCCAAAATAAAATTTTTAAATTGGCTCGCATTTTCTGGGTTGTTACAATCTCCCCCACTTAAAACTTTTCGTCCCCGAAAAGGAACGAGGCCGAAAGTTGTTTAACTAATCAACTCAACTTCCATTGTTTTCGCTACGGCTTAAGTTCATCAACTTTTCAATTTCTAAGAACTTTTCAAATTCTTCAAAAATTTGGCTAACACCCTAAATTTTCGAAAAATTTCGCCATAACCTCCCCTGCACCGGGGACTTCGGGATATTTCATATAGCCTCCCATGGTCTTCTTCAACTCAAAAGAAAAAGCCAAGCGGCTCATAAAATCATCATCACCCAAACAAAACAGTAAATTATGGTGAACATGTACCTATTTGTCGGGCAAACAATTTTATTCTTCTGCTTTAGCCTCCTTTCTATGACCTGTTCAATGTAAGTACATGTATATGCATGAATTTCTAGCAAATTTTCAATACAGTTCAGTATTTGATTCAATTAGGCTAAATGGTTCAATATATCAAATAAATAAACAAACAACACATCCATCAATCAATTAGTGGATTAACGTTTCAAATTCATAATTTGATATATATATATATACAGAAAATCATGTTTTTAATGCTAAATCACAACAATAAATCTATCTAGTTTTGGTTCTCACACCAGTCTAATGGAAATATATAGATATCACACCTTCGGCACTCGAACATCAACTCTGATGACGATGCATCAATCATCAGAATCATTTCCGGGCATCTAGAGTGTGATTCTATATCTATCCAGTATATTAAAACTTCGAATATACGTTCATGACGCGTATACGCAAATTTTTTATATACTCGATTGTCCAAATCAATATAAATAAATTATTCAAATACGTATAAAATGGTTTAAATTTTTAAAACAATATTGTTTTCATTTGAAAAATATACTCTTCACACTCGTTCTAGGAGACTACTGATCCTATCTCTAACGAGTTATTCTAATTGGATTTTACTAATCCAATATCTGATGAATTCTTTCGTTCGGT
Organism: Allium sativum; assembly: GCA_030737875.1. Classification (NCBI taxonomy): domain Eukaryota; kingdom Viridiplantae; phylum Streptophyta; class Magnoliopsida; order Asparagales; family Amaryllidaceae; genus Allium; species Allium sativum. The sequence goes on from CM060926.1 coordinate 298,335,280, forward strand.
TCTAATGTGTCTTGTCCTTGAGGTCTATAAACCAAAGCTCTGATACCAACTCTATAATGACCCAAACTCCCCTGTGAAGGAAAGCACGGATTGAGATGAGAACAACACAAATCGGAACGCAGACAGAAGAACATTTCATTGTTTATTACAACAATTCCATCAGAATACAAGAATATACAAAGTATGAATATATATCACACAGAAAATATCAGAGATTACAATAAATTACATAGTAGCGGGAAAACAATACAAAACACAACTAAAAGTAATACACAAATACAGAGCTTTCCGAGCATCGTTCCAGCTGTAAATCAGGATCCTGTGAATATAAATCTGCAAAACCAAAACTACTAGCTGCCCATACGGAAAATAGGGGCACCCAGAGTTTAGGTTAAAACAATAAACTCCAGGTCATACATGGGACTGGTGTGAGAACTAAAACAGTTGTTAAACTTTATTTTTAAAATTAGGTAAATCAAGGGACCACGCCGTATAACACGGAACGGGTTTCCTCCCAAGAATACCAGTGCATAAAACAAATAACGCAATGCCAAATAAAGAAAAATGAAGCTATTATAAGACGCAGGTCCCATCATACAATACAACGCAAGCCGGAGGATAGGGTTTTTACGTTATAATAGCCAAAGCATGCTTGATACGTTAAAACACATTATTTTGATATTACTATGTGTATAGTGTCAAAACAATTACAATCATAAATATCAATCATAGGCGGCATGAACGACCCATACCACTATGTCGCCATACTAGGTTCTACAAATAAAACTGCAATATCACGTATTGGAAATTGGATTCCATCATGAGTCGAGGCAAGATACAAGCTCCTCTCCGATTCGAGACACTCTAGCAAATGTTTCAGGACCCCACTATGATCCTTTGGAACCTCCAAGGTCGATCCTCTCTTACTTTTGAGGATTAATTATTCCTGAACACACGTTTCCCGGTCCTATAGGACCTATATCCGAGGCGCCTCGCATCCAACAACTACACAAGTGAAAAGTATATAAATGTCAGCCAGTTTAAGCACTGACACCAACCCTAGCTAGAAAGAAACTTCGTGCACTCCTTGGGTCCTTATCCCGTTTTTGACTCATACCGAGGTGTGAGGCTCGCGAATTCACGCTATACACAAAGCTACGCCACACAGGCCATACTTTTATCATCAACCACAAGACTTTGCTTTTCAACAGAAGCCTTGATCAATTGCCACTTACGCGTGCCACACTGGCAATTCACTCCATGGAAATGATGTCCATCGATATACAACCTCTGAGCTCGTACGTCTCAGAGAAGGGCGTTAAGCAAGAGAATAAATTCTCCGCCGCCAAACAGACGTATATTTAATAGATATCAATCGACACATAATAAAATCCAATGTTAGACACACAGTCCATTTACAAGTTCGTTCTGGGTCTGAACGAAACTGGAGGCACTTTCCTCGCATATCAATCGATCTCCAAGTACGTCTGGACGACCAACAACTGTTTCTCTCATCTTGGGTGTACAACCCAATCAAGATCATCATTAATCACCCAAACGATGTGAAGACTTCCGGTCTTCAACCACCGTCTTCATCTTCGACTTATCGTCGAATCGGTTATTCAGAATGGGTAGAAACCCGGCCTTTCTGAATAACCCACGTATATAATAAACAAATGTTACACAAACACAACAAACGCCTAATTCCAATTCAGAATATTCTTTTATTCACAAAATCACATTCTTAGGGAAAGGTTCCCATTAATTTTATCAAAGATAAATTATTCTAAATTTATTCTTTAATCTTTCTTTGGATATCATTTCAAACCATATTATGGTTTTCCGAACTAGTCGGGATTAGAGAACCACACCGAAGTAATTATTTATTTTATTTCCTAATCCCAACCTATTCATCCCATGAAGTAAAACTAGTCATACTTCATATCTTACACCACGATGCTATCGGTAAAATTAATTACCATTTCACGTTCAAATCTAATTATAGATTTAACTATCGCTTTGGAGCAAAACTGGTGGTACTCCAATCTCGATCACCCTTCAGATTTGATAATTTAAATTATCTATTCACATTTCAATCTAATTAAAGATTCATTAGAACTCCACTTAGTTTTAATCTTCCCCCAAATCAATATCCTGTCTTTAACTGGGTTAAAGAACCAATGTCACCTAAAACACGGTTCACGACAAACCCAAATCACATTTGATATTAAATACAAGGCTCTGAATAGAAAATATATCGGCTTATATTCAATATCAAATTCTGAAACCACCAAATATCGTATTGGAAATAACTATATAAATATATCTTTCAAATTCCCATAACAATATCTGTATAATCACGGAATCCAACATCGAAATATTCAAAAGACAATTTCGATTCAAATCCACTTTCACTTTATATATATTGGAAATTCGGGTAATTTTCAAAACCAATTCAAATTCAATTTATTTATTTCAAAAATAAATTGATTTTAATTCTAGTTCAAAACTAGTTCATTTCGATAAAAATCTATTTTTATCTTTTCAAATATGGAGTTTTTCATCTCAATTTTTCACAAATCATTTCTTATGATTTTACACAAATTATTGATATTTTAAATAAATTTATCAAGGCCCGTACAGTCGATTTCAACCAATGGCCATCGAACTGCACTTACAACGACCTTTTCCAAATTTGATTTGGACATAATTCCAAATCTAACCGTTAGATTTCTTATTTCTAATGTTCATTAGAAAGATCTATTCGATACGAACCCAACGGTTCCGGTTTCAGGAGAATCCGACGGTCGGATCTCCCGCAATATCCATTCGAAGTTAATGGTCGAAATTCACGAACTGCCGCGGCGCGGCGCATTCTATTCAGGCCATTATATTATATATATATATATATATATTATATATATTTCGTCGATTTCCTTTTAAAACGTATTTTATAAATCGTTTTAAATTCGTTTTCGAAACGATTTCAACTTAATATTCAATTTCAAATCAAAATTGAATTTTACTTTATAAATTCGTTTTAAATTCATTTCAAATTGATTTCAATTCAAATCGATTTTTAATTCAATTTCAATTCAATTTGAATTTCAAATTAATTCAATTTCAATTCGAATTCATTTCAATTCAATTGCAATTCAATTTCAATTCGAATTCATTTCAATTCAATTTCAATTTGAATTCATTTCAATTCAATTTCAATTTTGAAATCACTTTTCGATATTCATTAAAAAAAATGAATAAAATCGATATAAATACCGTTCACGTCAAAATGGCGCATCTCTGATCAACACGGCTTTATATATTTCAATAAAATTCGTTATTCTATTCAACAAATGAATATTTGTTCCATTCAACACATGAATATATATTTCTTTTTACTTACAATAAAAAGGTGAATTTTATTGTATAAATATTTTATTCAACACATGAATACACTTTCAGCACATGAATTCTCAACACCTGAACATCGTCAACACATGACTATTTATTCAATTCAACAGATGAATTTTCTTTTGTAATATTCATTATTTCCCAATTGGAATGAGGCCCAATCAATCTCCATATAATGTTAATTATATGGATTCCATACAACACATGTATATAAATAACAATGATAAATAATCAACCATCATCCAAAGTGCACTACACAACTGCATAAGCATTAAATATAATTAATTAACGCTTACACAGTCTGTCGACCAATCGATCGACATACTATTAAATAATTGGGATTAGTTTACACCAAATATCATCCCAACACCCGTGTGGGGTTTCAAATCAACAAACACGGATTTTTATTGGTGCAGTTGGGCGATATGTAAAATTTATCGTCCTAATCAATATCCTTCATATAGTTGTACATAAACAAACCGTCCGGTTTGTAAATGAATATTTATTTATTCACATTCACGTTAAAAATTATATTTTTAACGATAATTAATTTATTTCAACACATGAATATTTTATCGTCGATTTCACATCAACATCACAAACAAATTTCACAACACATCAAACAAGCATACAAGTCATCCATGGTCCATGGACGACGGGTGTCGGGTGCTACTAAGCACCGTCTGCATCCTAGTATATATTTTAACTAGAAATAAAATTTAGAGTGAGGAGTTCTCCCCGAATAGCTAAATCCAAACATCTCGACTCTTCATATGTAGAAGTCATCGCTGTCCTCGCCTTTTGTCACTTTCGCTGCCCGTAGCCACTACATATATAAAAGTCACATTTTTATATTGTTGCTATGTATATAAAAATCACATTTTTACTTCATTATATATATAATAAAAAAATCAGATTTTTATTTCGTTACATATATAAAGATGATATTTTTACTATCTTACCTATATAAAAAATATATTTTTATACTTCTACAATATAAAAGATTGTATTTTTATACTTCTACAATATAAAAGATTATATTTTTATACTTCTACAATATAAAAGATTATATTTTTATTCTTCTACAATATAAAAGATTATATTTTTAATTTGCTACAAGTATAAAAATCATATTCTTTCATGTTGAAATATCTAATCTTTTCTCTCTTGAATCCCATATAATAGTCTAATCTTTCCTCTCATAAATTCCATATAAAAATCGAATCTTTATGTTTATAAAAACACTATAAAAATCAAATCTTTTATCTATGGTTATTTATATACTAAAATCTAATTTCATAACCATGTTATTTTATAAAGATAAAACTAAATTAACTATCAAAAACCTACATTGGTTAAGCTATGAGGGAGGAGGAGCTGTCGGGGTAGCGGCACAGGCGAGGTGGAGGCCGCTGGTGGCCGGCACGGGTCAGGGGGGAGTAGTAGGGCCGGGTGGCGAGGGTTTACAGGCGGAGGCAGGGACAGGGAGGGCTGGGCGGCTGATTGGGGTGGATTTGGGTAGGCTCGCGGGGATTGGAGAAGGAAATGGTCGGAGGAAGGAGGAGGGGGGTCGGGGACAAGCGGCGCCGGTCTGGGGAGGATGGAAACGCCAACGGTGGGCGGACATCGAGGGGGCGACGTGGGTTTGGGCACCGTGTTTTTTTTTTCTATTTTCTAATCTGAGCGGGTTCTGTAGGGTAAGGGAGAGGGAGAGAGAGATAATAGGGCTTTATAATAATTTATTTATATTATTTAATTCCTCCAAAGTTGACTTTTAATTTCGATCTCCAAACGAGGCCCACCGATTGTCTTCCCTAGCTAATTACCCCCATTCCAAACACAATGGGATATGTATCATAAGCTGACTCGACCGTTTCGATCAGTTTTCGTCAAGATCAACATATAACTCTATATATTGAATTTGAACGCACATTTCAATTTACTAGGGCCACATACTAACAAGAAAAATTCCTGAAAAATATTTTCTAGCTTCGTATTGACGATACGGTCCTAACAAAACTAGTTTCGTCCAATTCTGAGACCGTTTGAAAAATGGCCATTTTCCAGTCGATTAAAATCAACTAGAACTGGTCAAACGCGTTTTCCTTCTCCACGCTCACATATTGATTCAAAAAATTATGAAATTTGGAATCTAGCAATCTCTTGACATCGCGGATCCAACAAAAGTGGTTTCGCCGAAATCCGAGGTAGTTTGCAAAATGGCTATTTTTAAGGGCCAGAATTCCATAGCGACTATTCTGAATTTTCAACTGGACATATCTTTTGATTCCCGCTATGAAATTTTGATTTTTCGGATTCGTTGGAAAGATATTCTCAATTAGATTCAAATATTTTTGGTTTCACTAAAATCCGGTTTATTTTGCACCCGGTACATTCATTTAAAGTTTGAAATCGAATTATCGAACTACCGCGCCATTTTCAATTCCTTATATAATTATAAATAATTATTTATATTCTAACGACGACGTATATAAATATATACGTTCTAATCTATTCAAAATAAATTTTCGTCGTTATTATTTATAATAATTCATTTTAAATAATCAAAATTCATTAAAATTTCCAAAATAAAAATTTTAAATTGGCTCGCATTTTCTAGGTTGTTACAATCTCCCCCACTTAAAACTTTTCGTCCCCGAAAAGGAACGAAGCCGAAAGTTGTTTAACTAATCAAGTCAACTTCCATTGTTTTCGCTACGGCTTAAGTTCTTCAACTTTTCAGTTTCTAAGAACTTTTCAAATTCTTCAAAAATTTGGCTAACACCCTAAATTTTCGAAAAATTTCGCCATAAACTCCCCAGCACAGGGGACTTCGGGATATTTCATATAGCCTCCCATGGCCTTCTTCAACTCAAAAGTAAAAGAAAAAGCCAATCGGCTCATAAAATCATCATCACCCAAACAAAACAGTAAATTATAGTAAACATGTACCTATTTGTCGGGCAAACAATTTTATTTTTCTGCTCTAGCCCCCTTTCTATGACCTGTTCAACATAAGTACATGTATATGCATGCATTTCTAGCAAATTTTCAATACAGTTCAGTATTTGATTCAATTAGGCTAAATGGTTCAATATATCAAATAAATAAACAAACAACACAACCATCAATCAATTAGTGGATTAACGTTTCAAATTCATAATTCGATATATATACAGAAAATCATGTTTTTGATGCCAAATCACAACAATAAATCTATCTAGTTTTGGTTCTCACACTAGTCTAATGGAAATATATAGATATCACACCTTCGGCACTCGAACATCAACTCTGATGACGATACATCAATCATCAGATTCATCTCCGGGCGATTAGAGTGAGATTCTATATCTATCCAGTATATTAAAACTTCGAATATACGTTCATGACGCGTATACGCGAAATCTTTATATACTCGATTGTCCAAATCAATATAAATAAATTATTCAAATACTTATAAAATGGTTTAAATTTTCAAAACAATATTGTTTTCATTTGAAAAATATACTCTTCACACTCATTCTAGGATAATACTGATCCTATCTCTAACGAGTTATTCTAATTGGATTTTACTAATCCAATATCTGATGAATTCTTTCGTTCGGTTCTAATGTGTCTTGTTCTTGAGCTCTGTAAACCAAAGCTCTGATACCAACTCTATAACGACCCAAACTCTCCCGTGAAGGAAAGAACGGATTGAGATGAGAACAACACAAATCGGAACGCAGACAGAAGAACATTTCATTGTTTATTACAACAATTCCATCAGAATAAAAAAATATACATAGTATGAATAAATATCACACAGAAAATATCAGAGATTACAATAAATTACATAGCAGCGGGAAAACAATACAAAACACAACTGAAAGTAATACACGGATACAGAGCTTTCCGAGCATCATTCCAGATGTAAATCAGGATCCTGTGAATATAAATCTGCAAAACCAAAACTACTAGCTGCCCGTGCGGAAAATAGGGGCACCCAGAGTTTAGGTTAAAACAATAAACTCCAGGTCAGTCATGGGACTGGTGTGAGAACTAAAACAGTTATTAATCTGTACTTTTAAAGTTAGGTAAATCAAGGGACCATGCCATATAACACGGAACGGGTTTCCTCCCAAGAATACCAGTGCATAAAACAAATAGCGCAATGCTAAATAAAGAAAAATAAAGCTATTATAAGACGTAGGTCCCATCACACAATGCAACGCAAGCCGGAGGATAGGTTTTTTACGTTATAATAGCCAAAGCATGCTTGATACGTTTAAAACACATTATTTTGATATTACTATGTGTATAGTGTCAAAACAATTTCAATCATAAATATCAATCATAGGCGGCATGAATGACCCATACCACTATGTCGCCATACTAGGTTGTACAAATAAAACCCCAATATCACGTATTGGAAATTGGATTCCATCATGAGTCGAGGCAAGGGGCAAGCTCCTCTCCGATTCGAGACACTCTAGCAAATGTCTCAGGACCCCACTATGACCCTTTGGAACCTCCAAGGCGGGTCCTCTCTTACTTTTGAGGATTAATTATTCCTGAACACACGTTTCCCGGTCCTATAGGACCTATATCCGAGGCGCCCCGCATCCAACAACCACACAAGTGAAAAGTATATAAATGTCAGCCAGTTTAAGCACTGACACCTCCCCTAGCTAGAAAGAAACGTCGTGCACTCCTTGGGTCCTTATCCCGTTTTTGACTCATACCGAGGTGTAAGGCTCGTGAATTCACGCTATACACAAAGCTATGCCATACAGGCCGTGCTTTGATCATCAACCATAAGACTTTTCTTTTCAAGAGAAGCCTTGATCAATTGCCACTTACGCGTGCCACACTGGCAATTCACTCCATGCGACTGATGTCCATCGATATACAACCTCTGAGCTCGTACGTCTCAGAGAAGGGCGTTAAGCAAGAGAATAAATTCTCCACCGCCAAACAAATGTATATTTAATAGAGATCAATCAACATAGAATAAAATCCAATGTCAGACACACAGTCCATTTACAAGTTCGTTCTGGGTCTTAACGAAACCGGAGGCACTTTCCTCGCATATCCATCGATCTCCAAGTACGTCTGGACGACCACCAACTGTTTCTCTCATCTTGGGTGTACAGCCCAATCAAGATCATCATTAATCACCCAAACGATGTGAAGACTTCCGGTCTTCAACCGCCGTCTTCATCTTCGACTTATCGTCGAATTGGTTATTCAGAATGGGTAGAAACCCGGCCTTTCTGAATAACCCACGTATATATTAAACAAATGTTACACCAACACAACAAACGCCTCATTCCAATTCAGAATATTCCTTTATTCACAAAATCACATTCTTAGGGAAAGGTTCCCATTAATTTTATCAAAGATAAATTCTTCTAAATTTATTCTTTAATCTTTCTTTGGATATCATTTAAAACCATATTATGGTTTTCCAAACTAATCGGGATTAGCGAACCACACCGAAGTAATTATTTATTTTATTTCCTAATCCCAACCTATTCATCCCATGAAGTAAAACTGATCATATTTCATATCTAACACCACGGTGCTATCGGTAAAATTAATTACCGTATCATGTTCCAATTTAATTAAAGATTTAACTATCGCTTTGGAGCAAAACTGGTGGTACTCCAATCTCGATCACCCTTCAGATTTGATAATTTAAATTATCTATTCACATTTCAATCTAATTAAAGATTCATTGAAACTCCACTTAGTTTTAATCTTTCCCCCAAATCAATATCCTATCTTTAACTAGGTTAAAGAACCAATGTCACCTAAAACACGGTTCACGGCAAACCCAATCACATTTGATACTAAATACAAGGCTCTGAAAAGAAAATATATCGGCTTATATTCAATATCAAATTCTGAAACCAACAAATATTGTATTGGAAATAACGATATAAATATATCTTTCAAATTCCCATAACAATATCTGTTTAAACACGGAATCCAACATCGAAATACTCCAAAGACAATTTCGATTCAAATCCACTTTCACTTTACATATACTGGAAATTCGGGTTATTTTCAAAACCAATTCAAATTCAATTTATTTACTTCAAAAATAAATTGATTTTAATTCTAGTTCAAAACTAGTTCATTTCGATAAAAATCTATTTTTATCTTTTCAAATATGGAGTTTTTCATCTCAATTTTTCACAAATCATTTCTTATGATTTTACACAAATTATTGATATTTTAAATAATTTTATCAAGGCTCGTATAATCGATTTCCACTAATGGCCATCGAACTGCACTTGCAGTGACCTTTTCCAAATGTGATTTGGACATAATTCCAAATCCAACCGTTAGATTTCTAATTTCTAATATTCATTAGAAAGCTCTTTTCGATACGAACCCAACGGTTCTGGTTTCAGGAGAATCCGACGGTCGGATCTCCCGCCATATCCATTCGAAGTCAATGGTCGAAATTCACGAACTGCCGCGGCGCGGCGCGTTCTATTCAAGTCATTATATTATATATATAATATATATATTATATATATTTCGTCGATTTCCTTTTAAAACGTATTTTATAAATCGTTTTAAATTCGTTTTCGAAACAATTTCAACTTCATATTCAATTTCAAATCAAAATTGAATTTTCCTTTATAAATTCGTTTTAAATTCATTTCAAATTCATTTCAATTCAAATCGATTTTTAATTCAATTTCAATTCAATTTGAATTTCAAATTAATTCAATTTCAATTCGAATTCATTTCAATTCAATTTCAATTCGAATTCATTTCAATTCAATTTCAATTTTGAAATAACTTTTCGATATTCATTAAAAAAATGAATAAAATCGATATAAATATCGTTCACGTCAAAATGGCGCATCTCTGATCAACACGGCTTTATATATTTCAATAAAATTCGTTATTCTATTCAACAAATGAATATTTATTCCATTCAACACATGAATATATATTTCTTTTTACTTACAATAAAAAGGTTAATTTTATTGTATAAATATTTTATTCAACACATGAATACACTTTCAACACATGAATTCTCAACACCTGAACATCGTCAACACATGACTATTTATTCAATTCAACACATGAATTTTCTTTTATAATATTCATTATTTCCCAATTGGAATGAGGCCCAATCGATCGCCATATAATGTTAATTATATGGATTCCATACAACACATGTATATAAATAACAACGATAAATAATCAACCATCATCCAAAGTGCACTACACAACTGCATAAGCATTAAATATAAATAATTAACGCTTACACAGTCTGTCGACCAATCGATCGACATACAATTAAATAATTGGGATTAGTGTACACCAAATATCATCCCAACACCCGTGTGGGGTTTCAAATCAACAAACACAGATTTTTATTGGTGCAGTTGGGCGATGTGTAAAATTTATCGTCCCAATCAATATCCTTCAAATAGGTGTACATAAACAAACCGTCCGGTTTGTAAATGAATATTTATTTATTCACACCCACTTTCAAAATTATATTTTTAACGATAATTAATTTATTTCAACACATGAATATTTTATCGTCGATTTCACATCAACATCACAAACAAATTTCACAACACATCAAGCAAGCATACAAGCCGTCCATGGTTTGTGGAAGACGGGTGTCAGGTGCTACTAAGCACCGTCTGCATCCTAGTATATATGTTAGCCAGAAATAAAATTTAGAGTGAGGTGTTCTCACCGAATAGCTAAATCCAAACATCTCGACTCTTCATATGTAGAAGTCATCGTTGTCCCCGCCTTTTGTCACTTTCGTTGCCCGTAGCCCCTACATATATAAAAATCACATTTTTATATTGTTTCTATGTATATAAAAATCACATTTTTACTTCATTATATATATATAATAAAAAATTAGATTTTTATTTCGTTACATATATAAAGATGATATTTTACTATCTTACCTATATAAAAATTATATTTTTATACTTCTACAACATAAAAGATTATATTTTTATACTTCTACAATATAAAAAATTATATTTTTATACTTCTACAATATAAAAGATTACATTTTTATTCTTCTACAATATAAAAGATTATATTTTTAATTTGCTACAAGTATAAAAATCATATTCTTTCATGTTGAAAAATCTAATCTTTTCTCTCTTGATTCCCATATAAAAGTCTAATTTTTCCTCTCATAAATCCCATATAAAAATCGTATCTTTATGTTTATAAAAACACTATAAAAATCAAATCTTTTATCTACGGTTATTTATATACTAAAATCTGATTTCATAACCATGTTATTTTATAAAGGTAAAACTAAATTAACTATCAAAAACTCACATTGGTTAAGCTATGAGGGAGGAGAAGCTGTCGGGGTAGCGGCACAGGCGAGGTGGAGGCCGCTGGTGGCCGGCGCGGGTCAGGGGGAGCAGTGGGGCAGGGTGGCGAGGGTTTTGTAACGACCCGTATTCAACACATCATAGGATTGTAGAATATTTATTTCTTTCCTGTATGAAATTGTATGGTCTTGTAACTTTGGGAAACATCCATTAGAGTCATTTCCAATGTTCATGATTTTTGTCGATTTTTAAATGACCATTTTGCCCTTAGTTAGTACTGTTTTGGCCATAACTTTTGATTGGAAAGGAATTTTGACCTGAAACCACTTCCATTGGATTCGTTTGATGGTTTACCTTTCCGTAGAGTGGTCATAATAGCCAAACGGACTTACCGTTTGAGAGATATGGATGAAATAAGGTTTGGAGGATGAAAAACTGTTTAACCGGGCCAAATCGGGTGATTAGTGAGTAGGCCCATAACCCATTTCGGGATTAGGGTTATGGGGAGGCTGAAATGAGATAGAGCATCATTCCATTTCAGTTTTCTAGCCTCCACTTATCACCAAGGAACCCTAAAAATGGCCTCTAACCTCTAAATCACCTCCAAATCATCTTTTGGTCAAGGATTAAGCTTAGCAACATCTAATCAAGGGATATCTACACCAAATCAACATAGGAGCTACTGTTTATGGTTGAGATTTGCATCAAATCAGAGATTTATTTCAGATCTTAGTTTATTTGTGGCTAAGGTGAGTAATTTGCATAGTTTTACACTAATTATGGCTAGTTAAGGGTAATTAGTGTTAATTAGCGAATTTAAGCATGATAAAATTCGGGAAAAATGTTCATAAATTCTTAAATGTTGTTTTAGACCTCTGATATGAATTTGGTTTAATTTGGTTAAGTTTTGCTAATCCTGTCATTAGTTTCACCTAAACATGCTTAGGGGGAAATATGGGGGTTTTGGGTATGTTTGATCCATTTTAACCTATCATGTTGATGTTTTGATGTTTGTGGTTGATTATGCATGTTGCTATGACTGTATGAAATGCTTTGTGATTGATTTCAATAGTTAGAATGGTCGAAAACGTCGTCGAATGGCGTAAACACTTGCTGGAACAGTTTCAGAAAACAGTGCAGGGTTCGGATCGGATCGGATATGGGGCTCGGATCGGATATGTTGAACTGAGCAAGGAATTCGATCGGATCGGAACCCAACACTTGGGGAAAATGGCAAAAAGGAAGGCCACGCTAGCTGAACTGGGATCAGATCGGATTAGGGAGTAGGGATCGGAGCGGATAGAGGAGGATGGATCGGATCGAAGCACGTAAAGGATGAGGAGGCGGATCGGAGCGGAAGCATGAACTGGAGGGGAGTGACACCCGACCCGAACCAAGGAGAAACGCCCGACCCGAACCAATGGAGTGGCACCCGACCCGAACCGATGGAGTGGCACCCGACCCGAACCGCACCAGAAGAAGACCCGACCCGAACAGATGGAGGATACCCGACCCGAACCGATGGCTTGAGAAGGAACCCGACCCGACCCAGTATTGACCAATAACCCGAGATGCAAAGGTAGTCCAATATGGGAAGTTAGAGCTCAGGATCCAGTTGGGAACCGATGAGTTCACTTCATGGTTGGACTTTGCTGCGGGACGTGTGCTAAGGAGTTGTCGACGTTCATAACTTCGATTCACCACTAAGAATGAATGATGGGCTACTTATCAGTGCAGTAGGGTCATTATGACCTGAGGGGCAAGGTGATGGTAGAAAGACTACATTATCAGTGCAGTAGGGTCATTATGACCTGAGGGGCAAGGTGATGCGTAGTAAGACTATGAGCCAGCGCAGATGGGGTGAATAACTCCATGGGGCAACTGGACATAGTAAGGATTGGTAAGGCTATGAGCCAGTGCAGTGGGGTTCTTGTGACTCCATGGGGCAAAGTGGACATAGCAAAGGATTAGTGGCTACGTTATCAATGCAGTGAAGCCATTTATGACTTCATGGGGCAGAGTGATCGTAGCAAGGTATGTTGGGTGATCGAAGTGGTGAATATCGTATGCTTTACGCACTGAGTGAGAGATGTGAGGATGGATGCTATGTTTGATTGTTTGCCATCCCTATGACATGCACACCTCCCTCACCTCCGTATCTTCACATTGTTTGATATGGTACCTTAGAGTGTTGTACAGTATGTAGTGCTAACTCTTTGGTTGCAGGTCCAGGTTCAGGTATGTTTTAGTCTACCTGTTATTGTTCACTTTAGATGCTTATCGCTCATACCAGGCTTTATGTCTGACCCAGAGTTTTATGTCTCCTCTTATTACTCTAGGTGCTCACACGAGCAGACTAGAGACAGGTTAGCTGGTGATGCGCGAGTAGCTGATTCGGAGGCGGGCAGGAGGCTTCCACGTATGATATATATATATATATATATATATATATATATATATACACACACACACACACATTCTCCCTGTGTCGTTGGTGGTCGCTACTTGGGCATTAGTAGTGTACCTCCTTTATCTTACTTTTGCTTTGAGACAGTTTGAAAGTTGTAATAAGCTGTATTTTGGGTTTCCGCTGCTATGATGTTTAGTTCTGATTTTCAGCTTATGCAATGTCTCTCCTGTTTTATGTCAAGTATGTTATTATTATATTTTGTTCTATGCGCTGTGAGACATTCTACATGTTCTTTGTATGTTCATTTCCTTCTTCCTTTTCCTTTTGACGACCCGTTCCGTGCTAACTGGACATGTGTATAGCGCACTTTTGGAGTAAATGTCGGTTGGTGCGGGGCGGGCCGTCACATGTTTACAGGCGGAGGCGGGGACAGGGAGGGCTGGGCGGCTGATTTAGGCGGATTTGGGTGGGCTCGCGGGGATTGGAGTAGGAGATGGTCGGAGGAAGGAGGAGGGGGGTGGGGGACAAGCGGCGCCAGTCTGGAGAGGCTGGAAACGCCAGCGGTGGGCGGACGTCGAGGGGGCGACGTAGGTTTGGGCACCGTCGGTTTTTTTCTCTTTTTTTTTTCTATTTTCTAATCTGAGCGGGTTCTGTAGGGTAAGGGAGAGGGAGAGAGATAATAGGGCTTTATAATAATTTATTTATATTATTTAATTCCTCCAAAGTTGACTTTTAATTTCGATCTCCAAACGAGGCCCACTGACTATCTTCCCTAGCTAATTACCCCCATTCCGAACACAATGGGATATGTATCGTAAGCTGAATCGACCGTTTCGATCAGTTTTCATCAAAATCAACATATAACTCTATATATTGAATTTGAACGCACATTTCAATTTACTGGGGCCACACACTAACAAGAAAAATTCCTAAAAAATATTTTCTACCTTCGTATTGACGATACGGTCCTAACAAAACTAGTTTCGTCAAATTCTGAGACCGTTTGAAAAATGGCCATTTTCCAGTCGATTAAAATCAACTAGAACTGGTCAAACGCGTTTTCCTTCGCCACGCTCACATATTGATTCGAAAAATTATGAAATTTGGAATATAGAAATCTCTTGACATCGCGGATCCAACAAAAGTGGTTTTGTCGAAATCCGAGGTCGTTTGCAAAATGGCTATTTTTAAGGGCCAGAATTCCATAGCGACTATTATGAATTTTCAACTGGACATATCTTTTGATTCCCGTTATGAAATTTTGATTTTTCGGATTCGTTGGAAAGATATTCTCAATTAGATCCAAATATTTTTGGTTTCACTAAAATCCGGTTTATTTTGCACTTGGTACATTCATTTAAAATTTGAAATCGAGTTATAGAACTACCGCGCCATTTTCAATTCCTTATATAATTATAAATAATTATTTATATTCTAACGACGACGTATATAAATATATACGTTCTATTCTATTGAAAATAAATTTTCGTCGTTTTTATTTAAAATAATTCATTTTAAATATTCAAAATCCATTAAAATTGCCAAAATAAAAAATTTAAATTGGCTCGCATTTTCTGGGTTGTTACAGTGATTTGGCGGGTATGACGATGTGACATTCAAAGTAAATAAAGGTTTGGTTTGTACGTTATGACCTCTAGCCTCACAACCAGGAAATGGTATAAAATCGGGTAGGTCGCATGGCTAAGTAGTTAGCTGTCAATTAGGTTGTATTGTCACCTGATCTAGAGAAACTTCATTTACTTCTTTAACCTATTTCGATGTTGTCCCTTTTGGGAAACGGTTGCTGATCCCAACTGTTGGTGATAATATATTCGGTACACTCAAGCGAAAAGAGTGACCGGTCATGTTTAGCCCGGGTTTCAAGATGTTCTTGTTTAACTCGGTGTATTCTTCTCTAGAGATACATTGTCGGAAGGTGGTCTCATACCTTGCCAGTTGGAATCCATTACCCAATAAGCGCCCGTGGTGTTTGATTATATATTATATATGTGGAACGTGAGATGAAAGCGTTTCCACTAGATTGCTATTTATTTGATTCAAACATTATTTTAATATCAAAAGAGTATGGATTTCAAAAGAATGTTTTGGGTTATCATAAGGTAAAAACCATCTGTGTTTATGTGTGGGTTGGTATTCTGATTATTCTTTCTCTTAAAAGGATTTTAAAAGTTAAACAAATGTTTGGAGTTTACTCACACCAGTCGCATGCCCAACCCAGAGTTTTTTTTCCTCTAAACTCTTGGGTGCCCAATTTTGTACGGGTAATCAAGTAGTCAGGATTTTACAGATATACATCAGATGTTGCTTGGAGCAGGAGGCTTCAGCAACATTTTATAGCTATTGTTTATTTCCGCTGTAATGTAAGTGTTATACTTAATGATGGTATTTATATACAAAACGCCAGATTTGTATTTCAAAGTTATGTTGTATACTATGTATTATTCATTCCGCTGTGAGATTCGTGTTACTCTGATTTTGTTGTTATGTTCTTCTTCTTCTTCTATTCTAATTTTCTATCTTATCTTTTCTCACCCTCTAATTTCTTTTTATTAACGTTCCGGAAATTCCGATTCCTGAATAATTGACATGGGTTTTATGTTGATTTTCGGAGTTGAAAATTCGCGTTCATTACAATACAGAATTCGACATAAATCGGATTTTGATAAAATAAGAAACGTTAGGATTGTTTTAATAATATCTTTCTAACGAATGTAAAAAATTGAGTTTTCATGTTATAAATTGTAAGTTATGTCCAGATTAAATTTTTAAATGGTTGCTATAGAATTTAATAATATTTTAGCAATATTATATACACTTTAGAAATAGCTATTTTGCACACGACCTCCTTTAATGACGAAACCAATTTTTTTGGATCCGGAATAATGAATTATTGCAAGATTCCAAATTTTGTAATTTTTGGAGTTAGTGTGTGGTCATGACAACTTAAAATGTATGTTGAAAATCAATTTTGAACGTTATATTGATTTATATTTTAATTTTGATTAAAAAAACTGATTGAAACCGTCGAATTAGCTTACAAAACATATCCCATTGTTCCCGGAATGGGGGTGTTTGGTTAGGAGCGAAATCGTTGGCGCTCATTTAGAGTGCGAATGTTAACCGGTAAAATTAGAATTATATATATATAATCTTTTTTCATAAAACCCTAATTCTTCACTATGAAAAATCTACCGCCTTCAGCAATCAATGGCCAAAACGATTCAGCACTTCTTCTCCTCTTAACTCGAAATACACTAATAGATCCAGAAATTCCCTAACTAGAAGATTGTTCAACCCTGTGAGAGCTTCTGATTGGACGGTTGCGATCAACCACCATTGGCCAGGGCGACCAGAATCCATCCACGAAGGCAACGCAGATCATTGTAAATATTTGGTGCCTGGGTCGATCGAGCTCGACTGGGATGGAGCGGTGGGGTGACAACGCTACGACGCGCGAGGGGGAAGGGTCTGATTGACGTCTGGTCAAGTGTGGTGATGGCGGTTTTCAACCCTAGGTAGCGAGCTCCAAAAATTGACGTCGACCAGGAAAACATTACAAGAAAGAAGGTTTAACACCGATTATTTTATAATGAAGTATTAATGATGTAATTTATATAATGAAATATTTAAACTTTTATAACTTGCGCATACGGCGACAGAATTTGACAAGGTTGGAACCATTGGAATCGTAAAATCGAGACCTAGACAATGGAACGGACCAGAACATAAACGGAAGGAGTTAGGATTTTTGACAAAATTAAATGCTCATTTGATTTTGTTAAAAACAATCATTATTTAACGATTTCGAACTGGTCAATGTGAGAACTATCTCACTCAAATTATTTTTACAGTTATTATATCTGTGACTAAATATATATTGATTTCCTATGATTGCAACATTTGTTTGGTGATTGATGGATGTTTATAATATTAATGCTATTATTATTAAACTGTTTATATATACATTGTCATATGAAACGTTTATATTATGAATTATTCTGGGATGACAATTTACTCACCCGTCTCCCAAATTTGTAGATAAATTCACATGGACTGTGATGTAAACCCCACATGGGTATTTGGACGATAATTTTACACATTGCCCAAGTATGCGATTAATAATCATTAGATGTTGGTCGAAAACCTCACACGGGTCTCGGGATGATAATTAATTTACATATCTCCCTTGTATTTAATCGTATGTCAACCGATTGATTAATAGACCGTTGTAAGCGTTATTAAATTATTTAACGCTTATACAGTTGTAAATGCACTCTGGATATGAATTCGATGATTTATAATTGTTTATCACTATTGTTGAATACATGTAATGTATGAAATTCATTTAATTAAAATTATATGGTAATTGATTGAGTCACATTCCAATTCGGAAATAACGAATATTTTAATATAATTTTCAGAGTAGAATCAAAATATGATTTTGATGTCTGATTTTGGATGGATACGAAAATAATGAAATATGAAGGCAAGTTAAGTAAATGAATGCCATTTTAACTCAAATGGATTTTTCGGCTGATTTTATTTAATTTTATAGTGGATATGGTGATTTCAAAATCTGACATACTGAAAATATTATCATTTTAATATTATAATGATATGGATTGTTCTATTTTAATTTAAAATTGAAATAGAAGTAGAAATCATTTTTAAAACGAATTTATAAACATTTTATAAAATAATTTTTAAATGTAAATTGACAGAATATATTATATATATTTAAATGGTTTGAACAGGACGTGTCACGCAGCGACCTTTCGCGAATTTCAACCATTGATTTTGAATTGACGTAACGGGAGATCCGACCATCGGATTGTCCTATAAATGGAACCGTTGGGTTCATATCAAAAAGATCTTTTAAATGATAATAAGCGATTTAAAATTCAACGATTAGATTTTGAGAAATGTTTAATTCAAATTTAAATAAAAACAGCGCTAGTGTAGTTAAACGGCCTGAATCGACATTTAACTTAAAGGGCCTATTTTTAAATAATAAAAAAATAGGGATACATTATTTAAATCATAATAAATTATTTGAAATGGTTTTAGATGAAATATTCCAAGTTTATAAAGATAAAATATATTTTTATTAGAATAAGTTCTTTACCAACTTTTATAAAATACTGAAAAGAAATTAAAATGGTTTTAATATAACCAGAATTTTTCAACGTATGAATTGGAAAGGAATTGATTGGAAATTATCTTCGGATATTTCAGTATTAGATTCTGTGATTATACGGATATCAATCAGGAATATGGAAGATATAGATATCTATATTCCCAATACGATATCTGTTGGTTTCACAATTTGATATTGAATATAAGTCGATATGATTTCTATTCAGAGCCTCGTAGTTAGTATCAAATTGGATTTTGGGTTTGTCATGAATGGTGTCTTCAATAAAACTGTTCTTAAACCCAGTTGAGAAAAGAATAATTTTTTAATTAAGATTAATGAAATTTTCCAATTAATAAGTATAATTGGAATAAAATGGAAGTTAATTTTGGGTTGATTTTGATCCGTGTTTTAAATAACATAGTTATTAAACCTAATTAACAGTGAAGTTATGTTTTGGAATTCATAAATATTTTAATTAAGATTTAATGCAATTTTCCCAAAATAAAGTTTTCCAATTTAATAAACCAAATTGGAATTGAATGGAATTCGATTTAATAATAACCGTAATGAGCTTCTATGAAGGAAGACCGCTACTATGGAATTAAAAAGGCTTTGCTATTATTCCACTTATAGTATTAGTCCAATACAAAAATTTATATCGATAATATGCTGATCAGGTTTCCGTAAAGATTACATTTTGATGGAATATGATTTTGGGTTTATCGTGAATTGTATTTAAATGACATTTTTTCTTTAATCCAGTTAAAGACATGATTGATTTCCTAAAGTTGAATAATCGTTAAGTAATGATTTTTGAAAGTTAAAACTAAATGGAGTTTTAATGAACCTTTAATTAGATTGAATTGTGAATGACGTAATTAAATTTACTGAATTCAAGAAATGATTCGAGATTGAGTACCGCCAGTTTTACTCCATGCGATAGTTAAATCCTTAATTAGATTTGAACGATAAGTGATAATTAATTTTACCGATGATACAATGGGTGTTAAATATGGGGTACCACCAGTTTTGCTCCATGGGATGAATTGGTTGGGATTGGGATAATAAAATGAATGATTGCTTCCGTAAGGCTCGTTAATCCCGATTAGTTGATAAACCTTAATTTGGATTAAGATTCTTAAAAGATAATACAAAATCTCTTACATTGGTTTTCAAAGAAAGATTCAAACAAGAGGCTTAAATGAATCAAATCTTTGATAAGATTTATGGGAATAATTCGCAGTAATAAGAATATTTGAATAAATGAATATTATGGACGGAATGAGGCATATGATGTGTTTTTATAGCACTTGATTATAAGATATGAGAGTTATTCTGAAAGACTGAGTTTAACCTATTCTTAACAACTGATACGACGATTAAAAGTCGATTATTTGAAGACGGTGGTTGAAGAATGGAGATCTTCACATTGTTGGGATGATTACCAATATCTTGATTGGGCTGTATACCGAAGAGGAGGCAATAAGTGGTGATCAACCAGACGTATTTGGAGATCAACCAGATATGCAAGGGCCTCTCTCCTGTATTGGACATATGGGACGAGGAATAAGGTGCCTCCAGTTTCGTTTAGACCCAAAACTGACATGAAAATAGATTGTATGTCTGATGTGGTATTCTGAACTGTATTAATTGATTTCTGCTAAATATATATATGTTGGTGGCAGAGAATTTATTCTCTTAGCTTAAAACCCTTCTCTGAGACGTATGAGTTTAGAGGTTATATATTGGTAGTTGTTAGTTATATGGTCTGGAATGACTACATGGCATGCTATGATGCAATGATCAAGGCTTTTGTTGAAAAGCAGGGCCTTGTGGATGATGATCGAAGCACGGCTTTAATTAGCATAATTTTGTGTATAACATTGATTCGCGAGCTTCACACCCTGATATGAGTCAAAAAGGGATTTGTAACGACCCGAAATTTTTATCGATTTATTTTAAATATTCAATATGGTATATATGTTGGAATTAAATTTCAAAATATATTTAGTTAGTTCAGAATAGTGTTACACTGTTGAAATAACAGTGGTTATGTTAGAATAGGGATCTGTGGTTGCAAATTAGGAGTCACAAAATATTTGGAAACATTATAATATAATCAGTTAAATCAAGCCGACCTATTTACATCACCATCCTAGAAAATAAATTCAAGCAGACCTACGATTTCTCCTCAAGCTGAATTTTCTGTCTCATTTCTTCCCTCCAAAGGAATCAGAGAAGTTAATGGTTTGGTACGTCTGTTCCTTCCGTTTTCCCTATAAATTGAACCTTGGTCCTCGTTCTTTCGATTCCAGCTAGTTCATTTCATTTCTTCTGTTCGATTCTAATAAAATGGCAGCCCTAATTCATTTCGAATCAAAATCAATTTCGGAATATCTGAGGAGGCGAGAGTTGCGCGCGATTCAAGTTCTGGGAGGGTCTCGACTTCGGGTTATAAAGGGGTTAGAATCAAAATTGAGTTGGATGGCCACGAGTTTCCTGGTACTTTATCCAAGGCGCAACGCTGCGATTCAAGGATGAAGGAGGACTTTGGTGGGATCGCTTGAAGATTTGACAGAGGGGATCGATTATCGAACGTGAAGAGGGAAGGAAGTCAAAGTCGCGATGGTACCTGGGTTGTTCGAAGTCATGATTTGGGAATCTCGATTTCGAGTAAATAAAGTTTGAAACAATCGATTATGGTGGGGCTCAGCATCCTGGTAGCGATGACCTAAGGGATACTCAACGTGACATTTGCAACAGGAGTTCCAGGTTCGGATGAAGGATTTTGATTTGACAGTACGATATGGAGTGTGTACTGATGCGTTTACAGTGGCCTTGGGTTTGATCTGGAATCGACAGTATGGTAATGGGGAGTTCAAATCTGCGTTCAGGGGATGGTTATGGGAGAAGCTTGTTCGATTATCAAACATTTATGTTTCGAAGCAGGCTGTTAAATGGTGTTTAAGGTGCTAAACAAATAAATTCGAGTTATTCATAGCTACAACGGTTCAACAGCTAATCAGATGTTCAGAAAATAAGATCTCGGTGAGTAAATCTCACTCACCTTTAGAATTATTTTTATTTCATTAAAAATAATTGTTGTTGCTTGTTTGGATTTTTCTGCTTGTTTTATATATATTAGTTATTTAGGCTATTATATATATATTGGGTTGATTGATTGGTTGGATTCCCGCAGTCTCATTAGCGGATGCCCGCAGTTTCATAGCGGATGATTACCCTATACGCCCCACGCTATGATTAGTGGATGACCTTCTATACCGCGATATTCTGCCACGAAGCAGAATGGGTATTATTTATGTGCTAACATCTGTGAATGCAGGAAAACAGGTTGGAGGGATCCAACTGGATTCCTCAAAAATATGTTATCTGTTTGTTGTTTGCTGATTTCATATATTCATATATGATGTGTTAAAAATAAAATGATTGAAAATTGGGTGATTTGATTTTTTTAAATATCATTGGGCTAAGTGTTAATTTATTTAAAATATCATGGAAGGATATTTGAGATTTAAAAGGGAAAATTCTATTTTTAAATAGAATTTGAATTTTTAATGGAATAAAAATATAAACTTGTTTTTGAAAAATAAAACAAGTAGTTCCTTTATAAACGAAGTTTATAAATAGCTCTTTTATAACGAAGGTTATAAATAATTCTTTTATAACGAAGTTATAAATGAAGTGAAAAGAATTATCATTTGATAATTCAGAAATAGAAATACAAGTGTGAAATTGGAATTTGAAATGAAATTTCAAAATAGGATGTGAAATGAAATTTTTAAATATATAACTCAAATGAAATTTGAGTATAACATTTGAATAGTAGCATTAGAAACGGAGTTTAAATATTTGAATTTTAAATAAAAGAAAAAGGAGATTGAATATTAGAAATTCAAATAAAAGTTCAAATAGAATTTGAATAGACGAAATTAGAATGAAAAATAGAATTTGAATTCAAAGGGATAAAAATAGAATTTGAATTCGAAGGAATTCAAATAAAGAAAATTCAAATAGAGATTTGGATATAGAATTCGAATGAAATTCAAATATAGAAATTTGAATATGGAAGTTCAAATGGAATTTTAAATATAGAGTTTGAATAAGAAATTCAAACAGCATTTGAATAAGAGAGTTCAAAATGGAATTTGAATAAGAGAATTGAAATAGAATTTGAATAAAGAAATTCAAATAGGGATTTGAATATAGAATTTCAAAATAGAATTTGAAATAAACTTTGAAAATAGGATTTCAAAGTAGAATAGGAAATCCAAATGGTTTTGAAATGGAATTTGAATTCAAGGGAATTCAAATGGATTTGAATGGAGAAATTCAAATGGGATTTAAATAATGGGTTTTAAATAAAGAGGATTTAAATATAAGATTTCAAATAGAAATTTAAATGGAGTTTAAATATTTAAATTCAAATATGATTTTCAAATATAACCATTCAAAAGGGATTTGATTATAGAATTTAAAGTGGAATTTAATTCGAAGGAATAAAATAGGGTATTGGAATTCAAGAAAATTAAATATGGAGTTTAATTAATGAATTCGAATTTAGAATTCAAATGGTGTTTGAAAGAAAATTGGAATATTTTAATTCAAATGGAGTTGGAAATAGATTTGAACATAGAAATTCAAATGGAGTTTGAATATTTGAATTTCAAAAGGGAATTCAAAATGGAGTTTGAATATCTAAATTCAAGTATGAATTTCAAATATAGAAATTCAAAAAGGAGTTGAATTAAAGTGGAAGTTAAATAAAGGATTTGAAATGGAATAAAGGATTTCAAAGGGAATTTGAATACAAGATTTAAACTATGGAATTTGAAATGTAAAAGATTCAAATGGAATTTGGAATATATATATTAGAATGGAGTTGAATTTATTTTAAACGAAGTTTAAAAGTATATATATATATATATAATTAAAACGAACTCGCCGCAGCGCTGCAGTTCGGAAATTGGCGACTCGAACTTCATTTGAGTATATCGGAGTAAAATTAAGTCGGAATTTTTGAAACAAGAACCGTCAGGACCAGTTAGATAATAGTTTTCTAATGAAGGAGAAAAATCTGGATTTCGTCGAATAGATTTTGAGATATGTTAAAATCAAAATTTCAAAAGTGCAGCGCCAGAAACCATTATAAACCATAATGGATTTTGTATATAAATATAAGGATTTTTAAGCAAATAAAAATCCAAATTCCCATTTTAAAAGCCTAATCTTGAGTTAGAAAAATAAAGGTGAGCTCAAGTGAAGTAAGTAAAGAGATTTTTGAAACAATAACCCTATTTTGATTATTTAGGATTAACTAAGTCAAGTAGAAATTAGTTAATCGAGTTTGAACTAAAGTCGAACCTTGAAAAGTAAATTGGCGTTCGTAAAATATATATATATTCGAAATCGAACATAGCGCTTAAATTGAAATTTGAATTCAATTAGTTGATAAGTATGTTGAAATATATTTGAAATACGTTATATTCCAATATACAAGCGAAATAGACCAACGAGTTAATTAACGAGTTAATTAACGAGTTGGGTCAAAACGAGTGTGCGAAGTTGAAATAAATTGGACAGGTATAGACATACAGGAGACAGGTATGGGACAAGGATAATGCAGGTATATAAATAATGTGCTCGACAAAAAGGTACACGTTTCAATTCCATATGAGATTTTATGCGCCGTATCGGCAAGCCGCTTGGCTTTTTCTTTTTCTTTTTGAGATGAGAAGTTACCGGGAAGCAATTTGAAATTTCCCGATGCTCCCGATACAGGGGAGGTTATGGCAAATTTTTCCGGAAATTTAAGGAGTTAGAATATTTTTAAGATATTTTGATAGTTAGAAATCATTGTATCGACGTATAGTATTCGATAGGTAAGTGAATATAAAAATCGAATATTGTAAACAAAAAGGGAAATCTATAAATTAGAAATAGAAAGCGAACTTTATACATGTTTTAAAAATGAACAATTGGATTGTATAGTGTGTTTATTCGAGGTAAGTGGTTTTGCCGTTTTGAAGTTGAGGATGTTTTCAGTTAAGGTCTGAGAGGTAATTTTACCCCAACTTGATTGATTTCATTTTGAATGGATAAATAGCAAGATCCAGTCTCGAAGAGAAGTGTTTGAAAAAGAGTTAGTTGAATAAAATATTTTGGGTTGTTGTAACGATGTTTTACACAACATTCATTTTAAACCCAAGTGATGGAATTTTGGAAATATAACAAGTAAATATTTCCTGAGTAGAATTAAAATAGTCGGGATAGAGATAAGTGATTGGAATTGTTTCCAATTACAAATAGAGATATTTTCTAATATATTGAAAATAAAAGAAGTTGATATTGGGAAATACTTTCCAAATAGCGTAAAGGGCCAATATGGTTATTGAAAATATTTGGGTAACAAATATTGATAAGGAAATGGAGAAGAGATTTAATTAATGAAATATTAATTAAAGAGCCCAGTGATTTGTTTGATATGTTTGGATGAACACTTGTTTTTATTCGATAGTTAAATCACAGACTATCGAAGTTTTTGACCATCGTTGTCAATATAGAGAGACCGGTTGGATTATTATCCGAAGAACCACTCCGTATCGGCATAAGCGTTGCGAACCAAGTATGCTGAATATATTGAAGACGGAGTAAAGTGCAAGGACTCTTTCTATTAAATAGAAATAGTGCCTTCGGTTTCGTTCAATCCTAGAACGAACGTAAATGGACGAATGTCTGACAGAGTATTTCCAATGATCAAATGGGTTGGTCTGTATGAATATATATGGTTGCAACGGATTTATTCCCTTAGCATAATATCCAGAATATTTGTGCAAAGCAACTAGTGATTAACGGATCTGACAATGTGGCATTCAAAGTGATTGTGCTATCAATGAATGGTAAGTATTCGTAGCCTCAGGCCTCAACAACCGGGAAAGGACAAAAATCGGGCAGGCAGCATGGCTATGTGGGTCGCACCCATTAGGATGTATAATCACCTATCTAGAGGTTCATTTAATTTCCTATTCTATTCGATGCTGTCCCAGTCGGGAGGCGGTTGCTGATCCCAACCGTTGGTGATATACATTCGATACACTCAAGCGAAATGAGTGGCCGGTCATGTGTGGGCCGGGTTACAAGATGTTCTTGTTGAACCCAGTGTATTCCTCTCTAGAGATACACTAGCGGAAGGTGGTTCCATACCTTGTCATGTTGGAAATCCAATCTCCAATAAGCGCCATGCGGTTTTGATTTTATACTATATATGTGGAGCGTGAGATGCAAGTGTTCTGCTATTTGGTTATTTATTTGATGTAGACATTATTATAATATCATTGGATTTGATATCAAAATGTTTTGAGTTATAGTAAGATAAAAACCGTCCATGTTTATGTGTGGGCTGGTCTTACTATTATCTTTTCTTTCGAAAAGGGTTTTGAAAGTTAAACAAGTGGTTGGAGTTTACTCACACCAGTCCCATGACTGACCCAGAGTTTATTTTGTTTTGTTTTCCCTAAACTCTTGGGTGCCCAAATTTGTACGGGCAGTCAAGTAGTCGGGATTTCACAGATTCATTTGGAGGAGCTGGAAGCAGGAGGCTTCACCGGTTAGCTATAGGCTATCATATATTCCGCTGTGGACCTTGTTTGTATCTGGAAACAGATGTTTATAACTGTTCCAGAAATGACTGTTGTGCTCTGATGATGGTATGTATATAAAGTTACTGATTTGTATTTCAAAGGTTATGTTATATAATATATTTTATTCGTTCCGCTGTGAGATTATGTTCAGCTGTGTTCTTCTTCTTCTTCTTCTATTCTATTAGTTCTATCTTTTCTATCTCACCCTCTAACTTCTTTCTCTAAATGATCTGGTGTTTTCGATGTCTGAACAGTCGACGCCGGATTTTGTGTCGATTTTCGGAGTCGAAAATCTCGTGGTCGTTACAGTTGGTATCAGAGCTTTGGTTGAGCGAATACCTAGGCTTGTGTGGCATGTGCTCATTAGAGATAGGGTCAGTAGAACCCAAGAATGAGTTGAGTGAATATATATGAGAGAGCGTATTTGTTAATTTGATTAAAAAAAAGTTATTTTATATTGTGTTGGCTAGTCTGTTTGGTGGTTTATGAATTCTGATCGAACAGTGGGACGCCACAAAGTCGATAGGAATATCTAAACACTTGGCAGAAGATTGAACACAATATTGTTTTAAAGTGGGTGAATGAAATAATTTTACCCAAAATTCTATTTTGATATATAACTAATAATTTTCTGAAATTATTGGATGTGTTGATTGTTATCGTTATAATCAAATTTGATTATAAAAATTGGAATGGTTATGTATAACCAAAATAAAACTTGTATATAACATATACAAATGAAATGAATTGAAATTAAATTCAAGCCAGAATTTGGAATTTAAATCCTGGGAAGTTTGAAATATTTTTGGAAGTATATTAGAATAATATAGCTTTGTTTTAGAAGGATTTGAAAGAAAATCATTTTAGATGGATTTAGAAATAATAAAGCACTGAACTCACTTCAGTGGCTGGGAAATAATTCTGATGATGATCGCGACATCATCAGTGTTCATTTTCGAGTTCTAAGTGACGAATGACTACCTTAGAAAAGTTTTTGATGGAAATTTGTTTTGAAAGAAAACAATTGGTTTGAAAATTCAAATGTTTTGAATTTGAAATGGAAATATATATAAATATTTTTATGTGATTTCCGAAGGATTGAAAGGAAAACCCAGGAATTTGAATTCCGAAGTTTAAGTTTAACTGAAGCAAGTTAAATGGATCGAGATAAATAAATTAGTGAAAGTCAATTTGAATAAGATTGAATGGAATTTGAATTGGGTGTAAATCATTTAGACCAAAAGTTTTGGTTGGAGCAAATATATTGAAATATGAGGAGTTGAGTTTCAACATAAGTGAATTGTTGAAAAGTAATGAGTTTGTACCATTTTTCCTACCTTAGCAATTTCGAGGACGAAATTATTTTGAGGGGGAAAGAATGTAACGACCCGAAATTTTTATCGGTTTATTTTAAATATTCAATATGGTATATATGTTGGAATTAAATTTCAAAATATATTTAGTTAGTTCAGAATAGTGTTACACTGTTGAAATAACAGTGGTTATGTTAGAATAGGGATCTGTGGTTGCAAATTAGGAGTCACAAAATATTTGGAAACATTATAATATAATCAGTTAAATCAAGCCGACCTATTTACATCACCATCCTAGAAAATAAATTCAAGCAGACCTACGATTTCTCCTCAAGCTGAATTTTCTGTCTCATTTCTTCCCTCCAAAGGAATCAGAGAAGTTAATGGTTTGGTACGTCTGTTCCTTCCGTTTTCCCTATAAATTGAACCTTGGTCCTCGTTCTTTCGATTCCAGCTAGTTCATTTCATTTCTTCTGTTCGATTCTAATAAAATGGCAGCCCTAATTCATTTCGAATCAAAATCAATTTCGGAATATCTGAGGAGGCGAGAGTTGCGCGCGATTCAAGTTCTGGGAGGGTCTCGACTTCGGGTTATAAAGGGGTTAGAATCAAAATTGAGTTGGATGGCCACGAGTTTCCTGGTACTTTATCCAAGGCGCAACGCTGCGATTCAAGGATGAAGGAGGACTTTGGTGGGATCGCTTGAAGATTTGACAGAGGGGATCGATTATCGAACGTGAAGAGGGAAGGAAGTCAAAGTCGCGATGGTACCTGGGTTGTTCGAAGTCATGATTTGGGAATCTCGATTTCGAGTAAATAAAGTTTGAAACAATCGATTATGGTGGGGCTCAGCATCCTGGTAGCGATGACCTAAGGGATACTCAACGTGACATTTGCAACAGGAGTTCCAGGTTCGGATGAAGTATTTTGATTTGACAGTACGATATGGAGTGTGTACTGATGCGTTTACAGTGGCCTTGGGTTTGATCTGGAATCGACAGTATGGTAATGGGGAGTTCAAATCTGAGTTCAGGGGATGGTTATGGGAGAAGCTTGTTCGATTATCAAACATTTATGTTTCGAAGCAGGCTGTTAAATGGTGTTTAAGGTGCTAAACAAATAAATTCGAGTTATTCATAGCTACAACGGTTCAACAGCTAATCAGATGTTCAGAAAATAAGATCTCGGTGAGTAAATCTCACTCACCTTTAGAATTATTTTTATTTCATTAAAAATAATTGTTGTTGCTTGTTTGGATTTTTCTGCTTGTTTTATATATATTAGTTATTTAGGCTATTATATATATATTGGGTTGATTGATTGGTTGGATTCCCGCAGTCTCATTAGCGGATGCCCGCAGTTTCATAGCGGATGATTACCCTATACGCCCCACGCTATGATTAGTGGATGACCTTCTATACCGCGATATTCTGCCACGAAGCAGAATGGGTATTATTTATGTGCTAACATCTGTGGATGCAGGAAAACAGGTTGGAGGGATCCAACTGGATTCCTCAAAAATATGTTATCTGTTTGTTGTTTGCTGATTTCATATATTCATATATGATGTGTTAAAAATAAAATGATTGAAAATTGGGTGATTTGATTGTTTTAAATATCACTGGGCTAAGTGTTAATTTATTTAAAATATCATGGAAGGATATTTGAGATTTAAAAGGGAAAATTCTATTTTTAAATAGAATTTGAATTTTTAATGGAATAAAAATATAAACTTGTTTTTGAAAAATAAAACAAGTAGTTCCTTTATAAACGAAGTTTATAAATAGCTCTTTTATAACGAAGGTTATAAATAATTCTTTTATAACGAAGTTATAAATGAAGTGAAAAGAATTATCATTTGATAATTCAGAAATAGAAATACAAGTGTGAAATTGGAATTTGAAATGAAATTTCAAAATAGGATGTGAAATGAAATTTTTAAATATATAACTCAAATGAAATTTGAGTATAACATTTGAATAGTAGCATTAGAAACGGAGTTTAAATATTTGAATTTTAAATAAAAGAAAAAGGAGATTGAATATTAGAAATTCAAATAAAAGTTCAAATAGAATTTGAATAGACGAAATTAGAATGAAAAATAGAATTTGAATTCAAAGGGATAAAAATAGAATTTGAATTCGAAGGAATTCAAATAAAGAAAATTCAAATAGAGATTTGGATATAGAATTCGAATGAAATTCAAATATAGAAATTTGAATATGGAAGTTCAAATGGAATTTTAAATATAGAGTTTGAATAAGAAATTCAAACAGCATTTGAATAAGAGAGTTCAAAATGGAATTTGAATAAGAGAATTGAAATAGAATTTGAATAAAGAAATTCAAATAGGGATTTGAATATAGAATTTCAAAATAGAATTTGAAATAAACTTTGAAAATAGGATTTCAAAGTAGAATAGGAAATCCAAATGGTTTTGAAATGGAATTTGAATTCAAGGGAATTCAAATGGATTTGAATGGAGAAATTCAAATGGGATTTAAATAATGGGTTTTAAATAAAGAGGATTTAAATATAAGATTTCAAATAGAAATTTAAATGGAGTTTAAATATTTAAATTCAAATATGATTTTCAAATATAACCATTCAAAAGGGATTTGATTATAGAATTTAAAGTGGAATTTAATTCGAAGGAATAAAATAGGGTATTGGAATTCAAGAAAATTAAATATGGAGTTTAATTAATGAATTCGAATTTAGAATTCAAATGGTGT
Organism: Allium sativum; assembly: GCA_030737875.1. Classification (NCBI taxonomy): domain Eukaryota; kingdom Viridiplantae; phylum Streptophyta; class Magnoliopsida; order Asparagales; family Amaryllidaceae; genus Allium; species Allium sativum. The sequence goes on from CM060926.1 coordinate 298,366,292, forward strand.
TTGAAAGAAAATTGGAATATTTTAATTCAAATGGAGTTGGAAATAGATTTGAACATAGAAATTCAAATGGAGTTTGAATATTTGAATTTCAAAAGGGAATTCAAAATGGAGTTTGAATATCTAAATTCAAGTATGAATTTCAAATATAGAAATTCAAAAAGGAGTTGAATTAAAGTGGAAGTTAAATAAAGGATTTGAAATGGAATAAAGGATTTCAAAGGGAATTTGAATACAAGATTTAAACTATGGAATTTGAAATGTAAAAGATTCAAATGGAATTTGGAATATATATATTAGAATGGAGTTGAATTTATTTTAAACGAAGTTTAAAAGTATATATATATATATATATATATATATATAATTAAAACGAACTCGCCGCAGCGCTGCAGTTCGGAAATTGACGACTCGAACTTCATTTGAGTATATCGGAGTAAAATTAAGTCGGAATTCTTTGAAACAAGAACCGTCAGGACCAGTTAGATAATAGTTTTCTAATGAAGGAGAATAATCTGGATTTCGTCGAATAGATTTTGAGATATGTTAAAATCAAAATTTCAAAAGTGCAGCGCCAGAAACCATTATAAACCATAATGGATTTTGTATATAAATATAAGGATTTTTAAGCAAATAAAAATCCAAATTCCCATTTTAAAAGCCTAATCTTGAGTTAGAAAAATAAAGGCGAGCTCAAGTGAAGTAAGTAAAGAGATTTTTGAAACAATAACCCTATTTTGATTATTTAGGATTAACTAAGTCAAGTAGAAATTAGTTAATCGAGTTTGAACTAAAGTCGAACCTTGAAAAGTAAATTGGCGTTCGTAAAATATATATATATTCGAAATCGAACATAGCGCTTAAATTGAAATTTGAATTCAATTAGTTGATAAGTATGTTGAAATATATTTGAAATACGTTATATTCCAATATACAAGCGAAATAGACCAACGAGTTAATTAACGAGTTAATTAACGAGTTGGGTCAAAACGAGTGTGCGAAGTTGAAATAAATTGGACAGGTATAGACATACAGGAGACAGGTATGGTACAAGGATAATGCAGGTATATAAATAATGTGCTCGACAAAAAGGTACACGTTTCAATTCCATATGAGATTTTATGCGCCGTATCGGCAAGCCGCTTGGCTTTTTCTTTTTCTTTTTGAGATGAGAAGTTACCGGGAAGCTATTTGAAATTTCCCGATGCTCCCGATACAGGGGAGGTTATGGCAAATTTTTCCGGAAATTTAAGGAGTTAGAATATTTTTAAGATATTTTGATAGTTAGAAATCATTGTATCGACGTATAGTATTCGATAGGTAAGTGAATATAAAAATCGAATATTGTAAACAAAAAGGGAAATCTATAAATTAGAAATAGAAAGCGAACTTTATACATGTTTTAAAAATGAACAATTGGATTGTATAGTGTGTTTATTCGAGGTAAGTGGTTTTTCCGTTTTGAAGTTGAGGATGTTTTCAGTTAAGGTCTGAGAGGTAATTTTACCCCAACTTGATTGATTTCATTTTTAATGGATAAATAGCAAGATCCAGTCTCGAAGAGAAGTGTTTGAAAAAGAGTTAGTTGAATAAAATATTTTGGGTTGTTGTAACGATGTTTTACACAACATTCATTTTAAACCCAAGTGATGGAATTTTGGAAATATAACAAGTAAATATTTCCTGAGTAGAATTAAAATAGTCGGGATAGAGATAAGTGATTGGAATTGTTTCCAATTACAAATAGAGATATTTTCTAATATATTGAAAATAAAAGAAGTTGATATTGGGAAATGCTTTCCAAATAGCGTAAAGGGCCAATATGGTTATTGAAAATATTTGGGTAACAAATATTGATAAGGAAATGGAGAAGAGATTTAATTAATGAAATATTAATTAAAGAGCCCAGTGATTTGTTTGATATGTTTGGATGAACACTTGTTTTTATTCGATAGTTAAATCACAGACTATCGAAGTTTTTGACCATCGTTGTCAATATGGAGAGACCGGTTGGATTATTATCCGAAGAACCACTCCGTATCGGCATAAGCGTTGCGAACCAAGTATGCTGAATATATTGAAGACGGAGTAAAGTGCAAGGACTCTTTCTATTAAATAGAAATAGTGCCTTCGGTTTCGTTCAATCCTAGAACGAACGTAAATGGACGAATGTCTGACAGAGTATTTCTAATGATCAAATGGGTTGGTCTGTATGAATATATATGGTTGCAACGGATTTATTCCCTTAGCATAATATCCAGAATATTTGTGCAAAGCAACTAGTGATTAACGGATCTGACAATGTGGCATTCAAAGTGATTGTGCTATCAATGAATGGTAAGTATTCGTAGCCTCAGGCCTCAACAACCGGGAAAGGACAAAAATCGGGCAGGTAGCATGGCTATGTGGGTCGCACCCATTAGGATGTATAATCACCTATCTAGAGGTTCATTTAATTTCTTATTCTATTCAATGCTGTCCCAGTCGGGAGGCGGTTGCTGATCCCAACCGTTGGTGATATACATTCGATACACTCAAGCGAAATGAGTGGTCGGTCATGTGTGGGCCGGGTTACAAGATGTTATTGTTGAACCCAGTGTATTCCTCTCTAGAGATACACTAGCGAAAGGTGGTTCCATACCTTGTCATGTTGGAAATCCAATCTCCAATAAGCGCCATGCGGTTTTGATTTTATACTATATATGTGGAGCGTGAGATGCAAGCGTTCTGCTATTTGGTTATTTATTTGATGTAGACATTATTATAATATCATTGGATTTGATATCAAAATGTTTTGAGTTATAGTAAGATAAAAACCGTCCATGTTTATGTGTGGGCTGGTCTTACTATTATCTTTTCTTTCGAAAAGGGTTTTGAAAGTTAAACAAGTGGTTGGAGTTTACTCACACCAGTCCCATGACTGACCCAGAGTTTATTTTGTTTTGTTTTCCCTAAACTCTTGGGTGCCCAAATTTGTACGGGCAGTCAAGTAGTCGGGATTTCACAGATTCATTTGGAGGAGCTGGAAGCAGGAGGCTTCACCGGTTAGCTATAGGCTATCATATATTCCGCTGTGGACCTTGTTTGTATCTGGAAACAGATGTTTATAACTGTTCCAGAAATGACTGTTGTGCTCTGATGATGGTATGTATATAAAGTTACTGATTTGTATTTCAAAGGTTATGTTATATAATATATTTTATTCGTTCCGCTGTGAGATTATGTTCAGCTGTGTTCTTCTTCTTCTTCTTCTTCTATTCTATTAGTTCTATCTTTTCTATCTCACCCTCTAACTTCTTTCTCTAAATGATCTGGTGTTTTCGATGTCTGAACAGTCGACGCCGGATTTTGTGTCGATTTTCGGAGTCGAAAATCCCGTGGTCGTTACAGGATTAGAGACCTAGGGAATGCATGCATTTCTTTGTAGCTATGGGTGATGTCATGGTATGGAGCTCAAAAATTTTACTTATGTGGATGATGAATGATGATGCGCCTCAGATATGATTGCTCGGCATACTGACCAGGTGGCAGGTCCAATAGGACCGGGAAACGTATTGTTCAGGAATAACCAATCCACAAAATTAAGTGTGGACCGGCCCTAGAAGCTCCAAGGGTCACATGTGTTGAATCCGGGGATCCCACTAGAGATGGACCAAAATCGGTGAGGAACATCCTTTGCTTCGACTCATAAATGGAATCCGATTTTAAGTACACGACTTTTCGGTTTTAGTTGTACACTATATGGCAACATAATATTGTCTATAATTGATACATTTATATTCGAAATTGTTTTCTCCACTATGCACTAGTAATAATAAAAGATAAATTGTGTGTATCAAGCATGTTTCACTATTATAAGGTAAAACTCTATCCTTCATTTTGCGTTGCATTGCGTGATGGGACCTGAGTCTTATAATATCTTAGTTTTTCCTTTTAGCATTGTGTTGTTTATTTTACGTTATTCTTGGGAGAAATCCCATTCAATGTCATACGGCGTGGTCCCTTGATTTACCCAAATCTAAAAGAAAAGTTAATAACTGTTTTAGTTCTCACACCAGTCCTAGGACCGACCTGGAGTTTATCGTTTCCACCTAAACTCTAGGTGCCCATATTTTCCACAAGGGTAGCTTGTAATTTTGGTTTTTGCAAATATTTCTTTTCACAGGATCCTAGATTACAGTTGGAGCTATATTCGAAAAGCTTTGTACCCGTTTATTTCTTTTAGTTGTAGTAGTTGATGTTTTCCACTGCACATTTTATTCATGTATTATATTTACGTTGCTTTGTAATTTAAATCTTTGATATCATTTTTCCATCGTATATTATTTATTTGTACTCTGATATCTTGTACTCTGATATAAATTGTTGTAATAGCAATGAAATGTTCTCGTGCTTGTGTTCCGATGCGTCGTGTTCTCAAACAATCCATGATTTTTCGTCTCTTTGGAGATCGGGAGATTTCAGTGCGTAACATTGCGAGCCTCCTCCTTAATATAGAGGCGAGTGATCTAGCTCTCTATGGAGAATTCCTTAGTCTTATGACTCAGCACAATTTTGAAATCTTTCCAACCTGGGGGAAGTTTGCCAATGATAACAGCAATCTGAAACTGTTCATCTAAAGCCTTACCTTCAGAGATGATCTCATGAGCTATTTCTAAAGCTCGTGCGACTGCATATCTATTGGCCTATCATTGTCATATGGTATTTAAGGTAGCGGCTTACGGCATACTTCTTCTCCTATGCCTCCTCTATGTCGGAAGGCTACCTCTGATCGAAAATCAAGGAGCTCTAAACCAATTTGACAGCTGATATTAAACTACAGGTCCTGCGCCAAAGTGGGTTCTGAGTAATATACCGGGTTCTAGGCAATTAGAGTCACTTCTTCTTCAGTGCCTCATACATTTCTTTTTCTGATTTGTCACAGTTGTTATAGTTATATAGATCATCGCTGAGTCCGTTGAGAATGAAGTTTTTGCCATAGGTAATCTTGCTTTATCCCATTCTGCAGCTGTTTCGATTTTTCTGTCCGGGAAGCTATCTGATTTTCATCAGCTTTGTCGGGTTTGTTAGTCAGTTGCGGCTTGTCGGTTGATAGAATGCTTACTACATATCTCATAATCAGAAAGAATTCCATCTTGTGATGCCAGCATTTGAAGTGCAGTTGTTCGAACCTTAAAGGGGCACCGATCGTAAGTGTGATTTGGACCATGGATGAAGGTGCAGCATCGTCAATATTTATAGTCGAAGTTATTATTTTCTAGGTTCATATTCAATTTGTTGGTAAATAACGGTTGAGTCGTGGACAATGTCACTGTCTTGAAGATGTTCTGGTAATCTTCTCGGAGGTGCAAAGTAGTTCATTCGTTATTGCTGATGCCACTAAGATAAAACAACCTCTCGTCAATATGTATCGATTCGGTTGCACATCAGATTTGCACAAAAAAATTTACTGCTCGTATTTTGGTTTTGGTAGGAGAAAAAATGGCAACAGCAAAATGTCATTATAATTTGTCTCGTCTAAGGTTTATTAAAAAAATAGTCGGAATACAAAACTGAGCGTTACTGTTTTGTAGGAGGAAAGTCGAATTCGATCCGAGAAATGCAGGTCTTATTTTTACCACGCAAAAGAAATATAACATCCAGAAATGGTAAGCTATTTTCGCCTAAAAATGTAAGTGTGTACACCACACATAGCCAAGCCCGAGCCGAGCCCGGCCCGGCCTGGGTTAGATCGATCGGTCGGTCTGCGCGTGTGCGTGTGTGTGGCGGTCAAGCATGATCCCCTTCCTCGCACAAGAGCATCATTGGTTGCCCAAAGGGATCAACTTAACCACTGAAAGTCAAATATAAGTACTTAATTCTTTCATAATGTGGGAATATTCATATATAACAACCATTCTTACACTTCGTTAATTTTTTAATAATTCATCTTTTTCAAAACATTGTCCAACGCATGGCATCTAATAATTCCTCATGTCTCCCATTAGCCAATCACCTTCTAATTTATAGTCGCTTGATCTATCCATGAAGACCTATGAAAGAAACAAGAAGTATGTATCAATTCAGAAAAATAAATGAAATATTGATAACAAAGCACAATACATATTTACATAGCATTTTGTTCTTCTGCCTATTTGATCTCAATTTTAACTGTTACATAAAGGTCTTTTGCATCATGAACATGATCTAATTCATCAATACATTTTTAAAAGTTGGTTCCCTTGGGAAAATTAATAAGAGTTTTTTCCTTCCTAATTGTCTACCGGTCAGTCAATACGCTAACCCAACAAACAGTAAACTCTTCAATTTATTTCCTTATGTTTTAATTCTTCCTTTTTAGAACTTTTAACTCTTACATAATTCTTGGAAGGTGGTATGAAAGATACCAATGAAATAAAAGTCCTTAATTAGCAAAAACCAAGTAAATGTTATTAGTCAAGACAAATGAAATAAATAATACTAGTTAGCACAAATATGTAATGACAAATAAATAATCTATTTGTTCATGTTTTCCAAGTTACTTTTTTCTCAAGTTACTCTAAAGCTTAAAAATGAATTAGAAGATACCTACCATGTCATTTTTTTATCATCCTCTCCAATTGTTTTGGAAAATAATAATAAAAGTATAATCTTTTAATGATGGACATACTTGAGATAATTCTAGAAATATCATTTTCTTTTATTTACGAATGAAATAGACACCATTTCTGTGATGCATTGTAAAAGGGAAAAAAATGTAAGTATCATATTAATGAAACCAAACATGTTATATTTAAAGATAATAATAAAACTTAGAAGTATGATTTCTTTATTATCTTTTCATCAAATAGGCGGATAAATGAATAGGAAACTATCAAAAATTAAGCATTATGAATTGAAACTGTATAGCATAACTTTCAATTTCTACTACTTCATCAAGACTCATGTTACCGATACTTTTAAGAAAAAGCAAAACTCAAAATACAAGTGATATAAAACCCCAAATTCGATACATATTGGCAATGTAGGTAAAATATGTCACTGTTAAGTGTAACATTCTAAAATTTTGGATGATATTTAAATATGGTTATTGACTGAAGTATAACTTTTAATTTCGAATTATAATTTATTTTGAATGTTTTATTCAATTTTTGTATATAAGTTTACAACACGCACACCTAAGTTGAATAACAGAATTTATATTGATCGCTCATTCAAAACCTGATTGTTTTGAATTGGCGTGAAATCGATTAATATCGAAACAATGAAATAATATTCTTAAAAATGTAATATTTTTATATAGAATCAATCCAATTTTTTTAATCAAAACGTCAACTTTCGCTTGCTCCATTTGAATCGATTTATACGATCGATTTATGATAGCGGCAACCGATATATCGTAATTAATTAATGTTAAAAAACATAAATTTTGAATCAAAATCCAAAAATTTATATTTGAGATGTGTTTAACTAAACATAGCGTAGGAACAAAATACATAAATTTGAATAAATTATTTTAAAAATAAATTTTTGTCGGAACTTAGATGCTTTCTACCTAAAAATACTAGACCATTTTCTGAACAAAACGGTATTTTTTTATTTCTTGAAATTTAGACATTTATTTCTTTGAATATTTAATTTCGAGAAAAAGACCCGCAAAATATAACACATATATCTGTGTACATCTGTATCTTTTCTTATCTCTACCAATTGTATTTGTTTATAAATCAATACTTGGAATTCTGGAATAAAATAAAAATAAAATTTAAGAATTCGTGAAGTCATGTTAGTCCAATAGACATGCGTTATTTCCAATTCACTTTAAAAAGCTTAAACGTCTGAATGAACTCATGTATTATTCTCTTCACCTTTCTTTCTTTTGTTTCACAAGTTCTTTTCTTCCTTCCTTCCCTGTTACTTATTATTTTTCCATGTCTCCATGGTTCCCATTAGTCTTGAAATTTATGATTTTACGTTCAAAGTTTGCTTCTTACTTTGTTCCATCAACTTGCCTACGTCCTCTCATTTTTTTGCAAGTGTCAAGGAAGAAATTATGTTTCCCTTGCTATCAAAACCCATTCGCCGAGAACCTTCCCTCCCTGGTTTAGCTCCCCGTTCAGTTGAATCAATTTGCCACCATTGGATTTAGTTGTGCCGTCCCTACCAAGAACCGCCTCCGACTTCCCACTTGCCATAAAAAATCCCGACCTGCCTCCTACCCTAAAAACCCAAACCTAATAAGATCCATGTTTTCCCTCATCTCCATGTGCAACCGCCTAGCCTATGCCAGAACCACCCGCGCCTCATTCGATATCCCCTCCGACCATATCAGGCGTTCCATATCCGCATGTTTTGGGTTGCGACCTACTGTATTACATGTGCTAAGTTTTCCTTTTCTTTCGTGCTTTATACATACATACATACATATATATATATACATATATATATATATATAGCTTAGTGGAAAGGCGTTCCCCTACCCGGTAGGCCAGGGGTTTGAGGCTTGCCCTGAGCACCTATCCCCAAGTAAAATTAACGCGGTGTAGTGGAGGTCTAAGGGGACTACGTTAACCTAAACAAGGTTCTGGTGCGGACTGGTTGCCCTACACCCCCCAAGATGGACGGTCCGCCGTTGCCTTGGTTGGTCGTTCATATATAAATATACATATACATATATATATATATATATATATATATATATATATATATATATAAGAACCTGAAATATTATTTTTGGCCGTGACTGCCTGATGTTGATATCTTCTTTTTTTTGTTTGATGTGCTAGAATCTTTTGTGGTTCCTTCGTATAAAAAAAATTGTATTTTGGATATTTGATTTAAGGGTTATCGCTGATAGTATTTTGGTTATTTTTTGTAATAACCCGAAAATCTGGGCCAGTTTAAAATTTTTATTTTGGCGATTTTAGCGAATTTTAATTATTTAAAATGAATTATTTTAAATAATATCGACGAGAAATTTATTTAGAATATAATTCGAACGTATATATTTATACGCGTCGTCGTTAGAATATAAAAATTATATATAATTATAAATAGAATTGAAAATGGCGCGGTAGTTCGATAATTTGATTTCAAACTTCAATTGAACATACCGGGTGCAAATTAATCCGGATTTTAGTGAAACCAAAAACATTAGGATCTAATTGATAATATCTTTCCAACGAATCCGAAAAATCAAAATTTCATAGCGGGGATCAAAAGATATGTCCAGTTGAAAATTCTGAATAGTCGCTATAGAATTCAGGCCCTTGAAAATGGAGATTTTGCAAATGACCTCGGATTTCGACGAAACCAGTTTTGTTGGGTCCGGGATGTCAAGTTATTGCTAGATTCCAAATTTCATAATTTTTCGAATCAATATGTGAGCGTGGCAAAGGAAAACGCGTTTGACCAGTTTTAGTTGATTTTAATCGACTGGAAAATGGCCATTTTTCAAACGGTCTCAGAATTCGATGAAACTAGTTTTGTTAGGACCGTATCATCAATACGAAGCTAGAAAATATTTTTATGAAATTTATAGAGTTGTTATGTGACCCCGGTAATTTGAAATGTACGTTTAAAATTCCATATAGCGGTTTAAATGTAAATTCAACGGAAAACTGATCGAGACGAGCGAATCAGCCTACGATACATATCCCATTGTGTTCGGAATGGGGGTAAAACACTATAGACGACAGGCGGTGGGCCTCGTTTCGAGGTCGTATGTAAAAGTCCACTTTTTACAAATAAAATAATTAAAAAAAATAAAAAAAATATCTCTTTCCCCCCTTTAACTCTGGCCCCCCTCTTTTCTTTCAGAACAGAAAACGAGAAAGAAAAAAAAAAAAAAAGAGAACCCATCGACGATGAACGCTGCCCCCTCCATCGACGCCAGCGTCGCCGTAGCCTCGTCGAACGCCCCCACCCGTCTTCCGTCACACCCCCTCCCTCCTTCCGCGAGCGTGAGGCGCCGCCCCCCTTCCCATTCGAACGGAACCCCCTTCAAAACCCGCGAGCAGCTCCACCAACCACCGCCTGGACCCGCCCTGGCCTCCGCCGCCGACTACCGAAGCCTTCCCCGACCATCTCCGTTCGCAGCACACCCCCTTCCCCGACCATCTCTGATGCCTCGCCCAAATCCCACAGTGAAACCCCCTCCTTTGATTAAAAAGGTAATTTTTCATATTAATTGTTTACATTACTTTTTTTTCTGTTTTAAATACATTAGAGTGTCGATAAAAAAATCAGATTTTCTTTATTACGTAAATTAATGATTTTTACTTTCATAAAGGAGCGATTTTTATTCGCATAAAGGAGCGATTTTTATTCGCATAAAGGAGAGATTTTTATTCGCATAAAGGAGCGATTTTTATTTATTGAATAGCATAGTAAAAATTCGATTTTTATATATTGAATAGCAAAGTAAAAAATTCGATTTTTATATATTGAATAGCATAGTAAAAATTCGATTTTTATATATTGAATAGCATAGTAAAAATTCGATTTTTATATATTGAATAACGAAGTAAAAATGTGATTTTTAAATATGTAGTGGCTACGGGCAACGAAGAAGACGAAAAGACGAGAACGACAAAGATCTCTAAATAGGAGTGTCGTGAAGTGGGGATAGCTTTCGGTGAGAACTTCTCACTCAAAATTTCTTTCTCTAGTTATGTATATATACTAGGATGCAGACGGTGCTTAGTAGCACCCGACACAATCGTCCACAGACCATGGACTTGTTTGTTTGGTTGCATAGATTAGTCAGATTATTTGATTTGAATTTGGTTGTGTGATGAATTGGATTGATGTGTGAATGGCGTGGGCCTTCACTAGACCGGGGATAAGGCTAAGCCTTGTCCCGTTTCTAGTATCGTGCCGTTATGCCGCCGAAATTTTCTAAAATATGTTAGAAAAATAAAAATATCATTTTATTGAATAAATGAACCGAATAGAATATTCATAGGTTGAATAAAATGTTTTATCGTTAAAAATATAATTTTTAACGTGAATGTGAATAAATAAATATTCATTTACAAACCGGACGGTTTGTTTATGTACACCTATTTGAAGGACATTGATTGGGACGATAAATTTTACACATCGCCCAACTGCACAAATAAAATATGTGTTTGATTGTTTAAAACCCCACACGGGTGTTGGGATGAAATTTGAAGTTCACTCATCCTGATTGATTAAATATGTCGATCGATCGATTGACAGGCTGTTATAAGCGTTAGATATCTATATTTGATGCTTATACAGTGTAATGCACTTTGGTTGATGGTTGATTATTTTTGAATGCTATTATATACATGTGTTGTATGGAATCCATATAATTAACTTTATATGGTAATTGATTGGGCCTCATTCCAATTTGAAAAATAAAGAATAATATAAAATAAAGGTTCATGTGTTGACAGTTTCATCCATTGAGATTGGTCATGTGTTAAACGAAATATTTTAGTAATAAAATTTACATCTTTATAATATAAAATAAAGGTTCATGTGTTGACAGTACTCATCCATTGAGATTGGTCATGTGTTGAACGAAATATTTTGATAATAACAACTATTTTGAAAAAGAAATATTTGAAATAGAATATTTGAAAATAGAAATTTATGAAGCCGTCTTGATTAGATTGACGCCATTTTGACGTAAACGATATTTATATCGATTTTATTCATTTTGAAATGAATTGAATTGAAAACGATTTCGAAATGAATTGAATTGAAAACGATTTCGAAATGAATTGAATTGAAAACGATTTCGAAATGAATTGAATTGAAAACGATTTCGAAATGAATTGGATTGAAAACGATTTCGAAATGAATTGAATTGAAAACGATTTCGAAATGAATTGAATTGAAAACGATTTCGAAATGAATTGAATTGAAAACGATTTCGAAATGAATTGAAAACGAATTCAAATTGAATTGAAAGCAAATTGAAATGAATTCAAATTGAATTGAAATTTGAATTGAATAGAAATGAATTTTAAAACGAATTTATAAAGAAGAATTCAATTTTGATTTGAATTGAAATGGAAGTTCAAATTTCTTTTGAAACGAATTTAAAACTATTTATATAATTCGTTTTAAATAGAAATCGACGAAATATATATTATATATATTATATATATAATATAATGGCCTGAATAGAACGCGCCGCGCCGCGGCAGTTCGCGAATTTCGACCATTTATTTCAAAGGGACATTACGGGAGATCCGACCGTCGGATTCTCCTAAAACCGGAACCGTTGGGTTCGTATCGAAAAGAGCTTTCTAACGAATATTAGAAATTCAAAATCTAACGGTTGGATTTGGAGATACGTCCAAATCAAATTCGAAAAAGGTCGCTGTAAGTGCAGTTCGATGGCCATTGTTGGAAATCGACTGTACGGGCCTTGATAAAATTAGTAAAAATAGTAATAATTTGTGTAAAATCATAAGAAATGATTTAGAAAGGATTGGGATGAAAAACTCCATATTTGAAAAGATAAAAATAGATTTTTATCGAAATGAACTAGTTTTGAACTAGAAATATAATTCTATTTATTTTTAAATAAATAAATTGAATTTGAAAAGGGTTTTAAAAATAACCAGAATTTCCAATGGTTGCATTGGATTGGATTTGAATCGAAATTGTCTTCGGAATATTTCGATGTTGGAATTCGTGATTATACAGATGTTGTTACGGAAATTTGAAAGATATATATTTATATCGTTATTTCCAATACGACATTTGTTAATCGTAGAATTTGATATTGAATATAAGCCGATATATTTTCTATTCAGAGCCTTATATCGAATATCAAATGTGATTTGGGTTTGTCGTGAATGGTGTCTTCACTAACACTGTTCTTGAACCTAGTTGAGAAAATATTAAATCTTTTTATTTAGATTTAATGAAGTGTAACAATTAAATAATATTTAATTGGAATTGAATTGATATTGATTTTTGGGTTTATCGTGGACAGTGTTTTAAATAACACTCGTTCTTTAACCCGATAATCAATGGAATGTGACTTTGGGTTTATCGTGAACTGTGTTTTAAATGACACTGATTCTTTAACCTAGTCAAAGTTTAAAACTAAGTGGAGTTTTAATGAATCTTTAATTAGATTGAAATGATCGAAAATGGAGTATCACCAGTTTTGCTCCAGGCGATAGTTAAATCTTTAATTAGATTTGAACGTGAAATGGTAATTGAATTTACCGATAACACTGTGGTGTTAGATATGAAGTATTACCAGTTTTACTTCATGGGATGAATAGGTTGGGATTGAGAAATTAAAATAAATGATTACTTCGGTAAGGTTCGCTAATCCCGACTAGTTTGAATTGAGATTCAAAAATAGAATAAATAATAAATTCAAGGAATTTATCTTGGATAAAATTAATGGGAACCTTTCCCTATGAATGTGAAATTTAGTAACTAACTGTCGGTTAGCCAAGCAGAATGGTTTTCTGGATATTGATCTGATGTTGGTTTCGGCCTTCGGGGTTAATATTTGGGGAATTATTCTCTCGATTAATTTACGGTTAGTGACTGATGAATTGGAATGAGGCGTATGTTGTGTTTGTGTAACACTTATTTAAAATATACGCGAGTTATTCGGAAAGACCGGGTTTATCCCATTATGAATAACTGATACGACGTTAAGTCGAAGATGAAGACGATGGTCGAAGACCGGAGGTCTTCACGTCGTTTGGGTGATTACTGATGATCTTGATTAGGTTGTACACCCAAGAAGATGGAAACAGTTGGTGATCGTCCAGACGTGCTTGGAGATCGATGGATATGCGGGGTACTAGGTGCCTCCGGTTTCGTTCAGACCCAGAACGGACTTGTAAATGGACTGTGTGTCTGACATTGGATTTTAGTCTGTGTGATTGATCTCTATTAAATATATATCTGTTTGGCGACGGAGAATTTATTCTCTTTCTTAACGCCCTTCTCTGAGACGTACGAGCTCAGGGGTTATATATTGATGGATATCAATCGCATGGAGTGAATCGCCTGTGTGGCATGCTTAAGTGGCAAATGATCAAGGCTTCTGTTGAAAAGCAAAGTCTTGTGGTGATGATCAAAGCACGGCCTTTGTGGCTTAGCTTTGTGTAACGTTTACTTCGCGAGTTTCACACCCGGTATGAACCAAAAACGGGAGACGGACCTCAGGGAGGGCATGCGTTTCCTTCTAGCTAAAAAGTGGCGTCACTGGTTTTACACGCCCTGACGAGTTTGACTTATGTGGTTGTTGCTGTTGCGAGGCGCCTCGGTTTGATCGGACGATCCGGGTCCAATGGAGTCATTAGTTGGCTCATTTACACCCCAAAGGGCGGGGAAACGTAGTGTTCTGGCATAATAATCCACATCGGTGGACCGGCCCTGTCGCTCCATGGGGCAGTTGCGGCTGTTCCTGAGACATGGGTCAGATTGTCTCGAATCGGTTGAGGACTATCTTTTGCCTCGGTTCATAGATGGAAATCCAATTTCCAAATACGTGACATTTGCGGTTTTATTTGTAAACCTATATATGGCGACATAGTGTTATGGGGCATTCATGCCGCCTATGATTGATACTTATGATTTGAAGTAGTTTTATACACTATGCACTTATAGTAGTATCAAATGATTTGTTTTAAACGTACTAAGCATGTTTGGCTATTATAAGGGAAAACCCTATCCTCGGCTGTGTTGCATTGTGTGATGGGACCTGGGTCTTATAATGGCTTCATTTTTAGAAAAGCATTGCGCTGTTTACTTATATGCACTGGTGTTCTTGGGAGGAAACCCGTTCCGTGTTATACGGCGTGGTCCCTTGATTTACCTAACTTTAAAATAAAGATTAACTGTTTTAGTTCTCACACCAGTCACACGACTGACCTGGAGTTTATTGTTTTAACCTAAACTCTGGGTGCCCTTATTTTGAAACGGGCAGCTAGTAGTTTCGGTTTTGCAGATTTATATTCACAGGATCCTGGTTTACAGCTGGAACGATATCCGGAAAGCTTTGTATCCGTATATCTCCTTCTAGTTGTGTATTGTATTATTTTCCGCTGCGATGTATTTAAATGTAATTTAAATCTCTGATATTTCTGTGTGATATTCATTTATACTCTGTATATTCTTGTAATCTGATGCATTGTTGTAATATACAATGAAACGTTCTTATGTATGTATTCTGTTGTGGCTTGCTCTCGAACTATCCGACGCTTTCCTCACCAGGGAAGTTACGGGTTTTCACATTTTTGTCGTGTTTGATTCAATCTTGAGTTGTGCTTTGATGGCGTCAATTAATTTCATATCCATTCGTTTACCGTCTTTGTTCTGTGCTACAAAAAGATGAGTTTATCTCACACTAGAGTTACATGTTCACGAATGTTAAATTCAACATACCTGAATTGTTGTGTTGCAAGTAGAAATCATTTTATTTTATATGCACACTTTTCATATATGACACGTTATGATACGACATATATATGATATATAGGTCCATGGATGATATATGATTTGTGATGCAACGACATTGAGCTACGTGATAATTTATTTTTGTTGCTTAGTTTCCATAGATATAGGAAAATTATTATGAGTTGAAATGATATATACCCGAACCATTATTACATATTTAGGAAATGAACTGAATCGACTTGGGATGCAGGTTGAATGATATATACCCGGGGTTCAAATTTAGGCACAAATTGAAATGATATATGGCCTAGATAGAAAACTATATACGGACATCGTTGGTCTATTTTGAAAAAGTATTTTCTAGATAATTTTTTAATAAAGTTATTTAAATATTTTAATTATAACCTTATTTTAAAATTTAAATAACTAAATTGTTTTATATGTAATTTTATTATAGTTTATATTATTTAAATTTTAATATTAATATATAAATATAGTATAATAATACAAGTATAGATTTTTCTTGATACTTTTAAACTAAATTGTAAGAAATTTTATACATCTCATTATGTGGTCCATATAACAAATACGGAATTATTAATTTAATATAAAATGTCATTATGTTGTCATTTATGGAGTCCGTTGATTTGATAGGATAAGACTGAAATAGATGGTATATTCCTTTAAGTATGGATATTCTCTATTAACGGTCAACCTTGATGAACGGTTGAGTTTACATCCATAATGGAATTTGGCCCCTCTCCCTGCCTATAAATATAACCTTGTATTCATCGTTAGGGTTATCGAAAAGACATCACAAATAATAGTACGGCTAAGAGATAGAAGGCAAGTTTCCAAATCTACAACTTATAGATCTACATCTCATTTTCTTTTCTCAATCAATGTCTATAGGTATGATTTATGTATTGTTTGTAACTAAGAGTATGGTCAAGATCTTAAACAAAATACAATAGTGATTAAAAATCAAATTCACTTGATATTACGTTTACATGTGGTATTGGAGCAAGGTTGAAGATCAAATTCTTAGTTCAAATTCATAGTAGAATCAAGCTAGTATTATGTTTTTCTGCAATTAATCAGCTTGATTCTTGTATAATATCATGGATTGATTATGTTTATTCAAATTACATGTTAGTATTATTATTATCCTTTTTTACTTAACTGGTTTAGCGATTTATTATGATTATGGTGCAATTATTCTTTTGGATCTATTTTTTTTTGTATCACTATGTGATAGCTCGTTACTTCCCCGTAAGGGAAAGCCCGGATTACCTTGAGAACAACACACAAATGAACGCAGATGGAAGAACATTTCATTGCTATTACAACAATTCCATCAGATACAAGAATATACAGAGTGTGAATAAATAATTCACATTACAAATTATCAGAGATTACAATAAATTACATAGCAGCGGAAAATAATACAATACACAACTAGAAGAGATATACGGATACAAAGCTTTCCGGATATCATTCCAGCTGTAAACCAGGATCCTGTGAATATAAATCTGCAAAACCAAAACTACTAGCTGGCCGTGTCGAAAATAAGAGCACCCAGAGTTTAGGTTAATACAATAAACTCCAGGTCAGTCATGTGACTGGTGTGAGAACTAAAATAGTTATTTTTCTTTATTTTCAAAGTTAGGTAAATCAAGGGACCACGCCGTATAACACGGAACGGGTTTCCTCCCAAGAATACCAGTGCATATAACAAAACAGCGCAATGTTTTTTGAAAAAAATGAAGCTATTATAAGACCCAGGTCCTATCACACAATGCAACGCAAGCCGGGGGATAGGGTTTCCCCTTATAATAGCCAAACATGCTTAGTACGTTTAAAACAAGTCATTTGATACTACTATAAGTGCATAGCGTGTAAAACAACTTCAAATCATAAGTATCAATCATAGACGGCATGGGTACCATATATCATGTCGTCATACTAGTTCTACAATTAAAACCGCAATATTGCGTATTGGAAATTGGATTTCCGTCATGGTGGCTCCTGATTCGAAAGATCGATCGCGTAATGTGATTCCCCATGGCTTACGTCCCAGCAAGAGAAAACACCGTCTGCACATCCGCACTTTTGGGACCAGAGTATCACCGCGGCTTACGTCCCAGCGAGAGAAAACACCGCTTACTCTATATATCCCTGAGCACTAAGCTCATCTCGGTCGACCGAATCCACGACACCACTAAGGTGCCCATCCACTAAAAAGCATACTGATCAAACCATCAGTTTACCACCATACCGGGATGTGAGGCTCGCGAATCAACGCTATACACAAAGCCATGCTATATTAAAGTTGCGCTTTGATCATCATCCACCAAACTTTGCTTTTCAACAAAAGTCTGGATCACTGCATCTCAGCATGCCACACTATCAATCCATATCGTACAACTGATTTCTGCCAATATATAATCTCTGAGCTCGTATGTCTCAGAGAAGAGCGTTAAGCAAGAGAATAAATTCCCCGCCGCCAAACAGATATATATTTAGCAGAGATCAACGAATACAATATAAAGGAATACAATGTCAGACACACCATCCATTTACAAGTCCGTTCCAGGTCTGAACGAAACCGGAGGCACTTTCCTCGCATATCCATCCATCTCCAAGTACGTCTGGACGACCACCAACTATTTCCATCCTCTTGGGTGTACAACCCAATCAGGATCATCAGTAATTATCCAAACGATGTGAAGACTTCCGGTCTTTGACCACCGTCATCATCTTCGACTTAACGTCGAATTGGTTATTCAGAATGGGTATAAACCCTGCCTTTCCGAACAACCCGCGTATATTAAAAACAAATGTTACACAAACACAACATACGCCTCATTCCAATTCATCAGTCACTAACCGTAAATCAGTAAGAGAGCAGTTCCCCAAATATTAACCCCGAAGGCCGAAACCAACATCAGATCAATACCCAGGAAACCATTCTTCTCAACTAACCTACAGATAGTTTCTAAATCTCAATTCTTAGGGAAAGGTTCCCATTAATTTTATCCAAGATAAATTCTTTAAAATTTATTCTTTGATCTTCCATTGGATGCCGTATCAAACCAAATTATGGTTTTTCCAAACTAGTCGAGATTAGCGAACCACACCGAAGTAATTATTTATTTTATTTCCCAATCCCAACCTATTCATCCCATGAAGAAAAACTGGTAATACTCCATATCTAACACCGTGGTGTTATCGGTAAAATTAATTACCATTTCACGTTCAAATCTAATTAAAGATTTAACTATCGCTTTGGAGCAAAACTGGTGATACTCCATCCTTGCTCATTTTCCAAATTTGATAATTTAGGTTATCAATTTACATTTCAATCTAATTGCAGATTCATTAAAACTCCTTTTACTGGGTTAAAGAACTAATGTCATTTAAAACACAGTTCACGATAAACCCAAATCACATTCTATTTATTATCGGGTTAAAGAACAAGTGTTATTTAAAACACTGTTCACGATAAACCCACAAATCACTTCTAATTTAATTTCAATCAAATATATTAGAAATTCCGATTATTCAAAACCCCTTTTTAAATCCAATTTATTTATTTAAAAATAGTTGGGTTTTAATTTTAGTTCAAAACTAGTTCATTTCGATAAAAAACTATTTTTATCTTTTCAAATATGGAGTTTTTCATCCTAATTTTTCCCAAATCATTTCTTATGATTTTACACAAATTATTCCTATTTTTAATAATTTTATCAAGGCCCGTACAATCGATTTCCATCAACGGCCATCGAACTGCACTTACAGCGACCTTTTCCAAATTTGATTTGGATGTATCTCCAAATCCAACCGTTAGATTTCAAATTTCTAATATTCGTTAGAAAGCTCTTTTCGATACGTACCCAAGGTTCCGGTTTTAGTAGAATCCGACGGTCGGATCTCCCGTAATGTCCGTTCGAAATCAATGGTCGAAATTGGCGAACTGCCGTGGCGCGGCGCGTTCTATTCAGGCCATTATATTATATATATAATATATATTTCGTCGATTGCTATTTAAAACGAATTTTATAAATAGTTTTCAATTCGTTTCAAAAACAATTTCAACCTTTATTTCAAACACAATCAAAATTGAATATTCTATTATAAATCCTTTTTACTTTCGTTTCTATTTGATTTCAATTCAAATCGATTTTAATTCGATTCGAATTCATTTTCTTTTCAATTCAATTCGATTCGAATTCGTTTTCTAATCAAATCAAATTCATTTTCTACTCAAATCAAATTCGTTTTCTATTCAAATCAAATTCGTTTTCTACTCAAATCAAATTCAATTCGTTTTCTAATCAAATCAAATTCGTTTTCTATTCAAATCAAATTCAATTCGTTTTCTAATCAAATCAAATTCGTTTTCTATTCATATCAAATTCAATTCGTTTTCTAATTAAATCAAATTCAATTCGTTTTCTATTCAAATCAAATTCAATTCGTTTTCTAATCAAATCAAATTCAATTCGTTTTCTATTTAAATCAAATTCAATTCATTTTCTATTTAAATCAAATTCAATTCATTTTCTAATCAAATCAAATTCAATTCGTTTTCTAATCAAATCAAAATCAATTCAAATATAAAAACGAATATAATCGATATAAATATCGTTCGCGTCAAAATAGCGCATCTCTAATCAACACGGCTTTATATATTTCAATAATTCCGTTATTCTATTCAATAATCGAATATTTATCCTATTCAATACGTGAATCTATATTTTTGTCAACACACGACTAATCTCAACGAATGAGTACTGTCCACGTGTGACTCTTTTTGTTATTTAATATATTTTATATATGATAAAGATGTAAATCTTTTTGTTAAAATATTTCGTTCAACACATGACTAATCTCAACGGATGAGTATGGTCAACACATGAACCTTTATTTTCTAATGATAAAGATGTAAATTTTATTGCTAAAATATTTTGTTCAACACATGACTAATCTCAACGGATGAGTACAGTCAACACATGAACCTTTATTTTATAATATTCTTTACCTTCTAAATTGGAATGAGGCCCAATCAATTACCATATAAAGTTAATTATATGGATTCCATTCGACACATGTATATAATAGCAATGATACATAGTCAACCATCATCCAAAGTGCACTACACTGTATAACCATCAAATATAGATATCTAACGCTTATAACAGTCTGTCGATCCATCGATCGACATACAACTAATTATTGGGATTAGTGTATACCGTATTTCATCCCAATACCCGTATGGAGTTTCAAACAATCAAACACAGATTTTATTTTTGCAGTTGGTCGATGTGTAAAATTTATCATCCCAATCCATCAGTCAAATCAGTGTATATAAACAAATCGGTCGATTTGTTTATAAATATTCATTTATTCACTTTCACGTTAAAAATTATTTTTAACGATAAAATATTTTTAACTATATGAATATTTTATTTCTTCTCAATACATTAATTTATATTATCGATTTCACATCAACAACACAAATAAATTTCACAACACATCAACCAAACAAACAAGCCATCCATGGTCTGTGGATGACGGGTGTCGGGTGCTACTAAACACCGTCTGCATCCTAGTATATATATATAACTAGAAAAAGAAATTTAGAGTGAGAAGTTCTCACAGAGGGTTCCACTCCGCCGTGCTTTGCTGTTGAACTGCTGAATCATCTGGATCCATTTGTAATTCCAATACAGTCTTTTCATGCTGTTTATAATAAAAATTATATTTTTATCACTTCATTCAATAAATAAAAATTGTATTTTTCTCCTTACCATACTGTAAAAATTATATTTTTTCCTTATTAAAAACATATCTTTTTAATGATAAAAATCAATTCTTTTGCTAATTAAAAATCAAATCATCCCTTTGTATAAACAAAATCATAACTTTTTAAACGATAAAAATCTAAACTTGATATATTATAACAAATAATAAGAATTCCATTTTTAGTTTAACCATTTCATATGAAGGATTGACTAGCAAATTAAAGTAGAGAAACTCATAGCATCAATTTGATTTAGGAAGCCCTAGTTCATCGCTGCCGCTCAAGCCAGGGAAGGGCGACGGTGAACAGAGTTGGTGATGATGCCATTACAGGCGGTCGGAGCGCTGCCTAGAAAACTGGTGGAGGTTGGCCTTGTTGCAGTTTCAGGGGGCTGAACGGTGCGGCGTACGATGGCGATGACATCGGTCTCGAGCTCGAGAGGAGGACGAGGTTGTCTACGATGGAGGAGGGTCGTTGCTCCGGGCGGTGATGCGAAGTGGTGCGCAGCACCTGAAGTTGCGCGGTGAAAGGTTCGACGGTCACCATCGATCTGAGGAGGAGGAGAATCAATCGATGGTGGGGGAGTGGGGAAGCGTATCGGTGGTGGCCATCGATCGTCTGATTTGGGATGAAAATCTCGATCGGATTTGGCCATTGAAGAAATAAGGCAACGAATTCAAGGGGTTGACCGTGTAGAGATAAAATGAGGGGTTTGACCAATGTTAACCTCATATATATATTTTATTAATATTTTTAATTCCTTTTAAAATCCCAAATTGTCACGAACTCCAAATCAAACCCAACGAGTGTCGCCCCTAACCAAACACCCCCATTCCGAACACAATGGGATATGCTTCGTAGACTGATTTGATCATTTCGACCAGTTTCCGTTAAAATCAACATATAACTCTATATATTGAATTTGAACGCGGATTTCAATTTACCGGGGTCACATACTAACTCGAAAAATTCCATAAAAATATTTTCTAGCTTCGTATTGACGATACGGTCCTAACAAAACTAGTTTCGCCGAATTCTGAGACCGTTAGAAAAATGGCCATTTTCCAGTCGATTAAAATCAACTGAAACTGGTCAAACGCGTTTTCCTTTGCCACACTCACATATTGATTCGAAAAATTATGAAATTTGGAATCTAGCAATAACTTGACATCACGGACCCAACAAAAGTGGTTTCGTCGAAATCCGAGGTCGTTTGCAAAATTTCCATTTTTAAGGGCCTGAATTCCATAGCGACTATTCAGAATTTTCAACTGGACATATCTTTTGATCCCCGCTATGAAATATTGATTTGTCGGATTCGTTGGAAAGATATCATTAATTAGATCCTATTATTTTTGGTTTCACTAAAGCCCGGTTTGTTTTGCACCCGGTACCTTCAATTGAAGTTTGAAATCGAATTATCGAACTACCGCGCCATTTTCAGTTCCATTTATAATTATAAATAAATATTTATATTCTAACGACGATCTATATAATATATACGTTCTAAATATATTCAAAATAAATTTCTCGTCTATATTATTTAAAATAATTCATTTTAAATATTCAAAATTCGCTAAAATTGCCAAAAGAAAAATTTTAAACTGGCTCAGATTTCCGGGTTATTACACACTAATAGGCCAAAACATTCCTTTTATCATAAAATTGAATGAAATTTTCATAATTCATTGAAAACAACAAGATCTTTGAGAAATCATTGCTCTGCTTACATTTCCTTTTTTCAATCATTTAGACCCTCAAGATTGCATTTTACTGCTTTTCCAACAACAACCGTAATGATGATTCATGATAATTGAAATTTCATATGATGTTTTTGTGAAATTTTGGTTGAATGGAATTAAACTTGCCCCATTAAAGTAATTTTGTATCTTCTTATCATTGAATTAAATGTTGAAGATACTAATTTATATTGTTATTTGATCCACATAACGACCAATTGCATTTGTTTCTATAACAGTTGCGTTAAATGTGGTTGTTACGATAATAAATCAATTAATTTATTGTCATAAATGCATTAATTGTTTCGATTATACTATAATAGTGGTGGAGCAAGTTGGTATTCAGTACATGGAAAGGCATATATTTTATTATTTGATGCATTTTATTACCATATCAATATTTATGACTTTACTCATTGAAAATACGTTCTTTTTATGCATAGGTTAGCATAAACTAAATCGAAACAATAGTTGATTTGTGTTATTTGGTATGATTTTTTCTATATTATTTAGATATAAGATTATGTGGCACTTAATTTTGGCAGTCAAATGTGACTCTCTTTATGTAATTATTTATAAGTCTGTTATTGTAATTATTTAGGGAATGTCATAAATATAACCACATATTTAAAGCAAAATTTGTAATAGCTATGATTAAATATATGGGGCTATAGTTATAATTTATCACTTTGAAATTTCGTGACTATTTTTTTGGTGACATGTATAAACTAATGAAGTCAACATTCATATTATATTGCTTTGATTATCACCACAGTGATAACATTTCAGTACATGAATATTGTAATTCATACTTTCAGCGGTACGATATTCATATTATATTGTTTAGATTATCACCACAGTGATAACAATTCAATACAAATATATTGTATTTTATCAAAATCAATACATTCAGCAATACAATATTCATATTATATTGTTTTGATTATCACCACAGCGACAACAATTCAATACACGTATATTGTATTTCATTATTATATGACATTTATATTATAGTTTGTAATCTACCACAGCAGATTCAAAATATGTCTTGAATGTTAGACTAAGTAATCTTATTTTTGGTTAAATTCTTAGCATACTGTTTTACCCATAGGTAGACTATGCATCATAAGTAAAAATAACCATTAAGTAGATGACTTTAGCTATGTGATTGAGCATGCATCGGATATCCTCAGATACTATACATGTTTAATTATAAGTCATAATAAGTCACTTATTTACGTTTAGATCTTATTCATGAATGTTATATATATACACACACATATATCCAAAATTTAACTGTTGTGAGATCGTTCCAATATTGCAGCTCCTCAAACTACCCAACTTAATTCTTTATAGACCAAGTTATTGAACTAAATGGAAATAATTATAATGAGTGGAAAGAACATGCTGAGTTCTACTTGGGTGTACTAGAGATCGACTTGGGTTGGACTATGGATAAACACACTAATCTTACGACTACCCAACTTAATTCCTTTAGCAACTCAATTCCTGAAATAAATGGAAATAATTATAATGAGTGGAAAGAACATGTTGAGTTCTACTTGGGTGTACTAGAGATCGATTTGGGTTGGACTATGGATAAACACGCTGATCTTACGACTGTGTCCATAGAGGAAGAGAAACTTTCCCATGATGCATGGAGTAAAGCAATAAACTATGTCTGAAGTTCCCATGTCTTACCACTGCATCCAACATTAAGTCTTCCATTCCTGAAAATGAAACCTTGACTGCTAAGGAATACTTAAAGATAACCACTGAACGCTTTAAGCCTGGCGACAAGCTATTGCTTGGAAACTCATGGCTGTTGTAACTACTGCCTGTTATGATGGTACCAAGACCATGCAGCAACATGTACTTAATATGACTAATTTGGCTGTAAAATTGGGTAAATTGGGCACGAAAGTAGAGGATTCATTCCTAGTCCAATTTATTCTCAACTTCTTGCCTCCATAATATGGACCTTTCCAAATTCATTATAATATGAATACGGAAACGTGGAGTGTGAATCAATTGACCAATAAGCTAGTTCAAGAAGAGGCTAGAATTAAGCAACAAAACAACCATGTTGATAATGCAAATTACGTGCATGGGAATGGGAAGAACAAACTCAGAAATAAAAATTGGAAGGCAGTAAGAAGCGCTCCTCCAATCATAATCGTTCTTCCATCCACTCCATTCAACCTACATCAAAGAAGGTTAAGAAGAATGTCTGACACTTTCCTATGTAATAGAAAAGCATAAATTTAATATATATAACTGCAAGCACACAGGTGTGTAGTATGCAAGTCGAAAACAGGGAGAAATTTTAAAATTTATTATTTATATATTTCATGGGCGAGTTAGACGAATTTAGAGGATTTGATTGTAAATAATAAAAATAGAAATTGCAATTTGATTTAGAACAAATCTAATTGAACACTAATGGTGTGAAGCCATCATTTCAATCTTCATTTCGGAAAATTCGGAAGCTAGGGTTTTGTGAGGTTAATAATTTTGTACATTTGTAACTGAAATATGGAATTCTCTGTAGATCCAATAGTTTAATCTGCATAATGTCTGGTGCAACAGAATTATATGATCTATTGGTATTCCTCTGGTACATCATGATTTGTTATTTGTTTCAAATTAAATACTGTTTAGAGGTCAGATTATTAATTTTTACAGGTTGTTTAGGCATAGCTGTTGTCTATTGTACCGATAAATTTCAATCTCCAAATAAGCGGCTTCACTTATCAAATATTAAAAAGTTCCTATCTTTAGCAAACTTATTTACTTTAGTTTTTCAAAGTGGTTTCGTGTGGAAGCCATAGTTATTTACACCCTTAATTTTAAACACTATTTTCATTCTGTTGGATTGTTATCCCTTATTCCTCTATCATAAATCAATTTGGCTCTATAGGGAATCATTTCATGTATTTCTTAAACAACATGCAATTAATGCCTATCACATCAAATTTTGAATAATTATAGTACACATGGTAGATCAGATGATAATGGGTGAAAATTTTGTTTAGATTGACAATTTTGGTTATTGCTGTACATCCGGAGTAATCCAAATTGTTGTAGTTTATTTTTCTCATTTTCGATATTAGTCTAAAATAAACTAAGTTTGTTTGTCTCTTCCCGCTAATCATATGTAACATGTATATGTATCGATAACACTATGATAATAAACATTCAAGTTTTTTAGTTGAAAGTTATATTTTTGTATTGTAAATTATCTACATCTATATATAATAAGAATACATCCATAGAAAATATTAAACATAATATACGTTCATAATACAGTAATTTCTTCATGCATGAGTTCACTCATTGTATCTTCGTCCAACTCTCGACGGTTTGGCCACAAAATCATCAAAACCAAAAGTCAGCCGTCACCTTTGACTTGAGATTCTGGCGAACTCCAACACTCGTTCGCCACCAAATTTTTATAATGAGTAGCGCTAACTGAGTACTCCAACTTTCATGGAAAATGTAAATCCGACATCATATATATCCGGACATTATATCCCTCAACGGGCATATAGATGTCACCATCACTATTTATGTATTTTCTATGGCTTAGTCAATATGAAAGTAAAGTGTCATTCTCAATTCTTAACTCACTCAACATTCTATTATTCCTACTGGCTTCAGAATTTTGGCAGACCCTCCTTCCGTAAAGTAAAATTCAATGGGAGTATCCTCTCTAGCGCTGGAAAATCGTTGCCTTCTCCCACTATTCTCCCATACGAAGTAGTACTTTGAGTAACAAATGACTTAGTTGTTTTCTTAGGTATCCATACGATAAGTCATAAAATGTCGCACCCATCAAAAGTCTCACCCATAAAGGTACACCTTAGATTGTAAAATGGGTTTGATTGGTTCAATTCAGTTGGTATTCATAAATGTATTTGTAGACAAAACATATTTAAAACTCGTTTGCTGTTAGTGCGTGGCCCGTGCTATGCACACAGGTAGTTGTGGAAGTTTCAGGTGTTCACGTTTGAAGTATCTCATTATGGTATCAATGTATTACACATAAATATTCTAATTTCTATTTTTGTAAGTTTATATTTGGTCGAAGCATTGTAGGAAATTTCATTTTAAGTTGGCAAGTTCTAACCAGTAAGTACGTCGAAAGCTATTATGGAAGACATCCGGGTTTAAGACCACGTACATATTGTCGAAAGCATTAACGAATAGATTACTATGTGGCTGTGTATACGGGCAATGTTATACCATAATATTTAATAGATATAGTGACATAATATCAAACAAAATGAGGATGTCCACACAACATTTTATGGCTTTCTATTCGTACTCAAGGTAGACTTTTCATTCTCGCTTCTACTTTGATATTGCGCTCATTTCTAGAAGCAGCAAACGAATCTTGAATGTTATCTCATGGACAATGCTTAATGAGCTAATCAATGTCCCTTCCATACTTAATTGGGCCGAAGCTGGGATATATGTATTAAGAGGACTTATACGGGACAATTTTAGATAAGTAGATTGCCCTAGGCATCTTAAAATATAGGTGCTGGCAAAATGCAAAGGAGAAAATTCTCATGAATAAAATATATGTTAATTATCATTCCAACAGGATAACAATGTTTTGTTTTTTCCCAACACCTTCATTTTAAACTGGCTAAGGTGAGCAACTTTTAGTTGTTATTACTATAATTTATAGTTTTATTTTTTTAAAGGTTGGCCGTTGAATTACCGCATTTGACAGAACCCTATCCTATATCAGTAGTCCATATTTTTATAACTAAATTCCTAATATTTTTGGTTCTTTTTGGAGTTAGGACTATGGTGATTCAATTTAATCCAATAGTTTAAAAGAAGATCATCATCTGAACACCAAATGCGTAGTTCAGGATAAAAATCATCATATGAACACCTAATGCTCAGTTGGAATCATAATTAGATCTGATTTTCACCCAATGCCCAGTAGAACCATCATAATCCAAAACTCAAAAACAAAAGAGAACAAAAAATATGTGGAATTAAGTCCTAATAAAATGGAGCATGTACATACCTCTGATTTTCAGCACAGGTCGTTGCTATATGCGGTGTCTCAACGTCCAGCATCAGAAAAATAAAACTAAAATTAGGTTGCCTTTGGCAATTTAAAATGTAGATGTTAGAAAGATTTTTTTTTACCCCAAACTGTTAAAGATTCTAACCTAATGACTGTAGGGCATACACGCTTTTACTGAGCAAACATATAGTAGCAACATAATGGTTCACCTTACTCTTATCCAAATATCCAGTTTTAACCATTAGCTTAATGGTTAAGGAAAATAGCAAATAAGTTGGAAAATTATGTTAACAATCACATAAAATGTCATAGAGTAGATATTTACATGTAATAGGAAAAATCTACTCATTAAATGAACCATACTTGGTGTTAGATCCAAATTTGGCTCTAACACCCAAATTGTTCAGAATTACGAAAATTAACAACTAAAAATGAAAGAAAATGCAATGAACACACTAGATTTATAGTGGTTCGACGTTAATGAGCCTACGTCCACTTTATATATCTTTGATTATAAGTTGAATTCAAGTACAATCAATGATTTATCTCAATCTCACTTTTACAACAGTGATTCACTTAGATTTCAAGATAATACTGATTAGAAATAATGAAGAAACTATAATGGTGGAAATAATACTCAGAACTGCCAAAAGATCCTGAAAAATGCTAAGTATGAGGCTATTTATAGGTGATATCTGCGGGTGGTTCGTGAAGACACGTAGCACGAATCCCGAGGATGTAACAACCCGTATTTTGAATAACAAGTTATAACATAAATCAAGGCAGAATTAAATAATAAAGTCTGAATCAAGGGAAACGGGCTGTGCCATTGCGTTCGTCTCGGAAAAATACACGAAATAGAGTCCAAGTTTTCGAAAATCGGAGTTCGTATGACCAAGTTATGGCCCATCAAAGTTTTCAGAAAATTTCAAGTTCAAAAACAGTTCAGATTTGAATTCAGAATTCAAATTCAGCCAAGCAGGACAGGCGGGAAAATTCCCGCCACCCCCAAGTCGACTGGGTAGTCGACTTGGGAGTCGACACACCCTAGGTGGTGTCGACTGCCCAGTCGACACCCCTGTCGACTTGGGTGGTCGGCCAGTTTGGCCTGGGTGCACCTGACTTGTTCCTCAAGACATGCTTTGGGGCTGGTGACGGATTTTAATGGCTCAGATCTGAATTAGGGTTAATCCTATGGCCTAAACTAACCTAAACTTCTATAAAAAGACCATAAGACCTAGCCTAAACCCACACAAATCAATCCTACAACTAGGTTATGCCAAAATGCTCCTTGATCATGGCCTCCATCTTCATATCATGGCCCCCATCCTCTTCATGAAAGTTTGAGTGTCCTAAGCTAGTAAAAGAGCCACCTTTCTTCATCAAAACAAGGATCTTTCTTCATACAAATCAAAGGAGCTTCTTGTTTCTCAAGACAACTTGGAGCTTGTATTCATTTGGGGGTTTTTAGAGTTGCTAGTGGCTTTGTCTCAATCTTATTTTATTTTATAAGTCTTCATAGCATTGTAAGCCCTATTCTACTCTTAGATTCTAACTATGAAGTGAAATATGACATGTTGCAAGTTTGAGTTTGGGCCTAAGTATGATTTGTGCTTTGATTCTATCATTTTATGCATAGATTTATTCTATGCATGTTTGTAAAGCTATCACCTTGACTTTGTGCATAGAAAGCTATGAGCTTTGATTTGAAATGTTGCATAAAGCAACATAGAAACTCTCATAAACCTTATGTTATCTTGCATATGATGTTATATGCGAATCATTAGTTATCATCCTATGCCATCTATGACCATGTATCACCTATTTGCTAAGTTTAATGCCATGCATGTGTAGATTTGAATTGGACCTAAGTGCAATATTTGCCTTGAACCTATCATTGTATGCATAGATCTATTCATGCCTCTCTTGATTTATGGTTGTGGACCTCTCATGAACCTAGTCCCGTTCATGTTGACCTTGGAAAAAAAATGCTATGAAATGGATTATGGCTTACGCATGTTAACAAACCTTAACCCCTCGTGTTCCTTAACATGCATATGATGATATTGAACCTATTTGCTATGCACAAGTTAGGATTGTCACCCTATGTCAACTATTACTATGCTACCACCATATTTGCTATTATGCATGCTTGTGGCCAAAGCACCCTTATGCTATTATGCATGCTTGTGGCCAAATCACCCTTATGCTATTATGCATGCTTGTGGCCAAATCACCCTTGTGCTATTTGATATGTTTGAGGCCAAGTCACCTTTTATGCTATCATACATGTTTAGGCCATATGCTAGTATGTCGAACCCCCCTTTGGCCTCAAATATCACCATGTTTAACTTGAGATAGACTTTGCCATCTTATGCCCACCTTGTCATATTCTTATGTTCCCCCTTTTTGGTCTATTTGTGTTGATGCGAACTTACGTGCGATGGGGTTACGTTATGGGTAAACTTAAATGACATGAAACATGACTTGGAAAATATGACATGTGATGATGCTTGAAAACATGAACGTGGACATGACATGTAGAAAACATGAAAGTGGCCAACTCGAGGTTGGGTTGAGTTTGTAGCATAAATCTACCCGGAACCGACCAGCTTAACTAGTGGCTACAAGCAATAGGACCCAATGTGAGTAGTTGGTCACATCACACTTAAAACCCGAGGTTAGACTAGGTTGTGGTGTAAAGCTACCCGGACCCGCCCGGCTTAACTAGTAACCACAACAAAGTCTAATGTGAGAGGTTGGGGTGCATTAAGTTAATTAATGCCACAAGGTAGGGTTAAGTCATGGACTACTTGAATACTTAACCAATTAAACACGATGGATTGGTAGGGTTAAGTCATGGACTACTTGAATATACTTAACCAGTTGAACACGATGTATTGATAGGGTTAAGTCATGAACTGCTTGGATACACTTGACCAACTCAATACATGGTTAGGATAGGGGTTAACCACACTTAACTCGTTTGAAAATCCTAGTTACGCGGTCCTTTTTAGAAGTAACCTACTTGGGAGTATCTGGATACCCTGGACTAGGCTAGGGTGGGGCACGATTACTGACTGATTGTAAGAGACCAAAAGAGACGGCTGAATAGTGCACCAGTTAAGTTCATCGGACCATGGTCGTGCACATTAAGTCCGGAGTTGAACATGGGCACCGGTAGGTTTAGACTGTGTGTGCTTGAATTGTGTCTGTCGTTTACACCTTAGGGCTGGATACACCCTAGGGTGGACCTTGCACAGTTAACTACATTCCATGATTAGGCCGTATGACACCGACACACGACGAGTTAGGCTTATAGGGGGCCGATCGACTAGACCGAGTAGTTGGACCTTGATTTAGGTCATCTCATGAGTTTGGGCCAACATTGGGCTAAGGGATCATTTCTTGTTTATACTTGACATGGATTAGAATACTAGTACACCTGGTGCAACTTAACCTTGTATACACGATGCCACACTTGATCTATCTTGTTAACTTTTCACAATGCCAGTTATCATCCTATGTTTCATCTCTGTTTTACATGTCCAGTTAACTTTATTAGTTTTTATACTAATAGTAGGTAGGACTTACCAGTCTTTTTGACTGACCCCTTTTCTTTTGCCTCTTTTCTTCCGTTTCCCCCCAGGTTCTCAGGGTGGGAATACTAGCACCTAGCTTGGATCTTTAGCTTGCTTACTGGATAGCTCATGTACGGTTTGGACTTGAGCTTTGCTATGGCGACACTACTGTTATCTTTGGGGAATACTTTACTTATGTTATTTTTCAATTTATGTTTTTCTAGACTTTGTTTTGTTGGGAAAATGATGACTAAGTACTTTGATGTAACTTGACAATGGTTTTGAAATAGAAATTTTATCCGCTGCTTTATTTACTCTGTTTTACTCATATGTTCTGTCTTGTGATATCTTCATGCATGTTTACCTTGACCAACACCTCTCCAAAGCCAGTGTACTTGCAAGAGTGACCCTGGCGGAGGTGGGGTGTTACATTTGGTATAAGAGCATAAGGTTTACAAGATCTGAGCAAAAGGTTTTTAAAACTTACCTTTTGAAAAACTATTTTCAAAACCAATTAAGTATTTTCCAAGAAAAGTCTAGTTTATTTTAAAAGGCTATTCCCCAAAAGCCATTAGCACTATCCTTTGTTTCCTCGTTCTCAATCTATCTTTTTCTTCGTTTCAATATGGCCGATAATTTTGCCATTCGGGAGGGCGTACCAGTACCTATTTGGTTTAGAAGGTACATGGAGGCAAGGGCAAATGAAGCCGGCCCCGCGAACATTCCTCCTCCTCCCATAGCTGAGGTTCCTCCTCCTCCTCCTCAACATCCGCAAACGGATTTCGCGAAGATTTGCAAGGACTTCAAGGCGATGGGTGGCAAGAATTTTATTGGGACAGAAACTTTTGTTGAGGCAAGAAACTTCTTAAAGGAAACTGAAGACCTCTTTGCTATCTTTGATATAGAAGACCGTAGGAAAGTTCTGTTAGCAGTATGTCTGTTGAAAGGGGAAGCCGCATATTGGTGGGTAGTCACCACCACTACTAGGCCAATTCAGACTTGGGATGACTTTAGGAGAAGGTTTGGACCGAGGTTTCTATCATCGACAGAAGAGAACCTTCAGATGGAGAGGTTCCTATCTCTAAAGCAAGGGGACATGACAGTTAGGGAATACGTGGATACGTTTAATCAACTTGCTCGGTTCGGTCTAGACTTGGTTAACCTAGCTCAGAAGAAGGCCCTACACTTTGCTCTAGGATTGAACGAGCCATTGCACGGTTTGGCCATGTCTCACATACCCATGGGGGCGACCTTCGAGAGTTTGGTAAATATGGCCCTGCTTCAAGAGGAAGATAAGAGTGGTAAGAAGGAAGTCAAGTTGAATGAGTCTCAAGGCAAGAAGGTAGATTCCGAGAAAGGAGGCAAGGACAACAATGACCGCAATGACAACAGGACCAGGGAGACAAGGAAGTGCAACTTCTGTGGGATCGTTGGACACATAGCCAAAGATTGTAGGAAGAAGGAGAGGAAGTTGGGAGAATGCTTTCATTGTGGAGAGTCTGGACACTATAGCAAGGATTGCCCGAAAAAGAGAGAACAAGGGAAAAGGCAAACTCAGCGAGCAGGACCCTCTGGAGGGCAGTTGCAGGCTCTCCTCGCTCTTCCAGCTTTTGATCGAGGTAGTGTTTCTATAGAAAGTCATGTTTACATTTCTGATTTCCCTGTTCGTACCTTATTTGATTCTGGCGCAACGCATAGTTTTATTTCTGATCTTGTTGAAAGTTTGCACCTAAGTACTAGTCTAGTTGAGGTCCCGTTAGTGTTTCAAATCCAATTGGGGGTTCCGCCCATCTACCTGTGATTTGTATGGATTTGAAAATCTCTATCTTGAGCGTAGAATTCATGTGTAATGCTTATGTTCTTGGGTTTATGGGATACAGGTTGATTTTGGGCATGGATTGGTTGTCCACTTATGGAGCCATTCTTGATTTTGAACATAGGGTTGTGAGGCTCATGACTCGCCTCGGTAATACCCTCGAAATCTCGTGTGACCTTTAGGGTTCCGTCCTGATTAGTTACCTAGAATTCCTTGGCACATTTATTGGAAATTTGTAATCCAATCGAGTAGTGTTCGCCACTAAGGCGGATAGTCCATTTCACTTAAGCATGGGTTAGAGAAATCACCCTAGTAAGTACATTTGGCAACGTGGATTGGCACTAGTTTCCAAGAGATAGTTCTTCTACGTGGGATACCGTATAGTATGTAAACGAGGTCCAGGATTCACTAACAAATTTTGTAAAGCTTGGATGAAACCATGAGCTCGCAGTTATGTGGAAGCCAAGTATTTTAGGAAAAGAATAAGTGGAAGTGGAACGAGAGGCAACGGTGAAATGAGTTCTAACTCATATTTTGGAAATAAGAATTAAGAACTACGAAATTGTGAAGTTAAAAGACGGTCAAGGCACGATAGGATTAAGCTCAAGAAAATGCGGCTTAGAAGATTGAAGACTAGATACGCGCATTGCATCTCTTTCTAAGAGTATATCCTTGATCCCTATTATTCTGTAGAGCTTACTCGCATGCTATCTTTTAAGTATATCCTCTCGGTCCTATTCTCAATCTTAGTTTTGTTGCAAACCACATAAGGAGTATGACTCGCCTATATAGTTGGGGTGAGGATGTCTGTTAAGTTGACCAAACTATTTGGGCTTTATGGGATATGGGTCATAGTTGATAGACTTACGTAGAGTGCTCACTTTGTTCCGTTGAAGAGCAAGAGGACCACATCAGGGCTAGCATCGGTTCACCTTCGAGAGATAGTCCGATTGCATGGAGTTCCTTCTAACATAGTTAGCGATCGTGACCCAATTCTCGCTAGCCAATTCTGGAATAGTTTGCAGGAAGCGATGGGTACGCGATTGAATCTAAGTACGGCCTATCACCCACAGAGGGATGGCCAGACCGAAAGGGTGAATAGGGTACTAGAAGATCTGTTGAGGCCATGCATCCTTGACTTCGGTGGCACTTGGGAAGATCATCTTCCTCTCGTAGAGTTTGCTTATAATAACAGCTATCAGGCAAGCATAGGAATGGCACCATTCGAAGCTTTGTATGGGAGGCTGTGCAAGTCACCAACATGTTGGTGGGAGACGACGGATGAGCTTATACTTGGGCCCGACAGGATAAGGGACACATCCGAGAAAGTTGAATTGGTGAGAAGACGGATGAAAACAGCCCAAGACAGACAGAAATCCTATGCTGACAAGCGAAGGACAGATCTGGAATTCGAAGTTGGAGATATGGTTTTCATGAAGGTTTCTCCTTTGCGAAACGTGGTTCGTTTTGGATCAGTTGGAAAGCTAGCACCAAGGTTCGTAGGACCCTTCCCTATCATAGAGAGGATTGGGAGAATGGCTTATAAGGAAAAATTGCCCGAGAAGTTGGTCGGAGTGCACAATGTTTTTCATGTCTCGCATCCCCAAAAGTGCCTGTATAAGTCAGCCGAAGTGGTTGAACCAAGTATTCTTGAAGACATGGAGGAAGAGAAAGAGGCGACCTTGAGGCGAGCTCTGATTCGTATCTTGGGAACGAAGATCAAGAAACTGAGGAATCGAGAAGTCAAGTTAGTAAAGGTTCAGTGGAGCGAAGTCGATGAAGATGCAACTTGGGAAACCGAGGAGAAGATGCGTGGGCTTTATCCATTCCTTTTTTAGGGTACATTCTCAATCTCTTTTCCTAGTTAGCATATCTTTCCTTTGCTATCCATGTTTATCTTGTTATCTCGTTAACCTTGTCTTAAGAACCTTAGGTAGAAACCCTTTGGATGAAACATGTATTTGAAACATGTTATGCTTGATGTTTGCCAGTGGTTGCAAGTGTTTGCAAGTGGATACTCGTGGATGCATGATACACATTAGGCACTAAGATCGGCTCACACACTTTCATATTACATATGCATGAGTGCTTATACTTGCTCATGGCTGAAACTTGTTATGCTATCACGTGGATGTTGCATATGGATGAATGTTATGTGCACTCATGTAGATATTATGAATCATGCTAGGAATTTGCATACATATGGACTCATTACACTAACGTAAATTTGCATTAAGGAGGTTTACTGAATCAGTAACTGCCTGATTTTCGCATTAGATAAGTACATATACACACACCTTTCGCATACGATCATACAGCATTTAGAATCTTTTAAGGACAATGACTGCACGTGGATGATGTTTTGAGTAGATGGATGATGGATGATAGGATATGTTCTTCCTAACTTGAAGATTTCGGGGACGAAATCCTTTAAGGTGGGGAGAATGTAACAACCCGTATTTTGAATAACAAGTTATAACATAAATCCAGGCAGAATTAAATAATAAAATCTGAATCAAGGGAAACGGGCTGTTCCATTGCGTTCGTCTCGGAAAAATACGCGAAATAGAGTCCGAGTTTTCGAAAATCGGAGTCCGTATGACCAAGTTATGGCCCGTCAAAGTTTTCAAAAAATTTCAAGTTCAAAAACAGTTCAGATTTGAATTCAGAATTCAAATTCAGCAAAGCAGGACAGGCGGGAAAATTCCCGCCACCCCCAAGTCGACTGGGTAGTCGACTTGGGAGTCGACACACCCCAGGTGGTGTCGACTGCCCAGTCGACACCCCTGTCGACTTGGGTGGTCGACCAGTTTGGCCTGGGTGCACCTGACTTGTTCCTCAAGACATGCTTTATGGCTGGTGACAGATTTTAATGGCTCGGATCTGAATTAGGGTTAGTCCTATGGCCTAAACTAACCTAAACTTCTATAAAAAGACCCTAAGACCCAGCCTAAACCCACACAAATCAATCCTACAACTAGGTTATGCCAAAATGCTCCTTGATCATGGCCTCCATCTTCATATCATGGCCCCCATCCTCTTCATGAAAGTTTGAGTGTCCTAATCTAGTAAAAGAGCCATCTTTCTTCATCAAAACAAGGATCTTTCTTCATACAAATCAAAGGAGCTTCTTGTTTCTCAAGACAACCCGGAGCTTGTATTCATTTGGGGGTTTTTAGAGTTGCTAGTGGCTTCGTCTCAATCTTATTTTATTTTATAAGTCTTCGTAGCATTGTAAGCCCTATTCTACTCTTAGATTCTAACTATGAAGTTAAATATGGCATGTTGCAAGTTTGAGTTTGGGCCTCAGTATGATTTGTGCTTTGATTCTATCATGTTATGCATAGATTTATTCTACGCATGTTTGTAAAGCTATCACCTTGACTTTGTGCATAGAAAGCTATGAGCTTTGATTTGAAATGTTGCATAAAGCAACATAGAAACTCTCATAACCTTTATGTTATCTTGCTTATGATGTTATATGCGAATCACTAGTTATCATCCTATGCCATCTATGACTATGTATCACCTATTTGCTAAGTTTAATGCCATACATGTGTAGATTTGAATTGGACCTAAGTGCAATATTTTCCTTGAACCTATCATTGTATGCATAGATCTATTCATGCCTCTCTTGATTTATGGTTGTGGACCTATCATGAACCTAGTACCGTTCGTGTTGACCTTGGAAAAAAAATCTATGAAATGGATTATGGCTTATGCACGTTAAAAAACCTTAACCCCTCATGTTCCTTAATATGCATATGATGATATTGAACCTATTTGCTATGCACAAGTTAGGATTGTCACCTTATGTCAACTATTACCATGCTACCACCATATTTGCTATTATGCATGCTTTTGGCCAAAGCACCCTTATGCTATTATGCATGCTTGTGGCCAAATCACCCTTATGCTATTATGCATGCTTGTGGCCAAATCACCCTTATGCTATTTGATATGTTTGAGGCCAAGTCACCTTTTATGCTATCATTTATGTTGAGGCCATATGTTAGTATGTTGAACCCCCCTTTGGCCTCAAATATCACCATGTTTAACTTGTGATAGACTTTTCCATCTTATGCCCACCTTATCGTATTCTTATGTTCCCCCTTTTTGGTCTATTTGTGTTGATGCGAACTTACGTGTGATGGGGTTACATTATGGGTAAACTTAAATGACATGAAACATGACTTGGAAAATATGACATGTGATGATGCTTGAAAATATGAACGTGGACATGACATGTAGAAAACATGAAAGTGGCCAACTCGAGGTTGGGTTGAGTTTGTAGCATTAATCTACCCGGAACCGACCGGCTTAACTAGTGGCTACAAGCAATATGACCCAATGTGAGTAGTTAGTCACATCGCACTTAAAACCCGAGGTTAGACTAGGTTGTGGTGTAAAGCTACCCGGACCCGCCCGGCTTAACTAGTAACCACAACAAAGTCTAATGTGAGAGGTTGGGGTGCATTAAGTTAATTAATGCCACAAGGTAGGGTTAAGTCATGGACTACTTGAATACTTAACCAATTAACCACGATGGATTGGTAGGGTTAAGTCATGGACTACTTGAATATACTTAACCAGTTGAACACGATGTATTGATAGGGTTAAGTCATGAACTGCTTGGATGCACTTGACCAACTCAATACATGGTTAGGATAGGGTTAACCACACTTAACCCGTTTGAAAATCCTAGTTACGCGGTCCTTTTCAGAAGTAACCTACTTGGGAGTATCTGGATACCCTGGACTAGGCTAGGGTGGGGCACGATTACTGACTGATTGTAAGAGACCAAAAGAGACGGCTGAATAGTGCACCAGTTAAGTTCAGGCGAACCATGGTCGTGCACATTAAGTCCGGAGTTGAACATGGGCACCGGTAGGTTTAGACTGTGCGTGCTTGAATTGTGTCTGTCGTTTACACCTTAGGGCTGGATACACCCTAGGGTGGACCTTGCACAGTTAACTACATTCCATGATTAGGCCGTATGACATCGACACACGACGAGTTAGGCTTATAGGGAGCCGATCGACTAGACCGAGTAGTTGGACCTTGATTTAGGTCATCTCATGAGTTTGGGCCAACATTGGGCTAAGGGATCATTTCTTGTTTATACTTGACATGGATTAGAATACTAGTACACTTGGTGCAACTTAACCTTGTATACGCGATGCCACACTTGATCTATCTTGTTAACTTTTCACCATGCCAGTTATCATCCTATGTTTCATCTCTGTTTTACATGTCCAGTTAACTTTATTAGTTTTTATACTAATAGTAGGTAGGACTTACCAGTCTTTTTGACTGACCCGTTTTCTTTCGCCTCTTTTCTTCCGTTCCCCCCCCCCCCCAAGGTTCTCAGGGTGGGAATACTAGCACCTAGCTTGGATCTTTAGCTTGCTTACTGGATAGCTCATGTACGGTTTGGACTTGAGCTTTGCTATGGCGACACTACTGTTATCTTTGGGGAATACTTTACTTATGTTATTTTTCAGTTTATGTTTTTCTAGACTTTGTTTTGTTGGGAAAATGATGACTAAGTACTTTGATGTAACTTGACTATGGTTTTGAAATAGAAATTTTATCCGCTGCTTTATTTACTCTGTTTTACTCATATGTTCTGTCTTGTGATATCTTCATGCATGTTTACCTTGACCAACACCTCTCCAAAGCCAGTGTACTTGCAAGAGTGACCCTGGTGGAGGTGGGGTGTTACAGAGGATCTCAGACTAGTTCGTGGCTTGGTGGAGAAATGGTCAATATGATAGTTATGGGCGGGTGTCATCAGATCCTGATCTTTCGGATCATGGAAGACTTGGTCGTGGCCATCAATCTTTGGACTTGGGGTCGGGTCGTGAAAGCTCACCACGAGTTGGTCGTGACAGCTAATCACGAGCGAGTCGTGATCATCTTTACGAGCGGGTCAGTCCTGGCTTGTCACGAACGGGATCTCAGTATTCACGGGGCAAAGTGATCTTGTAGATGAGTCCCCATATATATTTATTTGTGCCTGCTGGTTTTCTCCTTAGTGGCTTGGTCACAAAGCTAGCCAATATTTTGCCCCCTCGAAGTATGTTTTATCGGAGATGAAACGTGCTTCGAATTCAATCAACGTCTCTATCTTCGAACATATGAGTGCTAATGGTCGTGTCTGTCTGTGTTGTTGCACTGCTTCAAAGGACCGTGTTCTTAGGACCACGTTCTTTGACAAGTATAAATGCACCTCCAAGTTTCCAAATTTTCCACTATTAATTGAGAATTTTCTGACTTCCAATTCCAGGGATTTCGCGAGCAATTCTTCAAGTAAATTTTTAAAATTTTGTAAGTAATTTCTGTGGAATTCAGGATTCCTACTGATAAAAAGCAACAGTTTTCAACTTCAATAAGTGTCACGAAGTCTGAACTGCAAAGACCTATCACGGTCCATGCTCATTGATGTGCGTCACGGTCCGATGAAAGTTCGAGTCATCGTGTGGGGAATCATGGGCTCTGTAACATCCCAAAAATTTTAGTATATTTGAATTTCAATTCTAATTAAATGGATTGGAATATATTAAGAAATTCAAATTTTGTTGGATTTAAATGTTGGTAAATATTTGAAGTTAGTATAAATAGAGTTTCAAAGTTAGTTCTATTTAATAAGATTATGATTTGAATTTAGTATTTAAATAATTGCATTTAATCTGAGTGGTTAATTTAAAAGTAGGATTCAAATTTAAATTGAAATTGGTGGAATTCTAAGTCGTGAATAATAATTAAAATTCGAAGCAGAAATTTAAATAACCAAACTTGAGAACTTAGAATTTGTGAAATCAATTTATAAAACCTTATTTACGTTGAAATTTGAGTTAAGTGGAATTTTGAAATATTTAAGTTAAAAAGGAATTCAAATTTGAATTATTAAGCAATGGAATTTAAGTTGTTTAAATTTAATTTGAAATTCAAATTTTAAATTTGAAATTTATCAAATCCAGAACTTAAAATTTGTGAAATAAATTTATAGAATTTATTTAAGTTATAATTTAGTTTAAATTTGAATTTATAAATATTTAAATTTGAATTAGAACAGTTAATTGAATAATCGAGTATTTAACAATCAACTGACTGTGAAATTTAACAGTTTGGCGACTGTCTCAGAATTCGACGAAACTGACGTCATCAGAACCGGAATGGTGAATTATTATAGGGTTTTAATTCGCGTTACAATCTGACTTATCGGCTGACCATACGAGAGAAATTGTGAGCGAGATCCTTGTAAGCTGACAGTCGGGTGTTTATTAGATTCGGGCCTCCTTTGCTTATAAATAAAATTCCCCTTCCTTCACACATCAGCCATTTTCATTTGCATATACCTTTCCTCATCAAAACTTTATTTTCATGGCTGAAAATAAATTTCAAAATCCTAGAAAACAAAATTTTAACTTCAAAATAAAATCTCTTCAAAACCCATAGTATTATATGTCGATTCGAAGCTCTCGACTTGTAGAATGCAGATCTATAGTTTGTTTCGGCATGCAGCGACTAGATTGGTCAGAAAACTCGGTCAAAGCCTCTGGAATTTGAAACCCTATATTTCGAATTGGGGTTTTTTGAATCGGGATGTAATTGAAGATTCGGGGATCTGGGTATTGAAGAGGGGATTCATGCGAGTGTTTTGGTGGTGTTGATTCGATTTATAATGTTGTAAATAGCTGGGATTTCGTCGTTTAAGCTCTGGAGGCGATTTCCGTCCATCTCGTCGTAGGGGGCCCACCGTTGACCGGAGGTGATGGCGGCGGGACCGAGGGTGCGGCACGGGCTGCTCTTGCCATTGGTGGTGGTCTCACTCACTCCGGTGGCCGGAGTTAGGCGCGGGAGGCGGTCAAAGTACGGGAGCAAATGGGTCCTTGCATCGGTGGTCACTGTTCACGCGTGAGGGTGAGCGGGAAGAAAGGAGAAATCTCCTGTGTGTTGACGTGTCAAACGTTGATTGGTGAGAAAGATGTGTTTATTTTATTTTATATATTTAAAAAAAAATCCAAACACTAAATTGCTGATAACTTTGTCGTATGAAATCGGTTTTGGACGCGGTTGGGTGCGTTGGGATCGTGGAGGAATTGCGGACGTTTTGGCACTAATCAGGCTGCGTTCTGAGATTGTCAAATTTTGGGCCTTTTCTGGACGTCCGATTCGAATTGAAACCCGAAGGTGAGTGTTTCTTCACTCACGTAATACTAAATTTATCCCATATTTGTTGAATTAAACTACGATGTGAATTTGGTTGCATGGTGGTGTTGTTTGATGGATGATTGCTTTAAATTTGACATGCAAGGGTTAACATGCAAATAAAAATCGATGATTAGTTGTTTAAAATTTTATTTTAAATTTCTAATTTAAATTTCCACCAGTTGTTAATCAGTAATATGACTCAGTTTACTGTTTGAATGGAATGATGTGATGGATGCCTTGGTTGGTTTGACTGTTGAAGAATATTATTTGAACTGTTCATTTATTCAGTACATAGTGGTGTATGTTCATTGACGATCAGTCCCAATTTCTCACCTTGATGTTACGGGCATCTAATAAACCAGGGATTGATCGATAAAATAAATTAAGAACACAGGTTGAAATGATACACACCTGTGACCCTGATTTGGATTGAAATGATAGATCCATCCCTGAAGTATCGAGAAATTTAAATTTAAAATCACTTGGCCCTTTAATAGATAATTATATACAGACATCGGTTGGTTAAATGATTGTAATATTTGATATTTTGTTTGATAGAATTTTTCCATTTAGATGAATGTACCCATACTCGACAATTTAATTCTTTAAAAGTCCTGAGCTGGGATGTTGAATTAAGAAGGGTTAAAGAAATTTTTCCAAAATTAAGTGGAAATTATTTTAAATTGGAATTTGAATATGAAAAAAAAAGATCTTTCCAAATTAAGAGTTTGGATTAGAAGGAAATACGTTCTTAGGGAATCAAATTTTGGAAAATGTGGGAATCGAGGGTGTCTGGGTCGTTTAACTCAGTTCAAATATATTTTACTCTTGAAACCAAATAGTTGTTGAGCAGGGTTGAAACGAGATAGGGAATTTAATGAACTCCATTGAGATCGGAGGATAAATTCGAGTATCTGAATTTGGAAGGAAGGAAAGATTTTGATTTGAGAAATTTATTTAAATAATATTTATTTATTTAATTCCAAATAATTATTCTTCCTTTAAATTTATTACTTACTTTCACTTATCACTATGATATTTCAAATAATTTTTCCTTATATTTCATTTCTAAATTTTTCTAGTAAACCTTATTTTTAAGTATATATATATATATATAATATTTAAACTACTGTTTTATTTCAGAATCTTATATTCTATATATATATATATCTATATATTTATTTATTTATACAAAATTTATTATTATTATTAGTATTAGTATTTATATAACATTAGTTTACAAGTATTTGAAATTATAAATTCCTTCCGAGTTGAAATGCTTGGGTTTGAACCGCTGGTTCAAATGGAGTTGAGATATAAGCTTTATTTCTGAATCGATTTCAAACCATTTTCAAATAGGGAAGATGGATTTTATTCTACTAAATATTAACTTATCTCCTAAGGGATTGAAAGTAAGTATGGAAGAATATATTCTATTTGAATATGAATCGATTGTGATAAGTTGAAATCGTTTGGGATTAAATATATTCTATTTGAATATAAGCCTATTTTGAAATACTATATGATTATAGTATGAGAATATGATATGATTTATGATATTTCAATATGAAACTATATTCTATATTTTGAATATAGATTGGATCGAACTGAATATGATATTTTGGTATGAAAGCGAACCTTTGAAATATAAAAGAACCAACCGATGTGAAAAGATGTAAGCGTTGTTGGTTGTTAAAGAGACCGGAGTCGACATAAGGCATACTCTCTGTCAGTGTCGATACCACTTTGACAACCATGAACGTTTGACGTATTCTGTGAATGTATCGACGTATCCAGAATAGATTATGATGACTTGTAGGTGTTTGTTGAAGCGAAGGAGATGAACGGAACGAAATAGCCCTGACCTTCGGGTCAGAATTAAAATGACTAAAACAGGATCTATACCGTGACTAATTGAGGTAGCACCTTTGATCGGACTCACTCCTTCGATACTATCTCGATGACTATGATGATGATTATGAGGATTTGGGCCCATTTGTGACTTTGGGAGTGTGTTCCGAGGTGGGCGGTAGTGGCTGCTATGCGTTACCACCGGTCCGGGAGTGCAATTGGTAGAATCCTACCCTGGGCATTGCCTCGAGTGCCTTGTCATATTTATCCTTATCGAGCCCATACGATTTTGATTTAGCATTGCCTTCTATGGAGTGCCCTCTGATAACACCAGTACGGTGAATTTACGGTACTGTATAGACTGTTGATGCCATAAACTGCGTAAGGGTAATATGGTAATCCCGCTTACGCTATTTTCAGTACTTATACTTTACCGTGTAGGAACCATAAAGATAATAGCGTATTATACTATGTATGTATTAGTTTAACGGATCCTTGAGAGATGGAGAAATTCCGTAACATCTCTCGAGTTATTGCACCCATGATATCCAGATTTATTTCCTGTTTAATTTGACTAATATGAGATGATTTAGTGCTGATCTGAGTGCTTGTTGTGTTTTCTTTTATGAAATACGCTCGGGTCAGCAGACGTTGCAGTTACTGAAGATGACTGTGCCTTGGAGATCGAAGACGAAGATTTGTATATATATTCATCATATATAGGTATTTCCGCTGCTTATTTTGTACATCTGTATGTATATGTAACTCTGATAATCATTGAATGTTATAACCGATGTATACATTTCAACCGCTTTAAACTGCTATTTGTCTATTATATGTTGTCCTTCCGCTGTGAGGTTCTGTGATTGGTTTTCTCCCCTTTCTTTTTTTTTTTTCAATAACTACTTGCATTTGCGATTCGTTTGGGTAGACATGTGTGGTTTACTGTCGATTTGAATGGTCAAAAATGTGGGTCGTTACAGTTGGTATCAGAGCGATGGTTATCGATAACCCTGGCTCTGTTGGGAATTTACTCATTAGAGATGGGGTTAGAAACGCCCTAGAATGAGTTTGAGTGATATGAGAGAGCGTACTTGTATTCTTGATATAAAATGGTTTTTATTGTGTTGATTGGTTCTGTTGAATATTTATGGGTTCTGGTCGGTATATGGGACGCCATAGAATCGATAGGGATTCCTAAATAATCGAGTGGAATGAATTGACATAATAGGGTTTCGATTATATTTTTATATATCATATATACTATTAGTGGTTCTAAGTGTATAAGAATTGGTCGTTGGAAGTTAATAACATTAAGTTAATACCTATTACGGTTGAGTCGATAGCAAATTTAAATAAGGGAATTTAAATGGTCCAAAAATATTTGAAAGTGAAATGACACCTTAAATAAAATGGGTAAGTAGATCTTGAAAATAGGGTCGAAATGAACTTGAAACTTGATCCTGGGGTATCTTTGGAAATAGATTT
Organism: Allium sativum; assembly: GCA_030737875.1. NCBI lineage: Eukaryota > Viridiplantae > Streptophyta > Magnoliopsida > Asparagales > Amaryllidaceae > Allium > Allium sativum. The sequence continues at coordinate 298,411,230 of CM060926.1, forward strand.
GCCAAAGTTTTTAAAATATCATATTATATGTATGATCAGAAAGAAATGGTTTTAAAGATTTTCAAGTGGGTATAATCCCTCCTGGGACCTTGGAGACGATGTCGGTAATGAGTGCACGCATTATCGACGTTTATTCTGAAGAGTCTAAGTGGGGGAGAGACCACTCTGTTTTGTATAATTAGTTTGACAAAGGATTTTGGATTTTATTCCATACGATATAAATTTTTTATAGAAAGATATTAAAATATGTTAATTAAAGTTGAAATATAAATTAAATATATTTTTGAAAAGAAAATTTCTATGTTTTGGTAATTAAAGATTTGGATTTTTAAAAAAAATTAATGGTATGGTTTTCTATAAAATAGAATAAGTGCATATATTATTTTTTAAAAAAAAAAATCTTAGTTATGAACTCGGGATCAAGAAATTTGGTTCATTTTAACTAATAATGTAAAGTCCTATGTTAAGGTGAATCCATTCGTTTGTATATATATCTTGAGTGATCATGAAATGGATTTAAGTGTTTAGAGGATAGCAGTGGTCGTTGGGATGCTTAAGCAGGGCGATAATAAGGGAACGAAAAATTTGTCGAGATATATATATATAGTTTAAATAGAATGCGCAGCGCGACGACCGTTCGTGAATTTCGACCCTTGACTTTGAAGGGACGTAGCGGGAGATCCGACTGTCGGATTCTCCTAAAACCGGGACCGTTGGGTTCGTATCGAGAAGAGCTTTCCAACGAATATGAGAGATTAAAAATCTAACGGTTGGATTTGGAAATATGGCCAAATCAAATTTGGAAAAGGTCGCTATGGCAGCAGTTCGGTGGCCGTTATTGGAAACCGACTGAAATATCGATTATAAAATTATCAAAAATATTTATAATTGGTGAAAAATCATAATAAGTGGTTTGGGAAAGAATTAGGATGAAAATTCTATATTTGAATAGATAAAAATATATTTTATCGAGACAACACTTAATTAAAGTCTACTAAAATGAATTGAACGGCCAAAACAAAGGAACAAGGTGTAAATATAAGATTTGGTTTGTTTTGGATAGGATAGTTGTTAAATGATTTCTAATTTGGGATTTGATATTGAAATGCGATATTGAATAAAACAACTTGATTCGGGAAAAACTGGGCTGAGTTAACCTGAAATCAACTTAAGAAATTTAAATAAGTCAAATTAGAGTCTATTTAGATGGTTGGTTGGGTAAGCATAGATCGATTTATATAAACAACTATCGGGTAAACCATGGCATAAGTAAGTGATAACCAAATCGAGTAGTCAAGGTTTGCTAAGGTTTGGAATTCGAAAAAATTTGAAACTCAACTGAAATGAATCAACATTTAAGGGAAATTTGTTGAACTAAATAGACAGGAGGGTGAAATTTAAATTCCTTTTGGGGAATAGAACCATGGGAAATAGAAATTGATGTAAACAAGTTGGGTGAATGGATTCATGTTAAGGAGTTAAGTTCTAGTGCAATCGAGTTCGTTGGAAGTTTTAAAGTGAATTCAAGTTTATTGGAAATCTAATACTTGAAATGAAACAAGAAACGAATAGAAAATATTGGGATGGAATAAGCAATTGAGTATGAACCCAGTTGTGAATAAGGGAGTGGATATTAATGTTGAAATGAGAAGGATTTACGAAATTTTTGAACCAGAAGCTTGGAACTCTAATAAAAAGTTGATTGTTATGCGTAAATCTGAAATCTTCAATTAGCTGAAGTAAAATGGCCATAACTTTTGATAGGCTGATCGGAATGCGACAAATTCGGACTTTTGAAAACCTAAGAAACTGAACTAAAACATTTGTGAATAATGCCTTGCCTAATTTTCAAGTTAGTTATGTTGAAACCAAGAAATAGTCATAGTTGTATGTGCAGAAAATAAAAATCTGAACTGAATACCCATGTTGTTTTGGTCATAACTCCCTAACGGAGCGTCGGATTTTAATGTGCGAGTACAATTCGGAAAGCCCAGGATCTGAACTAAAACTTTCTCTTTATGTGCTTGGTAGAATTTTGATGTTTAAAGGGTTAAAAACTGGGTTGAATATTTCAGACCTGCATTTTTCAGAGTATGGGTTGGAATGTTCGCCTTCACTCAAATAGCCATAACTTATAAAAGAATTATCCGAATTCGACGAGTTCGAACAATTTGGAAAGCTTGCGGCAAACGCTACAACTTTTACCTGTGTTTAGGCAAATCCCATCGTTTGCAGGGTGATGAATCATTGATTTGTTTGCTGGCCTATTGCTAACATGTTTGTTTTATAGTTGAAATAATAATATATGTTATGTAGTTTATATGCAATCGCCATGTATTGTTGTATGTTTGATTCTTATGCATATTTGAGTGTTTTAATAGGTGCAAGGAATGGTTTATGCGCGGAGCTCGCTTGTGCTTGAAAAAAAAAAACTAAAATGCTAAGGTAAATGAAATTGCATATAAACGCTAAAAAGGTACGTATTTAAATATGTGGGTTGATAGTTTTGTTTGTGTTTTCCCCTGGTTCAGGGATGCCTCATCGATGATGAGAAGTATATTTTGGGTTAATATATGTATCGGGATTTTTCCCGGGGCCTTCCGTACAGGGGAGATGCTGCCGAAATTTTTCCGTGATTTCGGGAGTTAGAAAATTTATGAGATTTACAAATATAACTTACTTAATAAAGACTACTTTTATGTATGAATTTAAAATAGATATGTGCTTGACATCGTTCCGTTCTCTTTTCGAGGACGAAAAGATTTTAAGTGGGGGAGAATGTAACATCCCAAAAAATTTAGTATATTTGAATTTCAATTCTAATTAAATGGATTGGAATATATTACGAAATTCAAATTTTGTTGGATTTAAATGTTGGTAATTATTTGAAGTTAGTATAAATAGAGTTTCAAAGTTAGTTCTATTTAATAAGATTATGATTTGAATTTAGTATTTAAATAATTGCATTTAATCTGAGTGGTTAATTTAAAAGTAGGATTCAAATTTAAATTGAAATTGGTGGAATTCTAAGTCGTGAATAATAATTAAAATTCGAAGCAGAAATTTAAATAACCAAACTTGAGAACTTAGAATTTGTGAAATCAATTTATAAAACCTTATTTACGTTGAAATTTGAGTTAAGTGGAATTTTGAAATATTTAAGTTAAAAAGGAATTCAAATTTGAATTATTAAGCAATGGAATTTAAGTTGTTTAAATTTAATTTGAAATTCAAATTTTAAATTTGAAATTTATCAAATCCAGAACTTAAAATTTGTGAAATAAATTTATAGAATTTATTTAAGTTATAATTTAGTTTAAATTTGAATTTACAAATATTTAAATTTGAATTAGAACAGTTAATTGAATAATCGAGTATTTAACAATCAACTGACTGTGAAATTTAACGGTTTGGCGACTGTCTCAGAATTCGACGAAACTGACGTCATCAGAACCGGAATGGTGAATTATTATAGGGTTTTAATTCGCGTTACAATCTGACTTATCGGCTGACCATACGAGAGAAATTGTGAGCGAGATCCTTGTAAGCTAACAGTCGGGTGTTTATCAGATTCGGGCCTCCTTTGCTTATAAATAAAATTCCCCTTCCTTCACACATCAGCCATTTTCATTTGCATATACCTTTCCTCATCAAAACTTTATTTCCATGGCTGAAAATAAATTTCAAAATCCTAGAAAACAAAATTTTAACTTCAAAATAAAATCTCTTCAAAACCCATAGTATTATATGTCGATTCGAAGCTCTCGACTTGTAGAATGCAGATCTATAGTTTGTTTCGGCATGCAGCGACTAGATTGGTCAGAAAACTCGGTCAAAGCCTCTGGAATTTGAAACCCTATATTTCGAATTGGGGTTTTTTGAATCGGGATGTAATTGAAGATTCGGGGATCTGGGTATTGAAGAGGGGATTCATGCGAGTGTTTTGGTGGTGTTGATTCGATTTATAATGTTGTAAATAGCTGGGATTTCGTCGTTTAAGCTCTGGAGGCGATTTCCGTCCATCTCGTCGCAGGGGGCCCACCGTTGACCGGAGGTGATGGCGGCGGGACCGAGGGTGCGGCACGGGCTGCTCTTGCCATTGGTGGTGGTCTCACTCACTCCGGTGGCCGGAGTTAGGCGCAGGAGGCGGTCAAAGTACGGGAGCAAATGGGTCCTTGCGTCGGTGGTCACTGTTCACGCGTGAGGGTGAGCGGGAAGAAAGGAGAAATCTCCTGTGTGTTGAGGTGTCAAACGTTGATTGGTGAGAAAGATGAGTTTATTTTATTTTATATATTTAAAAAAAAATCCAAACACTAAATTGCTGATAACTTTGCCGTATGAAATCGGTTTTGGACGCGGTTGGGTGCGTTGGGATCGTGGAGGAATTGCGGACGTTTTGGCACTAACCAGGCTGCGTTCTGAGATTGTCAAATTTTGGGCCTTTTCTGGACGTCCGATTCGAATTGAAACCCGAAGGTGAGTGTTTCTTCACTCACGTAATACTAAATTTATCCCATATTTGTTGAATTAAACTACGATGTGAATTTGGTTGCATGGTGGTGTTGTTTGATGGATGATTGCTTTAAATTTGACATGCAAGGGTTAACATGCAAATAAAAATCGATGATTAGTTGTTTAAAATTTTATTTTAAATTTCTAATTTAAATTTCCACCAGTTGTTAATCAGTAATATGACTCAGTTTACTGTTTGAATGGAATGATGTGATGGATGCCTTGGTTGGTTTGACTGTTGAAGAATATTATTTGAACTGTTCATTTATTCAGTACATAGTGGTGTATGTTCATTGACGATCAGTCCCAATTTCTCACCTTGATGTTACGGGCATCTAATAAACCAGGGATTGATCGATAAAATAAATTAAGAACACAGGTTGAAATGATACACACCTGTGACCCTGATTTGGATTGAAATGATAGATCCATCCCTGAAGTATCGAGAAATTTAAATTTAAAATCACTTGGCCATTTAATAGATAATTATATACAGACATCGGTTGGTTAAATGATTGTAATATTTGATATTTTGTTTGATAGAATTTTTCCATTTAGATGAACGTACCCATACTCGACAATTTAATTCTTTAAAAGTCATGAGCTGGGATGTTGAATTAAGAAGGGTTAAAGAAATTTTTCCAAAATTAAGTGGAAATTATTTTAATTGGAATTTGAATATGAAAAAAAAAAGATATTTCCAAATTAAGAGTTTGGATTAGAAGGAAATACGTTCTTAGGGAATCAAATTTTGGAAAATGTGGGAATCGAGGGTGTTTGGGTTGTTTAACTCAGTTCAAATATATTTTACTCTTGAAACCAAATAGTTGTTGAGCAGGGTTGAAACGAGATAGGGAATTTAATGAACTCCATTGAGATCGGAGGATAAATTCGAGTATCTGAATTTGGAAGGAAGGAAAGATTTTGATTTGAGAAATTTATTTAAATAATATTTATGTATTTAATTCCAAATAATTATTCTTCCTTTAAATTTATTACTTACTTTCACTTATCACTATGATATTTCAAATAATTTTTCCTTATATTTCATTTCTAAATTTTTCTAGTAAACCTTATTTTTAAGTATATATATATATAATATTTAAACTACTGTTTTATTTCAGAATCTTATATTCTATATATATATATATCTATATATTTATTTATTTATACAAAATTTATTATTATTATTATTAGTATTAGTATTTATATAACATTAGTTTACAAGTATTTGAAATTATAAATTCCTTCCGAGTGGAAATGCTTGGGTTTGAAACTCTGGTTCAAATGGAGTTGAGATATAAGCTTTATTTCTGAATCGATTTCAAACCATTTTCAAATAGGGAAGATGGATTTTATTCTACTAAATATTAACTTATCTCCTAAGGGATTGAAAGTAAGTATGGAAGAATATATTCTATTTGAATATGAATCGATTGTGATAAGTTGAAATCGTTTGGGATTAAATATATTCTATTTGAATATAAGCCTATTTTGAAATACTATATGATTATAGTATGAGAATATGATATGATTTATGATATTTCAATATGAAACTATATTCTATATTTTGAATATAGATTGGATCGAACTGAATATGATATTTTGGTATGAAAGCGAACCTTTGAAATATAAAAGAACCAACCGATGTGAAAAGATGTAAGCGTTGTTGGTTGTTAAAGAGACCGGAGTCGACATAAGGCATACTCTCTGTCAGTGTCGATACCACTTTGACAACCATGAACATTTGACGTATTCTGTGAATGTATCGACGTATCCAGAATAGATTATGATGACTTGTAGGTGTTTGTTGAAGCGAAGGAGATGAACGGAACGAAATAGCCCTGACCTTCGGGTCAGAATTAAAATGACTAAAACAGGATCTATACCGTGACTAATTGAGGTAGCACCTTTGATCGGACTCACTCCTTCGATACTATCTCGATGACTATGATGATGATTATGAGGATTTGGGCCCATTTGTGACTTTGGGAGTGTGTTCCGAGGTGGGCGGTAGTGGCTGCTATGCGTTACCACCGGTCCGGGAGTGCAATTGGTAGAATCCTACCCTGGGCATTGCCTCGAGTGCCTTGTCATATTTATCCTTATCGAGCCCATACGATTTTGATTTAGCATTGCCTTCTACGGAGTGCCCTCTGATAACACCAGTACGGTGAATTTACGGTACTGTATAGACTGTTGATGCCATAAACTGCGTAAGGGTAATATGGTAATCCCACTTACGCTATTTTCAGTACTTATACTTTACCGTGTAGGAACCATAAAGATAATAGCGTATTATACTATGTATGTATTAGTTTAACGGATCCTTGAGAGATGGAGAAATTCCGTAACATCTCTCGAGTAATTGCACCCATGATATCCAGATTTATTTCTTGTTTAATTTGACTAATATGAGATGATTTAGTGCTGATCCGAGTGTTTGTTGTGTTTTCTTTTATGAAATACGCTCGGGTCAGCAGACGTTGCAGTTACTGAAGATGACTGTGCCTTGGAGATCGAAGACGAAGATTTGTATATATATTCATCATATATAGGTATTTCCGCTGCTTATTTTGTACATCTGTATGTATATGTAACTCTGATAATCATTGAATGTTATAACCGATGTATACATTTCAACCGCTTTAAACTACTATTTGTCTATTATATGTTGTCCTTCCGCTGTGAGGTTCTGTGATTGGTTTTCTCCCCTTTCTTTTTTTTTTTTCAATAACTACTTGCATTTGCGATTCGTTTGGGTAGACATGTGTGGTTTACTGTCGATTTGAATGGTCAATAATGTGGGTCGTTACAGGCTCTCCCAAGTGCTCGTGGCCTACTAGGCTTACCAGTCTAATAGGACAAAATAAGGGAGACGAAAGGCCTCCGAATAAGCTATATAACCCGTTTCTTTCTCTTTCTTATCCTTTCCTTCTTCTATTATTTTTATTGCCGCCGCCCAATTATCCTTGAATCAAAACCCTAATTCGATCAACCCCCTAAACTCAACACCTCTTGCAATCTCAATTTTAAAGAGGTAAAGGCAGTTTTTAATTTTTTGTTTTGCTATTCTCGTCGCTCCGTACTTCGTGCTGTCTCGAGTACCACTTCCCATCGCGTTTTCCTCGGTTCTAATGGGTTTACCGTCGATCTTGAGACCATCGTTGGTTGTTAGCTACCATGGCGGCGGAGTTTGTGGCGTTGAGGCCTGAAAGGGACGATGACGTAATGGGTTTGGTTCAGACGGAGAGTGTGGATTTATAGGTAAGAAGGAGAGTTGACGAGAAAGAAGACAAGCTTCAGCAGGTCATGTAACGACCCGATTTCTGAGCGACTTTGGTTATCTACATAAACTCAATGACGACTAACCAAACATCGGAAAAATCCCGGTAGTTAATGAAAAAAATTAGAGGGTGAGAATAGATAAGATATAAACTTAGAATAGAAGAAGAAGAACAACACAACATCAGAGTAACACGAACCTTACAGCGGAACAAATAACATATAATAGCTAACATATCCTTGAAATAAAATCAGTATATGTATACCACAATATTATCAGAGTACAACACTTACAACACAGCGGAAATAACTATAGCTATATAATCCTGAAGCCTCCTGCTCCAAGCTCTTCCATTATATCTGTAAATCCCGACTACTTGACTGCCCATACAAAATTGGGCACCCAAGAGTTTAGGGAAAACAAAACAAGATAAACTCTGGGTCAGTCATGGGACTGGTATGAGTAAAACAGTTTAACACAGTTTGAATAAGTAAACGATATCTCATAAGACCACGTCGTATAACGGAACAGGTTTTTCCCTTATGTGAATCCAAATTATCTTTATATCAAAAACCATTGGATATTATAATAATGTCTATCAACCACAATATAATAATCATCTAGCAGAAACGCTTTCATCTCACATTCTACATATATAGTATATAATCAAAACTGCAAGCACGTATTGGGCAATGTATATCCAACTATGACAAGGTATGGAACCACCTTTCGCTAGTGTACCTCTAGAGAGGAATACACTGGGTTCAACAAGAACATGTTGCAACCCGGCCACACATGACCAACCACTCATTTCGCTTGAGTGTATCGAATGTATATCACCAACGGTTGGGATCAGCAACCGTTTCCCGAATGGGACAGCATCAACAATAGATTTTTAGAAGTAAATGAAACTATAGATCAGGTGATTATACAACATAATAGGTGCGACCTACATAGCCATGCTGCCTGCCCGATTTCTGTCATTTCCCGGATGTAAGGCTAGAAGCTACGCTTATCTTTTACATGCCACATCTTCATTCACTTAGAATGTCACACCATCATACCCACCAAATCACAAATTGATTTATCCAAAAATAACACGGGTAAACAGCTAAGAGAAACGAATTCCTCCGGCACTAAACATGAATACGTTTGAGGAGATCAACTTACGCGATCTATTAGATATACTATGTCAGACCTTCTTCCATACAATTTGTCCTGGGACAGGACAAACCGAAGGCACTATTCAGTACATCCATCTTAGGCAATTGTTATCTAAGATTTATACAACAGCCCTTGCACTTTACTCCGTCTTCAATATATTCAGCATACTTGATTCGCAACGCTTATGCCAATACAGAGTGGTTCTTCGGATAATAATCCAAACGGTCTCTCCATATTAACAACGTTAAAATGGTCCAAACTTTGATAGTCAGTGATTTAACTATCAAATGAAAACATGTCTGTGTACACACAACAATCTTATTTACAAATGGAATTATCGATCCAATCATCAAACATATATATATATATATATATCCTCATTTTCTATGTTTAGAAAATATACGTTTATTAACACTGGAAAAAATTTCCATGGCTTAATTACGTATCACTATTCTTCCACATTTATCAGACTCTAACTATAAACTAACAAGAGAACAACATCATATCGATACTTAGGAAACCATTCAACTTATTAATCTCTATTCAGTTTCTAATTTTTGTTTAACTCCATTTGATTAACTATTTTCGATCAACTCCTTTCGATTAACTCGACTAGACTAACCACATTCGACTTACTCGCTTCGAATAACTAAATTCGATTAACTCCTTTTCATTAACTCTTTTTACTTTCCCACTAAATATTCCTTTATTCTGTTTATTTTCTAAATAAATATTCCTTTATTCTATTTATTTTCTAAATAAATATTCCTTTATTCTATTTATTTTCTAAATTAATATTCCTTTATTCTATTTATAAATGTTTTACAAATATTTTCTCTTTACATTTGTTTGACAAATATTTTCCTTGAACTCTTTTGATTTTATAATTTATTTCCTTTTATAAAATCCTTTTTCCTTTTATATATAAAATCCATTGATTTTATATAAATAAATTATTTTCAAAATATACTTTGAAAATTCCCTTTTATCATTCTGGTATTTCTTATGGTATTTAAAATACCAAACACAGTGATCGATATCATCCAAACACACAAAATCAACAACAGATTATATATCACATCATATATCACAATATATAAAGCAAAACAGTATTTAAATATTGAGGAACCCAGTTGGGTCCCTCCAACCTGTTTCCCTGCATCACAGATGTTAAACAACACGAGTATAAAATATTCTGATAAACAGAATCAATATTCGATTAACGATATATATATATATATATATATATATATCGTTATCTATACTTTCAACCAATACATACACAATTCAACCAAACAGTCAGCACACAACAATCAGTCATCACTTATCAGTTCTAAATATACGTTATAAAAATAGAACTATTCAGAGTTGGTGAGTTTTACTCACTTTGGCAGTTCATCGTTAAAGAACGATAAACTGTTTGTTTGATTTGAATCAAACAATTTATTTCGCCATAAATTCATATGAGCCCCAATCCACTTCCAATCAGCTCCATTGCGAAGCTATCGTCCACACGGTCCTAACGGATCTGACCGTTCGTTAATCTGACAATGTATGACAAAGTTACAACTTATACAAGTATAAAAAAGATTAAATAAAAACTTGGGTTTTTATTTCTTTGATGGGCCTTACCTTCCACTCAAACTCGTCCCACTCATGACCCGTTTAAAGCCCACACCACAAATTCCCTTTCTTCCCCAAACAAAATGCCGTGAGTTCCTCAGAAATGCTTGTAACGACCCAGATTTTTGAACAGTTTATTCTAAATATTTAGTATGGTTTTAAATATTGAATTCATAGTATAAATGGTATTTTATTGGGTTATCGATTAAATAATCGAAATACGATTTATTTTGATAATTATCGAAATACGAGAAGTTTGAAATAATTCAATTCGAAGATAAAACTGAATCGAAACAGTTCAGATGATCAATATATATACTATTTAAATATGAACGATGATAATAGAAATTCATTGTTGAAGAATTTATTTGTTTTGAATTTAAAATGATTTAATATGGCTATTTTAAATATACGTTCAAATTAAATTGTATAATCTATTTCGTTGAATTCAGAATAGTGAATAATGTTGGGAACATCAGTTGTTTTGCTCAAATTGTGGTTCGGGGTTTTAAATTAAAGGACTACGATATAGTTTAGTTTTTAATTAAAGAAAAAAATCAAATCAATTTCGTATCATATTAAAGGAGCCGACCTATATCAATTAATAACGCATACCTACTTCTCTTTTCTGTGAACATTGTCTCCTCGCTTTGATATCATGGAAACAAGTTTTTAATGGTTGCGTACGAAATGTCCCCTTCGCTCCCTATAAATTTAACTGAGTCTTTGTATTCCCTTCCATCCCAAAACTCACGAAGACAGTTCAGTTCCTCACCGTAAATTTCATTCTTTTCCAATCACCTAAAAATCGATCCATCATAATAAAAAAAAAATGAAATTGAAATTCAAATCGTTGATTCATGAAGCTCGAACTCACTGGAGACATTTGCGAGTGAGATTTGCAATGGGGATGGATTTCTGTAGCTCGCGATTTCTGATTTAGGGGGTGGTCGACCTTCAACAGCAGCACTGAGGACATCGCGATTTGGATTCTTGACAGCTCCTGGAGCTCGACGTCGCCAGAGTTTGGGTACGGTTTTGTCGTGAGGGATGCGACAGTGGATGATAAGGGAAATCGCGATAATGGAGTTCGATGGGGTTTGAGGAGTCGGAGTTGGCAAGAAGGTACGGGAACTACTGCATTTGGGGAAAGGAGCACGGCTGGAGTCTGCAGTAAGGACTGATGGGGCTGGTTTGGATTTGTAAATGAAATGGAGATCGACTGCCAGTTGCTCGATGAAATGCCAATGTGGATCAGGGCAGTTTTTGGAGCTGTTTCGGTAAACGTTGATCATCGATTGTTGAATTGGTTCGCGGATGGGTCAAGTAGATTGCTATCGAAATAAGGTATATGTTTCATGCAATTTAAAATACCTAGGATAATCTATTTATTTATGTTATGGTTAATTTAAATAAATGGTGATCGATAAAATATGAAATAAATATCGTAGGTGAAAGAAGAATTCAACTCAAATAGATAATATCCGCAACAAAACGGAATTTAAATGGATATTCGAGCAAAGGAAAAATCAAGTGAGTAAATCTCACTCACCTTTTATTTATAATTATTTTTATTTCGTTAAAAATAATTGTTGTTGCTCGTTTAGATTTTTCTGCTTGTTTTATATATTAGTTATTTAGGCTATTATATATATATATATTGGGTTGATTGATTGGTTGGATTCCCGCAGTCTCATTAGCGGATGCCCGCAGTTTCATAGCGGATGATTACCCTATACGCCCCACGCTATGATTAGTGGATGACCTTCTATACCGCGATATTCTGCCACGAAGCAGAATGGGTATTATTTATGTGCTAACATCTGTGGATGCAGGAAAACAGGTTGGAGGAATCCAACTGGATTCCTCGAAAATATATTATTTGTTTGTTTGTTGTTTGTTTGGTTTCACATATATTTTCCATATATGATGTGTTAAAAATAAAATGATTGAAAATTGGGTGATTTGGTTGTTTTAAATATCACTGGGCTTAAGTAATGATATTTAAAAATATCGTGGAAGGATATTTGAGATTTAAAAAGGAAAAATTCTATTTTTAAATAGAATTTGAATTTTAAATGGGAATAAAAATATAAACTTGTTTTGAAAAATAAAACAAGTAGTTTCTTCATAAACGAAGTTTATAAATAATTCTTTTATAACGAAGTTATAAATGAAGTGAAAAGAATTATCATTTAATAATTCAGAAATAGAAATACAAGTGTGAAGATTGGGATTTGAAATGAAATTTCAAAATAGGATTTGAAATGAAATTTTTAAAATATATAACTCAAATGAAATTTGAGTATAACATTTGAATTTTAAAAGGAGTTTAAATATTTGAAGTTTAAAAGGAGATTGAATATTAGAAATTCAAATAGAAGTTCAAATAGAATTTGAATAGACGAAATTAGATTGGAAAATAGAATTTGAATTCAAAGGGATAAAAATAGAATTTGAATTAAAAGGAAATCAAATAAAGAAAATTCAAATAGAGGGTTGATATAAAATTTAATAAAGAAATTCAAATAGAGATTTGAATGTAGAATTTCAAAATAGAATTTGAAATAAACTTTGGAAATAGGATTTTCAAAGTAGAATTGGAAATAGAATTTCAAATAGGGTTTCAAAATAGGAAATCCAAATGGTTTTGAAATGGAATTTGAATTCAAGGGAATTCAAATGGATTTGAGTGAAGTAATTCAAATGGTGTAAAAAAATAAGTTTGAATATTAGAATTCAAATGGGGTTGGAGATGAATTTGAATATTAGAATTCAAATGGAAATGGAAAATGAAATTTGAATATAAGAGATTCAAATTGAATTCAAATAGGATTTAATCTATGAGATTTGGATATAGAAATTCAAATGAAGTTTTGAAACTAGATTTGAAATAGAATTCAAATAAGAGGATTTAAATAGAATTTGAATGATAGAATTATAATGGAGTTTGAATATTTGAATTTCAAAATAGAATTGAATCGGAGTTTGGTTATTTGAAATTCAAATAGAATAAATATAGAATTTGAATTCGAAGAGAATTGAATAGGGAATTTGAATGTAGAATTTAAAAAGGGATTTAAATAAAATTTAAATTATAGAAATTGAATATAGCATTCAAACGGAATTTTTACTATGGGATTTAACTATATAATTCAAACGGAATTTGAAATATGGAATTTGAATATAGGATTCAATAGAAGTGAAATTTGAATTTGAATATAGAATTCAAATAAAAGTGAAAATGAAGTTTGAGTGGAGTTGAATTTATTTTAAACGAAGTTTAAAAGTATATATATATATATAATTAAAACGAACTCGCCGCAGCGCTGCAGTTCGGAAATAGACGACTCGAACTTCATTTGAGTGTATCGGAGTAAAATTAAGTCGGAATTCTTCGAAACAAGAAACGTCAGGACCGATGTGATAATAGTTTTCTAATGAAGGAGAAAAATCTGGATTTCGTTGTATAGATTTTGAGATATGTCAAAATTAAATTTTCCGAAAAACAGCGCCAGAACTATTTAAAAACCATAACGGTTTATTTCATTTTATAAAAGGATTTTAAGCAAATAAAATCCGAAGTTTCTATTTAGAGAATTTCAGAGTGGAGTTGTAAAATATAAGCGAATTCAAGTTGTGTAAATGAATATGTTTTTTGAAACAGAAACCAGTTTTTTGATTTATTGAATAGAATTAACTAAATTGAATAGAAATTAGTTAAGAAGATTTCGAATGGATATTGGGGTTTAAATAAGTAAATTCGATTTGAAAATTTATATTCGAAATAGAAAAGAGAACGGGAATTGAAATTTGAAATTCAATTTGGTCGTGAGCAAGTTAAACATTTTATTTGAACATGTTATGTTCAAACAAAGTGAAATAGGCAAAAAGGCTAATTAAAGAATAATTGAGCGAAACTGAATTCAAACGATTCAAAATTGAATTCAAACGAATGGATTGAGTTGAATTGAATTGGAAACAGGTGAACAGGTGTTAAACAGATATGGGATGGAGTATATGAAGATTTTTATTTATGTGCCCGACAAAAAGGTACATGTTTAAATTCATATATGAGTTTTATGCGCCGTATCGGCTAGCCGCTTGGCTTCTTCTTTTTCTTTTTGAGATTAGAAGGACCGGGAAAGCTATTTGAAATTTCCCGATGCTCCCGATACAGGGGAGGTTATGGCGAAATTTTCCGAAAATTTAAGGAGTTAGAATATTTTTAAGATATTTTGATAGTTAGAAATCATTGTATCGACGTATAGAATTCGATAGTGAATATGAAAATCGAATATTGTAAACAAAAAGGGAAATCCATAAATTAGAAATAGAAAGCGAACTATATACAGGTTTTTTTTTAAATGAATAATTAGATTGTATGGTGTGTTTATTCGAGGTAAGTGGTTTTGCCGTTTTGAAGTTGAGGATGTTTTCAGTTAAGGTCTGAGAGGTAATTTTACCCCAACTTGATTGATTTCATTTTTAATGGATAAATAGCAAGATCCAGTCTCGAAGAGAAGTGTTTGAAAAAGAGTTAGTTGAAGAAAATATTTTGGGTTGTTGTAACAATGTTTTACACAACATTCGTTTTAAACCCAAGTGATGGAATTTCGGAAATATAACAAGTACATATTTCCTGAGTATAATATAGTCGGGATAGAGATAAGTGATTGGAATTGTTTCCAATTTCAAATAAAGATATTTTCTAATATATAGAAAATAAAAGAAGTTAATATTTGGAAATGTTTCCCAAATGGCATAAGAGGCAAGATGATTATTGGAAATATTTGGTTAACAAATATTGATAAGGAAATGGAGAAGTGATTTAATTGATGAAATACTAATTAAAGAGCCCAGTGATTTGTTGATATGTTTGGATGAACACTTGTTTTTATTCGATAGTTAAATCACAGACTATCGAAGTTTTGACCATCGTTGTCAATATGGAGAGACCGGTTGGATTATTATCCGAAGAACCACTCCGTATCGGCATAAGCGTTGCGAACCAAGTATGCTGAATATATTGAAGACGGAGTGAAGTGCAAGGGCTTTTCTATTTATAGAAATTGTGCCTTCGGTTTCGTTCAATCCCAGAACGAACGTAAATGGACGAATGTCTGACAGAGTATTTCCAATGATCAAATGGGTTGGTCTGTATGAATATATATGGTTGCAACGGATTTATCCCTTAGCATAATATCCAGAATATTTGTGCAAACTCAACTAGTGATTAACGGATCTGACAATGTGGCATTCAAAGTGATTGTGTTATCAATGAATGGTAAGTATGCGTAGCCTCAGGCCTCAACAACCGGGAAAGGACAAAAATCGGGCAGGCAGCATGGCTATGTGGGTCGCACCCATTAGGATGTATAATCACCTATCTAGAGGTTCATTTAATTTCTTATTCTATTCGATGCTGTCCCAGTCGAGAGACGGTTGCTGATCCCAACCGTTGGTGATATATATTCGATACACTCAAGCGAAATGAGTGGTCGGTCATGTGTGGGCCGGGTTACAAGATGTTCTTGTTGAACCCAGTGTATTCCTCTCTAGAGATACACTAGCGGAAGGTGGTTCCATACCTTGTCATGTTGGAAATCCAATCTCCAATAAGCGCCATGCGGTTTTTGATTTTATACTATGTATGTGGAGCGTGAGATGCAAGCGTTCTGCTATTTGGTTATTTACTTGATGTAGACGTTATTATAATATCATTGGATTTGATATCAAAATGTTTTGGGTTATAGTAAGGTAAAAACCGTCCGTGTTTATGTGTGGACTGGTCTTACTATTACCTTTTCCTTTGAAAGGATTTTTTTTTAAAGTTAAACAGGTGGTTGGAGTTTACTCACACCAGTCCCATGACTGACCCAGAGTTTTATTTTGTTTTGTTTTCCCTAAACTCTTGGGTGCCCAAATTTGTACGGGCAGTCAAGTGGTCGGGATTTTTACAGATGCATTTGGAGGAGCTTGGAGCAGGAGGCTTCAGCGTTAGTTATCTAGTGTTATTTCCGCTGTATTGTAAGTGTGTACTCTGATAATGATGTATGTATATACAGTCAAAATTTTGTATTTTCAGAAGCTATTCTATATATTATATTTTATTCCGCTGCGATGTGAGGTTCCGTGTTGTGTTTATGTTCTTCTTCTTCTTCTATTCTATTAGTTCTATCTTATCTACTCTCACCTTCTAACTTCTTTCTATTAATGGTTCGTATCTCTGTGTTATTTGGGTTGGACGTGTGGTGTATTTAGTCAACTCAGATAGCTCGGATTTGCGGGTCGTTTCAGTTGGTATCAGAGCTTAGGTTGAGCGAATACCTAGGCTTGTGTGGCATGTGCTCATTAGAGATAGGGTCAGTAGTGCCCTAGAATGAGTTGAGCGTATATATACTAGAGAGCGTATTTGTAAATTTATATAAAAGTTGTTTTATATTGTGTTGGCTAGTCTGTTGAGTGGTTTATGAATTCTGGTCGAATCGTGGGACGCCACGACGTCGATAAGAGTTTATAAATACTTGAACAGAAGATTGAACACGATATTGTTTTAAAGTGGGTAGATGAAATAATTTTACCCAAATTTCTATTTTGATATAAAAAGAATAATTTTCTGAATTATTATATTATATGGATGTGTTGATTGTTAGGATTATAATCAAATGAGATTATAAAATTAGAATGGTTATTTATAACCAAATAGAATTTGTATAGGAATTAAATATACAAATGAGATGAATTGGAATTTAATTCAAACCAGAATTTGGAATTTTAATCCTGGGAAGTTGAAAAATATTTTTCAAAGTATATTAAAATAATATAGATTTGTTTTAAAGGATTTGAAAGAAAATCATGGATTTTGAAATAATAAGGCACTGGACTCACTTCAGTGGCTGAGAAATAATTCTGATGATGATTGCAACATCATCAGTGTTCATTTCCGAGTTTCTAAGTGATGGATTGCTACCTTAGAAAAAGTTGTTGATTGGAATTTATTTGGAAAAAAACAAGTTTAGTTGAAAAATTCAAATATTTTGAATTTGAAAAGATTATAAATATATGTACATGTTTAAGTGATTTCAAAAGGATTTGAAATGAAAACCCTGGGATTTGGATTCTGGAATTGGAATTTAACTTAAATAAGCTAAATGGGTCGAAGTGAATGAATTGATTAGAATCAATTTGAATAGGTTTATTGGAATATAGATTGGATATAAATGGATTGATCGTAGATCATTCGAATCAAATGTGTGAAGACCAAAAGTTTTGGTTGGAGTTAATTTATTGAAATATGAGGAGTTGAGTTTCAACATAAGTGAGATGTTGAAAATTAATGGATTTGTACCCTTTTTCCTACCTTAGCAATTTCGAGGACGAAATTATTTTAAGGGGGGAAGAATGTAACGACCCAGATTTTTGAACAGTTTATTCTAAATATTTAGTATGGTTTTAAATATTGAATTCATAGTATAAATGGTATTTTATTGGGTTATCGATTAAATAATCGAAATACGATTTATTTTGATAATTATCGAAATACGAGAAGTTTGAAATAATTCAATTCGAAGATAAAACTGAATCGAAACAGTTCAGATGATCAATATATATACTATTTAAATATGAACGATGATAATAGAAATTCATTGTTGAAAAATTTATTTGTTTTGAATTTAAAATGATTTAATATGGCTATTTTAAATATACGTTCAAATTAAATTGTATAATCTATTTCGTTGAATTCAGAATAGTGAATAATGTTGGGAACATCAGTTGTTTTGCTCAAATTGTGGTTCGGGGTTTTAAATTAAAGGACCACGATATAGTTTAGTTTTTAATTAAAGAAAAAAAATCAAATCAATTTCGTATCATATTAAAGGAGCCGACCTATATCAATTAATAACGCATACCTACTTCTCTTTTCTGTGAACATTGTCTCCTCGCTTTGATATCATGGAAACAAGTTTTTAATGGTTGCGTACGAAATGTCCCCTTCGCTCCCTATAAATTTAACTGAGTCTTTGTATTCCCTTCCATCCCAAAACTCACGAAGACAGTTCAGTTCCTCACCATAAATTTCATTCTTTTCCAATCACCTAAAAATCGATCCATCATAATAATAAAAAAAAAAGAAATTGAAATTCAAATCGTTGATTTATGAAGCTCGAACTCACTGGAGACATTTGCGAGTGAGATTTGCAATGGGGATGGATTTCTGTAGCTCGCGATTTGTGATTTAGGGGGTGGTCGACCTTCAACAGCAGCACTGAGGACATCGCGATTTGGATTCTTGACAGCTCCTGGAGCTCGACGTCGCCAGAGTTTGGGTACGGTTTTGTCGTGAGGGATGCGACAGTGGATGATAAGGGAAATCGCGATAATGGAGTTCGATGGGGTTTGAGGAGTCGGAGTTGGCAAGAAGGTACGGGAACTACTGCATTTGGGGAAAGGAGCACGGCTGGAGTCTGCAGTAAGGACTGATGGGGCTGGTTTGGATTTGTAAATGAAATGGAGATCGACTGCCAGTTGCTCGATGAAATGCCAATGTGGATCAGGGCAGTTTTTGGAGCTGTTTCGGTAAACGTTGATCATCGATTGTTGAATTGGTTCGCGGATGGGTCAAGTAGATTGCTATCGAAATAAGGTATATGTTTCATGCAATTTAAAATACCTAGGATAATCTATTTATTTATGTTATGGTTAATTTAAATAAATGGTGATCGATAAAATATGAAATAAATATCGTAGGTGAAAGAAGAATTCAACTCAAATAGATAATATCCGCAACAAAACGGAATTTAAATGGATATTCGAGCAAAGGAAAAATCAAGTGAGTAAATCTCACTCACCTTTTATTTATAATTATTTTTATTTCGTTAAAAATAATTGTTGTTGCTCATTTGGATTTTTCTGCTTGTTTTATATATTAGTTATTTAGGCTATTTTATATATATATATATTGGGTTGATTGATTGGTTGGATTCCCGCAGTCTCATTAGCGGATGCCCGCAGTTTCATAGCGGATGATTACCCTATACGCCCCCACGCTATGATTAGTGGATGACCTTCTATACCGCGATATTCTGCCACGAAGCAGAATGGGTATTATTTATGTGCTAACATCTGTGGATGCAGGAAAACAGGTTGGAGGAATCCAACTGGATTCCTCGAAAATATATTATTTGTTTGTTTGTTGTTTGTTTGGTTTCACATATATTTTCCATATATGATGTGTTAAAAATAAAATGATTGAAAATTGGGTGATTTGGTTGTTTTAAATATCACTGGGCTTAAGTAATGATATTTAAAAATATCGTGGAAGGATATTTGAGATTTAAAAAGGAAAAATTCTATTTTTAAATAGAATTTGAATTTTAAATGGGAATAAAAATATAAACTTGTTTTGAAAAATAAAACAAGTAGTTTCTTCATAAACGAAGTTTATAAATAATTCTTTTATAACGAAGTTATAAATGAAGTGAAAAGAATTATCATTTGATAATACAGAAATAGAAATACAAGTGTGAAGATTGGGATTTGAAATGAAATTTCAAAATAGGATTTGAAATGAAATTTTTAAAATATATAACTCAAATGAAATTTGAGTATAACATTTGAATTTTAAAAGGAGTTTAAATATTTGAAGTTTAAAAGGAGATTGAATATTAGAAATTCAAATAGAAGTTCAAATAGAATTTGAATAGACGAAATTAGATTGGAAAATAGAATTTGAATTCAAAGGGATAAAAATAGAATTTGAATTAAAAGGAATTCAAATAAAGAAAATTCAAATAGAGGGTTGATATAAAATTTAATAAAGAAATTCAAATAGAGATTTGAATGTAGAATTTCAAAATAGAATTTGAAATAAACTTTGGAAATAGGATTTTCAAAGTAGAATTGGAAATAGAATTTCAAATAGGGTTTCAAAATAGGAAATCCAAATGGTTTTGAAATGGAATTTGAATTCAAGGGAATTCAAATGGATTTGAGTGAAGTAATTCAAATGGTGTAAAAAAATAAGTTTGAATATTAGAATTCAAATGGGGTTGGAGATGAATTTGAATATTAGAATTCAAATGGAAATGGAAAATGAAATTTGAATATAAGAGATTCAAATTGAATTCAAATAGGATTTAATCTATGAGATTTGGATATAGAAATTCAAATGAAGTTTTGAAACTAGATTTGAAATAGAATTCAAATAAGAGGATTTAAATAGAATTTGAATGATAGAATTATAATGGAGTTTGAATATTTGAATTTCAAAATAGAATTGAATCGGAGTTTGGATATTTGAAATTCAAATAGAATAAATATAGAATTTGAATTCGAAGAGAATTGAATAGGGAATTTGAATGTAGAATTTAAAAAGGGAATTAAGGGGAAATGTTAAATTCACTTACCCTTTTTCAAAACATATCGTGACTCAAATTAATGGCGTCCGTCCCTTTCAACCATTCCCAGCCTCCCAACCATCATCAGCCTCTCAGTCGTTCCCAGCCTCTTGCCTCTAACCTCAGTCAGTCCTCCTCCTCCTCGTTCCCTCGTCGACTGCCTGCCACCTCGCCGTTGTTCTCCAACCATCCCCTTGACACTGACTCCCTCCCTGTCCACCGCTTCTCTGCTAGTCCACCACCTGCGTCTTCTACCAGATCGTACGCCCAGGTGGCTGCCTCGCCTCCGCCTCGCTCTCCCATTCTCTCCAATCCACCGCCCCTGAAGCGTAGAATCCTGCCGCCGTTCACAACAGTCAGAAACATGATCGATTTTTTGAAATTTGAACGTCGGTGCCTGAGATGTGCAGATAGACGACACGTGGCAAGCCAGTGTAGAAACACATCGATTTGTTATTGCTGTTCGCTCTTTGGGCACGCAAGCTCGCGTTGTCCCGATAAAAGAAAATCCTTCCAGCACAGCGCTGAGCTGTCGCTCCATCCCAAGGGTTCTCGAACACTGAAAGGCCGCGAGGCATTTAGGCTGCGCGATCAGAACAATGGGACCCAGCGGTCTACTCCTATTTCAAATCGTAATTATAACTTAAATAATCCAAAAACACGTAACCCCTTAAGCTTAACCCCCACTGCAAACAACCCATTACCCTCGTCCTCCTCTCCTTCTCCAAATCCACTCAAAAAATTTCCAATATTTCTTGAAATGGCGGATGCTTATCGCTATCTCTCAGCAACCATTATTGATGGACTATGGTCTATTGAACTTATCAGTCGAGCTCTTAATCTAGCCCTCGACGTTCACCTCGACTGGCCAATGTGGCATACCTCTGATAACACCTTTCTGATTTACTTCCCTGATTTAGAAACAAAAAACCGAGCCCTTCAACTGAAATCCCTGACTAAGGAAGATGGAACTGTGTCCCTTTATCAAGCCCCCACCCTTTCTGAGCTCATAGAACCAGCCTTTGAACAAGAATCCTGGGTGAAAGTCAGTGGCTTTCCTGAGTTTATGAGAACCTTTAATGCCATTAGTGAAGCCCTCAAGCCGATGGGACGCGTAATTGAAGAAGACTCTTGCGATTGGTCTCTAGTGGATCATCGCTATCTCTATGTGAAGATGCAGTTGTATGAGGGCATCACCACCCCTTGTACTTTCATTTCCCACCTTAACACTCATGCTGTTAGGCTTTGTATCGAGCGTTGGGATCATGCCCACCCTCCGCAACGCCCAGAAACGCTCCTCCTTGGTATGGATTATAATCATGAGGGCTACATCTTCCAAACATTGGAGCAACATGACATGCAAATTGATGACATCAGATATGATGTAATGACGGATGAAGCGGAGCGTTGGGTGCCTGGACTCATCCCAACGCATGAGCAGGATCTGGCAATGTTGATTCACCACAATGTGGATCAGTTTGTGCCTCGTTGGGACCCTCTTGCAGTTCTGGATCTTTCAGTACCCCTCCACCTTCAGTTGACACCCCAGCAGGAGCATCAACATCAAATTATTCAGGATAACCTCGAGCATGCTGACAGCGAGCAACACCCCCAAGCTCCCCAGGAACATCAAGATTCAACTTCCCCTTTGGTGGTATCCTCTACAATCAGGCGGAGTGCCAGGATCAGCAGGCCACAATCCCTTTCGCTTGAAACCTCTGGTACCTTTTTTGTACCTGTTGTTTTTTCTTCTGCTAATAAGGCTTTAAATAAAAAACTTGCTAAATGCATGGGCGTGAGTCTGCATGATACACACTATTCTGCCATGCAAACCCTAGAACAGCAGCGTACTAACCAAATTAAATGAAGATTGTATCTTGGAACATTCGTGGGTCAGGGGACCCTACAAAAAATCGTGTTGTCAATCTAATCATTTCCCCTCTTCGTATTGATATCCTATTTATACAAGAATCTAAAGTCTCGAATCCACCCAATGCTCTTATTCGTCAACTCTGCGGCCCCCACCTCTCTGGTTGGTCCCACGTGGATGCAGTTGACTCACGTGGTGGACTTATTACTGTGTGGAACGAAAGTATTTGGAAGCTTTGTCACACCTCGTATCACCCTTCTGTTTTGCACGTGATCCTCCTCCACAACCCCTCCAACACTTTCTTTCATTTCACCAATGTTTACGCTCCCAATGACCCTCACCTCAGATTAGAAGTTTGGCAATTCTGCCTCGACTTATCTCATAATATTAATGGCCCATGGATCATTGGTGGTGACTTCAACACTACTAGATTTTCCTTTGAACGTAATTCAGGAACCCCCTCCGTTGATTCCGACTCTTTTAACTCCCTCATCAATTCATGCCAACTCATTGATCCACCCATTAATAATCGTAGATTCACTTGGTCCAGCAGAAGAGACAATCCTTCCTTATCAAAAATTGATAGATTTTTCTTTAATTTAGCCTGGGAAGATCGGTTTCCCCTCTCCTTGGTCAACGGCCTCGCCACAACTATTTCTGACCACTGTCCAATTGTCCTTGACACTCAGGATAATGCTTCGATTAAGAGACCATTTAGATATGAGAGATTGTGGACACTTGAACCCTCCTTTGAAGATTTCATCAAACACATTTGGTCTCAACCTTTGAATTGTAATTCTGCAACAACCAGAGTGGTTTATAAGCTTCGCTCTCTTCGCAAATTAATTCGCCCTTGGGCTAAGAACATTTGGAATTCTTTGAAATCCAGAATCTCATCCACTCAAGATGCCATTTTAAACTTAAACATCATTGAGGAGAGTCGTCCACTAACTGACCTGGAGAAACACATCTTGAAAAACCATGAATTGGAACTAGAGAGACTTATCAAACAGGAAGAAATTGGATGGAAACAACGATCCAAAGCTAGATGGATCAATGAAGGGGATAAAAACACGGCATACTTTCACCGATTAGCTAATGGTCACCGACGAGCTTCATTCATTTCTGAAATAATTCACGACAACAACTCATTTTCTGATCCTAAAGAAATTTGCTCCTTGTTCACACAATTTTACAGAAGCATTCTGGGTTCACAACCCCCTCCATCCCCTTTGATTGATTGGCATAAACTTTATCCCAACCCTAAGCATATTGCCATTGATCACCCATTCACAGATGAAGAGATTTGGGCCGCAATCAATGACATGGCAACAGACAAGGCTCCTGGACCTGATGGCTTTGGCCCATGTTTTTTCAAACATTTTTGGCCCACCATCAAATTTGACATTATTGATATGTGCACTGAATTCTACACTGACCCATCTTCTATTGCTAAACTTAACTATGCTAATATAATCCTCATTCCTAAATTCCCTGGAGCTAGCACCCTACCAGCATTTAGACCCATTAGCCTCCTCAATACTACTTTCAAAATCATCACCAAAATATTAGCTAACAGACTTCAAAACCATATCTCTGAGTTAGTAGGTATTTAACAATCCGCCTTCATTCTGGGAAGAAATATATTAGACTGTGTTGATGCTACATAGGAGATCATCTCCTTCTGTCACACCATGAACTCCCCTGGAGTGCTTCTCAAACTTGATTTCTCTAAAGCCTTTGATTCGGTTAACTGGTTTTTCATCCTGGACCTTATGTCTCACAGAGGCTTTCCCATGCAATGGTGCAACTGGATCAAGCATATCCTATTCACTAGCTATTCAATGATCAATATCAATGGAGAAATTGGCGGCAAAATTAAATCTAAAAGAGGCTTACGGCAAGGAGATCCACTTTCACCTTTGCTTTTTGTCTTGATTGCTGATGTCTTCAATCAGATGGTGAAACTCTCATCAACCCACAACATCCTCTCTGGCATTTCTCTTCCTAACTCCAATCTCTCCACAACCAACTTACAATTTGCCGATGACACAATTCTCTTTACCGTTCCTTCACCCCAAAACATACACAGCCTTAAAGTTCTCCTTTACACGTTCGAACTCATCTCTGGTCTTTCTATCAATTTCAATAAAAGTTCTGTTATTATGTTGGGAAATTGTTCTTCTCTTGGTGCCCCTATTGCCAAATGTCTAAATTGCAAGGTTGGTTCTTTCCCCATTACTTATCTTGGCATACCCCTTCGCCCTACCAAACTTCATAAATCAGATTGGATTCCTCTTATTTCAAAGATTGAATCTAGACTTTCATCTTGGAAGGCAAATTCCTTGTCCTCTGCTGGTCGCCTTGTGCTCCTCAAGCATGTTCTCTCCTCAATACCAATGTACTGGATGTCGTTTCACAAATTACCCATCTGGGTTATCAACAAGATTGACTCTATTCGAAGTTCTTTCCTTTGGAATGGTGATAAGCTCAAGAGGCTAGTCAACTGGCATACAGTTTGTCTCCCTTATTCTCATGGGGGACTGAATGTCCCTCAGCTTGCCTCCTTCAACCAAGCTCTGTTGGCTAAATGGATTTGGCGTGCTCTTTCCCCTTCTCATTTCATATGGAAAGATTGGATCTTAATGCGGCTTTACAATGCAAACCCAGCTTTCATCCTTCACTTCAGCCCTGCCTCTAACCCATCTCCGTTCTGGAGGGGTGTTTTATCCACCCTCGCGAGAATTAAAACGCTTTTCCATGTTAAAGTAAATAATGGTGAAGCATGTTTGTTTTGGCAAGATATTTGGTTCGGAGAACTTCCTCTTTCCTCCTCATTACCCAATCTTGGATCTATTTACATTCCTAACCCTCAGACAGTTGCTGAAGCCTTTAATTTGGGCCCATTGGGCTTGTTTCCCAGTTCCATATTTGGGCTGTCCAGTTTACAAGAGTTGGCTAAGATAGAAATACTCTTTAATTCTTTCCAACTCTCGCATGGGCCTGACTCTTTTTATTGGGCTTTGGGCTCTACCCGAAAATTCTCAGTCAAGTCTTGTTATGATTATTTGATCCATCCTGGTCGATGCTTCTCTTTCTCCAGAGTCTGGAGCTGTCATCTCCCCCCTCGAATCATTTTCTTTCAATGGCTCTTAATTCACAATCGC
Source organism: Allium sativum (assembly GCA_030737875.1). Taxonomy (NCBI): domain Eukaryota; kingdom Viridiplantae; phylum Streptophyta; class Magnoliopsida; order Asparagales; family Amaryllidaceae; genus Allium; species Allium sativum. The sequence continues at coordinate 298,437,252 of CM060926.1, forward strand.
CTCAACTCAAAAGACAGACTCTGTCGATTTGGGATCGATGTCAACCCCATTTGCGTCCTTTGCAACCTGAGTAATGAATCCCTCACCCATCTTTTCTTTGAGTGCGACTTTTCTTTTGCGATTTGGGCCGCGGTTAGCTCATTCATTCTCGGGTTCGTCCCTTCTTTCTGCTCTTTCTTCGACTACTGGCAGTACAATCCCCCTGATCCCTCGATTGACTCTCTGGTAGCGATCTTCTCCTGGTGTATCTGGTTAGAACGAAATGCATGCGTATTCGGAAGACCCAAAAAGTTATTCTGGGGAACTTGTTTTCATATTCTGCATCTCTTCGAATTATGGACAAGCTCGGCCAGGCACGCTCGTTTCAGACTCTCCCTCCCCCAGCCTCGCTCGCCTGGATCTGAAGAAAGCAGCTCGCTTTTTCCTCTGTGATCTGGTTGGAACGAAGTTTATGTATGTAGCTCTATTTTGGTAGTGTTCTTATCACTTAGCGGTGTTGTGGTTGCATTATGTACATCTTAATAGTACTCTTTAGACTGTACTTTATATGACCATCTTGGTCTGTTCTTAGACTACTACTGGTTGGGCCTGTCAACCAGATATTACTACTAGCTCTTTTGCATCTACGCGTAACCGGCTGTGTAGTGCCCGCTACACACCCGTTTTCCTCAAAAAAAAAAAAAAAGGGAATTAAATGAAATTTAAATTATAGAAATTGAATATAGCATTCAAACGGAATTTTTACTATGGGATTTAACTATATAATTCAAATGGAATTTGAAATATGGAATTTGAATATAGGATTCAATAGAAGTGAAATTTGAATTTGAATATAGAATTCAAATAAAAGTGAAAATGAAGTTTGAGTGGAGTTGAATTTATTTTAAACGAAGTTTAAAAGTATATATATATATATATATATATATATATAATTAAAACGAACTCGCCGCAGCGCTGTAGTTCGGAAATGGGCGACTCGAACTTCATTTGAGTGTATCGGAGTAAAATTAAGTCGGAATTCTTCGAAACAAGAAACGTCAGGACCGATGTGATAATAGTTTTCTAATGAAGGAGAAAAATCTGGATTTCGTCGTATAGATTTTGAGATATGTCAAAATTAAATTTTCAGAAAAACAGCGCCAGAACTATTTAAAAACCATAATGGTTTATTTCATTTTATAAAAGGATTTTAAGCAAATAAAATCCGAAGTTTCTATTTAGAGAATTTCAGAGTGGAGTTGTAAAATATATGCGAATTCAAGTTGTGTAAATGAATATGATTTTTGAAACAGAAACCAGTTTTTTGATTTATTGAATAGATTTAACTAAATTGAATAGAAATTAGTTAAGAAGATTTCGAATGGATATTGGGGTTTAAATAAGTAAATTCGATTTGAAAATTTATATTCGAAATAGAAAAGAGAACGGGAATTGAAATTTGAAATTCAATTTGGTCGTGAGCAAGTTAAACATTTTATTTGAACATGTTATGTTCAAACAAAGAAGTGAAATAGGCAAAAAGGCTAATTAAAGAATAATTGAGCGAAACTGAATTCAAACGATTCAAAATTGAATTCAAACGAATGGATTGAGTTGAATTGAATTGGAAACAGGTGAACAGGTGTTAAACAGATATGGGATGGAGTATATGAAGATTTTTATTTATGTGCCCAACAAAAAGGTACATGTTTAAATTCATATATGAGTTTTATGCGCCGTATCGGCTAGCCGCTTGGCTTCTTCTTTTTCTTTTTGAGATTAGAAGGACCGGGAAAGCTATTTGAAATTTCCCGATGCTCCCGATACAGGGGAGGTTATGGCGAAATTTTCCGGAAATTTAAGGAGTTAGAATATTTTTAAGATATTTTGATAGTTAGAAATCATTGTATCGACGTATAGAATTCGATAGTGAATATGAAAATCGAATATTGTAAACAAAAAGGGAAATCCATAAATTAGAAATAGAAAGCGAACTATATGCAGGTTTTTTTTAAAATGAATAATTAGATTGTATGGTGTGTTTATTCGAGGTAAGTGGTTTTGCCGTTTTGAAGTTGAGGATGTTTTCAGTTAAGGTCTGAGAGGTAATTTTACCCCAACTTGATTGATTTCATTTTTAATGGATAAATAGCAAGATCCAGTCTCGAAGAGAAGTGTTTGAAAAAGAGTTAGTTGAAGAAAATATTTTGGGTTGTTGTAACAATGTTTTACACAACATTCATTTTAAACCCAAGTGATGGAATTTCGGAAATATAACAAGTACATATTTCCTGAGTATAATATAGTCGGGATAGAGATAAGTGATTGGAATTGTTTCCAATTTCAAATAAAGATATTTTCTAATATATAGAAAATAAAAGAAGTTAATATTTGGAAATGTTTCCCAAATGGCATAAGAGGCAAGATGATTATTGGAAATATTTGGTTAACAAATATTGATAAGGAAATGGAGAAGTGATTTAATTGATGAAATACTAATTAAAGAGCCCAGTGATTTGTTGATATGTTTGGATGAACACTTGTTTTTATTCGATAGTTAAATCACAGACTATCGAAGTTTTGACCATCGTTGTCAATATGGAGAGACCGGTTGGATTATTATCCGAAGAACCACTCCGTATCGGCATAAGCGTTGCGAACCAAGTATGCTGAATATATTGAAGACGGAGTGAAGTGCAAGGGCTTTTCTATTTATAGAAATTGTGCCTTCGGTTTCGTTCAATCCCAGAACGAACGTAAATGGACGAATGTCTGACAGAGTATTTCCAATGATCAAATGGGTTGGTCTGTATGAATATATATGGTTGCAACGGATTTATCCCTTAGCATAATATCCAGAATATTTGTGCAAACTCAACTAGTGATTAACGGATCTGACAATGTGGCATTCAAAGTGATTGTGTTATCAATGAATGGTAAGTATGCGTAGCCTCAGGCCTCAACAACCGGGAAAGGACAAAAATCGGGCAGGCAGCATGGCTATGTGGGTCGCACCCATTAGGATGTATAATCACCTATCTAGAGGTTCATTTAATTTCTTATTCTATTCGATGCTGTCTCAATCGGGAGACGGTTGCTGATCCCAACCGTTGGTGATATATATTCGATACACTCAAGCGAAATGAGTGGTCGGTCATGTGTGGGCCGGGTTACAAGATGTTATTGTTGAACCCAGTGTATTCCTCTCTAGAGATACACTAGCGGAAGGTGGTTCCATACCTTGTCATGTTGGAAATCCAATCTCCAATAAGAGCCATGCGGTTTTTGATTTTATACTATGTATGTGGAGCGTGAGATGCAAGCGTTCTGCTATTTGGTTATTTACTTGATCTAGACATTATTATAATATCATTGGATTTGATATCAAAATGTTTTGGGTTATAGTAAGGTAAAAACCGTCCGTGTTTATGTGTGGACTGGTCTTACTATTACCTTTTCCTTTGAAAGGATTTTTTTTTAAAGTTAAACAGGTGGTTGGAGTTTACTCACACCAGTCCCATGACTGACCCAGAGTTTTATTTTGTTTTGTTTTCCCTAAACTCTTGGGTGCCCAAATTTGTACGGGCAGTCAAGTGGTCGGGATTTTTACAGATGCATTTGGAGGAGCTTGGAGCAGGAGGCTTCAGCGTTAGTTATCTAGTGTTATTTCCGCTGTATTGTAAGTGTGTACTCTGATAATGATGTATGTATATACAGTCAAAATTTTGTATTTTCAGAAGCTATTCTATATATTATATTTTATTCCGCTGCGATGTGAGGTTCCGTGTTATGTTTATGTTCTTCTTCTTCTTCTATTCTATTAGTTCTATCTTATCTACTCTCACCTTCTAACTTCTTCCTATTAATGGTTCGTATCTCTGTGTTATTTGGGTTGGATGTGTGGTGTATTTAGTCAACTCAGATAGCTCGGATTTGCGGGTCGTTTCAATGCTCCTCCACCTTCGACATTTCCAGCGACAAATACTCCTTCAACATTCCATCATTCTCCGAACTAAAGACACCATCGAACTTCTCATCTCTAGTACCCCACTCCCAATACCGTCACTTCCATCTCGGTTCCATGGATCAAATCGCGTTCGAGCAGGAGATTGTCAACTTACAGTAAACACACCAAACAAAAATATCACCGAAACCCCCCAATCTCCTCCACGAGATGCTACAAACCACCACAAACTCGAATACACAACCCATTTCTCCAATCGAAGCTCAAATATCCCTCAAATCCTATACCTAGCTCACAACATGTAATTTTAAGCAAACCAGAATGAAGCCGAACACACTGAAAACTATATACACATGAAGAGAAAGACTTGTTGAATCCATATATATTTGTTTGTAAATTTATGCGTTTCTATTTTGATTGTTTGATTTTTTTTAAAAGATGCAGATATTTCACTGGAAGGAAGAAGTTACGGCGCAAAAAGGGTTTGACCACCGAATGATTTTTTCTAGGTCAGAACATTGTTAAGGGGTATTTATAGAAGCTTCAAAAATTTTAAATTCTATTATATTGTTTATTTTAAATAATCTCTAATTTTATTCGTCCTCTAAAATTCCTGTGATTACACGATACCCAAAAATCACGAAACTGGACATATTACCAGAGTTCGACATCACAAACACAAAAAAACTGGTTTCTTCGAATTCCGACTCCGTTTGCTCACACAGCGTATTTTTAACCATCGAAATACTGACTGTTTTTCACATTAAAAATCGGTACGACCACATACTGACTTCAAAAATCACTAAAATTGAAATCTAGCAATAATTTAACATTGCGGATCCAACAAAATTAGTTTCATCGAATTTTGAAGTCGTTTGCAAAACTGGCTATTTTTAAAGCTCTGAATGACCCATTTAAATATATAAATATATTTAAAATCATTTAAATTTAATATATGAAAATAAATATTATCGTATTATTCACATATGATATCATACAGCTCCACAATATTCCTATATGGATTTCTAACTTGATATTTCAATTCCGATTAAATCGATATTCGATTTATAATGAAATTGCTTTTTAAAATATAAATAATTCCTTTATAAATTATAAAGGAATTCCACAACGACTTTTCTAAAATTTGATTTGGACATAAATAAAAATCTACACGACGAAATCTCGATTTTTCTCTTCCACTAGAAAAATATACTTCAGCAGCTCCATACGTTTCTTGTTTCACAGAAATCCGATTTAAAACGGACCATGTACATTTAGTTGAAGTTCAAATCGCCAAATAGCGAACTTCCGCGTCATTACGCGCTCGTTTATAATTATATTATAAACTATACATTATAGCGTCGTCGATTCAATATATTCGTTATTATATTTCGAATCGAAACTCAACCAAATCTCGTATACTATTCAATTCACACACTATTGTGAATTCTACTATTTCAGACTATTTCGATATTTATAATTTATTATTCATTATAATTATAAATTAAATATTCAATATTATTTAATTCTGGTTCTCGATATCGCTAAATCGATATTTAATAATTAAATAAATTAATTATTCAATAGTTAAAAATGCGGGTCGTTACAATCTTTCCCCCTTAAAATAATTTCGTCCTCGAAATTGGTAAGGTAGGAAACAAACTCCACCAACTGGGTTTAAATTATTTGTTTACTTCTTACTTCAGTTTTTACTGAACCACGTAAATTCAAATTAAAATATTAATTAATTCTTATCAATGAAAATTTTCAAAAATCCTGAAAACTTTCAAGCGCTTTAACTTTTCGAAAAATTTCGCCAGCACCTCCTTTGTACTGGTCAATAGGTCAAACACGAACTCGCCTCTATGGGCCATCTCCAACCCAAAAGAAAATCAAACAGCCAAGCGGCTTGCCAAATCGGCTAATCAAAATCTCATACCCAATATATAATATAAACTGGTACATTTTTGTCAGGCTTATCATTATATCATTTACATCTACTACTAATTCAGCATATACCAATGTCATCCCAATCAAACTCCCATCAATTTTATCTCCAACACAATCATTCGCTTATATCCAAGCCAAATATCATTTCAAACTCGAGTTTCATTTTCGATTCCAAACTCTTGATTTACCAAACCAATTCTATTTCAACTTAACTGATTTTAATTAAATTCCAGGTTACTTTCACAAATTTCTATTTAAATTTGTTTTAATTCGAACAATCTTTTCCTGGGATTTTTAAATAACTTTGTTTTTCACAAAAATCAACAACTTGTTTTTCCCAAACAATTCAAAACTAAAATTTTGGTAGTAATCCGTCACTTGAAACTCGAAAATGAACACCGATGATGCACCATCGGAATTTATTTCCCAGCGATCAAAGTAAGTTCAATACTATATCACTTTTCAAAACTATTTCTTAAACCATTTCCATTTTGAAATCACTTCAAAATATCATTCCAATGTTTGTAAACAATTTAAAATCTCCCAGGATCTTAAAATTTACATATATTTAATCCAACTCTATTTACAAACACTTTTTCACATTTTCAGAGTTTAATTTAACTTATGATTTAAATTCAGATTTAATTCAATTCGATTTCATATATTTCACTTATACGAATTCTGATTGGTTATTTGCATAACCATTTCACTTTATATTCTTACTCGATTATAATAACAATCAATAATCCAATATATATATTCATTCAAATATATATATATCTTCTCTATATCAAAATATAATTTGGGTAAAATTATTCTGTTTACCCTCTTTTCAAAACATATCGTGTCGACCCATCGTATTTGAGAGTTTAGAAACCCTTATCGATATTGTGGTGCCCCAGCATCGACCAGAATCCATAAACAACTCAACCAATAAATCTACACAATATAAAACAAATTTTTATATCAAATAAAAAATACATTCACTCGTACATATACACTCAAACTCAATCTAGGGTATTGCTAACCCCATCTCTACCGAGTCACGCCACAGAGCCAAGGTAATTACTTAACCTTAAGCTCTGATACCAACTATAACGACCCGGTTTCTGAGCAACTTTGGTTATCGACATAAACTCAATGACGACTAACCAAACATCGAAAAAAACCCGTTAGGTAATGAAAGAAATTAGAGGGTGAGAATAGATAAGATAGAAACTTAGAATAGAAGAAGAAGAACAGCACAACATCAGAGTAACACGAACCTCACAGCGGAACAAATAACATATAACAGCTAACATATCCTTGAAATAAAATCAGTATATGTGTACTATAACATTATTAGAGTACAACACTTACAACACAGCGGAAATAACTGTAGCTATATAATCCCGAAGCCTACTGCTCTAAGCTCTTCCAGTATATCTGTAAATCCCGACTACTTAACTGCCCGTACAAAATTGGGCACCCAAGAGTTTTGGGAAACAAAACAAGATAAACTCTGGGTTAGTCATGGGACTGGTATGAGTAAAACAGTTTAACACAGTTTGAACAAGTAAACTATATCTCATAAGACCACGCTGTATAACGGAACGGGTTTTACCCTTATGAGAATCCAAATTATCATTATATCAAAAACCTTTTGATATTATAATAATGTCTATTAACCACAATATAATAATCATCTAGCAGAAATGCTTTCATCTCAGGTTCTACAAATATAGTATACAATTAAAACCGCAAGCACGTATTGGGTAATGGATTTCCAACTATGACAAGGTATGGAACCACCTTACGCTAGTGTAACTCTAGAGAGGAATACACTGGGTTCAACAAGAACATCTTACAACCCGGCCACACATGACCGACCACTCATTTTGTTTGAGTGTATCGAATGTATATCACCAACGGTTGGGATCAACAACCGTTTCCCGACCGGGACAGCATCAATAATAGAATTTTAGAAGTAAATGAAACTCTAGATCAGGTGATTATACACCCTAATAGGTGCGACCTACATAGCCACGCTGCATGCCCGATTTCTGCCATTTTCCGGATGTGAGGCTAGAAGCTACGCTTATCTTTTACATGCCACATCTTCATTCACTTAGAATGTTACATCGTCATACTCGCCAAATCACAAATTGATTTATCCAAAAATAACACGGGTATATAGCTAAGAGAAACGATTTCCTCCGCCACCAAACGTGAATACGTTTGAAGAGATCAACTTACGCGATCTATTAGATATACTCTGTCAGACCTTCTTCCATACAAGTTATCCTGGGACTGGACAAACCGAAGGCACTATTCAGTACATCCATCTTAGGTAATTGTTATCTAGGATTTATACAACAGCCCTTGCACTTTACTTCGTCTTCAATATATTCAGCATACTTGATTCGCAACGCTTATGCCAGTACGGAGTGGTTCTTCGGATAATAATCAAACCGGTCTCTCCATATTAAAAACGTTAAAATGGTCAAAACTTTGATAGTCGGTGATTTAACTATCAAATGAAAACATGTCTGTGTACACACAACGATCTTATTTCCAAATGGAATTATCGATCCAATCATCAAACATATATTTATTTATATCCTCATTTTCTATGTTTAGAAAATATATGTTTATTAACAATGGAAAATATTTCCATGGTTTAATTACGTATCACTATTCTTCCACATCTATCAGACTCTAACTATAAACTAACAAGAGAAGAACTTCCTAAGTATTAACCCCGAAGGCCGAAACCAACATCAGATCGATACTTAGGAAACCATTCAACTTATTAATCTCTAGTCAGTTTCTAATTTTTGTTTAACTCCATTTGATTAACTATGTTCGATCAACTCCTTTCGATTAACTCGACTAGACTAACCATATTCGACTTACTCGTTTCGAATAACTAAATTCGATTAACTCCTTTTCATTAACTCTATTTACTTTCCCACTAAATATTCCTTTATTCTATTTATTTTCTAAATAAATATTCCTTTATTCTACTTATTTTCTAAATAAATATTCCTTTATTCTATTTATTTTCTAAATAAATATTCCTTTATTCTATTTATTTTCTAAATAAATATTCCTTTATTCTATTTATAAATGTTTTACAAATATTTTCTCTTTACATTTGTTTGACAAATATTTTCCTTGAACTCTTTTGATTTTATAATTTATTTCCTTTTATAAAATCCTTTTTCCTTTTATATATAAAATTCATTGATTTTATATAAATAAATTATTTTCAAAATATACTTTGAAAATTCCGTTTTATCATTCTGGTATTTCTTATGGTATTTAAAATACCAAACACAGTGATCGATATCATCCAAAAACACAAAATCAACAACAGATTATATATCACATCATGTATCACAATATAGGAAACAAAACACTATTTAAATATTGAGGAACCCAGTTGGGTCCCTCCAACCTGTTTCCCTGCATCACAGATGTTAAACAACACGAGTTAAAATATTCTTATAAACAGAATCAATATTCGATTAACGATTTATATATATATCGTTATCTATACTTTCAACCAATACATACACAATTCAACCAAACAGTCAGCACACATCAATCAGCCATCACTTATCATTTCTAAATATACGTTATAAAAATAGAACTGTTCAGAGTTGGTGAGTTTTACTCACTTTGGTAGTTCATCGTTAAAGAACGATAAACTGTTTATTTGATTTGAATCAAACAATTTATTTCGCCATAAATTCATATGATCCCCAATCTACTTCCAGTCAGCTCCATTGTGAAGCTCTCATCCATGCAGTCCTAACGGATCTGACCGTTCGTTAATCTGACAAAGCATGACAAAGTTACAACTAATACAAGTATAACAAATTTTTAAATAAAAACTTGGGTTTTTATTTCTTTGATGGGCCTTACCTTCCACTCAAACTCGGCCCACTCATGGCCCGTTTAAAGCCCACACCACAAATTCCCTTTCTTTCACAAACAAAATGTCGTGAGCTCCTTAGAAATGCTCCTCCACCTTCGACATTTCCAGCGCCAAATACTCCTTCAACATTCCATCATTCTCCGAACTAAAGGCACCATCGAACTTCTCATCTCTAGTACCCCAATCCCAATACCATCACTTCCATCTTGGTTCCACAGATCAAATCGCGTTCAAACAGGAGATTGTCGACTTACAGTAAACACACCAAACAAAAATATCACCGAAACCCCCCAATCTCCTCCACGAGATGCTACAAACCACCACAAACTCGAATACACAACCCATTTCTCCAATCATAGCTCAAATATCCCTCAAATCCTATACCTAGCTCACGACATGTAATTTCAAGCGAACCAGTATGAAGCCGAACACACTGAAAACTATATACACATGAAGAGAAAGACTTGTTGAATCCATATATATTTGTTTGGGGATTTATTGGTTTTTATTTCGATTGTTTGATTTATTGAAAGATCCAGATATTTCACTGGAAGGAAGAAGTTACGGCGCGAAAAGGGTTTGACCACTGAATGAGTTTTTCTAGGTCAGAGCATTGTTAAGGGATATTTATAGAGGCTTCAAAAAAATTTAAATTCTATTATATTATTTATTTTAAACAATCGCTAATTTTATTCGTCCTCTAAAATTCCTGTGATCACATATGATACCCAAAAATCACGAAACTGGACATAATGCTAGAGTTCGACATCATGGACCCAACGAAACTAGTTTCATCGAATTCCGACTCCGTTTGCTCACACAACGTATTTTTAACTGTCAAAATACCGACTGTTTTTCACATTTAAAATCGGTACGGCCACATACTGACTTCAAAAATCACTGAAATTGATATCTAGCAATAATTTAACATTGCGGATCTAACATAATTAGTTACGTCAAATTCTGAGGTCGTTTGCAAAACTGGCTATTTTTAACGCTTTGAATGACCCATTTAAATATATAAATATATTTAAAATCATTTAAATTTAATATTTAAAAATAAATATTATCGTATATATTCACATACGATATCATACAGCTCCACAATATTCCTATACGGATTTCTAACTCGATATTTCAATTCCGATTAAATCGATATTCGATTTATAATGAAATGCCTTTTTAAAATATAAATAATTCCTTTATAAATTATAAAGGAATTCCACATCGACTTTTCTAAAATTTGATTTGAACATAAATCAAAATCTACTGACGAAATCTCGATTTTTCTCTTCCACTAGAAAAATATACTTCACCAGCTCCATACGTTTCTTGTTTCACAGAAATCCGATTTAAAATGGACCCTGTACATTCAGTTGAAGTTCAAATCGCCAAATAGCGAACTGCCGCGTCATTACGCACTCGTTTATAATTATATTATAAACTATACGTTATAGCGTCGTCGATTCAATATATTCGTTATTATATTTCGAATCGAAACTCAACCAAATCTCATATACTATTCAATTCACACACCATTGTGAATTCTACTATTTCAGACTATTTCGATATTTATAATTTATTATTCATTATAAATGTAAATTAAATATTCAATATTATTTAATTCTAGTTCACGATATCGCTAAATCGATATTTAATAATTAAATAAATTAATTATTCAATAGTTAAAAATGTGGGTCATTACAGGTCAGTTCGTAGATGGTGTGGTGACGCGGCTCGTGACAACAAGAAGATGGAGGAAAGGAGATGAGTTATGGATGAAGACAAAGTGTCGATTCGTGGATGGAAAGGGGAATACGGTTCGTGAGGAAGGACTGCAAGGTGGGTTGTGAAGACGGGTTAAATATCAGATTAAATTGTTGGTGAGGAGTTGGGTATCAGTCCGTAAAAATTGAGCAGATGATATGGATCATGACAATGTCTCGTGACTCATCATGACTCGTGGATGATTGCTCTATCATGGACCCCTAGTGATCACGAGCCGTTCTCTATTACGAACCGCCATTTGAGCAAGTTGATGCCATACCTATCACGAACCACGCCTGGATCACGAGCCGAACCCTCTTTTTCGAACCAATTCCATGTCACGAGTCAGTGTTTTAGGACTTAACTGACCAATCTAGCCGGCAACTCGACATGTGCTTTAACTGGATCTTGATGCAATTTTGACATTTTAATGGACAGTTAGGATAAAGCCTTTCAGATGAACTTTCTGAAATGAACGATTACATAACTTAACAGCAGACATTGACCAATATCGTGCCTATCTGATTAACTTTAGGCTTTTCTTTTTCAGTATCATGCAAACTTGTACACACTAGCACTTGGACACATGGGGCTTATGGGTATTTATGCTCTAGTTTCTCATGTTTATTCACCAACACAGCCATGTCTGATAGACGCTCAACAAGAATGTCAGAGAAGAATACAGATCCAGAGTAGTCAAATTACAATAATCCTGTCGTATTTCCATCAGATCCAGACTAGGAGAACTCCGACTTCGATTATGAAACCGATCTAGAAACAGAAACAGTGTCTTCTGAGAGCACATCACTTGAGTAAGAAGAGGATGATCGATCTCCCGATGAAATTCTGGGTGTTAAAGAGGTAGAGAAAGAGAAACTGAGTGATTCCGTAGTCTCCAAACTGGACAAGTTGAAGTTAGAGAAAATCTGTCTAAGGCATGGGATTCCTTGGGATGATGTGAAAGTTCCAGAGGAAGGAGATAGGCCCCATTCTGCTCCGGAAGGGTACATGGCCATCAGTAGAATCATGTGCTGGGTAGGCTCTATTCCTTCGTTTCCTCCGATTGGCATTGATCTCTTGAGACGATTACGTATTGCTCCCATGCAACTCCATCCGAATGTCTATGTTGTTGCGTACACTTTGTATATCGCATATGCGGAGATTTTAGAGACCGAGCTCACCTTCAAAGATTTAAACTTCTACTACTACTTCAAGCACCGCTCCTCGGAGACTCCGTACTCCATTTTCTTTGAATCGATCCCCTCTAAAAAGGTATTGTCGGACGGACACAGGAATCCAGGAGACGTTAAGTCTGACTAGTTTTACATAAAACATCAGGCGGGATGTGCGAGGAAGTGGCAACAGTCAAGTAGGCTTCACATTCTTCATTGTATATTTCAGTTGCGTGATAAAAGTGCTCATGTATTCCTTTTTTCTATACAACTCATAACTTTGATAAAACAGAGAGTTCAGTGTACGAAGATCGATTATCCAGCCTTTTAGCAAGTAAATCAGACTTTTGTAGAATCAAGAAGTGCATAACTGATGAGAGCCTTCACAAACACCACCTCCTGGATGTAAGATTCAGGCTTGGTGCGGGTGGAAGGCCTTACAAGTATGTGCCCCCGGCTGAGGGAGAAGTGACTACTGAAGCTGCGAAGGCGATCGAGATTCCTAAAAGTCCTATGTCGATGATTGACCAGGATGACGAGGATTTAAATACATACAAAGGACACGAAGTTCGAGTTAATGAACCAAATGATGCTCCAACCCCCAAGAGACAGTCTCCCTTGAGGACTCCACCACCGGTAGAGGCTACAATAATAGAGGAGAAGATATTCAGGGGTTTAGAAAAGATCCCTTTGCCAGACGACATCTATACTTCTGGGGATTTAGGAGAAGACCAATTCTTCTGTGTATCCGAGGGAGAAACCTCTCCTACCAAAAATAAGGACACTGCACAAACGAGCCAAACTTCGGGCCCTGGTCTGTTAAGGGGGATTACACGGGATACACAAATCACATGCACCACTTGTCACAACACTTATACACTAATTGTATTCACTATCCTGACACCCATTTGTTATTTTCTGCAGGAAAAATGCCCCGTTTTTACTCTTATTCTTTTCGTGATCTTCGCGAGAACACTCCCAGACTATCTTCCATATATGAACATGATCGCAGCGATAGTCGAGGAAAGGAGAGCCAATGGCGCCATGATTCTTATCAGCCTCACTCCATGCGCTCTTGCTCTCCCTCAAAGCAAGATCCTGGGAAGTCCCACAGTTGCCATGTACCACATATGGGGGGTAAAGAATTTCCCAAGGCTCCGACTCCTCCGAAAGGCTTATCTCCCTAGGGAAAATCCTCTAAGAAGCATCATGAACCCAAAGACAAACAAAAGTAGTCGAGCAAAGGTAAGGAAAAAGAGAAAGCAGCCCCTGTTCCCTCTGATCAACATCATTTGGGATCTTCTATTACATAGTAGGTGGCCTTGGCTCCCAATAACAAAGCCAAACTAGAGCGTTTGCAGAAGCAGTTCCCCGAAATTTACTTTGAAAGAATAGTTTTCGTCCCAGAGCTTGAACCGGTTCCTAAGGACTGGGATGTCGAAGTTGTGGGATAGGTCAGCCAGGTAGCTAAACAATATAAGATAATGAAGAAACATGCCAAGAACCTTTCAGATGATATCCTTCATTTAGAAACGGAAGCGGCTAGAGCTAGAGTGAAGATTGACAATGAAGCTAGGGCAAAGACTAAGGCGGTAAGGGATCTTGAGGATACACAGGCTCTCCTTGCTTTAGCACAGCGAGACATTGAAAATTATAAAACTGAGTTGGAAAATGCTAAGAAATGCTTCCATCTTGAGCTTGATTCAGACAGCCAAAAATGCGTGGCTCTGAAGAAAGAGATAGAGGATCTCAGGACATCTAACATTGAGCTAAAGGCATCGGAGGATCGTCTTGTCATAGAGAAGGCTACTTGGGAAAAGGGAAAAGCAAGCTTAAAGGACAATATCGCTCGTTTTGAAAAGGAAAATGCGGACTTGAACAACAAACTGGCTCATGCTGAGGAACGGGCAGCTCTTACCTAAAGTAATGCCAATACTGCTCTCGAGTCGGCTTCCGCTGCCATCGCGAATGTTACCACCGCTGAGCGAGAGATAGAGGGGTTTGAGGAATTGTTAATGGACTTTATTTCTCAAGTCATTCAGACTCGAGACATTTCTTGGATTAAGAACTATTCCACCACCTTGGTCAATGTATGGGATATGATTGTCAAGGGCAAGAAGTAACGTCTAAAGGTTGATGAGGTTGACGTGAGCTGCTGATGCAGACCTTCCACAGAGGTGAAGAGACCGAGGCTTTAGCAGAGGGTAGGCTTCAGATTCAATAAGCCATGGAGAAGCAAAAGCTGGAGCTCAAGGGTAAAAACAAAATCGATGAAGGTTTGAGTTCGGCACCGGAGCTCCACACTTCTGAGGTTGAGAAATATAATCCAGATGATCCGTTAATCCCTAGGGTTCCAGTTCCTCCTGCCGTTGGGGTTCCTATTGCAGCTTTGGGCGAAGAGTCAGCGGAAGGTATCTCTACATTCTCTCCACAATTTGTCAAAGCTATTATAACTTGTCGTCGCGTTGTGGAGCAAACAATCAAGGAGACCACATTTTCTCCCAAACTAATAACAGTTGATTCTCGTGATATAGGTGTCAAGTCAACTGAAGAAGTTGCAGAAAAGCAAGCTGAGATCGAGAAGGTCAGCGTGCCTCCAATCACTGAGGTCATCCCCGAAGCTCTTAAGCATACTGAGGTTGAGACTACTAGGGAAACCATCGAGGTATCAGGCACAGATGTTCCAAAAAATGCTGAAATCATTGGAGCTTTGCAAGATACCAATGAGGGTCACGGGTATGAGGAAGAAGAAATGGAGATCTTGAGGGAGACCAAGGATGAAGACAGCGTGACTTTGGCTGACATAAAGGCACAAAGTGATAAACAACTGGCCTTAAAAATAGAGAAGCAAGAGCCTCTAAATGTGGCACCTATCTCTGCAGCTGCCCCTGGGTCTGGATTAATCATAAAGTTGTCTGGTAAATCGATAACTACACAGCTTGCAGCCCAATCTTCTGATCCTCCATAGGATCCTCCTTCCGATAAGAAAAAGAAGAGAAAGAAGGATAAATCTGACGCCGACAAGGAGGAAACGGAAAAGAAGAAGAAGGAGAAGAGGACGAGGTCATCTCTCAAACCCAAATAGAGTTTGCTTGTCAGTCCATTTTTTGTTTTTAGACTTTCCACAGGACTTGCGATGTAGCTGCCAGTAAGGCCCTCTTATTTTGTCTAGTCTTGTTTTTGTAAACCTGCATTTGGTAAAAGAAAATTTGTTTCTTTCGCATCACTGCGTACCTGCAAGTTTATCATTCTTAGTTACAAACACTTGAACCATAAATAAGTTAGAATCATGTGCAATGAAAATTAAAAGCTCCTGCACTATGCATGAATGTGTATGAGTATGCCTCCAATCAATCATTAATGTGATGCCTGGCCATGGCTTGTTGAGGATTGATTAGGATCGACACTGTGTTGCCCTCCATGTCCGGACATGAAGGGTTCAGGCTCGGGTTTCAATCTTGCCCACGATATTACGACGAGGTAGGAGCCCTTTAGTGGCATTTAGTCGATATGCCTTTATACTCTCCTGTCGTATGCCCAGGATAGAGTTCTAACTCAGCTTTCAGTTTGCTCCCCGTTCCTTCAGCGGGGTAGGAGTTCTTTCATGGCGCCCAGTCTCTGGCACCTTTATACTCTCCCGTCGAATACTAAGGGTATATTGTTGTTGAGACGGTCTTTTGAATCATGGTGCACCTTCACGTCTCATGACAATGCATGTCCTTCTCTTTTGTAATCTTTCTCAAGTCATGAGAAATTGAGTGTCGGTTGCTGTGTCATTTACTTTATTGCATCCTCGGTATTCTGCATACAGTTGACCTTCAGATCTGATAGAAGGCACTTTGAATTACACGCTTCGAGATTGTTGCAAAGCTCATAGAAAATTTTAAAGATTATAATGATTCATGTGAGTAAAGAATGACAGAATAGATAAGAAATCGCGCAGTAAAAGTAAATGACACAGGATATTTTATAGTGGTTCGGTTGAATCATGACCTACGTCCACTTTATAATCTCCTGCTTATATAATCAGACTGTTCTAGGTAAGTCATGCCTTTTTACATGGTCCTAAAAACAAAAGAATAAACTAACAATTTCATGTCAGGTAATGCCGCAAATGCCGGGCATTCCACACTCTGGGGATTTCATCTCCATCCACGGTCTCTAGCTTGAAGGCTCCATTATCAAGCCTCCGTAAGATGGCATAAGGTCCTTCCCATTTCGGGCCCAAGTGTACTGGGGGTGGAAAGAAACACTTTAGAACCAAGTCTCCGGGTTCAAATGTTCGAGCTCGGAACCTTTTGTTATAGTACCGAGCGACTTGCTGCTTGTGTCCCAGGGCACGTAGATCTGCCTCATCCCTTTTCTCTTCTACCATATCCAGGGATTCAAGGAGCAGTTCATTGTTAGTCATTGGGTCGAGTAAGTGACCCCGTAAGATGGTACTTCTAACTCAACCGGGACGATCGCTTCAAATCCAAAAGCAAGGGAGAAGGGTGTATGCCTGGTGGCTGACTTGAAGGTTGTTCTGTAGGCCCATAATGCCATAGGTAGTTCATCAACCCACTTGGCTTTGGCCTGTTTCAATCGCTTTTTCGAAATGAACTTGATTACTTTGTTTGCCGCTTCTACCTGCCCACTTGATTGCGGATGCGCCACAGCTGTGAATCTCTTCTCGATACGGTATCCTTGGCAAAATTTCTGAAACTCTGTGCTGTCAAATTGGGTCCCATTATCTATTATGATGACTTTCGGGATTCCAAATCGACATATAATGTTTCTCACAACGAAGTTGATCACCCTCTTGGTGGTGATCGCGGTCAATGGCTCCGCTTCGACCTACTTCATGAAGTAATCTACGGTTACGATGGCGCACTTAGCTCCACCTTTAGCAATAGGGAGGCTTCCAATAATATCAATTCCCCATATAGCGAAGGGCCACGGGCTCATCATTGTTGTTAACTGGTTAGGAGGTGCTCTGGGGATCTTGGAGAATTTCTAGCAGCTGTCGCAACGCCGTGCATAATTAGTTGCATCTTTATTCACGGTGGGCCAAAAATAGCCGTATTGTAGTATCTTATTTGCTAATGTCTGGCCTCTAGTGTGGTCGCCACATTTACCTTCATGAACTTTCCTTAACACTCTTTCGATGTCGTCGTGGGCTATACAACGAAGGTACGACATCAAGAATCCTTGTCGGTACAAAACTTCACCTTGCATGACATATCTGGAGGCTTTACGAATGACAGCACGCCCTTTGCTCTTTTTGTTGGAAGTGTCCCATTTATCAAGAAGTTCTTTATGGGTGTCATCCATGACTCCCTGTCTGGCTCAGTCTCCAGTACAGGATCAATTTCCATTTGATCGATACTCGGAGACTGCAGTATCTCTATCGGGGCCATCTCTATGTCCTCAAGGTTATCGGAACTTGCCATCTTGGCCAACTTATCCTCCCTCTGGTTCTCTGATTGGGGGATGAGTGTTATGTTGTAGTGTTCCAAGCCACCCAGCAATTTTCTTACTTCCCTCAAGTAAGATACTAGCCTTGGTCCTTTAGCCTGAAACTCTTCATTAACCTGGTTCACCACTATCTTCGAATCGCAAAAGATATCCAACTTCGTTATCCATATCTCCCTCGCAAGCTTAAGCCCGACAATCAGGGCTTCATACTCTGAGTCATTATTAGTGGCGTGGAACTCTAATCTCAAAGCATAATATAATGATCGTTCTTCGGGAGTTACAAGTACCACTCCAACACCAGATCGTTTGTCATTTCTGGCTCTGTCAGTGTACAGTTTCCAGGCGTTAGCGTCAACAAGTTGTTTCGGAGGCTCAACTTCCTCACTCACCACATTGTCATCCTGGATGGTAAACTCTAAAATAAAATCTGTCAGTACTTGCCCCCTTATCGATCTCCGGGGCTGAAAGTTCAGGTCAAACTGACTCAACTCAATATTCCACTTGAGTAGCCTTCCTGATGCCTATGGTTTCTGTAACACTTGCCGCAAAAGATGAGCCGTGTATATAGTGATGGGATGAGCCTGAAAATAGTGGCAGAGCTTTCTAGATGCGATCAACAAGCTGTATGCGGGTTTTTCTATCTTTGGGTAGTTCTGTTCCACCGCCGTTAGTTTCTTACTTACATAGTACATAGGCCTTTGGACTTTATCTTCTTCTCTTACCAGAGTTGAACTTATTGTGTGGGACGATACTGCCAAGTACAAGAACAAGTCCTCGTGATCTACTGACTTGGACAATACCGGAGGTTTTTCCAAATGATTCAGGAGGTTCTGGAATGCTTCTACACAATCAGGATTCCTCTTGAAATTGCGCTTCCCTCGCTTTATCAAATCAAAAAACGGAATGCACTTGTCTGTAGCTTTGGAGATAAATCTACTTAATGTGGCTACTTTGCCAGTGAGGCTTTGCACATCTTTGATTTTCCTTGGTTCTTGAATATTCTAGATTACAGCGATCTGATCTGGAGAATTCCATGCTAGCTAAAGACAAAGCCCAAGAATTTTCCAGAGGCTACTCCAAATGAACACTTTAGAGGGTTGTGCTTCATCCTGCATCGCCTAAGGATGTCGAACATTTCTTCTAAATCTATGGTACGGTTAGATGATTGTTTGGATTTCACAAGCATATCATCAATGTACACTTCCATCGTCTTCCCAATCTGACTGTAGAACATCTGGTTTACCAATCGTTGATATGTAGCTCCAGCGTTCTTTAAGCCATAAGGCATCACTACATAGCAGTACAATCCCAAATCTGTGATGAAGCTGGTATGCTCCTAGTCCGGGACATGCATAGGAATTTGGTTATATCTGGAATATGCATCAATGAAGGAGAGGAGCTCGTGACCCGCCGTCGAATCCATCAATTGGTCAATATTAGGGAGTGGGAAACTGTCATTCGGACATGCCTTGTTTAAATCTGAAAAATCGATGCAAGTGCACCATTTCGAGTTGGCCTTCTTCACCAAAACCGGGTTTTAAATCCACTCTGGGTAAGTTGAATCTCTAATGAATCCATTACTCCTCAAATTCTCAACTTCTTCATTCAAGGCAACGGACCTCTCCGGGCCAAGCATTCGTCTTTTCTGCTTAACAGGTGGATGCTTTGGGTTGATGCTTAATGAGTGGCGCATAATTGACGGGGATATCCCACACATGTCAGCATGGGTTCAGGAAAACACATCCAGGTTGGCCTTTAAGAAGTCAGTCAATTCCTTTGCACGAAGGGGGTCTAACTGGGATCCGATCTTCAAGACCTTCGCTGGGTCATTATCGTCAATTGGAATATCCATAGTTATTTCGTTTGGAGTCGCCATTCTGCCCCCAGGTTCCTCATCCTCTCTGGGATCTATATCCTTGGGCAGTTCTCTGGGCGGCTCCTTCGGGGCCATCTTTAATTACTATGTTGTGTCCTCCTTTGAGGGTGGAGGAGTACCCTTTGGTTCAATGTTTAATCCTTTGACCAACAACTTAAACTCTGGTATATAGCAAGCTCGTCCTACGACCTGGTCACCTCTAACTACTCCCACTCCTACATCTGTAGAGAACTTTAGCAATAGCCACCAGGGTTCAATACAAGCTCTGAATTCTGCTAGATCCGGTCGGCCTAAGAATGCGTTACAAGGTGACTCAAATCCAATACCACAAATGGAAGAATTATAACTCTTCGGTAATCTCCTTCTCCCAAGGTTACTAACAATTCCACATATCCGGTCAGGGCTGTTGAGGCTCCATTGGAGCCACGTATCCATCCCTCACAGGGCTTCAAATCCTTCGCCTCAAGCTTCATCTGATCAAAATCTTTCTTAAACAAGATGCTTACTGAACTTCCATTATACACCAAAACCTTGTGGACAAAAGCGGGACCGATGGTTGCCATGATCACTAAAGGATCTTCAGTGGGAGCGTAAACTCCAACACATTCTCTATCATGAAAGATGATATCATCAAACATCGTTTTGTGCTGCTTTATCAGAGCTTCAATTTTGGGATTACTGCATTCTCCCACTTCAAGGTGTTTGGCCGCATTCACGTACTGATCCATTTCCCTAAAGCTTTGTCCAGTAGGATGAGGCCCTCCTACTATGGTATTGATGACAATGTTCTTTCCTTTCTGCTGAGCGGTCGGCCTAGCAGTGGGTTGGTTTTGGTTCGGGGCTTGCCCAGCTTGCCCCCTGTCTCTTGGAGCATCCTTGTACTCGTCCAACTTTCCTTCACGGAGTAGCTTCTCGATGAGGTCTCTGAAATGATGGCATTCATTGGTGTAATGACCATGGGTCTGATGAAAAAGGAAAAACTTTCCCGTCTCTCGTTCTTTATCCGTTGAATCTCTCGGCGGAGGCCTCTTATACTGAAGAACGTTGTAGGTATCTAGGAAAATATTTTCTAGTGTATCATTCAATGGAGCAAAATTCTCAAATGGTTTGAACCAAGGCCTCCTCTGTGAGTCATTCCCTCGATTTCTTCTCTTGTCGTCGTTTCCATACTGACGACCATTCCCCTGGTTTTTGTTTCCAACGTTGGCCTCTACCTTTCCAGAACAATCTCCATATTGTCTGATGGCCACATTGCTTTGTATATCCTCTTTGTCGGCAGCCTTCCTCTTCCGATTAGCATATATTTCTTCCTGCCGAAAACGAACATTAGCTTTCTCATAGAATACTTCTCTAGTCAGTGGCAGCTTGCTTGTTAAGTATCTTCCAAACTCAGTATCTTTGTCCACTCTGTCAATCAGGGCCATCAAGACAGTCTGTTCATGAGGGTCTCTAACCTTCGTGATTGCTAAGTTGCAACGATCCAAGTACGACCTCAAAGTTTCGTCGGGGAGGACCCTCTAATGTCACTTCGACGTGCTGCCACGAAGTCTGGGGCCTGAGAAGAACTTCCATGTCCTCTGTTGCCATGGTCAGTCACATGGCGAGGGGGTTGCAGTGGTTGATTCTCAATGGGATCATTAATAACTTGAGCTCTGGGAAGTGTTGCATGATTATTCAGATTGTGGTTGACGGGCCCCAAGTTAAGTGCCGCCTCTTCTCGAGAAGGAAGCGATCCAAATCGAAGTTGTTCTATATTCTCAGCCCTTTCTAATGGTCGTCGTGGAGGTCTTGGAGATTCCCTAGACGAAGACGAGTATTCTGGAGTTAGAACACAGGCTGGTGGAGGTGTCCTTTGCCTTTGGAGATCATCGATGCGCCTGTCCAATGTAGTAAGGTTCTGTCTTAACAAGGAACTCTCTTGCCTTTGGGATGCTAGCTCATCATTCGTCCTCCCCAACATATCGAGGATACGAGAGAGATCTCCTTCAGTATCTAGGGAAGAAGGGTTGAATCGATCATCAGTATTCACTCTTGGACGTTGAGTACTCGAATCAGGTCGAACTGAGGTGCCGGCGTGTGTAGAACGGGCCATAATCTCCTTTCCGGGTCGAGTTGTAATCCTATGGGAATGGCGGTTCGTGACCCCCTCTGGTGACCAGTTCGTGATGGCTTCAGTTTGGCTCGTGACGAGCTCAGCAGGATGGCTCGTGGTTCCATCAAGTGGGTGGATCGTAGCAGCGTCCTGCGTTCGGGTAGTGACCCTCTCCTGGGGTCGGTTCGCCCCCTGCGAGCCACGAGCCGAGGACTCCACTTCAGCCTGCTCATGAACACTTTCTTCGACGGCTTCATTTGCAGCTTAGTTTGCTCGCGAAGATCGTAAATCCTTAGACTTCTTTCCAGCCATGATATCTTGACTTTGTTGAAATCTTCAAAAACTAAAATAGTGGAGATTCAAACTATTTTCTTCGGACTTGAATATCCAAATAGTAGAGCAATAATCTGATGTGCTGAGACTTCAATTCTCAGTGAAAGTACCAAAATTTTAGATCCAAATTTGGCTCTAACACCCAAATTGTTCAGAATTACGGAGATTAATAGCTAAAAATGAAAGAAAATGCAATGAATACACCAGATTTGTAGTGGTTCGGCGTTAACGAGCCTACGTCCACTTTATATATCTTTGATTATACGTTGAATACAAGTACAATCATTGATTTCTCTCAATCTCACTTTTACAGCAGTGATTCACTCAGTAATTTCGAGATAATACTTATTAGAAATAATGAAGAAATAATAATGGTGGAAATAATACTCAGAACTGCCAAAAGTTCCTAAAAATGCTAAATATGGGGCTATTTATAGGTGATATCTGCAGGTGGTTCATATAGACACGTTGCACGGATCCCGAGGATCTCGGACTGGTTCGTGGCTTGGTGGAGAAATGGTCAATATGATGGTTATGGACAGGTGTCATCATATCCTGATCTTTCGGATCGTGGAAGACTTGGTCGTGGCCATCAATTTTTGGACTTGGGGTCGGGTCGTGAAAGCTAACCACGAGCGGGTCGTGACAGCTAATCACGAGCGAGTCATGATCATCTTCACGAGCAGGTCAGTCCTGGCTTGTCAACAGCGGGATCTCGGACTTCACAGGCCAAAGTGATCTTGTAGATGAGTCCCCATATATATTTATTTGTTCCTGCTGGTTTAGTTCTTGGTGGCTTGGTCACAAAGCTAGCCAACACTTGGTTTACAGCTTTCTATGCATGCTAAATGAAAGACAGAACAGAAATTGGATGTCAATAATCCACTAAATCACGTGCCCTGACATTGCAAAAGCAAATGAATTCACATTATGAAGAAAGCCTGAAAATGAAACAGTATCATGAAGAGATCTTGAAATTAAATTCTTTTCGACTAATAGCCTGCATGCAGAAGTAAGGACTTCCTACAAGGTAAAGGAAAACAGGTGTATAATCTGCAATATTTCCCAAGCATTTAGAGCCACAAACTTACATTGTTAAAGAACATTTTGTACGAATCCCAGTGAGAAGTATCAGCCAGGAATGAAGTCACAATGTTAATAAATTATCATTATGAATAGATAACATAGTTGCATAAACTAAAAGATGAAGAGCACAAATGTTAAATGGCTCATCCTTTATATAAATATATGTGTGTGTGTGTGTGTGTGTGTGTGCGCGTGTGTGTAATTGCTTAAGCATTTATTGCAATAGGCGATTGTAGATGTTGACGTGTAAAATTGTCGTCAACACTCAAGATTCTTAGTTTCCTAAGAATTATCGTTTCGCATGGAAAAGTAAGTGCGGAAAGCAATAAAACACACCAGAGATTTATAGTGGTTCGGCCACGCGAGAGACCTACGTCCACTTTGGAAGTGTTGTTAGTATTTTATTGAGAATGAAGAGTTATAAGCATGAGACCATTACATGACATTCCTTTTACAAACATTTTCAAGGTCATATATGTCATAAACAAATATTGAAAAAAAGAAATTTTTGCCCTCCTTATTCCTCAAAGCATGGATGCTATTAGAGAGGTCTTTTGGAGCTTCACAAGAGATGTCAAACCACTAAAAACCAACCCCGTTGAACTATGAGGTAGTAGGGCATTTATAGTGTAGTGGATAGGTTGGAAAAGGTAGAAATAGGGGACCACATCCAAAATTTCGAACCCTTGTTGTGCCATGCCTTGAATCTTGAACCTCGGCGTGCCGAAGTCCAGAAAACTCGTACCCCTAGGGGTAGAAATTCTTACACCGAGGGGTACGAAGAATACATGAAAGAAGGCAAGGGACGTCGAAGTTAGGAAATTTGTTTTTCTGGGGTTCGAGGTGATGGTTTGGCGATGTTTTAGAGGAGTGGCGAGGTTCTTGTTGGCGCAATCCCTTCTCGACCCATTTCCTTTGCTCATTTGCGACACTTCCGGCTTTAGCTACATGCGAGGTATTAACTCGAGTGTGCCTTGCATACTTTTGGGAACTATATCAAAAGGCCGGTTAACATTTTCCTCCAAAGTACGTCTTGTTTTGACATGATGTGCTTTGTGTTGTAGAAGTGTAGTTAAGTAGTCGATTTTTCTGTAAAACTTAATAAAAAATAGACATTAGTGATCGACCCCGTTCACTTTATAATCGTAAATGGGTCGTCGTTCTCTTGACGCTATAGTCACGTTGATCTATATGCAAGCGTTTGTTGAGCTCGTGCTTGTGTGATCATTGATACATGGAAATATGTGTGTACATGCGTAGGAATGTATCATTTTTTCCTCTATTTTTTTGTGGGTTCGAATTTTCGTATCCGAGGGGTACGAGATTTCGTACCTAAGGAGCGCGATATTTTCGTACCCGAAGGGGTACAAAATTTCGTACCCGAGGGGTACGAGATTTTCATACCACGAAGTGGATACAAAGAGACAAATTCTTGCTTCTAAATAGAGGCTCCTCCTCCATTCTTCCCCTTTCTTCTTTCTTTCGTTTTCAGCCACAATTGAATCGAACTCCTAGCTTTATACTCGAAATCTCGAATGATGAATTTAGGTACGATTGGAGGGCTCTTCGAAGCGCGAGCCTCCTCCCTTCGAGTTCGGCCGTGAGTCAAGAGGCTGAGGTCATCCTCGAGCTCCTCGTGTGCACATGTTTGGAAAAAGAGAGGGGAAGGTTGGCGAGAGCGGAGTTGGAAGGGAGGATGGAGAAGAAGAGGAGTGGAGCCAAATGCACTCAAACCCGTGGGATTCGAATTCTCGCACCTGGATGAGGTTCGAGGATTCGAGCCCAGGTGGGGTTCGATCACTCGAATCTAGATGGGGTTCAAG
Source organism: Allium sativum (assembly GCA_030737875.1). Lineage (NCBI taxonomy): Eukaryota > Viridiplantae > Streptophyta > Magnoliopsida > Asparagales > Amaryllidaceae > Allium > Allium sativum. The sequence continues at coordinate 298,462,673 of CM060926.1, forward strand.
AATTCGAACCCTAAGTGAGGCTCGAGAATTTGAACCCAAATGGGACATCGAGTTTTCGAACCCCGAAAGGGTGCGAGTTTGTGACTAGCTCCATCGCTTCGATTCCTTTGTCTTTGTTCAACTACTCTAGTGTATATGTTAACGGTTGTGTGGTCAATGACTTGAGGTTTCATCTAGAATAAATCATAAATCCGAACTGTGACTGAACTGTTTGACTGCTTGAACCTCCTTTGTATATTTTGTTTCTTCATAACACAGCAACATATGTTAGTTTGCACCAAAACGAGGGTACATATTATTCAAATGTGATGTATAACACTGGCATGTTGACATATAGATAGGAAAATGAGGACAAGATCTATGTTGGAGCATACTTCGGGGACTAAAGCTTCTTTGTCTTTGTCGCAAACATCTGGTTCTACTAGTGATGCTAGCTCGACAGGCAGCGAGCTTGAGACTTCTGGGGAACCCACCCCTTCTCAAACAACCAGTTTACCAGGAGCGTCTGAACACGAGGGGATGTCGGAAAGGCAACACTCCCCTGTCGTGCATGAGGATATGGAAAATGTGGACATTGTAGAGGGCAGGCGTCCCTGTGGCACCAAACATGCTGGCTAATGCTATTATTGTTGAGAATCCACCGGATTCCATGCCATCACGTATGGATGCGTATGCATTTAGGAAGATGACATTGCGATTTAATATCCCCGTAGATTATGCTCGTGCACCAGGAGAAGGTGGTAGGGCTCATGCGCCCCCCCAAGGGTATTACTTCTTGGAACTGACAAGTTTGTATTACTGGATGCGTGCCCCTTGGCCAACGACTTCATTCAGGACATACTGTACTACTTTCGCATTGCACCGTCGCAACTGCATCTGAATGCGTATGCTTCACTTCAGGGCACTTATGTCCTATACTGGGAATATTTGAATTTGGAACCTTCGGAAGAGGATATTCAGTATCCGTTTCAGCTAAAGAGAAGAGCTGATACATCCCAATACTTCCTTGAGGCTTCGCCTAAGGCCAAGTTCTTCATTGGAAAGTTGTCTTACCTGACTGATCACAAGTACGAATGGTTCTTCGTGCGCTGCCTTCCTGGATTTGCGAGGACATAGTTGGAAGGAAGTAAGCCTACTTGAGTTCTGCCTTTTATTATAAATTTTGCGGAACCAGTGTCTTACATCCATTTTTTCGATGTGATAGGAAATCCTGAGGTGCCTACCGGAATCGAATATCAACAATGCCTTGAGGCATTGCGTGCGATCCCAGCGGAGTTTCGCTCAACCAACACCGTTATAATTCAAGATCGCCTTCGTCGTGCAGGGCTACTGCCTGACGATCGAGCTACTATATGACCTGCTATTGTAGGTGGCAGGCCGAAGGAGAAAAAAGCTAAAGACTTTGGAGCAGTTGGTCGGAAGAGAAAAGCGCCTGCGATTGGTGCAGAACTGGCAAAGGCCGCTAAGGTGTAAGAATAGATCGGAGGAGGAGAGGTTGGTGGCGAGGAGACATGTGCTGAGGGTGAGTACTGGTTGGTTTCTCCGTCTTCGCTCGCAACTGGTGAGGCGGGAGAAGGAGCGATGATGAGGTCACAGTCTCTAGTGACTTCCCCTGAGCCCGTCACTCCGCTCGAGGCGGTAGGTCAGTTCGATGGTCTTAACCAACTTCCTCTCGAGCAGTCTCCTTGGTTTGGCACTGCGAGTGTAGGTGAACTAGCTTTAGCCGTTGGGGTTTCCACTCCTTCGGGAGGACCAACATCTGGTCTGTTGAGAGAATACTTAGGATGCACTCATTTATAAGCACTGCACCACAGCATTTGTTTGCTTGTATGAGGTGTTCGGATCATGATCTTGTCCGTTTATTTGATAGGTGACATGGCCAGAGGAAGAGGAGGCCGAAATTATGGACGCGGAGGCCACTGGTACCCCAAGAATACTTTTGTTAAAGGCTTTATGAGAGGATCCAAATTATATAGAGACACGCCACATCCTCCATATCGACGTAGCAAACATCATCATAGAGATTGATCTCAATGGTCTTCGAGTCATTCCCTCCTCGAGTGACCAAGAGAGGTCCCGTCCTATCATAGCAGTATCTTGGCATTCATATTCAACAGTTCCCCCTCACACCGCGCCTTTGGCTCCCGTCCCGGCTTGTACGGGGAAGAGTCGTCGCGTAGCCTTCCTTGGTTGAAGGGAACGACTACAACGAAGAGGTAAGAGCTAGAGGTGCCCGAGAGACGAGAACCCTCGGTGGAGGAAAGGCTGGCGCTGCTAAAGAAGAATTTTCCCCAACATTATTTCGATGAGATAAAGTTCCTTCCTGGTCTCAGCCCACCTACTGCTAGGGAAACTGGGGAGATATGGATGCATGTGAAGGCGGCATATCATCGGGCCAACGAGCTTACCAAATATTCCGTTCATCTTTCCGAACTGATTAAGAAGAAGAACCTGGATCTTCTTAATCAACGGCTGACTGTCGATCCTGAGCAAACCACGGTTCGTGGTTTGGAGAAGGAGATAGGTAAGTTTGCTTTTTGTGTTGTTGTAACACCCCGCATTTTTAATGCAATTAAAAATGTGCATATAGGTATATGCATAGGCATAAATATATATATATAAAATAATATGTGATTGCATGAAATAAATACATGCAATGAAAAAGAAGAAAATATTAATGCAAATAAAAATGTAATGCATGCATTGGTTGAATGCAGTGTAAATATGTTGCGTACACTAATTTTGCATTAATAATAAAAAGAAGGAGTGCAATAAAGTAAGAAATGAGACAATCAAGCTATGGCATTAAAAAGGAGCACGCATAAATAAGGAAGTTGCAAACAACATTTGAAATTAGAATGCATTAGTTGCATTAAAGAGAATGCACATATACAATACCCTGATTATGCAAAGAAAACATTCTTTAAATACTAAAAGGAAAGAGCTATTAGTGCAAAGCAATAATAAAAGAAAGAAACGCCATAAGGAAATTAAATTCATAAAGAAGGAAAGTTAGTGTGAATAACGCACAATGAAATTTAAGAAGAAAATGCATTACAAATGAATTAAATATGAAAAAAAAGAGAAAAGAAAGAAAAAAAAAGGAAAAAGGAAAAGAAAAAATATACAAATGCATTTGGAGCAATCATCACATATGATTTAAAAGAGACAACATCAAGTTAGTAGAGCAATCAAGATTTTGAAGACACATATTCAAGGGGGAGTGTTCTAATATATAAGAGTGAATATGCTTTTGTAATATTTTTAATCCCACATCATGGGGATAAGGTTGACACCAGCTCCAAAGCCTATATATAAAGGAGCCAATGTAATAGAAATGATATAGATCTGAATGAATAAAAAAGTCTCTCTTATCTCTTTTGTTCTCTCTAATGGCTTCTTACCTATAAATAAGGTTGTGGAGCTAGCCTTTATCTTACAATTTCTGAGATGATGCCTAAGCTCTTCCATTTCTCTTCTTCCTCCAAACCTATTCAGAAAATAAAATTAGGTCTTAGGCTTCTTCCGATTAAAGGTTTGAAGATAAGAGATTAGATCTACAATATAGGCATCTAGATTTCTGCTACGCTTGAGGTAGGTTATTGGATCTGATCTATTTAGTTTGCTTCTTCTCCTCTCTTTCTTTTAGTTAAAATTATAGATCCATGGTTGTTTAGGTACTAGATCCGATTAGGGGAACCATGGAATGCTAGATCTGGATCAAATTCAGGATTTGGAAAGCTTTTAGATGAGTGGATTTAAATATATACCTTTTTGATAATGGTATATTCATCGTTCAATATTCCTCGTTAATGTACAAATTGAAATGACGAACATGTAATTTTATAATTGTAGTCTTAATTATATGATTATTCTATTCTTCTCTTTTTCCCCTTTTTGTTTTATAAGTCTGGGCTACCTTCGAGCGTACGCGAATCTCGTTGAAAATATATGCGCGATAAAAATTGGGATAATTGAGAATGTTTAGGAATAATGAAAAAAGAAGATTTGAGGACCTAAGACTGTAATTTGGGCATAATTTATGTTTGGATTGTGGGCATAAATTAAATTGGGATTTTGGGTAAATGATATAGATTGAAATCTAAGAATTTAATTTAGGGCATAAACTGCAATGAATATGAACAATTGGCAAGGATTGGAATAGATACACTATTTGAGAATTTCATGTTACTTTAAAATAAAGATGTTAGGAAGAACATGCGACACGATTATAAGTTGGAATGGGATTAACATGAAATTAAGAACAACTTGTCAAATAGAATTATTTGGAAGAATGAATATGCCCAATTTGTATAAAAAGAAACCCACAGAAACTTGAAAGAGAAAACGCACTTAGACACGGGGTTAAATTCAACTTATGGTAGAAGCCTGCCCAGAACCGTCCGGGAAATCTAGCATCCATAAGTTGTTAATTTAATGTGAGAGGTCAAGTGCGTAAACATATACATGAATATGTTTATATAAAAAGTTATAAGTAAGTGACTTTAAGGGTGGTAAATGGAAATGGATGGAAATGAATAGGAAACTTATGAAATTTTAGCGATAAAAGTAGTAACGAGGGATGGTAATTACCTATTATAATTAAATTGCGTTAATGAAAAGGTTATATAATAGGTAGGCTTGTCCTAGGGACAAGTGGAAATTATAACTTTGGTTATAATGAACGACAAAGAAAAGAGAATAACTTATGTAATAAAATGTGTTGTACTTAATTATAAATTAAGTCATTTGTAAGAACGAGAATATGAAACTTACTGATAGGGACAACATAAGTTACATTAAGGGAAAAGTAAACTTATTAATAAATATTAGTTAAGAGAACTAAGCTAATAAGTAAACAACGAGAAGTTGTAGGGATAGCGTAAAATGAAATTATGATTAAATAAGAAGGAATGAGACAAACTTATGAAATAAGTTAAATTTAATCATAAATAATGAGTTACATGTTAATAGGAAACATGTAAATTTAGATATACTTAATTACAAATTAAATAGAACATGTTATGAGACAATGAATTACAATCTAAAGAATAACATGTTATAGGCTTATTAATAAACTTAAAGGGGTTAAGTTATAAATGAAATTAATAAGTGAGAGGAACTTGGTAACTTGAATAAGAAGACAATGTGAATGGAAATAACCAAGTTAAATGGAAACCGATAAGGTGGAGCAAGCGCATAATTGGATATTTAGACATAGGTTCTAATAACACATTAGAATGAGGCGCTTGGGCCAGTTCATACGTTTGAGGGTGAATAACCTGACAGGGTATATCATCACGTTGTCATAAGGAACTAGGGGAGAACACGTCCATCTGATTGTTTAGTTGGCTCCAAAAGGACTGGAAGGGGAAGCACGCGGCTTCTTGGGATGTAGAGGATACTCCTGGTATCCCTCTGTATTGCGCCAGTGTTTCACCTAGGCTCAAGAGGGTAGGTCTACACGGGTGTGCCAGTGAGTATGCCTTAATTGCAATAATAGCGGGCAATCAAAAGACCGTAGGGTGGCTTAGGTGATTCGACGATCCGAGGAGCCTTGTAACTAAGCTAGGTTACGGCCAACTTTGAGTGCCCGGATAGATCTAACCTAGGAGATAGTAAGTCGCCGTCTACCTACCATTTGCAGTCAGTTCATTTTGTAGTGTGTGATGCGGAAACACGGAAAACTCGAACAGACCATAGACCTTTTGCTATCAAGGCTATGGGTGAGGGTGGAAAATAGCATTTGTGTGTTTGTTTGGTAGGGCATAGTGGGCCAAGTTTTAGTTCTCGAGCTAAGTCGCCTTTCACTAGTTAAGGGAGGGGTCAGGTAGGACCATGGCCACTGTAAATGCATACCTTAGCATCTGTGAAAACAGATATCTGAAAAGCTCCCGACCGAGTTCCATGCTTCTTGCGTAGCCCTACCATGGGACTCGGGCGCACAATAGAGGATATGTGCGGTTAAGACAGCGAGTACGATTGACGATACGTACGAGCGGAAGTCTAGATACATACACATCTACTCTGGGTGGTGTATCGTAGGCTCTAGGGCATTATTCGATGATGGAATCTAATTTGATCGAGTGGCTCGAAAATGGCAGTCAGTATGCTTACGTAGCACGACGATAGTGATCCTATGCGGAACGTAGCATTGTTATATACAGAGATCCGTACATCGCTTTAGGGTAGGATGAGGGACTGCGAATATTCTTATGGTGTTACAGTGGAGACCGTGCGAGTCGGGTACCGTGGAGTGTACCTTAATTTGGGGGTAGCTACATATATACTGTATTGGGTTAATCTACTATGGAGTACAAGGGTACGACGTATGTGTAAGCCTTAAGCGTTGCTAACACAAATAACCAAATAAATAAGAAAATGTAACTGAACAGTATATGTAGGGTTATCCAAAATGTGTAGTTTAGATTCATTCACCGGAACTTGCGTTCGACCCCCTCCTCATAACATACTCACAGGTTAGATTTATGGTAGAGATATGATAGCTTTGGATACTGGTTAAGCAGTATCATTACTATGGTAATGCTATATTTTGATTACATTATATTTTATCCATTCCGCTGTGAGATGTTTTCTGCTCCCTGATATATTTTATATCTCTGTCTTTTCTGCAGGGTACCAGAGCAAACCAACACGAGTTTTGATAGATTAGAATTTTGAAAAAAAATCAGTTTGTTGGAATTCAGATTGTTACAGTTGCAAACACTTTCTCATTCACCGTTGCACTTTCTAAAGCTAACTCTTAGTGTTGCTTTTGTAGCGTAGATGAAAGAGGCGCAAGAGATGCTGAAGAAACGGAAAGAGCATGCAGAGTCGTCTTTCAAGGATACTGTGGCTTCGTTGACAATGGAGAATATTTCCTTAAAAGAATACAAATCCGAGCCGGTGAGGGTGAACGTCGATCTAGAGAAAGATAACGAGCGGGTCTCTCAGCTCCGGCAAGAGAATTAAACCATAAGACATGAGGCTGCCGAGTTAAGGTGCCAGCTGACAGTGGCCAAGAAAGAGAAAGAGGATGAAGAGGCAAGTAGCAAGGATGTGCTAAGATCATTAGACGGGCTCAATGCCGAGCATTTGACGGAGGTAGAGGAGCTGCAGGTGGCGCTTGAAGAAACAGAGTTCCAGGTGTCGGCATCCTTGGAGGATAATGTCCGAAACATGCATGTCAAGATCCTATAGACCTGCAGGATCCCTTAGGCCAAAAAATACTCTCGGATATTTGCCCAGACATGGCGGAGATAGTGGTGCCTTCTGAAGCCAGTTTACGTCAATTGGATGTGGCAAGTCTAGATGAGCGCCAGCTGATGGTGGAGATTTTGACTGAGGAGTGTGAGAAGCTGGAGGAAGGAAGGAGGTTGCTACAGGAGGATTCAAAGAGGGAAAGACTGGAGAGGCTTGCTGTGGAGACGGGGAAGTTTGTTCCCAGAGAGAGCGTGGTCATGGCCGAGACATTTGGAGAAACGAGTTCTTATCGACCACCGATCCTTGAATCTACCCCTGACATTGATCCTACCGCCTCGATCCGAGCCTTGACCGAGTATGATCCCGAGAATGTGGAATTGGAAATGACTGGACTTGCCTCATCTAGCACGACAAGCACACTTCCCATCACCCCTACCATCCTTAACTGGAGGTAAATTTTCTCTACCACGAATTCCCGAATATGATGTGGTTACTAAGTTTATGGACTAAAAGGTTGTGTTTTTCTTGTACAACACTTTCTGGAGTTGTCACAACGCCAGGTTTTGGCTCCATCGTTCCCCAGGCAATGGGATCTAGATCAGGATTTCCAAAAGGCGCAACCTGATGGAGGAAGTAGCCTCTTGGACACATTTTCCGATATCGAGCTAGGGTCCCACATATACATGGATTTGATGTCGGAGGATGGAAAGATTATGGAAGGCCAGGGTAACCATGCTGCGGGCCCAGTGGATGTCGATGTGCCGTCGATGGCGATTATGGTGGAGGCCCAAAAAGCCCGAATGCCCCCACAAGCTTGAGGAGCAGGAGGAGAAGACGAGACATGCTGCGGAGGCCATCTAAAAAGCCCAAGATGAAACGGGGCGTGAAGCTGAGATAAGGGAAGATGTAATGGCGGAGAAGGAGAAGGCCGATGCTGAGGCTGAGTGGGAAAGAATTGCTGAAGAGGCCCAAAAGAAGAGGAGTGCTGATGAGGCTAAAAGGAAAGGGGGGGGGGACCGTGGATCAGAAGTCTAAGAAGCTAGTCTATCGGAGAGCTACCAAGGAGGCCTACGAGAAAGTGATGCAAGAAGGTCATACAACTTTCGGAGAGAGCACTGCTGTGTTGGCCCTTGCATTGTGTGCTACCCCCAAGACTTTGTCGTACACCATTCCTACTGAGGTCACAGAGATTTCGAGCGGTGAAGGCGAAGCCGAAAGGTGCCTCTCGATCACTCATGAATCGGTGACCCATCCAAAGGGCAGAAGAAGAAGGAGCGGATTCGGGACGAAGAGATCTTCCACTGGCGGAGATCTGTCTAGTGCGGAATCTGCAAAATAGAAGCACAAGAAGAAGAAGCATGGTAAGCGTTAGTAATCAAAGTAGATGTTACCGTTGTTTTAGTTATGTAGGCCGATAGTATAAGCGAGTATGGCCCTCACTTTTGGTCTTTAAAGGCACAGTGGGGTTTATATGTACACACTGCTATTAGAAAGGAAAAGTGTTTGACACGTAATTTGTATTTTGTGTGTGTGTGAAAAGGAAATATCACATTTCATGTTAAGTGCTCGAATGTTTTTCTTGTGTTTTTCGGCGTCCCGTACTAGCATAAGCGTACTTATTATTGCACTTACAAAAATTTGATCACGAGTCTCTGTTTTGGGTGTGTCCCGAGTGTAGGGACTATCCCCGAGTTTCCGTTCGGGGGGCTTCCCTCGGCTCAGAAATCTGTGATGCGTTGGAAACTGGGTCAGCACCTTCTACCTTGAACTGTCCAGATGACATCCAAGTAGGTTGAAGGCAGAGATGTTGCGATTCGTCCGATTTGTTGCTCTACCGTCGTTCATTTGGATTGAGAGCATGTGGGCGTCGTTTATTCGCCGGAGCAATCCCCAATCATCAGCCCATGGGGTCCAATCGTGGCTATGGGCTGCATCTAAACCTTTAGAGCTTAGGGCGGTGAAATGATTTAATGTCGGTCTCGATGCTGCACCAAGATTCGACAGAGGCCCATGAGTAACCATGCAAGCTGTTGATGTTGTAGTTGGTTGGTTGGCAGGCTGCTCTCAAGCCCGGGAGCTCGAGAGCAGGAATGATTTTACCTCGGTCTCGGTGAGCGGCTGGGCGCGGGACCAAGATTCAAGCATGTGGTTGTTTATACTCGGCCGCTTCACGGGCTAGAGGCTCGAGTAGCGACGCCGGCTCCCATGCTCGGGGTGTCGATCGGTGCCAGTGATGAGGTTCTAGGTTCGAGGGCGTCATGGGGTCCCGTGCTCAGGGTACCGATGCGGCGCTCGAGCATCGATGCATGCAAATCAGAGGCGATGGTTGATAAAACACAACATGTAGTGAGTAAGCATAGGGAGACACAAAAACTGAACATTGTCTTTACTAATAACTTTGACAGTATTAGCCTTTACAATGCCTTGAACTACAAGAAAACAAAACATTGTTGAAAACAATGTAATGTGGAAATTAAGTTACGTAAAGTAGCGGTGGATATGTTCACTGTTCCGTGCCCTTGGGAGCTCGGCTCCATCCATAGTTGCAAGTTTAAAAGTTCCATCTTTGAGCTTCCATTGTATGGCGTACGGGCCTTCCAAGTGGGGACTGAGTCCAGTTGGTGGGGTAAAGACCCACTTTATAACGAGGCCGCCGATGTTGAGATCCTTTTGACGAACTTGGGAGTTGTAGTATCGGGCGACTCGTAGCTGTTGGGCGGCGGCCCTGAGTTCAGCTTCATTGCTTTTTTCCTCGAGCAAATCGAGTGATCCCATGAGAAGGTCTTAATTGGTCTTTGAATCAAAGTAAGTAACTCGATGAGATTGAAGCTTCAGCTCAATGGGGATAACGGCTACGGACCCATAGGTGAGGGCGAATGGAGTGTGACCAGTCGTAGTCTTATGAGTGGTCCGTAAGCCCATAGGGCCTGAGTGAGTTCGTCTGCCCACATGCCCCTGGCTTTCTCTTGATGTTTCTTGATAATGGACTTAAGCACTTTGTTTACAACCTCGAATTTCCCATTGGCCTGAGGGTGAGCCACCACTGAGAATCTTTTCTTGATCTTGTGTCGCTGATAGAAAGCTTTAAATTCCGCACTCTCGAATTGGGTCCTATTGTTCGAGATAATCGCCTGGGGAACCCCGTAACGAGTGATGATGTTGCGAACGACGAAGTTGATCACCTTCTTCGTGGCGATTGTGGCGAGAGCTTCGGCTTCTGCCCATTTCGTGAAGTAATCACCTACGACGATGGCGTAGCATGCCCTACCTCAAGCCATGGGAATAGTTGCGATAATATCTATCCCCCACATGGCGAACGATCAAGGACTGACCATTTGTGCTAACTCGGTAGGCGGAGCTCTAGGAATCTTTGAGAAGAGCTGGCACTTGCCTCATTTGCGGGCATAATCCGTGGCAACATGATCAAGTGTGGGCCAGAAATATCCCTGTCTAATGATATTCTTTGCTAAGGTCAGAATCAAGGTGTGATCGTTGTATTCTCCCTCGTGTATATCTATCAGAATGTGGTCAGCGTCATTGTGGGCGACACACTGAAGTAGTAGGACAGAGAAACCTCTATGGTTGAGCACTCTATCTAGCATGATATAGAGAGATGATTAGCGAATGACCGAGGATGGCTCTTCGAGGGATGAAGTTTATCTCAAATTGACTTAGCTCGATATTCCATTTCAAGAGTCTCCCGAATGCTTCAGGTCGCTGCAAAACCTGTCGCAATGGCTGATCAGTATAGATCTTTATGGAATGAGAGTGAAAGTACGGTTGTAGCTTCCGGGGAAGAGATTAGTAAGCAGTAGGCTAGTTTCTTGAGCTTCAGATAGTTCTTTTTTGCTCTCGCTAATCTTTTGCTGACATAGTAGACGGGTCGCTGGTTGCGGTCTTTGATGTACGTTAACGCCGAGATGATTGCCTACGTAGAGATAGCCAAATAAACGTATAAGTCCTCATGCTCCACTGGCTCGGACAAGATAGAAATTCGCTCTAAGTGATTCAAAAGGTCCTTGAATGCGGCGATGCACTCTGAGGCCCATTCAAAGTTGTGCTTCCCTTTCCGAAGTAAGTCGAAGAAGGGAATGCATTTGTTAGTGGCTTTTGATATGAACCGACTCAAAGCGGCGACCTTTCCGTTTAGACTTTGGACATCCTTGGTATTCTGAGGCGTTTGAATACCTCAGATAGCTTTGATCTTATCTGGATTAGCTTCGATGCCTTGGGAGTTGACGATGAAACCCTGGAAATTTCCTAAAGCGACCCCGAAGAAGCACTTCAGGGGGCAGAGCTTCATGTCGTATTGTTGGAGGACATCGAACATTTTGGCAAGATCGTGGACGTAGTCTTTTAACATTTTTTATTTTACTAGCATGTCGTCCACGTGTACCTCCATGATTTTTCTAATCGGGTTCTTGAAGAGGCAGTCGACCATGCGGTTGTAAGTGGCTCCGACGTTCTTAAGACCAAAAGGCATGATGCGGTAATAGTAGAGTCCGAGATCGGTTATAAAAGAAGTGTGATCCTTATCGGGTAGGCACATCTGAATTTGATTGTATCCTAAGTAAGCGTCCATAAAGGACAAAAGTTGGTACCTAGTGGTCGAGTAGATAAGCCAGTCGATCTTCAGGAGCGGGAAGCTGTCTTTGGGGCATGTCTTGTTTAAGTAGGAGAAATCAGTGCACGTTCGCCACTTTCCGTTTGCTTTTTTGACCAGAACTGGATTGGAGACCCGTTCAGGGTAGTCGGCTTCGCAGATGAAGTTGTTATTAAGCCGTCGGTCTACCTCTTCATTGAGCGCATTGGACCTTTCGTGGTCTAGGAAGCGACGTTTCTGTTTGACTAGAGGTATTGCGAGATCGGGAGTTAACAGGTGATAAGCGATCGTGGGGTCGATGCCCCTCATGTATGAATGAGTCCAAGTGAACACATGGATGTTGGCTCTCAAGAAATCCACAAGATCATCTTTTATTACAGGGTGAAGTTGCGACCCGATTTTCAAGACTTTCGACAGGTCATCAGAACTGATTGAGATACCCTCGGTTGGTTCGACGGGAGTAGCCCTTTCGTATTCAGGCTCTTCGCGTTCCCTTGGATCGAGTCGTCGTAAAGGCGGGAGTGGTGCCTGAGCCAGGGCTTAGACGCCTTTGGTTGCCACGCAAAGATATTCTTAGTGCTGGAGGGCAAAGGCACGGTCTTGCCTTTGTCCTTACTGCACGGGCTCTTCCATTCCGTGGTGTAGCAATCTCGAGCGGCTACCAGGTCCCCTTTAATTATTCTGATCACATTCTCCATTGGGAACTTCATTTGGAGAGACCATGGTGACATGCAGATTCAGAATTCTGTGAGGAAGGGACGTCCGAAGAAACCGTTGTAAGGGAGACAATGTCGATAACCACAAAAGTGAGCACTCGGACCCGGCTCCGATTCCCCTCGCCGAGTTCGACAGGTAGCTCGATCATGCCTACGGGGAGAGTGGATGATCCATTAAAGCCATGGATCATAGCATGGCATAGCTTCAAGTCTTTGGTTTCCAGCTTCATTTGATCATAAGAAGCTTTAAACATGATGTTGACTGAGCTTCCTGAGTCGATAAGTACCCTTCGAACGGATGCGGGACCGATCTGAGTTGTGATTATGAAAGGGTCTGTAGTTAAGATATCAATTCTCGTAGGCTCTCTCTGGCGGAAGACGATGTCGTCCTGCACCATTTTTTGAAGCTTGGCGGGAGCGGATCGTCTGGAGCGGAGCAAGCATCATAGGTTGCATGCTTGATGAAGCTTACATATTCTTCCATCCTCCGAAAACGTTAGCGCGTGGGGTAAGGCCCACCACAGATGGTGTTGATCACAATGCCCCGCCTTTGGTTAGGCGGTCCGGGAGCTACTCGGGCAGGTGTTGGAGGCACAGGTATAGATGGACCAGAGGCTATCTCGGGAGGAAAAGGAGCTTGGACGTACTGTTCAAGGCAATTTTAATGGATGAGCTTCTCTATGGCGTCCTTGAGTTGACGGAAATCGTTAGTAGTGTGTCTGCACAGGTCGTGGTATTGACAGTGCTTGCTAATGTTCTTTTCGCGGTCCGTGGACTCCCTTTATCTGGGTTTCTTATACTCGAGTGTGTTGTATGTTGCTAAGTAGATGTTCTCCAAGTCTTCATTTAGCGGAGTATAGGTTTCATAAGTTTGGAAATGTCCAAGCTTCTTGGGATCCGTCGGAGCTTGATTGTTATTGCGACCGTCTATCCTGCCATCATTCAGCTTCGGCTTGTAGGGGCCTTGTAACAACCCAGAATTGCAAAACCAATTTAAAATTTTAATTTAATCCGTTTTAATGGATTTTGGATATTTAAAATGAATTATTTTAAATAATAACGACTAAAAGTTTATTTAAATCGAAGTTAGAACTTATTGTATATAACGAGCTTAAAATGGCGCGGTAGTTCAAAAATTTAGATTTAAAATTTGAATGAATGTACAAAAGCATTATAAGTCAACATTTGATGAAACAAGAAATGTTAGGATCGAACTAATTATATCTTTCTAACGAATGTAAGAAATTGAGTTTTCAAGTTATAAATTGTAAGTTATGTTCAAATAAAAATTCCAAATTGTCGCTATGGATTTTATTAATAATTTTAATATTACATACGCCTTAAGAATGGACATTTTGCAAACGACCTCCGAATCCAATGAAACCACTTTTCTTGGACCTGGAATGTCATTTTACTGTCAGGTTTCAAATTTCATATGTGAGCACGGAAAATTTAAAGGCACGTTCAATTTCATTTGTAAATTTAATCGACTTGAAAAAGGTCATTTTTCAAACGAACTCAGAATTCGACGAAACCAGTTTCCATAGGATCGTATTGTCAAAACATAGATAGATTTCAAAATTAGTAATTTTGGAGTCAGTGTGTGGCCCCGGTGAATTTAAAATGTACATTGAAATCAATATGTAACGTTATATTAATTTATATTCTAATTTTGATAAAAACTGAATGAAACACCCGAATTGGCTTACCCATTGTGTCAGGAATGAGGGCATTTAGCTAGGGGCGAAAATTGGGTTTGATTTGGAGTTCGGAAGAAAAACCCTATTTTTACGAAATAAATAACTTTTTTTTTGCCAATCAAAATAACCCTAATTCATTTCTGTTTTTTCACGCCATCAGCCTAAACCAATGGACGAAATAGCTCCAGAATTCTGGTCCAAATTTCTTCTAATCCTCACAACAATTCAAGAACCTCATAAAACAAATATTGTAGATGTTCTAAGATCTACAAAATGAACGGACAAGATCGTCTCTAGCATTGTAAATCGCGTGAATTTGTGCCTCAAAGGTGGTTCGTTCGCAGTGGTTTTTGAGGGCTTGGGGATGCGCGAGTTGGTCGAGGCGGACAACGGAAGGTGGCGGCGCTCCGACGGGTCGAGGGGAGGTTGTCGATCGAGTTACGGTGGACTCTGAGACGGTGCAATGGTGAAGAATGGCAATGACATTTTGGGTTCGGCTATCTGATGGAAACGAATGAGAAAAGGTTTAAATTTATTAATTGGGTTTTAATTAATATTTAATTATTCCATTATGCAATTAATGTGTTAAATTCCGTAACTTTTTCATATGAGCTCGGAAAATTGCAAACTTAGGTCCGTTGCGATCATGGCGAACACTACAAATTGGGACTGACCAGAATCAAAACGGAGCAAGTTAAATATTGAGCTAAAAATGAAATCGCCAGTTAAAGAATGACGGAGTGGAAACCAAAGTGAGAACTCTTTCTCACTCAACTCTTGTATTATTTTATTATATCCTAGGTTGTAAATGGTGCTTAGTAGCTCCTGTCACTATTACTTGAAACCATGGATGATTTGTTGATTTTTGGTATTATTCGGATGTGTATTGATGGTTGTTGATTGAAATTGTTTGCGTATGGCGGAAGCCAGTATCAGGAGAGTGATAAAGCAAGACATTATTGTGGTGCTACAATATAGCGCCGTTATAATGCTGAAATTTTCTGAAATATGTTAGAAAAAATGTTAATATATTTATATTTGTCGAAATAAAATTACACATCCATTTACAAGTTGGACGACTTGTTTATGTTCACCTATTTATGAAATATTGACTGGGACGATAATTTTTACACAACACCCAAGTGCACAAATAATAATCAGTATTTGTTGGTTGAAAACCCCACATGGGTCTAGGGATGATATTCTGATCACACATCTCCCCTGTGATTAGTTATATGTCAATCGATTGATTGACAGACTGTTGTAAGCATTATTTATTTATTTATTTATTTATTTAAAGCTCATACAGTTGTAGAATACACTCTGGTTGTTATTTGGATGTTTAATAATTAGTTATCATTATTGTTGAATACATGCAATGTATGAAATCCATATAACTAAAATTATATGGTAATTGATTGGGCCTCATTCCAAATCGGAAATAATGAATATTTTGAAATAATATCCAGTGAGGAGGGAAAATATGGTTTTGATGTCCGATTTTGGATGGACACGAAAATATATTAATATATGAATCCGAGTTAAATAGATTTGCGCCATTTTAACTCAAACGGATTTTTATATTGATTTTATTCATTGTATAATGAATATGGAAAATAAATGGATTTCAAATAAGACATTTTGAAAATATTACCATTTTGATATTATAATGATATGGATTATTTAATTTTAATTTAAAATTGAAAAGGAAGTTGGAATCGTTTTTCAAACGAATTTATAAAACATTTATTAAAATACATTTTGAATGGAAATAGATGAAATATATTATATATACATATATATATATATAATAATGACTTGAATAGAACATGTCGTGCAACGACCGTTCGCGAATTTCGACCATTAACTTCGATTTGACATAACGGAAGATCCGACCATCGGATTCTTCTGAAACCAGAACCCTTGGGTTCGTATCGAAAAGAACTTTCAAATGATAATATGAGATTTGAAATCTAACGGTTGGATTTTGAGAAATGTCAAATTCAATTTTGAATAAAAACAGCGCTAGTGCAGTAAATGACTTGAAACGTCATTTAACTGAATGGGCCTATTTTTAAATAATTAAAAATAGGGAAAATTTATATTAAATCATAATAAATGATTTAAAAAGATTTTTGGATGAAATATTCCAAGTTATGAGGGTAAAAGGTATTTTTATCAGAATAAGTTGTTTATCAACTTAAGCAAAGATTTGAAAGAATTGAAAGGAACTGGAATGGTTTTATTATAACCAGAAGTTTTCCGACATATGGATTTGAATGGAAAATATCTTCGGATATTTCAGTACTGGATTCTGTGATTATACGGATATTGTTTAGGAATTTGGAAGATATAGATATCGTTATTCTTAATACGATATCCGTTAGTTTCAGAATTTGATATTGAATGTAAGTCGATATGATTTCTATTCAGAGCCTTGTATTTAATATCAAATTGGATTTTGGGTTTGTTGTGAAAGGTATCTTTAATAATACTGTTCTTAAACCCAGTTGAGAAAGAATAAATCTTTTAATTAAGATTTAATGAAATTTTCCAATTAATAAAATGGAAGATGATTTTGGGTTTGCCGTGAACTGTGTTATAAACGACATTCATTCTTTAACACAGTTAAAAAGATAAGATTAATTTCCTAAGTTAAATAATCACTGAGTAATGATTTTTGAGATTAAAACAAGTTAAATTTGTAACGAATCTTTAATTAGATTGAGATGTAAATGAAGTAATTAAATTTAACGAATTTAAGAATTATTCGAGAATGGGGTACCACCAGTTTTACTCTGTGCGATAGTTAAATCTTTAACTATATTTGAACGTGGAATGGTAATTAAATTTACTGATAACACAAGGGGTGTTAGATATGGAGTACCACCAGTTTCGCTCCATGGGATGAATAGGTTGGGAATTGGGATAACAAAATAAATGATTGCTTTGGTAAGGCTCGTGAATCCCGACTAGTTGGTAAACCTTAATTTGGTTTAAGTTGTGAAAAGATATTACAAAATCTTTTGAAATGATTTTCGAGGAAGAATAAGGAATAAGTTTAATGTACTTATCTATGATAAAATTAATGAGTACCTTTCCCTAAAGATATGAATATATGAATAAAAGAATATTCTGGATTGGAATGAGGCGTATGATATGCTTTTATATCACATGATTATAAAGAATACGCGAGTTATTCGGAAAGACCGGGTTTAACCCATTCTGAATAACTGATACGATAATTAAATGTTGACGATGAAGATGGTGGTTGAAGATTGGAGATCTTCACATCGAATGGATGATTACTGATGCCTCGATTGGGTAGTGCACCCAAGACGAGGTTATAGCGGTGGTCGTCCAGACGTACTTGGAGATCGACCAGATATGCGAGGACCTCTCTCCTGTATTGGACATACGGGACTAGGAATAAGGTGCCTCCTGTTTCGTTCAGACCCAGAATGGACTTGTAAATGGATTGTATGACTGACATTGTATTCTTTTATGATATTTGTTGATCTCTGCTAAATGTATATCTGTTTGGTGGAGGAGAATTTATTCTCTTTCTTAACACCCTTCTCTGAGACGTATAAGCTCAAAGGTTGTATATTGGTAGATGATCGATGATATGGTATGGATTGTTAATGTGGCAAGCTGAGATGCAATGATCAAGGCTTTTGTTGAAAAGCAGGGCCTTGTGGATGATGATCAAAGCACGACTTTAATTAGCACAGCTTTTTGTATAACGTTAATTCGTGAGCCTCAAACCTCGATATGAGTCAAAAATAGTATGGGAACCCAAGGAGTGCATGCTGTTTTCTGCTAGCTAGAAGTGGTGTCATGGTATAGAGCCCAGACATTTTACTTATGTGGATGATAGATGCGAGGCGCCTTAGATATATTGGTCCCTAGTGGCCAAGTGATAGGTCCGATAGGACCGGGAAACGGGTGTTAAGGAATAACCAATCCACTAAAGTAAGTGTGGACTGGCTTTGGAGGATCCAGGGTTGCTAAGGGCGCGATATTGGGTCATCTTGCTTGAGGTGACCCGAATCGGTGAGGAGCATCCTTTGCCTCGACTCATAGATGGAATCCAATTTCCAATATGAGACTTTTCGGTTTTAGTTGTAAACCTATATGTCGACATAGTAGGATGGGGTACTATTCCGTCAATGATTGATACATTTATATTTGAATTTAATTTCTTCACTTATAGTAATAATAAAAGATGAATTTCACGTACCAAGCATATTTAGCCATTGTAAGGTAAAACTATATCCTCTGGTTTTTGTTTGCAATGTGTGATGAGACCTGAGTCTTATAATGGCTTCATTTTTCCTTTTAGCACTGCATTGTTTATTTTATGCACTGGTATTCTTGGGAGGAAACCCGTTCCGTGTTATACGGCATGGTCCCTTGATTTACTCAACTTTAAAATAAAAGTTAATATCTATTTTAGTACTCACACCGGCCCCATGATTGGCTCGAAGTTTATCGTTTTAACCTAAACTCTAGGTGCCCATATTTTCCACACGGGCAGCTAGTAGTTTAGGGTTTTCAAAGGTATTTCTTTCACAGGATCCTGGATTACAGCTGGAGCTATATTTGGAATGCTTTGTATCTGTGTATCTCTTTTAGTTGTGGTTGTAGACGATTTCCGTTGTACATTATACTTATGTATTAATTTTCAACTGCTATGTATTTTAAATTTTTGAATATTTTCCGCTGTGTAATATTTATTCATACTCTGGTATATTCTTGTACTCTGATGTAAATTTTTGTAATAGCAATGAAATGTTCTAGTGTTTGTGTTCTGACATGTCGTGTTCTCAGAGCAATCTGCATTCTAGTTCGGTCTAGGCCGGGAGGGAATTCGGGTCGTCTCGGTTGGTATCAAAGCTTTGGTACAAAGCTCGAGAATAAGACACACTAGAACCGAATGAAAGAATTCATCGGAGATAGGAATAGTAACATCCTATAAGAATAACTCGTCAGAGATAAGATTAGTAGTATCCTACGATGAGTTTGAATGGTGTTATTTATTAAAATCAAATTAAGTTTTGAAAATTATAACTTATTTTATGTATGTGAGTATTTTAGATTAAATTGAATTTGGACTATCAAGTATAAGAAGATTTTGGATATACGCCTGATCCACATGTATATAAAGTCTCAAATATACTATGTAGATATAGAATCACACTTTAGTCGCCCGGAGATGATCCTGATGATTACTATAGTATCATCCGTATTTATGTTCGAGTTTCGAAAGTGGGATATCTATATATTTACAATTGACCGGTGTGAGAACCAAAACTAAGTTAGTGTTCATTGTTGTGATTTGGCCTTGAAATATGGTTTTTGAATATATATATATATATATATATATAAAGGATACATGTTTGAAAACTATTTAACCAATTGATTGCTGATTGTGTTGTTTGATTATTAATTTAACTAATAAAAATATTGGAACGATAAAACCAATAAGAGGATGAATGATAAGTAAAGCCAAATCAAATATAATGTAGAGTTGAATTCAAAATTTAGTTCGAATTGGATTTCTGTGTATAGACAGATGTATACATACATACATACATACATATATATATAAAAGGTTGCTGAGTAAAAATTATGTTGAGTAGAGAATTAAATTGTATGCCCGACAAACAAGTGCACCTTAATGAGTTGGTTGTGCAATTTTATTTATTATACAACTCCCGTGAGTGATTTGGATGCGTTGTGATGGTTGTTCTATGTGAGATTATAAACATATGCCATAGGATAGCAACAATAATTACAGACTACACCTCATATACATACTACATGAAGACAACATATGTAACATATTCCTTATAAGCATTAGGTGCTTATATGACAAGGTTTGATTTACCATACGAGCGAGTCGCTTGTATGGCGATGACAGAATTACAGGTTGAACCGAAGACTGATTATAGATGGCATAACATATCATATTCCATATAAGCATTTTAGGCTTCTATGACGAGGGTTGATTTACCATACGAGCTAGATGCTTGTATGGCAAGGACTGAATTACAGGTTGAACCGAGGACTGATTATGGACTTGATAACATATAATGGTAAATGGCAGGATTTAATAAAAACCCGACACAGGTCAGGAGATGACAAGAATGCGCGTCTCTCTTGTTTTTTTAGTGATGGCACATGAATATTTTTATTTCCAACACTGGGGCAAGGTATGAGATTTTAACTTTTTACACCTCTCCCTTTGGCATAGATAGGAAACAAATATTTTGTATGCGATATGAGGATTTATTGGGTATCTAATACGGCCCAATGAATTTTTCAAACCCTCTCCGAACTAAGGAGGTTATGGTGAAATTTTTCGAAAATTTAGGGTATTAGCCAAATTTTTGAAAAAATTTGAAAGTTCTTAAAAACTGAAAAGTTGAAGAACTTAAGCCAGAATGAAATTTGAGTTGGTTAGTTAAACAACTTTCAGCTCCTTCCCTTTTCGGGGACGAAAAGATTTTAAGTGGGGGAGATTGTAACAACCCGGAATTTCGGAACCAAATTAAATTTTTAACTTAAGCTATTTTAAGGGATTTTGGATATTTAAAATGATTTATTTTAAATAACAACGAGTAAAACTTTATTTAAATCGAAGTTAGAACTTATAAATTTATAGTTTATATATAACGAGCTTGAAATGGCGCGATAGTTCGAAAATTTAGATTTAAACTTTGAATGAATGTACAGAATTCATTATAAGTCAGAATTTGACGAAAAAAGAAATGTAAGGATAAAATTAATTATATATTTCTAACAAATGCAAGAAATTGAGTTTTATAGTTATAAATTGTAAGTTATAATCAAATAAAAATTCCAAATAGTCGCGATGGATTTTATTAATAATTTTAATATTATATACGCCTTAAGAATGGCCATTTAGCAAATGACCTCCGAATCTGATGAAACCACTTTTCTTAGATCCGGAATGTCATTTTACTGTCAAGTTTCAAATTTCACAATTTTTTGAACTAATATGTGAGCGTCGCAAATTTAAAGGCACGTTCAATTTCATTTGTAAATTTAGTCGACTTGAAAAAGGTCATTTTTCAAACGGACTCGAAATTCGACGAAACCAGTTTCTATAGGACCGTATCATCAAAACATAGTTAGATTTCAAAATTCGTAATTTTTGGAGTCGGTACATGGCCCCGATGAATTTAAATTATACGTTGAAATCAATATATAACGTTATATTAATTTATATTTTAATTTTGATAAAAAATTATCAAAACAGCCGAATTGGCTTACGAGACATATCTCATTGTGTCCGGAATAGAGGTATTTAGCTAGGGGCGAAAGTCGTTGGGTTTGATTTGGAGTTCGAAAGAAAAATCCTATTTTTACGAAATAAATAATATTTATTTTATTTATTATTTAGCCAATCAAAATAACCCTAATTAATTTCTGTTTTTCCGCGTCGCCAGCCTACACTGATGGACGAAATTGCTCCAGAATTCTCGCCCGAATTTCTTCCAATCCTCACAACAATTCAAGAAACTCATAAAACAAATATTGTAGATCGTTCTAAGATCTACAAACTGAATGCACGTGATCGTCTCTGGTATTGTAAATCGCAGCCTCGAAGGTGGTTCGTTCACAGCGGTTTTTAAGGCACTGGGGATGCGCGAGTTGGTCATGGTGGGCAACGGAGGGTGGTGGCGCTCCGACGGGTCGAGCGGAGGTGGTCTATCAAGTTACGATGGGCTCTGGGGCGGTGCGATGGTGAAAAATGGCAACATTGTTTTGGGTTCGGCTATCTGATGGAAACAAATGGGAAAAGGTTTAAATTTATTAATTAACTTTTAATAAATATTTAATTATTCCATTATGTAATTAACGCGTTAAATTCCATAACTTTTTCAAACGAGCTTGGAAAATTGCAAACTCAGCTCTGTTGCTATCGTGGCGACGAACACTACAATTTGGGACTGGCCAGAACCGAAATGGAGCAAGTTAAATTTTGAGCTAAAAATGAAATCGCCAATTAAAGAATGACGGAGTGGAAACCAAAGTGAAAACTCTTTCTCACTCAACTCTTGTATTATTTTATTATATCATAGGTTGTAAATGGTGGTTAGTAGCTCTTGTCACTATTATTTGAAACCATGGATGGTTTGTTGATTTTTGGTATTATTTGGATGTGTATTGATGGTTGATGATTGAAATTGTTTGTGTATGGTGCGAGCCAGTACAGGAGAGGAATAATGCTAGAAATTATTCCGGTGCTACAATATAGCGGCGTTATAATGCCGAAATTTTCTGAAATATGTTAGAAAAAAATGTTAATATATTTATGTTAGTCGAAATAAAATTACACATCCATTTACAAGTTGGACGACTTGTTTATGTTCGCCTATTTATGTGATATCGATTGGGACGATAATTTTTACACTCGCCTGAGTGCACAAATAATAATCAGTATTTGTTGGTTGAAAACCTCACACGGGTCTTTGGATGATATTCTGATCACACATCTCCCTTGTGATTAGTTTGTCAATCGATTGATTGACAAACTATTGTAAGCATTATTTATTTATTTAATGCTTATACAATTGTAGATTACACTCTGTTTGTTACTTGGATGTTTAAAGATTAGTTATCGTTACTGTTGAATTCATGTGATGTATGAAATCCATATGACTAAAATTATATGGTAATTGATTGGGTCTCATTCAATTGGGAAATAATGAATATTTTGAAATAATATCCAATGAAGAGGGAAAATATGGTTTTGATGTCCGATTTTGGATGGACACGAAAATATATAAATATACAAAGCGGAGTTAAGTAGATTTACACCATTTTAACTTGAACAGATTTTTATATCGATTTTATTCATTTTATAATGAATATGGAAAAGAAATGGATTTCAAATAAGACATTTTGAAAATATTATCATTTTGATATTATAATGTTATGGTTTATTCAATTTGATTTAAAATTGAAAAGGAAGTTGGAATCGTTTTTCAAACGAATTTATAAAACGTTTATTAAAATATGTTTTGAATGGAAATCGATGAAATATTATATATATATATATATATATATATTGTAATGGTTTGAATAGAACATGTCGCACAACGACCATTCGCGAATTTCGACCATTAACTTCGATTTGACATAACAGAAGTTCTGATCGTAGGATCCTTCTGAAACTGTAACCTTTGGGTTCGTATCGAAAAGAGCTTTCAAATGATAATATGAGATTTGAAATCTAACGGTTGGATTTTGAGAAATGTCAAATTCAATTTTGAATAAAAACAGCGCCAGTGCAGTAAATGACTTGAAACGTCATTTAACTGAATGGGCCTAATATTAAATAATTAAAAATAGGGAAATTTATATTAAATCATAGTAAATGATTTAATAAGATTTTTGGATGAAATATTCCATGTTATGAGGATAAAAGGTATTTTATCAGGATAAGTTGTTTATCAACTTAAGTAAAGAATTGAATGGAATTGAAATGGTTTTATTATAACCAGAATTTATCCAATGTATGGATTTGAATGAAAATTATCTTCGGATATTTCAATACTGGATTCCGTGATTATACGGATATCGTTAAGGAATTTGGAAGAAATAGATATTGTTATTCCCAATATGATATCCGTTAGTTTTAGAATTTGATATTGAATATAAGTCGATATGATTTCTATTCAGAGCCTTGTATTTAATATCAAATTGGATTTTGGGTTTTGTTGTGAATGGAATCGTTAATAATACTGTTCTTAAACCCAGTTGAGAAATAATAAATCTTTTATTAAGATTTAATGAAATTTTCCAATTAATAAATATAATTGGAATTAAATAGAAGATGATTTTGGGTTTATCGTGAACTGTGCTTTAAACGACATTTGTTCTTTAACCCAGTTAATAAGACAGGATTAATTTCCTAAGTTAAATAATCACTGAGTAATGATTGTTTAGATTAAAACAAGTTAGATTTGTAACGAATCTTTAATTAGATTGAGATGTAAGTGAAGTAATTAAATTTATCGAATTTTGGAAATATTCGAGAAGGGTACTACCAGTTTTACTCTATGCGATCGTTAAATCATTAATTATATTTGAATGTGGAACGGTAATTAAATTTACCGATAAAACATGGGGTGTTAGATATGGAGCACCACCAGTTTCGCTCCATGGGATGAATGGGTTGGGAAATGGGATAACAAAATAAATGATTACTTCGGTTAGGCTCGTTAATCCCAATTAGTTGGTAAACCATAATTTGGTTTAAGTTGTGGAAAGATATTACAAAATCTTTTGAAATGATTTCCGAGGAAGAATAAAGAATAAGTTTAATGAACTTATCTTTAATAAAATTAATGGGAACCTTTCCCTAAAGATGTGAATATATGAATAAAAGAATATTTTGGATTGGAATGAGGCGTATGATGTGCTTTTACATCACATGATTATAAAGTATATGCGAGTTAATCGGAAAGACCGGGTTTAACCCATTCTGAATAACTGATACAATGACTAAATGTTGACGATGAAGATGGTGGTTGAAGACTTGAGATCTTTACATTGAATGGATGATTATCGATGCCATGATTGGTCAGTACACCAAAGATGGGCTTATAATGGTGGTCGTCCAGACGTACTTGGAGATCGACCGGATATACGAGGACCTCTCTCATGTATTGGACATATGGGACGAGGAATAAGGTGCCTCCGATTTCGTTCAAACCCAGAATGGACATGTAAATGGATTGTATGTCTGACATTGTATTCTTTTATGTGATATTTGTTGATCTCTGCTAAATGTATATCTGTTTGGTGGCGGAGAATTTATTCTCTTTCTTAACGCCCTTCTCTAAGACGTACGAGCTCAGAGGTTGTATATTGGTAGATGATCAATGATATGGTATGGATTGTCAATGTGGCATGCTGAGATGCAATGATTAAGGCTTTTGTTGAAAAGCAGGGCCTTGTGGATGATGATCAAAGCACGGCTTTAATTAGCACAGCTTTGTGTATAGCGTTAATTCGCGAGCCTCACACCTCGGTATGAGTCAAAACAGGATGGAAACCCAAGGAGTGCATGTCGATTCCTTCTAGCTAGAAGTGGTGTTGTGGTATAAAGCCCATACATTTTTACTTATGTGGATGATAGATTCAAGGCACCTCGGATATACTGGTCCCTAGTGGCCAAGTGATAGTTCTGATAGGACCGGGAAACAGGTATTTAGGAATAACCAATCACTAAAGTAAGTGTGGACCGACCTTGGAGGATCTAGGGTTGCTAAGGGCGTGATCCTGGGTCATCTTGCAAGAGGTGACCCGAATCGGCGAGGAACATCCTTTGCCTCGACTCATAGATGGAATCCAATTTCCAATACGCGACTTTTCATTTTTAGTTGTAAACCTATATGGTGACATAGTAGGATGGGGTACTATGCCGTCTATTGTTGATACATTTATATTTGAAGTTGATTTCTTCACTTATAGTAATAATAAAAGATGAATTTCGCGTGCCAAGCATATTTATCCATTATAAGGTAAAACTCTATCCTCTGGTTTGTGTTTGCATTGTGTGATGGGACCTGAGTCTTATAATGGCTTCATTCTCCTTTTAGCATTGCGTTGTTTGATTTATGCACTGGTATTATTGGGAGGAAACCCGTTCTGTGTTGTACATGGTCCCTTGATTTACTCAACTTTAAAATAAAAGTTAGTAACTGTTTTAGTTCTCACACCAGTCCCATGACCGACTCGGAGTTCATTGTCTTAACCTAAACTCTGGGTTCCCATATTTTCGACAGGGCAGCTAGTAGTTTTGGGTTTCACATATATTTCTTTCACGGGATCCAGGATTATGGCTGGAGCTATATTCGGAATGCTTTGTATCCGTGTGTCACTTTCAGTTGTGGTTGTAGATGATTTATGTTGTACATTATACTTATGTATTATTTTTCAGCTGTTATGTACTTTAAGCTCTGATATTTCCGATGTGTAATATTTATTCATACTCTGATATATTCTTGTACTATGATGTAAATTGTTGTAATAGCAATGAAATGTTCTAGTGTTTATGTTCTGACGCGTCGCGTTCTCAAAGCAATCCGCATTCCAGTTCGGTCTAGGCCGGGCGGGATTTCGGGTCGTCTCAGGCCTACCCCTTTATCTTTTCCAAAGGGCTCTCCCGCCTGCTTGCGTTAAACACTGTCGTTGGCGGTGTCTGCATGCGGGTTATCTGGACAGTTGGTTTGGGAGTTGTGGCTACGCCTTGCTTCTTCTTGATGCAAGAACTGATCGGCCTTATCATAGAAAGCATCGGGGCACTTGGGTTGCTTTCTGTCAATCCATGTCCTGAACTCTAAAGTTGGGAGGACACCTTTGCAAGATGAAGGTGGACGGTGCGAGGTTCAGGATCATCGACCACGGGGAGAGCGGTGTTAAACTGTGAGAGGTAGCTCTTGAGCGACTTGGTGAGCCATTGTATAGGTTGGACAATGTGAGGGCATTTTTCAAAGTTAGGACATGCATTCGAAACTGTCTAACCAAGGTTGTGGCAAGTTGGCCGAAAGTACTGACAAACTCGAGCGGAAGGAAAGAGAACGAGTGCAAAGCTGTTCCGGCTAAGCAGACTGCGAATCATTTGCATTTGACTAGGTCTGTGGCCCGGTTGGAGTCCATCTGCCATTCATAGCGGTTTAGGAAGGCGCAGGGGTCGGTCGTGCCGTCATAGAGTGACATCTGTGGCACGACGAAGCGCCGTGGTCACTCGGCTTCGTGCACAATCCTAGTGAATGGGTTGCACCTTAGGTATGCCTCCCAAGGTTCGTTGAACTTTCGTCACATTTCTCGCATGACCCTTCGGACCATGCCGGGGGGGTAGGTTGGACGCGGATCTTCTGCTGTAATCCATGGGTGTTGGCGTGGCTCGGGGGTTCTGTCCCGTGGCCACTTTCTATGATGCACGTCCGGCTCATCCTCTTCCATGTCGTCGACGTCGATAGCTTGGTTTTGGTATGGACGACAAGGCTGAGCTGGTTGGTATGCATCTTGGTCCGGAAGATCTCAAGCTTTGATGAGCTGCTAGGAGAGTGGGTTTTTAATCTTGAGCAGCGACAGTTGGGTTCTATCGAAGAGGGGTTCGGTTGATCGGACCCGGTCCATCATTGATGATTAATCGGGAGTGGTCACAGTGATGAGTCTCGCCATTGTACGTGACGATCGCTTGATCGTCGTTCCCGTTGCCATTGTCGTTGTCGTTGGTATGGGTGTTGGTGCGGACGACAACTATGACACCCCACGTCCGTTAATGTCACTCACAAAGGGAATGCATTAAGTTTTGTGAAGCGTTTTAGTAAACAGAACAGAAACATTACAAGACATATATAAATTTTTTGAAGCGGAATAAGAACAATTTTGATTAATCATAAAGCATGGCTACACCATACGTCTGAAAATACATAAACTCTATTCATCATTAAAACTTATGTCTTGTACTTTAAATATTAGAGTACAATAATAAAGAAAGCATAATCGCCAAATCATAAGCCATAGTAGCAAAGATAGAACCTTGAGAAATACATCTAGAAGCTCCAAGCAAGATGATTGCAGAATCCTGACTAAGCCTGAGAATTCCCTCCCTTGCGAACCCGAGGGGGGGACGGAAGAAAGAAGGAGAAACAAAAATGGTCAGACAATAAGTTTGGCGAGTCTAGTTACTTTTAGCCAGTAGATAAATAAAAGTAACATGATAGGCATATAAAGTGGATAAGGGAGATCACTACATAAATGGCAGGTGTGACAAGGTAAGCAGGAGAACAGGAACGAATAGATATCGCTTCTTAGTACTTTCCTTGCTCTACACCAATAAAATAGATTTAAAGTCTACGATCATATCCATATCACAGTCTTTCATAGTTTTACTATTATTTATCTAAACCTAAAAGCAACTAGAACTCACTGTAATTGGATTGCTAAAATGATAGAAGAGGTGCTGAGTCTATGCTTGAATCTCAGAATTTGATATGCTTTATTTGCTAGAAGAAGATAAGAAACCCTAGTTCAGTTCAGAATCCGGCATAGTTTGGCCGCCATGACTTCTAATGAAGAAATATGTGAAATGGCCATATATTTATAGCTGTAGAACCATCTGGAACCGATTGCCACATAAGCCCTAGGGTAAATCAGGTCGCGGGTCGCCTCCCACTTGGGTAAAGGCCCAAATACCAAAAAAAACTATTCTGGGCGCACTTTACAGGTGCGCCAGTGTAAAAATACATGGGCGCACTTGTCAAGTGCACCGGAAATTTTCGCTTTTTCTACCAAATTTCTATTGTCCATAACTTCTTCATACATTTTCCATTTTACGGAAGCTCGGACTCTATCCTAAGCAGAATTCCGAGATGAACGCAATGGCATAACCCGTTTTACCTAGTTCTGAATATTAAATTAATTATTCTATAATTTATTCGCTTTAATGTCGTTAAAAATTCGTGGTGTTACATTCTCCCCTACTCAAAGGATTTCGTCCCCGAAATCTCTAATTTGAGAAGAATGCATATCCTACCATCCATCATCTATCTACTCAAGCATCAATCACTGGCATCCATTGTCCTTAAGGATTTCGAATGCTTCCATGAAAATATGCAGAAGTGTGTGTATATGTCCCAACACTAATGCGAAAATCAGGCAGTCTACTGATTCAGTTGACCTCCTTAATGCAATGTATATTAGTGTCATGAATCCAATATGTATGCAAATAATCCTATTATAACATATAAGCTCTACATGCATGCGCACTCATTCATCCAAATGAAACATCCATATGCTAGTTCATCCATTCCCATCCATAAAAGAAAAGAAAATGCACACGCATCCATATGCAGTATGGAAGTGATTGATCCGATCTAGTGTCTAATGTGTGTGTGTGTATGTGTCCACAGGAAAACACTTGCATCCATCAAACATAACATGTCTCAAACACATGTTTACAATCATGGGATTTCCTACCTAAAGGTCGAAGATTCAATTGATAGGATATACTCAGATGATAGAAGAAAATGCGAATAAAAGCTTTTGGAAGAGAAGTTAGGAGCATTCCCTTGAAAAGGAAACGGTACGAAGCGTAAAAATCTTGTCTTTGGTCTCCCAAGTTGCATCTTATTGGTTGTCTCCCCACTGGACCTTCACCAACTTGACTTCTCATTTGCGTAGTTTCTTAACCTCCGATCCAAGTATGCAAGTCGGAACTCATCCAATCATTGCTTCCTTCTTTATTTTCACTTCCTTTCACAAGTTTGGCCCCACTACCTTGAACTCCATATATTTAATCGCCACTTAGATGAATAGTCATCTTGGAATGATGGGCTTCCTCAAGAACTGTCTTCAATAGTTTTCCCATTTGATATGATTCACCTATCAAACCTCTTCTTAAGTAGCCCCGCCCCTTGCTTATCAAGTTCCCTCTTTTCTTTTAGGAGCCATATGGTGCACAGGTAATCCAACTGGCTTTGCATTGTCTACCAGGTATATGCATAAATCAATCTCACGCCTCGGGGGTAATCCCAAACCTCGTCTAAGACATCAGGATACTCACGGACTACGGGTGCCGATCGCAGATCATCGATGGATGCCTCAAGTGACTCTAGGAAACTAAGTATGACAGACCCTTGTGGTCACAAGAAATTTCGAGGGTGCTTAACGACCCTCCTCTCACCACCCAGAATGGCACCATATGTAGTAAACCAACATATCCCTAGAATCGACCCATGGCCCATAAACCCTAGTACATATGCGTTCCATTCTAATTTGACGCCTAACACAGATTTTCTCAAACCACTAAATCATAGTTAAATGAGCCGAACCACCAATGAGGTTTGAGACAACTATGGGATCCACTACCATACTAGTAATTAAGTGCAGTGATTCAACCACAGAACTAGATATAAATGAATTTGAAGCGCCAGAATCGAAAATAGTTCAAACCGGTTGATTGGAAAGAGAAATCAAACCTTCAACAAAACTTTCTTACCTCTATCCGGTACGATGGCCACGAGAACATACACCTTCCCTCCCAGGGATCCTGCCCTTTGGCCTTGTCCTTGTGATCTCTGTTTCTTCGGGCACTCCTTAGCGAAGTGTCCAACTTCTCCACAGTTGAAGCAGTTGTTCTTCCTCCTCTTACAGTCTTTGATCAAGTGACCTTCTTTCCCACAATTGTGACACTTCCTCTTATCCATAGCTTTTCTATTCTTTTCGCCTTTCTTTTGTTGTTGTTGTTGTCCTTTGTTGGGCCATACCTTCCTGTTTTGTGTTTCCTCAACCCTAGCTTCTTTCTTTTTAGAGAAATCATCTACTTGCGATTGTGGAGGAACAACGATTGCAGCTAGGGGAGGGACGTCTCCTTGGCTTCTGGTTGTTGTCATGGCTTTAAGATACCTACGGAACCAATTCGGTACTTCAACGCCCTCGGGAATATAAGGTTCCCCAGACATGCTGAAAGGAAAAGGAAAGAGATTCAAACAAAGGATCGAAAGATATTACATATGGCTTTAGGGAATATGTTTTTCAAAATAGACTTTTCTTTTTGAAAATGCTTCCTTTTAAAACCTTTTTGAAAATAATTTTCAAAAACTTTATCCAATCTGGTAACCTTCAGCTCTGATACCAAGTGTGACACCCCACGTCCGTTAATGTCCCTCACAAAGGGAATGCATTAAGTTTCGTGAAGCGTTTTAGTAAACAGAACAGAAACATTACAAGACAGATATAAAAATTTTGCAGCGGAATAAAAACAACTTTTATTAATCATAAAGCATTGTTACACCATATGTCTGAAAATACATAAACTCTGTTCATCATTAAAGCTTATGTCTTGTACTTTAAATATAAGAGTACAATAATAAAGAAAGCATAATCCCCAAATCATAAGCCATAGTAGCAAAGATAGAACCTTGAGTAATACATCTAGAAGCTCCAAGAAAGATGACAGCAGAATCCTGACTAAGACTGAGATTCCCTCCCTTGCGAACCTTGGGGGGAATGGAAGAAAGAAGGAGAAACAAAAAGGGTCAGACAATAAGTCTGGCGAGTCTAGTTACTTTTAACCAGTAGATAAATAAAAGTAACATGATAGGCATATAAAGTGGATAAGGGAGATCACTAAATAAATGGAAGTTGTGACAAGGTAAGCAAGACAACAGGATATAATAGACATCGCTTCTTAATACTTTCCTTGCTCTACACAATAACATAGATTTAAAGTCTACAATCGTGTCCACATCACAGTCTTTCATAGTTTCACTATTATTTATCTAAACCTAAAAGCAACTAGAACTCACTGTGATTGGATTGCTAAAATGATAGAAGACGTGCTGAGTCGATGTTTGAATCTCAGAATTTGATATGCTTTAGTTGCTAGAAGAAGATAAGAAACCCTAGTTCAGTTCAAAATATGGCATAGTTTGGCCGCCATGACTTCTAATGAAGAAATAAGTGAAATGGCCATATATTTATAGCTGCAGAACCATCTGAAACTGATTGCCATATAAGCCCTAGGGTAAATCAGGTCGCGGGTCGCCTCCCACTTGGTCAAAGGCCCAAATACAAAAAAAAAACTATTCTGGGTGCACTTTAC
This sequence comes from Allium sativum, assembly GCA_030737875.1. Classification (NCBI taxonomy): domain Eukaryota; kingdom Viridiplantae; phylum Streptophyta; class Magnoliopsida; order Asparagales; family Amaryllidaceae; genus Allium; species Allium sativum. The sequence continues at coordinate 298,494,551 of CM060926.1, forward strand.
AGGTGCGCCAGTGTAAAAATACATGGGCGCACTTGTCAAGTGTGCCGGAAATTTCCGCTTTTTCTGCTAAACTTCTATTGTCCATAACTTCTTCATACGTTATCCGTATTATGCAAACTCGGACTCTATCTCAAGCAGGATTCCGAGAAGAACACAACGGCATAACCCGTTTCACTTAATTCTGAATATTAAATTAATTATTCTTTAATTTATCCTCTTTAATGTCGTTAAAAATTCGGGGTGTTACAGCAACATTGTTGAGTAGGTCGAACCTTCTTATCTGATGTGGGCCCTTGACTCGGAAGAAGATGTTTCCGAGATAGTGCGTCGTGGGCGGGCGTTGTTTGGAGCGAGCTGAAGTCGAGCGATAATGCGTTGACTTTCCTGAAGTTGGCGCATAAGGTCAATGTTATGCCTTAGCGCTTGATTAAGCTCGAGATCTGTGATTTGACACTTCTCGGTGAGTGCGTGGATTTGCGCCTGTGTCACGGGAGCTTCGGGGTCCACAAGAGGAAGGGTTTCGGTCGTGGCCGGGATAGCCGCCGGCTATGGTTGCTGGGACGTTCCTACGTCGGCTGCGGTGGAAGAGCCGATCAAAGCATTCTTTGGTTGCTTTACCATCGTAAGAGGACTCAGCGGCAGGTTTGGTAAAGAACTTTAAAGCACATCGAAATTGAGATAGAGGTTTACGACAAAGAAGCGACTTCGAGTTTTCTCAGTGAAAGCACTAAAATGTTGACATGTAAAATTGTCGTCAACACTCAAGATTCTTTGTTTCCTAAGAATTATCGTTTCGCGTGGATAAGTAAATGCGAAAAACAATAAATCACACAAGAGATTTATAGTGGTTCAGCCCCGCGAGGGACCTGCATCCACTTTGGAAGTGTGATTGGTATTTTATTGACAATGAAGAGTTACAAGCATGACACCATTACATGACATTCCTTTTACAAACATTTTCAAGGTCATATATGCCATAAACAAATATTGGGAAAAAGACGCATTTGCCCTTCTTCCTCAAAGCATGGATGCCATTAGAGAGGTCTCTTGGAGCTTCACAAGAGATGTCAAACCATTAAAAACCAAACCCTTTGAAGTGTGAGGTAATGAGGTACTTATAGTGGAGTGGTTAGGTGGAAGGAGGTAGAAATAGTGAACCACATCCGAAATTACAAACCCCTGTTGTGCCATGCCTCGAATCTCGAACCCCGACGTGCCGAAGCCGAGAAAACTCGTACCCCTCCAAGGGGCACGAATTTCGCACCTCGTGGGGTGCGAAGAATACATGAAAGAAGGCAAGGGACATCGAGTTTAGGACCTTTGTCTTCTAGGGTTCAAGGTGATGGCTTGGCGATGTTTTAGAGGAGCGGCGAGGTTCTTGTTGGCACGATCTCTTCTCGAACCATTTCCTTTACTCGTTGGCGACACTCCCGGCTTTAGCTACACACGAGATATTGAGTCGAACGTGTCTTGCGTACTTTTGAAAACCGGACCAAAATGCCGATTAATAGTAGACTAATTATAACTACTAGACATCGCACAACATTTTAGTTATTACTGAAGTTCTTAATTTTGTTTTCATATTTCGAAAGCACCCAGTAACATTAAGCATAAAAACCTAATTAAAAATATGCATACTTTAGCTGTCATTCAGCAATAAGATTTCTTATTTCAGCAAAAAGATGACCTGCACTCACGACATGCACTCACTTTCCTTATCTGTAAAATCTGTATAATAAAAATAAATTTGAAACAAAATAAAATACATTGACCAACAAAATCGAGTATAGGAAAAAAACACATTTAACCTTCAACAAAGGACTTGACAAATCAGTGGAATCTATCCCACCATTAACTACAAAAGTATAAGGTTGTTAGAGACTGGTGTACTTAATATGAAATCAAAAAATTTTGCCTTAAATTATTAATTGGGACCTATTAAAAACAAATTTCATTGTCTTTAAATTTAAATTTAGGTTTCGAAAATATTTCAGACCACAAAGATAGGTCTAAAAAATATTACAAAACCAAAAAATTGTGCATCAAATTAGTTTCTGATTTCCGTTTCTACTGGAAACAAACAGCCGTCTCAATTTATTATTATAGACTACGTGTTTGTCTCAAATCCATCACTAAACCACACATAATTATACACACAGTATATACATATGACACTGGTAGGATAATGAAGCTTGCAGCAACAGTATTACATCATCTGACATCATAACGATAAACATCTACTGTAATATGCAATAAACTAGCCGAACTTCATCAAACAGCAAATATTTGCTGAACTGAAACCCAAAAAATGACAAAACAACTAGACATACCAAAAAATATGAATACAGTATGGCTGGAATATAAATTAAACATGAAACAGCAACAACATGAAGACAAAACATTAAAAAAGAGACAGTATGTACCAATGTTATCATGACCGGACCGTCAATCAAACCGTGATGTCCCAAGATTTAAGGTTTTCAGGGTCTGGTCTATCGGACCGTTAGAAACGTACATACCATTTTTTGGTAAAAAAAAGGAAAAATAAAGGATCAACATATAAACAAAAATATTACAAAATCACAAGATCACTTGAAGGACAGTAGGCATGTAACTGGATCCTGTAGAATAAATAAATAATTAGAAATTTTTACATGCTAGATCAAAAGCTAAAACTTGCATAGTTGCTGCATAAACTTGCATAGTTTCTTCAATCTATAAGTTTTGTTTGCAAATCTAAAACTTGCTAAATATCAAAAATTACCGTTTGCATAGTTGCTGCATTCATTAATGTGGTTAGTGTGGCTTGACCTATGTTTATCAAAAGAAAGATGCATGATGAATTTGCAAGGAGGAAACCTGGTTTATTTGTTTATTTACTGTTATAATTTATGTTTTGTTCATCAAGACCTGAATATAACACTTGATCTTGTTGTTTGAAATCAGTAAAACTTGCTTGTTTTGAGTTTTAAAAAAAATTAGTTGCTGCGTAACCTTGGTTTTGTTCAAATTATATTGCAGCATAAGAAGCAATATAGTACAGTAAGCAATATTGTAATGCAGAATGAAGAGCAATATTGTTCTAAAACTCCACTTAGTTTTAATCTTTTCAAAAAAAAAATCAATATCCTGCCTTTAACTGGGTCAAAGAACCAATGTTATCTAAAATACGATTCACGATAAACCCAAAACACATTTGATATTAAATACAAGGCTCTGAATAGAAAATATATCGGCTTATATTCAATATCAAATTCTACGACCAACAAATATCGTATTGGAAATAATGATATGTGATATTAAATACAAGGCTATGATACCAGCTGATACGACATGGATTTCGCCCGGACCTAATCGACCGCTAAATCGACCATGACCGTTCGAATCCCGCATACGCTAACTCTGGGTATACAACACACCAGAACAAATAACAGAAGACTTTTATAAACATCGTAATAATGTTACATCAGAGTACCGAATATCAGAGTATATTGAAAATAATACACAGCGGAAGATAAATTTACATAAATGTAACACAATGCACAGCGGAAGACTAACGATGCTCTGGACGCAGCTTAAAGCGTCAATCCTGCTCAATACATCTGCAAAATAAAACTACTCGACTGCCATGTGGAAAATAGGGGCACCCGAGTTTGCAAGGGAAAAGCAAACTACAGGTCAGTCATGAGACTGGTGTGAGAAACTCTATAGTTAAAATTAACTTATTTAATCTTAAGACAAATCACTGGACCACGCCGCTAATGCGGAACGGGTTTACCCCCATGATGCCAGTGTATAAACAATAATCGGTAACATAGATATGGATCTACTATGCATCAATCGACATGCAATATCCCAATCTACCCATTTAGATTAATCACCACTTAGATTTTCCAAATCCAATTCAATTTACAGAAATTATTCCTTTGGATTTTATTCTCGATTTCTTATTTCAAATCATTTGAAATACCTATCTAACTTTCTATATCAAAGTAGATTTCACTTCGGGATCTCAAATCAAATCGTTTGGAAATATGAATTCTAAAACATAACAATGCATACAAACAAGTATGCAACCAAATATCGTGCTCCCCATCGACAAGGCAAAGGGTACGCACCTCGCAACTCGATATATAAATGTGCACCTACCCCACATAGGAGCAGGCTACACCGACGATGCACCTACCCCACAAAGGAGTAGGCTACACCGAACCCTCATCCATAATTTTAGTCTCAGGGTTACCCGAATCTTTAGCCACACACTAAATCATTTTATATCCCGAAGTAGGGAAAACCATTTCACAACGTAATAATCACAAGTACTTTCAAAATATAGTACTTCACACCAGTAATTCACACATATGATCAGTCACTATTAATCACATAACCTTTGAGCTCGTACGTCTCAAAGAAAGGTGTTAAGCAAGAGAATAAATTCTCCGCCACCAAACAGATACATCATCAATAGCAACTAATCGAATATGCGATGAACCACAATGTAACACATAATACAATTCTAAATCATTTTAGAAATCATCGGGTTTGGGCCTCGAAATCCTTTCTGTTTTATAAAACATTCCCTATCCAAAATCGGGAATACATTTCTTTACACTTAAGAAAAATATCATTTCACAATCATTCATTAAATTTGAAAGATATCGATATCGTTATTCCTGAAATGATATCTGTTGGTTTCAGGATTTGATGTTGAATATAAGTCGATACTATCTCTATTCAAAACCTTATATTTAATGTCAGATTTGATTGATTGATTGTTTGGATTGTGCTCGACCAGTTTATGAGCAAAATGTCCCACATCTTATGCAATAGATGCAATACAAATCCTCTTCGTGTATATAAAGGGCATCACATTGTGATATTACACTGCAGAACAAAGGGAATTTCGTTCGGGCCTAAGGTATTGGGCTTACTTATTTAATAATTATTAATTTCATTGGGCCTTGATTGTTCAGCGGTTTTAGCAGTTGGGCCTTGGTTATCACAGTTTTAGAGTTTGAACTGAATAAGCACGGTTTGTTTGCTCTTCGGGCTGGACCGGGCTGTGGTACACGGTTTTAACGGTTGGACCGCCGGTCCGATCCGGTCATGATAACACTAGTATGTACCATTATTTGCTGAAACATAGCATCCAAAGTACAATATGTCAAAGATAGAAAGTCTTTACTTCTACATAAGCAAATCTTAGCTAAAACATATGCAAATCTAAACCAAAACCGTAAAACAAATGCTGAACCAAATCTGAAACTGTGAAAAATCTAAACTAAAAATATGCAAATCTGAACTAAAACACCTAAAATGAAATCTGGACTAAGTAGGTTGAAGATGAAAGCATGCTGCAAGTGTTCTCCATGATAACATACATGAGGCACTTGAAATTTGAAGCTAGCAAAAATAAAAAAACTCATACTTCATTCATGCATTGCCTTCATTTTGGAATGGACAATTTTCTGTTGATGCTTCATAGTTCCCACTTTGATTTAGATCAATGCCATCTTGCATTATAGGTCTCAATAGTTGCATGAACGATCCAACTTGATGCGAACTGTTTCCAAAAGCAGTTTGAATAGGCATATGCGTGGTTGGGTATCATTCAAGTGCTTGTTGGCAAGGAGTAGTTGGCTGCGTCAGTTGATAAAGTGATTGAGAAGACTGACATGATGGCTACGAGATATAATTAGGAAGTTGTTGAAATGGTTGGTCACATGATTGCAGAATATGAAATGGCAGCTGAGACGGAAAATTTGTTGGTTGTGCAAATGATCAGCTAGGGGGTTATTGGACTTGACTTGGTGGGTGTTGTAATAGTTGAGTTGGAGCTTAAGCGGCTTGATATGGTTGGTGTGGTAATGGCTGACCAGGTGTTGAAAATGGTTGACCATGTGCTGAAAATGGTTGAGTAGGTGGTTGCAAGATTTGACATTGAGGTTGTACAAAAAGGCTGACCAAATGGTTGCAGAGTTTGATCAGACGGTTGTTTGTACATCCATGATTGTTGGTTTGTGCTTTGGAGACTGTTAATAGTTAGTTGAGCCAAACAAGTTACATATTGCCAATTTCACTTCTCTTTCTACTATTGATTTAAGTTCAGTTGTTAACGTCATGCCAGTGGACATGACTGGTTGTTCTTGATTTACTCGATCTGCTAGCAAGTTGGATTGAAGACCAATATGGTACTCGTGTCAACATAAGATGCCCCGTACATTCTTCCTCTTGTAAAGCCTCCAGATGACTCAACCCAAAGCCTTGGATTCCATACGTTTTCATCTTCTTCTAGCTCGGCCTTTTTCTTCATGTATATTTCCTAAAAAAATCAAGAGCATGACATCATAATCTCTAATATATTATACACATGACATAACAGTAATGAATAAACTTAGGGTGCGTTCGATTTCTCATTTTCAAACCATTTTTAGTTTTGACTTTTGAAAAAATTACTTTACACGTCAGCTAGAATCTGATGTAAGTAAGTAAGAATGCCTTATTTTTCCAGCGAGAGATGCTACAGAGCCCGAAAAATAAGGGTCAGGAAAGCCAGGGAATGCCCGCAATTCATGGAGAGCTGTTGGGTCCCACCGAAATCAATGGCCTGGATTTTTCTGGTCCATGGAACCACAAAAAATCGAGTCCAGGGGATTTGAACCCAATCGAATGACACAAACATATTGTGCCTACAGTTTTATATCATTAAATCTACAAAGTCAGAATGCATACATATAAAATAATGACACGAAAACCGAACAATGTCCGCGGATTGCTAGCGGGTTAAGATATAGTGCTTATCTATATTCTACTTAGAAAAATGCTTTGCGCGAGTGAACAAAACTCGCGGGCTCCACTACAGAGAAGTAGTGGGACACGTGAGATTTTTTTTTTAAAAAATACATGGGCCCCCTGAATTCCACTCGGGGGGCCCGCGAGCATTGCTCGCAAAACATTGCTCTTCTACTTATTCGCTTTTTTAATTAAGTCCATAAGTAATAAAGCATACTTGGTTACAATGATAGAGGAGCTTGTGTCGTATTAATTATAGAATATCCTAGACTGCATATTCTACAGAGCCTACGTACGCAATTTATCACTAATCATGTGCAGCTGATTTTTAGTATTCAAAGATTTCTTGTTACCTTTTGCTATACTAGTAATATTTGGCATATATGATCAATGATGTCAGCATGCAAAGATGCATATTTTCAAATCTTGAAACTAATATACTGGGATACCTACATTTACAAATATTAGCCCAAAATCTGAAAATTTTGGAAAGCAGGACTATTTCAAAATTAGCACAAAATTACTTCAAGCTTTTGGAATTTGACATGTATACTTAATATTCTTTAGCATCACATTGTAGAAATATAAACACGAGATCAACCTATACGGATCTAAATTACATATGCAAGCATATGCGTTCAATATCTCAGATGAATGGACCTGTTCTTATTTGACAGTTTATACATGAATTCATTTGTTCACGTTCCAAATTTATACCCATGTGTACTATGTTCACTTGTTATACCAAATATATTTGAAACTAGTGCTGGTTTCTATATTTGTATTATTTAAAAACTTGGCGGGATAAACATGGTACCTATTTAAACAGTACATTGCTCTTCTTTACTGAACTATCTAATGTGTAAAGTTGTCGTTATTAACACAAGCATTGTGGCACTTGTGATGCATGTGTATGAGGCGTTGACAATAAAAAAAGCACTTTATAAGAACTAACTGCAATCATATAGTAGTTCAATATATTTTTGTGTGATCGGTTAATTTATTTAAATTTGCACTTAATAAAAACTAAACAAATAAAAAATATTTAAAATAACTCACGTAGACTTTTCGAGATTTGCTGTCAATAAATTCACAAGTCTATATAGGTGCATACTTCGTTTGTCTCTTCTCTTGTGCTTTTTCTCTTTTATAATGCCAAGCCAAGAAACTTTCTTGGAAACTCATTGGTTTACCAGTCTCAAGTTCCTGTAGATAATACATGACTTAGGAGATCAAGAGTGTAGACTAGGGATGAGCAAAAGCTTGGTTCGGTTTGAAACCGATCAAAAATATTAAAACCAAAATAACCATTTAAAAAGCATGAACCAAACCAAACCGATATTTTTTAAAACCAAAACCAACCGAACCGATAATATTTGGTTCGGTTTGGTTGGTTTATTTGGTTTATCCTAAAATGAAATGGATATTCTAGTTGTAGATATAACATATAAATAAAACAACAAATTGAGTTCATATAATGCAAATATTTTAGAAAATAAACTCTTCTTTTAAAAATGTTAATATGAAACATTAAAAATATAATTTATTATGAAAATATTGTAAATAATAGCGTTGTTAGTAGTAATTTTTTAACTTTAAAATAAATAAAAATTGAATTGGGTTTAGTTGGTTGGTTCGGCTTTAAATATCAAAAACCGAACCCGACCAATAAACCGAAGTAATATAAAAATAAAAATCAAAACCAACCAATTAACTTACAAAAAACCAAACCAAACCGACCAAACTTAATTGGTTTGACTGGTTTAATTGGTTTCAACCGATTAATGCTCACCCCTAGGGTAGACAGGGTGTTTAACCCTTGCACTATATTAAAATTAACAAAGGATTACAAATATATTAGAAATTCATAGCTTGGATAAATGGTAAAAGCAGTTATTAATAATTTCTAATAAACGTAGTAATACATTCGCACTTTAGACAACGGATGAAAAGAATTATAGTAACTGTTATGTTTGAACTTTTCATCACTCTCGTATTGATGTTTTGACAAATGAGCACATCCTTTTTACATGGTTTGTATTGTCAAATAGCTACACATCCAACTATCTTTATATGCATTTGTCAAACATTTATGATGATTTGTTTAGGTTGGGCCATACGCCCAACTATCCATACCTTGGTCGGGTCGGCTCAGACCAGGTGATTGCGAAGATGTCAGGCCAGTGGCGGGAGGCAGCAGTCAGTAGGTTGATGCTGCTGTTGTAACCGATGTGATTAATTCAATTCAAGACCGCTCAAATTGAATATCCAAACCATAAGTGTCTTGCGGAAGACGAGATCGCTGTTAGACTTGCAAAAACAACCAAACCAATAACTCAAGTACCAAACAATCATCAACCAATCATGAACAACCCAAATCTCAATCACAAGCAATAAAATAATGGCAATAGCAGCAAAAATAAATCACACGCGGATTTATAGTGGTTCCACTAATATCTTGTTACTGTACATCCACTTTAAAGAGAGTATTTTATTATCACGATGAAAGGAATACAAGAGATTGGTACAATGATCGCTATATCTCAATATAGAAAATAGTATGAGGAGAATAGAATTGAAGAATTGCAATTAGGTTATAAACCATAATTAAACCCTTGAGAATAAACCCTTGATGTTGATCAAGTCTCCAAGCTCTACTATTTGAAAACCAGAAAATAACTTATATAGAGATAGGCCAATTCCCGAAATTGCCCCCAAGCCTTCACAAATCAGCTTGCCAATTTTTCAGCCCGAAACAACCCAAAAGTTGACTCAGACGTCTGTCGTGGGATGTGACAGACGTCTGTCCCACCCAGGGAATTAATCATGCTTCAGCTCCCAGCTCAGATGTCAGTCCATAAAGTGACAGACGTCTGTCAGAACTCTCAGGAAAATTTACCTAACAACTCAAATGTCTGTCACATCCCATGACAGACGTTTATTGCTGAAACCAGCCGACACCACTAACTTTTGGGTATGAGCTCCGATTTCCGAACCATCTTCTTTGATACGAAGCTACTTTCATCATCTACAATTCAACATATAGTATCGCAAACTTCAACATATAGTATCGCAAACTCAGCGCTGAGTTGACCAAAAGTGGTCCATTTGAACTGGCGCAATCCCAGATTGCGCCTGTCCACGTGGACACCGACGCAATCTCGGATTGCGCCAGTGTACAAATTTAAAAAAAATAACTTTTGGGGCGCAACCCCAGATTGCGCTCTGATAGTTTTTAAAAAAAAAAACAACTTGCCCTCTCTTTCCTTCTCATTTATTAACCTTTGCCTTTTAAAAATCAAAACCCCTCAATCCTTAAACCTAAAGAAAAACCCAAGTTTATTGAACTAATTTCAGTTTCTAATTTTAATATAGCAAGTTCTTCAACAGAGGAGCAAGCTATAGGTATTAATCTCTATTATTTTTGTGTAGTTTTTTTGGATTTTAGGTTTATGGTTTTTTGATTCTTCTTGTAAATTTGTACGCGGATGTTTTGTAGCTACGTATAGATGACGTATTGTTCTTTAATATATAAAATAGTTCATTTCATGATAGTTTTGTTAAGATTGAAAAATGTAGTCATTTGATTTGGAGAGCGTTTTCTTGTAATTTGAATTGATATGTAATGTTTGTTATGGAGGATTGAAGATTGGCAGTTGAGTTCATAACATTGAATTTTTGTAGAATTGAAGATTGTTAGTTGTGTATTTGTTTTGGAGTAACCTACTACTAAATTTGTTAGTATTGAATTATTGTTGAGTATGCGGAGATGGTGCCCAGACCTGTAGATGGGAGCGTCTTATTTTACAGGCCGAACATCGTTCGAACAAACCGGAGTTGATGGCGGTAACCAAAAATCTATGTTGAATACTTGTTAAAATAAATGTGCATGTTAACTAATTAAAAATTCAATTTTGTTATTGTGCGGTAGCACAAAACTACAGTTGAAACCGTCGAGCACTCATCGTTGTTAAAGTCGATCACTTCAAGACGTGCTGGCGTGTTAGAGGTACTTGATCGAGTGGACTTTCTCTAGATACATCGGCTTGGATCCATACAACTTGACCGCCATCTTATAACGACTTTGCTAGATCGATGGAAATCGAAGACATCGTCATTTCACCTTAGATGCGGTGAAATGACGATCACATTGGAGGACGTAGCGGTTTTGCTTGGCATACCCATCAATCGTCGTCCATTCACCACTCCTGAATCCGATGATTATGCGGACATGTGCGAGAGATTGCTAGGCTTATCTCCTCCAGGAGACGCGTGGTGGGGGCCCGAGATGATTACCATGTCGTGGTTTAGGGAACAATTAGTGGGGTTCATTTATGAGGATGCTTCTCAAGTACAAATGGAGCAACGTGCATGTGCGATTACACTCTACATTATCACTTCTCGTTCGGTATGTGACCATTCGAAATTTCGTGTGTGGCTTAGATGGCTACAATACTTGGTGGACTTCGATTTATGCCGTCAGTATGCTTGGGGTAGCGTCGTGCTTGGCTTCACATATGTGGAGCAACACAGATGACTTTGGGGCGGATCGATTCCGTTGGAGGTTGCCTTACATTGGTGTAGGTATTACAATTTTTAGTTTTTCATTTTTAGGGATATTCCTTTGTCATTGCGTCTTATGTTTTATAATACTTGTACTCGTCTACAAACTTGGTCTTGGGCATATCTCCCCGTTGGGAGAGTAACAATGAAGAGATCGGAAATTTATATTTCATTGCCTTTTGTTGCATGGTATTATTACTAGTATTATAAATTGGACATAGTTTTTTTTTAATTGCAGAAGTAAGTCTTTATTGTTCTTAATAGGTGGGTTGGTCCGAAGAGCATGTTGTTCACGCCTAGACGCAATGTTTCGTTCTATCGTAACGACTTAGATATACTTGATTACGATGCTGTTAAATGGACCCCCTACACCAAGTCATTTTCTCATCTACCGCCATTGTGCGTTGCTTCTATTCAGCTTTGGCAAGCATGGATGCCGCTAATTTATTTTAACGACGTCACATATCATCTACCGGATAGAGTGATGAGACAGTTTGGCTTACTATACAACATATTCCCGAGAACCCACAGCGCTACATGATTGAAGCCGAGAACAACGCGGCCTATTAAATGACAATCAATACATGCAACCATTGCTATGACTACGTCCAAGAGCAAAGTGTGGCATCGGTATCCGATTTGGAATACTACACATGGTATTGGAACATCACGCGCCGGTATATTATTATTCCAATAGACCGGCCTGTAGATATTCCTCAAGGCTTTGAACCATACATCCCTAGAGCGCCGCTTGAGCTAAGTCTGGTCTGTACATTTTTTTAACATTAAACCATATATAAAATTACGTGCTTATAATTTGTGTATTAAAGACCGATGGAATTTACCATGCAGCAGAGTTGGTTGAGGAGTTAGCGACGGAGGTGCCGGAGCCGTCGAAGGCAAAGTGCATGAGCATTAAACGAATTCTTCAGTCGATTTTGAGGAAGAACAACCTTGCACGACTGCCACCGCCTCCATTTCAACCTCCTCCAGCTGTTCCTACTCGTAAGTCCTAACGAAGAGACAAGGAGAAAAGGTTAGCTTCATCTTCTCAGCCGTCCAAATGGAGATCGTGCCCGGTCCTTCGCAGCCAACTCAGTCGCAGGAGCCAACTCCCAGGCCTCCCAGGGCTTGAACAGGAAAAATAGCAGCACGCAAGAGAACATGACGGTAGTTGTGGCATTTGGATTTATTCTAACTTGGTAAACGTTGTAATTTGTTAATTTGGCCGGTAGGTGTGGCATATGGATTTTGATAGTCTAATTTGTTAATTTGGTCGTCATTGTGGATGGATTATTGTAATGGTTGATACGTTTGGTTTCATTTCGGTTGTATGTTTGAAGTAATGTTGGATTAAATTGGCGGATTATATGGTTTTGTTCGTTTGATTTGATTTAATGGGTTTTGATTAATTGGTATGTTTACACATTGAAAGGTTGGAGTTCATGTTTTATTCTTTGTTTGTTGTAATTGGTTTTTTTAGATTGTATTGAACCGTCGACTATAAGGGTTTTCGGATTGTGTTGAATGTGTAAAAAGAGAGCAAGGTTTGCTCTCTGTGGTCCCTAGGGAGCAACCCAGGATTGCGCCCAAGGGGCCTTGTTCTTTGTTTCCATTGGGCGCAATCCTGGATTGCGCCCAATGGCAAAAAAAGACTCTCTTTTGTACCTGGGGCGGAATCCAGGATTGCGCCTCAGGGGCCTTGTTCTCTATTTCCATTGGGCGCAATCCAGGATTGTGCCCGATGGAAACAGAGAACAAGGCCCCTGGGGTGTGGCAAAAAAAACTCTCTTTTTCCCCTGGGGCACAATCCAGGATTGCGCCCTAAGTGCCTTGTTCTCTGTTTACAAACATATAGTAAAATCAAGGCAATGTTATGTGAAATATCTAATTTATGGATGCTGTCGAGCAGCAATAATGGTAAATCACAATGAATAATTTAAACCTACACAAACTTTATGTTACAATTTCATTTTTAGATGCATTACATATGTAGTTTGAACTGCAATGATGTTAAGATTTTACAACTCAACAAATACACATACACACACACAAATACACATACACACATGTGCATTGACTAGTTAAAATATATTAAAAAAGATGTAGTTGTTCGACAAACCTGTTATATAAATGTTTAGTAGGTATTACTGAAACCCAGAGTTAATCAAAATTGTTATAAAAATAGAAATTACATTGCGAGGAGCAGCAGACTACGCTTACAGTTACGGGAATTAGAAAACAATGTAAACTCAAACAAGGTACATACATAATAGCTGAAAGGTGATTTACTGCTAATTTCATGTAGGGATACAACGTACTATAGTAGGGATGAAATCAAGTTAAAAAACACCCAGCCTAGTAATGACATGTTTCTCAAAGAATAAATTGGCAAACTTAAAAGGAAGGGGTGATAAATAACATTCGCCGTTACATTTCACAGATTTTAAAATTTTCATCACTATACAAGCATCTTTTTTATGTTGTGAAATGTTCGAACTAAAATGATATATCACAACACTGCACGATCCCAAAAAAGAAAAAGAACAGTTGCACCAGGAGGACTAAGATATCTTCTTACGTAGTGGTGCACAAATAGGTGTATCTGACTTATGGTTTAGAAAATGAATTGTCTTAACGGAGGTTAATTAATGAAGTGGTACTTGTTGTGTTTAAACCATTTCTTGTTGAGCTTTTGATTCATTACAAAAATATTTGAATCCTATATATCCGTGTAAGTTTGGAGGAATCATTAAAAACAGAAAGTACAAATGTATGAAGATGAAAAGTAAGTGTTAATGTCAAAAATTGATCACTAACACCCCAGAAAGTGAAAGCACAATTTCAATCTATTTAGATCTTGAATAGTGGTAACCACAAATACCAAAGCAGTAAAAAGAGATAGATTTAGAGTGGTTCAGCCTCAGTTTCGGCTTGCGTCCACTATAAGGAAGGATTTCATTAGTTTCTCGATTACAAGGTACATATTCTTTATCGTTTCATACATCTTCTCTCTTTTACAATAAAGTTTCTACTTTCTTCTCTGATCTCTCGAATTCACTTGATTTCACCGCGGAAGTGATTAGATCTCTTGAGTTGCGAAGATTATTAAGGTAGATCTTCAACAATTGAGACTTTGACGATTTCATGATGATTGAGATATTGAATCGGAGCTTGCACGAATTTTAATGGAGGTTACGATGATTTGGAGTTGTTGAGAAATGAAAATGGTAGCATTTCGTGGTTCGAGAAATCGGTCCCCGTAAAATGGCGGGGTATGTATAGGCGAAGCACGAAGGGAGTGACAAACTTGTAAATATGTGTGCACAGGTCAAACATTTGTGTCCAGTCCATCTTCTGAACTTCTGCTCGGGCCATAGACTCGAAAACTGCCTGGTTCATAGACTCGTAAACTGCCCAGTCCATAGACTCAAAAACTGCCCGGTCCATGGGCATAATTCTTGCCTGATCCACGATAGTTTTTACACCCGATCCATCATAGAATTTAAGCCCGATCCATAGTAAAATACCGTCCGATCGATCATATTTTTTATGCCTGATCCATGACAAAATATCGTCCGGTGCATCATTTTATAAACGCAAACGATATATAATTAATATGTGCAACACGCATTACTTTTGAACCACGTTTTATAACGGAGTTAACATTTGTCCCTCGAAATTTATATTTTTGCTTGTAAAAAATGTAAACTTCGAAACGAATGTCGTAACTAGAGTTAACACGTATTAATAGATCGTTGATAATCACTTTAAATGGATTGAAGATGGTCTTTTATTTTTATTATTATTAAATGGATTGGAATAAATTCTATCTAATGGGTTAGTGCAAGAAAACTTTTATAGTGCCATGGTAATTTTTCCTACGGATCGGCAAAAAGAATATATCGATGGATCGGGGGGCACATTTTATTTCATGGATCGGTGAAAACTGTTATTTGTTTATTATATTTTTTCATTCCGCTGTGAGATTCTGATATTGTTTTTCTTCCTTCTTTTACTTATATTTAATCCCAATAACAATCTGCATTTTTGACTAAGTTATTGCACTCACGTACACTTTGGATAAGAGATGTGAATTACCGTAAGCATCTCTGACGTCGTGACACTCATATTATTACCTGAATTTTTCAGTTAGCGAAGGCCACATTGTTGAAGATGAAGATGGAGCCTGACAGACGTAATTACTAGTATTATTCCACTGCATATTGTTGGCCAACTTTTGGCCCAAGCCACAAAGATTTAAACACATATGAAGTAGACAACGAGTAGCCTCACATACGCATATGCACCATGATCCGTGAAGCCATGACCCGCTCGTGATGCATGCCCACCAACCCGCTCGTGATGGAGGCACTATGAGCCGTTCGTGACGAAGGCTCCTAGACCCGTTCGTGATGGGTACTCCACGACCCGACCTTGACAAGGGATCACGAGCCGACCCCATATCCCTGAAAGCACAACCACGACTTGGTCATCCACGAGCTGCAAGTTCAGGATCTGATGACACCTGCCCATAGATGCCATATTGACCATTTCTCCACCCACTCACGAACAGCTCCGAGATCCTCAGGATTTATGCTATATGTCCTCACGAACCTCCTATAGAAATCACCTATAAATAGCCCAGCACTTGGCATTTTTCAGGATCTTTTGGCAATTCAGAGTTCTGATTCCACCATTATCATACCTCCATTGTTTTTATTCAGAATGATCTCGAATTTACTAAGTAAATTATCATTGTAAAAGTGAGATTGAGAGAAATTGTTGATTGTACTTGCATTCAAACGAATAATTAAAGTCATATAAAGTGGACATAGGCTCGTTAACACCGAACCACTATAAATCTGGTGTGGTTGTTGCATTTTCTTTCAATTCTAGTTATAATCTTCTGCAATTCTAGGTTTGGGTGTTAGAGCCATAATTTGGTCAAACATTTTGGTGCTTTCACTGAAAACTGAATTCTCAGCCCATCGGATTATTGCTTTACTATTTGGATTTTCAAGTCCGAAGAAAATAGTCCGAACTTCCAATGTTTTGGTTTTTGAAGATTTCAGCGAACTCAAGACGTTATGGCCGTAAAGAAATCCAAGGATTCACGAGCTTCGCGAGCAAATGAAGCTACAAACGAAGCTAACGAAGAAAGTGTTCAGGAACAGGCTGAACTAGCATCCCCAACTCGTAGCTCATAGGGGGCGAACCGACCGTAGGAGGGGGCCATGACCCGCTCCCAGATGGAGCTCACGAGCCGCCCAGAATATGGAGCCACGAGCCTCCAAAGAGACAGAATCACGAGCCGCGTATAGGGGGGGTCCACAAACCGTCTTCAGCAAGACACCACGAGCTGCTTACAGGAGGGAACCACGAGCCATCAACTAGAGGGGGTCACGAACCACCCTCACCATTGGACCACAACTCGACCTGGAAAGGAGATTATGGCTCGTCCTGCTCACGCTGGTGCTTCTTCTAGACCTGGCTCAAGTGCTCTACATCCAACGGTGACTACCGATGACCATGTACTTGCCTCTGCTCCAGTAACGGAGGGGGGTCTCTCTCGTGTACTTGATACATTGGGAAGGACGAATGATGAACTGGCAGCTCAAAAGCAAGAGAGTTTTGTGTTACGATAGAACATTACCGCAATGGGCAGACAAATTGACGAACTCTAAAGGCAGAGGACACCTTTATGGCTTCACCGACTCATCGCTTTACCCTCGACTGTTCCTCCTCATCAGAAGAACCTGTTATACCTCCGCGATGGCCATTAGAAAGGGCTGAGAACGTGGAACAGCTTCGATTTGGATCCCTACCTTCTCGAGAAGAAGAGGCACTTAATCTGGGACTGAACAATCGTAACATGAATAATCCTGCCTCGGGACCCACCGCATTACCTAGGGCTCAGGTCGTTGATAACCCTATTGAGAATCAACCATTACAACCCCCTCGCCGCGTGATTGACCGTGGAAACATGGGGCAAGGAAGTTCTGCCCAAGCCCCATACTTTGGAGCAGTACATCGAAGAGATATTGGAGGGCCCCGCCGGTCAAGGAGTGCTGATCCTGAATCCACTTTGACCAATGCTGACATCGAGGCAATGGTGAGACAGATCATGGCAGACATCCATGGACAAAGAAATGAAGATTGGGGCATAGATCGCAGTCATTCGCCCCTTACCGAGGCATATTGGATGTCCGATTCCCGAGGCGATTGAACATGCCAACGATGAATCATTATTCAGGTAGGACGGATCCAGTTCAGCATTTAATGAGATATTCATGGTAAATGAATGCCGCTGCCGCTCCCGATGCAGTGAAATGCAAAGCTTTCCCGATCTTTTTAGAGGATGTGGCATTAATGTGGTTTACCCGCTTGCCAACACGATCGATCACCAGCTTCAAGGAATTGAACAAAAGGTTCATAAATCAATTCCGACTCCATACTCAAAAATCCAAAAAAGTTGTTGAGCTATCGCTCATCAAGCAGCGTCCTATTGAAACTTTGAGATTGTACTTGGATAGCTTTAATTTAGCAGTCACAGAAGTTAGAGCTCCTCACGAGCAATCTGTCCTGATGGCCTTAATCGATGGAGTAGATAAAGACACAGAGTTTTGCAAATACTTCGCCGAGAAACCACCGTTAACCCGGGATATATTCTACGAGAAATCCAATATCCGTCTATGCAAAGAGGAGTTGTACGCTAATTAAAAGAGGAAGGCCATGGAAAAGGAAGATATACAAAGTAATGTGGCCATCAAACAATCTGGAGATAGTTCTGGAAAGGTAGAGGTCAACGTTGGGAACAAAAACAAGGGAAATGGTCATCAGTCTGGAAACGACAATAAAAAGAAGAATCGAGGAAACGACTCACAAAAGAGGCCTCGATTCAGGGCATTTGAGAACTTCACACCGTTGAATGATCTACTAGAGAATATTTTCCTGGGCACCTACAATGTTCTTTAGTACAACAAACCTCCTCCACGGGACTTAACGGAGAAAGAACGTAAGACAGGAAAGTTCTGTCTTTTCCATGAGACCTATGGGCACTCGACAAACGAATGTCGACACTTGAGGGATTTGATAGAGAAGCTCCTTAGAGAAAGGAAGCTGGATGAATATAAAGCCACCCCGAGAAATAGGGGGCAGGGTAACCCGGATCGAAACAAAGGACAACCGTCTCAAAAGGCTCCTGCTCGGCAGAAAGGGAAAAACATTGTCATCAACACTATAGTTGGAGGACCTCATCCGGTTGGACACAGCTTTAGGGCATTGGATCAGTATGTAAATGCAGTCAAACACCTCGAGGTAGGGGAGTGCAGTAACCTTGAAAACGCAACCGCGATAAAGCAGCACAAAACAATGTCTAACGATGTCATATTTCGTGATAGGGATAGTATTGGGGTTCATTCCCCCACCAAAGACCCTTTAGTGATCACAACTATTGGTCCCGCTTTGGTCCACAAGGTTTTGGTGGATAATGGAAGTTCCATAAACATTCTATTTAAGAAAGCATTTGATCAAATGAAGCTTGAAGCAAATGATTTAAAGCCATGTGATGGATGGATACATGGCTTCAATGGAGCCTCAACATCTCTAATTGGATATGTGGAATTGTCAGTGACCCTGGGAGAAGGAGATCGCCGGAGGGTTAGAATTCTCTCATTCTTGGTTTTGGATATCGAATCGCCATATAACGCTTTTTTAGGCTGACCGGCCCTAGCAGAATTCAGGGCTTGCATTGCACCCTGGTGTATATTGTTAAAGTTCTCAACAGATGCAGGAGTGGGAGTTATTAGAGGTAACCAAGTCGTTGGACGAGCCTACTATATAGCAGAGTTAAAATTGTTGCTCAAAGGATTGAACATAGAACCAAAGGATACTTCTCCACCTGTAAAGGAAAACTCAGCATAGCAATTAAAGGTGACCCCGAAGGAGTCGCCCAGAGAACTTCCCAAGGACATAGATCCTAGAGAGGACGCGGAACCCGGGAGCAGGATGGCGACACCTAACGAAATGATTGAAGATATTACGAACGATGATAACGACCCAGCGAAGGTCTTGAAGATCGGATCCCAGCTAGATTCTCTTCGTGCAAAAGAATTGATCGACTTCTTAAAGGCCAACTAGGATGTGTTTGCCTGGACCCATGCTGACATGTGTGGGATATCCCCATCGATTATGAACCACTCGCTGAGCATCAATCCGAAACATCCACCCGTTAAGCAGAAAAGGTGAATGCTCGGCCCGGCGAGGTCAGTTGCCTTAAAGGAAGAAGTGGAGAAGTTGAGGAGCAATTGAATCATTAGAGATTCAGCTTACCCAGAATGGATTTCAAACCCGATTTTGGTAAAGAAGGCCAACGGAAAATGGCGAACCTGCATCGATTTCTTAGATTTGAATAAAGCTTGCCCGAAAGACTGTTTTCCACTCCCTAGAATCGACCAATTGGTTGATTCAACAACGGGTCACGAACTTCTCTCTTTCATGGATGCGTACTCGGGATATAACCAAGTTCCCATGCATGTTCCGGACCAGGAGCATACCGGCTTCCTCACAGATTTGGGACTGTAGTGCTACATAGTGATGTCTTTCGGTTTGAAGGATGCTGGAGCTACATACCAACGGCTAGTGAATAGAATGTTTTACAATCAGATTGGGAAGACAATGGAAGTGTTTCTTGATGACATGTTAGTAAAATCCAGACAATCGTCCGACCATACCAGTGACCTAGCAGAAATGTTTGACATCCTTCAATGATATGGGATGAAGCTCAACCCTTTGAAGTGTTCATTCAGAGTCACCTCCGGAAAATTCCTGGGTTTTATTCTCAGCTCACGTGGAATTGAAATCAATCCAAATCAAATCGCAGCAATCGAGAATATCCAAACACCAAGGCAGATTAAAGATGTGCAGAGCCTCGTTGGAAAAGTTGCCGTATTAAGTAGATTCATTTCTAAAGCTGCAGATAAGTGCATTCCATTCTTCGACTCGATAAAGCGAAGAAAACGCAATTTCAGATGGACTCCCGATTGTGTGGAAGCTTTTCAGAACTTATTGGATCATTTAGAAAGACCCCCGATACTGTCCAAGCCAGTAGATCACGAGGATTTGTTCGTGTACTTGGCGGTGTCATCTCACGCAATAAGTTCTGCCTTGGTAAGAGAAGAAGATAAAGTTCAAAGACCTGTGTACTATGTAAGCAAGATGCTAGCGGCAGCAGAACGGAACTATCCAAAGATAGCAAAGCTTGCATACAGTCTACTGATCGCATCTAGAAAGCTTCATCACTATTTCCAAGCTCATCCCATCACAATGTACACTGATCATCCGCTCCGACAAGTTTTACAGAGACCAGAGGCATCGGGAAGGCTACTCAAGTGGAATAACAAGTTGAGCCAGTTTGATCTGAACTTTCAGCCCCGAAGATCGATAAGGGGGCAAGTATTGACAGAATTTATAGCAGAATTTACTATCCTAGAGGACGATGTAGCGAGTGAAGAAATTGATACCTCAAAACAACTAGTTGACCCTAATACCTGGAAACTATATACTGACGGAGCCAAGAATGACAGACGATTTAGTGCTGGAGTGGTACTTGTAACTCCCGAGGAACGATCGATATACTATGCTATGAGATTAGAGTTCCGCGCCACGAACAATGACTCGAAGTACGAAGCCCTGATTGCCAGGCTTAGACTTGCAAAGGAGTTGGGGATAGCAAAGCTGGATATTTTTTGCGATTCCAAGATAGTTGTGAACCAGGTTAATGAAGATTTTCAGGCCAAAGGGCCAAGGCTTGTGTCATATTTGAAGAAAGTGAGGAAATTGCTAGGTGAATTTGAACACTACAGCATAACTCATATCCCCCGATCAGAAAATCAGAAGGTAGATAAGTTGGCCAAGCTGGCCAGTTCTGATAGCCCTGATGACACAGGGATGGTCCCAATTGAGATATTGCAGTCTCCAAGCATCGATTAGATGGAAATTAATCCTGCGCTAGAGACTAAACCAGAAAGGGAGTCGTGGATGACACCCTTAAAGAACTTCCTGATAAATGGGACGCTTCCCACCAAAAAGAGCGAAAGGTGTGTCGTCATTCGTAAAGCCTTCAGATATGTCATGCAAGGCGAAGTCCTATATCGACAAGGGTTCTCGATGTCACTCCTCCGTTGTATAGCCCATGACGACATCGAACGAGTATTAAGAGAAGTACGTGAAGGTGAATGTGGCGACCACGTTGGTGGTCAAACATTGGCGAAGAAGATATTACGGTATGGCTATTTCTGGCCTACAGTAAACAAAGATGCGGCTAAATATGCATAGCGTTGCGACAGATATTAGAAGTTTTCTAAGATTCCTAGGGAACCTCCCAGCCAATTGAAGACGATAATGAGCCAGTGGCCCTTTGTTGTCTGGGGAATTGACATTATCGAAGCCTCCCCGTTGCAAAGGGCGGAGCTAAGTTCGCTATTATGGCCGTGGATTACTTCACAAAGTGGGTCAAAGTGGAACCATTGACCACGATCACAACCAAAGGAGTGATTAAGTTCGTCTTCAAAAACATTATATGTTGATTTGAAATCCCGAAAGTCATCATAAGAGATAACGGGACCCAATTCGATAGCATGGAGTTCTGGGACTTTTGCCAGAGATATCATATCGAGAAAAGATACAAGGCTGTGGCGCATCCGCAATCAAATGGACAAGTAGAAGCAACAAACAAGGTAATCAAATCCATTCTGAAGAAGCGACTGAAGCAGGCCAGAGCCATTTGGGTCGACGAGCTACATTTGGCACTGTGGGCCTACAGAACTACTTATAAATCAGCGACAGGTCACACCCCTTTCTCCCTTGCATTTGGATCAGAGGCGGTCATTCCGGTCGAGCTAGAAGCACCATCCCATAGAACCACTTATTACAACCCAATGACCAACAATAAATTGCTCCTCGAATCCCTAGATATGGTTGAAGAAAAAAGGGACGAAGCGGACCTACGTGCCTTGAGGCACAAGAAGAAGGTTGCTCGGTATTACAATAAAAAGGTTTGAGCTTGAATCTTTGAACCCGGGGACTTGGTTCTAAAGCGTGTCTTTCCACCTCTAGTTCATTTGGGTCCGAAATGGGAAGGACCTTATACCATCATACGGAGGCTTAATAATGGATCTTTCAAGCTAGCGACCATGGATGGAGACGAAATCCCCAGAGTGTGGAATGCCCAGCATTTGCGACATTATTTGACGTGAAATTGTCATTTTTACTCTTTTGTTTTTAGGACCATGTAAAAAGGCACGACTTGCCTAGAACAGTCTGATTACATAAGCAAAAGATTATAAAGTGGACGTAAGTCATGATTCGACCGAACCACTATAAAATACCATGTGTCATTTACTTTTACTGCACCATTTCATATTTACCCTTTCATTCTTTACTTACATGAGCTGTTATAATTATGAAATTTGCTATAAACCTCACGGCGATCTTAAAGCACGTAATTCAAAGTGCCTTCTATCAGATCAGGAAGTCAATAGGGTACAGAGCATCGGGGGCACAATGAAGTAAACAACACAACTATCGACACTCTAGTTCTCGTGACCAGAGAAAGAGTATGAAGGACAAGGAAATGAATTGTCCACGAAGCATGAAGGTGCACCATGATTAAAAAGACAGTCTCAACTCAACACTACCCTTGGCATCCGACGGGAGTATAAAGGCGCCAGAGACTGAGCGCTGCAAATGAACTCCTACCCCACTGCAGGATTGGGCGGCAAATTAAGAGCAGAGTTCAAACTCTATCCTGGGTATACACGATAGGAGAGTATAAAGGCGTTTTGAATAAATGCCACAAAATGGCTCCTATCCCAACAAGAATGAAAGCTGAGCCTGAACCCCTCATTTCCGAACATGGGGGCAACATATGCTCGACTCTAATTAATCCTCAACAAACCCTGGCCATCCTTCTTGGCCTTTATATCGGCTAAGGTCATGCTATCCTCGTTCTATGTTTCTCCCGTGATAGCGACCTCATCTTCTTCATCCCCATGGCCACCATTGGTATCCTGCAAGGCTTCAATAATTCCAACATCTTTAGGAACATTTGTGCTTGTTACCACAATGGCCTTCTCGGTTGCTTCGACTGCAGTTTGCGTGGGGACATCAGGCCCCTCGGTACTTGGTGGTGCGTCGGCCTTCTCTACCTCTGTTTGTTTTTCTGCAACCCCCTTAGTCGGCTTGGCGCCTATATTATGAGAAGCAACTGTTATTATTTTGGGAGAAAATGTGGTCTTCTCGATTGTTTGCTCCACAATGCGACGACAAGTTATAATAGCTTTGACAAATTGTGGAGAGAATATGGAGATACCTTTCGCCGACTCTTCGCCTGAAGCTTCAGTAGAAACCCCAACAGCTGGAGGGACTGGGACTTCGGAGATCAATGGATCATCTGGACTATATTCCTCAATCTTAGAAGTTTTGGGCTCCGTTGATGAGCTTGAACCTTCGTCAATTTTGTTCATGCCTTTGAGCTTGAGCCTCTCTTTCTCCATAGTCTCCTGGATCTGACGCCTACCCTCTGCCAAAGCCTCGGGCTCTCCACCTGTGAGAAAGGTCTGCATAAGCTGGTTCTCATCGACCTCCTCGACTTTTAAGCGTTGCCTTTCACTCAACAATCTGGTCCCATGCATCAACTAAGGTAGTGGGATAGTTGTTGATCCAAGAAATATCTCGAGTTCGAATGACTTGAGCAAAAAAGTCCACTGGCAGTTCATCGAACTCCTCTACTCCTTTCCTGCCGCGGCAGTAGCAGTGGAGGCTGACTTGAGAGCTACATTAGCATTGCTTTCAGCGAGAGCCGCTCTCTCCTCAGCCTGAGCAAGTCTATCCTTCAAGTTAGCCATGTCTTTTTCCCAAGCAGCCTTTTCCGTGGCAAAGAGATCCTGTGATGTTTTCAGCTTAGTATTAACCATCTTGAGATCCCCTATCTCATTCTTTAAAGCTACACGCTCTTGGTTGTTGGAATCAAGTTCAAAATGAAAGTGTTTCTTTGTGCTTTCTAACTCGGTTTTGTAATTCTCAGCATCCCGCCGAGCTAAAGCAAGCTGAGCCTGTGTATCTTCAAGTTCATTCTAAGCCTTGCTCCTAGCCTTAATGTCAAGATCAATCTTCACTCTAGCTCTGCCCGCATCTATTTCCAGACGACGGATAACATCTGAGAGATTCTTGGCATGTTTCTTTATTGCCCTATATTATTTAGCCACATGACCGACTTGCCTTACGACTTCTGTATCCCAATCCTCAGGAACCGGTTCAAGATCTGGAACAAAGAGAATCCTTTCAAAATGGATGTCGGGAAACTGCTTCCGTAAATGCTCCAGCTTAGCCTTATTTTCAGAAGTAAGGGCCCCCTCCTGTGCAGTGGTAGTGTCCAAGTGGTGCTGACCAGAAGGGACAAGAGCTGCCTTCTCTTTTTCCGAATGTTTGCTGGGATTTTGTGCTTGTCCTTGGGCTCATGATGCTTCTTGGAAGATTTGGTCGGAGGAGGTATACCCTTCGGGGGAGTCGGAGCTTTGGGAAGTTGTTTGCCTCCCGCATGTGGCACTTGACGACTATGATATTTCCCGGGATTTTGCCTCGAAGGAGAGCAAGAGCGCGTAAAATGAGGCTGATAAGAATCATGGCGTCTTTGACTATCTCTTCCCCGACTATACTGTGCTCATGCTCGGTTACGGGATTGAGTCTATGTGTGCAGTCACGAAGTTCACGATGTGAATATGACTGGCGACGAGGCATTTTCCCTGCAAAGAATAATAAGCAAGCATAAGAACTATGAATACAAATAGTACAAGGGTGTTGTGATAGTTGGTGCATGTGATTTGTGCATCCCATGTAATCCCCCCAAATAGACCAATGCCCGGAGCTAGGCTCATCTGTATAGTATCCTTCTTTTTGGTAGGAGTGGTTTCTTCCTCGGAGACAGGGAAGAACGATTCTGCTCCAAAATCTTCAGATGTGTAGATGTCAACTGGTAAAGGGCTTTTGTCTAAATCTCCATATATTTGTTCCTCTATTAACAAGTCGTGAGCTGTGGGCTCCACTGGTGGTGGAGTCTTCAGAGGAGACAACCTCTGGGAAAATGGGGCATCCTTTGATTCGTCAACCCAAATTTCACCTCCTTTGTATATGTTCATCTCTCGTCATCTTGGACATCCATCGGCGAAGGACTCTTTTGAAACTTGGTCGTCTTTGTAGCTTCCGTGGTCACTTCTCCCTCGGCCGGGGCATGCTACTTGATTCCCCAACTGTTTGAATAGGGGGCACTTACTTGTGAGGCTTGACACCCGGACCGAGCCCGAATCTTACATCCAGAAGATGGTGTTTGTGAAGGTTCTAGTCAGTTATACACTTCTCAATTCTACAGAAGTCCGACTTTCTTTTTAAAAGGCAGGACAATCGGTCTTCATACACCGTACCTTCTGAGCTGTACATAAAAAAAGACATTAGCGCTCTAATCATGCAGTTGGAACATACACCGAATGATTTGGAACTTGCTTGCAGCTACCTTCTTGCACATCCAGATTGATGTTTTATGTAAAACCATTCAGATTTAGCATCTCCTAAATTACTATGTCCATCTGACAAGACTTTCCTAGAGGGGATCGACTCAAAGAAGATGAAGTTTGGAGTCCGTGTGGAACGATGCTTGAAATAATAATAGAAGTTCAAATCTTTGAAGGTAAGCTCGGTCTCTAGAATCTCTGCATATGTGATATATAAGGTGTATCAAGCAGCGTAAGCATTGGGATGGAGTTGCATGGGGGCAATACGCAGTCGTCTCAGAAGATCGACGATGATTGGAGGAAACGGAGGAATAGCACCTACCAAGCACATGACTCTACTGATAGCCATGTACCCTTTTGGAGCAGAATGGGGCTTGTCTCCATCCGCTTGAGTTTTCACAACAATCCAGGGGACCCCATGTCTTAAGCATATTTTCTTTAGCTCTATATCATCCAGCTTCGAGGCTACAGAGTCACTCAGTTTGTCAACTTCTTTAACACCCTCGATTTCGTCCAGGGCCCGATCATCTTCCTCTTCCTCAAGTGATGTGCTCTCAGAAGATGTTGATTCTGTATCAAGATCTGTTTCATAGTCAGACCCATGAATAACTCCAATCCGGATCCAACGGGAGTACATCAGGATTATAATAATTTGACGACTCTAGGTCTGTACTCTTCTCTGATATCCTTGCTGAGCATCTATCAGACATTTCTGTTGTGTTGGTGAATAAACATGAGCAATTAGTGCATAAATACTCATAAACCCCATGCGTGCAAGTGCTAGTGTGTGCTAGTGTGTACATTACTGAAAGGAAAAGCATGAAGTAAAGCAGAGGAATGAATAGTCAGTCATCGGATATCTTTAAGATAAGTAATCATCTAGTTCAGAAGGTTCATCTCAAAGGTTCTAAACTAACTGTCAATCGATTCATACAGATTATGGTTAATTTCTAACTAGAACATAGGTTGACTTGTTTGGCTAGTTGATGTTATAAATTCAAGTATAGTCGCGTTATAAGAATTGGCTCAGAGACAAGTCGATTCATGAAGTTGTAAAGTATAGCTTGTGGCGAGGGGTCGGTTCGTGAGCAGAAGCTCGGTTCGTGAGCAGAAGCTCAGTTTATGAGCAGAAGTCTGGTTTGTGACAAGAGAATCGGCTTGTGGGGAGTATTTAGGCTTGTGATTGTAGCACGGTTCGTATCTAAGCATCCTCGTGAACACCAGTTCGTCCCTCCATATAAAGCTCGTGAGGTACTCCCACAACCCGTTCCATTTTCCATTTTCACGAACCGATGCTTTCCCATCTCCACGACCCGACCCGCCATTCTATTTTACCACCATTACGACCCAAAGTCTCACTCCTCTCCATCCAACTCCAGGTAGCGCTGAGGATTTTGCAAGCACTCGTTTCCTTTTCTTCCTCACCAGAATATCAAATTTCTCTCCCCACATCACGAACAGCCTGTTCGTGCCTGACGATCCAATCCATTCACGAGTCCACATCCTTCCACTCACCAGTTCACACATATTTTCGAGCCCAACTAGATCTTGATCCGACGCCTGAAGGTGATGATTGTCACCATCGTCAGCGACGGCTCCGAGGTCAACAGAAAACCCATCGGAATCAAAGAAAAACGAGGGAGAGTTCAACATCCGAATTGCCACGCAATCTCAAACAATGGAATGGAAAACGAATTCAAAAAACCTATACATTTTTATTACCTTGAGCAAACGATTTCAAGGCTGTGTAAATTTGGGGAAGTATTCAAATTAGGGTTAGAAGCTGGAAAAGAGGAGATGGCGATAGTAAAAAGGAGAAGAAGGGTAAAATGGAAAGGGGGGTCGGCTTACATAGCCAGTGCGAAGGTTTTTAGTCTTCCATTTTTTGTCTTATTGGTGTCGGCCTGGTCCGATGGACCACGAATGCCTAAACGAGCCCACCATTGCTCGCATAATGGCATGATCTACCGTCGCTTCGTGATGCATACCAAGGGGCGCGAATCGTGGCATGACTTGGTGACCCAGGCTTTGAAATGACTACTGAATCGAAAAGCTAGAGATTCTTACTTACAGAAGCATTGAAATTATTTAAGACTATTCTTACGAAAGTTTAAGGGCTCACCTGGAGAATTATTCACGATATGCTCCGGAATTTCAAGTCTAGAGGTGACTAATGAATAGAGAAATAATTGGAAACGATGATATATTTGTACTCGTCAGAGAACGCGATCCTTCGAAATAGCGTGATGATATGAACAGACACGACTGTCAGCACTCATCTATTCAGAAATAGGTGTAGTGGTTAATTTCGAAGCACGTTCCATCTCTGATAAAATGTACTTCAAGGGGGAAAATGTTAGCTAGCTTTTGGACCAAGCCACAAAGATTTAAACATATATGAAGTAGACAACGAGTAGCCTCACATACCCATATGCACCACGATCCGTAAAGCCATGACCCTCTCATGATGCATGCCCCCCAACCCGCTCGTGATGGAGGCACTATGAGCCGTTCGTGACGAAGGCTCCTAGACCCGTTCGTGATGGGTACTCAGCGACCCGACCTTGACAAGGGGTCACGAGCCGACCTCATATCCCTGAAAGCACAACCATGACTTGGTCTTCCACAAGCCGCAAGTTCAAAATCTGATGACACATGTCCATAACTGCCATATTGACCATTTCTCCACCCACTCACGAACGGCTCCGAGATCCTCGGGATTTATGCCATGTGTCCTCATGAACTGCCCGTAGAAATCACCTACAAATAGCCCAGCGCTTGACATTTTTCAGGATCTTTTGGCAATACAGAGCTCTGATTCAACCATTACCATACCTCCATTGTTTTTATTCAGAGTGATCTCGAATTTATTGAGTGAATTATCATTGTAAAAGTGAGATTGAGAGAAATTATTGATTGTACTTGCATTCAAACGTATAATAAAAGTCATATAAAGTGGACATAGGCTCGTTAACGCCGAACCACTATAAATCTGGTGTGTTTGTTGCATTTTCTTTCATTTCTAGTTATAATCTTCTGCA
Source organism: Allium sativum (assembly GCA_030737875.1). Lineage (NCBI taxonomy): Eukaryota > Viridiplantae > Streptophyta > Magnoliopsida > Asparagales > Amaryllidaceae > Allium > Allium sativum. The sequence continues at coordinate 298,523,514 of CM060926.1, forward strand.
ATTCCATACAATTTGGGTGTTAGCCATAATTTGGTCTAACACATATGTTGGTATGTTTTGTGATAGTTAACTCTGATGTATTGTGTAATGTATAATCAAATGTATAATTCAACAGCTTCATGAACTGTTAATTGATTATTATATTTTGTCCTTCTGCTGTAAGAATCTGTGATTGTTTTTCTTTTTTCTTATTTTTCTTATATTTAATCCAATAACAATCTGTATTTTTGATTTATTCGAGTCGACATGTGGGAATTGTTGTCGATTTGAACGGTAAAAAATGTGGGTCGTTACAGTTAGGGGTAAGCGTTTGGTTGGTTTGGTTTATCCGATTATAAATTTGTAAAACCAAACTGAAACCAATAAAAATGAAAACCAAACCAAACCAACCAAATTAAGTTTGGTTGGTTCGGTTGGTTATCCGATTAAACCGAACTAAAAATGTTTTACATTATGTGTTTGAAATATTCACTATAATTTGAAACAAGTTATAAATATGTGATTACAATATTATATTTTTGATTTTTAATATTAATTTTGACACATAGGTGATGATTAATATATACTTAAATAACTAAACTAACCTAAAATATTTATTATAATACCGATAATTTTGAAAATATAGTAAAAATTCGGTTAATTTGGTTAAACCGATAACCGGACTTAATATTTTTTCGGGCCGATTACAAACCGATTTAGTTTCAAAACCGAACCAAACCGACCAAAATAAATTGGTTTGGTTGGTTTATTTGGTTTAACCGAATAATGCTCTCCCCTAGTTACAGTTGTCTAGTAATGTCGCTGGTTTTGACATTTTACTTAACAATAGCATCGACCCATTTTGCCAATGTTGTCATCCCTTTTGTGAACGCAATAAATCTATCCATGTCCTGGACGAGTGAGAGGAGGTCGATTCTCGGCAGCGGTGGTCTTGAGGAGCGAGGCGGGGCCGCTGACTCAGGGTACGGTGAAGTTCCGTGCGTGGCTAACTGTGAGGATGGGTGCCATGCTAAAGCAGGCTTCGGCAGAGTATGGATGGTAGTCAGTTGGACAAGTTGGATGTTGGCGGAGTTTGGTGCGACTGTTACAAGCGCATTACCGATGAGGCTTGGGTGACAACCTGCTGTTCATCGCGGCCGATGTCGGGTGGCCATTGTCAGGCATGAACGGGTGTTGGAGTTTGAAGAAGGGGACATGTTTGCTTTCTTTTTTTCTTTTCTTTCAAAGGTTTTGTGTGTTTCATTCCAGGCGCTGACATCCATTTCTTTGTTTTTTATGCAAAGCTCCAGTTTTGTTACAAGAGAGATTAATTAAGAAGTGAGAGGGAGTTGCAGGCTTTTACTATTTCATATGAAATGAGAAGCTCACATCCATGTCCTTTATCATTTTGCCTCTCTCCTCCATGTAATAATCCCAAGGTTGTTTTGTGTTATTGTGGGTCCACCAATGCCAAGAGTTGAATATGAGCACATCAGCATTGAGGCATCGCCTGTTTCCCCTGTCAATAATATCCAATTTCAGTGCTTTCTTTCCTCTTGAACCATGGATGATATCAACTAAGTAGGTTGATTTGTAGAACATCACAGATACTCCATAATCCTGAAAGGTTACAGTACTGAGTGTGTATCTGATGTTGAAGTCTAGCACAGAAGCATAAAGCGTGCATGTCAGAGATTGCCATTCCAGTTCTTCCGCGTATTTCATAAAATCATGCTCTAAATTTTGTACGATGATTTTGCATTGATTTGTTTTTTTTTTTTTTATTGTGAATTTGGGTAGATCTGTGCTTTGAAACAGAATTGGTGATTTGAGTTTCACTGAAACTACGGCTTGATTTTTGAATGCACTCCGGAACTCATGTCTTAACTGTATGCTCCACATAAATTATGTTTTGGTCTTATTCGTGCTTCAAAAATTTGCTGCAATTTTTTAATGGTTGTTACTCCAATCTGTATCAAACTGCTTTTCATGTTAGACTTTGATGATCTCGAGTATCACACGCTAGAATTTGATTATCATTCGTTTACTGAAGTGTGCATAGATTTTGTTGATTGAACCTGATCGCAATTACTGTGTCCGGCTACCTAGATTTTGGCATGTAATCCATGTTTGTGAGCGGTTGATTGTAACCATGCCTTGATGCTTCGAAACTTGTTATAATATTTTGTGCAAATTTGCATTGTTCTATTTGCTGACGATTTGAGATGAATCACACGTTGCTTGACCATAGAATCAACAAGCTATATTTATTGTTAACTAAACCTCGACTGTTTGGTCAACTTTGATGATATATGCCTTGACTTGTGCTCAACAATATTGTAGTTCTGTATGAATGCCTTCAAAAATCTTTTTGCGCTTGGTTTCTTTGCATTTTAATGTTGTTAAGTACGTGGAATTAGTATCTCATCTTTACATGTTTTGAATTTAATCTGAAGACCTCATGTACCTTTACAAACCGCCGTTTGAATTCAATAGAAACTGTTGTTCTTGAATTTTAGGAGTTGAAATTTGATCGTCGCTGCAATTTGCACTAGCCACTTGCTGTTATACATTTGTGAAGCACTATTTTTATTAGAATTTGTTGATATTGAGCTTCAAAAGTGGAAACTCGAGTGTCACGTTTGCTACTCATTCCTCAGTTTGTATACTCGGCACATAAGTGGTTGTAACTAAACTTTGATCATTGATCAACTTTTGAATGTGATTTGCCATGTAACAAACTGAATTCTGCACACAAATTCTTTGTTGACGATGCACGAACTTGCTTTCTGAACTTGTTTAAGACAATGCTTAATGTTGTTGAAGTTGCACTATTTTGGTCAGGGCTCGAGTGAATCAAACACGTAAAGTCCACTGTGGATTGGTCAAGCCCGATCTATGGTGGGTCGATCATCGCCGATCCATGGTGGATTGGTCATGCCCAATCCATCGTGGATAGTATGTTTTTATAAGATATCTTTAACCTCTGAACCTTTTTTTTGAAGCAATGCATAATCTTTAAAGTAAAAGACAACAAATTGAGCTTGTAACTGATACGCCAAACATGTTTTTTTATTGCTACAACCTGTCCTGTAACAATAAAAACAACTGCATGTTTCTAGGCCAATATTTTTTCATTGACTGCCACATCGACAATAGAATAATCAATCATTAAAAATTCAATTCTAGAAAATTTCCTATCTTGAATTGAATGAAGTACTTATACAAAAACAATTTATTCCACTATTTATAACTCGTCGAACTTCACATGCATAGATACGACATTCTAATTCGAATTCACAATGACACTTGAGATCAACTAATCGATGCACATCGATTGTGGATTTCAAGCTTCGCTTAATGACTTATATGATTACACACAACACTTCACACTTATGAAATGCATACCTGTAATTTATTTGAAACGTGATTCCTCGTGTACAATGAATACCCGAAGGAAACCTCGTCGTCAGTCTGGAGATACTACTACGTTTACCCAAACTGATACTGCTGCACGAGTACCTGCTACTATGACAACTGCAGCTCCTGAGTCGGAACCAAGCCATCATTTTCCTATCCCCCGTCCTTTTACCACATCGCCTTCGGAGAGATGCCACACAGTGCTTACAACATGTTTTTAAGCAGTTATGCAATCAATATGGTATTCCCAAGCCGATGCAAGACTACTAGGCATAGTTATGAAAGACGCGCAGCGGTGCGCGCCATGGCGCACGGCGCGGCGTTTGCACCATTTTTGTTTGCGGCGCGGCGCATATGAAAAGGCGCATCAAATGGCGCGCGGCGCATAAATGGTGCACGGCGCAAAATGACGCGCCTTTTCTTTATTTTATGATTTTTTTTTCTTTTTTCGCATTTCAAACTACTATAACTACTACTACAAATACTCTTACCATCACTACAACCACCATCACAACTACTATTACTAATGATATGAAATATGAAAAAAATTATTAATATCTTTTTTTAGTTTTATGAAAACATAATTACATCATTATTATTTCGTATACGATTATCATTAGCGAGTTAATAACCTTACAATTATGTAATTGGTTGATCTTAGCATGCCGATATTTAGAACTGACATATGTTTTATTATCCAACTTAGTTTAGATTCTTTCTAATATTGTCAGAAGTATATATTTTATGTATAAAAGATCATAAAATATTGTCTAGCATTGATGCAAAAGCAAATGAATGAAACTCTGAAGCAGTGAATGATATATCAAGAGAAGCAATTTTGGAGGGAGAAAAAATATTCTCATAAGATAAGCATTCAAGCAGCTCTGAAACATACTTTTGGCATTTATTTTATTTTTGCATATACGTAAATATGTCCAATGTCTTTGTACGAATTGTTTGTAACATAAAAATATTTCATGATTTGGTATTTGTTAAATACAATCGAGCATTAAAAAGAATGTATAATATTTGTGACACTGTTAGTCCGGTATCTTTGAATGATATTGATGATTGTAATTGATGGTTAATTGAATATATGGCCAATATTGAAGATGAGCTTGTGTTCGACGATGAGGATGACCTGACTTGGTATGTTGCTGCTAGAGCACCAAGAGTAGAGAGATTTAGTTTTTTAGCTCATCTTTAATGTGTATTATTATTTTTGATTTGAAAACTATTGTGCTTGAAATTTTATGCTTTATGTTTTTTTTTTTTTTGTAAAATACATAAAAAAGTTGTTGTGTATATTTTAGCTATTTTTTTAATATTTTGTTAAAATATTAATTATATTAAAAAGAATAAACATGCGCAGTAAATTAAAAAGGCGTGCGCCATTTGCCGCGATGTGCGCCAAGGCTGTAGAGAGGGTTTGCGCCGTGCGCCATTAATAACACTGCTACTAGGAAAGAATGAATGTGCCGATCTTCCACCCCTTGGCTTTGTAGCAGTAAATCGCCACATGCTGACGAATGGGGTAGTTTCCCCCTTTAACCCATTTCTAGAGATGGTCCTTCAACATTTGGCCATTGCCCTATTTCAGCTACACCCGAATGGCTACACTATTTTATTATGGATTTACGTGCTTTTCATGAGGACACAATGTTGTATGCCTACTTTCGAGGATATCTACCACTTATGTAGCTTTGTTTTCTGCATTTTTCTTCGATCGGATCTTGTGCGAGTGTCGGCCCTCGCTTATGGACTTGTTTAGACTTGCTTTTTTAGTGTAATAAAGCAGTTGCTGCTTGGTGTACTTTAGCTTCATTGTGCTTCTTCATGCATTCACTTCATTACAGATTACAAGTCCTTTGCTTGATGCGATGTCGTGATGAGCCTTTGGTATGTCTGATGGGCATTGGTCCATCTCAATGTGGTATTGCTACCCCCATACCATGGATCGTCACGAATTGCATAAGTTGAATGTGATCAACTTTGTCGAATTACTTTGATTCAAATTGTCGCACTATAAGCTTCTACTTTGTTGGCGAAGCCTTTTTGCTTTTACCAACTTGTTCAGAGCATTTGAGCTTGCTAATATATTTGGGAAACCCGGCTTTAGTAGCTGATCATACGCTTCTTCTGTGGAGAGGTCTTTAATTCCTGTGCCCCCGCTTGGGAGGTCTCACATTATTTTTGTAATAACCCGGAAATTCTGGGCCAATTTAAAATTTTTATTTTGGCAATTTTAATGAATTTTGAATATTTAAAATGATTTATTTTAAATAATAATGACAAGAAATTTATTTTGAATAGAATTAGAAAGTATATATTTATTTGAATCGTCGTTAGAATATAAATATTTATTTAAATTATAAAAGAAATTGAAAATGGAGCGGTAGTTCGATAACTCGATTTCAAAATTCAAATGAATGTACAAGATTCAAAATAAACTGGATTTTGGCAAAACCAAAAATATTAGAATCTAATTGAGAATATCTTTCCAACGAATCCGAAAAATCAAAATATCATAGCGGGAATCAAAAGTTATGTTCGTTTCAAAATTTAGAATAGTCGCTATGGAAATTATACATGGCCCAAAAACTCATATTTTGCATACGGATGAATTTGGACTCGAAACCACTTTCATTGAGTTCAAAATGTCGTTTAGAACTCCGAAAAGTATAAGCTTCGATATATTCCGAGATCCGGAATAGTGGCAATTGGCTGGGCTTTTCGTTAGCAATACATAGCCCTTAAAAAGTAAAATTTTGCATATGAGCTCAGAATTTGACGAGATAAATTTTTCTGGATTCATAATGACAAATCATTGTAGGGTTCCAAAGGGCGCGTCGAACGAAGTTAGTATGTGGCCGTACGAAGCAAAACCATTTGTTCAAAAGCGGGCAGTCATTTTACAAAGGAACATTATTGATACGACCTCAGAATTCGATTCTACTTTTTTTTCTGGATTCGTATCGTCTAATAATGGTTAAATCCAAGAGGACTTGATTTTTGGAGTTAGCATGTGAGCGTGCAAGAAGAAAAGGCGCGCTAAAATCGCATTTTTAGAGCTTATCTGAGCATTTTTGGGAATTTTAAAGGATGGTCAAACGAACTCGGAATTCGACGAAACTTGTTTTGTTGGACTTGTCTTCACGTCTATTATGTTGTGTCCGAAATCCGCGGCAATTGGATATCGTCGGCGTTCGGACGATAGGCGAGTAACTAGCATATAATCACTTTTACTACATTTCTCTCTTCATAACTTCACTTCTCTTCCTCTTCAAAAAAGAAAAAAAATGGCCTCCTCCTCCACCATGTTGCTGCCGCACCCCCCTCAGCCACCGCCGCACCACCTCAGGCCGCTGCACCCCCTCTGGCCACCCTCTTCCTCCTCCCCTTCTCTCTCCTCTTCTCTTTCTCTCTCTCCCTTCACAAACCTAAACCCTAGACCCCCCAAACCACCACCACCCACCTCCGTGGACCCCACCCCGCCACCAGCGGCCTCCCCCACGTCCATCAGGTCCGGCGCCCCCCTATGGCCACCCAACTCCGGCCGTGAGCCTCTCCTCCTCAAAAATCACATTTTCCACTAATTTCCCGTTTTGCACAAAACACCCTGTCACTGTTTCGCCTATAACTCCCAAACCGTGCATTTCTAGCCAAAACTCCTCTAGACCAAAGTCGAAGAGCACGATTTTCTCATCGATTTGGTATATTATAGTCCCATTTTCCATTGCGGAGTTGTCGGGAAAACGCGTCCAAACACTGTCAAAATGCTGTCTTTTCGCAATTTCCGGCGAAATGGCACATTTTCGGAAGGAAGACCACTAGGCGAAAGTTGTTCGGAATGGCACGTTTATATTAGAAAAAAAGACGGTGTGAAGATTGAAGCTCGTTTGCAAATTGTGGAACTAGAACAGCGAATCCGAGCGTAAGAAAAAATATGAGTGTTCTCTACTTTAAAGCTTTTATGGTTTTTGACGAATGAAGTATGTAAAAATATGATTTTTATATAACGAGAAGAATAAAAATATGATTTTTATAATATATAGATAGAAAAAATTTGATCTTTATATATGTGGAGAAATAAAAATCTGATTTTTATTATATATATGTTGAAATAAAAATGTGATTTTTATAGCGATGATATAAAAATTCGATCTTTATTATGTAGGAGGTATAAAAAAATGATTTTTATTATGTAGAAGAAGCAAAGATGTGATTTTTATATGAGTGACAATATAAAAATATAATCTTTATTATATGAACAGCGGTATAAAAGTAGAATTTTTATCTATATAATATCAGTATAAAAATGTGATTTTTATCCATGTAATAGCTACGGACAATGAAATTGACAAAAGGCAAGCGCGATGAAGATTTCAGCAAATGGAGAGTCATGGCGCTGGTTTAGCTAATCGGTGAGAACTTCTCACTTTGAATTTTCTTTTCTAATTAAAATATATACTAGGATGCAGACGGTGCTTAGTAGCACCCTACACCCGTCGTCCACAGACCATGGACGACTTGTTTGTTTAGTTGATTGTTTGGTGGTTGATTTATTTGTTTGGTTGGTTTGGGAAGTGAAATGAGATTGATTAGATTAGTTGTATATGGTACAGGCCATTATTAGACCGGGGATAAGGCTAGGCCTTGTCCCGTTTCTAGTATCGTGCCGTTATGCCGCCGAAATTTTCTAAAATATGTTAGAAAGATAAAAATATCATTTTATTGAATAAATGAACTGAATAGAATATTCATAGGTTGAATAAAATATTTTGGTCATAAATATATATATTTTTAACGAGTATGCGAATAAAATAAATATTCATTTACAAATCGAACGATTTGTTTATGTACACTGATTTGACTGATATTGATTGGAACGATAAATTTTACACATCGTCCAACTGCACAAATAAAATCTGTGTTTGATTGTTTGAAACCCCACACGGGTGTTGGGATGATATTTGGAGTACACTAATCCCAATTATTTAATTGTATGTCGATCGATTGGTCGACAGACTGTGTAAGCGTTAATTATTTATATTTAATGCTTATGCAGTTGTGTGATGCACTTTGGATGATGGTTGATTATTTATCGTTTCTATTATATATATGTGTTGTACCGAATCCATATAATTAATATTGTATGGTAATTGATTGGGCCTCATTCCAATTGTGAAAACAAAGATTATTATAAAATAAATAGTTATGTGTTGACAGTACTCATGTGTTGAGATTAGTCATGTATTGAAAAAAAAAATAGATTCATGTGTTGAATGAAATATTTTAACATTAAAATTTACATCTTTATCATATATAAAATTAGAAACTAACTGAAAAATAGATAAGATGAGTGGTTTCCTGGGTATTGATCTGATGTTGGTTTCAGCCTTCGGGGTTAATGCTTAGGGAATCGTTCTCTTACTACTTTACAGTTGGAGTCTGATTAAGAATTAAACGATAGAAATCATAATTTTATAAAATATATTAAATAACAAAAATAGGCACGTGTTGACAATACTCATTTGTTGAGATTAGTCGTGTATTGAAAGAAATATATATTCATGTGTTGAATAGAATAACAAAGTTATTGGAAAATATAAAGTCATGTTGATTAGAGATGCGCTATTTTGTCGTGAACGATATTTATATCGATTATACTCGTTTTTATAATGAATATTGAAAAGAGATTTAGGAATCGAATGTAAAGAAAATGAATTCAAATCGAATTGAAAAGAAAATGAATTCGAATTGAATTGAACATAAAATGAATTCGAATTGAATTGAATATAAAATGAATTCGAATTGAAATGAATTCAAATCGAATTGAAAACGAACTGAAATTGAATTGAAATCGATTTGAATTGAAATCAAATAGCAATGAAATGTTCTCCTGTTTGTGTTCTGATTCGTCTTGTCCTCAATTCAATCCGTGCTTTCCTTTACGGAGAAGTTCCGGTCATTTCATTTGGTATCAGAGCTCTGGTTTACAGAGCTAGAGAACAAGACACATTAGAACCATACGAAAGAATTCATCAGAAATTGGATTAGTGATATCCAATGAGAATAACTCGTTAGAGATGGGATCAGTAGTATCCTAAAACGAGTATGAAAAGTATATTTTTCGAATGAAAACAATATTGCTTTGAAGATTTAAACCATATTCAACGTATTTGAATATTTTATTTATATTGAATTTGGACAATCCAATATATAAAGATTTCGCGTATACGCGTCATGAACGTATATTCGAAGTTATAATATACTGGATAGATATAGGATCACACTCTAGTTGCCCGGGGATAATTCTGATAATGCTGCACCATCAGTATTTATTTTCGTGTTTCGAAGGTGTGATATCTATATATTTCCATTAGACTGGTGTGAGAACCAAAACAAGACAGGTTTATTGTTGTGATTTGGCACCAAAAATGTGATTTTTGACTATATATCAAAATTATGCATTTGAAAAGATAATCAACTAATTGATTGATGGTTGTGTTGTTTGATTATTATTTGAATTTAATTATATGTTGAACCTTTAGCCTAATTGAACCAATATTGAACTGTATTGAAAATTGGTCGCATTTGCTTGCATATACATGTACTTACATTAAACAGGTCATAGCAAGGAGGCTAGAGCAGAAGAATAAAATTGTTTGCCCGACAAATAGGTACATGTTTACAAATTTATTGGGTTTGGATGATTTTATGAGCTGATTGGCTGTTTCTTTTTCTTTTTGGATTGATAAGGGCCATGGGAGGCTATGTGAAATATCCCAAAGTCCCCGGTGCAGGGGAGGTTATGGAGAAATTTTTCGAAAATTTAGGGTGTTAGCCAAAATTTTTGAAAAAATTGAAAGGTTCTTAGAAACTGAAAAGTTGAATAACTTAAGCCGTAAAGAAAATAATGAAAGTTGAGTTGGTTTGTAAAACAACTTTCAGCTTCGTTCCTTTTCGGGGACGAAAAGTTTTAAGTGGGGGAGAATGTAATAACCCGGAAATTCTAGGCCAATTTAAAATTTTTATTTTGGCAATTTTAATGAATTTTGAATATTTAAAATGATTTATTTTAAATAATAATGACAAGAAATTTATTTTGAATAGAATTAGAAAGGATATATTTATTTGAATCATCGTTAGAATATAAATATTTATTTTAAATTATAAAAAAAATTGAAAATGACGCAGTAGTTCGATAACTCGATTTCAAAATTCAAATGAATGTACAAGATTCAAAATAAATCGGATTTTGGTGAAACCAAAAATATTAGAATCTAATTGAGAATATCTTTCCAACGAATCCGAAAAATCAAAATTTCATAGCGAGAATCAAAAGTTATGTTCGTTTCAAAATTTAGAATAGTCGCTATGGAAATTATACATGGCCCAAAAAGTCATATTTTGCATACGGATGAATTTTGACTCGAAATCACTTCCATTGAGTTCAAAATGCCGTGTAGAACTCCGAAAAGCATAAGGTTCGATATATTCCGAGATTCGGAATAGTGGCAATTGGCTGGGCTTTACGGTTAGAAATACATAGCCCTTAAAAAGTGAAATCTTGCATATAAGCTCAGAATTTGACGAGATAAATTTTTCTGGATTCATAATGACAAATCATTGTTGAGTTCCAAAGGGCGCGTCGAACGGTGTTAGTATGTGGCCGTGCGAAACAAAACCATTTGTTCAAAAGCGGGCTGTCATTTTACAAAGGAACATTATTGATACGACCTCAGAATTCGATTCTACTTTTTTTTTTTTGGATTTGTATCGTCTAATAATGGTTAAATCCAAGATGACTTTATTTTTGGAGTTAGCATGTGAGCGTGCAAGAAGAAAAGGCGCGCTAAAATAGCATTTTTAGAGCTTATCTGAGCATTTTTGAGAATTTTAAAGGACGGTCAAACGAACTCGGAATTCGACGAAACTTATTTTGTTGGACTCGTCTTCACGTCTACTATGTTGTGTCCGAAATCCACGGCAATTGGATATCGTCGGCGTTCAGACGATAGGCGAGAAACTAGCATATAATCACTTTTACTCCATTTATCTCTTCATAACTTCACTTCTCTCTTCCTCTTCAAAAAATAAAAAAAATGGCCTCCTCCTCCACCATGTTGCTGCCGCACCCCCCTCAGCCACCGCCGCACCACCTTAGGCCGTCGTACCCCCTCCGGCCACCCTCCTCCTCCTCCCCTTCTCTCTCCTCTTCTCTTTCTCTCTCTCCCTTCACAAACCTAAACCCTAGACCCCCCCCAAACCACCACCACCCACCTCCGTGGACCCCACCCCGCCACCAGCAGCCTCCCCCACGTCCATCAGGTCCAGCGCCCCCCCTATGGCCAACCAACTCCGGACGTGGGCCCCTCCTCCTCAAAAATCACATTTTCACTAATTTCCCGTTTTGCACAAAACACCCTGTCACTGTTTCGCCCATAACTCCCAAACCGTGCATTTCTAGCCAAAACTCCTCTAGACCAAAGTCGAAGAGCACGATTTTCTCTTCGATTTGGTATATGATAGTCCCGTTTTTCATTGCGGAGTTGTCGGGAAAACGCGTTCAAAGTCTGTCGTCCAAACATTGTCAAAATGCCGTCATTTCGCGATTTCCGGCGAAATGTCACATTTTCGGAAGGAAGACCACTAGGCGAAAGTTGTCTGGAATGTCAAGTTTAAGCTAGAAAAAATGACGGTGTGAATATTGAAGCTCGTTTGCAAATTCTGGAACCAGAACAGCGAATCCGGACGTCAGAAAAAATGTGAGTTTTCTCCGCTTTAAAGCTTCTATGGTTTTTGACGAATGAAGTATGTAAAAATATGATTTTTATATAATGAGAAGAATAAAAATATGATTTTTATAATATATAGATAGAAAAAATTTGATCTTTATATATGTGGTGAAATAAAAATCTGGTTTTTATTATATATATGTTGAAATAAAAATGTGATTTTTATAGCGATGATATAAAAATTCGATCTTTATTATGTAGGAGGTATAAAAATATGATTTTTATTATGTAGAAGAAGCAAAGATATGATTTTTATATGAGTGGCAATATAAAAATATAATCTTTATTATATGAACAACGGTATAAAAATAGAATTTTTTTCTATATAATATTAGTATAAAAATGTGATTTTTATCCATGTAATGGCTACGGACAATGAAATTGACAAAAGGCGAGCGCGACGAAGATTTCTGCAAATGGAGAGTCGTGGCGCTGGTTTAGCTGTTCGGTGAGAACTTCTCACATTGAATTTTCTTTTCTAATTAAAATATATACTAGGATGCAGACGGTGCTTAGTAGCACCCGACACCCGTCGTCCACAGACCATGGACGACTTGTTTGTTTAGTTGATTGTTTGGTGGTTGATTTATTTGTTTGGTTGGCTTGGGAAGTGAAATGAGATTGATTAGATTGGTTTGTGTATGGTGCAGGCCATTATTAGACCGGAGATAAGGCTAGGCCTTGTCCCGTTTCTAGTATCGTGCCGTTATGCCGCCGAAATTTTCTAAAATATGTTAGAAAAATAAAAAATATCATTTTATTGAATAAATGAACTGAATAGAATATTCATAGGTTGAATAAAATATTTTGGTTGTAAAAAAATATAATTTTTAACGAGTATGTGAACAAAATAAATATTCATTTACAAATCGAACGATTTGTTTATGTACACTGATTTGACTGATATTGATTGGGACGATAAATTTTACACATCGCCCAACTGCACAAATAAAATCTGTGTTTGATTGTTTGAAACCCCACACGGGTCTTGGGATGATATTTGGCGTACACTAATCCCAATTATTTAATTGTACGTCGATCGATTGGTCGACAGACTGTGTAAGCATTAATTATTTATATTTAATGCTTATGCAGTTGTGTGGTGCACTTTGGATGATGGTTGATTATTTATCGTTGCTATTATATACATGTGTTGTGTGGAATCCATATAATTAACATTATATGGTAATTGATTGGGCCTCATTCCAATTGTGAAAATAAAGAATATTATAAAATAAATAGTTATGTGTTGACAGTACTCATGTGTTGAGATTAGTCATGTATTGAAAAAAAACATGTGTTGAACGAAATATTTTAACAACAAAATTTACATCTTTATCATATATAAAATTAGAAACTAACTGGAAAATAGATAAGATGAGTGGTTTCCTGGGTATTGATCTGATGTTGGTTTCGGCCTTCGGGGTTAATGCTTAGGGAATCGTTCTCTTACTACTTTACCGTTGGAGTCTATTTAAGAATTAAACGATAGAAATCATAATTTTATAAAATATATTAAATAACAAAAATAGGCACGTGTTGACAATACTCATTTGTTGAGATTAGTCATGTATTGAAAGAAATATAGATTCATGTGTTGAATAGAATAACGAAGTTATTGGTAAATATAAAGTCATGTTGATTAGAGATGGGCTATTTTGACGCGAACGATATTTATATCGATTATACTCGTTTTTATAATGAATATTGAAAAGAGATTTAAGAATCGAATGTAAAGAAAATAAATTCAAATCGAATTGAAAAGAAAATGAATTTGAATTGAAAATAAAATGAATTCAAATTGAATTGAATATAAAATGAATTCGAATTGAAATGAATTCAAATCGAATTGAAAACGAACTGAAATTGAATTGAAATCGATTTGAGTTGAATCAAATAGCAATGAAATGTTCTCCTATTTGTGTTCTTATTCGTCTTGTCCTCAATTCAATCCGTGCTTTCCTTCACGGGGAAGTTCGAGTCATTTCAATTTTAGGCTCAATGTTCGTCTACTATCCAGCTAGTTAATTCAAACATTGAAGTCTTACGTCGACAATTAAACTGATTAATTCTAGCGTCGGCAGACTCAGAGAGGGTGCCCCCATAGAGGACTTGGGTTAAAGCCAACTTCGTCTACTATTCCACTGGTAAATTTGGGCATTGAAGACTTCCGTCAATCAATTAAACTGATTAATCCGAGCGTCGATAGACTCAAAGAAGGTGCCCCCGTAGAGGACTTGGGTTAAAGCCCAATTGTCGTCGCATTCGAATAAATCTGACACTAACCGTATTAATTGGACGCCTTCGCAAAAGTCATTTAAGCCCAACAGTCGTCGCATCCGAATAAATCAAACGCTAACTGAATTAATTGGATGCCTCCGCAGAGGTCATTTAAGCCCAAAAGTCATCGCATCTAAATAAATCAGACGCTAACCGAGTTAACTGGACACCAACGCAAAGGTCATTTAAGCCCAACAGTCGTCGCATCCGCATAAATCAGACACTAACTGAATTAATTGGACGCCTCTGCAGTGGTCATTTAAGCCTAACAGTCGTCACATCTGAATAAATCAAATGCTAACAAATTAATTGGACGCCTCCGCAAAGGTCATTTAACCCAACAGTCGTCGCATCTGAATAAATCAGACGCTAACCAAAGTAATTGGACGCCTCCGCAGAGGTCATTTAAGCCCAGCAGTCGTCGCATCCGAATAAATCAAACACTAACCGAATTAATTAGATGCCTCCGCAGATGTCATTTAAGCCCAACAGTCGTCGCATCCAAATAAATCAGATGCTAACCGAATTAATTTGACGCCTCCGCAGAGGTCAATTAAGTCCAACAGTCGTCGCATCCGAATAAATCAGATGCTAACTGAATTAATTGGATGCCTCCGCAGAGGTCATATAAGCCTAACTGTCGTCGCATCCAAATAAATCAGACACTAACCGAATTAATTGGACGTCTCCGCAGAGGTCATTGTCATTGATTTTACCCCAATATTTGTCATAATCGGGTCAAAAACTTCCTAACACTGAAAATCTTATTCGGTACCCCCCTTTCGACTGAGATTTTTGCAGGCTTCACTATGAGAGGCTTTCAAACTTCACTATAAGAGGCCTTTTGTTGTTGTATCGTTCCACTGGGCGGATGTTAATCCCTTTACTGGACGTTGTGGCTTTGCAAGTCATCTCATTTATAGAACCAGAGCCCTCTACCTCGCATTTTGAAAGGTACCCCTTTGGTAAAGCTTAAAACCCCTATCTTTGCGTTTGCTTGCTGCGCTTTTTACCATTTGACTTTATGCGGCTCTTTCCATTCACTCTTCGAAGCGGTGCTTTCCATCATTACATTTATAGCACTCAACGCTTGAACTAGTTCTGTTGGGGTTGTAAGGACTTTGTGGAAGCAAGCGCTTGCCTGGTAGCCTGCAATATAAAATCATCTTTGAGCAAATTTTGTATTAACGAAAATTTCAAAAATAATAGATTGAATAAGGCAAGCATGGTTCCAGTGGTAGATATGATATTCAATTACAATTCCTCCTTTACCACGGTGGGTTTATTTTGTAAAAGAAAATATAACAATTTTTCATAAGAACTGAGCACTGCATTATGCAGAGAATTGACGCAAGTTGTCGCCAATCCAGGTTCCCGGTATCCGAACCCCATCAACAGTCATTAGAGTGAAGGTCTCATCTAAGATTCTTTGGCTGATCTTATAAGGCCAATGCCAATTAGGTCCTAGCACTCCAGCACCATTCATTTCCCATTTCAAGACAAGGTCTCCGACTTCGAAAGCTCTTTGCTAGGCTTTGGTATGGAAATGAATGGCTATCATTGGATGAATGGGAGCTTCTAACCCCATAGGGAACGTTGCATATGTCGGACTGTATTTCAGAGCATTTGAATAACTTTGCATCCTTTTCCAAATTTATCAATTGAGCGATAGCCACCTGCTATGGTACTGAGCATCGGCCTTGCACTATCCCATGCCGAAGCTTTGCCATTTGGGCCCGATTGATGGACATGAATGTTTTGCCCCTGAGGAATTTGAGGGGGACTTGCTGGATGCGGTTTCGTGACACTGTTTTAGCTTATTTTTTCTCACCACTCTCGATTGAGCTCTTTAAATGCCTGCATTCATTAGTGTCGTGACGGGGCTAGTTGTGGTAGCCGAAGAATCGCCTAGAATTCATTGCTTTGTTCGACAGCTTCAGCAATGGTGGCAGCATTGGAAAATACTATGCATACTTAGTAGCAAAGAAGATGTTCTTCGGGGTATTGTTTAGTGAGGTCAATTTTTCGGGTTTGAAAAAGTGAAACTTCTTACTGTCGCGCTTTTCATTCCCTTCATTTTCACTTTCCCCTTTTCGCCCCTTAACATCTTTTTTATCGTCTTGTAGGTAGATGGGGAAGAAATGACTTTAGGCTTGTCTACCCCTTTGTCATGATAAACACAATCCTTTCTGCGAAGATCCGAAGTTGAGGAACGTGAATTTTCTTCCACATCGATGTCAACTTTGCGATCTACCGCGTTGGTGGTAGTGACTAGGAGGCCATATATTTGATCCAAAAACATGTCATTTGACGCATCAATTTTCTGATTCAGATCGGCTACAATAGCATTCAATTCTTCCTGAGTTACGATATCTCTTGGAGTTTAGCCAACAGTAGGATTACTAGTCTGAGGAGTGCCAGAGACATACTCAACAACTTTACCGGAAGTTCTTGCAGCTTTACTGTGTTTTTTCTGAATCAACTCTTAGAGGCACGAGATTAGCTTGAGCGGTGAGAAGCATATCTAGCTTTTCCATTAAGGCTTTGTTTGAAGTCGACATTTGTCGATTCAAGTCCACCACAATCGTATCCAACTGATATCGAGTTATGCCAACTCCAATCCCCGAGGGTTGACCAACATCTGGATGATTGGTTCGTGGAGTAGCGATAGCTTCATGATCAACATTCTCTGGACCTCTAGCGGACTCACTACCATCTTTCCCCGATGGAGCCATAATTTCGTGCAACTCTCTAATTTTTTGTAGCAATCTTTTGAATTGACCTGACTTCTAGACTGCGAAGATCTATTGTAGAATGACAAGCTTCAATCCTCGATGTCCCCCACAAAGCTCTTAACCTTTGGAAGTGGATGTGGCCCCATGGTGAACGCCAAAAATGTTAATATCAAAAATTGATCACTAACACCTCGGAAAGTGAGAGCACACTTTCAATCTGTTTAGATCTAGAATAGTTGTAACCGCAAACACAAAAGCAGTAAAAAGAGACAGATTTAGCGTTGTTTGGCCTCTGTTTCAGCCTATGTCCACTATAAGGGAGGATTTTATTAGTTTCTCAATTACAAGATACATATTCTTTATCATTTCATACATCTTCTCTCTTTTACAATAAAATTTCTACTTTCTTATCTTTGATCTCTCGAATTCACTTGATTTCACCGTGGAAATGATTAGATCTCTTGAGTTGCGGAGATTATTGAGGTAGATCTTTAACAATTGAGTGCTTAAACAATCTTGGAGATTTCATGATGATTGAGATGTTGAATCGGAGCTTGAAAGAACTTTAATGGAGGTTAGGATGAATTGGAGTTATTGAGAATGAAAATGGCAGCACTTCGTGGTACGAGAAATCAGACCCCTTTATGTATGAAATGGTGGGGTATTTATAGGCGAAACTCGAAGGGAGTGGTAAACCTGTAAATATGTGTGCGTAGGTCCAACATTGTGCCCAGTCCATCTATTGAACTTCTGCACGGTCCATAGACTTGAAAAATGCCCGATCCATAGAACTGTCCGGTCCATAGACTCGAAAACTTCCCGGTCCATAGAACTGTCTGGTCCATAGACTCGAAAACTGCCCGGTCCATGGGCATAATTCTTGCCCGATCCACGATAGTTTTTATGCTCGATCCATCATAGAATTTACGCCCAATCCATAGTAAAATACCGTCCGATCCATCATATTTTTTATGCCCGATCCATGACAAAAAATTGTCTGGTCCATCATTTTATAAACATAAATCTGTGCAACATGCATTACTTTTGAACCACGTTTTTATAGCGGAGTTAATAGTAAGTTAGACCAGGGTGGTGATAACGTTAAACATATGGTCGTCGCGGTAATAAGTGAGCATCGCCTCTTTCCTTCCACCGCATAATTTGGTATGTAGTTTGAACTGTTATTGTAAGAATTCACAACATATAAATCAGTAATACAATTTTATAGTAAAGACTGTATCACCAATCTTCGAACCTCTGTACAACAAACATGTAATGGTGAATTGCCTAAACGTATAAGAAATAAACGTCATTGGATAGGAAATTACCATAACGTTAAATTAATGTTTTAGTGCTTCCAATTGCATTCATGCATTTAAATTATGGTGAGTTAATAAATATAAATTATGGTTAATTAATAAATATATATAGTGAATTAACAAATCATTTGGTAGATAACTAAACATTTTATTGAAAACTAACTGGTCTGTTAAAATATATGGAAGTGTATATTAAGCCAAATATACTAACCTTATCCTAAATAATCCTTGATAAAAAAATGTCAAGAAAAAGAAAAGGTGATTTTATACAAATGAATGTACAGTTTGGTTTTACCTTTTGAAATAAAGCAACGTAAAAATTAATTATTTTGGTTGTGTGGTAGATATCTTCTTCCCATCAATTATTGAAAGGTATGTTGTAGGAAGCAAAGGGTTAACAATGAGTAAAGGAAATTTAACTAAAGTTTATAGAAGTAGATTTTTTTTTTTAATTCTTCAAACTATGAAAACTGAAATGCACGTTGAATGAATAAACTAACTAAGTGATTTAAAAAGGCAAAGAAAACAATGGCCATAAGCAAAACTCCATTGGAAGCACATAATACTAACCTTCTTTTTATGAGCTTCAAGCAATAAATATTATTTAGTTTGGAATCAAAATGACCTGAAATATACAAATTAAGGAGTTAATTCACAACTAGGAGAACATATAAGAGTACGGGAAGACAATTAAATTTGTCTAATACAAGCACTCACCTAATAAACTTCTAAGTAAACATATAAAAAGAAGCATTGCCACAAACTCAAAACTCAATCCTTGGAGTACGATCCTCATATCTACATTTTCCGCCTATTTTCAGCATAGTGTCACTTCATCTATCGATATATTATACCAGTAGCAGAGAACAGTAGTAAAAATACGTTAGTTTATATGATGATAAATTTTTTTAATTGTGCATGAGATTTAATTTTATGTTTTGATTTGCCAATTTTGGAATAGGGACTTATGGCGCATCATAATTCAATCGATGGTACAACGACTTCAGTACCAGAAAACCATATAGTTGTGAAATAGGTAACTCAAAGAAGAATCTGTGGTTTGATGGAAATCTTATTGAGAATTAGGGTTACGATGGAGATAGAATAATCAATCGGAGTGGGATCTAGCAATTTAGTGCTTTGGATAGGCGTAACCGATATGTTTAAGTCATCAGGCGAAGAGGTCAGAGACATGTATTGAGGATATGAAGGAGCATGTATAAATTTGGTATTTGGGAAGTTATGAAAGAAAGAGATGTGGAAGAGGCAGCGATATAATTATGGGAGAGCGGCTAGTGAGAAGAGAGGGGTGGAAGAAGTTAGTGGGTGCATTAATGGAATAGAGAGGATTTCTGCTGTGTTTTATTTTGAAATAATGAAAGAAGCATTGCCAGTTAATGAAGGGGTTCCTGTTTTAATATTTAAGTAATAGATTACAATGTATCTTTTTACTAATATCCTAAGTGTACAGAATAAAATATTAATTTCCTTAAGATCAACTTAAAACTTGCATGTCATTCAATATAAATGAGAATGTTAAAAAATGACCAAATTATTAGGATATGTTGGTACGTGTGGAGTACAACACACATCAATGAATGGAAATGTATTTAGGTGCTTTCCTATGAATTAGTGTTTTGGTTTTTATATGTAAAGGATGAAAAATACATTATGTATACAAATGTATTTGCTTAGAATGTTGCTAATAGGTAGCTATCAAAAGAAAATGTATTCTATGGAATGATCTGTCCTTACTAACATAATGAGTCATCTACCCTTTCAAATTAAACATAAAATAACATTACAGGAATTAATAGTTCATATATGCTGATAAAGAAATTATTATTTGGCGGTCAAGTTAAGAAAACTAAGCAAATTCAATGTTTTATTTTGTAAACCACAACATATGCAAAAGTCCATGATCATTGATAGTTGTCATCCTACTAACAAAACATCTCAATAGACTTCCATTTCAATGGAAAACTACCCTAACAAAGCAACAAACACGTTGAAAACATCGTCATTTGATTTAAAAAAAGAAGGAAAGGAAAGAGCAGGTAATGGTTAGCAATACAAGAATAAGAACCTAGAATAAACCATCCGTTTTGAAATTATTACTGTAACATAATAGTAGATGATTCTCAAAGATTGAAACTGGCTAGAGCTCGCATGGCCAACCTAGATAATCATTACATCTTTTAGGCCTGAGAAGAATGCTAGTAAATTCCAACTGTTTTCACATATTAACCATCATCTAAAGGCTAAGATATGAAAACACACAAAGGTAGAAGTAAGTAACTGCAGGCCTTAAGATGTCGTACATACTAGAATCACAAACTCTGGAGGAGATAAAAGATCCCAAAATTCATAATGATTTGGAATTATTATGAACCATTAAGTTGAGAGGAGTGAAGAGGAAGTGGATTTGAGAATAAGGGTTCATGGATGAAATCAAAGATCCCAAAATTCATAATGGTTTAGATTGTTACGGGCCATAAAGTTGAGGATAACAAAGAGGAAGAAGAGGAGAGTTAAAACTGGGAGGTTTAACAAATAAAATTAAGAGTTAAAGAAAAGCATGTCATCGCGCAGGGGAAGATCACTGGTAAAACAGAAAAGTACATATATAATGAAATTTTGACGCATTTAACCAAAAATGTATAGCCGTGCTGTGAAAAAGATTAACAAACATATTTTGTGTCGAACTTAATTTTTTAATTCTAGTCCTTATACAAACATGAAAAGTCCTCAACTGAATTAATATTTAATACAATAACTATAAACCACAAAATCCGGTAGGAATAAAACGAAGAATCCATTGGGAACTCAAGATATACGCACAAACAGGAAAAACTGATTGTGGCAATCTGAAAAATTAAACCAAAATCAATCGACTGTTTTCCCAAAATGGAATGAAAATTGCGCAAGTGTTTCCCTTATATGTGAAAGGTTGGAAAGATAAAGTTGGTTACAAATGATTGTATGAAAGACAACAAATACACATTACCAATTAAATTTTAGACCTCAGTTTATCTATGCATGAAAAAAACACACTACATTTGTCATAACAGCTATAGTCTATTGCACTACATAATTATTTGTTATTTTATTGGAATTAAATTGATTTAAAATAATAAATTTTTGATTCAAAATCACATACCTTGAAGTCCTGGATAGTAGAAAGAGTAGACCTGCTTGAACGGTGACTACTGGGAAAGCATGCACTCCGCGATGTCGGATTCTATTACAATAATATTAAAAAAAAACTAGGTTGGAACCCGTGCTTCGCACACGGGTAGTTATGTGACAATGCTTGTAGCGTAATCAAGGTAAATGTGTGAATTAATAATGTGCTGGACATACATTTTGTTGTAGGTGATATCAATTACTGAAGATGCAATGCATGCTTATTGCATGAAGATATCGACAAATGTGATTCATTTTTAAAGCGTTGCATTTCCGCCTTTAATGCTGCATGTAAATGTTGATGTTGTTCATACAAAGTTAGGATACATGTTCTTCTTAGCGTGTAGCATGTTGACGTATAGTTGAATATAATTCAAGATAGTTTGTAATGTCATTTATTTTTGGTTAAGAATAATTAGATAGGAAAATGGTCGAAAATATTTATGTTACATACTATATGTCGAAGCGCTGAATTCAAGATATCACCATTGTTTACAAATAAATGTAACTGTATAGTGGTATAATGGTATCTATAATCGATTGAAAATGTCACATGTTAGAGAAGCAGTGAGTTATATATTTTGGTATTCTACGTAAAACAACAATGATAATAAATATGAAGCAAGATCTGTCTTGCCTACTCATTTCACTTGCATGTTCATAGCACAAAAAAAAAAGAACATGTACAAATAACAAAAAAAGTAATAGTCCAAGCATGGACATAGAGAAAATAAAGCAAATATGATATGTAAATGCATTCATCGAGTCCATTTTTATTAGTCTCCCAATAGTAGTAAGTAAAGAACTAATGGCTTTAGCTTCTGAAAACGTAAAACTTAGGCCTGGAAGCCCAGTCCATACTGGCATTGGAATAAGCAGATCTTTATCAGTATTCATATCCGGAGATAACCTTTCCATTATAATTAAATAGTTATCATAAAGCCAAGGACCAATAGCAAGTACAAGTTTGCAATCGTTTTCAAAATTAAAGTAAATGACAACGAAACCATTCTATCTAGTCTATAGATAGAAACCGCCAACCAACTTCTAAGCTCTTTTCATATATGCCTCCATATATATAAAATATGCCTAGTATATAACCCATTGCCAGGAAACTAAAGATAATTTTTTATGCCACGATTAAGATACAGCAGCCAACATCCTATCATTATTTAAGTTGTAACTACAGTGAAAAAAATAGCCAGCAAGATAAACCTAATAAGCTCATTTATACATGGTTTTTGTTAGTATTGTCGTGCTTCGCATACCGTAAGCATTGTGGATAAATATTTATTTGTTGCTGGTCATTTGTTAGTTTGTTTGGAATGAATTTTATTATTATACCTAGAGGCTGGAGCACAGACCTTGTAAGCATATGTGATGTAGATATGGGAGTTAGTGCAAAACTTCAGCATCAGTTTCAATGTTGAAAATCAAGTATAGGTTACATTGTTTGTGCCTATTATATTTGATGACGATGCATGGTTTGTTTTTTAACATGTTCAATTGTCTGAAGTGAATAAAATTTGAAACCGAAAAATTTCATGTAAAACATCACCGACTGTCATCTGGGAAGGGCCTAACATGTATGTACAAAGATGTACCATTTTCAAACATAAGATAATCAATGGTCTGCAAAGTACAACCGCATGTCAGGGAGTATTGCAGAACTAAAGTAAGGTCGGACATGAACATACAAAATGTAACATATTGTCGAGTACAATTTCATCATGCAATAGCAAATTTTGGTCTCACACGCAGAATACGTTAAATATATGCATACAATCTTAGTAAATGAAATGAATCTAAATATACAAACTGAAGAAGCAAATAATTAAAAGTAACAACAAAGGGAATAAGTATTGTTTGCCTTAAATATTTCTTTTTGTATCTTCTCCTACACATTAAAAAGCCGGGAGTGGTGGAAAAAATAGTGTTAGTGCATACATTTAAATACTAACAACAAAGAAATGCCACTGAATAAAACATAGTTTTCTGTCTTTCCAACTGATGTTTGCTTTCGTCAGAGGCATGGTTAATCAAATCTCTATCCATATCCTCCAAAAAAAATCGAATAAACAGCAACCTGCAAGAACTGGAAAGTCATTCAGTTGTAAACTTGTTTATTAAGGAAAAAAACACAACACATTGACATTTAATCTATCTATTCTAATAATATTGAAGGATGTGTCCACAGAAGCTGCCTTGCTGCAGTAGTAGTTAGTAGAATAATAATAAATTTTTTTCAGCAGCTCTTTGCAGGATGATATATCCATAATTACAAAAAAGTAAAGTTCTACTGAACAATATGAAAGTAAAAGAACCACAAAGTATAGTTTTGAAAGAAGTTTTGATCTATGTTGGTTAGGTTGAATATAGAGGACAAATTTACAACTCCAAAACTATTAAAGAAAATAGTATAAACCTAAATTTAAAATGGGAATAATGCTTATTTACAAAATTGAAATATAAAACCAATTTTGGCAAATGGATAACAAACAATAGATTCACTGGAACATCCTCTTTTTGTTTATCCCGTTCTAGTTGGAATGTAATCTGCTTGACATGTTGCCATTTCTGTGACATGCTTAACATTTTGTGCGTAAGCTAAGTTGGTTGAATATAACATTTCTAAGCTAAGTTGGTTCAATGTTTTTCAGGAAGTAGTACATTTAAAATATTTATGACAAATACATATGCAAAGTTACGTTAGGAATGTGGAAAGATTAACAAATTAGAGCATATGTTTTTCATGTTGATGTAAGAAAATCATTCATGATAGATACACACGAAAGTTACGAATATTTAATATTTAATTTCGTTTGATTAATTTAAGATACATTTCAGTAAGAAAAATAACTGAGACAGAGATAGATGTAAAGACAAGTACAACTTTCATGTTTTAATTAGAAAAACTACAAATATTTATAATTAAACATACACACTGGCACTTCACAAATAACAAAAATTAATTACTTCAACGTTTTTTATGAATATAAGATTAAAAATAATTAAAATTAGTTAGAAAACATTTTTGTGCTTTGCAAATATGGAAAGCAAAAGAATGTAAAAATATCCGGGACAGAAAACTAAATGCATATAAGTTCGTTTTTTGACATATAGCTTTTACTAAATGCAAAGGAGATTAGCTTTTAAATGTTTATGTTTTCTGTTTTAGATGATATCATATAAAGCTTTTTTGAGTTATAAAGTTGCATTTATTAAGCTTTCCGAACTGCTTCTACATCTTTATGGTTACGTTAATTGACTTAAATATTTTTGAAATCATTTTTTTCCTTACAATTTCGCGGGCCATTTTCTATTTTTTATTTACTTTAGCAAATACAAGAAATCAATTTTTAGTTGAGTCTGACATAATGTGATTTTAATTTGTCCTTGATTGACCTAATTGTTAAAGTTAGTTGTCCTTGAATCTAATATATATATACACACACACATATATATACATATATATATATATATATATATATATATAATGTATCCCTAAAACTAAATATCCCTTATTGTAATTGATAAATAGTTTCACAGTTCTTAAAGTGAACAAAGACTAACATAATACATGACATTTGACAAAGTTAATATTCGGCATCATAACTATACTATGTCAAACTTTGACAAAATAATATGCAAATTATTATAATTAATATTATTGTTAGAAGAAGAAAAAACAAAATCTAGATAGAATGTTGTTTAGTAATTTATATGAAAAGTAAGTTTGATTGCTAAACCGACAATAAATAAGTTATGAATGGTTGAATGCCCAGAAAACAGGAAAAATAGCAGTTTTTCCTCAATATTTCAACAGCCTAAAAATAAAAGTGTTAAATGGCAGGAGTATACCATAAAGGAAGAAGGAAAGTGGAAATGTTAAGATTGTTAACATTCAGCTCCAATGTCATAACAGTTTGATTATTCAAGAAAAAGATGCAAATTATGTCATCACCATACATATCAGAGTCTACTACTTCCCCCAAATCACTGATAGGATCTATATACCGATCATCCATTAAAAAAATAAAGTTCCTCCTGCTCATTATACCCATCGAACAATCTAAAGAAGACTTCATGACAGTACTATTGTACCAAACATACACTACAACATCTTCATCCCCAAAGTTGTTGACCCTTATCCACTCAAACTCACAATAACAAAGTTGTACTCTCTTATGTGCAAATTACAATTGTACCATCAAGTTATTATATAACCCAGCCGATGCTAAGATAATATATATGGGCTCATTTTATGATTCAGCCTACATTGTTAATTTCTTCTATAATATTTCACACCCTATCGTTTTGGAATATCAACAGTATTGGTTATATATATTCAATTAATAACAGGTAATGAACTTACAATTTAACAGCGCTAGTTTTTTTTTTCTAAGATTCTACTGACACATTAAAGTGATAGACTAATAAGTTGTTTATGCATCTATATACTCATGCATATACAAATCATATGAACTGTTAAAAAACTGTAATTGATTTGTGTACTACTAAAAATTATGTGGGAAACAACACCCATATTAATAGTGATTACTTGACATAATTGTGCATGCCAAAAGATATAAAATTATTATATATTAAAAGTTGATGGGTACAGCTAAGCTTGATGTTGCAATCTAAAAGATTATTGCCTATTTGATTATTCCTAAAACACATCACTTTGTGTTCTTTAACAAAGTGCTCTATAGAATGTCAGTTTTACTATATTTAGAGTTTTACTATATTTAGAACAGCAAATAACCTTTAGCATCTGCAGCCTCAAGATGCAATATTATATAAATTATAAAATTATGTGTGTGGATGTTTAAAATATTGTAATGAAGTACTGTATATTGATACTCAATGATATTTAATGACATCCATAAAATTATGTATGAATGCTGCTAGAACTGTACTGTAAAAAGGGTATTCCATATTTTTTCCAGTGCTGGCATAAGTTCTAATTACGCATCAACTATTAGGTCTTATGACTTCTTCTGTGTCTTTCATATTTTACTGTACTTATCACAGCTAGGTATTAGTTCAACAAAGCCTATTTACACCACAAGTAAATAATAATATTGCTGATATCCATACATTATGTATTACATAAGGAGAGTATTTCTTCAGTCTATTTATTCTTGAGTTCTCATGCTTCATCATCGTCCTACTCTTTATACCCTTATTATTCTAATGGATAGTGTTTGTTTTCTCCATCTAACTCCGTTGCATGTACTCCACTAACCGTGTAACTTTTTCATTGGCCCATGTTATATCCATACTTCCTGTAACTTTATTTCCTGTTAACCCTATCACCCTCCTTTTTTTTAGAAAGTACTCTCAGGCAAGGGTTAATAATTATTTTTTACATTTTTCTTTAAATCTAATATATTTAAGATTGATATAATATCAAGAAATAAATTATCCTAGATCTGATTAACTAAGTTTTTTGTCGTTTTCAATGTTTAATTTATTTTCAGCAATCATTGCATATTTGGATGCAGTTATTTCATAACAATTATGGAAATTTTCAAAATTTCTATGCTTTTAACTAATGATACCTTTCTTTTGAACTGTGTAATTTAATGGCAAACAACATGAGTATATTCACAAAATTATGAGGTGATAATGAGAAAGAGAGAATAATTATAGTTTATTTTTGACATTAAAGGAGTAATGAGAAAAAAATAAACATGTCATAATGTCACACAAAAAATGCTAACACGCAACCATTTAAATATATATTTTTTATTTTGTGTGCATTTGTGAAAAATACAATCATCAGTTTAAGATATATTCATATTCAAATTCCTAAACAAAGGATATGATTCCAAATTGGATGAGACAACATGTGGATAATATAATTTCTATTGATAAGCACACCAGAAATTTCAGAGAAGTTTCATACTTTATTTCCATGTAATGCATGCTAGTGTAACATGTTCATGATTTGTATTTATGAATTTTTAGTTGAATGGTCTATTGGTTTTGATACGTGTTACTTGTACTTCACATAGAAATGGAAAAAATTGTACAATTAGTATTTGATTGGGATAAATATTGGAACAAATTTTAGAGTATGAAAATAGTAGTCTAACTGATCCACAAAAACAAAAAACAAGTTATATTTGGCATGATTGGAGATTGATTAGGATAAACATCATAGTTTATCCACAAAATTGTGAGGTGATGATGTGAAAGGAAGACGAATTACAGTTTCCTATGACATTGAAAGATGTAGTAAGAGAAAGAAAATGTCATAAACTCTATTGCAAAAAGGTGTTACACAACTGTTTACATATGTACCATTTATTTTAAATGCATTTGTACACAAATATAAAATCATTTGCTTAAGGTAAATTGGAAGAAGTAAGAAACAGATATCAGTTAGTCAAAATTGAAAAATAATATTTTCCAACCTCATCAATATTTGATTAAACTGTTGAAATAAGGGGAAGTAGGTAGCTAGTAGATTACAATATGTGAGGAAAGACGATATGCATGGCAAACTCAGAAGAATTAGACGGATTTAGAAAAACTGAATGAATTTTCATAATATGTATGGTGATTAGAAATTAGTTGTTGAAAAGTAGCGTAATGGCTATGAATAAATAGGAGATTCAGTAAATAAGTAAATTGAAAGGTGAAGTAGGTAGCTAGTAGATTACAATATGTGAGAAAAGACGATATGCATGGCAAACTCAGAAGAATTAGACGGATTTAGAAAAACTGAATGAATTTTCATAATATGTATGATGATTAGAAATTAGTTGTTGAAAAGTAGCGTAGTGGCTATGAATAAATAGGAGATTCAGTAAATAAGTAAACTAAAAGGTGTGGCACGGAACCTCTCGATGCATTTTAGTCGAAAAATAAATTAGTATAATCGGCTTAACAAAAATGGATTATCTATGTAGGGGCTGGTAGCATGATAGAAAATAAAGAAAAAAAATGGAGACAGAATAGATGTTGGCCATTATATTTCTTAGGGATTATATTTCTTAGGGATTGAAATTAGGGAAGACCATACTTCATATCTTTTAATCAAGTGACTGCCTCCAAATTTTTTTACAAACTATCGCTTACAATAAATAACTTAATAACCCAGCAAAATACATTATATTAGTAAAAGGGAAATTACTATTAAAAAAAGTTAACTTTTCCAAACTATAAGAATCATGGGCATTAGCTAGAAGATCAGGTTCATCCTCTACCAAAATTTAAAGTAGGACTGCTGCTTCTTCTTCATTATTAAAATTTCTACATTTAATCAACTCTGTTGCAGTGAATTATATCATACAAAATTTATGGTGGAAAAGGATTAAATTCCAAAGTGGATAAGACAGTATAAGGACAAAATAAATAACAACCACTGGAAATCGTATATAATGCCTACCATTTCACAATTAAAGCACGAAGCAGTTCACAAATCAAGGGGGAAATAATAAGCATATGTGAGAGTCAAAATGAAAAGCCAAGTTTTAGTGACAATACCTCGCAAGGACGATGCTAGAACAAATGAAAGTGAAGGTAGTGGCCATACTGTATTCCACATTTCCACTGTAACTCCTCCCTAGACGGTAAATAAACAGACCATCATATATATATATATATATATATATATATATACATACATACATACATACATACATATATATATATACATATATATATATATATATATAGAAGATACGGCTGTCCTAACCCTCAAACCACTACCAAATCAAATTAACCTCAATGTGTAATGAAATTAAATTGTCAAATTATAGAAAAGGAATACATCTCTACTACTTAGACATAAGTAAACAATATGTAGATTTTTGCATGGAAGTTTAAAATGCATAATTCAAACAACCATAGAAACAAAACTAAAAAAAGAAATAAGTGCAGTTCGGCAGCTATCTCAAAAAATAAGGCATTTACGCACTCTATAATCATATTCCAATTCAGCATCACGTTGATAACTGATAACGGTCGGCAAGTTTTACATTTGTGAAAGAACATCTATAATGTTTGAATAATATGAGCACAAATGAAAAGGCTTTTGGCTTTGAAAGCATTGGAAATGCATGAATATTGATAACAATACATGGCAACAAATAAGTCACTGCTGTTTTTATCAATATATAGGATAATGCAAAATATCTGAAAATTAAGTTAACATCTCGAAAATGAAGTTTACAGTAACATCGAGAAATTAAGTGTAAGTTCACGCTTAGGTGAAAAAATTTATATCATATCTAAACTTTGCGTTTTAAAAGCTACGCTGTTGTAGTCTTGTCAACAGATGCTATTGGATTTGAATGTTGATTTATCTGTGTCTGGATCCAAAATCATTTTGGAGCACGTTACTTGTTCCGGAACTTCGTATGCATAGTCAAATATGTTGTAGAACTTGAAAGTTCATTTTGCGTTGAACTTCCCAAATTTTCTTGGCTGGTAAATGAATAATCAGAAGTCAAATTCATTTATGTGAAGTTACTTATGAATTATGATTAATGTCATTGTTTGCAAAGCAAAGATAAATTTTTGCCAGAATACAACTGTGTTATTCATTAAATCAAATATGCAGCTGAAAGATGATGAACTTCATTTTTTCTTCTATGAATTTAACATTAGCTTCAAACGTATGTTATAGAGGAATCTACAAGCTGAACATATACATATCATATGACTTACACAGTTAAATATCATTAATAAAGTGAAATTATTTCTTGCTTACAATTAAAGTTTTATGATGTATGCTTCCATTTATTTTTGTTGTTAAAACCATAATATGTGACGTACGTCATCGTTCCCACGTATATGGTTAGATTTTGTAGTAAATGTACTTTATTTATATATTCTGAACATGGTGTATAATACAATTACTATAGCGAATATGTGACTGCCATTTAGGCAGTATGATTGAACATCAAGCTTGAATTTTCAATCTTTTTATTACCAAGTTACGTTTCATGTTGAAAAATCAATATCATAAGATCCATGATTCATAACTTTTAATGATCAACAATCCATAACTCTATGCAATTGATAGGCACTGGACTATATAAAGGAGAACCCAATTTGAAGTTTTGACTTAAATTTTATTTTCTTTTTCTTTTCTAATACTTACCACATAGCATAGAAGTAGTTGTAAAATATCTAGGAGTAATAAATAATCAACATCACAGTCAAATCCGGTGGGATTGTTTTGAAGAGGGGTCTAATCTGCATGATAGTAGTGGGAAAAATATGATATAATTCTTATCTTTAACTTTATATTGTAGTTTAGTGATAGAGTACTGTTTTCCACCGCCAAAATCTTACAAACTAATCACTCTGTAATTCATAATGCAACATAAAGTTAACTCATCGTCTACAGAACAAAGAAAAAAAAGCGTTGCGTTTAATAATTATTTTTGTAATTTTACTATTCACTGGTTCCACTTAGTTATTGTTCAGTTAAGGCACTGCACTCCAATACATGGCTAAGATTTATATTTGCATGCAATGCGACATTAAGACAGGACATAAAATAGAAAAAGAATTTCTTTCGTAGGAGATACATACATAGAGGCGATGTAGCAAACTGGGGTCATTTCAGCCCACCTTTCTTCATGAACTTCAGTATGATATATGTCATAGCTTGAGGGGATTAACCGTTAACGGCCTATAATATATGGCAAAGTATTTTAAGATATTACATTGAAATTAAATAACAAATTTGCAATAATCCGGGAATCGTTCAGCATCATCATAAGCATTTGCTAGTAATAATTGTGGCATTAAAATTTGTGGTAATGCTAGCAAGAAATATACGGAATAAAGGACCAAAGATAAAGCAATCATAATGAATGTACAAATATTTACCAGGAAGATATGGGTAAAATGAAACAGATGTAACTTTGTAAACCACATGTAGTCCCTGCTCTAAATCAAAATTAATATCGTGTGATGTGTTGACTCAATTGTAGGATAAAATTAACCCTAGAGGGGGGGGGGGCGTGAATAGGGTTTATCACAGATTTTCACAGTAATTAAATAATCACAGCACAGATTAAAAACAGAATAAATGCGGAAAATAAATAACACACAGATTTACCTAGCTTCGGCAAAACCCTGCCTACTGCTGCATTCTCCAAGGTTTCTACTAGGAGTTAAAACAATCTCTACGCTTACAATCCCCTGTAAACTCGCGACACTCGCTCCCAACTGTTCTTAACCCTACGCTCAAAACCCTGTACAGGTTTTTATCCCCAAAACCAGATTTCCCTGAATTACAAACCCTGTAATTCGTCTCCGTAGTTTTAGAGACAAACTAGAAAACTCTAGACTTAATAACAAATTTAAATTAAAGACGAACAAAAAACAAAACAATAAAAAACCCTTAAAAACTTTGAAAATCCCTAGGAATTAAATAGGGGTTATCCCCTTTGATTTAAAGACTTGGCCGGCCTCTTCTTTTTGCCCTAGCCCCTTTATTCTTTGACCCGATCTCCTTTTTCTCTGTGAAAAAATGGCGGCTGGAAAATAGGGTTTCTCCAAATCCCTAAATCGCGATTGTATGATTAATTCTATGATGCTCGAGTCTGTTTTGCTTCGATCTCTGGAGGCTGGCGCTTTTTCTAGGGTTTGTGCTTCTCGTTAAACTCGACTTTGACGGTTCTAGGGTTTCGATTCTATTCAACTTGAGGTCGCCACTTTCTCGTGTGATGATTTCGAGTTATTCAGTGGCTATCCTCTTCTTCGATCGAACGTTGATGAGTGTTGACCTGGATCCAAGTAATCTCCTTTTTACTGGTATGAATTTAATTTGGATTTTTTCTTTTTGCTTGTTTGAACTTGGATGATTTACTGCCGATGAGGATTGGGTGTTTATATAGGATTAAAAGCCCTTAAATTTTGCTCTGATTTCGTATGGATTAGACTTGGTTTGATTTGGATTGATATATGCTGAAATATTGGGTTGACTTTGAATTGATCTGTTGCCTCTTGATACTTCTTCGATTTAAAGCCTGAATGTATATTGCTTAAATGGTGATTTCTGGAATTTGAAATCTTCAACCTTGCGTGAGAAATTCTTCAATTTTGAAATGGTCTTTAAAAAAAATGCCGTATATATTTTCAGGAAACAAAACTCTTGTTTGTGCGTGTATCCTTTACTGTGTGATACTGCTTGATCATTTGAATTCCTTGATTTGAAACTTGCGGTGTATATTTTTCCTGGAAATTAGGGCTTGAGCAAGTTTTTTGGAACCTTGATTTTCTGGTTTGCTAAAACTGTCAATTCATTTGGATGCTTTTCTGATGATTTAAAAAACCAGAACAGAAGTTTCTCTTGATTTTGTTGAGAGCAGTCTCATTGATTATCTTTTTAACTGATACCGCACTTGATATTTGCCTTTTAACAAAACTTGATCATTGAATTTGATTTAATACTTGATTGATCTTGCCATACACTTGAACAGATTTAGTACTCTTGATTTTTGAACTGGTACTTCATTTATTCTTCGACTTCCTGCTTGAGTACACTCCACTTAGAACTGATGCTAAGTTCTGACTTTGAACAAGTTTAACTGATGCTACACTTGAAATTTGTTTGCCTTTGTATATACGATCACAGCTGTTCCTTGAACTGATAATGTTGCACTGCTTGCACTGTAAACCATGTTGTTGTACTGTATTCTTGAAACTGCTTCTTGAGCTAATTTGTATATGGCTGTAACAACCTTGTTTATGCTATGTTGTCTTGTTCTCGCCACACCATAAATGTTACTATCCTCATACATATAACTGCTTTGTTGTATACTTGAACTTTAATGGTGCACCTTCAGTTTAACTTTCTGCTGATTAAAACTTGCAGTCACTTGTGTGTATATATATTGGTATTTGAATACCATACCTTTTTACCATGACCTATAAACTTTGGCACGAACTTGATTCTGCTCTTTAATACTTCCATGTTTAAATCCTGATTTACTTTGCCGAATCTGATTTGAACTAATAAGAACAAATGAACACTTGAATTTGACAGTGCCTTGTAATAGTCATTAGTTGAACTTCTCTTGAGCTTTTAAATTGATGTTTTACTTGTTGATGTTCAAACTTGTATATTACTTTCACCTCTTGACATATTATCTTGATGTTGGCACCTGAAATAAACTCCTATGTTGACCTCATTGAGTTCCTGTGATCTGACCATTTAGCTGTAGCTTTTGCACCATGTTTTCTTGCACCATGCTTCAAGTTTGAACTGCACCTATTGACATTGTTGAACTGCTGCCATCAAAAATCACTTGTATTTGTTCTGTTTTGTTTGTAGCTCCATTCTGGCTTGTGATCATGTTGCACTGACTTCTGTTGCACCATTAGCTCGTGCGTGTATCACCATATTTCTGTTTTGCTCCTTGGTTAATTTTTTAATGTGCACTGAGTCGAGACGGTCCTTGTGGCTACTCCTCAGTTGCTCGCTGATTGGCGAGGCAGTGCACACGTGTATAAACGTGTGTACATGCAGCCATCAGACGATTTTTTTCTGTCCCTGCATATCAGACCACGTCTAGAAAAATGATGAGAAACACACCGTAATTCTGAGGCAAATAAAATTTAAAAAATAAATTTTTATTTGCTTTTATTTAATTTTATTTTTGTTGCAGTCTACTGTGTGTTCTTCTGTATGAACAGGTATGAAGATGACTGGATTGACTGTGGAATGCTGTGAAGTCAAGAAGATGGAAGACAGAAGACAGAAAAAAATAACAGTGTCAATGTATGAGAGTATCTGTATATGTGAATGTAAATGTAGTTGTATAGAGTGAGTGACAGAGTTGTATGAATGAAATGTAGTATATCAAATAGTGGAGTTATAAAAGATGTACTTTTTGATATTGAAATAAAATATTTTTATTTAGATAAAATACTGTGTGATTGTTTAAATTTCTGTACAGTTATATTTTATTTAAATAAAATTATTATAATCCTGTCTGTTGTGTAGTATACCAGTACAGTTACAAACACATTCAATAATAAAATATATTTGGTTGTTATCATCAAACAAAAATCATATAATTGTGTATACAACACTGTTATATACAACAATCTCCCCCTTTTGATGATGACAAACAAATAAAAGATTTTGAATGCATTTGAACGTGAAATATATTACTCCCCCTATTTGTATGCTCCCCCTACAACTGAACTCTCCCTATATATATGGAAAAATCGAATGTATTAAATCCAATTGACCATTCTCCCTCTAGATATTTAACTTCCAATCTTAAAATATTTTTGAATTAATACTCAACAATCAAAATCTTGACTATTCTCCCCCTTTTGTTATCATCAAAAGGATAATAGAAATTGAAGCAGTGATAAATATAAATTCAAATCAAGAGAGAGAATATATATCGTAAAACCCATTTAATCAAACAAAAATCATAATAATCTTTAAATCAGAAGCAAATTTCACTTTCAGAATGAATGGATTTACGATGGACTTTATCGAATGAGGAGAGTTCAATAAAAATTGAATATTTGAATATGAATTTTAAAGATTTTAAATATGTAAAAAAAATGTTAAGCACTTTCTAACCACGCATAGCCCAAAGGTCTTTTAAATGGGGTTAGTAGTAACTTAACTTTATCCTCTCTAATGAGTTCCATCCATGCACAGCCCGAAGGTCTTTTAAGTGAGAATGGAAACACATAGAAATTAAGGTAATTCACCCACGCATAACTGCGAGGATTTTTAAATGGGAGTGAATACCAAGGATAAATTATTGATTTATTTATTTAAATTTTTTAATTTCAAGAATAATTAGAACTCCCCAAATTAAATAAAACCATGATGAATGACATAAATATGGTAGATATAGAAGATGGTCGTGAAATAAGCTCTAATTCAAAGATATTATAAAATTTGTCCAATCATCATGTGATTTAAAATAATATCTCCTCTAGTTAAGAATTATACCATAGTCACAACTCATCACAATTTCATAAATCTATTATCGATTTTGATGAGTCACAAAATGGTTCAAATTAATCAATAATTTCAATTTTTGAATAAATAATCAAAAATAATTTTAAAATTGAAAATATTAATTTCAAGAGGAGTTTTTGAAAATGCAAGTTGAAAATCATTTATATATTTTTTAACACTGATTTCTCCTAGACAATTTTTAAAACCATTTATATATTAATTCAATTCAAATTCCCTATGAATTTTAACTAAATCCAGTCACTGATTTTCCAACTTATCATTTAATCACCAATGAATCAAATCAATTTCCTTATCAGAGCAGCACAAGATCATTTTTAAAGCAAGAATCACAAGTGACATCCTCAGAGAATTTTTAGACAAGCATAAGAACCATTCAACGATCAAATCTGAA
Source organism: Allium sativum (assembly GCA_030737875.1). Lineage (NCBI taxonomy): Eukaryota > Viridiplantae > Streptophyta > Magnoliopsida > Asparagales > Amaryllidaceae > Allium > Allium sativum. The sequence goes on from CM060926.1 coordinate 298,559,615, forward strand.
AAATAATTGTTTGAAATCAAAAAAAAAATTCATTTTTTTTTTAAATCTAGGAAATTCAACAATCAATAAGGAATGATTTCAAAATTAGCCAAGTAAAAATAAACTAAAAGGAATAAAAGTACGAGTTTAGAGATCATACCTGTCTTACCATAATCAACGTGATGCAATGAATCTCCAACTCTGAATCTATGGCTAAGGAACTCCAAATAATTCGATATATGAATCAACTTGAATTTTATCTCACTTAAGCACAGTTGTACCTTAGCCTCCTACGATACCTAAATGTTTATATGATCGAGTGGTCTAACAAAAGTTGTTTTACCACTCTTATCTTCGTTTACACGTTTTGGTACCCAAATCCGTTTATATAACAATCCATTACTAATCACTAGCGTACCCTTTGGAACCCAAATTTGTTTGGATTTGCTTAAATTTATTTTGTTAATTTTTGGAATCCAAACAGATTTAAATGAATTGTTTTTAAACAAGTTATCAATTTGTTTATGATTTAAAAACCCTTTGAAATTAATAAATTTCAAAAATTCAATTTGATTGTTTTCAAAGCCAATTAAAGGATTTGTAATATCATTAAAATTTTGTTTTTTAACTTGATCTGATTCAAATCCAAGTCCCTTTTTATTCTGAACAAAAAATTGATTTTTTAACAACATATTCAACGATTTCTCTCCTTTAGAAAATTTAGTCAGAGCTGACTCAAGTCGTTGAATTTTAAATTTAAGATCGCTATTTTCTTTCATTATATTTGAACAACGATTGATAGCGATTTTCCTCTTTTCAGCATCAGTTTGTTTTAAAATCAAATTTTCGTTTTCAAGTGCTTTGATTCTAGCATTGGACTTGGAAATTTCAATTTCAAATTGTTTTTGCTTTTCAAAATCAAGTTTTTCAGATTCTCTAAACTTTTCAACCACCTTTTCAAAATCAAGATTTTCATTTTTCAAATTCATGTTTTCACTTTTAAGTAACTTAAGATCAGTTTTTAATTTCAAAAAATCGTTACTCAAAAATTGACATTTTTCGCATTCTAAAAACGGTGAATTCTTAACTTTTTCAAGTTTTGTTTCTAAACTGTTATTTTCTTGAATTAGTTTTGACCTATCAGATTTTAATTTCTTAACTTTTAGTTCAAGAGAATCAACGGTTTTTGTGAGATCGTGACACATTAAAATTAAATCTTTATAAGTAAAATTCGATACCTCACTTGAATCCTCTTCACTTCTTTATGAATCAGATTGAGCCATAAGACACAAATTAGCTTCCTCTTCTTCACTTTCAGAAACTTCTTCTCCTTCTTCGTCATCCCATGTAGCAGCAAAAGCTTTCTTCTTTCTTCTGAACTTATTCTTCTTTTCATTTTTGAGCCGTGGACAATTTGGTTTGATATGTCCGGGTTTCTTGCAGTTGTAGCAAAATACTTCATCGTCTGAACTTTCGGAACTTTCGGATTTGACAGTTTTCTTCTTTCGTGGCTTGTATTTTCCTTTGGCCCACTTTTTCAAAACCATGGCTAGCTCTTCAGCGGGATCATCATCATTACTTTCAACAGAATTATTTAGAGCAATCGTCTTCTTCTTTGGTTCAGAATCCTTTCGTTCTTCTCTTGCTTTCAACTCCATCTCGTAAGTAATCAGATTTCCGATCAACTCTTCCATGCTTACTTTATTCAGATCTTTTGATTCTTGAATCGCCGTACCTTTGCTTCAAAATTCATCGGTAGCACTCTCAGTATTTTTCTGATCAATTCCACTTCGGTATAGGTTTTGCCAAGAGCTTTTGCATTGTAGACCAGTGATGAGAAGCGTCCATACATCTCTTTTATATCTTCGTCTTTTTGCATAGAGAAATTTTCACATTCGTTGCTGAGTAGAGCGAGACGAGATTCCTTTACTTGAGATGTACCTTCGTGTGTAACCTCCAACGTATGCCATATTTCCTGCGTAGTCTCACAATGTGAAATTCGATTAAATTCAATTTTATCAAGAGCACAGATTAAAGCATTCATCGCTTTGGCAATAGTTGAAAATAATTTTTTTATCATTAGCATCCCACCTGTCTTTTGATTTAGGAATTTCAACACCACTAACAATTACAGTCGGAGATCTATAACCCATTTCAATAATATCCCACACGTCATAGTCGACTGGACTCAAATAAATTTTCATCCTAGCTTTCCAATATGCATGATCAGTTCCATTAAACATTGGTGGCCTAGCTATGGACTGACCCTCAGAAAATGCGTTATTGGACAGATTCATGACTCTAGAGTTAAAATTAAATAAAAAATACCTTCTCTGATACCACTTGTAGGATCAAAATTAACCCTAGAGGGGGGGGGGGGGTTGAATAGGGTTTATCACATATTTTCACAGAGTAATTAAATAATCACAGCACAGATTAAAAACAGAATAAATGCGGAAAATAAATAACACACAGATTTATCCAGCTTCGGCAAAACCCTGTCTACTGCTGCATTCTCCAAGGTTTCTACTAGGTGTTAAAACAATTTCTACGCTTATAATCCCCTGTAAACTCGTGACACTCGCTCCCAACTGTTCTTAACCCTATGCTCAAAACCCTGTACTGGTTTTTATCCCCAAAACCAGATTTCCCCGAATTACAAACCCTGTAATTCGTCTCCCTAGTTTTAGAGACAAACTAGAAAACTCTAGACTTAATAACAAATTGAAATTAAAGACGAACAAAAAACAAAACAATAAAAAACCCTTAAAAACTTTGAAAATCCCTAGGAATTAAATAGGGGTTATCCCCTTTGGTTTAAAGACTTGGCCGGCCTCTTCTTTTTGCCCTAGCCCCTTTATTCTTTGACCCGATCTCCTTTTTCTCTGTGAAAAAAATGGCGGCTGGAAAATAGGGTTTCTCCAAATCCCTAAATCGCGATTGTATGATTAATTCTATGATGCTCGAGTCTGTTTTGCTTCGATCTCTGGAGGCTGGCGCTTATTCTAGGATTTGTGCTTCTCGTTGAACTCGACTTTGATGGTTCTAGGGTTTCGATTCTATTCAACTTGAGGTCGCCACTTTATCCTGTGATGATTTCGAATTATACAGTGGCTATCCTCTTCTTCGATCGAACGTTGATGAGTGTTGAACTGGATCAAAGTAATCTCCTTTTTACTGGTATGAATTTAATTCGGATTTTTGCTTTTTGCTTGTTTGAACTTGGATGATTTACTGCCGATGAGGATTGGGTGTTTATATAGGATTAAAAGTCCTTAAATTTTTCTCTGATTTCGTATGGATTAGACTTGGTTTGATTTGGATTGATATATGCTGAAATATTGGGTTGACTTTGAATTGATTTGTTGCCTCTTGATACTTCTTCGATTTAAAGCCTGAATGTATATTGCTTAAATCGTGATTTCTGGAATTTGAAATCTTCAACCTTGCGTGAGAAATTATTCAATTTTGAAATGGTCTCTAAAAAAAATGTCGTATATATTTTCAGGAAACAAAACTCTTGTTTGTGCGTGTATCCTTTACTGTGTGATACTGCTTGATCATTTGAATTCCTTGATTTGAAACTTGCGGTGTATATTTTTCCTGGAAATTAGGGCTTGAGCAAGTTTTTTGGAACCTTGATTTTCTGGTTTGCTAAAACTGTCAATTCATTTGGATGCTTTTCTGATGATTTAAAAAACCAGAACAGAAGTTTCTCTTGATTTTGTTGAGAGCAGTCTCATTGATTATCTTTTTAACTGATACCGCACTTGATATTTGCCTTTTAACAAAACTTGATCACTGAATTTGATTTAATACTTGATTGATCTTGCCATACACTTGAACAGATTTAGTACTCTTGATTTTTGAACTGGTACTTCATTTATTCTTCGACTTCCTGCTTGAGTACACTCCACTTAGAGCTGATGCTAAGTTCTGACTTTGAACAAGTTTAACTGATGCTACACTTGAAATTTGTTTGCCTTTGTATATACGATCACTGCTGTTCCTTGAACTGATAATGTTGCACTGCTTGCACTGTAAACCATGTTGTTGTACTGTATTCTTGAAACTGCTTCTTGAGCTAATTTGTATATGGCTGTAACAACCTTGTTTATGCTATGTTGTCTTGTTCTCGCCACACCATAAATGTTACTATCCTCATACATATAACTGCTTTGTTGTATACTTGAACTTTAATGGTGCACCTTCCGTTTAACTTCCTGCTGATTAAAACTTGCAGTCACTTGTGTGTATATATATTGGTATTTGAATACCATGCCTTTTTACCATGACCTATAAACTTTGGCACGAACTTGATTCTGCTTTTTAATACTTCCATGTTTAAATCCTGATTTACTTTGCCGAATCTGATTTGAACTAATAAGAACAAATGAACACTTGAATTTGACAGTTCCTTGTAATAGTCATTAGTTGAACTTCTCTTGAGCTTTTAAATTGATGTTTTACTTGTTGATGTTCAAACTTGTATATAACTTTCACATCTTGACATATTATCTTGATGTTGGCACCTTAAATAAACTCCTATGTTGACCTCATTGAGTTCCCGTGATCTGACCATTTAGCTGTAGCTTTTGCACCATGTTTTCTTGCACCATGCTTCAAGTTTGAACTGCACCATATTGACATTGTTGAACTGCTGCCATCAAAAATCACTTGTATTTGTTCTGTTTTGTTTGTAGCTCCATTCTGGCTTGTGATCATGTTGCACTGACTTCTTGTTGCACCATTAGCTCGTGCATGTATCACCATATTTCTGTTTTGCTCCTTGGTTAATTTTTTAATGTGCACTGAGTCGAGACGGTCCTTGTGGCTACTCCTCAGTTGCTCGCTGATTGGAGAGGCAGTGCACACGTGTATAAACGTGTGTACATGCAGCTATCAGACGATTTTTTTCTGTCCCTGCATATCAGACCACGTCTAGAAAAATGATGAGAAACACACCGTAATTCTGAGGCAAATAAAATTTTAAAAATAAGTTTTTATTTGCTTTTATTTAATTTTATTTTTGTTGCAGTCTACTGTGTGTGTTCTTCTGTATGAACAGGTATGAAGATGACTGAATTGACTGTGGAATGCTGTGAAGTCAAGAAGATGGAAGACAGAAGACAGAAAAAAATAACAGTGTCAATGTATGAGAGTATCTGTATATGTGAATGTAAATGTAGTTTTATAGAGTGAGTGACAGAGTTGTATGAATGAAATGTAGTATATCAAATAGTGGAGTTATAAAAGATGTACTTTTTGATATTGAAATAAAATATTTTTATTTAAATAAAATACTGTGTGATTGTTTAAATTTCTGTACAGTTATATTTTATTTAAATAAAAATATTATAATCTTGTCTGTTGTGTAGTATACCAGTACAGTTACAAACACATTCAATAATAAAATATATTTGGTTGTTATCATCAAACAAAAATCATATAATTGTGTATACAACACTGTTATATACAACATCAATGTTTTTATTTCAGTGTACTACCACTGAAGAAATTGAGCATAAAGAAAATATCCATGAACTGTTGCAGAAAATATCATAAATTATTAAACATTTTTTTAGAAGGTTTAATGCACATTAATATGAGAAGTAAAGGTAGCTTATTTGTAAGAATATAACATATAGTTATGAACACACACACAAAAGAAAAAAATCCAAATCTTGAGTCAAGTCAAAGATGAAACGCATAGTTAAGATACTTGTAACAATTCAAATTCAGAAGATTTTTACATGTATGAAATGTAAAACAAACATAAAACATGACATGAAAATGTTCGTATGCTAATCACATTTTTATAGGAGACCTACAGCAAAATCAGCATTTGAGGTCACCTATAGCTTCAGGAAACTCAAATGGTGCCCCAACTGATATAGTTACCAAACATTTTAATTTTTATATTACTATATATGAATCATCAATCTGTAATCCTGTTTCAGTCTATGTAAAAGATTAATCCATGGTTTTTAAAAATCAAGTACTAAGCAGGCTTTGGTAAAATGCGCCAATTTGAAATGGCGGCATGTAAAATCAGCTGGAAATTGAATTTGAATAAATGCCAAGCAACACACACACACACACAAACACGTAATCTACTGTTGTATTTGTTCATAGTAAATTGTAGCATGCTCTTTTATAACACGGATGGTAAAGCGCTAGTGCACTGCGGAAAAACCGGGAAAGGAAGAAGATAATGAACAGAATAAACATGAATCTAAAAACACCCTAACAACATCCTAACACAGCTATCATTCATGATGCAGAAATGCAGAGAATGCGATATCATATGACACAAAAACAAAATAACCGCTTTACAGTTGCGGCAAATCCAAAAACAACCTATACATCAACTGTCCTAGTCAACCAGAAGCTGAAAAATCAGTGGACAAACTGAAGTTTTTTTTATGGATAGTAGAGCAAAGAATAGTCGAACGAAGCAGTTAAATTCTAAACCAAAACACGCCATAGAAAGAGCAATTTAAACAAACCCTTACCGAAGAGAAACACAGGAACAGAGAGCGCAATCAACTGAACAGTGGTAAGGAGAATGACATTGAAAAGAAGCACGAAGCGGCTAAGGAAAAAAGAGCGGAATGGCTCATCCGGTGATTAGGTTTATGATTAGGAGGGAAACAGTGATGAATCATAGGGTCAGAAGAATTGCTGCAGCAGACGATGGAGGTTGGGTTGTAGATCTCGAAAGAAATAGACGATAGACCGTTGATACTCCAGTAGAATGGTGTGCCGATTTTAAGATTGGAAGGGAATCGAAAGTATGAAGTAGGGTTAGGAGAACGGTTTATTTTCAGCTGCTGGAATTGGGGAAATGATGCAGATAACGTGGTAACGTGGGCTGGTTTTGCATCTCTTTTATGTTTTTTTTTATTTGAGTTTTTTTGGTTTATTAGTAAATGCAGATGGGGGATTCAAGGGGAAGCGAAGAATGTAGAAAACACTGCATTCTATAAGGCCACGTAAGCTTAGTTGGAATTGCGCTTTTATATTTAAGTAATAGATTAGAATAACCTGTAACATTAGTTTATTAAAAAATTAGACTGGCCTGTAAAATCGAATTTTGTGATGACGAATTAGCAGACGTACGCAATGGTTGCTGCCGGTTGACGATGCGCGGAATGGAAGAAAAGGAAGTGGGGGGAAAACAATATAGGTCGGAAATTTGATTAATTGACAGGAATTAGGCGAAGTTAGTTTAGTTATAAGGAGAAGGGCGTATATTGTGATAGATTGGAAAATTAGTGCTGATAAGGGCATTGAATTGAGAGTAAAGGGGGACAAATCGTTTGTAGAAGAAGTGAATGGAGGTACAACGAGGAGGGGGCTGCGAACAGAAGTAACTTAAACCGTGGATTAGTAGCAGCGAAAAGGATATTAAACCATGGGAGGAAGAGGGGAGAGAAAGTGGTTCTGGAAGAAGGGAATAGAGAACCTTGCAGGTTCTCTAGAAATCTTTTGAACTGCAATTTCATTCCATTGCAATGGAATATAAACAATTTCATAAACAACTTCCCCGTCAATTCATCATCATTCCCTCTCCTCCTCATTGTAATTTGTCTTAAATTGCTAGCTTCCACACACACTGTTTTGATTTAATGTCAACTAAGTCTAGCTGTAGAACCTTTTCATTTAGCTCTTGCACTTATTTTTTTGGGAGACAATCATCTTTTTAGTGGAGGAGAAACAGAAAATATTAGAAGATAAACATAAGCAAAACTGATGCTGACCAATATTTGCATCAACTAAGTCTAGCTGTAGAACCTATTCATTTAACTCTTGCACTTTTTTTTTGCGAGACAATCATCTTTTTAGTGGAGGAGAAAAAGAAAATATTTGAAGATAAACATAAGCAAAACTGATGCTGACCAATATTTGCATGGAATGTTGTAGTAAAGAGTAATCGTAATGTGTATTTCATCAGAAGTTTTTTCTTTTTCTTTTTTCTACTGCAATTTATTATTCAACTGAAATGATTTCCCTATAAGGCCTTCAGATTTTCAAACTTTAAGACCCTTTTGTAATGATCATTTGGACACCATCCTGCAGTCTATGCTGAGGAAAATATATCATGCCAGAATTTGGATTCAAGAGCATCATTACTTGAATTTTGGCATAATTATTGCCTGGGCAAAGTCTTGGTCCTCCTCCAAAAGCAGAATAAACACCAGCTTTGGGTTTGAATCATTCCGCTGATTTGGATTAAAAGTCAAAGGGTCATCAAAGTATCTACAGTCTATATGAAGTGAATGAATCCAAACAGCTACCTTCCAGTCTTTAGGAAATTTGTAGCCATTGACAATTACATCATCTTTCATAAATTTGTAGCTATTTTTTGGTTGTGGTTTGAAACTGGAGTGTCAACTTTGTATTTTGGTGATGTATTTGTATTAGGAGCACTTATTTTATATTTAGTTATCATTATCTATATTGTTGTATTATTTGCATGTTTTCCAGTGGAATCTTTTGTGTAATATTTCAAAGAACAGTGTATATGCAGGTCGTATGAAAGCAACTGAAATGCATAACAATAGTTATGGATTATGTGATGAATTTGCCGTGGGTTTGCAAATTGAAACAAAATTTCAGTTTATAAATTTGTCATGGATTTGCGACGGATTTTTAATTAATTTTTTTATAATTTATTTAATAATTCGGTGATTAGAAAAATGTTAGTAATCCATCGCAAATCCATTGCAGATCCATAGCAATTTGTAACGTGTTTGCAATGGAGAGTTTTATATTTTATTTAATGGTTTATTGGTTGGAAGAATAACAATTATCTATGGTAAATTTGATGCTAATCCATGACAATTTGTCATGGGTTTGTGATGGAAATTTTTTAAAATAAATTTAATAATTTGTTGTTTGAAAGAATAAATGTTTCGTAGCAAATCCATAACAAATTTTCAATGGATCTGTGATGGAAATTTAAAATAATTTTACATGTTTTTCAAATAGAAATATATAAAAGTAAATGGTTTGCTACGAACCATGACAGAAACATCACAAAATTTGTTGACTTTCCGTCACTAACCATTTTGTGACGGATCTAGCACCTAATGAATTGGGAGGGTAGTATCCATCACAAATCCGTGGCAAAATATTGTTTTGTGATGGATTTGGGATGGAATTTCCCATCACTAAAACAACATTTTCTAGTAGTGATGTAAGTATCACGGTTAAGAGCATTCCCAGCACCACTCTTCTAGCAATGGGCGGGGCAACAACCTTATTTTATCAAAAAAAATAAAAAATCACTAAACGGCATACAAAAAGCCATTTAGTGATTTTTTTTCCAGTTAAACGGGGTTCAGAAACTCATTTATACGTTAAACGGTTTTCTGAACCCCGTTTAACGATCGCCACTCCAAAATAAAAACGGCGACAATCCCCACTTTCTTCCCCCCCCCCCCCCACGCTTTAATTCACGCTGCTGGAGCGCGAGGAAGAGAAGAAAAGCATGAATCGCCCCCATTTTTACCCGAACTCATACTGCTGGGTATGCTCTTAACGGTTGAGTGGTACTCCTACTTAGGGAGGGATGACAATGAGGCGGGTCTAGGGTGCAAACCCGCTTGAACCACCCCTGTTTTGATCCATTTAGACCCGCCTCATATGGTCTTCGGAGCGGGTAGACCCACGACCCGCTTTTGGAGGTTCGGGTCTAGGGTCGGGATTGGGACATGGCTAACCCGCTTCAACCCGCCCCGCATGATTGAAACATTATCAAAACACTTTATAATTGTAACGATTACTTGTTAATCTTCTTAGGTATACATGGTTATAACTTGAATATTATATTTTTTCAATCAACAAACTATAAAATTTTCATATTATTAAGTTCCATCAATGATAATCGTATAATAACGAATGCATACATTTTGAACTAATATCTTACAACTCATTTTATTAAATTCTCTTATCATTGTGAACACATTATAATACTTATATAATTTATCATCTAGTGATAAAAAATACAAGTATATAAATTTGTGTACATTAGAATACAATATTACCGGATCGTGGGGCGGGTCGGGTCTACCCTGACCCGATGGATTTCGGGTACTGGGCGAAATTCTAGATCTGCATCGGGTCTACGGGACGGGGTCTGGGGCAGGATCTACAAAGTCAGGGTCTGGTCTGGGGCACGAGAAACCGGCCCCAACTCGCCCCGTTGTCATTCCTACTCCTACTAGACTGATATTTCAAGAGAATTTACTGGTTTTGCTGTACCTAAAAAGACAGCGGTCAAGTTGACCCAGCAATCTTAAACTAGCATTATGAGGATGTGATATGATTGATTCCATCCTTGAATGGAAATTCAGTGGTGCCCCTCATTTTGAAGTCACTACCTCAAAGAGGTAGAAATCCGCAACTCCAACCATATTTGAGGAGTAAGATTATGTCAATATCACCCAGGAAATGAACATGCTAGATGTGGTCCCTTCTCTAGAGAAGGGCATCTACATTCCTACTTTGGCCATTTTAAATGACCCAAGTCGTTCGATTACTATTTTCGATTTCCCTAATGATCTGTGTATAGGATATACATAGAGCTGAGATCCAAAGTCACTCCGAGACCCATTATCCTCCAAAACTCATATTGCTTCCCTTTCAAAGAAGTTAAAGCATATCATTCTTTCAATTCTACAATCTTTTGCCTTCTCTGTCCAATCATTATTTATTCAGTCTCCTTCTCCTGATTATTAGTTTGCCATTTGAAAACATAGCTATAGTGGTATGTGTTCTCTCTTTTTGTTGCTACTTGAACAAACTTCTACATTTCTAAAGTGAATGGCTCACTTTTTTGAATTTCAAGGAAGTGTTTTGGGATTGGTTGAAGAGGTCACAAGGCTTAAAGATGGTTTTTACTCTTGATTGTCAGGTGATTGACCTAACCACTACAAAAGGAGTCATAAGAGAAATGAAGGCGTGGGCAAAGCTTGCATCCACGCTTATATCCACACAAACCTCCCTTATAGAAATGAAAAATACCAAGACTAATCTAAATGAGCAAATGAAGTTGATGAATGAGACATTTTCAATTGTCAATTCTATGATGGCCAACAACGTGCACCATTCTAAAATTCTTAAGGAGAAGTATAATAAAAAGAAGAAGTTGACAACAGAATGAACAAAAACAATCAAGGATGCCAAGCCGAAAGTTGATAGCTTCGTGATGATTCATTGAACGTCATTATTGGTAGAGTCTATGAATAAGCCCTTTCTGTTGCTTACTGTTGTTATATCCAGAAATGCCCTAATATCGACATTCCCACATTTGGTCAGGATGAAGCATTTAAGAAATGGTTCTTGGCAACGATGGCGAATGCCCCGGTTGAAGTAGTGAATCCTGATGCAGTAGCTCTTCTCATAATAGGCAACCCTCCTTAGGGTAATGAGATGAAATACAAAAACGATGACGAGAAGGAAGTGAAAAACGGTGGCAGTAAAGGAGGTGACAATGGTGATGATGATGTCAATGATTTTGATTGCCCTAAAGGCAATGGTTCCATGCAGTAACCAATTTTAAGGTAATCGAAGTGTCAATGATAAGGGCAGCAATCAGATTAAAGCTTCAAAGGCTCACGTTGGGGAGTGCAAGATGGATATTCATAAATCCCTTGACTTCTATTCAAAAGATACTTCTTCAAAGAGCTATAAGTATAAGGTGAAGCACCCAACTCGTATTGATCAAAACCCACCTGGCACTACTTTAGATGTCTTAATTCCATTTTATAGTAGTTTATAGATCTTAATAAATACTTTCAGACTACCTAAATCAAAATATCATTTTAATACTCTTCTCGAAGAAAAAAATGGAGGTTAACAATTTAAAAAAAGAGTCGAATAAACAAGTAAGGAATAAAATAAATCTCAGAAAAATACAGGAAGCTTTCGCTGCAGATCTACTGCCAAGGAATTATAAGAAAAAGGAAGTTATTCGTCGGCTAAAGAGCTTATCTCAATAGGGATAAAGCTTAAAAAAAGCTAATGGCATTATTTTTTATGCTATCATAAAGGACATAAATTCATTCGAGGAAGCACTATACAAAGTGCACTTGTTAGAGAATAGGGTTATTACATCGGTTGTAACCCTTATTTTACTTTTATCTGTCTTATGTTACCCGTGTTGGGTATTTCACTTTGTTGCTGGGCTTGGCCTGTTTTGGGCTTAGCCCAATTAAATTATTGGCTATAAATAAAGCCAACATACTCTGTAACTATTCTTTTCTCATTAGTTATAATCATTCCTGTTCTCTTCAGTTCTATAATCAATTCAATACAAAACATTAAGTGTTCATTCATACAACTACTTTTTATTACATAATCTTTTATGGTATCAGAGCATAGATTAATGCTTCATAGCAAGTTCGATCCTGACTCAGTGAAGATCATCAATAGCCATTGACTGCTATAGATCTTTATCCACAGATTCTGGAAAGTTTATCAACAGAACTCTTAAAGAAATGCAGGTGTGATAAACGAAAATTCTCCCATCAAATACAATTTCATCATTTGGGAGTTGTATAACAGTTTACATATTGGAAATTAAGTACCGTGCCAAGAATCATATTTAATTCCTGGCTGCCTCATTAATTTCACAAAATTAACTATTTGGCAATCAAGAAAACCAGCATAGAAATCAATTTCTTTCTTTTGAGAAATAAGGTTAAGATCAGGAGCCGTCCAAACTTTGCTGAAGACATTACTTCATCAAATTGGTTGCTCGAAATAGTTACTTATTTTAGGTTATATTTGCCATTCATCAATGTGGTATAGGAGCTGTCCACTTGTCCCTAGGATAAGTCTACCTATAATATTACATTTTTATTCTCATAGTTACTTATAATAGGTTATATTCGCCATTCATCGCATTTTCCTTTGGTTTCTTACATTTAACCAATTTTTTACTGTTGTAACATCCATTTAATTACCATCTTGTATAATTTCACATGTACCATTTATTTTTGTTGTTTACAATTAATGTTACTTATGAACCTAACGGTCATAGTTTCCTTAAACATTAATCGACAATAAGTATTTTTATTTTATCATTACTAATTTATTTATTTATTGCCCATTGTATATACATATATATATATATATATATATATATATATATATATATATATATATGTTTAGGCACTAGACCTCTCACATTAAGCTGACCACTTGCGGATGCTGGATTTGTCGGGCGGTTCCGGGCAGGCTTCTACCACAAGTTGAACTTAACATCGTGTCTTAATCCGGTTATTTACAATTTTCTAATCATTGTAAATTTTCCATACAAATTATACATATCTATTTTTTTCCACTATTCTCAGTTTCACTGAAATTTGATTTAAAATATCCAATTTGTCGTTAATAACATTTCCAGTAGAAGTTTTTTTGTAAATTCCACAATTTCAATATTACAGTGATTTTAATCCAATTAATGGGTTCACAGAAAAGATCAATACAACAGTAATATTCTTATCATAACTGAAACTGAATTATACCGTAATTATCACAACTTATAGTTAGTTAACATGTTAAGATATTACAGTGATTTTAATCCAATTAACAGGTTCACAGAATAGATCAATACAACAGTAATATTCTTATCATAACTGAAACTGAATTATACCATAATGATCACAACTTATAGTTAGTTAACATGTTAAGAATGACGGGGAATGTAAATGGTAAATATACCACTATTCAAAAGGTATAATTTAAATCCACTCACCCGACATTTTCCAATCCTTGAATCTAATCCAGATTTGTTGATCAGTGGCATCCATAACTGAATATATTTATGTTGGATCTAGATTAACACTATAGGAGGAGGGGGAGGGAGTGAATAGGGTTTATTCAAATTTTACGGGATTATTAAAATTATCAGATCACAGAATGCAGCATAAAATAAATGACACACAGATGTACCCAGCTTCGGCAAAATCCTGCCTACTGCTGCATTACTAAGGTTTTTACTAGGTAATAGAACAGATCTTGCTTACAAGACCATGGAAACTCGCGAACTCCTCACTCCTATTCTAATCCTACGCTCAAAACCCTAGACTTACCTATATCCCCTAGATCAGATTTTCCCCTAGCTACAAACCCATAGCTAGTAAACCCTAGTTTTTATAGACTCTTGTAAACTGCTAGTTTTTACAGAAAAACTAGAAAAATAGTTGATCGATTACAAATTAAAAAGAAACAAAACAACTCTAAAATAAAATAAAATAAAACACCCCTTTGTAAATAAACTAAGATGGGCCGGCCTCCTTCTTTTATTTCCTTTTGAATTATTTTGTCCTCAAAACAATGTCGGCTGACCAGTAACTAGGGTTCTGGTGAATCCCCAAATCGTGCGCTCTTGTTTGCTTTGAAAATTTATTATTTGAATCTTCAGTTGCTTGATTCTCTTTGACTCTGATTCTGTATCAATGATTTGGCTATCGGCTTGCGATCGAAAACATGTGAGTTCTCTGAAAGGATTTGATTTGTGCTCTTTGAATTTGTGGCTTGTGTTTTCGATACCTGTTTGCCAGTGATGATAGGTGTCTTTATAGGATAATTAAACCCAATAAGCTTCTTGGATTTCTTAGAAATGGCTTGGCCTGATTTGTGTATGTCTCCTCTTTTGTTTCCTGGATTTAGTCGGCCTTGATGAAATGAGTAATTCTGGAAATGAATGAAATTATTTATGGCCCCTTGAATTCGATTGAATCAATTCTAGAAAACATACTTGAATGAACATTGATTTCATTTCAAAATTAAAAACTTTGAATATGTGAATTTAAAACTTGCGTGAAAATGCTTGATTAATCTTGATGAATTTGTGAACCATGGTTTGAATTCAATTGGCATTGATTTGCAAATTTCTTGATAATTCTGCATGAATGTTGTTGCCTTGATTAACATGAATCTCTGGAAACAAATTTGTAGGAAAGATATGTTGCCAAATATTGCTCATAGGGAAACAAATGCATTTACCATACACGCATATATTTCTGGAAAAAAAATCTTGTTTGTTTGAAAACATTTCCAAATGAAATATTTGTCAATACTAACATCCTTCAAATCTGGAAAGGCTTAAAAACTGCATGCAAAATTTACTCATTAGAAATGATATTCCTCTTGAATATATTTTGCATGAGGTACCCATATTGGTTGCTTTGACTCGTCTTGTATACTGCATCTTGCCATTTGCTTGATTTACGTGAACTTCTATTCATAAAACTGCATTATCCATGGCCCCTTTTACTTTTGCATGAAACTTGAGCATCCAAATAAGGACAGGTGATATACTTGCTTGCGCTTGGTTCATTGAGAATTGTTGCTACCCTTGGGCTTGAATTTTCTAGCACATGTATTTGAGAACTTATTACTCTTGGATAAACGAGTGTATGCAGTTTGAATGGTTTGAAACCGTCTTGTATTCATGGGCGTGCGCCATTCCACCTTTGGTTAGTACTTGTTGAACCTAAGCCGGTTCATGTACATTCTTCCCTTGACCATTCTGTTTCCTTGACATTTCAGTTCATTATGTTATGCTGCACTAACTACCTTTGTTCATATGAGTTCAGACTTGGCTGTTGAGTTTGTACTGACATGAATATTTACTTTGACCATGTGTGTGTGCACTTGAGCAATTTAACCTGAAGTTTATATCATGTCGTGCATCGACTTGCTATGAATGCTCTGTCCATTGCCGCTCTTTACCTAACCATGTTGTTTTGATGTTGTTCTTGTCCATCACTGTTTTATATTATCATCAAAAACATTGCTGAGTTATGTGATATCTAGACTCGACCCTGTTGCATCCCATGTTATAATATTAGATCTTGTATTGGACCGAAATGCTCTTTTCATTGCTCCTCTGCTACTGTTTACATACATGTACACTCTTGAGTTCATGCATATTTGTACTTGGTTGTGTATATGTGCTCGAGCATACATGAATTTGAACTTGGCCACTATGTTATTTGTGTTGCTTGAGTATGTGTTAACCTGTCATGTTGGTATTGACTGTACCTGCTATATTTGTGCACCTTCCTTCTTGTATTAACTGGCTCGACCTGTTTCACTCATGTGCATGTTGAGTTGTTGCATTCACGACTTATAAGTATGCTACTGTGTATATACATACATTGTATATATGTGTGTATATATATATGTGTGTGTGTGTGTGTGTGTGTGTGTGTGTGTGTAAATGTCGCTTGAGTGATCATGGATACTTGCAGCATACATCTGTTGTCGAGCTTCACCTGACACTCATTTGGTATATTTGTCCCATGCTAATTGTATTTTCCCTGCATAAATATGTGTATATACATACACATGTATGCGTATACATGTATAGTGCACGTGCAGTAATATACGAGAGATATATTCACATACCAGATCAAGTCATGAAAAATGATGAGAAACACACCAAAATTCTAAGGAAAATAAAATTTTAAAATAAAATTGTATTTGCTAGAATTTAAAATATTTTTGTTCTTGTTTACCGTGTGTATTCCCGTATGTGACATGTATGCAAATTATTGGACTGGCTGTGAAGCTAGCAGAAGGCTGAAGACATGACTGCGTCAGTGTATATGTATGAGTGAAACAGTATAACTTAGAGTGATTGAGTGAATATATGTACAACTGAGTGAACTATAGTGAGGAGCATTATTTGAAGCATATGAAACTGAGTGTGAATGTATTGTATTACAATGAGTTGTACAAATAGTGGAGTTATAAATTTGTACTGTTTTGAGATGTTGAAAAAAAATATTATATTTAAATAAAATACTGCTTGAATATTTGAATTCGCGTGCAGTAGTATTCCATTTAAATATAAATATTATATTCCTGTTTGTGATATAGTATAACAGTACAAATACAAACACATTTATAATAATATACATTTGTTTGTTATCATCAAACAAAAATCATATAATTGTTATATACAACAATCCCCCTCATTTGATAATGACAAACAAATTAAAAGATTTTGAATATAATAAATGTGTTTGATAATGAATTGTGGAACCCCCCCCCCCCAAATGTATGCTCTCCCTACAACATAACTCCCCCAGATATGTGCATGAGTGAAAAGAATAAATTTAATAAACTTTCAATATTAAAATATTTATAGAATATTCACTCATAAATCAAAATCTTAACCCATTCTCCCCCTTTTGTTATCATCAAAAGGATACAGAAATTAAAATAGCGATGAAAATATGACTGGAAATATAATATCAGCTTAAGAGAGAGAATGTTCATTATAAATCATAATCGATCAAATAAAAATCATAATATTCTAAGAACTAATAGCAAATTTCACATTTTAGAATGATGGATTTATGATGAAATTTATAAAAATGGGGCGAGTTTTAAAACATGTCATTCTAATTATTTTCCAAAAGAACTTTTATAAAAAAGTGAGCACAAAACAGTGATGGATTTAGACTATTGTTATAAATTCAACTTAAGTGACAAAATCAAGTAATCTCAACTTCCAATAGTTATCAATCAACAAATTATAATACGTCATTAAATTTTAACACATTTCACAAGTTAGAAAATGGATTGATAGGCTGGTTTTTACACACCAAGGAGAATTTCATGTAAATTTTTATTTATTTCCAATTATTTTCTTTCTTTTTTCTTTTAATTTAAGAGCACACTAACCATGCATAACCAGATCTTGGATTTTTAAATGAGGTCAGTCGTAACTTAAGTTATTAGTAATCTCTTAACCATTCATGACCAGAGCTTGGATTTTTAAATGAGGTTAGAGAAACACTTATGAATATTATATATTTATCGTTCTCGGTTCCAAAACAAAAACTCCTCAGTATATAAAACAAATATGGACGATAGAAATGTGGTAGGTATAGAAATGATTGTGAAATAAATTTCTAAATTAATCATATTATGAAATATGCTCAACTGTACCGGGATTCTCGAAAATTTTCAATCATCACTAATTCTGAAAGATAATATGATCATATTCCATCACACTTATTTTCACTGTTAATTTAAGATGATTTTAAAAAAAATGTAAACATTCCACATTAATATAAAATCATGATGGATGACAGAAGGATGATAGTAGAGAAGATGTTCGCGAAATAAGTCCCAATTCAAAGATATTATAAAAACTGTTCAATCATCATGAAAATAAAATCTCCTCTTGTTGTGAAGTATGCAGTCAAAACTCATCATAATTTCAAAATCTGATAATAATTTTGATGAATTTTAACTACAGTTCAATTTGGTTATTGATTTCAATTTCTGAATAAATAATCAATAAATAATTTTAAAATTGAAAATCAATTACAAGTGGGAATTGAAAAATCTATACAAGACAAGAGGAAAAAATATATACAGCAAGAAGAATTCAGCACTTCTAAACTGATACCACTTGATGTCTCTATTAATGAGAATTTTAACATGACACAGGTGGCTATCAAGGGTATCTCAAACAACAAAAATAAAACAACAATTCCAAGCAGACAAGGCATAACAAATCAAGCATATTAAGCGCACAAATTTCATCTATCAGAGCAGCAATCAACATTTACCAAAACAAGCAATCCTCAAAACATTTTCAAAAAGATTTCTTTCATTAGATCAGTGCAACAAACAATTTCAAAGCAGATTTGTCAAGGGAATTTTTCACAGATAAATCTGACAGTCATAAAAGATGATTCATGATCCAAAATATAGTTTATTTGAAATGTAACAACCCGTAAAATCTGGGCCAGTTTGAAATTTTTATTTTGGCAATTTTAGCGAATTTTGATTATTTAAAATGAATTATTTTAAATAATATTGACGAGAAATTTATATTGAATATAATTCGAACGTTTATATTATATACGTCGTCGTTAGAATATAAATAATTATATATAATTATAAATAGAATTGAAAATGGCGCGGTAGTTCGATAATTCGATTTCAAACTTCAATTGAATGTACCGGGTGCAAAACAATCCGGATTTTAGTGAAACCAAAAATAATGGAATCTAATAGTGAATATCTTTCCAACGAATCCGAAAAATCAAAAGTTAGTAGCGGGAATCAAAAGTTATGTCCAGTTGAAAATTCTGAATAGTCGCTATGGAATTCAGGCCCTTAAAAATGGACATTTTGCAAATGACCTCGGATTTCGACGAAACCAGTTTTGTTGGGTCCGTGATGTCGAGTTATTGCTAGGTTTCAAATTTCGTAATTTTTCGAATCAATATGTGGGCGTGGCAAAGGAAAATGCGTTTGACCGGTTTCAGTTGATTTTAATCGACTGGAAATTGACCATTTTTCAAACGGTCTCAGAATTCGACGAAATTAGTTTTGTTAGGACCGTATCGTCAATACGAAGCTAGATATAATTTTTCTGGAATTTTTCGGGTCTGTATGTGGTCCTGGTAAATTGAAATGTGCGTTCAAACTGAATATATACTGATTTACATTTTGGTTTTGATGAAAACTAATCGAAACAAGCGAATTGGCCTACGATACATATCCCATTGTGTTCGGAATGGGGGTAATACGCTAGGGACGATTGTCGGTGGGCCTCGATTCGGGTTCGAATGTAAAGTCAACCCTTTTGGATAATTAATTAATTATTAAAATAATATAAATATAAACCTTTAAAAATCTCTAAACCTAAATTCATTCAGTAAAGCCGCCCCCTTTTTCTCAGTGAAACCCGACGCCCTCCACATCTCGTCTGCCGCCGCCTGAGGAGGCGCCTCACTCCGACCAAGCTCCGGCGAGCTCCCCCCTTCTTCAATCCACCCCCCTCCGTTCGGCCTCCTCCTCCTCCACCGGCTCCGCTCCCTCATCTCCTCTTCCAACCGAACGCAAAGACCCCCAAAACCCAGTCGACGATGCCGACTTCGAGACCTCCACCACCTCCGTCGCGAGCAGCTGCCGCACCGCCACCTCCTTCTGACGCCGACGCCACCCTCCGACAAACAGCAGTAAACCCCCCCCCCCCTCTCCTCTTGGTAATGTAAGTCTTCTTCTTTTTCTTTATTTATTTATTTTTACTGAATCCTTTTCTTCTCAGTTGTTTGTGTATGTAAGTAAAATAAGGAAATTAGTTTAGTAAAATTAAAATAAGGACTAACACTGTTTTTTTTTTATATAAAGTTTGAAAACTGATTTTTATTTTAAAGTTTGAAAACTGATTTTTATTTTAAAGTTTGAAAACTGAATTTTAATAAAGTTGAAAACTGAATTGTAATAAGATAGAAAAACTGAATTTTAATAAAGCGGAAAAACTAATTTTTGTTTTAATAGGAAAAAAGATTTGAATTTTGAAAAGTAAAAGAAAAGATTTAAACTTTGAAATAAAAATTCGATTTTTATATATTGAACATCGAAATAAAAATTCGATTTTTATATATTGAACTTTGAACTAAAAATTCGATCTTCATATATTGAACTTTGAAATAAAAATTCGATTTTTATCTATTGAACTTTGAAATAAAAATTCGATTTTTATATATTGAACTTTGAAATAAAAATTCGATTTTTATATATTGAACTTTGAAATAAAAATTCGATTTTTATATATTGAATAGCAAAGTAAAAATTCGATTTTTATATATAGAATAACGAAGTAAAAATGTGATTTTTACGTATGTAGTAAAAGCAGCAACGAAGGTGACAAAAAGGCGAAACGACGAAGACTTCTGCAAATGAAGAGCCGTGGAGCTAGGATAGCTATAGGTGAGAATTTCTCATCTTTCAATTTATTTTTCTAGTTATATATATATATACTAGGATGCAGACGGTGCTTAGTAGCACCCGACACCCGTCCACAGACCATGGACTTGTTTGTTTGACTGTTTGGTGATTGATTGTGATATTGGTTTGAATGTGGTTTGTGGTGTGAAAAATCGAATCGATAAATTGGTTAGGATTAGACGTGCGTCGTTATAAGGCGAAGGAGTAAGGCTAGGTTAGACCCTTACTCCAAAGTTTGTGGTTTGCATAACGAATTGATTTGATTGATGTGTGAATGGCGTGGGCCTTCACTAGACCGGGGATAAGGCTAGGCCTTGTCCCGTCTCTAGTATCGTGCCGTTATGCCGCCGAAATTTTCTAAAATAAGTTAGAAAAATAAAAATAGCATTTTATTTAACGAATGAACTGAATATAAATTCATATGTTAAAATAAAATGTGTTATGGTTAAAAATATAATTTTTAACGTGAATGTGAATAAATAAATATTCATTTACAAACCAGACGGTTTGTTTATATACACCTATTTGAATGACGTTGATTGGGTCGATAAATTTTACACATCGCCTAACTGCACAAATAAAATATGTGTTTGATTGTTTGAAACCCCACACGGGTGTTAGGATGAAATTTGAAGTTCACTCATCCTGATTTATTAAATATGTCGATCGATTGATTGACAAGCTGCTATAAGCGTTAAATGTCTATATTTGATGCTTATACAGTGTAGTGCACTTTGGTTGATGGTTGATTATTCATCGTTGTTGATATATACATGTGTTGTAGAAAATCCATATAATTAACATTATATGGTAATTGATTGGGCCTCATTCCAATTTGAAAAATAAATAATATTATAAAATAAAAGTTCATGTGTTGACAGTACTCATTCATTGAGATTGGTCATGTGTTGAACGAAATATTTTGATAATAACAACTATTTTGAAAATAGAAATTTATGAAGCCGTGTTGATTAGATTGACGCCATTTTGACGTGAACGATATTTATATCGATTTTATTGAATTCGAAATGAATTGAATTGAAAACGATTCGAAATGAATTGAATTGAAAACGATTTCGAAATGAATTGAATTGAAAACGATTTCGAAATGAATTGAATTGAAAACGATTTCGAAATGAATTGAATTAAAAACGAATTCGAAATGAATTGAATTGAAAACGATTTCGAAATGAATTGAATTGAAAACGATTTCGAAATGAATTGAATTAAAAACGAATTCGAAATGAATTGAATTGAAAACGATTTCGAAATGAATTGAATTGAAAACGAATTCGAAATGAATTGAATTGAAAACGAATTCGAAATGAATTGAATTGAAAACGATTTCGAAATGAATTGAATTGAAAACGAATTCAAATGGAATTGAAAGCGAATTGAAATGAATTCAAATTGAATTGAAATTCGAATTGAATAGAAATGAATTTTAAAACGAATTTATAAAGAAGAATTCAATTTTGCTTTGAATTGAAATAGAAGTTGAAATAGAATTTGAAACGAATTTAAAACTATTTATATAATTCGTTTTAAATAGAAATCGACGAAGTATATATTATATATATTATATATATAATATAATGGCCTGAATAGAACGCGCCGCGCCGCGGCAGTTCGTGAATTTCGACCATTTATTTCAAACGGACATTGCGGGAGATCCGACCGTCGGATTCTCCTAAAACCGGAACCGTTGGGTTCGTATCGAAAAGAGCTTTCTAACGAATGTGATAAATTAGAAATCTAACGGTTGGATTTGGAATTATGTCCAAATCAAATTGGAAAAAGGTCGCTGTAAGTGCAGTTCGATGGCCATTGGTGGAAATCGACTGTACGGGCCTTGATAAAATTATTAAAAATAACAATAATTTGTGTAAAATCATAAGAAATGATTTAGAAAGAATTGGGATGAAAAACTCCATATTTGAAAAGATAAAAATGGATTTTTATCGAAATGAACTAGTTTTGAACTAGAATTATAATTCTATTTATTTTTAAATAAATAAATTGAATTCGAAAAGGGTTTTAAAAAAATAACCAAAATTTCCAATGATTGCATTGGAGTGGAGTTGAATCGAAATTGTCTTCGGAATATTTCGATGTTGGAATTCGTGATTATACAGGTGTTGTTATGGAAATTTGAAAGATATATATTGATATCGTTATTTCCAATACGACATTTGTTAGTCGTAGAATTCGATATTGAATATAAGCCGATATATTTTCTATTCAGAGCCTTGTGTTGAATATCGAATGTGATTTGGGTTTGTCGTGAATGGTGTCTTCACTAACACTGTTCTTGAACCCAGTTGAGAAAAGATTAAATCTTTTTATTTAGATTTAATGAAGTGTACCAATTAAATGATATTTAATTGGAATTGAATTGATATTGATTTTTGGGTTTATCGTGAACAGTGTTTTAAATAACACTTGTTCTTTAACCCGATAATTAATGAATGTGATTTGGGTTTGTCGTGAATGGTGTCTTCACTAACACTGTTCTTGAACCCAGTTGAGAAAAGATTAAATCTTTTTATTTAGATTTAATGAAGTGTACCAATTAAATGATATTTAATTGGAATTGAATTGATATTGATTTTTGGGTTTATCGTGAACAGTGTTTTAAATAACACTTGTTCTTTAACCCGATAATTAATGAATGTGATTTGGGTTTGTCATGAATGGTGTCTTCACTAACACTGTTCTTGAACCCAGCTGAGAAAAGATTAAATCTTTTGATTTAGATTTAATGAAGTGCACCAATTAAATAATATTTAATTGGAATTGAATGGATATTGATTTTTGGGTTTATCGTGAACAGTGTTTTAAATAACACTTGTTCTTTAACCCGATAATTAATGGGATGTGACTTTGGGTTTATCGTGAACCGTGTTTTAAATGACACTGATTCTTTAACCCAGTCACAGATTAAAACTAAGTGGAGTTTTAATGAATCTTTAATTAGATTGAAAAGATCGAGAATGGAGTATCACCAGTTTTGCTCCAGGCGATAGTTAAATCTTTAAATAGATTTGAACGTGAAATTTAGAAACTAACTGTCGGTTAGCCAAGCAGAAGGGTTTTCTGGATATTGATCTGATGTTGGTTTCGGCCTTCGGGGTTAATATTTGGGGAATTATTCTCTTGATTAATTTACGGTTAGTGACTAATGAATTGGAATGAGGCGTATGTTGTGTTTGTGTAACACTTTTATAAAATATACGCGAGTTATTCGGGAAGTCCGGGTTTATCCCATTCTGAATAATCGATACGACGATAAGTCGAAGATGAAGACGATGGTCGAAGACCGGAGGTCTTCATGTCGTTTGGGTGATAACTGATGATCTTGATTGGGCTGTACACCCAAGAAGATGGAAACAGTTGGTGATCGTCCAGACGTACTTGGAGATCGATGGATATGCGGGGTACTAGGTGCCTCCGGTTTCGTTCAGACCCAGAACGGACTTGTAAATGGACTGTGTGTCTGACATCGGATTTCATTCTGTGTGACTGATATCGGTTGCATAGGATGGTTTGCCTGTGTGGCATGCTAAGATGCAAATGATCAAGGCTTCTGTTGAAAAGCAAAGTCTTGTGGTTGGTGATCAAAGCACGGCCTTTGTGGCGTAGCTTTGTGTAACGTTTACTTCACGAGTTTCACACCCGGTATGAACCAAAAACGGGAGACGGACCTCAGGGAGGGCCTGCGTTTCCTCCTAGCTAGAAGTGGCGTCAGTGGTTTTACACGCCCTGACGAGTTTGACTTATGTGGTTGTTGCTGTTGCGAGGCGCCTCGGTTAGATCGGACGATCCGGGTCCGATGGAGTCATTCGTTGGCTCGCTTACGCCCCAAAGGGCGGCGAAACGTAGTGCTCAGGTATAATAATCCACATCGGTGGACCGGCCCTGTCGCTCCAAGGCTTGCCTGCGCGCTTGCCTGAGACTCGGGCTAGGCAGTCTCGAATCGGTTGAGGACTATCTTTTGCCTCGGTTCATAGAAGGAAATCCAATTTCCAAATACGTGACTTTGCGGTTTTATTTGTAAACCTATATATGGCGACATGACATATGGTACCCATGCCGCCTATGATTGATACTTATGATTTGAAGTTGTTTTATACACTATGCACTTATAATAGTATCAAATGATTTGTTTTAAACGTATCCAGCATTCTTTGGCTGTTATAAGGGAAAACCCTATCCCCCGGCTTGCGTTTGCATTGTGTGATAGGACCTGGGTCTTATAACAGCTTCATTTTTCTTTATTTAGCATTGCGCTGTTTGTTTTATGCACTGGTATTCTTGGGAGGAAACCCGTTCCGTGTTATACGGCGTGGTCCCTTGATTTACCTAAGCTTTAAAATAAAGATTTATAACTGTTTTAGTTCTCACACCAGTCACATGACTGACCTGGAGTTTATTGTTTTAACCTAAACTCTGGGTGCCCCTATTTTTGACACGGGCAGCTAGTAGTTTTGGTTTTGCAGATTTATATTCACAGGATCCTGGTTTACAGCTGGAACGATATCCGGAAAGCTTTGTATCCGTATATCTCATTCTAGTTGTGTATTGTATTATTTTCCGCTGCTATGTATTTAAATGTAATTTAAATCTCTGATATTTCTGTGTAATATCCATTTATACTCTGTATATTCTTGTAATCTGATGCATTGTTGTAATATACAATGAGATGTTCTTTTGTATGCGTTCTGTTGTGGTTTGTTCTCGAACTATCCGACGCTTTCCTTTACGGGGAAGAATGGGGTTTTCACAGTTGGTATCAGAGCTTTGGTTTACAAAGCAGAGAACAAGGCACATTAGAACCATACGAAAGAATTCATCAGATATTGGATTAGTAACATCCAATGGGAATGACTCGTTAGAGATAGGATCAGTAGTATCCTAGAACGAGTGTGAAGAGTAAATTTTTAAAGTGAAAACAAATTTTGTTTTGAAAATTTAAATCAATTATTCGTATTTGATTATCTATTTATATTGAGTTGGACAGTCCAGTATATATAGATTTTGCGTATACGTCTGATCCGCGTGTATTCGAAGTTTTAATATACTGGATAGATATAGAATCATACTCTAGTGGCCCGAAGATGATTCTGATGATTGACTAGTCGTCATTAGTATTCATGTTCGAGTAACGAAGGTGTGATATCGATATATTTCCTATTGACTGGTGTGAGAACCAAAAACTATATAGGATCTATTGTTGTGAATTGGCATCAAAAACCTGATTTTTGACTATGTATCAAGATTATGAATTTGAAACGTTAAATTCACTAATTGATTGATGTTTGTGTTGTTTGTTCATTTGTTTGCTAATTTTAAACCATTTAGCCTAATTGAATCAAATATTGGATTATATTGAAATTTGGTCGCATTTGCTTGCATATACATATACTTACATTGAACAGGTCATAGCAAGGAGGCTAGAGCCAGAGAATAAAATTTGTTTGCCCGACAAATAGGTACATGTTTATTACATAATTTACTGTTTTGTTTGGGTGATGATGATTTTATGAGCCTATTGGCTAGCCGCTTGGCTTTTTCTTTTTCTTTTTGAGATCTGAAGGACCGGGAACGCTATTTGCAATTTCCCGATGCTCCCATTGCAGGGGAGGTTATGGCGAAATTTTTCGAAAATTTAGGGTGTTAGCCAAATTTTTGAAATTTTGAAAATTCTCAGAAACTGAAAAGTTGGAGAATGGAAGCCGGATCGAGCGTAGTGTTGAATAATCAAACCACTTTCGACTTTGTTCCTTTTCGGGGACGAAAAGTTTTAAGTGGGGGAGATTGTAACAACCCGTAAAATCTGGGCCAGTTTGAAATTTTTATTTTGGCAATTTTAGCGAATTTTGATTATTTAAAATGAATTATTTTAAATAATATTGACGAGAAATTTATATTGAATATAATTCGAACGTTTATATTATATACGTCGTCGTTAGAATATAAATAATTATATATAATTATAAATAGAATTGAAAATGGCGCGGTAGTTCGATAATTCGATTTCAAACTTCAATTGAATGTACCGGGTGCAAAACAATCCGGATTTTAGTGAAACCAAAAATAATGGAATCTAATAGTGAATATCTTTCCAACGAATCCGAAAAATCAAAAGTTAGTAGCGGGAATCAAAAGTTATGTCCAGTTGAAAATTCTGAATAGTCGCTATGGAATTCAGGCCCTTAAAAATGGACATTTTGCAAATGACCTCGGATTTCGACGAAACCAGTTTTGTTGGGTCCGTGATGTCGAGTTATTGCTAGGTTTCAAATTTCGTAATTTTTCGAATCAATATGTGGGCGTGGCAAAGGAAAATGCGTTTGACCGGTTTCAGTTGATTTTAATCGACTGGAAATTGACCATTTTTCAAACGGTCTCAGAATTCGACGAAATTAGTTTTGTTAGGACCGTATCGTCAATACGAAGCTAGATATAATTTTTCTGGAATTTTTCGGGTCTGTATGTGGTCCTGGTAAATTGAAATGTGCGTTCAAACTGAATATATACTGATTTACATTTTGGTTTTGATGAAAACTAATCGAAACAAGCGAATTGGCCTACGATACATATCCCATTGTGTTCGGAATGGGGGTAATACGCTAGGGACGATTGTCGGTGGGCCTCGATTCGGGTTCGAATGTAAAGTCAACCCTTTTGGATAATTAATTAATTATTAAAATAATATAAATATAAACCTTTAAAAATCTCTAAACCTAAATTCATTCAGTAAAGCCGCCCCCTTTTTCTCAGTGAAACCCGACGCCCTCCACATCTCGTCTGCCGCCGCCTGAGGAGGCGCCTCACTCCGACCAAGCTCCGGCGAGCTCCCCCCTTCTTCAATCCACCCCCCTCCGTTCGGCCTCCTCCTCCTCCACCGGCTCCGCTCCCTCATCTCCTCTTCCAACCGAACGCAAAGACCCCCAAAACCCAGTCGACGATGCCGACTTCGAGACCTCCACCACCTCCGTCGCGAGCAGCTGCCGCACCGCCACCTCCTTCTGACGCCGACGCCACCCTCCGACAAACAGCAGTAAACCCCCCCCTCTCCTCTTGGTAATGTAAGTCTTCTTCTTTTTCTTTATTTATTTATTTTTACTGAATCCTTTTCTTCTCAGTTGTTTGTGTATGTAAGTAAAATAAGGAAATTAGTTTAGTAAAATTAAAATAAGGACTAACACTGTTTTTTTTTTATATAAAGTTTGAAAACTGATTTTTATTTTAAAGTTTGAAAACTGATTTTTATTTTAAAGTTTGAAAACTGAATTTTAATAAAGTTGAAAACTGAATTGTAATAAGATAGAAAAACTGAATTTTAATAAAGCGGAAAAACTAATTTTTGTTTTAATAGGAAAAAAGATTTGAATTTTGAAAAGTAAAAGAAAAGATTTAAACTTTAAAATAAAAATTCGATTTTTATATATTGAACATCGAAATAAAAATTCGATTTTTATATATTGAACTTTGAACTAAAAATTCGATCTTCATATATTGAACTTTGAAATAAAAATTCGATTTTTATCTATTGAACTTTGAAATAAAAATTCGATTTTTATATATTGAACTTTGAAATAAAAATTCGATTTTTATATATTGAACTTTGAAATAAAAATTCGATTTTTATATATTGAATAGCAAAGTAAAAATTCGATTTTTATATATAGAATAACGAAGTAAAAATGTGATTTTTACGTATGTAGTAAAAGCAGCAACGAAGGTGACAAAAAGGCGAAACGACGAAGACTTCTGCAAATGAAGAGCCGTGGAGCTAGGATAGCTATAGGTGAGAATTTCTCACCTTTCAATTTATTTTTCTAGTTATATATATATATACTAGGATGCAGACGGTGCTTAGTAGCACCCGACACCCGTCCACAGACCATGGACTTGTTTGTTTGACTGTTTGGTGATTGATTGTGATATTGGTTTGAATGTGGTTTGTGGTGTGAAAAATCGAATCGATAAATTGGTTAGGATTAGACGTGCGCCGTTATAAGGCGAAGGAGTAAGGCTAGGTTAGACCCTTACTCCAAAGTTTGTGGTTTGCATAACGAATTGATTTGATTGATGTGTGAATGGCGTGGGCCTTCACTAGACCGGGGATAAGGCTAGGCCTTGTCCCGTCTCTAGTATCGTGCCGTTATGCCGCCGAAATTTTCTAAAATAAGTTAGAAAAATAAAAATAGCATTTTATTTAACGAATGAACTGAATATAAATTCATATGTTAAAATAAAATGTGTTATGGTTAAAAATATAATTTTTAACGTGAATGTGAATAAATAAATATTCATTTACAAACCAGACGGTTTGTTTATATACACCTATTTGAATGACGTTGATTGGGTCGATAAATTTTACACATCGCCTAACTGCACAAATAAAATATGTGTTTGATTGTTTGAAACCCCACACGGGTGTTAGGATGAAATTTGAAGTTCACTCATCCTGATTTATTAAATATGTCGATCGATTGATTGACAAGCTGCTATAAGCGTTAAATGTCTATATTTGATGCTTATACAGTGTAGTGCACTTTGGTTGATGGTTGATTATTCATCGTTGTTGATATATACATGTGTTGTAGAAAATCCATATAATTAACATTATATGGTAATTGATTGGGCCTCATTCCAATTTGAAAAATAAATAATATTATAAAATAAAAGTTCATGTGTTGACAGTACTCATTCATTGAGATTGGTCATGTGTTGAACGAAATATTTTGATAATAACAACTATTTTGAAAATAGAAATTTATGAAGCCGTGTTGATTAGATTGACGCCATTTTGACGTGAACGATATTTATATCGATTTTATTGAATTCGAAATGAATTGAATTGAAAACGATTCGAAATGAATTGAATTGAAAACGATTTCGAAATGAATTGAATTGAAAACGATTTCGAAATGAATTGAATTGAAAACGATTTCGAAATGAATTGAATTAAAAACGAATTCGAAATGAATTGAATTGAAAACGATTTCGAAATGAATTGAATTGAAAACGATTTCGAAATGAATTGAATTAAAAACGAATTCGAAATGAATTGAATTGAAAACGATTTCGAAATGAATTGAATTGAAAACGAATTCGAAATGAATTGAATTGAAAACGAATTCGAAATGAATTGAATTGAAAACGATTTCGAAATGAATTGAATTGAAAACGAATTCAAATGGAATTGAAAGCGAATTGAAATGAATTCAAATTGAATTGAAATTCGAATTGAATAGAAATGAATTTTAAAACGAATTTATAAAGAAGAATTCAATTTTGCTTTGAATTGAAATAGAAGTTGAAATAGAATTTGAAACGAATTTAAAACTATTTATATAATTCGTTTTAAATAGAAATCGACGAAGTATATATTATATATATTATATATATAATATAATGGCCTGAATAGAACGCGCCGCGCCGCGGCAGTTCGTGAATTTCGACCATTTATTTCAAACGGACATTGCGGGAGATCCGACCGTCGGATTCTCCTAAAACCGGAACCGTTGGGTTCGTATCGAAAAGAGCTTTCTAACGAATGTGATAAATTAGAAATCTAACGGTTGGATTTGGAATTATGTCCAAATCAAATTGGAAAAAGGTCGCTGTAAGTGCAGTTCGATGGCCATTGGTGGAAATCGACTGTACGGGCCTTGATAAAATTATTAAAAATAGCAATAATTTGTGTAAAATCATAAGAAATGATTTAGAAAGAATTGGGATGAAAAACTCCATATTTGAAAAGATAAAAATGGATTTTTATCGAAATGAACTAGTTTTGAACTAGAATTATAATTCTATTTATTTTTAAATAAATAAATTGAATTCGAAAAGGGTTTTAAAAAAATAACCAAAATTTCCAATGATTGCATTGGAGTGGAGTTGAATCGAAATTGTCTTCGGAATATTTCGATGTTGGAATTCGTGATTATACAGGTGTTGTTATGGAAATTTGAAAGATATATATTGATATCGTTATTTCCAATACGACATTTGTTAGTCGTAGAATTCGATATTGAATATAAGCCGATATATTTTCTATTCAGAGCCTTGTGTTGAATATCGAATGTGATTTGGGTTTGTCGTGAATGGTGTCTTCACTAACACTGTTCTTGAACCCAGTTGAGAAAAGATTAAATCTTTTTATTTAGATTTAATGAAGTGTACCAATTAAATGATATTTAATTGGAATTGAATTGATATTGATTTTTGGGTTTATCGTGAACAGTGTTTTAAATAACACTTGTTCTTTAACCCGATAATTAATGAATGTGATTTGGGTTTGTCGTGAATGGTGTCTTCACTAACACTGTTCTTGAACCCAGTTGAGAAAAGATTAAATCTTTTTATTTAGATTTAATGAAGTGTACCAATTAAATGATATTTAATTGGAATTGAATTGATATTGATTTTTGGGTTTATCGTGAACAGTGTTTTAAATAACACTTGTTCTTTAACCCGATAATTAATGAATGTGATTTGGGTTTGTCATGAATGGTGTCTTCACTAACACTGTTCTTGAACCCAGCTGAGAAAAGATTAAATCTTTTGATTTAGATTTAATGAAGTGCACCAATTAAATAATATTTAATTGGAATTGAATGGATATTGATTTTTGGGTTTATCGTGAACAGTGTTTTAAATAACACTTGTTCTTTAACCCGATAATTAATGGGATGTGACTTTGGGTTTATCGTGAACCGTGTTTTAAATGACACTGATTCTTTAACCCAGTCACAGATTAAAACTAAGTGGAGTTTTAATGAATCTTTAATTAGATTGAAAAGATCGAGAATGGAGTATCACCAGTTTTGCTCCAGGCGATAGTTAAATCTTTAAATAGATTTGAACGTGAAATTTAGAAACTAACTGTCGGTTAGCCAAGCAGAAGGGTTTTCTGGATATTGATCTGATGTTGGTTTCGGCCTTCGGGGTTAATATTTGGGGAATTATTCTCTTGATTAATTTACGGTTAGTGACTAATGAATTGGAATGAGGCGTATGTTGTGTTTGTGTAACACTTTTATAAAATATACGCGAGTTATTCGGGAAGTCCGGGTTTATCCCATTCTGAATAATCGATACGACGATAAGTCGAAGATGAAGACGATGGTCGAAGACCGGAGGTCTTCATGTCGTTTGGGTGATAACTGATGATCTTGATTGGGCTGTACACCCAAGAAGATGGAAACAGTTGGTGATCGTCCAGACGTACTTGGAGATCGATGGATATGCGGGGTACTAGGTGCCTCCGGTTTCGTTCAGACCCAGAACGGACTTGTAAATGGACTGTGTGTCTGACATCGGATTTCATTCTGTGTGACTGATATCGGTTGCATAGGATGGTTTGCCTGTGTGGCATGCTAAGATGCAAATGATCAAGGCTTCTGTTGAAAAGCAAAGTCTTGTGGTTGGTGATCAAAGCACGGCCTTTGTGGCGTAGCTTTGTGTAACGTTTACTTCACGAGTTTCACACCCGGTATGAACCAAAAACGGGAGACGGACCTCAGGGAGGGCCTGCGTTTCCTCCTAGCTAGAAGTGGCGTCAGTGGTTTTACACGCCCTGACGAGTTTGACTTATGTGGTTGTTGCTGTTGCGAGGCGCCTCGGTTAGATCGGACGATCCGGGTCCGATGGAGTCATTCGTTGGCTCGCTTACGCCCCAAAGGGCGGCGAAACGTAGTGCTCAGGTATAATAATCCACATCGGTGGACCGGCCCTGTCGCTCCAAGGCTTGCCTGCGCGCTTGCCTGAGACTCGGGCTAGGCAGTCTCGAATCGGTTGAGGACTATCTTTTGCCTCGGTTCATAGAAGGAAATCCAATTTCCAAATACGTGACTTTGCGGTTTTATTTGTAAACCTATATATGGCGACATGACATATGGTACCCATGCCGCCTATGATTGATACTTATGATTTGAAGTTGTTTTATACACTATGCACTTATAATAGTATCAAATGATTTGTTTTAAACGTATCCAGCATTCTTTGGCTGTTATAAGGGAAAACCCTATCCCCCGGCTTGCGTTTGCATTGTGTGATAGGACCTGGGTCTTATAACAGCTTCATTTTTCTTTATTTAGCATTGCGCTGTTTGTTTTATGCACTGGTATTCTTGGGAGGAAACCCGTTCCGTGTTATACGGCGTGGTCCCTTGATTTACCTACGCTTTAAAATAAAGATTTATAACTGTTTTAGTTCTCACACCAGTCACATGACTGACCTGGAGTTTATTGTTTTAACCTAAACTCTGGGTGCCCCTATTTTTGACACGGGCAGCTAGTAGTTTTGGTTTTGCAGATTTATATTCATAGGATCCTGGTTTACAGCTGGAACGATATCCGGAAAGCTTTGTATCCGTATATCTCATTCTAGTTGTGTATTGTATTATTTTCCGCTGCTATGTATTTAAATGTAATTTAAATCTCTGATATTTCTGTGTAATATCCATTTATACTCTGTATATTCTTGTAATCTGATGCATTGTTGTAATATACAATGAGATGTTCTTTTGTATGCGTTCTGTTGTGGTTTGTTCTCGAACTATCCGACGCTTTCCTTTACGGGGAAGAATGGGGTTTTCACATGAAATCATTTGAACGAATATGTAAACCTTAGCATTCAATGAATCAATCACACCAGTTTATAAATTTCAGATTTAAGATGTATGTGAGATTCAAGAAATCTATAATTTCAAATGATTTCAAAGAATCAAATATTCTAGCCAAGAGATCATGAAATATCAGTAAGTTTCAAAATCTGATTTTCAAAGATTTTTTCACAAAAAATGACTAACAAGCACAAAAGAATTTTTTTTTTAGAATATTTACATCATGCTTAAGAGATATTCACGATCGAAAAAATAGTTTATTTGAAATCACTTGAAGAAATGTAACTTTTGGGACACAATGAATATTTCACACAAGATGAATAATTTCAAATCTGAGAAGTGCGTGAGATCCAAAATATCAAAAAATTCAAATGATTTCAACAAACAAATATCCAAGTCAGATGATCACGAATAATAATGAATTCCAGGATGTAAATAACGATTCGGACCAAAAAAAAAAATCAATTTAGAAAAAATCAAGCCAATCCAAAAATCAATGGAATTATCACAACTGATAAATAGCAGTGTGCTATAATGAGTATAAATTTTCAAGTATTTCCAAAATGAATTATCAGGAACTCAAAATAGCAGAGATGTGTGAAATTTCAATTGTTTTTTAGATCTTTAAAATTTTAGAATTCAAAATAACAGTGTTCAAGATATAACAAGAATGCTTCGGCACTGTTAGGAATTCAGAAAAAAATAAACTTCAAAACAATTGCAGATAATTACAAATTTGTATTCAAGAACTGGAAATGATTAAAACATGAGAGTTTTATTCAAATAAGAGAATTTCCAGAAGATCAAGAATTCTGCAATTTGAAGTTAAGAAAGCCCAGAATAACAAAGAAAAAATATGGCAATGTCAAATCAAAAAAGAAATATCAAAGAAAATAAACAGAAGGGGGGAAGGAGGAACAAAATAGAAACAGAGAATATACACAAAAGAATGTGATTCTAGAGATCATACCTGGTTTTCAGAAGATGTTGTGGATCTCCAACTCAACAGACTTAGCTAAGGAACTCTGTATGATACAAAAATGTGGAACAGCTTGAATTCGATCTCTTTTTTGCAAAGCAGTTCCTCAGCCATCCTCGGTACTTAACAGTATATTGATCGAGTGGTCTAATAAAATTTGTAAAAACACTCTGAAATGTGTTCACAACTTTAGGTACCCAAACCTGTCTGTATAACAAACCATATGAATTCACTTTTGTACCCTTAGGAACCCAAATCTGTTTGATTTTAGTAAAAGTTGTTTATTTTTATTTGGGATCCAAGATTGTTTAAGAAGTTTGTTACCGAACAAATTCCCACTTCGAATATGATTCAAAAATCTTTTGAAATTATTAGAGTTTAAATTTTCAAAACGATCTTTTCTAAACCAATTTGAAGGATTTTTAAAACCATTAGAGTTTCGCTTTTCATAACCATCAAGTTTTCCATGACCATTCCTATTACCAAAAGAAAATGATTTTTCAACAGCATATATAGAGATTTTTGTCCAGTTGAAAAACATTTTAGATTTAGTTCAAGATTGTTGATTTTGTATTTGAGATCAGAATTTTCTTTCATTAGATTTAAACAACGACTAATGCTGATCTTTCTCCTTTCAGTATCATTTTGTTTCAAAAGCAAGTTTTCTTCCTTAAGCATTTTGATCTTGGTCTTGGACTCAAAAATTTCAGATTCAAAAAGATTTTTTTTTTCAAATTGTTGTTTTTCAAAGTTCTTGAATTTTTCAATTTCTTTTTCAAGCTCATGCAAAATAGGTTCAGTTTTCAATAATTTTTCTTTTTCACAAAATTTCATGTTTGGAATTTTCTGATGTCTTAAGATTTTTAAATTCCTTTCACAAAAAACTGTTTGAATTTTTTAGCTCATCCTCGTTATCTTTTAAAATCAGAATATCTTCTTCATGCTTTTGAATGTTTTTGTTGAGATGAACGAGATCGGTTTTCAATTTCAAACAATTTTTACAATTAGAATTTTCTAATTTCATAACATTTGAAAGTTTTGAATCCAAATAGTTATTTCTGTCAGTCAACTCAAAAAAAAAAAAAAATTAGATTTCAAAGATTTGTTTTTCAATGGAGATTATCAACAGTTTTTGCTAAATCAATATACATATCAACTAAATCTTCATATGGGAAACTTCCTATCTCATCGTCAGTTGAGTCTCCATCATGTGATTTGTCTTTGATAAGTCCAGTCGGGCATATTTCCGAATCTGAGTTGACCTTTTGGAGTTTTGAGCAATTTTTTTCAATTAGTCTGTACTTTGCATCAAGAGTTTTCCGTATATCCTGCGTAGTTAAACAATAGGAGACAAGTTTAAATTGATCAATACCAAGACAAGAATAAATAATGTCTATAGCATGAGTATAGATGACCTTACTCTTTTTATTTGACAAATCTCCTCCATTAATAATAATATTCCAATATTTAATATGAATAGATTTTAAATAAACTTTCATTTTTGATTTCCAATTTAAAAAGTCCGTTCCATTGAAAATGGTTGGAATATTGCGGGACCGACTCTTGTTGGACTAACAACTAGGGAACACCTAGAGCCAATGAAATTCTGATACCACTTGTTGGATCTAGATTAACCCTAGAGGGGGTGAATAGGGTTTATTCAAATTTTACGGGATTATTAAAATTAGCAGATCACAGAATGTAGTAGAAAATAAATGACACATAGATATACCCAGCTTCGGCAAAATCCTTCCTACTACTGCATTCCTAAGGTTTCTACTAGGTAATAGAACAGATCCCGCTTACAAGACCATGTAAACTTGCGAACCCCTTGCTCTTATTCTAATCCTACGCTCAAAAACCTAGACAGACCTACATAGCCTAGATCAGATTTTCCGCTAGCTCGAGTCACTGGAAAATAATGATTGATGATGACTGCAGCATCATCAAGATTCATTTTTAGGTTTTTAAGTAAGAACTAGCAACCATGGATGATCATTTGTGTAATGGCCCAGTTTAAATCGACATTTGTTAATACAAATTTACCGATTACATAAAATAACTAATTTATGAACACAATTAAATTTCCCACTTTAAAAACAATTCAAATTAAATTCCTTTTCTATACAAATATTTGTGTGAATACCCTTTTTCATGTGTGCGTTAAGAATAAGTAGAAGAAGACATTTTAACCATCCTTTGCACATGTTTGATTCCAAACCATCACAGAGAGGATTAAGTACGGTCTGCATACACTAGATAGTAGCAAGAAGCTACACCAGTTAGGATTTTATAAGGATATTTACACATATGTCGAACCTTATATTTTTCCATGTACTAGAGATTTCAGTTTTGACAAAAAGATTGAATGTAAAGTAAAGTTAGCATTTTAAAACAAATTGTGCAAACTCAAAGGCCATGTGAAACCCTTGACATGTGTAGAGGTAAGCTAGCTTGGCATAAGATGTTATATTGTGGCTATTTCCTTTCATCTATCAATAACAGGGAAAATAATGTGACATGGCAAAGTTTTGGGTACACCAAAACATTCATATGATGTTAACCAGCAGCCAATAGTGTCCTCTTATTTGCTTGTAGCCTCCCCGCACCTTTTGGGGGATTGGAGAAAATAGCATTTCCCACATCTAAATAGCTAACAGCAACCTAGTTCTTTTTCCGTTCCAATGAAGCCTAAAAACTTTAGTGCATGTCCTTGGCCATGCATGCATTAAATGGCTCATTTTTTTTATGACTTTATCAACCCTATATAAAGGGGAAGCCATCCATGCAATTTCACAAAGCAAACCAGTGAGAAGCAAATCAGTAGAAAGGAGAAACAAAATAAGTCGATAGAAATGAGATGTTATATTGTGGCTATTTCCTTTCCAATGAAGCCTGAGAAACGTCGAGCCTTTAGAGGTGAGTAAACACACACAATTCGTTTTCATTCCTCTAGTGGAGCTATATGCTTAACATACGATGAGTGTACCTGAGTAATACATAACTGAATGTGATGAAAATTCATACCGGAACCATGTATGTTGGCATGATAAATTGGACCCAGTGACTTGTTTAACCAAGTTCAGGTTATTAGGACCATACTCTATTTTTCCGATTGTTATACCATGCTTCGTTGCTAAGTGAGAACATACCCATTTGATTATTGTTTGTATATAATCCATGATATAATGTTGGTTTGTAGTTTCACATTTGCCAAAACACTTAGGTTCATATTCCAGGATAATTATCTTCAAACTGGCTTACAAATTGAAGTATCTTATTTGACAACTAATAAAACATACGTCTACGCACCATAACTTTGTATGCAGACTACTAGTGTAACTAAATAAAATAAGTCACCCTGTTTATGCTCAACTGTAAGGAGCTATAAGAACCAAGTTTTTTTTGGCTTACATATAAACATTTTTATGATGATTTTCAGAAATGAATGCTGGATTGTAATGACTAGGAAAGGTAAAACATAAATTTGTTCGGAAATATTGTTGATAACCACTTATTTGGGTAACCGTCGACGCGGGGTTCGGATCCGGTGAGAAATGATGAACTAGGCGAGTGAAGGAGATCATTCGGATAAATAGATTTTTGTTTGTTGATTTGTAAGTTTGGGACTGTTTTACAGTAAGGATTTTTCGATAGTAATCCATTTCTTTTGAAAGAAGTCTTAAGTGTTCATTTTCAGCAAATCCAATCACAGTGTCGTTTAAGATCCTGTTTGTCGGAGGCGGACTGAATAAGTTATAACAGTTCCAGTAGTGATGGCGTTCGTGTATGGTTGACGAAGCCACTCGTCTACGGGCCGACGTAAGTGTGCACGTGCACACTGACTTGTACACAGTGAGGCTTGATGGAGCTGAAGGACAAAACATTAATGTGTGTAGTGGAAACTGAAATGATAAACTTGAGGAGTTAAAAATACAGCAGTGGAAAGGGGAGCGTCGCATGGAAGTGGCGGACTGGAGAACCTGAGTGGACGGATTTCTGGAGTCGTGGCGGAGATGTAACATCCATAGCAGCAAGGGTAGTGGAAAAGGAACATCAGGAGGTGTAATGAAATATGAGTACATAAAACTTAAATAGCAGGTCTCATTTATCCTTCCGTGTACTGCTAAACCATGAACTGACGTGGACTGGTCACCGGAGTTGGAAGTCTGGGTGGTTGGCAGTGGTATACAACGGTAAGAAGATGGAGGTAATCAAAGTGAAACAGGGGAAGGGGAGTGAAGATATCAGGAAGTATAATGAAAATAGGATAGGAATTTGGTGGTAGCAGGTTTCAGCAATTGTGTTTAAACTGGACGTGTAGGACTGTGCAAACATGGTCATGAAGGACTGTGCAACGAAGTGAAAACATGGGACTGCGCAACGAAGTGAAAACATGGACGTGAAGGATGGTGCAATGAAGTGAAGACATGGCGGAGGAGCAAACTTTTAAAGGGGCATGAACTTCTGGAATATTGGTGGACTGATGACATGGACGTGGATGATGAATCGCCGGAGTTGGAAGAAGGGCGGAGTTGTAGTCGAGCACGGCTGTAAGATGAGGGGGGGGGGGGGAGGGGGGATCAGTGTGGAACATGGAAGGGAACATCAGAGAATAGGATGGGCAATAATCCATAGCAGGTCTCGGCTACGGTAAAATAAAATCTAGACGTGTAGATTAGGATAAGGAATAAAAGCTGGACGTGTAGATTAGGATAGGGAATAAAAGTTGGACGTATAGGTTATGAGGGACACGTGGCAAGGTAGGGAGAATCAAAGGGGTGTGCGACTGTGAGGCCCCAAAGATTTGGGTTGGTGTAATTTGGGCTATATATAAAAGCATTTAAATCGAAACAGGGAGTTGGGCGGGGGTTTTTAGTGGATGGGCCATTTCAGCCTATTGGGTTCTAGAGGAATTAAATAAAATAAATTTTTAGCTCTCACTTTGGTTCCAATAAATAAGTGAACTTACTTATATGTATATTTGCGTAGTAAACCAAACCAATGCCAAGTCGGATGATATACTTATACATATAAAATCGAATGTTGGATTGAAATGTAAACCACTGTGGTTTAAATAATTTAATTAAGTAAAGATTTATCCAAATCATTATATGACCAAGGAGTCGATAAAATTCATGTTTGAATTTTACCGCAACTATCGGGAGGTGGTTAACTATAGATACATAATGAAATTATTTTGAAACACCGGAATTTGTATTTAATCAGCGTAGGGTAAACGACCGTTCAAAATAGAGAAAGGATTCCAAAATCAAATATAAATATGAATACGGAAAACGCATTTTCTTAAATATAATAGTATGTTCCATGTAAGTACCACTTGTCCCTAAAAGATATTAAAGCTGATCGCTTCGAAGGGTTCGGATCTATAGTCCACTTCGATTTGAATTTTAACATCATAGTCAAGAATTATCGAAGATAATATAAGACGGAGTTATGCAAGGGCTATTCTTGAATAGTGCCTTCAGTTTGTCCGGTCCTAGGGCAACTTGTATGGACGAATGTCTAATAGAATAATTCTAACTGATCACGTACGTTGATCTCTCCAAACATAGTTATATAGTGGTAGAGGAATTCGTTTCTCTTGCTTTATACCTATGGTATATTTTTGGGGAAGTCAATAAGTGGTTGACGAGTTTTGACGATGTGGCATTCAAAGTAGATAAAGGAATGATAATCAACGGTAAGTCTAGCCTCAAGCCTCACAACCGGGGAATGAAAAAAATCGGACAGGCAGCATGACTATGTGGGTCGCTCCCATTAAGGTGTAACATCACCTATCTAGAGAAATTCCTTTTGTTTCTTATTCTATCGATTATGACCTGTTCAGGAATGGTTGCCATACACAACCATTAGTAATATACATTCGATACACTCAAGAGAAATGAGTGGTCGTTCTTGTGTGGCCGGGTTGCAAGACGTTCTTGTTGCACCCAGTGTATTCCCCTCCAGAGATACACTATCGGAAGGTGGTTCTATACCTTGTCATAGTTGGAAATCCCTTATCCCTAAGCACCAAGCGGTTTTGTTTGTATACTATATATGTGGAGTGTGAGATGCAAGCGTTCCGCTGGATTCTAATTTATTTGTGAAAACCCTAAACACTATTATATTATCAATATAATATTGATTTTAAAGATAATTTGGGTTATCGTAAGGTAAAAGCCATCCATGTTTATGTGTGGGTCGGTCTTACGATTGTCCTTTCTTTCAAACTGTTTTGAAAGTTAAGCCATGTTATTTATGGATTCTCAAAAGGTAAAAACCCGTTCCGTATTTACGGCGTGGTCTTATGAGATATTTTTATTTCCTTAAACTGATTTAAAATCATTTACTCATACCAGTCCCCTGACTGACCCGGAGTTTATTTTTCTGTGTTTTCCCTAAACTCTTGGGTACTCATAACACTTTTTATGAGTAGACAAGTGAATCAGGTCATACTTAACTTGGAATAGCTGGATGGAGTCTCTGCGTGTTGGTCTACCTATCTATCTATGTTTAATTGCTAAGTACTGCAAGTTAGGTTATCTATGATGATATGTATAATTAAGATGTTGTGTTATGGAATGACATGTATCCCTATGCATGATATGCTATGATGTACTATGATCCTGATGTATAATATTATATGGTATTATCTTTTGTTAAATTCCGCTATGAGATTCTTGTAATTTTCCTTAGTTCTATCTTCTATCTATTCTTATTCTTATATAATGACATGACTTCCAATGTGTTCGAAAGTTTGGTCGTTACAGTTGGTATCAGACCTTAGCTTACTAAATACCTAGGCTTTGGGTGAGTATTGAGAGAGCGTATTTTTATATATAAATATAAATATAAAAGATATAGGAGGATCTACTTGAGTTATATACTTAAGTCAATTAATCCAACCAAGTTTTGATTATCAACCTGTTATATTAAGGTGATTAAGCATGAGTAATCGTGGATGAAGAGGTCGACCTTGTGGGACCACCACTACCAATGGTAATACAGCCACTCAGGATCAGGTAGAAACGGTGGAAGAAGTTGCACCTGTTCAGCAGAGGTCGAGCTTTGCAACTATCTGTAAGGAGTATACAACTCTTGGAGGGAAGGTATTCAAAGGGACTAAATCTTTCATCGAAGTCCAAGCATGGATGAGATCCGGTGAAAGGATTTTCAAAGGGCTGAAGCTGAATGATGAGCAGAAACGCCTTTTAGCTTCATGGAAACTCCAAGGAGTTGCTGCAATCTGGTGGGATGCTCAGACTGTGAACGTTCCTGAAGACAATTTTACCTGGGAGAAGTTCAAACAAGAGTTTGAAGCACAATTTCTTCCTGCCGCAGGAAAAAGTAGAATGTATCAGGATTTCATTGATCTCAAACAAGGGGGCATGACCATAGATGAGTACGAAAATAAGTTCAATGCTCTCTCCTGCTTTGGACCCGAACTGATCAATACTCCAGTCAAGAAGAATGAAATGTTTATAGCGGATTTGAAGGATAGTTTGCAAGTCAAAATGATTGGGCATCTAAAGATTCCATTTGTTGATCTAGTGGACATGGCAGTTCGGTATGAAGCACTAGAGGGGAAGAAGCCAGTCGCAAAAGCACAGACGGGAGAGCCCAGTGGGGAAAATCCTTATAAAAGGAAATTTAATCCAAATTGGAAAAACAACAGACAAGCAAAAATGGGGGAGAAGGCTAAAGAGCGATTCATAGACACAGAATGCCATAATTGCCACCAAAAGGGGCATATTGCAGGGTTCAATAGGAAGCCAACAGTGAAGAAGCCTCAGCAACCTCATCATCAACAACAACTCGACAATAACAGCCACAGCAACAGCAAGGACCTAGAAATGCCATAGTCATGAAGACTCCGTGCTACAATTTCCATCAGCCTGGACATATGGTTAAAGATTGTCCGCTCATTAAAAGGGCACAACAACCAAAGGTCTACGCTATTAAGAATGAACCCTCAACTTCTAAGGATGTGAAAGGAAAAGGTGTTCTTGAAGGTACTTTAGATTTAAATGAAATTTATATTCATGTTTTATTTGATACCGGTGCCTCGCATAGTATCATTTCTTCTGGGACAGTAGGAAAATTCCATCTTATTCCAAAAATTTCCCCAAATCCGATTAGCATATCTAATCCCATTGGCGGCAAAACTAAATTAAAAATGTACTGTGATAACGTGGCCATTTCGTACCTTTCACATTTCTTCCCCTTGGATTACTATGTTTTGGAATTTAAAGGATTCAATTTTATACTCGGGTTAGACTGGTTGAGTAAGTTCCAAGCTAAGATTAAATGCGACAAAGAAATAATAACTTTAATAACCAGTATAGGGAGGAATGCCTGGATACCGTGTGGAAAACCCGGTATTCACACTTATAGTTTCTTGTATGCTTTGGAAACACCACAAGAAAATCTGGAGACATTAGAAATAGTCAGAGACTTCTCTAATGTATTCAAAGAAGTCAAAATTTACCCCCACATCGTGAAATAGAGTTCCGAATCGATCTAATTCCAGGTGCAAGACCGTTAGTTCAACCTAAAAGACGAATGGCACCAAAAGAAGTCGTGGAACTCGAAAAGCAAACTCAATATTTGTTGGTCAAAGGGTTGATCAGGCCAAGTTTTTCAAGCTGGGGTTCGGCGGTAGTTTGTGGTGAGTCTGATGGGTCACTAAGATTGTGTGTTGACTGTAGAGAGTTAAATAAAGTGACCATTAGAAACAAGTATCCTTTACCTCGAATTGATGGTCTTTTGACCAATTGAATGGAGCCACGATATTTTCTCAAATGGACCTAGCAATAGGTTTCCACAAGTTAAGGATTGCCGAAGATAGTATTCCTTTAACTGCTTTCAAAGGACCAGATTTCTTTTATGAATGGTTAGTTATGCCATTCGGACTGACCAACGCACCAGCGTATTTTGTGGACCTGATGAATTGTGTCTTTAGGAAAATTCTGAACAAATTTGTCCTAGTTTTGATTGGCGATATCTTGATCTTTTCGAAGATAGAAGAGGAAACCCGATATCATCTCAATGTGGTATTGGAGACTCTAAGGAAGAATGTATTGAAGGCGAAGTTTTCCAAATGTCATTTCTGGCAATCTGAAGTTAGATTCTTGGGTCACATTGTGAATGGAAATGGTATCTCTGTGGATCCGATCAAAGCAGAAGCAGTGCAACAATGGAAGCAGCCTCGAACACCGACGGAAATCCGTAGTTTCCTAAAACTGGCAGGATACTACAGGACATTTATCCAAGATTATTCCAAGATATCTTTGCATCTAACTAAGCTGACTAAGAAGGGTGAGAAATTTATATGGATTCCAAAATGTGAAGAAGCTTTCAAGGAATTGAAGAAGAGATTAACAGAAGCACCCGTTCTAGCTGTTCGCGATTGGAAGAGTGGATTCGCAGTTTATACTGATGCTTGTGGAATTGGACTTGGTGCCGTGTTAAAGCAAAACAGACG
Organism: Allium sativum; assembly: GCA_030737875.1. NCBI lineage: Eukaryota > Viridiplantae > Streptophyta > Magnoliopsida > Asparagales > Amaryllidaceae > Allium > Allium sativum. The sequence continues at coordinate 298,603,484 of CM060926.1, forward strand.
TGTGATTGCGTATGCTAGTAGACAATTGAAAATCCATGAAAAGAATTATGCTACACACGATTTGGAGTTATTGGCAGTTGTCTTTGTATTGAAGATGTGGAGACACTACCTGTTAGGAGAGAAGTTCGAGCTTTTCATTGATCACAAACCGCTGAAGTATTTGTTTACTCAGAAAGATCTCAATCTAAGGCAACAAAGGTGGTTGGAATTTCTTGCATCATACGACATGGATATCATTTATACGCCAGGGAAAGCTAATGTCATGGCTGACGCTCTAAGCATAAATGCAATTTTATCTCTTCTAGAAGCTACTCCAGCACTCTAAGAAAGAATAATGGGAAATCAAAGGAGAGATGCTAATCTGGAGAAGTTAATCCGAGGAGTTAGGAGTGGAGGGGAGTCATTTTTTGAACTGGATAGCCAAGGTACCCTCAGGATAAACAGGAGACTGTGTGTTCCTAACGTTGATGGGCTAAGGCAAGAAGTTTTGGCAGAATGCCATAAATCAAAGCTAAGCATCCATCCAGGCGTGCACAAAATGTACAGAGACATGAGACTAGTATTCTAGTGACCCGGGATGAAGAGAGATATTCTGGCCTATATAAATCAGTTTCTATGCTGCCAGCAAATAAAAGGTGATCATCAGAAAGCGGCAAGATTACTGCAACCTTTGGAGATTCCCAACTGGAAGTGGTAGATGATATCAATGGATTTCATTGTTGGTTTACCCAAGACTAGAAGTGGATATGAAGGAGTTTGGGTTATAGTAGATCAACTGACAAGAGTGCGCATTTCATTCCAGTGAAGCCAACTCGCACTGCAGCTTCGTTAGCCGAGATCTTTATAAGGGAGATTGTACGACTACACGGAGTCCCAGTGAGCATTGTAAGTGACAGGGATCCTATTTTTACCAACAAATTTTGGGAAGCGCTTTAAACAACTTTGGGGACCAGACTGAATCTAAGCACCGCTTACCATCCCCAGACAGACGGCCAAACAGAAAGAGTGAACCGGATATTAGAAGACCTGTTAAGAGCGTGTATTTTCGATTTTGGGGGATCTTGGGAAGATCACCTACATTTGGTTGAATTCTCCTATAACAACAACTACCAAGCTAGTATAAGAATGACACCGCATGAAGCTCTTTATGGAAGGCCGTGTAGATCACCAACTTGTTGGATAGAATCAGGAAATAAGATTGTTCTCGGTCCAGATATGATCCGAGAGGCAACCGAGAAGGTTGAGCTAGTCAAAAGAAGGATGAAAGAGGCCAAGGATCACCGGAAAAGCTACGTAGACAAAAGGCGAAGAGATCTTAATTTTTCGGTTGGAGATTTTGTGTTTGTAAAGATTTCACCAATCAAAGGAGCGATTATATTTGGTAAAACGGGAAAGTTAGTTCCACGATATGTGGGACCTTTCCGTGCTCTTGAGAATGTTGGATCTCTTGCTTATAATGTGGAATTTCTAGAAAGAATGGCAGGGATTCACAATGTTTTTCACGTATCTCATCTTCGCAAATGTGTTCACGACCCGTCTTTGATTTTGGAATAAGATTGTGAAGCTACTCAAGATACAATGGAGTGAGAATCCAAATGACTGTACTTGAGAAACGGAGAAGCACATCAGGGAAATCTACCTGGATTTTGTTATGAACTAGATGTTAGCTTATCATATGTTTGATTTGGATGTTATCCTATGTATGATGGTATTGTATGACTTTTTATGGATGTACCTTATGTTTGGAAATGGAACTTTGATTTTTCTCATGTCTGTGGATTATCGGTATTTAAGGACTCGGTTATTCTTTGGGCTTATGAACTCTTACAGTTTATTAGCACTTGTTTTGAGATATGTCATTTGTTTCTTTACCAGATGGCACCAATTTTCAAAAGGACGACAAGGAAGCGACTGACCCCTTTACAAATACTCAGGCTATATACCAGCATCAGCATACCCGAGGTGGTAGATCCTCAGGACAGGATCAGGCATGATCATCATCATGATGAGGAGGAACGATATGTCGACTCTGAGGCGTTTGGTATCTATCATGGAGGGTCTCCCATCGAGGACAACATGGAATTCTGCAGGAGCTAGAGGATCATGAGGGAGAGGCAGGGCAGGAGGGGGATTATGCAGTTAATGGAGACGACGGTAATGACAATGGAGGCAGTGGTGACCATGACGACAGTGACGACGACGGATATGATGACCAGGAAGAGCCGGAAGAGGAGGAAGAACCGGAAAAGGAGGAAGAGCCAGAAGAGGAAGAAGAGCCGAAAGAGGAGGTGCCAGAAGAAGAGGAGGAGACTGTACCTGACCAGCTACTGGATGACCCTTTAGTCGAGGTACCATGAATACCACAAGATGGGTAGTTAGCCGTCTTGTGGGAGCAGTTCGCACAGGATTTGTTACAGTTCCAAGCAGATGGCGGGCATCTGGAGATACCCATGGACTTTGGATACGGGCATTTGGAGATAGACATGGACTTCGTATACCCGGACATGATGTTATACCCACCTTCTCCTATAGAGATCAAAGATATCTCCGAAGACGATGATCTTAAGGAAGATAGTGACGATGTTGTGGAGGTGGTCAATATCTCAGACGATGAGGAAGTGATCGAGATTAGCAGCAGCTCGGAGTAGTTGGTTGGACTAGGGTGTCATTGTACATATAATAGTATCAGTAGTAGTATGGAAGATGTGTAGTATAGTAGTCTATAACTCGATGCTAATCGAGTATAGCACTTATTATCTTATTATCTGATGTAGCCAGTTTGACGGGATATGATATGATATGATATATTATCTTTTACACATGTTTGATTTCAAACCATCACAGGGAGGGTTAAGTACGGTCTGCGTACACTAGATAGTAGGCAAGAAGCTACACCAGTTAGGATTTTATAAGGATAGTTACACATACGCCGAACCTTATATTTTTCCCTATACTAGAGATTTCACTTTTGACAAAAAGATTGAATGTAAAGTAAAGTTAGCATTTTAAAACAAATTGTGCAAACTCAAAGGCCATGTGAAACCCCTGACATGTGTAGAGGTAAGATAGCTTGGCATGAGATGCTATATTGTGGCCATTTCCTTTCATTCATCAATAACAGAGAAAATAAAGTGACATGGCAAAGTTTTGGGTACACCAAAACATTCATATGATGTTACCCAACAGCCAATAGTGTCCTCTTATTTGCTTGTAGCCTTACCGCACCTTTTGGGGGATTGGAGAAAAATAGCATTTTCCTCATCTAAATAGCTAACAGCAACCTAGTTCTTTTTCCTTTCCAATGAAGCTTGAAAACTTTAGTGCACGTTCTTGGCCATGCATGCATTAAATGCCTCATTTTTTTATGATTTTATCAACCCTATATAAAGGGGCACCCATCTATGCAATTTCTTCACAAAGCAAACTAGTGAGAACCAAATCAATAGGAAGGAGAAACAAAACCTGAGAAACGCCGAGCCTTTAGAGGTGAGTAAACACACACAATTCATTTTCATTTCTCTAGTGGAGTTAAATGCTTAACATTTGATGAGTGCACCTGAGTAATACATAACTGAATGTGATGAAAATTCATACCGGAACCATGTATGTTGGCATGATAAATTGGACCCAGTGACTTGTTTAACCAAGTTCAGGTTATTAGGACCATACTCTATTTTTCCGATTACTATACCATGCTTCGTTGCTAAGTGAGAACATACCCATTTGATTATTGTTTGTATATACTCCATGATATAATGTTGGTTTGTAGTTTCACATTTGCCTAAACACTTAGGTTCATATTCCAGGATAATTATCTTCAAACTGGCTTGCAAATTGAAGTATCTTATTTGACAACTAATAAAACATACGTCTACGCACCATAACTTTGTATGCAGACTACTAGTGTAACTAAATAAAATAAGTCACCCTGTTTATGCTCAACTGTAAGGAGCTATAAGAACCAAGTTTTTTTGGCTTACATATAAACATTTTTATGATGATTTTCAGAAATGAATGCTAGGATTGTAATGACTAGGAAAGGTAAAACATAAATGTTGTTTCGAAATATTGTCGGTAACCACTTATTTGGGTAGCCGTCAACGCGGGGTTCGGATCCAGTGAGAAATGATGAACTAGGCGAGTGAAGGAGATTGTTCGGATAAATAGATTTTTGTTTGTTGATGTGTAAGTTTGGGACTGTTTTACAGTAAGGATTTTTCGGTAGTAATCCATTTCTTTTGAAAGAAGTCATAAGTGTTCGTTTTCAGCAAATCCAATCATAGTGTCGTTTAAGATCGTGTTGGTCGGAGGCGGACTGAATAAGTTATAACAGTTCCAGTAGTGATGGCGTTCGTGTATGGTTGACGAAGCCACTCGTGTACGGGCCGACGCACTGATGTATGTAGTAGAAACTGAAATGATAAACTTGAGGAGTTTAAAAAACAGCAATGGAAAGGGGAGCGTCACATGGAAGTGGCGGACTGGAGAACCTGAGTGGACGGATTTCCGGAGTCGTGGCGGAGATGTAACATCCACAGCGGCAAGGGTAGTGGAAAAGGAACATTAGGAGGTGTAATGAAATATGAATACATTAAACTTAAATAGAAGGTCTCGTTTTTTCTTGCGTGTACTGCTAAACCATGAACTGACGTAGACTGGTCACCGGATCTGGAAGTCTGGGTGGTGGGCAGTGGTGTACAACGGTAACAAGATGGAGGGAATCAAAGTGAAACAGGGGAAGGGGAGTAAAGATATCAGGAAGTATAATGAAAATAGGATAGGAATTTGGTTGTAGCAGGTTTCGGCAATTGGGTTTAAACTGGACGTGTAGGACTGTGCAAACATGGTCATGAAGGACTGTGCAACGAAGTGAAAAACATGGAAGTGAAGGACTGTGCAACGAAGTGAAGACATGGTGGAGGAGCAGACTTCTAAAGTGGCGTGAACTTCTGGAATATTGCTAGACTGAAAACATGGACGTGGATGATGGATCGCCGGAGTTGGAAGAAGGGCGGAGTTGTAGTCGAGCACGGCTGTAAGACCAACCCCAACCCCAACGCGGGGTTGGTTGTGGAGCAACCGACCCCCAACAGGGGGTCGGTAAGTCCCATCTGGGTTGCCTTGGCAACCCAGCGGGTTGCTTTAAACATAAGCCATATCCGGCTTATTAAAAGCCGGATATGGCTTATACGGCTTATTTAAAGTCGTATAAGGGGGAAATCCACCCCCTTATACGGCTTTAATAATGCCGTATAAGGGCAACGGCTATTTTTGTAGCCGTTGCTCATTATCCGCTCCCTTATCCGTACCCCTTACCTCCTCTATATACACATCAAATTTTTACTTTCAACCACACTTCTTTCTCTTCTATTTTACCAAATATATCACATACAAGTATCTTGATCATCCAATTGTGATGTCGAATAAACCAAGCAGCAAGAATAACAAAGGAAAATCGAAGATGGCGTCACAAAGCAATCCAAGGCCGTACAACTTTCATCCAGAGCAGCAAGATTTTCCAACGCAAACTTCTTATCAACGCAACGAACATTTTAACTCAGGTACAATGCACAACACTTCTACTTGTTATCCACCGCAGCAAAATCAGAATTTCTACCCGTCACAACAAAATTCTAATCATTTTCAAAACACTCAAGTATCCGCCTATGGGCATAACTCCTCGTTTCAACAATCATTTAGCAGTCAACCATATTCATCTCCTAGTAGCCAACATGAAGCGACATTTCCAAATAATTCTCCCCAACTATGTAGAAACTTGAACATGTTGTACGGTGATGATAGTGTAGAAAACAACGAAATGGGAATTGATACCAATGAGATTCCCGATTCAGTTATGAATCGTCCGCCTGCGAAGGTTGCGAAAATGGTCAAATGGACACCTGATGAACAAGGTGAACTAGCGTTTTGTTGGGTTCAGTGTTCGAAAGATAACGTGAAAGGAACTAATCAAACTGAAAATTCTTTTTGGAGTTCGGTTTGTAAATTATTCAACAGTCGAAGTCCGTATAAGCCTCCGAGATCGATTGACTCTTTGAATCAGTCGTGGAAGAGAATCAATGCTTGTTGTCAACTTTGAAAAGGAATAATGAGTGGGTTGGCTAGCAGACAACAAAGCGGAGCAAACGACATGGACTTGGTACTAACTTTGAATACACCGTTTTCATTTCTCATTTTTTATCCTATTTTCGTTTATGTTAATTACTGGAATGCAGCTTAGCAGAGCAAATGAAGTGTATATGGCCAAATCAAAGAACCAACCGTTCACTATGCACAATTGCTATGATATACTTGCGCGAGAAGATAAATGGAGCAATGTGCGACAGGAGCATACAACACAGCGGTTCATGCCACTATGGCCGAGCGAAGATGTTAGTCCCGGGAGCTTTGGTGCAAACGAAGAAACCCCTTTTACAAGCGGTTCAGGAGGACGTCCACCTGGGAAGTACAAAGCGAATAAAAAGGCTTCGAAAGATTACAGCCAGTATTACGAGCAACTCGATGGACGTATGGCAGCCGCGGAGGAATCAAACCAGCAGTACTTGGAAACAAAGGAAGCATCCAGAATAGAGAGAAGAGAGAGAGCAGCGGAAAAACAACGACGACATGAAGAGCTTCAACAAATGAGAATCAACGAATTGGAGTTACGAAGAGAAGAGTTAGCTCGACAACAAAGTGTAGATGATTTTGCACTTATGAGTGTCAAACTGGACGATCTAAATCCAATTCAAAGGAGGTACATGGAAAAACGACTTGAAGAGTTCGAGAAACGTAACGCACTTTAGGCAGTTTCAGTGATATGTTCTAATTTAAGTGTAGTTGTGTTTAAGTGAATGTTGTTATTTTAGTATTTTAATTCAGGTCTTGTACTTTAAGTTTATAATTCAGTTGTATTGCCCTTTGAAATGTTACTCGGTGAATGAGGTATTAGTTGCAGCAATATTATAAAATGTCATAACAGAACGAGATTACGGAGTACAATTGGCAGAGACGGAAAGCATAGAAGCATTAATTTAAAATAAAATATAAATAATAAGTACGTAAGCACACTAAATCGTAGATACTAACGGCTTCACTACAATCATTAAGACAGTAATTTTCTATTGGTTTCCCGCATGCTCCCAATAGTGTTCAACAAGCTCTTCTCGTAATTCTAGATTAGCTTGTGGATCTTGCACCTCTTCCATTCGCTGCAAGTATTCTGCAAATGTATTTGGGTCCTTATATGGTTTTTTCCTAAATTCCACCGCAATGTCCGGGTAGTTTCGAAGTTGGAGTTCATATCCTCCTCGTTCTTCTTCAACAATCATATTATGGAAAATAATGCAACAGTACATGATGTCAGCTATAACAGATTTATCGTGGAAGTGTACTTCGTTTCGCAGATTTCCCAAGGCCGTGGTAGGTGTCTTGATTTATGTAATATGTATTTGATGTTTCCTAAGTCTGGATTTATGTTTTAGTTTGAATGTATTATTATAACGTGTTGTACCTATATGGTTGTAGTGTTGATTTTTAATATTCGTATTGTATGTTTTATCGTATCATAAAGTGTTGTACCTTCATGGTTGTACTGAAGATTTATAAAATATTAGGTTCTATCGTACCTTTATGGTTGCAACCTTTGGGGTTAAAGCAGTGTACACCTAAGGACCATTTCAACTAATGTGCTATGACATGTCATATGGCTCATCGGCGTTTCGTTAATACTTGTGAAAGATACCAGATGATTATACAGACGGTTGAAAATGAAAACATATTTAAAACGAATCGGGCTACTTATGATTCTCGTTACCTTGCAGAGTACGGGACTGATTTTGTTGGGTACGAAGCCTACAAACTACGTTATACTTGGATAACCCGAAGACGGAGTTGACTAGGCTAATGAATTTGTATATTGCTTGTATGTGCATCGTCATTTTAGTACTTATTTCATTGTTATCTCTGGTAAGCAATATTAAGATTCCTTAAATATTTCAAACAGTAATTTAAAATACACCCCACAATAAAATCCAGTGATTATAAAAAAACTCGTACGCACGATCACGCAGATTACATATAATGCACAACAAGCATATAACATAAAAAAACACAACGGTTACACATAAGGACGTACAAGCAGAGTACACTTTACAGGGTAATACAAATCCAAAACATACGGTTCAATAACCTACTACAAATGGACAACACAGTTAAACAAAGATACAGGCAAATACAACATGCACGTCTACTAAATAAGATACAACTAATCATCATCTAGATCTGCAGGCACCATCTCCACATCCTCAATATCGTCGTTGCCTGGGACGAATGTCGGTCTATATCCGTACCGCTCCTCATCAGCGCTCCTCAGCTCGTTCATACGAGCAGTCAACTCTTCTAAGCTCCTTTGATGCTCGCGATACATTGCCTGACGCAGACCTAACGTCATCTGATAAAGATCCTGATAAGAAAAAACAGCTGGATCTGGATACTCCGTTACTTCTGGCCGTGGTATATCAATATACCTATCAGATCCGTATGTATTTGGTACTGCAACAGTCCAACCGTAGTCTGGCACCTCGGATGAGCGTGGAGGAGGTGGATCCTGTGGGGCATGGTAAACCTGCGTGGACTGTGAAACATCAAGTACAAAAGGGGGCTCAACGCCAGTACGGAGTGCAGAAGGGCCAACCAAGTCAACGGATGCAGCATGCACAAAACTCCCGGTCTGAGGTAGGGAGTAATACTGATGCCAGAAAGAAATATATTCCCTACCAATAAGAATGAAATCACTGGCAGGCCACCACACGTCTGCGTGCTCCTGTAAAGCACTAGTACTATAAACCCTGGGAATAGCTGTATGTGGGTGTGGATCATCAGGAACATCATCCCCATCATATATCTGTCTCCAACAACGTTCCCCTAAGTACCAGAAGCAACCTAAACTAGGGGGCATGATACTAGTGGAAACCGCCTCGAAGATAGATATAGAGCATGCACCGACGGAGGGTCAGCAAGACCCCGTGACTCATCAAAGGGATGCCAGATAACTGCATCACGCATCCTCCGCAACTCAATCTGATTGCGAGCTATAGCAAATACATGTCGTGCCTGTCCTCCAGGCACCAGTCTACGGTTACCGACACTCCACACTCTTACTCTAGGATAGAAAGTGGATAGTGATGGATCCACGGTGGGAAAAGACAAATTATGGAAGTACTCAAAGTAGCAGTACTGTAATATCTCCCAAAAACCAGTAATCGAACTCACCCTAGTCCGAACGACACACTGAAGATCCAATGACCTATATAGGTATGCTAAAATAGGTGTTCCCCAATCATACACAGTCGGACTGCCATCAAATGAAAACGGTTCAACTACCGCCACATAACCACACGACAATGAGCTCGAAGAATTTGTGAAAAATAAATTTCCCATCATATACAAAACAAATAAGCGTGCAATCTCCAAATGATGAACTTTAGGTTGCTTTGTCAATAATTTCTGTATTGCTAGTTTTATACCAGAGCATTTAATTTGGAAATTACTGGTGATGGAGTCATTTGGATTAAGATGTGGAAATAACGTACGGAGAGTAACGTAGTTCTGGTACACCTCATCATACGACAAAGGAGCCCCTTGGCCTATGGCAAGACCAGTAATCATAGAAAAGTCTAGTGGTGTGATTCCCATCTCCCCAAAACTAAAGTGGAATGTATGAGTAGTTTTCCACCAACAAGCAGCCAATGCACCACATAATTGAACATCATTATTTAAAAGACGTTCGATACCTATTTAACGAATAATTATGAAGTTACAACGAATGTAAGAAAATGGTAATAGTAAGTACATACGACGAGAATACGTACTCAGAAAGTCGGCCAAACCAATACTACTGAGAAATGTATGAATAGTAGCATCTGTAGCATACTCACGAATCTGACTATATAGACGAACAACACCAGCCCAAGACCCACGCGTTCGCTCGCTTCGAGCCTAATATTACAAATGAGACTTACTTATTTTATGTCCGACATTACGACAATAATATTTAATAAGTAAAACGTACCGATATGTCGACTAACGTGCTGACGTGCTCCTCTCTATCCGCCAACTTACGAAAATCGGCCAATTGCTTATCAGGTCTTAAATTTGGATCCCGGTGCGACTCCAAAACGTCGGTTCTCCTAGCAACTCGTCTTCTTATAACGGACGGTGATTCACGGTCTTCCGTACCCTCACTCGAAACGTTTTGTTCTACCGCTTCGTGCTCTTCACTTGGATCTACATTCCGGCTTCGGCTACCGCTGCCTCGAAGAGCCCTCATAACACGTTTCATATTCTTTTTTTTTCTTTCTAAAGGAAACCTAGGCTGGAAACAGGAAAAGAAACGAGGAAAGGAGAAGGAGGAGGAAGGTGAAGAAGAGTGGCGGCGGCGAAGGGTTGGAATTTTTTTTATAGAAGTGTTATCCGGCTTTTATAAAGCCGGATAAAAACAAATTTTTTATCTGGCTTTTTAAAAGCCGGATAATCCCTAAAAGCAACTCACCCCGTTGGGGTGAGTTGCTTCCCCAACCAGCGTGATGGGATGTCCCCCAACACGCTGTGTTGGGGATGCTCTAAGATGAGTGGAGGGATCAGAGTGGAACATGGAAGGGAACATTAGAGAATAGGATAGGAAATAATCCATAGCAGGTCTCAGCTATGGTAAAATAAAAGCTGGACGTGTAGGTTAGGATAGGGAATAAAAGCTGGACGTGTAGATTAGGATAGGGAATAAAAGCTGGACGTGTAGATTACGAGGGACACGTGGAAAGGTAGGGAGCATCAAAGGGGTGTCCGGCTGTGAGGTTGTGAGGCCCGAAAGATTTGGGTTGGTGTAATTTGGGCCACATATAAAAGCATTTAAACCGAATAGGGAGTTTGGTGGGGGTTTTTAGTGGATGGGCCGTTTCAGCCTGTTGGTTTCTACAGGAATTAAATAAAATAAATTTTTAGCTGTCACTTAGGTTCCAATAAATAAGTGAACTTACTTATATGTATATTTGCATAGTAAACCAAACCAATGCCAAGTCGGATGATACAATTATACATATAAAATCAAATGTTGGATTGAAATGTAAACTAGTGTTGTATAAATAATTTAATTAAGTAAAGATTTATCCAAATCATTTTATGACCAAGGAGTCGATAAAATTAATGTTTGAATTTAACCGCAACTATTAGGAGGTGGTTAACTGTAGATACATAATGAAATTATTTTTGAAACACTGGAATTTGTATTTAATCAGTGTAGGGTAAATAACCGTTTAAAATAGAGAAAGGATTCCAAAATCAAATATAAATATGATATTGAAAACGCATTTTCTTAAATATAATAGTATGTTCCATGTCAGAACCACTTGTCCCTAAAAGATATTAACGCTGATCGCTTCGAAGAGTTCAGATCTATAGTTCACTTCGATTCGATTTTTAACATCGCAATCAAGAATTTTCGAAGATAGTAGAAGAAGGAGTTATGCAAGTGCTATTCCTGAATAGTGCCTTCGGCTTGTCCAGTCAAAGGGTAACTTGTATGGACGAATGTCTGACAGAGTAATTCTAACTGATCACGTACGTTGATCTCTCTAAACGTAGTTATATGGTGGCAGAGGAATTTGTTTCTCTTGCTTTATAACTATGATATATTTTTGGGGTAGTCAATTAGTGGTTGAAGAGTTTTGATGATATGGCATTCAAAGTAGATAATGAAATTATAATCAGTGGTAAGTCTAGCCTCAAGCCTCACAACCGGGAAATGACAAAAATCGGGCAGGCAGCATGACTATGTGGGTCACTCCCATTATGGTGTGACATCACCTATCTAGAGAAATACCTTTTGTTTCTTATTCTATTGATTCTGACCCATTCGGGATTGGTTTCCGTACACATCCATTGGTGATATACATTTGATACACTCAAGAGAAATGAGTGGTCGGTCATGTGTGGCCGGGTTGCAAGATGTTCTTGTTGAACCCAGTGTATTCCTCTCTCGAGTTACACTATCGGAAGGTGGTTTCATACCTTGTCATAGTTGGAAATCCATTATACCTAAGCACCAAGCAGTTTTGTTTGTATACTATATATGTGGAGCGTGAGATGCAAGCTTTCCGCTAGATTCTAATTTATTTGTGAAAACCCTAAACACTATTATAATATCAATATAATAAAGATAATTTGGGTTATCGTAAGGTAAAAACCATCCATGTTTATGTGTTGGTCGTTCTTACGATTATCCTTTCTTTCAAACCGTTTTGAAAGTTAAGCTATGTTATTTATGGATTCTCATAAGGTAAAAACCCGTTCCGTATTTACGGCGTGGTCTTATGAGATATTTTTATTTCCTTAAACTGTTTTAAAATCGTTACTTATGCCAGTCCCCTGACTGACCCGGAGTTTATTTTTCTGTGTTTTCCCTAAACTCTTGGGTACTCATAGCACTTGTTATGAGTAGACAAGTGAATCAGGTCATACTTAACTTGGAATAGCTGGATGGAGTCTCTGCGTGCTAGTCTACCTATCTACCTATGTTTAGTTACTAAGTACTGCAAGTTGGGTTATCTATGATATGTATAATTAAGATGTTGTATTATGAAATGACATGTATCCCTATACATGATATGCTATGATGTACTGGTCCTAATGTATAATATTATTTGGTATTATCTTTTGTTAAATTCCGCTGTGAGATTCTGATGTTTTTCCTTAGTTCTATCTTCTATCTATTCTTATTCTTATATAATGACACGACTTCCGATGTGTTTGAAAGTTGGGTCGTTACAGTTTGGATTTGAATAGGTTTCTGTTTTGGATCCAAACTATTTGAAGTATAAAAGCGGAAGTTTAATTTTGAAGTTTTCAATTAAGCTATATATGGATGCATGTAGTTTATATATTAGAGTTGTATAATTTTGCATCTCAGTTGATACGACGTTTGATAGATTTCATCTATAATGGAATGGAAATGTTGGATGATTTTGGATAGTCGGTATTTCAAAGTTGAATTTGAACGTTTAACCAGTTTATGTGAAAATGTAAGTGAATGGGTTTATAATTTATAAACATAACGAAGATGAACTAATTAAATTAAATTAAATTAAAACGAGCTCATCGCGTAGCGACAGTACGTGATTTTCCGAATTGAAGTTCAAATGATTGTATATGATCCAATATAAGTCGGAATCCTTTAAAACAAGAATCATTCGGATCTATTAGATTATAATTTTCTAATGAAAGAGAAAAATTTAAATTTCATCTTGTAGATTTTGAGTTATGGCTAAATCAAATTTTCAGAAGTAATAAGCCCATTTGACATCTCTTCATCTACAAAGAATTCTCGATGCGAAAACACAGAGACAAAGGCTGATCTTTGAACAGGAAAAAGAATGGATCTGCAGGGTCCCAAATGAATTGGCTTATTCGAAAAAAGCCTGGTTCTTTGGACGATCAAACCCGTAGCTAGTAAACCCTAGTTTTTATAGACTCTTGTAAATTGCAATTTTTTACATAAAAACTAGAAAAACAGTTGATCGATTACAAAATAAAACAAAACAACTCTAAAATAAAACAAAATCAAACACCCCTTTGTAAATAAACTAAGATGGGCTGGCCTCCTTCTTTTATTTCCTTTTTAATTGTTTTGTCCTCAAAACAATGTTGGCCGACCAATAACTAGAATTCTGGTGAATCCCCAAATCGTGCGCTCTTGTTTGCTTTGAAAATTTATTCTTTAAAGCGTCAGTTGCTTGATTCTCTTTGACTCTAATTCTCTATCAAAGATTTGGCTATCGTCTTGCGATCGAAACATGTGAGTTCTCTGAATTGATTTGATTTGTTCTCTTTGAATTTGTGGCTTGTTTTTTCGATACCAGTTTGCCAGTGATGCTAGGTGTATTTATAGGATAATGAAACCCTATAAGCTTCTATGATTTCTTGGAAATGGCTTGGCCTGATTTGTGTATGTTTCCTCTTTTGTTTCCTAGATTTATTCGGCCTTGATGAAATGAGTAATTCTGGAAATGAATGAAATTATTTGTGGCCCCTTGAATTCGATTGAATCATTTTTGGAAAACATACTTGAATGATCATTGATTTATTTGCAAAATTAAAAACTTTGAATATGTTAATTTAAAACTTGCGTGAAAATGCTTGATGAATCTCGATGGCTTTGTGAACTATGGTTTGAATTCAACCGGCACTTATTTGCAAATTTCTTGATAATTCTGCCATGAATGTTGTTGCCTTGATTAACATGAATCTCTGGAAACAAATTTGTAGGAAAGATATGTTGCCAAATATTGCTCACTGGGAAACAACTGTATTTACCATACACGCATATATTTCTAGAAAAAAAATTGTTTGTTTGAAAACATTTCCAAATGAAATATTTGTCAATACTAACATCCTTCGAATCTGGAAAGGTTTAAAAACTGCATGCAAAATTTACACATTAGAAATGATATTCCTGTTGAAAATATTTTGCATGATGTACCCATATTGGTTTCTTTGACTGGTCTTGTATAGCCATTTGCTTGATTTACATGAACTTCTATTCATAAAACTGCATTGTCCATGGACCCTACTACTTTTGCATGAAATTTGAGTATCCAAATAAGGATAGATGTTATACTTGCTTGCGCTTGGTTCATTGAGAATTGTTGCTACCCTTGGGCTTGAATTTTCCAGCACACAACTTTTTTTTTTGGGCAAGCCTGGCCAGTTTTTATAGTGATCCGTAACACTGTTTTATTAAAAAAAGAAGTACATGAGAGGGCAAGTGATATGAAAATAACCACATCAGCTATAATCTTCCACACAGGGAAGGCATGGTACAAAATACTCACTCATTGAATTTAATGTACACATTACCTTTTATATTGCAATAAGAATGACATTGTTTATCACCTAAGCTATGCTACTAAGAACTAAGCAGCTAGCCATTCTCTTGGAGGTTTCTCAGCATTACCTTCTTCATGCTCCTAGTGGAAGGAGTTTTAGGACCTGTGTTTTCATTAGAGATGGGAGTAACCTGTTCAATATTGATGTCAGGAGGTCTCTCCTTGTAAGAAGGTGGGGGAGCGATGTGTGCGTACTGATTGGCCGGTTTGTCTGTGACTGAGGGAGAGTATCGCGCTTTCTTCTTACCACTGGTAATTGTTCGTTGCAGCACCGCTGACACAGAATCCAGCTGAGTTGTATGCATTTGGTCAAAAACTAACCCAGAACAGAAAGCTTGGAAGTTTTCCTGTTTCTTCACTGTTACCTGATAATCAAGGGAGTTCACTTCCTTGCTTGCTAGCTCACTTTGAATGGCATTAGATATTACAATAATATCAGCGTTGATAGTTCGGATGTGAGATAATCTGGTAGCTTCAATCGGACTCTTTACAACAGAGTTAGCTTGCTGTTGATGCTTTCCTTTGCTTTGAGATTCCTGGTGGCAAGGCTTCTGCACTAAAGATTCCAAATCAGTTTTAATTTTTGATAGAAGTCCACCTTCAGAAATAGTGTCTTGCATAACCTCTTCGGGAGTGGCAATTGGCACATCTGCTGTCGCATTTTCATTAGAACCTGCAAGGTCCTACACATAAGTTACTTCCTTTCCTATTTGCCTCGGACTACCAAAAGCCTTGGTTAGTAAATCATTTACTGTTGCAATCTGACATTCTTGTGTTTTCATTCCGTTAATGGCATTCTCGTTGATCATTTCCTAAATGTTTTCAATCTGGCGCTCAGCTTGGTTACCATTTGAACTAACATTGTTGTCCTTTCTATTTGTGCTCACACTACCACTCATGTCATTAAAATTTGCATTTCTTATCTCCCCATCCTCCAATTCATTGTTACTGACATTACCTGAGATTTGCATGTCATTCAGAGACAAATGAGAGAAACGATTTGTGGTTCCTACATCAATGATAACTTGCCCTGGAGGAGACACATCGACTAGGACATGCTTCCCCTTCCCTTTACTACTTACCACATATTTTACTGGCTTCTTCTTCTTAACCATTTTGGTCCAACCACTATCCTAATTCTGGAAAGTGTATCGAGTTCACTGTACCACACTGGTGGGACGATCATCCTTATGAGCATCAAGACCATCTGCATTTTTAATCCCTTTTACTGTGTTGTGTCCAATCCCCATGTCTGTTTTTTCCGTTGGCTTCAAACTTTGATAGTTGTCTGTTAAGTGACCGAAAGATTTGCAGTGTATACAAAGATCAGGCTTCCATAGGTAACACACTTTAATAATATGAATCGTACCATCTAGGTTATGGAAAGGAAAGGAATCAGGCAATGGTGAATCAGTGTTGACATCAACCATGCATTTAGGATATTCAAGTCATTCTAGGCTCTCTGTATTAGCATCCATACACAAAAATTTGCAACTCTTGTTGCCAACCAGCTTATTCCTCTCTTCGACCATGTAACAAGCAGTATATTGAAAAATTTGATCCATATAGGTACTAATTTAACAATATTCACAACACTGCTCACTCTAGGGTCCCAAGGTTTAATTATAAAAAGTTTGTTGCGAATAATTACGGGGACATCTTCAAGAACTCTGATTCTATCAGCCATCGTTGAAAACTGGAAGAAGAAAACGTTTCCATTGGATTTGAATTCTACTGTACCTTGTGCATTCCAGTGCTTCCTTAAGTAGGTAATGACGTTGTAATATGACAAAAGGGAGTCCAAGAAAAAGCCAACAAGGCAGCCATTCCATTGCTTGACGCTCGCTTGTACAATATCGTCCATTGGAACAAGGTTCTCGCCCACAAATTTCAGTACTAGATCTGAAGCTAAAACGGACCTAGCATTCATTGGCTTCGAGAAGAATAGCGTTGACCACTTTTGCTTTAGTAAGGGGTCAGGGGTGGAGAGAGCGGTGGGAAGAAGAGGAGGTGGGTCAAGCGAGGGTGGAATTGGAGTCGGTGTCGGATCTATTGGCTAATGGGATGGAAAAGGAGAAGCGGAATTTGTGGATGAGATTTGGGGGAGTGCGCTGGCAAATGTCGCCATTTTTGATTTTTGATTAAGCGTGTGAATCAATATGACATTGAATCCACCACACAGTTTAGTGCATGCACATGTATCTGAGAACTTGTTACTCCTGGATAAACGAGTGTATGTAATTTGAATGGTTTGAAACCATCTTGTATTCATGGGCATGTAGCCATTCTACCTGTGGTTAATACTTGTTGAACCTAAGCCGGTTCATCTACATTCTTCCCTTGACCATTCTGTTTTCTTGACATTTCACTTCATTGTGTTATGCTGCACTAACCACCTTTGTTCATATGAGTTCAGACTTGGCTGTTGAGTTTGTATTGACATGAATATTTGCTTTGACCCTGTGTGTGTACACTTGAGCAATTTAACCTGAAGTTTATACCATGTCGTGCATCGACTTGCCATGAATGCTCAGTCCATTGCCTGTCTGTACCTGAACCATGTTGTTTCGATGTTGTTCTTGTCCATCACTATTTCATATTGTCATCAAAAACATTGTTGAGTTATGTGATATCTGGACTCAACCCTGTTGCAGCCCATGTTATCATATTTGATCTTGTGTTGGACCGAAATCCTCTTTTCATTGCTGCTCTGCTACTGTTTGCATACATGTACACTCTTGAGTTCATGCACATTTGTACTTGGTTGTGTATATGTGCTCGAGCATACATTAATTTGAGCTTGGCCACTATGTTGTTTGTGTTGCTTGATTATGTGTTGACCTGTCATGTTGGTATTGACTTGTACCTGCTGTATTTGTGCACCTTCCTCCTTGTATCAACTGGCTCGACCTGTTTCACTCATGTGCATGTTGAGTTGTTGCATTTATGACTTATGAGTATGCCACTGTGTATATACATACACTGTATTTATGTGTGTGTATATATGTGTGTGCGTGTGTGTGTGTGCAAATGTCGCTTCAGTGATCATGGATACTTGCAGCATACATATGTTGTCGAGTTTCACCTGACACACATTCGATATATTTGTCCAATGTAATTGTATTTTCCCTGCATAAATATGTGTATATACAAACACATGTATGTATATATATGTATAGTGCACGTGCAGTAATATACGAGAGATATATTCACATATCAGATCAAGTCATGAAAAATGATGAGAAACACACCAAAATTCTGAGGCAAATAAAATTGTATTTGCTAGAATTTAAAATATTTTTGTTCCTGTTTACCGTGTGTATTCCCGTATGTGACATGTAAGCAAATGACTGCACTAACTGTAACAACTCGTATTTTTTTAAAATAACATGTTACAACATAAATCAAGGCAGAATTAAATGATAAATTATGAATCAAGGGAAACGGGCTGTGCCATTGCGTTCGTCTCGGAAAAATACGCGAAATAGAGTCCGAGTTTTCGAAAATCGGAGTCCGTATGACCAAGTTATGGCCCGTCGAAGTTTTCAGAAAACTTTCAAGTTCAAATTTGAATTCAGAAATTCAAATTCAGCTGGGCAGGGCAGGCGGGAAAAATTCCCGCCACCCCAAGTCGACTTGGGAGTCGACACACCCCAGGCTGTGTCGATTGCCCAGTCGACACCCCTATCGACTTGGGTGGTCAGCCAGTCTGGCCTGGGTGCATCTGACTTATTTCTCAAGACATGTTTGGAGGCTAGTGACGTGAATTGATGGCCCAGATCTGAACTAGGGTTAATCCTATGGCCTAAACTAACCTAATATTCTATAAAAAGACCCTAAGACCTAGCCTAAACCCTCATTAATCATTCCTACAACTAAACTATACCAAAATGTTTCTTGATCATGGCCTCCATCTTCATAACATGGCCTCCATCCTCTTCATGAAAATTTGAGTGTCCTAAGCTAGTAAAAGAGCCACCTTTCTTCATCAAAACAAGGATCTTTCTTCATACAAATCAAAGGAGCTTATTGTTTCTCAAGACAAATTGGAGCTTGTATTCATTTGGGGTTTTTAGAGTTGCTAGTGGCTTCGTCTCAATCTTATTTTATTTTTAAAGTCTTCATAGCATTGTAAGCCCTATTCTACTCTTAGATTCTAACTATGAAGTTAAATATGACATGTTGCAAGTTTGAGTTTGGGTCTAAGTATGATTTGTGCTTTGATTCTATCATGTTATGCATAGATTTATTCTATGCATGTTTGTAAAGCTATTACCTTGACTTTGTGCATAGAAAGCTATGAGCTTTGATTCTATCATGTTATGCATAGATTTATTCTATGCATGTTTGTAAAGCTATCACCTTGGCTTTGTGCATGGAAAGCTATGAACTTTGATTTGAAATGTTGCATAAAGCAACATAGAAACTCTCATAACCCTTATGTTATCTTGCATATGATGTTATATGCGAATCACTAGCTATCATCCTGTAGTAACCCGCATTTTAGCTGTTGAACAATTTATTTATTTAAGTATTAGATATCGATTTATCGATATCGAGAACGTGAATTAAATAATATTGAATATTTAATTAATAATTATAATATAATAAAATATATTATAATGTGGAAATAATCAAAAATATTGGAAATACAAATATTCTGTGAATGGGGTCATCCCAAAGATATAATTCAACTTAGAGTTGGATTATATTGACGAATATATTCAATCGACGACAGTTTGAACGTATAATTATAATATAATTAAAATAGAGTGCGTAACGACGCGGCAGTTCGCTATTTGGCGATTTGAACTTCAACTGAATGTACAAGATTCGTTTTAAGCCGGATTTCTGTGAAACAAGAAACGTGTGGAGCTGGTGGAGTATATCTTTCTAGTGGAAGAGAAAAATCGGGATTTCGTCGTGTAGATTTTGATTTACGTCCAAATCAAATTTCAGAAAAAGTCGCTATGGAATTCATTTATAATTCGCAACGCTTTATATACGTTATAAAAGGATTTTTCAATATAAATTGAATATCGATTCAATCTGGACACAGAATAGAGAGTATATAATTTTCCTAGAGCTGTATGGTATTCCACAGTGAATATATACGATAATATAAATTGATTTATATTTAATTTAATTTATTTAAATATATTTATATATTTAAATGAGTCATTCAGAGCTTAAAAAATAGCCACTTTTGCAAACGAAGTCGGAATTCGACGAAACCAGTTTTGTTGGATCCGCAATGTCAAATAGTTGTTAGATTTCCAGTTTCGTGATTTTTAGAGTCACTGTGTGACCGTACGGATTTTTAGAGTGCAAAACAGTCAGTATTTCGATGGTTAAAAATACGCTGTGTGAGCATACGGAGTCGGAATTCGACGAAACTAGTTTCGTTGGGACCGTAATGTCGAACTGAAGGTGCATGTCCAGTTTCGTGATTTTTGAATACTGTGTGTGATCACAACGATTTTTAGAAGGACAAAATGAATATAAAGGATTAAATAAAATAATAAAATATTAATATAAAAATATCTACTCTCCCTATAAGTACCCCCAAATACCATTCCTTAAGACCTAATCCTCAGAATTGCGCCGCTGCTATATTTTTCCTCTTTCAGTAAAGGTTCGATCTTCTAAGATCAAAATAAAGTCGAATCAATGATCTTAAATCCTGAAATAAATATATATGAGTTGCTAAGATGATTGTCTACAATTCCAGCCCGGTTTTAGCATGTGCGATTCACGTTTACAGAGGTCGGCGGTTTGGCAGCAATATAGGGTTTGAAATCGATTTGGTTGTGGTGGTAAATCGATGAAATGGAGGATGGTTTTGGGATTGAAGAGAGAATCCGCACTTGAGCATGTGTTTTTTTGTGGGTTCCGACAGTTTTTATGTCGATAGCTTTATGGTGCTTGGCGGTGTAATCATGTTCGACGCGATGAGCAAGGGGGCTGCGAGTTTGTCATGGTGGTGAGGGAGAGGAGCACCATGAGATG
The DNA here is from genome assembly GCA_030737875.1 of Allium sativum. Taxonomy (NCBI): domain Eukaryota; kingdom Viridiplantae; phylum Streptophyta; class Magnoliopsida; order Asparagales; family Amaryllidaceae; genus Allium; species Allium sativum. The sequence continues at coordinate 298,624,429 of CM060926.1, forward strand.
AGGAGGTCGATGGTGCATCGGGTTTTGAGAATGGTGGACCGGAGAGGGAGTAAATGACGGTCAACGGTGGGGTAAAAGTGTTTGTTACTGGAGCGTGATTCATTTGCTCAATTTGGGAAGAACGTATTGGGTCTGGGCCGATAAAAGGGTGGATGGGCCAAGAAACAAAAGGTTGGGCCATAGGGTGAATGAGTTAATAGTTTATTTAATTTAAATAGCATGTATAACTTGTAAACTTAATATCTGCCACATACGATATCAGAATTTCAAACCGTAAGTTGCGTTGGGATCGTATGGACGAGCACTACACGACGGAGCTGACTGGGAGCGAATCCGAGCTCGTTACAATTTATGGCGAAATAAATTGTCCGACTGAATCAAATAACGCAAACCGTTATTTAACGGCTAACGCGCCAATGTGAGTAAATCTCACTAACTCTGAACAGTTTATATTTTCATGTTTTATTTTTAGAACTGTTAAATATTGACTGTTTGATTGAACCGCTAGTCAGTTAGTTGAATTTCTCTATTGATTCTATTTAACAGAATATATATCATATAGAACTGAAAGTGATGTTGATTTTATTGTGTAACATCTGTGGATGCAGGGAAACAGGTTGGAGGAATCCGACTGGATTCCTCAACAGTTATTTTATTGTTTTTCATATATTTTGATATATGATGTGAATTATAACCTGTTGTTGATTATGTGTGTATGGACGATATTGAACATCGTGATTTGATATGATTGAATACCATAACATACCGAAATGTTGATAAGGGGATTTTCAAAGTGATATTTGAAAATGAAATATTTATAAATTTAAATATTTATAAATAAGGAATATTTATAAATTGGGATATTTATAAATAGGAGATATTTTAAAAAGGAAAATAAATTCAAAACATTTCTTTTTGAATGGAAAGGCCTGTGTGGCGAGTTTGGGGATTTTCCCGATGCTCCCGTCACAAAGGAGGTTATGGCGAATTTTCCCGAAAATTTAAGGAGTTAGAATATTTCAAGAATAAATTTGAAAAGGAAATATTTGTAAACCATTTACAAATAGAATTGGAAAGGAAACATTATAAAAAGAAAAATCATTTCTTTAAGGTGTAGAACCGTTATTTAAAAGTAAATCTTTTCAAATGAATAAAACGTTGTTAAAAAGGAAATCTTTATAAAGTGAATAAAGTAAATCGAATATGGTATTCGAAAGGAGAAATCGAATATGGTATTCGAAGTAAGTTAATCGAATATAGACATTCGAAAGGAGAAATCGAATATGGTATTCGAAGTTAGTTAATCGAATATGGTATTCGAAGTTAGTTAATCGAATATGGTATTCGAAGAGTTAATCGAATATGGTATTCGAAAGTTAGTTAATCGAATATGTTATTCGAAAGGGGTTAGTCAAGTCGAGTTAGTCAAATAGAGTTAACCAGTTAGAGTTAATCAGTTAGAGTTAATCAGTTAGAGTTAACCAGTTGGAGTTAATTAGTTAGAGTTAAAACGAACTAGAGTTAATCAAATATAGCTATTTGAGACAGAGTTAGTCAAACATAGTATTCAGGGTAAGTTGCCATCTTGTACGACTACTAGCGTAATTCGCAGGGCTGTAAATAGCCTACCGCGGTCGGATGTTTCCTGAGGGAGTCAGGCGTAACCATTGTGATCGCTGCGATCTAGAGTCAAGCGAATGGAGTTTAATCGAATATTTGTTAATCGATAGGAGTTAATCGAGTTGATCGAGTTGAGAAATAAGTTAAGTTAAATAAGTTGAGTTGATCGGGTGGTTCGACCAAGTCAGTCGAGTCTAGTTAATCGAATCGAATTGGTCGAACCAAGTAAGTCGAGTTAAGTTAGTCAAGTTAGTCGAGCCTAGATAATTGAATCGAATTGGTCGAACCAAGTAAGTCGAGTTAAGTTAGTCAAGTTAGTCGAGCCTAGTTAATCGAATCGAATTGGTCGAAACAAGTAAGTCGAGTCAAGTTAAGTTAGTCGAGTTAAGTTCGTCGAGTTAAATAAATCGATGTTAGTTTCATCGAAAGGAGTTATCGATGTTAGTTTCATCGAAAGGAGTTATCGATGTTAGTTTCATCGAAAAGAGTTATCGATGTTAGTTTCATCGAAAAGAGTTATCGATGTTAGTTTCATCGAAAAGAGTTATCGATGTTAGTTTCATCGAAAGGAGTTATCGATGTTAGTTTCATCGAAAGGAGTTATCGATGTTAGTTTCATCGAAAGGAGTTATCGATGTTAGTTTCATCGAAGGGAGTTATCGATTATAGTTTAATCGAAGTGAGATTTTCAAATATGAGATATTTGAAAAGGAAGAGTTATCGAATATTAGTTATTCGAAGAGAGATTATCGAATATCGTTTATTCGAGAAGGAGTTAATCGAATATAGGTTATAAGAAGAAGAGTTAATCAAATAGAGATTTCTCGAAGAGAGTTAATCGGAAAATTCGATTATATCGAATTCGGGAAAGTACTTATACTTTCCAGTGTTTAAATAGAAATTTATTTATATTTAAATAAATAAGTGTTAGGTTAATTATTCACTAATAAAAATAGAAGTTATAATTAAAGTTAGATAATTCGAAAGTAGGGATTATAACGTTATCGTTATAACCAATGTTTTAAATATAGAAGTGGATTAGTAAAATTGGATCCGAGAAAGGCGTAAAGAAGTTGTTAAAGATTAAAAGATAAGCTTTGACCATTTCGAAGTTATAACGTTGTTCAGTTAAGGTCTAAGAGGTAATTATACCCCAACTTGAGTGACTTCCTTCTTAACTAAGAAATGGTAAGGTTTGATCGTAAAGTAGTTTTAGGAATGTTTTCCAAACGAGAATCAGAAATGTTTTCTGATAAAAGAAAATAAGAATTTAGAATATAGGGAAACAGGAGATAAGTAAATAAATGAACTAAAGAGATTAATGTTAAATGATGTTTGTTCGATATAATTTCCATCTGAAAATAATATCGTTGTTTGCCCTCTTGTTTTTCTTTGATAGTTGACTCACAGACTATCGAAGTTTTTGACCATTTTAACGTTGTTAATATGGAGAGACCGGTTGGATTATTATCCAAAAAACCACTCTGTATTGGCATAAGCATCGCGAATCATATATGCCAAAGATAATTGAAGACGGAGTAAAATGCAAGGGCTATCCTGTTTACAGAATAGTGCCTTCGGTTTGTCCAGTCCCAGGACAACTTGTACGGACGAAGGTCTGACAGAGTATATCCAATGGATCGCGTAAGTTGATCTGTTCAAACGTATTCACGTTTGGTGGCGGAGGAATTCATTTCTCTTAGCTGTATACCCGTGTTATTTTTGGATAAGTCAATTTGTGATTTGGCGGGTATGACGATGTGACATTCTAATTGAATGAAGATGGATGTCTGACAGAGTATTTCCAGACGATTACGTACATTGATTTCTCCAACCGTACCAAGAGTGGAAGCGAAGAAGGAAACTTCTTTTAGCTGACACGTAATGTACTGTTGTAAAACGTCAATTAGTGATTTCGATGGATTTGACAATGTAGCATTCGAAGTGAATCTGATGTGATGATAAAGCGTAGCTTCTAGCCTCATCAACCGGTAAATGACAGAAATCGGGCAGGCAACATGGCTAAGTCGGTCACACCGAAGTAGGGTGTATAATCACTTATCTAGTGAATATTCATTTGTTTCTTAAATCTATCAATGCTGTCCCATATATATATACGGGAACGGTTGCTGATCCCAACCGTTGGTGATGTACATTCGATACACTCAAGCGAAATGAGTGGTCGGTCATGTGTGGCTGAGTTACAAGATGTTCTTGTTGAACTCCAGTGTATCGTTCCTAGAGTACACTGATCGGAAGGTGGTTCCATACCTTGTCATAGTGGAAATCCAATCATCCAATACGTGCTTGCGATTTTGACTGTATACTATATATGTAGTAACGTGAGATGCAAGCGTTTCTGCTAGATTGATATTTATTTGTACTTAGACATTATTATAATATCAGAATGATATTGCTTTGAAAAGTTATTTGGATTCTCATAAGGGAAAAACCCGTTCCGTATTCACGGCGTGGTCTTATGAGATATCATATACCTGTTTAAATGATTTGAGTTTATTCACACCAGTCACATGACTGACCCGGAGTTTATTTTGTTTTCCCTAAACTCTTGGGTGCCTAAATTTGTACGGGCAGTCAAGTAGTCAGGATTTACAGGTATACTCGAAGAGCTGGAGCAGGAGGCTTCTAGATCATATAGCTATAGTTATTTCCGCTGTGTTGTAAGTGCTGTACTCTGATAAGTGCTATTGTATACATAACTGTTATATTTCAAAGTTATGTTATCTATTATATGTTATTCGTTCCGCTGTGAGGTTCGTGTTACTCTGATGTTGTGTTCTTCTTCTTCTTCTTCTTCTATTCTAAGTTTCTATCTTATCTATCCTCACCTTATAATTTCTTTCATTAATTACCGGGATTTTTAGATGTTTTGGTTATCGACGTCGAGCTTACGTCGATAACCAAAGTCGCTCAAAATCCGGGTTACTACACATCCTATGTCATTTATGGCCATGTTTCACCTATTATGCTAAAGTTGATATCATGCATGTTTTGAGGCTTATAATGTAATATGCAAGTTTATGAACACATTTGCCTCATATGCCACCATGTTTAACTTGTGGCCAAACCTTAACCCTTCATGTTCCTTAGTATGCTTGTGGCCAAATCACCCTAATGATATTATGCATGCTTGTGGCCAAATCACCCTTATGCTATTATGCATGCTTGTGGCCCAATCACCCTTATGCTATTATGCATGCTTGTGGCCAAATCACCCTTATGCTATTATGCATGCTTGTGGCCAAATCACCTTTATGCTATTATGCATGCTAGTGGCCAAATCACCCTTATGCTATTTGATATGTTTGAGGCCAAGTCACCTTTTATGCTATCATACATGTTGAGGCCATATGCTAGTATGTTGAACCCCTTTTGGCCTCAAATATTACCATGTTTGACTTGTGATAGACTTTGCCACCTTATGCCCACCTTGTCATATTGTTATGTTCCCTCTTTGATCTATTTGCGTTGATGTGAATTTACGTGGGATGGGAATACGTTTAGTTGGGCAAACATAAATAACATGAAAACATGACTTGAAAACATGACATGAAAGTTTGACATGTGTTTATGCTTGAAAACACGAACGTGGACATGACATGTAGAAAACATGAAAGTGGCCAACTCGAGGTTGGGTTGAGTTTGTAGCATAAATCTACCCGGAACCAACCGGCTTAACTAGTGGCTACAAACAATAGGACCCAATGTGAGTATTTGGTCATATCGCACTTAAAACCCAAGGTTAGACTAGGTTGTGGTGTAAAGCTACTCGGACCCGCCCGGCTTAACTAGTAACCACAACAAAGTCTAATGTGAGAGGTTGGGGTGCATTAAGTTAATTAATGCCACATGGTAGGGTTAAGTCATGGACTACTTGAATACTTAACCAATTAAACACGATGGATTGGTAGGGTTAAGTCATGGACTACTTGAATACTTAACCAATTAAACACGATGGATTGGTAGGGTTAAGACATGGACTACTTGAATACTTAACCAATTAAACCCGATGTATTGATAGGGTTAAGTCATGAATTGCTTGAATACACTTAACCAACTCAATACATGGTTAGGATAGGGTTAACCACACTTAACCCGCTTGAAACCCTAGTTACATGGTCCTTTTCAGCAGTAACCAACTTGTAAGTATCATGGGTACCCTGGACTAGGCTAGGGTGGGGCACGATTACTGGACTGATTGTAAGAGACCAAAAAAAGACGGCTGAAGGGTGCACCGGTTGTTAAGGCGGACCATGGTCGTGCACATTAAGTCCGGAGTTGAACATGGGCACCAGTAGGTTTAGACTGTGCGTGCTTGAATTGTGTCTATGGTTTACACCTTAGCGCTGGATACACCCTGGGGTGGACCTTGCACAGTTAACTACATTCCACGATTAAGCCGTATGACACCGATACACGACGAGTTAGGCTTATAGGGAGCCGATCGACTAGACCGAGTAGTTGGACCTTGATTTAGGTGACCTCATGATATTGGGCCAGCTTTGGGCCAAGGGATCATTTCTTGTTTATACTTGACATGGATTGGAATACTAGTACACACCTGGTGCAACTTAACCTTGTATATGCGATGCCACACTTGATCTATCTTGTTAACTTTTCACCATGCCAGTTATCATCCTATGTTTCATCTCTGCTTTACATGTCCAGTTAACTTTACTAGTTTTTATACTAATAGTAGGTAGGGCTTACCAGTCTTTTTGACTGACTCGTTTTCTTTCGCCTCTTTTCTTCCGTTTCCCCCCCCCCCCCCAGGTTTACAGGGTGGGAACACTGGTACCTAGCTTGGATCTTTAGCTGCTTTTCTGGATAGCTCATGTACGGTTTGGACTTGAGCATGCTATGGCTTTATTCTACTTTGGGGATAGTTACTTTATGTTATTTCCAGTTTTCAGTTTATGGTTTCTAGACTTGTAGTAGTTGGAAAATAATGACTCAGTCCTTTGATGTAACTTGACTATGGTTTTGAAATAGTAGTTTTATCCGCTGCTTTATTTACTCTGTTTTACTTATATGTTCTGTCTTGTGATATCTGCATGCATGTTTACCTCGTTTAACGCCCCTCCAAAGCTAGTGCCCTTGCAAGAGTGGTATTGGCGGAGGTGGGGTGTTACACTAACTGTGAAGCAGGCAGAAGGCTGAAGACTTGACTGTGTCAGTGTATATGTATGAGTGAAACAGTATAATTGAGTGTGACTAAGTGAATATATGTACAACGTGAGTGAACTGTAGTGAGGAGCATTGTACGAAGCATATGAAACTGAGTGTGAATGTATTGTATTACAATGAGTTGTACAAATAATGGAGTTATAAATTTGTACTGTTTTGAGATGTTGAAATAAAATATTATGTTTAAATAATATACTGTTTGGATATTTGAATTCACTGGTAGTAGTATTCCATTTAAATATAAATATTGTATTCCTATCTGCGATATAGTATACCAGTACAAATACAAACACATTTATAATAATATACATTTGTTTTTTATCATCAAACAAAAATCATATAATTGTTATATACAATAATTTAAAATAACCACGGACTCACAAACCTTATAGTAAAAGAAGGAGGAAAGAAAAGGGAGAAACCTAAATAATTCAGATTCAAGAACTTACCTCACGTTGATCAGAAATCTGGACACCTAGGTTGTAGATCTATATCTCTTATCTTCAAACCTTGAATCAGAATTCCTAATAACTAAAATTTTAATTTCTGAAAAGGCTAGGAGAGAAAACATAATGGCAGAGCCTTGGCAGCATCTCAGAAAATATGAGTTTAAAGCTAGGCCCTGCTAGTCTATTTATAGGTGTATTGGAATGCCTGGTCCATCGGATTTAACCGAATAAAATGCGAACCGTTTATTCTTGAAAAACACGCCATATTGAAAAACAGATTTGGGACAACACATAAGTCGACCTAGGTAAGAGTGGTCGATCCATCCTGCGTCCAGATGGATTTTCTGCACTGTTTTAATCTCTGAATTTTAACGTTAATCAATAACATTAATTACTTAATATAATCTTTTTGACTTATATTATTACAGTTATTAACTATATTTAAGTTTGAATTTCAAATCTACGCGTCTATATACACATATAATATTTTAATTCCTTGTTGTTAATAGTTGCTTAATTAATGTAATTAATGATGCGATCAATTAGTTGTTTTCTTCTCTTTTATGCATTCTAGTTTCAAAGCCAGCTAATTTCTTGTCCCTTTTCCATTTGTTATGCATTAATTATTTTATGCTTTTAACTTTCACCTTTTTATTTCAACATTTGAATTTATACGTATATATACACGTGCAACTTTCATTCCTTTTTTTCAAAATTCAAACGGCGTTGTGCCGTCATTTATTTCTTACCTATTTTCATTGGTTGCAGGTTTATTTTTGATTTCTCTTTCATATGTACATATATTTGCACATACATACACATATATTTACATATGCATGTGTGTGTGTGTGTGTGTGTATATATATATCTTTATACTCACATTTATGTATAATTTTCTTTATATGTGCATTTATACATATTTTCCTCTTAGAATATGCATTTCTTTAACCACTCCTCTAAAATTAAAATATGGCACTAGCAGGACTCGAACATGTGCACTCACTTGGGAGAGACATGTCTTTACCAACTGTGTTACATAGGCTTTTGTTAACAAGACTAAAAACAATGGTGGTCATTGTCCTTTTTGGCATTCTCCTTATATTTTTTCATGTTTGTTGTAATATTTCATTTAAAGATATGTTTTTATCTTAAATCCATTTCCTGTAAATCATAGGTTTAAATTGATCAGAATAATGACATAGACGCAATGACGCTAATTCCGTGATCAAATTCTGAAAGCTTTTTAAAATTTATTTTATTATTTATTTAAATTGTGGGGTGTTACATGCTCCTACTCTTAGGAAATTTCATCCTCAAAATTTGGTAAGGGTAAAATTAAATAATTCCTCGCATAATTTACAACCATCGTGTGTATCCGATTTTGCAACCATTTGTGCACTTGTGCAAAGTGCAATACAACATAATAATACATGAATGCCTAAGCAGTACTCCTTATATGAACATAAATTTTCCTGAAAATCTTTTTGAAAACATGACGCACGCATCCTAAATACATTTACAACTTCTGTATGAATGCAATATTTTGAAAATCAAAATATTTTTCATCCAATTTTTCTGCGCTCTTACAGAGCAAGAATGTAGTTCATCCATTTTTATTTTGCTTTGCATCCAATCCCTACCAAACAAATTTAAATTTGCGAATAACAGAAAAGTATAATTTTCTGAATTCGATTTCTTATGTTAAAAAAAGTAGAAAACAGAAAACTTCATATCTTCTATTTTTCTTTTATGTACCTTTTCTATTTGTACTTGGATTTTATGCAACTATTATACAAAGATTTCCTATCTTCCTACCCAAACACAGTTTATATAAGAAAAAATTATTTATTATAAATTTTCTTTTCCAACTTACTTCGGGAAAAATTCAATTTTTTTTAATTATTTGCCGAAAATTTCCACTTTTCTCAATTTTCATATTTGTTGCTTTATTTTCACAGTTGTCATTATTGTTTGTTTTCCTTTACTTATGTCATCATCTTTGTCCTCAACTTATTTAACTTAATCCATAGATCTAAGTTTAATTTTAAATAAGCCTTCTAATACTCCCCAAAACTTAAAATAGGAAACAAGCACGCTACACGGTTACTACCCAGGGCTAAGAATCTTAGGATTATGGCCCCGATGACAAAGATAAGTTCAAACCACAAGATCTAAACAACTTGCTTTCCCACTACCGTCTACTTGTCTAAACTAGTGCTTGTTGTGTACTAACTGTCTTTTCCAAGCAACAACCTAGGCTCTATAGTGCTTATGTACTCTACGGGAATTCACTGTTATTACAAAAGAATCTATCCACTTTATAGTCTCAAAATATTCCTAGCCTTTCCTAGGTACTAATTCTTATCTACTCCATTGTTTAGAAAGAAAACATGGTTTGGCCTCATCATTTCATTTTTCTTCCAAAATTTAAAAGCTTCCAAAATTTTATTCTTTTCATTAAAACTAGTTTTTCTATCAAAACATAAAGATGACATCTCATAAAAAAACAAAACTTTTTTTTAAATCATAAAAGCTGGAGTAGACAAGGACAACTACTTCTCAAATAATTTCATAACCGTTCATTATCACTATGCTAGTTTAATTACTTGCAACTAGTGAAAACATCTACTCTATTCTAAACTTTTACAACTTAGTTTTTCCACCTATGAAAGTTTATGTCAAAACAATTATCAAAAATCATTTTCAAAAGAAAATAGATTTTCAAAATTTTCCTTACCGAAAATTTTAATTTTTGAAAAAATGCAATCTTTTCTATGTTTTGTTATTTAATTCTTTCATACTTTGAAATTAGCGAGCTATACATGCTCTACAATGTACATTTTTTTTGAAAGAATTGGATTTTGACAAAAATTTCATATGGAATCAACGTTCCCAAAATATACCCCATTTTCCCCAAAACCCATTATGTACTTTCCAAATATGTTACTTACATTTTTTTTTCAAACGTCAAAAATATCTCTTTTTTTTCAAAATTTGTTTCTACACAATTTATCTAGTACATATTTTAACAATTGCAAACTTTTAACGGTAAAACTTGAAAACACAGTAAACTATCATTAAATTTCAAGTTCTTAAAAGTTAAGAAATGGGGCTAGATTCGAAGTGGGTTTCTAACCTACTTAGACTTCTCTAAATTATTCCCACAAAATCATTTCTCGCAAATATATATTCCTAATCCATTTCCTTTCCCAATTTATAAGGCTCTACTGCCAAACCCACAAATATGAAACACTATCATTTCAGATACTAACTATGAGATCCATCTCTTTTTTTTTCCTTTACAAAACACATTGTACTCTTTCCACCAAAACCACCTAAGGGCCTCTTATTTTCAAATTTTCATTACCATTCCTTTAGTGTATATAATTGATATCCCATCTCTTTCCATATGCCTCTCTTCCTATTTAGTGGATTCCTTTATGGATCTAGGTGTATATATAATATATTTATTTCTAAAAAAATAAAAATATGTTCACTCACTATCTACATAGGAATCCTAAACTAAAGCTCTAATACCAGATGTAAAAACTCGAATTTCAACAGACCATTTTTTTTTTCAAAAATCACAATCTGTCGAAGCTCGAGTCAGTTCTGGTATCTTGCAGAAAAGACAGAGATAATAAATATATCAGAGCTCAGTAAACATCTCACAGCGGAATGAATAAAATATAATATAACCAAATATAGCCTTACCGAAGTAATAATACTGCCTAACCAATATTCAAAGCTATCATATCTATGCCAAAAACCTAACCAGCGAGTGTGTTATGAGGAGGGGGTTAGAACGCAAAAGTTCTAGTGACTAGACAAATTATACATTCTAGAATAACCCAATATATACCATTCAGTTATGTTTCCTTATTTATTATGTTGTTTTGGTTAATAGTACTCAAGGTTCTATACACACGTCATACCATATACATGCCAATAGATTAACCTAACACACACACAAACACAAACACACACACACACACACACACACATATATATATATATATATATATATATATATATGTGTGTGTGTGTGTGTGTGTGTAGCTACACCTAACATATCAAGGTACTTCCCATAGTACCCTGCTTGCACGTCTCCACCGTCCAATCACAAAAGCGTATCCTACGTCGAACTACGCACGAAAATCCAGGTCATAACGCCACATTACCATCCTCGCTATGCCATACAAGCATACTGATTAATGCCCTAATGTCTATGATACACCACCTGGTGCATGTATCTAGACCCTCATATGTACGTACTGTCTAGTTACTATGAGTCTCGTAATTGAGCTGTATCCAATGCATGGAACTCGGTCGGGAGCTTTTTCATATCTGTATAGGCCTACCTTTAAGGGCCTACAATACAGATATCGAAGTAGGGTCTACTTTTTCACGGTGGCTATGGCTCCACCCAGGCCTCTCCCTCAACTAGTGAAAGACTATATCAAATGCGAAGTGACGTGCCCCTAGCAAAAAATCTATCATCCAATCCGGTTTGTCCCTCAACCATGTCTCGATAGTGAAAGGTCAATGTCATCTTGGTATAGCTCTAGTCTTTCTACATCCCATTGACTACCGATGAGAGGTGTCCGACGATTACTACCCTTATTTTGGTCCTGACAAACCTCTCTTGAGGCCAACTGCCATACCGCCACAAACTTCTGACTGCCAAGCTACTGTTGCACTCAAGGTATACCCCTTGGGTGGTATCGCGCAGACACCCACCTCTATGAGTACATCCTGAGCGTGCACCGCATAGAGGACCACCATGGAGTACCCTATCAGGTTCCTCGGAAACCACGTGCTTCCGTCCAGCCCCATCAAGAAATCAGGCCGTATATCGAGCAGAGTAATCAAGTGGATGTTCTCCTCCCATGTCTTAAGACACCCCGTGTAACAACCCGCACCTCCGTTCACGCAAGATATTGTCCCCAACTTAGCCACGATCCATTTGCATTTCAAGAAATTTGAATAATGCATCCTAGTTTCATGCAAAAAGAGAGAAAATGGGCACATTTCAGGCACTGTTCACTTTTCTTTACCCCATGCCTTCTTTCATTTAAAACTTTCCATGCATACGTTCATCTTCTCTACTCTTTGTCTTCCAAAAGCCATGTTATATTAAAAAAAAACATACATTAATGATCTAATTTATAAAAGGCACTGCTTGAAAATTCATTTTTTTCTATTTGCATTTCAATTCTTCTTTGCGGTTCATACGACATCGAAGAGGCAAAACATATGTCAGTAACGCTATATTGAGAATTGTGTTATTTGCAAAAGTTTGTGGGAAATAATTTGGAAACATAAAAGGATACGAAATGTATCCCTTGTAAATTATACACATGCACAAATAAAAATAGGGTGTTGCTAAATGCAAATCAAAATTACTGAATGCAAATCGAGGAAATTACACTATTGTCCTTCCTATTTTTTTGTGTAAATACCATACAGATATTAAATATTGTACAAATACTAATGAAATTAAATGTTTGAAAAAAATAAATCATAAAGGATAAGTGACGGTTGGCTCTTTGCACAAAAAAGTAGAAAGGACAATACTGTAATTTCCTCGATTTGCATTGAATAATTTTGATTTTCATTTAGCAATTATGTAAAAATATTGAATGTGCGAGGAAACAAATGTATGCATGCTAACAACGTAAACTTCCCACCTTTTCTCTTCACGTTGCGTATTTCTGAGAGCCAAGGTAAACTTTAAAATTTTGTATTATTATTGAATTAGTCAATGGACGCATTTAATTTATTACGTTCTGGTGTGTGAATAGCGATCACGGTTTACCAATTCGTTCAAAATATCTGTGCCACGTTCAACAACCAGTTATTCCTCCGTTAGCATCTCCATGTATATATATTAAACAATAGAAATTGAAGAACAAAAAGCCACTATCCCCATTCCCTAACTTCCTCTTTCATCTTCAACAGCCAAATATTCCCCTCCTCATGAAATAAAAATCCCTAAAAATCGAAAATGGCTTTCCCCAAATTGTAACCCACCTTTCCTCCTACCCTATTTTCTTCTACTCTATTTTCTACAGTACCCGACTTTTCAAAGAAAAAAAAAGCAACAACAATGAAGCAGTGCCGAAAACCGCCGCGCCTACCGCCGTAAAGCCCACCACCTCCTGCCAGTGAGAACCAGTCTGAGCAACGAAGTCGCCGTTGCTTCCGAACCCGGTCCGGTTGCCGCTGTCGCACCGTTTGCCGCTGTCGCACCATTTGCCGTTGTCGCACCGTTTGCCGTCTCATTCTGCTATACAGGTGAGTTATCAACTCACGATTTACTTTATTTCAGGCATTTTGACATCAATTTAAACTAAAATATAATAATCAATTTCTTATTGTCTGCTGTCTGTGAGTTGCGGGCTTCTGTCATTGTTTGTTTGGGTGGTTAGAACTTGACTGTATATACGAGGAGGCCGACACTATATGTGTACATATATTTTGTATGTGGCACATAAAAATTCCAAGCATATATGCAATCTTGAAATTCATTTCAAATAATTGTGTTTCATGTATTAATGTAAGAGCAAAAATTTCAATGTGCAAAGCATTTTATGTTATCTGCAACATATATAGTTGACTTGTGGGTAGACTTTTGATTTTCTCTCCAGTCATTACTAAGTTTTCTTCTATTTGCAAGTTGCAAATCTAATATCTAGGAATTTTAGCCTTTTCTACTTCGATAACTAAATAAATATTCAGGTTTGAGTTATATAATATATTAATACAATATTTTTACGTTTCATAAGAGATTCAACTTTCAGTTTGCAAATTCCTCCTACCCGGCACGGTAGATGCTATATGCAAACAATAATGTCAATTGAATTCTAACTTGGATACTATACTTGAATATTCTATCACAGGATAAGTCTTCATTTTGAAAATTTTAGCAATAGTTAAGTTAAGGGTCAAATATTATGATGTTTATTTTGTGAAACTGAAATGTTGGTTTGTTAGTTCTAATGCCTTGTTCCTGTCTAGAAACTTTACCACATGCTTGTTTGACCATACAGTTTTGAATCTATTCGATACTAAACACAGGTGGTTTGGTTATATGTATTGTAGCATGTACTAATAAATCTGGAAAGAAAAACCTACTGCCCTTGTTTGGAAATTTGAAAACACATATTGGACAGAATATACACTATGCTACCTTAGTAAAACTGAAATATATTGATCATATCCTCTACACATGCCTTGCCTTACTTGTTTGTGAAAACCCGTAACTTCCCCGTAAAGGAAAGCGACGGATAGTTCGAGAACAAGCCACAACAGAACGCATATAAAAGAACATTTCATTGTATATTACAACAATGCATCAAATTACAAGAATATACAGAGTATAAATGAATATTACACAGAAATATCAGAGATTTAAATTACATTTAAATACATAGCAGCGGAAAATAATACAATACACAACTAAAAGTGGATATACGGATACAAAGCTTTCCGGATATCGTTCCAGCTGTAAACCAGGATCCTGTGAATATAAATCTGCAAAACCAAAACTACTAGCTGCCCGTGTCAAAATAGGGGCACCCAGAGTTTAGGTTAAAACAATAAACTCCAGGTCAGTCATGGGACTGGTGTGAGAACTAAAAACAGTTATTAATCTTTATTTTAAAAGTTAGGTAAATCAAGGGACCACGCCGTATAACACGGAACGAGTTTCCTCCCAAGAATACCAGTGCATAAAACAAACAGCGCAATGCTAAATAAAGAAAAATGAAGCTGTTATAAGACCCAGGTCCCATCACACAATGCAACGCAAGCCGGGGGATAGGGTTTTCCCTTATAACAGCCAAAGAATGCTTGATACGTTTAAAACAAATCATTTGATACTATTATAAGTGCGTAGTGTATAAAACAACTTCAAATCATAAGTATCAATCATAGGCGGCATGGGTACCATATATCATGTCGCCATACTAGTTCTACAATTAAAACCGCACATGTCACGTATTTGGAAATTGGATTTCCGTCTATGAACCGAGGCAAAAGATAGTCCTCAAAGAATTCGAGACAATCTAGCCCATGTCTCAGGATCAGAACGCATCAACCCTTTAGATCGTTAGGGCCGGTCCACCGATGTGGATTATTATGCCTGAACAATACGTCTCTCCGCCCTATGGGGCGTAAACGAGCCAACTAAATGACTCCATCGGTTCGAGAACGACCGATCAATCCGAGGCGCCTCGCAACAGCAACAACCACATAAGTCAAACTCGTCAGGGCGTGTAAAACCACTGACGCCACTTCTAGCTAGAAAGAAACGCAAGTCCTCCCTGATGTCCTCTCCCGTTTTTGGTTCATACCGGGTGTGAAACTCTTGAAGTAAACGTTACACAAAGCTACGCCACAAAGGCCTTGCTTTAATCATCACCACAAGACTTTGCTTTTCAACAGAAGCCTCGATCAATTGCCACTTAGGCATGCCACACAGGCAATTCACTCCATGCGTTTGATATCCATCGATATATAACCCCTGAGCTCGTACGTCTCAGAGAAGGGCGTTAAGCAAGAGAATAAATTCTCCGCCGCCAAACAGATATATATTTAATAGAGATCAATCACACGGACTAAAATCCAATGTCAGACACACAGTCCATTTACAAGTCCGTTCTGGGTCTGAACGAAACCGGAGGCACCTAGTACCCCGCATATCCATCGATCTCCAAGTACGTCTGGACGATCACCAACTGTTTCCATCTTCTTGGGTGTACAGCCGAATCAAGATCATCAGTTATCACCCAAACGCCGTGAAGACCTCCGGTCTTCGACCACCGTCTTCATCTTCGACTTATCATCGTATCAGTTATTCAGAATGGGATAAACCCGGTCTTTCCGAATAACTCGCGTATATTTTATAAAAGTGCTACACAAACACAACATACGCCTCATTCCAATTCATCAGTCACTAACCGCAAATTAATCAAGAGAATAGTTCCCCAAATATTAACCCCGAAGGCCGAAACCAACATCAGATCAATATCCAGAAAACCATTCTGCTTGGCTAACCGACAGTTAGTTTCTAAATTTCACATTCATAGGGAAAGATTCCCATTAATTTTATCAAAGATAAACTCCTTGAATTTATTCTTTAATCTACTTTTGAATTTCGATTCAACTAGTCGGGATTTACGAAACTTACTGAAGTAATCATTTGTTTTAATGAATCTTTAATTAGATTGAAATGGTCGAGAATGGAGTATCACCAGTTTTGCTCCAGGCGATAGTCAAATCTTTAATTAGATTTGAACGTGAAATGGTAATTGAATTTACCGATAACATCGTGGTGTTAGATATGAAGTATTACCAGTTTTACTTCATGGGATGAATAAGTTAGAAAAATAAAAATATCATTTTATTGAATAAATGAATTGAATAGAAATTCATAGGTTCATGATATATGGTACCCATGCCGCCTATGATTGATACTTATGATTTGAAGTTGTTTTATACACTATGCACTTATAATAGTATCAAATGATTTGTTTTAAACGTATCAAGCATTCTTTGGCTGTTATAAGGGAAAACCCTATCCCCCGGCTTGCGTTGCATTGTGTGATGGGACCTGGGTCTTATAACAGCTTCATTTTTCTTTATTTAGCATTGCGCTGTTTGTTTTATGCACTGGTATTCTTGGGAGGAAACCCGTTCCGTGTTATACGGCGTGGTCCCTTGATTTACCTAACTTTTAAAATAAAGATTAATAACTGTTTTTAGTTCTCACACCAGTCCCATGACTGACCTGGAGTTTATTTTTTTAACCTAAACTCTGGGTGCCCCTATTTTGACACGGGCAGCTAGTAGTTTTGGTTTTGCAGATTTATATTCACAGGATCCTGGTTTACAGCTGGAACGATATCCGGAAAGCTTTGTATCCGTATATCCACTTCTAGTTGTGTATTGTATTATTTTCCGCTGCTATGTATTTAAATGTAATTTAAATCTCTGATATTTCTGTGTAATATTCATTTATACTCTGTATATTCTTGTAATCTGATGCATTGTTGTAATATACAATGAAATGTTCTTTTATATGCGTTCTGTTGTGGCTTGTTCTCGAACTATCCGTCGCTTTCCTTTACGGGGAAGTTACGGGTTTTCACAGTTGGTATCAGAGCTTTGGTTTACAGAGCTCGAGAACAAGGCACATTAGAACCATATGAAAGAATTCATCAGATATTGGATTAGTAATATCCAATGAGAATGACTCGTTAGAGATGGGATCAGTAGTATCCTAGAACGAGTGTGAAGAGTAGTGTTTTTGATAAATAAAAGTGAAAACAAATTTTTGTTTTGAAAATTTAAATCAATTATTCGGATTTGGTTATTTATTTATATTGATGTGGACAATCCAGTATATATAGATTTTGCGTATACGTCTGATCCGCGTGTATTCGAAATTTTAATATATTGGATATATATAGCATCTTACTCTGTCGCCCGAAGATGATATTGATGATAGCGATCGCATCATCAACATTTATGTTCGAGTTTCGAAGGTGTGATTTTCTATATATTTCCATTAGACTGGTGTGAGAACCAAATCTTATATAGCTAGAACACTTTAGTGTGAATTGGCATCAAAAACAAGATTTTCAGTATGTATATCAAAATTATGAATTTGAAGCTCTAATTCACTAATTGATTGATGTTTGTGTTGTTTGTTTATTTGTTTGAAAATTTTGAACCATTTAGCCTAATTGTATCAAATATTGAACGATATTGAAAATTGGTCGCATTTGTTTGCATATACATATATATCATTGAACAGGTCATAGCAAGGAGGCTAGAGTAGAGAATAAAATTTGTTTGCCCGACAAATAGGTACATGTTTACTACATAATTTACTGTTTTGTTTGGGTGATGATGATTTTATGAGCCTATTGGCTAGCCGCTTGGCTTTTTCTTTTTCTTTTTGAGATCTGAAGGACCGGGGAAGCTATTTGAAATTCCCCGATGCTCCCGGTGCAGGGGAGGTTATGGCGAAATTTTTCAAAAATTTAGGGTGTTAGCCAAATTTTTGAATTTTTGAAATTTCTCAGAAACTGAAAAGTTGGAGAATGGAAGCCAGATCGAGCGTAGAGTTGATTGATCAAACCACTTTCGACTTTGTTCCTTTTCGGGGACGAAAAGTTTTAAGTGGGGGAGATTGTAACAACCCGAAAATCTGGGTCAGTTTAAAATTTTTATTTTGGCAATTTTAGCGAATTTTGATTATTTAAAATGAATTATTTTAAATAATATCGACGAGAAAATTTATTTTGAATAGAATTCGAACGTATATATTATATACGTCGTCGTTAGAATACAAATATTTATATATAATTATAAATAGAATTGAAAATGGCGCGGTAGTTCGATAATTCGATTTCAAACTTCAAATGAATGTACCGGGTGCAAAACAATCCGGATTTTAGTGAAACCAAAAACATTAGGATCTAATTGATAATATCTTTCCATCGAATTCGAATAATCGAGATTTCATAGTGGGAATCAAAAGATATGTCCAGTGGAAAATTCTGAATAGTCGCTATGGAATTCAGGCCCTTAAAAATGGACATTTTGCAAACGACCTCGGATTTCGACGAAACCAGTTTTGTTGGGTCCGGGATGTAAAGTTATTGCTAGGTTTCAAATTTCATAATTTTTCGAATCAGTATGTGAGCGTGGCAAAAGAAAACGCGTTTGACCAGTTTCAGTTGATTTTAATCGACTGAAAAATAGCCATTTTTCAAACGGTCTCAGAATTTGACGAAATTAGTTTTGTTAGGACAGTATCGTCAATACGAAGCTAGAAATAATTTTCCTGGAATTTTCAGAGTCAGTATGTTGTCTGGATAAATTAAAATGTGCGTTGGAATTTAAAATAAAATGATTTATATTTTAAATTCAACGGAAACTGATCGTAACAGCCGAATTGGGTTATGAAACATATCCTGTTGTTTTCAGAATGGGGGTAATGTGCTAGGGATGATAGTCGGTGGGCTCAATTTTGAGTTCGAAATTTTAAAGTAACCTTTTAGAGAATAAAATAAAATAATAATATAAAATAATTATATATATATAACTATATTATCTCCCTTCCCCCCCCCCCCCACTCTCTGGTCAGCGCAGTTCAAATAGAAATAAATAAAAGAGAAAAGAAGGAGGAACCGCCCGTCGCTCCCTCCGATGACCCCTGCCTCGCACCTCCAGTGGCGCCGCTGACCTCCGGCGTTCCCCACTTGGTCGTGCCTCCTCTCTTCCATACCAGCGCACCCCCCCTTCCCTCTAATCGGAATCCTAGTCCCCTTTTCAGCAACCGCTGCCTTCCGAAGGCCCCACAGCCACCGCACTCCTCTGCCTGAGCTCCGCCGCCGCGCCAGAGGTGCGCCGCCACCACAACGACACCCCTCCGCCCCTTAGCCCACCCCCTGTAAGTTGATTTCCCTTTTTTGTGATTAAGATAGAAATTAAAAATAGGATAATAGTATAAAATGTTTATATTTTTAATGATGAAAAGTTTATGGTTTTTAATAGGAAAAGTTTATATTTTGAATTAGAAGAGTTTAGATTTTTAAAATAACGAAAAGATTAGATTTTTAAAGGGAAAATAAAATAAATGATTACTTCGGTGTGGTTCGCTAATCCCGACTAGTTGGAATTGATATTCAAAGGAGATTAAAGAATAAATTTAAAGAATTTATCTTGGATAAAATTAATGGGAACTTTTCCCAAAGTAGAGGAATATTTGAATAAAAGAATATTCTGAATTGGAATGAGGCGTATGTTGTGTTTGTGTAACACTTTTATAATATATATGCGAGTTATTCAGAAAGACCGGGTTTATCCCATTCTGAATAACGGATTCGACGTGGTGTCGAAGATGAAGACGGTGGTCGAAGACCAGAAGTCTTCACGTCGTTTGGGTGATTACTGATGATCTTGATTGGGCTGTACACCCAAGAAGATGGAAACAGTTAGTGATCGTCCAGACGTGCTTGGAGATCGATGGATATGCGGGGTACTAGGTGCCTCCGGTTTCGTTTAGACCTAGAACGGACTTGTAAATGGACTGTGTGTCTGACATTGGATTTTAGTCCGTGTGATTGATCTCTATTAAATATATATCTGTTTGGCGGCGGAGAATTTACACGATATATGGTACCCATGCCGCCTATGATTGATACTTATGATTTGAAGTTGTTTTATACACTATGCACTTATAATAGTATCAAATGATTTGTTTTAAACGTATCAAGCATTCTTTGGTTGTTATAAGGGAAAACCCTATCCCCCGGCTTGCGTTGCATTGTGTGATGGGACCTGGGTCTTATAACAGCTTCATTTTTCTTTATTTAGCATTGTGCTGTTTGTTTTATGCACTGGTATTCTTGGGAGGAAACCCGTTCCGTGTTATACGGCGTGGTCCCTTGATTTACCTAACTTTTAAAATAAAGATTAATAACTGTTTTTAGTTCTCACACCAGTCCCATGACTGACCTGGAGTTTATTGTTTTAACCTAAACTCTGGGTGCCCCTATTTTGACACGGGCAGCTAGTAGTTTTGGTTTTGCAGATTTATATTCACAGGATCCTGGTTTACAGCTGGAACGATATCCGGAAAGCTTTGTATCCGTATATCCACTTCTAGTTGTGTATTGTATTATTTTCCGCTGCTATGTATTTAAATGTAATTTAAATCTCTGATATTTCTGTGTAATATTCATTTATACTCTGTATATTCTTGTAATCTGATGCATTGTTGTAATATACAATGAAATGTTCTTTTATATGCGTTCTGTTGTGGCTTGTTCTCGAACTATCCGTCGCTTTCCTTTACGGGGAAGTTACGGGTTTTCACATTGTTCCATATTGTAGCATGCTTCAGTTGTACCTGAAATATTTAAACATTATCGCTCATGCATGCCTTAAGTATGAAAACTAAGTCACGCCTGTAGCCATTTTTGCACGTCTTATATGTTGCATTTTACTCGGTGTGAAGTACATTGTTTATACTAATAGGTTGTATATTAAAGAAGAGCATATGTTTGATAACAAAAAATAATTTTTTTTAGGATTATCTATTTTATTTCAGTTTTTATTGAAGTTAATTTACTTCAACAATGATTAATTCTGACTCAATTGTTTTATGTTTTGCATGGAACGCTCGGATTAGATACGAGTGTTACAGATATAGAGATTTCATCCATTGAATTTAGAGACACGTGAAGACTCCCGCTTTTGGTTCGCTTAAAATTCGCAAAATTTTGGTAAATATGTTAATGTATATTTTTTTTTCCGCTGTGTATATAAAATTCTATGTAAACTCTGATACTTGTATACATTTTATTCTGCTACAAGTGATTGTATTCTGTGATTCTGTGTATGGTTATGTTTAAACCCTGTAAGCTAAATAACTATCTGTCGTTTGGATGTTTCAAGTTGGTTTGATTACCGACTTAGAGCGGTCAAAAAAGGTAGGCTTTTACAATAGGGGGATAGGGGATTTTGGGTATAGGGTATTTTCTCTTTAATGATAAAAATGAGAGATTATGATCTTGGAATATAAAATGGAACAAGAGTATATTCCTTCACATTCTCATCTATAATGATAGTTATCTTTGATAAAGTGGTGGTTGAAAAGGAATTACACTTATTATACATTTATGTAGTGCAGTTTATATTGAAAGATAGAGTTTAGTGAACCAATGGATAGCTGACAGTGTGTAGGTTACTTGCATGGTCATAGACTTCGTATGAGGAGATGGCATTATTTTCTTCTTTTAGTATCATTTGTAAAATGAAGTTGAAACAGACACTTTTGGCATGGAAAGTTTACATATTTAACATAATGAAAGTATTTATCCACGGCTGTATGCAGAGATCCCTTTAGGTTTAATTTCATTTCAGATGGGCAATGTAAGTAATCCATAAAACCTGATTATCTTCCAGATATACAATGTATGGAATCATATGTACAGTTTTATGCCTACACTAATCATAAAGTTTTCAATTGTAATAATAGGATGCCATCTGGAATGTAAATATACCACACTAGTTTGTCAAATTTTATGGTATGAATTTTGAATTTGAGTGATTTATTGTTCTAGTATTAATTCATGTTTTTTCGGCCGTTTTAAACAATTATCATGATGCCTTATTCATTGCATGTACAGGTGAAGGGATGAGTGAGCTATCTCTAGCAGATCGTGCCACCATTGTGAAAATGTCTCCTGAATATGGAGTGACCATGGGATTTTTCCTAGTCGGTCACGTTACACTGAAGTATCTAAAGCTTTCCAACAAAAGTGATGAAACTATGAGCATGCATTTATTATCACCATAAACAACTTCAGTTAGTATATGGTTGATGAAACTTATACTTAATATACATAATCATGCATGTGTCTATGATAGAGTCATGTTTATGTGCTAATAATATGTTTGTGGGTTACAGCCATGTAATTATTTTTTCTATACCACTACAACTTCATGGACCGTTTTTTATTAGCATTGTTGTGTTAATTACCTTTGTAAGAGCAATCCCAACACTCAGTGGGAATATGGGTAGGGAAATTCACTTTGAAGCGGTAACTTTCCCATCCGTTCCAACAGTGGGTGGGGGACGTTGAATTATTATTTTTATTATGAACCTTAAACGATTTTCTGAAAACCGTTTAGAGGTTAAACGATTTTCAAAAAACCGTTTAACACAAAAGGGTTTTCAAGAAACTGTTTTGTAATTTTTTTGTCACTTCTTGCACTAGTTACTATAAACTGGAAATTTGGTCCTAGTGACCGTATTTCATATGGTATTTTTTTACAGGACAACTGTTTTAAAAATAAGTTTCTAGTCCATCTATATATATTCGATTTTCTTTTTTTCTTCTATCGCGATGGTCCATAACTTCGATTCGATTCTGATTGAAATCCTTTTTCGGACATCAAGGTCTGTTCAAATTGCAACTAATATTCACGCAATTTCGATTATCTATTCACGTTATACTACAGTCGATTCACGCAATTTTGATTATTCAATTATCGATTTAGGTAATTTGATTATTCGATAGATCGATTAACGTCAGATTATTGTTTATTCGATATATCGATTAACGTGGAAGTTGAATTGATAATTCGCTTAACGTCAGGTAATTTAGTTGATTATCAATTCTTTTTAGATTATCGATTCATTTTAGATAATTCTTTTCAGATTATTAACGTCAGGTGATTCTTTTCAAATTAACATCAGACTATATTTTGGTCAGTTTTTTCTGGTTTGGTTGTAGGAAGATGAATATTGCAGATGATCAGAGGTACACATAATAAACTTGTTCTTGCTGTTATTGTAATTTTAGTTGAATGATAAATAGTTTTATCCTTTTTCTGTTTTTTCTTACAGTAGTGTTGCAACTGACGTACTAAGTGTTTTGGTTGTCATCGATTTTAAGAAAAACAACTTTGGAATTAGGCTTTCTGTGGATTCTACCATTTCTTACTTGCGAAATAAGATATGTGAAGTTTGGGATCATCTTACTTCCTTATGCTTTGATCTATTTTATGTTCGGGATTCAAAGAATACTTTTGTTCATACTAACAATGATTTGCAATCCATTTTATGCTTAGTATATGTGACGGTCCACCCCGCACCAGCCGACATTTCCTTCGAAATGCGATGTACCGATGTCCAACTAGCACGGGACGGTCGCCAAAAGAAAAGAAAAGAAAAGAAAAGAGAAGAAAGGAATTTGAAACTATTAACTAACAAGGAACGTGTAGTATCTCTCATAGCGCATGGAATAAAATATAATAATAAATAACTTGAAATAAAACAGGCGAGACAGTGCATAAGCTGAAAACTAAACCATCATAGCAGCGGAAATCCAAACTACAGCTTATGATCCAGCATCATTATTACAACTTCAAATTACGGTTTCTAAAGCAAAAGAAAGAAAAGGTACACTACTAATGCCCAAGCAGTGACAGCTACAACACAGGGAGAATATATATCATACGTGGAAGCCTCCTGCTCGTCTCCGGTACAACTACTCGTGCATACCATCTAACCTGTCTCTAGTCTGCTCGTTTAGGAGCACCTAGAGTAATAAGAAGAGATATAAAACTGTGGGTCAGGCAAAAGTCTGGTATGAGCGATAAGCAACAAAACGGAACAATAACAGGTGTAATCCAATCATACCTGGACATGGACTTGCAACCATAGAGTTAGCACAACAAGATGTACAATACTCTAAGGTGACACTAACATAAAGTGTAAATGGGGGTGGGGGTCATGGTGATAGAAAACATCAAACGTAGCAATCATCCTCACATCTCTCACTCAGTGCGTAAAGCATACGATATCCACCACTCGATCACCCAATCCTTTACTATGATCACTTTGCTCTATGGAGTCACAATGGCCCCATTGCACTGATCCATAGCCACTAATCCGTCTCTCAGTGGTGAACTAAAGTTATGTTTAACCTCTTTGCACACGTCCTGCAGCAAAATCCAACCCATGAAGTTAACTTGTTGGTTCCCGTCTGGATCCTGAGTACAAACTTCCCATTTGGACTATCTTTGCATCTCGGGTTTTGGCCATCATCTCCGTTTGTGATTCTTCAATTTGGTTCGTTCGCTGTCCAGACTCAAAGATTGGATCGTGATTTCCCCCTGGCCATCGGCTCGTGGTCCCTCCTTCAGCTCATGGCTCATGACATCATGCCCCTACATCAGTTCGCGGCCCGTGGTCTGCCTCCTCCATCTCGTGGTGACCGATTTGTCTCGTGCAACATCTACATGGTTCATTTTATTCCTCACGGTCGGGGTGTGAGGGTTCGCCATCTTCCACACGGTCGGGGTGTGTGGTTCATGATCATCCTCACGATCGGTGTGTGGGGTTCGTGATCATCCTCACAGTCGGGGTGTGGGGTTCGTGATCATCCTCACGATCGGGGTGTGGGGTTCGTGATCGTCCTCACGGTCGAGGTGTGGGATTCGTGATCATCCTCACTGTCGGGGTGTGGGTTCGTGTTCATCCTCACGATCAGGGTGTGAGGTTCATGATCATCCTCACGATCAGGGTGTGAGGGTTCGTGATCATCCTCACGATCGGGGTGTGGGGAGCGATCCGATCCGGTTCCTGCACAATTTCCTGCAACTCTTCCAGTGATTGTTTTACGCCATACGACGACGTTTTCGACCATTCTAGCTATTCTAAACAACAACAAAATATTCCAAACTGTCATAGCAACATGTATTATCAACCATAAACATCAAAACAACAAATAATCATGTCAATATGGATCAAATATACCCAAAACCCATGTTTTTCCCCTTAATCATGTTTAAGCACAACTAATGATAGGATTAGCAAAACTTATCCAAATTAATCCAAATTTCTAACAGAGCCCTAAAATAATATTTCAGAATTTTACAATTTTTTCCAGAATTTAATTACGTATAATTTCGCTAATTACCACTAATCATCACTAATTAGCCGTAATTAGTTAAAAACGATGCAAATCACTCACCTTAGCCACAAATGAATTATAAATCTGAACTATTCTCTGATTTGGGTCGAATCTCTATGCAACACAGCAGTTCCAACTCTGATTTGGTGTTGATTTATCTTGATTTGACGTAGCTTGGCTTAATCTTCAATTAGAAAGCGATTAGGAGTGATTTGGATGAAATTAGAAGGTGGAGACCACGACTAGGGTTAGAGAAATGTTTTAGGCGGCTGAAAAATGAAATAAAATTCGCTTCCTAACTGTTCTCAGCCTCCCCATAACCCTAGTCCTTAAATGGGTTATGGGCCCTCTTGCTAATCACCCTAATTAGTCCTGGTTAAGCAGTTTTTCACCTTCTAAACCTTGTTTCAGCCATATCTCCCAAAGGGTAAGTCCGTTTGGCTAATGTGACCACTCTACGGAAAGGTAAACCATCATTTGGATCCAATGGAAGTCTTTTTAAGTCAAAATTCCTTGCCAATCAAAAGTTATGGCCGAAACAAGATCAGCTAAGGGCAAAATAGTCATATAAAATTCGGCAAAAATCGTGAACATGGGAAATAATCCCCATAGTCGTCCCCCAAAGTTACACGACCATACGACTTCGTATGAAAATGAAATAAATATTCTACGATCATCCGATGCGTAGAATGCAGGTCATTACATTCTCCCCCCTTAAGAAATTTCGCCCCCGAAATTCCTTAACCAAAACATACAAAGGTTCCCGCATGCCTATCAATTACTTGCAATCAATCAAACATACATAACAAACACAAGCCTATCCTAGTATGCAGTTTACTAACGAGGGAAGAAACTATCACTATTAAAAACTTACCAGGCAAAAAGTTCTGGATATGTCTTCCTAATGCTTTCCTCTGTCTCCCAAGTACAATCATTCTCATTCTCGCACCACTGAAATTTGACTAGATTCACCGCTTTCCTTCGAAGTTGCTTTGTATCGTGCTCGACAATACGAATCGGCTTGTGGTTCCCAACCACCTCGGGTTCTACCTCGATATCGTCCAGCTGATTTGGTGAAATAGTCACATTAGGGTCGTGCACAAACTTCCTTAACTGGGAAACATGAAATACATTGTGAACTCCCGCCATCTTGTCTGGTAATTCAACTCTATACGCTAAATTCTCGACTCGCTTAAGAACGGGAAATGAACCAACAAACCTTGGTACCAACTTGTATCTCCTACCAAATCGAATCACACTCTCCAATGGAGAGATCTTGATGAATACCCAGTCGTTAACGAAGAATTCCAAATCTCTTCGTATTCTATCAGCCTAACCCTTCTGCCTATCTTGGGCAGCCTTCATTCGTTGTTGGACAGCCTTGTTCTTATCTGAAGTTTTTCTTATTACTTCTAGTCTAAGCACAAATTTCCCACTGTTTTCTAACCAACATGATGGTGAGTTGCACGGTCTTCCGTACAAAGCTTCAAATGGAGCCATTTCAGTACTAGACTAACAACTACTATTATATGCAAACTAAACTAGGTGCAAATGGTCATCCCAATGACCCACCAAAATCTAATATACAAGATCTCAAGAGTTTAACTAGCTGGCAATTCATGCATTAGGATATAAACTTCCCAACGTCTCTCTTCATCCCTTTCCAGCAGTGGGTCTGCTTCATGTCTCGATACATTTTGTTACCACCGGGGGTGCATAGTCATTTTTGAGTGATGACGTTCTCTAAGAACTTCATCTCTCAATCCTTGACATTGGGTACAACTAGTCTATCATTCTTTCGAAGCCATCTTCCTCGATCAAGTCCATACTTGTTCATCTTCTCACTGTCGATGCCCATCTCTACCTTGGAGATGATTTCCAATAGATTAGGATCGTCCCTCTGACTGGAACCAATCCTCTCAATCAAAGTCGGTTTATTCGTCAAACTTATTAACATTTCTGGATCCAATCCATACTTAGGTCTGAAATCATATTCCACGATATACTCCAGTTACTTTCATTCAAGAAACATAGCACCTAAACTGGCATGTCTCCTACTCAATGCATCGGTACAACACCTAGTCTGGTACCACATGCATCTGTGTATACCGTCATCTCTTCGTTCTCTATTACCAGAATCCTACAGGTGATAGTCTACTCAAGGGAACAAAAATAGGAACAAACATAGCAACCATAGCATCCACCAATCATGTCCTACCTATCAACTGCTAAAGACATAAATACGTCGATACCTACCTGACTGGTCTAACCAATCCCAAGGCTAATGGAAGCCTCGCCTCCATACGTACGTCGATGCCTACTTGACTGGTCCAACCAATTCCAAGGCTAATGGAAGCCCCGCCTCCATACAGACTACCGTACGTCCAACGTACGTTTATACTCCAAGGATGACTAGATCACGTCCAACGGATCCAAGGTAACGGGCGTCCCCAGATACCCCTGCTTCTAGTCCGCCTAAAACACTCGAGTCCTACCCAAGTCTATCCATTATCTTGTTGCCCTCTCGAGTCCAACTCGAGCAAATCCATTTCCTTGCAGCCTTCTCGAGTCCAACTCGAGTCAATCTATTACCCGTAAACTCAGACCCAGTCTTGAGTATCCATTACCGACAAACTCTAATCCATCGTGAGTCGTCTCCCTATTCGTTGCATCTCCAAGATCAACGAACACCTATTTTCTTTGACGACTTCAAGTCCAACTTGAATCGTTCTAACCTTTGTTGCATCTTCCATGATCAACGAACACATCCTATTCCTTCAAAAAGAACATCAACATAGGGTCCTAAAAAATCCATTACTTCGCATCTTTCTCGAGTCCCGCTCGAGTCATCTCATAACCCAATCGAGTCTAACTTGCATCAGCCCATACCATTGAACAGTCTTATCATGTCACGGCAACACATCAATCCTCGAGTAAGCTGAGATATCATTCAATGGAAATCACAACAACTACTTATATCTCACGCAAACCATCCTAGTCGAACTCGATATTCCCTAAGCACAAGCCCCAAAAGCCTAAACCAATATCAGACAAGCACTCAAGGAACATCTCCTCCGAATTCAGACAATCTACGTGAGATGATACCAGCAAAACAACTAAGCAATCACAAGCAAACATACATCCATAACTCGATAAGACCACATTACAACAAATCATGCAAAGACTAGTCAAACCACCTATCGGGTTCGTCACAACTAAAAGTCTGTCGACTATCTCTGGTTCCAATCCCAACTTATCTACTAGGTCACTAGATATGAAGGAATGGGAGGCCTCACTATCAACAAAACTAGAACAGAAACATCATAAATAGAAAGCATACCTCGAATAATGACGCCCTTTCCCTTCTCCACTGCAGTTGGGGGCATTCGACGAAGAAGGAACAGCGTTGATAGCATATGCTTTCACAATCTGCTTCTCTTTAGCGGTTTGCGGGGAATAATCCTTGTGATGTCCCACTTGGCCGCAATTGAAGCACTTCCTTTCCCCAGGCTTTTCCTGACAATCTATAGCATAGTGGCCCTTCTTGCCACAACTAAAGCACTCTTTATCTCTCTTGTCCTTCTTTTTCTGACCACCCTTGGTCTGATCCTGTTTTCTCTTATTCCGAGACTCCTTCTTACCTCCACCGCATTCTTGCGGCTTTGGTTCCTCTACAGATGCAATAGCAACATTCAGCCTTTGACTTAGAGTAAAGACTCTCTGATCTCAATGCTTTCCCCACTATAGACTCGAACGTCTCGTCGATGTGGTTTGTCAGCCTTTCCCCTAAGTACTCATCTAAGCCGGTTATGAACTTCACGTTATTCTTCTCGGCAGTGTCGATAAGAGATAATCCATACTTCGATAAAGTATCGAACTCAGCAATATATTCCAAGACTGCCCTACCATTCTGCTTAAGCTCCAAAAATTTCCTAAACAATTCAGATTTGTGAGCAGCTGGGATGAACTTTTCGCTGAAACGAGTCACAAACTGATTCCAAGTAGCTTGATCTTCAGTAGTAGCTGCTTTAATAGCATTCCACCAATTCGTAGCTCGTCCTTGAAGCTGAAGCGATGCTAACTTTCTCTTCATGGAATCATCGATTCCCAAGTCCTCGAAGATGCACTTACAACTATCCAACCAATCTTGAACATCCGTAGCCGACTCCGTTCCATGGAATGGCTTCCCGCCAAGACTGGTATAATCCTTGTTAAGCTTGGCAAAATCACCCTAGGCGCCTGCACTACTGCACCACCACCGTTAGCAGCATTAGGAACTGCTCCCAGAGCATCCCTAAGCATCTCTCGCATGAAAGTAGTGAACATTGACCTCTTACCAGGGACATTCCTATTATTAGCCCCTGAACCCGTACTCCTTGTATATCGGCTCATCGTCAAATCTGTAAAGAGAAAACGATTAACTATCTCCATAGTGGTGCCAGTGCAGTGCGACTTCAACCTTACATATACTAATAGTATATATATAGCTTTTGAAAACCAAAATATCACAAATATGCACTTTGATATACGTATACTATCTCTCCCTGGTGTCTTTCCCTAGGTTAACTATGCAACCTAGAGATCTGATACTAAATGTGATGGCTCACCCCGCACCAGCCGACATTTCCTTCGAAATGCGTTGTACCGATGTCCAACTAGCATGGGACGGTCGCCGAAAGAAAAGAAAAGAGAAGAGAAGAGAAGAAAGAAATTTGAAACTATGAACTAACAAGGAACATGTAGTATCTCTCACAGTGCATGGAATAAAATATAATAATAAATAACTTGACATAAAACAGGCGAGACAGTGCATAAGCTGAAAACTAAACCATCATAGCAGCGGAAATCCAAAGTACAGTTTATAATCAAACATCATTACTACAACTTCAAATTACTGTCTCTAAAGCAAAAAAAAGAAAAGGTACACTACTAATGCCCAAGAAATGACCAGCTACAACACAGGGAGAATATATATATATATCATACGTGGAAGCCTCCTGCTCATCTCCGGTACAACTACTCATGCATCCCACCTAACCTTTCTCTAGTCTGCTCGTTTAGGAGCAACCAGAGTAATAAGAAGAGACATAAAACTATGGGTCAGACAAAAGTCTGGTATGAGCGATAAGCAACAAAACGGAACAATAACAGGTATAATCCAATCATACCTGAACCCGGACCTGCAACCAAAGAGTTAGCACAACAAGATGTACAATACTCTAAGGTGACGCTAACATAAAGTGTAAATGGGGGTGGGGGTCATGGCGATAGCAAACATCAAACATAGCAATCATCCTCACATCTCTCACTCAGTGCGTAAAGCATACGATATCCATCACTCGATCACCCAACCCTTTGCTATGATCACTTTGCTCCATGGAGTCACAATGGCCCCATTGCACTGATCCATAGCGACTAATCCGTCTCTCAGTGGTGAACTAAAGTTATGGATATCGATAACACCTTTGCACACGTCCCGCTGCAAAGTCCAACTCATGAAGTTAACTCGTTGGTTCCCGTCTGGATCATGAGTACAAACTTCCCATTTGGACTACCTTTGCATCTCGGGTTTTGGCCATCATCTCCGTTTGTGATTCATCAATTCGCTTCGTTCGTTGTCCAGACTCAAAGATTGGATCGTGATTTCCCCCTGGCCATCAGCTCGTGGTCCCTCCTTCAGCTCGTGGCTCGTGACATCATGCCCCAACATCGGTTCGTGGTTCGTTGTCTGCGTCCTCCATCTCGTGGTGACCGATTTGGCTCGTGCAACTTCTAGGTGGTTCATCCTATTCCTCATGGTCGGGGTGTGAGGGTTTGCCATCTTCCACATGGTTAGGGTGTGCGGTTCGTGATCATCCTCACGGTCGGGGTGTGGGGTTCATGATCATCCTCACAATCGGGGTGTGGGGTTCGTGATCATCCTCACGGTCGAGGTGTGGGATTCGTGATCATCCTCACGGTCGGGGTGTGGGGTTCGTGATCATCCTCTCGAACGGGTGTGGGGTTCGTAATCATCCTCACGATCGGGTGTTCGTGATCATCCCCACGATCGGGGTGTGGGGGGCGATCCGATCCGGTTCCTGCACAATTTCCTTCAACTCTTCCAGCGACTATTTTACGCCATACGACGGCATTTTCGATCATTCTAACTGTTCTAAACAACCACAAAACATTCCAAACAGTCATAGCAACATGTATAATCAACCATAAACACCAAAACAACAAATAGTCATGTCAATATGGATCAAACATACCCAAAACCATATTTTTCCCCTTAATCATGTTTAAGCACAACTAACGATAGGATTAGCAAAACTTATCCAAATTAACCCAAATTTCTAACAGAGCCCTAAATAATATTTTAGAATTTTACAAATTTTTCCAGAATTTAGTTACGTATAATTTCGCTAATTACCACTAATCACCCCTAATTAGCCGTAATTAGTGAAAAACGATGCAAATCACTCACCTTAGCCACAAATGAATTATAAATCTGAACTATTCTCTGATTTGGGTTGAATATCTATGCAATACAGTAGTTCCAACTCTGGTTTGGTGTTGATTTGCCTTGATTTGAAGTAGCTTGGCTTAATCTTCAATTAGAAAGCGATTAGGAGCGATTTGGATGAAATTAGAAGGTGGAGGCCATGGCTAGGGTTAGTGAAATGTTTTAGGCGGCTGAAAAATGAAATAAAATTCGTTTTCTAACTGTTCTCAGCCTCCCCATAACCCTAATCCCGAAATGGGTTATGGGCCCTCTTGCTAATCACCCTAATTAGGCCTGGTTAAGTTGTTTTTCACCTTCTAAACCTTGTTTCAGCCATATCTCCCAAACGGTAAGTCCGTTTGACTAATGTGACCATCTACGGAAAGGTAAACCATCATTCGGATCCAATGGAAGTGGTTTCAGGTCAAAATTCCTTACCAATTAAAAGTTATGGCCGAAACAATATCATCTAGGGGCAAAACGATCATATAAAATTCAGCAAAAATCATGAACATGGGAAATGACTCCAATAGTCGTCCCCCAAAGTTACACGACCATATGACTTCGTATGAAAATGAAATAAATATTCTACGATCCTCCGATGCATAGAATGTAGGTCGTTACAGTATATTTCAAGAAAGAAGAGTTTTTAGTTATGTTTGTTAAGTTGAAGGAACTATCTCGTCTTAAGGTTGGCTCCAATAGCATGTCTTGATCTACTACTAAGTTCCTTTGTGTTGATGATACAATGAATAGTGAATTTGATGGAGTTGATAGCAGAGAATATAGCTTTGACAAAGAACGTGATTTTACTGAGTTGATGAAGAAAGGTTCGAACTTAGAATTTTTTAAGGGGTTGGTCAAAAATTTGAGTGTGCTTCTGATTTTCATAAAACTGTTATTGCATATTGTGCTAAAAATGGATTTAAGCCAAAGTTTTTGAAGAATTGCAAAGAGAGAATAACAGTTCAATGTGCTATTGAGGGTTGTAGTTTTAATATTCTTGCTTCTTGTAAGTTGAAACAGCTGGATCATTTTCTGGTTAGAAGATTTGAATCTACTCATAGTTGTGGTGGTGGATTTCGATCAATTAACAGTCCTTTGATTAAAAGCGATCTTGTGAAAACTTAATATTAGATGAAGTTCGTGATAAACCAACCAGAAAAACCAGTGATATTATTGCAAGTTTCAAAAGGAATTATGATATTAATTTGAGTTATTATCATGCCTATATAGGTAAAAAATTGGCTTTAAAGGAAATTTTTGGTAATGAAGAACAATCATATAATGATTTGGTTTGGTATTTAAAAGCACTTGATAGAAGTAATCCTAATGGTCATTCTGCTATGGTGGTTGATGAAAGTACTAATCAATTTGAAAAGGTTTATATATCATTTGAAGCCTGTATTTATGGATTCAAGCATTGGCGACCAATGGTGTTTTTAGATGGCACTTTTTTAAAAGGTCGAAATGGTTGTTTAATGGCTGCAACAACTAAAAATGGAAATCAAGGTATATGAGTTGCTTTTTAATTTACGTAATTTATTTTCTTATGCTTTAGTAAAATGAGTGGATATTGTATATTGTGGGTGATAGATTGAAATATGTATATTCTGGGTGAATTATAAAATGATAAATTATTTTATCATTTTTGTATAGTATTGGTTTAACAAGTATACCGCAATACTGTAAAGTATGTTAAGTGTACAGTTAGATAAATTGGTTGTGTTTTACATAAAAGTTTTTATCATTTTATTTTCTAACCCTGTTATATTTTTTGACACTCATGAATTTCGTTTAATTAGTACTTTGGGATGTATGAATAATGGAAGAAAAAAAGTACTAAGTAATAACAATATGTTTAGAATGAGGTACTAATGAAGTACTAACAGTATGCAGGTAAGTTAGTAGTAACAATATATAGCATGCATAACATATGTATAGAACAAAGTAGCATGCATAACATATGTTTTTTGTTTAGTAATTTATTTTGTTGCATAACTTTGGACATAAGTGGATATGGGTAGTCACATCTTTATAGAGTTGAGTTTAGAATATTAGTTTCACATATGCATGGTTTTAAAACAGGCGATTTGTTTTAAGCAAATGTATACTTTTATCATGGATATAAAAATAATTTTCAGATGGCCGATTTATGCATGTTTCATATGAAGAATCAGTATATTATGATATGACTGGCAATTAAGATACCGCTATATACACATAGAAATAGTGTATGTTGTTTATATATAAATTGGTTTCAGAGAAAATAGTAATAATTCATATATGAGTAACCGTGCAATATAACATATTTTTCGGAGAAGTAAATGCAAAGTTCTATGAACATAAGTTTCTATATGTATTGTTTTGTGAGCTTGAATTTAGATTCTGGGTTTCGAAACGTATAATAATCCCAGACACTGATATATGTATTGTAACGTTTGTTTAATTTTATTTTTTAGGATTTTTTCTTTTGGTAACGGCTATTGTTGGAATGGAAAATGAAGAAAATTGGTCTTGGTTTTTGGATCAGTTAAAATGTTCAATTGCAGTTGATCGTCCTTTAGTTTTTATTTCTGATAGGCATTGGGGTTTGCTTTTAAGTATTCCTAAAGTTTTTCCATCTGCTTTTCATTCATATTGTTTACATCATATGCAAAATAATGTTGCTTCCATTGTAAAAAGTGGAAAAGGATTGTGGGTGGCTCATTTATTGGAACGATGTGATGTAGCTGCTACTTATCATGATTTTGAAAGAGCTATAGCAAAATATAGGCAAATTGGTGGTGAAAAAGCTATTGAGTTTCTAAAGGATAAGCCTTTTGATCATTGGGCTGATTTATTTTTTCTTGGAAATAGGTATGGCGAGAATAAATCAAATGTTGAGGAAAGATTTAACTCTTGGATTTTGAAAGAGAGACATCTTTCTATTACTTGTTGCTTAGATGGTATTCGGATCAAGCTTTTGAATCAAATGTCTAAACATAGAGAAGAAGCTTCTACTTTGTCTAGTGTACTTTGTCCTAAAATAGAGAATCATTTACTAAAATTAAAAGAAGAAGGTTTTGGTTGGAATGTTTCTTGATCTTCTAAATTTATTTTTGAAGTGCATTCACCTATTTCTCACAAAGTTGATCTTGAAAATCGAATTTGTACTTGTAATCAGTGGAGAGTTACCGATTTTCCTTGTGTACACGCTTTGAAATGCATTATTATGTCAAGGCTTAATGTTTATGATTTTATTGAATTTTATTTCACAACTAAGGCGTATAGAGATTCTTACTCACATGTCATCAATCCTATTCCTACTTTTGATAAAAAGATATTATTTCTGAAGGGTCTTATATTGTTCATCCTCCTAAGGCTATTCATGGAGCTGGTAGATCAAGAGTTAACAGACTTGGTGGGTTGGATGTATTTCATGGGAAGCAGAATAAGTGCGGAATGTGTAAGAAGTTTGGGCATAATCGTAGAAGTTGTGCATTGAGTGGTTGAACTATTTTTATGTTTGATTGTATGTTTGTTTTATGGTAGACCTATGACTAATAGGGTTAATGTTTTTTGTTTATCTTTGTTTGAGATATTGTTGAATTGTAAGGAATATTGGATCATAGTTTATTTTGCTTTTTTATTGCACAGTTGTGATTTGTTTTTGCTGTGAATTATTGTATGAGGAGTTTCATGTTTTATTGTTGATGATGGTTGGTTTTGGATATCTTAGGAAGGTAGTTCCATTCTTGTGGTGTTGTTTTTAGCTTTTTGAAGTGTATGTCGACGAACAAGTTTTTGGCTCCGTTGCCGGGGAAAGAATTTAATTTTTATTTTATTCTTCGAATTAATTTTTTTGTATGTTGTTTTACTTTAAAAAAATTGTTTACATTGTGGCATTTTGTTCAATTTAGTTTATTAGTTTGTGTGTGATTGTTCATCTCTCTTTAGTACAGTTTCTGTTAAAAAATTCTTATTTTCACTGTGTGTCAATACTAACACTGCATTTTTCATTCTGTCAGAGGGTGTCTTCATTTGTTCATTCACTGTTAATTGTTTTAGTCTATTATATTGCACTTGCAGTTTGTAGTATTTCTTAGTGTGCACCTGATATGTGTATATCATTTATCCAAAAAATAAAATCTGTTGCTTTGTTTTCTTCTACAGTTCAATTGTGCATTTGCACTCTCTGTTTTGACATCATTCTCTATTATTGCTCAGTGCAGTAGAAAAAAAAAAGAACAAATTGTCATTTCTTATTACATTTGATACAAAGTCATTGACACACATCTGTGCATATTTTACATTTCACATTCCTTATTGCACTGTGACTATTTTTCTGTTTTCCTGTGACTATTTTCACACAATTCTATTTACTAGTTTTCGCACCATCAACCTATGTTTCTCCACCAGTCACACTCCCTATCACAAACCATATCCGAACACAACCCCAACAGCCACCTTGCTACGTTGGGGTTGTTTTCACACAATTATGTTTACCAGTTTTCACACCATCAACCTCTGTCACTCCACCAGTCACACTCCCTGTCACAAACCATATCCGAACACAACCTCAACAGCCACCCCTCTACGTTGCCGATCCATCCCACATCCTCATACTTGCCTTCACTGAAACCTCCATCAGTCACACTTTGCTCCTCCACGCCATAATCATAATACAGCACTCCACACAGCTTCAGCTGCAAATCCACGCAATCCACATTGCCACAATTGCAAACCATCCAGTTCATTTCAAAACTACCTCCTCAAACCATAACCATCGTCCGACCCTTTTGTATATCCATCAGTTTTACACTTACTTTAACAACCAATTACAC
Source organism: Allium sativum (assembly GCA_030737875.1). Lineage (NCBI taxonomy): Eukaryota > Viridiplantae > Streptophyta > Magnoliopsida > Asparagales > Amaryllidaceae > Allium > Allium sativum. Next base: position 298,661,522 of record CM060926.1, read on the forward strand.
AAATCCGCCAACAGTGACAAACAACAACCAAAAAACCTACAATGCAAACACCAAACTCCACCATTCACGAAACAGCCATTCCTCACAACTGCAAATCCCCACTCATTTAGTATTTTCATACATATTGAAGTACACAGTATAGAAAAAAAAAGCTAAATTATGTCAGTTCGATAATGAGTTGATATTTTATTTGATTGTATAACGAGTATGTATATTGCTTGTGTATAATGTGGAAAATGATAAAAGATTTTATCTTTTTTGTGTTGTTTTTATTTAAGTTAGTGGTTTTATTATAAGTATTTATTTATATTAGTTTCATATTTTTGTTTACATATTGAGTTAATAATTTTATTACGTTAAAATTTTATCTGTATGTTTTGTGACAGGTGCTAAAATTTTAATTATTGTGATTCTATAAAATGATAAATTATTTTGTCTTTTTGGTTCAGTTGCGGTTTAATAATACAGGTCTAAAATGATTTGCATGAAATACGAGCTGCCAGATGCCAAAGTGAATTTTCCGAGAGTGGGATCAACGTGCAGCTTCATATATACTTCAACAAGATATGGCCTCATTCTTAAAATGAACACATAGGAATTTATTTGTTATAGAGATACAATATGCTTGATGATAGTAAATTGCACAATTTAACGTTTTGTTCCTTTTTGTTATAATCTAATTATGCACTTCTATTATGTGTAAAAATTAAACTAGTACAAATTATCAATTCCAAATGATAACAGACACCAATTGAATTAGATAAAATTTGATCAGATGTACGGTACAACTGTCAAAACGTCCAAACTCAATAACTTCAAAATCTCATGATGCAACCCAAAACCCATTCAGACAAACTTCATCATGGAAAATTCATCAGTGCTACTTGCCACACTTCAGCTCAGTTCCAATGGTTAATTGACCCTTCAAATTTCTTAATACCAGCAACCATAGCTGAATTTGATGGAAAAATCTATTTTTTCCCAACAAAACTGCAGCGTATAGGCATGCAGAGGAATAATTTGTACATTCAACAATACCGTCTCAGGTCCCATAACTAATAACAAAGGTATTATTGACTCTTTACGTTAGAGCTTCACCAATGAGATGAAAACAACAGATTAAACAAATGCGGACTTCAATTGAGTATATAAATTCTTGATGTAAATGCAACGTTGAAAACTAGACTACTTCAATTATAACACCCCGCTCGAAAAGCTAGCACAAAGATCTTTTAGCACAGTGGTTAATGCGTGGTGCTGCTTTCCGGGAGGTCGGGGGTTCGAATCCCGTGGGTGTCACATTTGGTATCAACCTGGCTCTGATAAATAAAAAGAAAGCATCACATAAAATATGTAATTTCTAAAAAGAAAGTGGCTACAAAATACGTAATTTCTAATCTAATATAATCTATTAGATAAAAATGTAACTTTTATTCCTAATATCACATAAAATGATATTTTACATGTAAATATTTTCCTACGAATTCAAATGACACATAAAAGGTCATTTACTTGTAAACAATTTTGTAAGTTATACAAATGACAAATAAATGGTCATTTATTTGTAATCGATTTTCTATGTTTACTAAATAACATATAAAAGTATATTTTATATATCTACATTTTCCATGAATTCTAAATAACATATAAAAGTATATTTTAAATAACATATAAAAGTATATTTTATATATCTACATTTTCTATGAAATCAAATGTAGTATTTATTTGTAACCCATTTTCTATGTTATTCTAATTTCATATAAAAATGATATTTTATATGCTAACAATTTCTATAAATTCTAATGTCAGATAAATGAATATTTTATATGTTAACAAAACGGTGTTTCTCTTCTAATATAACATTTTACATAAAGTGTAATTTCTATTGTCTTTCTCTTTTCTAATGTTTTATATTACAGCAAAAATGTAATATTTATTGTCTTTACATTTCTATGTGATTCTTTATATGTATACCTTTCTAAATAAATGGCATTTTCTATATAACATTACCTTTCTTAATAAATGGCAATTTCTATTCAAGGTGGTATTAACATGACAACTTCCAACAAGGTGATATTAACATGACAATTTCCCATTCATCAAAATAAGTAAAAAAAAATTCTATTCTTATATGACAACTTAATCATAAAAGAGATTTTTCTACACTAATATGACAACTTAATCATAAAAGATATTTGGTACTTCTAACTCATCAAGAATGACATCTCCATTTTCACATTTCTCTAATTTCAAGAAACGAATAATTTGTTTTTCTCTGTTTTGTTTGAAAAATAATATTTTTGTTTCAACAAAAATACTCCTTTCAATCAACATATCAACAAAACAGAATTCATCAACCCCAAGTCCAATCACGAATAACAACACATAGCAATATCATACGTCATTGATTAACGTACACACATGGAATTTAAATATGAGAAATAATTAAATTTTAATTATTTTTAAATATAGAAATCTCACCAATCAATTTAGATCTGAAATTTTCCTCAAATCTTGATTTGCTCAGAATTGGTTCTAGTTTGTTTCACTGGCAAACTCGGGTGCCCATATTTTTCACACGGGTAGTCGAGTAGCTTGTTTGCAGATATTTATTCTTTTAGAAGGATCCTGAATCGAAGCTTAAAGCTGTGTCCAGAGCATTGATAGTCTTCCGCTGAAATGTATTAAATTCATTGTAATTTATTTTCCACTGTATTATTTCTTTCTTTCGATGTACTCTGATATTCTGTACTCTGATGTTATATTATCGTGATGTAATAAAAGTCTGTTGTTATTATTCTAATGGATTGTATTCCCAGAGTTAAAGTATTCGAAGATTTCCAACCTTTGGGTCAGAACTGTGTGGTTTATGGTCGATTCAAAGGGCGGGAATTTTCGGGTCTATACATCAATATTCTAGTATCCACATCAACATTTTAACAACAACAATTTCAAATTACACCAATGTACTAGAACTGAAATACTTATATTAGACAGAAATCCTATGTCATACTGAAATTCCTAATTGTCCAGCAGTACTGTTGTGTGTTTAATAACAAAGAAATAAATCCATCGTGTGTTAAATAACTGGCGTCCATTGTTTGCTCTCCAGCAGTATGAATTACAAACAAAGCGTTCAAATTGAAGAGCAGAATTTATCCATTGTCCAGTAGTATAGTTCATCATGTAATATATTGGACGCTATATTTTCTCTTTCATCGTCAACATCTTCCTGAGAAATGTTTGCAATAAGATTTCTTCCTTGCGCCAAATTTCTTAAGTTCATCATAACAAATATTCCACAGTCATATCTGTTGTAAGAAAAAAAAATGAGGGAGTTTAAATGAGAATAAAAAGTGTATGTAATAACATTTTTACAGAGAAAAAGTTAACATTAGAGCATAATTAATAATCATAACTTCAAATTTTTCCTTTTTTCATATAACTTGAATGATTAATGTACTTAGATTTTTGTGGCTAAGGCTATAAATCAGATCGGACTGTCCATTGTCCGAATTGCTCCGGCTCGAAAAATTGCTCGACCGATGTCTTGTCCGTTTAAGAAACAGGTAGGGTTTGAACATCAATTTTGGTCTGATTCAAATTACGGACCCGAGCTCGGATACGTTGCTATTCGTTCGAATAGTGTCTGTGAACTTAGTAGTTCTACATTTGTAATATACTAATATCGCATTTGCCAATTTAGGTGAAATTCTCATGTAGACCATGTGGTCCCGCATCCCCTTTTATGCTGCAGTAAAATGAGTAAATACAATTTCCTAGGCCACGAATAAAAGATAATCTTTATTTACTTTCCTTTAACCTATAATCTGAAGAGATATCTTTCCCTCATTATTTCTCTTGGATAAATCAATAACGTTTAATTTTTCCATTCAATCTCTGTATTCTGTGGAAACTATAATCCTCTGATACAAATTCTCGTACGAATTGCAATCTCGGTTTTCCCATACAATCTCGGATCTAAGTTCTCTATCTCTAGATCACGAATTGCAATCGGCTACAAGTTCTATCATCAACAGTAGATTTTTGGTTGAACTTCTCTACATCCTGCGATAGTCCTTTGCCATGGCTTCCTCAAAATCACAAAGTGAGTTTTCAGTTTTGTTTAAATATTTTTTGTTAATGGAAACGTATTACTATAGTTCTTTTAGGATTTATTCCGAGATTATGCTATTTGTTCATGGACGTGGAATATGATATTAGCTATACCTTTCAGAAATTTCACAACTTGATATGTATTTAGGGTTTATTTTTTAGATTTATTTTGTTGTTTGTTTATTTAGTGTTTGTTTATGGAAGTTGAATTTGATTTATTTTTCTTCTTTGCGTAATTGATTACATTACAGTAACAATTGTATCATGGTTGTACTTGTTCATATAAAGGTTCTGCTTTACCTATTGTACAATGTTAATAACTGTTTGTTTACAAAGTCAGTAGAAACCAGTAGTATTTAATTGGGATTAAGCTTATTTTATCAGCCTGATAGATAAAGATAATGATCATATGTTGGTTATTTCTTATTTGTATTCAGTTTTAGAAGATTTGATAGATGAAGATGAAAATTATAAGGAACCAGTAATCAGTGAGCATAATCAAGCGGAGCTTATCCCCATTGCAGAAGATGAAAATACAAAAGAGAAGAGCTCAGCAAATGATCTCGGTGATGGCAATGTTACTGAAACTGTTAATGGAGCTACTGCTAGAGCCGTCGCTGATGCTGTCGGTGGAGATGAAAAGCAATCTAGAAAAGGGAGGTCTCAAGTTTGGTTGGAATTCGAGAAGATCAAAGAAGAATGTAAAGATGGTAAGGTTAAGCTATTTGCTAATTGCATTCATTATGATAAAAAGTTAACCAGAACTACAGATGGATGCACAACTACATTTAAGAGACATCTAAGTAAATGTACAGTTCGTAATGCTAAAGAAAATCAACAAAGGTTGTTAGGTAAAGATTTCCTTAAAGAAAAAGCTTCTAATACTGGGTTAATTAGCCAACTAGCTCCCCATAACCGTAAGTATGACAAAGAGAAAGTAAGGGAAGTTCTTGCTACAATGATTATTGTTCATGAATACCCTTTTAAAATGGTTGAACATGAGTTTTTTATATTATATAGCCAAGTATTAAATCCGGAGTTTTATAAGGTATCGTGGGTAACAATTAAAAATGATTGCATGAAATTGTATGAATCTAAAAAGAAGAAGTTAAAGGAGGTTTTAGGAGTTGTTAGTAGAATAAGTTTAACTTCTGACCTATGGACATCGAACCAAACAATAGGCAATATGTGCATAACTTGTCATTTTATTGATTCTGCATGGACATTACAAATGCGTATTCTAAATTTTGCTACTTTGCCACCACCTCACACTGGACTTGTAATTGCCGATGCAATTTTTTCTTGCCTTTTAGATTGGGGAATTGAGAATAAGAGAACTACAATCACACTTGATAACGCATCTTCAAATGATGTTGCAGTGAGAAATTTGAAAGAAAATTTTGCTTTGAAAGGAAAACTTTATTTCAAGGGTAATTTTTTTTCATGTTTGGTGTTGTGCGCATGTGTTGAATTTGATTGTGCAAGACATATTAAGTAAGATCAAAGAAGTGATTCAAAATATTCGTGAAAGTGTGAAATACTTTAAAATTTCACCTCAGCGCCTACATAAGTTTGCAGAAATTGTTAAACAATTGCAGCTGCCCCAATCTAAACGTTTAATACTTGATGTACCTACTCGTTGGAACTCGACTTATGCAATGCTAGAGTGTGCTTTACCATTTAAAAAGGTACTTTTTATGTATCAAGAAGGGGATCCATCTTACATGTGGTTGCCATCTACATTAGACTAGGATAGGGAAGAGACTATATGTAAGATTTTGGAGGTGTTTAGTGAAGCAACAAATATTTTTTCAGGTACAACTTATCCAACTTCTAACCTATTCCTTCTAGAACTTTGGAAAATTAAGCAGACATTAAACGAGAAGTCATTAGAATATGAAGGTTCCTTTGTCATAAAAGGGATGGTAGATAAAATGAAGAATAAATTTGACAAGTATTGGGGAGATTGCAATTTGTTGTTATCTATTGTTGCAGTTTTAGATCCAAGATACATGATGAAACTTATAGAGTTTTGTTTTCCGATGATTTACCCTAAATCTGAATCTGAACAGAATATATAACTTGTTATGACTTCAGTGGATGAATTATATTTTGAGTATGCATCTGCTGCATCTGATAGTACTTGTAAGCTAAGAAAGGGAAGCACTTCAAATACTTCTAAAAGGAAAAGGACAAAAGGTAGGACTGAGTTTGAAACATAGGCCGAGGAATCGGATGTAGTTGAGACTACACAATATGAACTTGAGTTATATTTGAAAGAAAGTTGTTATAAATTCGATGATATGGAAGATTCTTTTATTGTTCTCAAATGGTGGAAAATAAATGCTTCTAAGTATAAAATTTTATCAGTAATGGCTAGAGATATATTAATGATTCCAATTAGTAGTGTTGCTTCAGAATTTGCATTTAGTGTCGCTAGTAGAGTTTTGGACCAGCATAGAAGTTCTTTTAAATCCGAAACTGTAGAAGCTTTAATTTGCAGTGGAGATTGGTTACGCTCTAAGAATGCTTCGAAGAGTTTGGAGGTTAGAATTATATATGTTTCCATGCTTAATGTTTTATTGAATACCCACTGTCTTATAGTATTATTGTCCTGCAATATTTTCAGGTTGGACCTTGTGAGAATGATATGGAAGCAATTAGTTTTGAATAGCTTAGACAAAATTATTGATGAGTTAGGGGTAAGTTTTCTTAGAACCTTAATTTTGATGTTTATTGTACCCATTCATCTATTATATTTATACATATTTTGAATTGTCACCTATGGCATATAAGCAAGTTTATGATGCATAACTTGCTTCAGAATATATGCCAGCTTTAGTTTATGTAGTGGCATATAAGCAAGTTTATGATGCTTGATTTACTTTAGAATACATGTTAGCTTTAGTTTATGGTACATTTATAAGTTACACTGAAGAAACCTGAAGCATGTTTAGAATACATGTTAGCTTTAGTTTATGTTACATGTTAGCTTTAGTTTATGTAGTGGCATATAAGCAAGTTTAGTAAGCAAGTTTATGATGCTTAATTTGCTTCAGTGTGTTTCCCATTTACTTTAGAGTACATGTTTAGCAATAATTATGTTGGATTCCCATGTACTCATTTATAAGTTTCAATATGGACCTTGAGAGAACCGTATTGTGTGCACAACACTGTATGTTAGCATTGTATTGTATTCATTTATACTCGCCTGTCACTTCTTCCCTTTCTTCTAAATCTCTCCTCGTTGATTCTTCTTCTCATTCTTTTAACGTCCATAGTTATCATTCTTATGCTTATGCCATTAGATCTTTCTTCCCTCTCTACTGCAAACCAATTTCTTGTCTGCGTTCTTCCTATTGGGGCAATGGTAAAAAAATTCAGAATTGTTGCTTTAGATGCGGGGATTATTTTATAGGGGGAATTTTGAAGAGAACCATCAAGATGTTTTAAATGCAGTAATTTGGTTACAAAGGTTTTAATTGTTACTATTTTTCTAATCGTCTTTTTCTTAAATCCCATAATTTGAATTTTTGTTTAAAATTCTTGGGGCTACAAAGAATTTACTCATATTCCTTTTCTGTTGAGGATGTTGGTTTTTTTACCTTCTGTCAAAAGTTCTTTGGCATTTTGATGCTTTATGTTCTACAGCCCTGATTAGTCATTATTTTTATAAATAAGTCTATTTACCCATCGTTATGTACTCCTTTAACTTTAAAACAACATGTTTTCATTTTTGTATTGAAATTTTAAAGCTTAAAAATTTATTCCAAGATCATGTTTCTTTTTATAAAACTAAGGGACTAGAGTTTGATGAATTGCTATTTCATTTTGATTACATTAATGTAACACCCCGTATTTTTAATATAATTAAAGATAAAATAAAATATATAAAATATGCTTATGATGGGTAAATAATGGTGATGCATAAGAAGAATTAATTAATACATGGAAGAGAAGAAAAATTAGTTCGATAACGATGTATGTAATGGAAAAAATAGTAAAATAAGGATAACTAATTCAAGAATCAGGAATTAGGTAAAATGGACATCACCATTGCGTTCCTCTCGGAAAAATACGCGAAATAGAGTCCGAGTTTTCGAAAATCGGAGTCCGTATGACCATGATATGGCCAAAACAAGATTTCAGCAGACTTTCTGGCAGACTGACCCAGCTCGACCATAGTGTCGACACTATAGTCGACCTGCTCCCCCCCCCCCCCCAGGTCGACTATAGTGTCGACCCCCCCTCTGTACAGGTCGACCTGGTCGGCCTGGGGTGGTCCAGAACCCATTTTTGAGGCCCGGGACGAGTTTTGATGGTCCGGATGGGTTTTAGGGTTAATCCAATGGCTGAAATGAAGTGCTACACCTATAAAATAACACCTAGACCTAGCCTAACTCACACAAATTCATATGACACCTAAATGCTGCTGGAATCTCTCTTGAGCCACGGCCGCCGTCTCCAAATCAAAGCTTAAGCGTTCAAACCCAAATCAAATCAGAGATCAATGCTTCTACAACAAATTCAAGAGGATAGATCAATGACACTGCAACTTTCTACGACAAATTCACTCCCTAATTCATTAGTCGTTCTCTATAAGTTCTAGTTATTTTCAGATTTAAATATTTAATTATAATATGGCGATGAAATAAAGTGAAATTGATGTAAGTTTAGCTATATTTGCGGAATGTGAATTAAGATTAAAATCATGTTTTGCGGTCAAATGAAAATAGTACGATGCTTATTATGTTTGGTTATGTTGTATAATATTATGCCAGTGATTTGATTCTATTTTCATGTTGGATTGAGAATTATTGAGTACAATGTTTGTCATGTTGTATAATATGCCAGTGATTTGATTCTATTATCATGTTTAATTGGGAATTATTGATAAGTTTATTATGCAAGTTTATGTTGTAGATTCATGCGACAAATGGTCAAATCTACATGTTTATGTATAAGAAAAACATATGCCACACTTATCATATATTTGTGATTGGCTAGTGAGTATGTTAATTTAACCTATGTTGCCAAGTAACGCATGTGTATGTTGATTTGCCTATGTTGCAAATTAACATATGTATATTGATTAGTTCATATTGCTAATTCTCATGTATGTATGTTAATATGGCCTATGTTAAAAATACACATATATGTTGAATTAGCTTATAATTGCGAGTTCACACTTATGACACTATAATGTTCATAATGGTTATTTTGCAAGTTCACCCCTGTAATGTTCATGATGTCATTTTGCAAGTTCACCCCTGTAATGTTCATGATGTCATTTTGCAAGTTCACCCCTAAAATGTTCATGATGTCATTTTGCAAGTTCACCCCATTATGTTCACATTAATTATGCCATCAATGTCAAAATTATACCTTTGTCATGTTTAGGATTGTGTATTTGTGTACATTAAATTAGGCTAAGTTTTTAGTCTAAACTTTATGCTCAAAAATCATACGAACGTAAATTAGGCTAAGATAATTAGCCTAATATTAGACGGGGTAACGGTGGGATAAAATGATTAATTATAGGAAAACTTGCCATAAATTGGTCATTTATCACATAAGTGATTTATGGCATAAAATGTATTAATTATATACCTAATTTAATGAGATTGATTGGAAACAAATTGGGCATTAAATCTGAATTTGAACAATTTACATAATAAAAATGTAAATTAGAATTATGGCATAAAATGGTATTAATTATATACCTAATTTAATGAGATTGATTGGAAACAAATTGGGCAGTAATATGAATTTGAATAATTTACATAATTAATGTAAATTGGAAAATACGAATATGCTTAGCACGAGGTTGGATTGAGTTGTGATGTAAACCTGCCCGGACCCGCCCGGCTGTCCAGTAATCACAGCAATACCTATCCAATGTGGGAGGCTAAGCATTAGGTCCAATAAAGACCCGAGGTTAGACTGAGTTGTGGCGTAAGACTGCCCGGACCCGACCGGCACACCGACAGCCACAACAATATCTGTCTAATGTGAGAGGTTGGTGCCCTAATAAGACAACTAGAGCCGAGCTAGGGTTGGTAGGGTTAAGTTAACTAGAAAACTTAACCAATTTCAACATGTTAACTAAATTGGCGGGTAGGGTTAGGATAATCTGGACACTTAACCAATTTAATATGTTGACTACGGGAGTAGGTAAGGTTAAGCAAATGTTTAACTATTATAACATGATTAAACTGGACTAGAGAGTGAGGTTAAGTTAATGAGAACACTTAACTAATACATTGGGTTAATTAGACAAGTGGTTGCGGTTAAGTAGTAACACTTAACCAACATAACAGGACAAGCGGGTGGGCTAAGTTAACTTGAATAAGTTGATAACACTTAACCATTATAATATGACTAGTGGATGGGGTTAAGTTAACATGCACTTAACCAATATGATGTGATGCGTGGTAGGGTTAAGTAACACACGGGGTTAAGTTAACAAGAAAATCCTTAACCAATGTAACCAGATAGACGAACGGGGTTAAGTTAATAAACCACACTTAACCAATCAAACATAATAAGCAAGAAAGGTTAAGTTAACTAAGGTAAACACTTAACCAGGGTAACATAACGAGTAGCGGGGTTAAGTACACATCAGAGTTGGTGGGTAATATTAATAAATATAGGCCCACATACACTTAACCATTAAATACACATGCTTGAATCAGTAGCGGGGTTAAGTACACATCAGGGTTGGTGGGTAATATCAGAGAATATAGGCCCACAGACTTAACCATTAGAAAAACCTAGTAACGGGGACCCATTTCAGCAGTAATCCACATTAGGTATCAACGGAACCCTGAGCTAGGCAGGGTAGGGCACGATTACTGGGCTGATTATAAGAGGTCAAATTAGCGGCAGTTGGTGCAGCAGTGCAGGTTCTAACGGAGTGCGGGCGAGCACACACTTCGGCGCAGAAAATTTAGCCACTGGGCATCAGTAGGTATAAAGCTGTGCATCTTGATTGTGTCAGGGTTGCAACCATGGGACTTGATACACCCCATGGTGGGACCAACACAGGTATCTACAAGTAGGGGGCCGCGTGACACAAACGAGAACTAGGTCAAGTAGGGAGCCGATCGATAAGGTAGTAAGGGTGCATCGAATATATACATGGCCATTGCGGTGATCGAGGTGGAATCCTCATAATCGATGTACACCTGAAGGCTACCATAATTGCGGGGATTGGGATCACGTTGTAATTATTATATAACACGGGCTACTAGTTGGGACACTAGTAGGGGGTACGGATCCTTGTTACACAGGGCACTAGTTGGGACACTAGTAGGAATACGGATCATTTAATGTAAGACACTTATGAGGATGCTAGTTAGGTGGTGCAGAGCAAATAGATATCGTTTTAATGGTAAAGCTTAGAAACCTTGCGATGTTATTCTTGATAGAAACCATGCGGTGGGATACTTGATAGGAATTATAGGATGTTATACTTGTTTCATCGTGCCCGAAGTTTATCTTGTTATCTTAGTTTATCTTGCCTACCTTGTTATCATGCTTATGTTTACTTTCAGTTTATTCATGCCATGTTATCTTTACCTATTTTTATGCTGAAAGTCACTAGGACTTACTCAGTCTTTATGACTGACCCGTTTTGTTTCGCCTCTTTTTCTTTCGTTCCCCCCCCAGGTTCACAGGGTGGGAATACAGCTTAGTTCGGATCTTACCAAGCTCCAAGGCTCTTTCATGTATGGCTTGGATTTCTCTTGGCTATGGCTTGCTTTGCTTTATTGGGGAATACTGCAGTTTGTTTGTATGCTTCTTTGTTTTTGAGCAAGACAGATATTTTAACTATGAAATTGGGTATTGGAAGTTGATGGGCTTTTCTTGTAAACATTTATATTTAATAAATGATTTGAAGTACTTCCACTTTATTTTCCGTTGTTTTATATATGTCTGTCTTGTAATATTTCTGTTCCAGTACCCATAATACTCCATTGAAGTTAAGGCATTCCCTTTGTGAGTGACCTTAACAGATGTGGGGTGTTACATTTGGTATCATAGCAGAAGGTTACCAGACTGGGCAAAAGCTTTCAAAAACCTTCTGAAATTATTTTCAAGACATTTACAAAGAAGCAAATTTTCAGGAAAATTTTGTTTTAATTAAAAGGAAAATTCCCTAAAGCCATATGCACTATCTTTAGATTCTCTCTTGAAATCTCTTCTCTCTCTTTTCACCGTAGTTTCGTAGGCATCTGACACATGTCGGAGGGCAAAGGAGTGCCCAACCTCCATCTGTAGCCATGGTAGTTCCATCTACGTCTAATCTTATTCAAGTTGGGTAGAGTGTCGTGCGTTGGAGGTAGCTTCGAGAGACTTGTCAATAAACTATACAAGGACAGTAAGAACAAGAAACTAGTTGTTATAGCTTAATCCACAAAGGAGGAAAAAGGTGAGAGGGAAAGAGGCCAAAGTGAAAGAATAGTAAAACCCATGACAAGAGAAAGTATCTTTAGTGAGAAGGGACATGTAGTTAAGTATTATAGAACAAGGGCAAAGGACAAGATCGTCGAGTGGGCAATTGAATGCTCTCACCACTAGTGTACCTAAGAGAGTGGTAACGTTCCTGTTAAAAGTTTAGCTTTTATTTTCTATCATCCCACTAGAACTATGTTTTTGTACATCACATCCTTTTAATTCTGCTTCGAAAGTTGAGTCTCTGCACCTTAGTACTAGCATAATAGAGGATCCCATTTTTGTCTCAAGTCCTGTTGGGGAAATCGGCTCATTTGTTCATGACTTGTTTGGATTTGAGAATGTCTATGCTAAGTGTTGAGTTTAGAAGTAATGTTTATGTTTTGGGCTATGGGTTGATTCTAGCGATGGAGTGGTTATCCAGTAAGGGTGACCTTCTCGGTTTTGAAAAGAGGGTAGTTAGACTCTTGACTTGCCTCGGTAATACCCTCGAAGTCGCAGGTAACCTTTGGGGTTCTATCATGATTTGTTTCCTAGAATATCTTGACACATTTATTGGTAATTTGTAATCCGATCAAGTAGTGTTCGCCACTAAGGCGGATGGGTCATTTCGCTTATGCATGATTTGTAGAGAATCACCTTAGTAAGTACATTTGGAAACATGGTTGGCATTTATTTCCAAGAGATAGTTCTTCTACGTGGAATACCTGATAGTAAGTGGACGAGATCCAAGATTCACTAGTGAATTTTGGAGAACTTGCAAGAAACCATGAGTACGCCGTTATGTTTGAGCCGAGTATACTAGAAGTAGAGTAAGTGAAAGTGGAACGAGAGGCAAAAGTGAAATGGATTCCAACCCATATTTTGGAAACAAGAATTAAGAAGCTACGGAATTGTGAAGTTAAAGGCGGTCAAAGCACAATGGAGTTAAGCTCAAATAAATGCGACTTAGAAGATTGAAGACTAGATTCGCGCATCATATCTCTTTTTAAGAGTATATCCATGATCTCTCTTTTCCTATAGATCTTACTCACATGCTATCTTTTGTGTATATCCTCTCGGTCCTATCCTCAATCTAATTTCTGTTGCAAACCCCATAGGGAGTATGACTCATCTGTTAGTAACACATGTTGGGGCTTGAGGGTGTTCGTTGGGTTGACTAAACTTTTTGGGTTTTATAGGATACGGGTTGGTCTTAGGAAGGGATTTCCTTGTGACTTAATAGGATTCCATCATGCTTAGTTTCCTAGAATCATATATATTGGTTGGGATGAGTAATTCTTTGGGTGTCAGTCTGATGTTGATTTCGGTCTTCGAGGCTGATGCTTAGAGAGTTCTTCTCCTAATCAATATATATGTGGCATGGATTTCCAGTTTTGACATTGCCTAATGGGTACAAAGTTTTTACTTTCTTCTATCATTCAACTATATCTTTAGATAGGAACAATTGGGTGTAAACATGTGTTTGAGACATGTTATGATTGATGGTTGCAAGTGGCTGCAAGTGGTTGCTAGTGGTTGCTCGTGGATGCATTTACACACATTAGGCACTAGATCGGCTCAATCACCTTTCATATTGCATATGCATGAGTGTTTACACTTGTTTGTGGATGAAATTGAATGTATTACCATGTGAATGTTGCATATGGATGGATGTTTGTGCACACATATAGTGTTTATGTGACTAGGACTATTTGCATACATGTTGGATTCATGGCACTAAACATATTTTGGATTGAACATCAATCAGGCCTGATCATTTGCATTAGACAAGGAACATATACACACACTTCTTGCATATGTTCATACATCATTAGAAATCTCTCAAGGACAATGAATGCCTGTGATTGATGATTGAGTAGATGGATGATAGGACACATTCTTCTTAACTTGAAGATTTCGGGGACGAAATCCTTTAAGGAGGGGAGAATGTAACACCCCGTATTTTTAATATAATTGAAAATAAAATATATAAAAATATGCTTATGATGGGTAAATAATGGTGATGCATAAGAAGAATTGATTAATACATGGAAGAGAAGAAAAATTAGTTCGATAACGATGTATGTAACAAAAAAGATAGTAAAATAAGGATAAATAATTCAAGAATCAGGAATTAGGTAAAATGGACATCACCATTGCGTTCCTCTCGAAAAAATACGCGAAATAGAGTCCGAGTTTTCGAAAATCGGAGTCCGTATGACTAAGATATGGCCAAAATAAGATTTCAGCAGACTTTCTGGCAGACTGACCCAGGTCGACCATAGTGTCGACACTATAGTCGACCTGCCCCCCCCCCCCCCCAGGTCGACTATAGTGTCGACCCCCCTCCCCTCTGTACAAGTCGACGTGGTCGGCCTGGGGTGGTCCAGAACCCTTTTTTGAGGCCCGAGACGAGTTTTGATGGTCCGGATGGGTTTTAGGGTTAATCCGATGGCTGAAATGAAGTGCTACACCTATAAAATAACACCTAGACCTAGCCTAACTCACACAAATTCATATGATACCTAAATGCTTCTGGAATCTCTCTTGAGCCATGGCCGCCGTCTCCAAATTAAAGCTTAAGCATTCAAACCCAAATCAAATCAAAGATCAATGCTTCTACAACAAATTCAAGAGGATAGATCAATGACACTGCAAATTTCTACGACAAATTCACTCCCTAATTCATTAGCCGTTCTCTGTAAGTTCTAGTTATTTTCAGATTTAAATATTTAATTATAATATGGCGATGAAATAAAGTGAAATTGATGTAAGTTTAGCAATATTTGCGGAATGTGAATTAAGATTAAAATCATGTTTTGCGGTCAAATGAAAATAGTACGATGCTTATTATGTTTGGTTATGTTGTATAATATTATGCCAGTGATTTGATTCTATTTTCATGTTGGATTGGGAATTATTGAGTACAATGTTTGTCATGTTGTATAATATGCCAGTGATTTGATTCTATTATCATGTTTAATTGGGAATTATTGATAAGTTTATTATGCAAGTTTATGTTGTAGATTCATGCGACAAATGGTCAAATCTACATGTTTATGTATAAGAAAAACCTATGCCACACTTATCATATATTTGTGATTGGCTTGTGAGTATGTTAATTTAATCTATGTTGCCAAGTAACGCATGTGTATGTTGATTTGCCTATGTTGCAAATTAACATATGTATATTGATTAGTTCATATTGCTAATTCTCATGTATGTATGTTCATATGGCCTATGTTAAAAATACACATATATGTTGAATTAGCTTATAATTGCGAGTTCACACTTATGACACTATAATGTTCATAATGGTTATTTTGCAAGTTCACCCCTGTAATGTTCATGATGTCATTTTGCAAGTTCACCCCTGTAATGTTCATGATGTCATTTTGCAAGTTCACCCCTGTAATGTTCATGATGTCATTTTGCAAGTTCACCCCATTATGTTCACATTAATTATGCCATCAATGTCAAAATTATACCTTTGTCATGTTTATGATTGTGTATTTGTGTACATTAAATTAGGCTAAGTTTTTAGCCTAAACTTTATGCTCAAAAATCATACGAACCTAAATTAGGCTAAGATAATTAGCCTAATATTAGAAGGGGTAACGGTGGGTTAAAATGATTAATTATAGGAAAACTTGCCATAAATTGGTCATTTATCACATAAGTGATTTATGGCATAAAATGGTATTAATTATATACCTAATTTAATGAGATTAATTGGAAACAAATTGGGCATTAAATCTGAATTTGAACAATTTACATAATTAAAATGTAAATTAGAATTATGGCATAAAATGGTATTAATTATATACCTAATTTAATGAGATTGATTGGAAACAAATTAGGAAGTAATATGAATTTGAATAATTTACATAATTAATGTAAATTGGAAAATACGAATATGCTTAGCACGAGGTTGGATTGAGTTGTGATGTAAACCTGCCCGGACCCGCCCGGCTGTCCAGTAATCATAGCAATACCTATCCAATGTGGGAGGCTAAGCATTAGGCCCAATAAAGACCTGAGGTTAGACTGAGTTGTGGCGTAAGACTGCCCGGACCCGACCGGCACACCGGTAGCCACAACAATATCTGTCTAATGTGAGAGGTTGGTGCCCTAATAAGACAACAAGAGCTGAGCTAGGGTTGGTAGGGTTAAGTTAACTAGAACACTTAACCAATTTCAACATGTTAACTAAATTGGCGTGTAGGGTTAGGATAATTTGGACACTTAACCAATTTAATATGTTGACTACAGGAGTAGGTAAGGTTAAGCAAATGTTTAACTATTATAACATGATTAAACTGGACTAAAGAGTGAGGTTAAGTTAATGAGAACACTTAAATAATACAATGGGTTAATTAGACAAGTGGTTGCGGTTAATTAGTAACACTTAACCAACATAAGAACTGATTAGAAAGATTATATTTTTATGTAATTTTGTTTTCATTAAAAAGAATAGATTAAAAAGATTACATTTTTATGTAATTTTGTTTTCATTAAAAAGAATAGATTAGAAAGATTACATTTTTAATGTAGTTTTGTTTTCATTAAAAAGATTAGATTTTTGATGCAATTTTGTTTTCATTTAAAAGATGAGACGATAAGAAAAAAATATATATCATTTTTATTGTAAGCTGTTTTTCATTAAAAAGATTAGACAATGAAAATTATAATTTTCATTTTATTTTTCTTTTATGTCAATTTTGTTATAAAATTTACCTTGGAAAGAAAAAGAACATTTTGTTAGAAAATGTACATTAGAAATAAAAAGAACATTTTGTTAGTATTTGTAGTGTTAAAAAAAACATGTCATTTTATTAGTATATGTTATGTTAAAACAAAACATGTAACGACCCAAGGATTTCGGCCCCGAAAATCGACATAAATACCTTTACTGTAACTCATGCCGATCCTCCAAGCACCGAAACACTGGATAGTTATTAGAAAGAATTTAGAGGGTGAGATAAGAAAGAAAGAAATATTGAATAGAAGAAGAAGAAGAAGAAGAAGAAAGCAACACCACACAGAGTCTCACATCGCAGCGGAATAAAATATAATACTGAAATAAATCTTTATCAAGAGATTTAAAAATACTTACAAATATCAGAGTACATCATACACTGGGACAGTGATAATAACCTGTTCCCATATACATCACACAGCGGAATACTAGCTATATAATACCATACGATTGAACATCTCCAGCTCGTCTCTTCACAGCTCTTGGTATCCTGATCCTGTCAGCCCGGGCTAACCCGAGCATTTACAAAACACCGGGTCAGTCTGGTGAACCAGAGTGAGATAAACTCGCACAGTAATAAGGGGAAATCATCAAATCATGATTTTAAAGTTCAAAAATCTTTTCAAAAGAAAAGGATAATCGTAAGACCAAATCCACACATAAACACGGACGGTTTTTACCTTACGATAACCCAAAACAGTTTTGAAATCAATATCTTGTCTGATATTATAATAATGTCTAAATACAAGTAAATATCAATCTAGTGGAACGTTTGCATCTCACGCTCCACATATATAGTATATAAACAAAACCGCGGGCGCCTAATGGAGATTGGATTCCAACTGTGACAAGGTATGGGACCACCTGCCGCTAGTGTATCTCTAGAGATGAATACACTGGGTTCAACAAGAACGTCTTGCAACCCGGCCCACACATGACCGACCACTCATTTCTCTTGAGTGTATCGAGTGTATATCACCGACGGTTGGGATCAGCAACCGTCTCCCGACAAGGGACAGCATCGAAACATAGATTTAAGAAACAAATAGGATTTTCTCTAGATAGGTGATTCTACACCCTAATGGTAGCGACCCACATAGCCATGCTGCCTGCCCGATTTTTGTCATTTCCCGGCTGATGAGGCTTGAGGTCAGAGTTTTATTCTTGAAACATCTGATCACCATTCACTTTGAATGCCACATCGTCAGATCCGTCAGATATCACTAATTGATACCCACAAAAGTACTCTAGCTGGAAGCTAAGAGAACGGCAACTTCCCCGCCAACAACCATAGCACGTTTGAAGAAACCAACGTACGTGATCCTTTGGAAATACTCTATCAGACATCCGTCCGTACAGGTCATCCAGGAACAGGATGAACCGAAGGTACTCTCCTACCGCATCCATATAGGAATCACCCCATGGATCAGTAGCGAGAAGTCCTTGCAACCCGTAGATTCCAACCACGACAGAATCACAGCTTATCTCTGCTTGCCAGGCAGAGAAAATTAGTGGTTCTTCCGTTTATGAGAGTCCACGGTCTTCAATGCTCCATCTCGATCATCTTCTGATATCTTCCCGTATTTGTTAGTCGGAATGGTTTTCGAATATAAATTCGATCCCGGTCTTTCCATACCAACAATCGTATTGGACAGATTTGATAGTCGGTGTTTTAACTATCAAAATATTTAGTGTTTCAATCATGACACTCCAATGAGTTCACTAGTTCAGTATTCAGCATCACTTGGCCCTTTTTAAATTAAAATAAACTAGTTCCCTTCTTGTTTAATCAAAACTTCCAATTCTTTTATTATTTTAAAAAATACGATATTTGAACCTTAATAAAGATACAAATGTTCTCAAGCCCATTTCTTATAACACTATAACCATATTCAATTTCCCACTTAATTCTCTTCTCAAAAACATTCGTTATCATTCTTTATCATTTAAGTTTGGAAAGTCCATTCAACTTGTTATCCGTCAAACAACATCACTAAATATCTTTCATTCCATTATGGAAACGATAACTAATGTTTATTAGTATAAAATAAAACCAAACTTTACATTTCCTTTAGTTCAATCTCTCGTTATATATATATTCCCCAAATTTCCACCAAACGTTGCATTATTTCACTAATGGAAATAATGAACTACCACTAACCTCTCTTACGACTACCAACTCATATCATCTTCAGATAATCCCGATGTCGTTCAAGTTGGGGTATTTTAATTACCTCTCAGACCTTGGTCAACACCGTTCATACCCTCAGATAATTATAAGTTGTAATCAACCCAATATACCATTTCAGTCTCAAAACAATTTCCATCATAACTTGGATTTGGTTATACAACCCTACAACCCGCTCCTTTACCCGAGTTCACTTATACAAATCTCCTTTCAATCTAATTAACTATTTCCCACTTTTGGAAATCTTATTCCAATTTTTCCCTTTCCTACTTGATCTCATTTTCAAATAACGTTAGTTCAATATTAACGCTTTACCCTTTGAAACTCAATTTATATACTTTGGCTTATCTGAAACCCTTTTGTAACCTCCTTTCACTTAGTTCAAATAATTAAGTAATGTTTATTTCCTTTCACCATTCAATTGGATTACATCTCACATTCGGTCGCTTTTTAAATGAATTCCCATTTAAAAAAGTAAATTTCCAAAGTATCATTAATTACAATAATAACTTGTTTTAATTATTAACTACTTCAGTAGTTAATCCCTTGATTAACTAAATTAAATAGTAAATCCCTTTTAAAACCTTATTTAAATTTAAACAATATTCATTTGACTATTTTAAATCAAAACACATTAGTTTGATAATCAATCCCAATTCAAAACGGTCTATTTAATTAACTCAAAACTCGATTATCTCATTAACCGATTCCAATTAATCCTCACTTTAAATTGAAATTATGATTAATTTAAATAATCCCATTAATTGTTTTCTTTACAAAACAATTATCAAAGTTTATCCACTCGATTCATTCCTTATTCTCATATTTGTAAATTCTGATTTAACATCAGAATTAAATTATTAACATATCAAAATCTTAAATAAATAAATAAAATATTTATTTCTTTTTAATAACTTTTATTCAAAATAATATTTTCAAAAATATATATCTTCAGTCATAAAATAAATTTTATAACTTCGCCTCTATTGACTCACCTAACGGTGAATCAATATCTACCAAACGATTGATTTTATAGACCATACGCTGCCAAGTACTAAACCAATACCGCCCATTGGTTTAAACACAACACAGGTTGAATATTCAGTCAAAAATCAACAATCAAATCAATCACCCCAAATAGGACAGTTCATATGTGATAATATGAAAACAAACAATATTTTTGAGGAATCCGGTTGGATCCCTCCAACCTGTTCTTCCCTGCATTCAAATGGTTATCACAAATCAGACCATTCGGTTTTGTTTAACTGATAACACTAAATAGCAACCATTCAACATCAATCACAAGCAATTCAAATAGTTCAATAATTTAAAACACGTTTATAAATAAACGTGACCAATAAGGTAAGTTACCTTAATTGGAAGCAATCGTTAAAAATAACGACTTGGTGTTTTCACTGAAATTAAACGACGGTTTAATTTCATCAGTTAAATCAACAAACAAATGTATAACTAGCAACCAACAATCATCAGCAAGCAGAGTACACAAAATAAAAACCCAATTTATATAAAATATAAATGGGAAAACTGAGTGAGTTTAACTCACCTTGAACTGATTTGATGTTTAAACAACTCATTTCAGTCAAATTAAACCGGTGTTTAATTTAACAGAAAAGCCAGCAGATTCCAATTTCGTCTGATTCTGTTCCATAATGAAGAGTTTGTTGAAACGACTCCAAGGTATATGGCTTGTCCCATTCTGCTACGATATGTGGTAGTTATTATTATTATACATCCATGTTTAAACTAAATAACTCATTTCCTTAATCAAAATTAATTAGCAATTAATTACTTTGGTATAAAATATCGGTCGGTTATGTTTCTTCTCAGGTCCGACTTAATTTCCTTCCTTCTGCGTCGACATTGTTCTCCTACCGTTCAGATATCCTGCACAAATTCATTTTTTTTAATTGTTATTGTTTTAATTAACATAATTATCGCTTAATTCAAATATTAACTTATTCACTTTACTGATAACATTTCGGTCGAAAGTATTCCCAGGCCTACCAATTTGCTTCCCGTTTATGAATTCGGTATCGGATGGTAGCCATAACTCCTGTCATGATACATAGTAATTAATAATTTAAACTTTGATTAATTTATTTTGGTATAAGGTAAATTTGTTTTGATTACTTTGTAAACTAGATTAGGATCCACTGCAATTTCCGTTTACAATTCGTTCTCCAGTATGCTTCTGCAGTCTTTGACTTTTGCTTAAGGATAAACCAGTCAGATTCACCACTGCTCACATCCCCTTCAGCCACGGTTCCTGTCCAAGATGATGACAGCCTCATTACTTTTCCTAATTATTACTAATAATAATTTAATTAAATTATCCGGTTAAGGAAATAACGCCCAACCCTTTTCTCTTGTGTTCAAGTGCCTTAATTCAGTCTGTTAACTGGGATTAGGACACCCCGGGCTCCAATTTCTTGTCGTTTACAGCTTCTCCCTTTTCATTTGATCTCGTTTCCTTCATGTTTACTTCTTCAAGGATCCAGACTTACGAAAATCCCAACACACAACCTCCTGTTCAAGATAGCATAACACAGTTTTTATTCCTTAATGATATAATTAACGACGTTAATTTCATTTGAAAAAGGAAACCCGACAGGAGCAGATCGCGCTTCATCTCCTTGTTCAGACCCTTGCACCCAGCCTCGGCCATCGGAGTAGGATCGAACATCGCCACCCGACGTGTCAGGGTCTCCTCCTTCATTGCTGTGAATGCCATAAAGCTCGGCATATCAATTCGCTCTAGAATCTCGACCAAAGATGGCACCTTCGAGACCCAACTCTGGCCGTCATGGTTCATGAACGATGATCTCCACCGTTGAATGTATAAAACTCAAAGCCGTTAACACTTTAGTAGTCGGGAAATTCGAAGAAAGTGGATGGATTTGTAGTTATCGGAGGAGAAAGGGAAGAGATTTGGGCTGTTCGTTTTATTAGTGGCGGCGCTCCTTGTATTGTCCGTGAAATAAAGAATTAGGGTTTGGCATTGGTATATATATAGGGTGCCAGAAAATAATAGATTATTTAACGAAACTTCATGGTAAAGTAACGCGTAGAAATCCCTACAGACAACTTCTGTCCACTGATAAAAAAACTAATCTTAATGTAAAAAGGTATTCCGGACCCAATGGGACAAGTTTCGTCGAAATCCGAGGTCGTATGAAAAAATGTCCTTTATAAAACCAGAAATAAACACGCGTTTAATTTTTTCACGATCACCAGGTAAATCAAATCAACTTAAAACTTTCAAATCTCACAATAATTTGTTGATACGAACCCAACGGCACTAGTTTCGTCGCATTCTGAGACTGTTTCCTCGGTAGGCTATTTTTATCGCGCACCGCAATACCATTTTTAACGCCAAATTTCCCAGTCTCTAAAAATAACAAACTATACACCTATCCTGACTCTAAATGACGCTACGAACTCAACAGGACTGGTTTCGTGGCCTAATTCGATCGTCTGCTCAAGTTACACTCAAATATCTCTTTATTAATTTAATTACGTGCTATAGAAAATAACTGGGCGTTTACGGCTACCGTGGCCACATACGACATCGGTTTGCCATGCCATTCACCACCGTACAATAATTTAACGTTACGTTTCTAATGAAACTGAGTTCATCGAAATTCGAGATCGTTTGCAAAATGGTCATTTTAAAGACCGATATTTTAATAACGATTTCAATAGCGTTTATTTTAAATTTTGATTTGGCCATAACTTACTATCTATAATACGAAATCTGAATTTTTCTCTTTCATATGAAAATTATCATTAATACGGTTCCAACGTTTCTTGTTTCACAGAAATCCGACTTATATCGGATCCTGTATTCTCAATTAAAGTTCAAAACCAAATATTACGAACTGCCACGCCATTTCGAGCTCAATTTATATTATATATAAATTATAACGTTCAAACGTCGTTATTTTATCGAATTAAATATTAAAAACCATTATATTTCCAAATATAATATTTAAAACTAATTTAAATATTCATATTCAAATGGTCGAAAAACACGGGTCGTTACATTCTTCCCCCCTTAAAATAATTTCGTCCTCGAAATTGCTAAGGTAAGAAAGAACATTATAAACCCATTAGTTTCCAAGTCCAATTTTATTATAAATCGAAAATCAATTCAATATCATAAATAAATATTTTCAAAAATATTGAAAATTTTCTAACACCTTAATTTCCGAAAAATTTCCCCAACACCTCCTTTGCACGGCTCAATCGGTACAACCACAACTCGCCTTTCTAGGCCTTCTTCAATCCAAAAGAAAATAAAACCGCCAAGCGGCTTGCCAAATAGGCTCATAAATCCCCAAACCCATATAAAAATAAATGTGTACCTTTTTGTCGGGCATATCATTATATCCTTTCTGTCTGCTACCCTGTCAGCATATACAAATGCATTCCCAAACAAAATTCCAATTTTATCCTCAAACCAAATCCTTCACACGTCCAAGCCAAATCTCATTCTTAACTCAATTTCCATCCATTCTCAATTTCAACTCTTACTTACCAGTCCAACACCATCTTAGATTCCTGTCTCACAATTCAAAATCTGATTCGAATTGATATATTATATCCCGATTCAATTGCCAGTTAATTTGTTTCAGTTCAATTCGTATTTACTTTTCCAATTTCTATTTAATTTTGTTTTTGTTCAAATAATTTCTCTGGGAGTTTTTAAACAGTTCATCTCTTTTGAAAATAAAATGTCCCCTTTCAGGATTCAAAACAACTTGTTTTTCTCAAAGCAATTCAAAACAAGATTTTTTGGTAGCAATCTGTCACTTAGAACTCGAAAATGAACACCGATAATGGTGCGCACATCATCGGAATCTATTTTCCAGTTGTCGAAGTGAGTTCAATACTATATCACTTTCAAAACCATTTCTAAACACTTCCATTTTGAAATTAGTTCAAAATATCCTTTGCAAGGCTTGTAAAACAATTTAAAAACCTCCCGGGATTTTAAAATTCTCATATATTAAGTCCAATTCCATTTTCAACCACTTGTCCAAATTTCCAAGTTTTAATTCCAATTCTGATTTAAATTCGGATTTAACTCCTCTGATTTTCATATATTTCACTTATATGAATTCTGATTGGTTATATATATAACCATTTCACATTTTAAAATTTTATTGGATTATAATCACAACCAACGCATCCAATATATTATAACTCTAATATATATATTTTCTCTATATCAAAATATACTTAAGATAAAATTATTTCATTTACCCTCTTTTCAAAACATATCGTGACGACCCATCGTATTCGAGTGTTTATAAACCCCTATCGATACAGTGGATCAAACTGATCGATCAGAACTCATAAACAACTCAACCGATAAATCTCCACAATATAAAACAAATTTTATATCAAATCTACAAATACGTTCACTCGTATATATACACTCAAACTCAATCTAGGTTATTGCTAACCCCATCTCTACTGAGTCACGCCACAGAGCAAAGGTAATCACTTAACCTTCAGCTCTGATACCACTGTAACGACCCAAGGATTTCGGCCCCGAAAATCGACATAAATACCTTTATTGTAACTCATGCCGATCCTCCAAGCACCGAAACACTGGATAGTTATTAGAAAGAATTTAGAGGGTGAGATAAGAAAGAAAGAAATATTGAATAGAAGAAGAAGAAGAAAGCAACACCACACAGAGTCTCACATCGCAGCGGAATAAAATATAATACTGAAATAAATCTTTATCAAGAGATTTAAAAATACTTACAAATATCAGAGTACATCATACACTGGGACAGTGATAATAACCTGTTCCCATATACATCACGCAACGGAACAGTAGCTATATAATACCATACGACTGAACATCTCCAGCTTGTCTCTTCACAGCTCTTGGTATCCTGATCCTGTCAACCCGGCCTAACCCGAGCATTTACAAAACACCGGGTCAGTCTGGTGAACCAGAGTGAGATAAACTCGCACAGTAATAAGGGGAAATCATCAAATCATGATTTTAAAGTTCAAAAATCTTTTCAAAAGAAAAGGATAATCGTAAGACCAAATCCACTCATAAACACGGACGGTTTTTACCTTACGATAACCCAAAACAGTTTTGAAATCAATATCTTGTCTGATATTATAATAATGTCTAAATACAAGTAAATATCAATCTAGTGGAACGTTTGCATCTCACGCTCCACATATATAGTATACAAACAAAACCGCGGGCGCTTAATGGAGATTGGATTCCAACTGTGACAAGGTATGGGACCACCTGCCGCTAGTGTATCTCTAGAGACGAATACACTGGGTTCAACAAGAACATCTTGCAACCCGGCCCACACATGACCGACCACTCATTTCTCTTGAGTGTATCGAGTGTATATCACCGACGGTTGGGATCAGCAACCGTCTCCCGACAAGGGACAGCATCGAAACATAGATTTAAGAAACAAATAGGATTTTCTCTAGATAGGTGATTCTACACCCTAATGGGAGCGACCCACATAGCCATGCTGCCTGCCCGATTTTTTTCATTTCCCGGCTGATGAGGCTTGAGGTCAGAGTTTTATTCTTGAAACATCTGATCACCATTCACTTTGAATGCCACATCGTCAGATCCGTCAGATATCACTAATTGATACCCACAAAAGTACTCTAGCTGGAAGCTAAGAGAACGGCAACTTCCCCGCCAACAACCATAGCACGTTTGAAGAAATCAACGTACGTGATCCTTTGGAAATACTCTATCAGACATCCGCCCATACAGGTCATCCAGGAACAGGATGAACCGAAGGTACTCTCCTACCGCATCCATATAGGAATCACCCCATGGATCAGTAGCGAGATGTCCTTGCAACCCGTAGATTCCAACCACGACAGAATCACAGCTTATCTCTGCTTGCCAGGCAGAGAAAATTAGTGGTTCTTCCGTTTATGAGAGTCCATGGTCTTCAATGCTCCATCTCGATCATCTTCTGATATCTTCCTGTATTTGTTAGTCGGAATGGTTTTCGAATATAAATTCGATCCCGGTCTTTCCATACCAACAATCGTATTGGACAGATTTGATAGTCGGTGTTTTAACTATCAAAATATTTAGTGTTTCAATCATGACACTCCAATGAGTTCACTAGTTCAGTATTCAGCATCACTTGGCCCTTTTTAAATTAAAATAAACTAGTTCCCTTCTTGTTTAATCAAAACTTCCAATTCTTTTATTATTTTAAAAAATACGATATTTGACCCTTAATAAAGATACAAATGTTCTCAAGCCCATTTCTTATAACACTATAACCATATTCAATTTCCCACTTAATTCTCTTCTCAAAAACATTCGTTGTCATTCTTTATCATTTAAGTTTGGAAAGTCCATTCAACTTGTTATCCGTCAAACAACATCCCTAAATATCTTTCATTCCATTCTGGAAACGATAACTAATATTTATTAGTATAAAATAAAACCAAGCTTTACATTTCCTTTAGTTCAATCTCTCGTTATATATATATATATATATATATATATATATATATATATATATATATATATATATATTCCCCAAATTTCCACCAAACGTTGCATTATTTCACTAATGGAAATAATGAACTACCACTAACCTCTCTTACGAATACCAACTCATATCATCTTCAGATAATCCCGATGTCGTTCAAGTTGGGGTATTTTAATTACCTCTCAGACCTTGGTCAACACCGTTCATACCCTCAGATAATTATAAGTTGTAATCAACCCAATATACCATTTCAGTCTCAAAACAATTTCCATCATAACTTGGATTTGGTTATACAACCCGCTCCTTTACCCGAGTTCACTTATACAAATCTCCTTTCAATCTAATTAACTATTTCCCACTTTTGGAAATCTTATTCCAAATTTTCCCTTTCCTACTTGATCTCATTTTCAAATAACGTTAGTTCAATATTAACGCTTTACCCTTTGAAACTCAATTTATATACAAATGCTTATCTTAAACCCTTTTGTAACCTCCTTTCACTTAATTCAAATAATTAAGTAATGTTTATTTCCTTTCACCATTCAATTGGATTACATCTCACATTCGGTCGCTTTTTAAATGAATTCCCATTTAAAAAAGTAAATTTCCAAAGTATCATTAATTACAATAATAACTTGTTTCAATTATTAACTACTTCAGTAGTTAATCCCTTTATTAACTAAATTAAATAGTAAATCCCTTTTAAAACCTTATTTAAATTTAAACAATATTCATTTGACTATTTTAAATCAAAACACATTAGTTTGATAATCAATCCCAATTCAAAACGGTCTATTTAATTAACTCAAAACTCGATTATCTCATTAACCGATTCCAATTAATCCTCACTTTAAATTGAAATTATGATTAATTTAAATAATCCCATTAATTGTTTTCTTTACAAAACAATTATCAAAGTTTATCCACTCGATTCATTCCTTATTCTCATATTTGTAAATTCTGATTTAACATCAGAATTAAATTATTAACATATCAAAATCTTAAATAAATAAATAAAATATTTATTTCTTTTTAATAACTTTTATTCAAAATAATATTTTCAAAAATATATCTTCAGTCATAAAATAAATTTTATAACTTCGCCTCTATTGACTCACCTAACGGTGAATCAATATCTATCAAACGATTGATTTTATAGACCATACGCTGCCAAATACTAAACCAATACCGCCCATTGGTTTAAACACAACACAGGTTGAATATTCAGTCAAAAATCAACAATCAAATCAATCACCCCAAATAGGACAGTTCATATGTGATAATATGAAAACAAACAATATTTTTGAGGAATCCGGTTGGATCCCTCCAACCTGTTCTTCCCTGTATTCAAATGGTTATCACAAATCAGACCACTTGGTTTTGTTTAACTGATAACACTAAATAGCAACCATTCAACATCAATCACAAGCAATTCAAACAGTTCAATAATTTAAAACACGTTTATAAATAAACGTGACCAATAAGGTAAGTTACCTTAATTGGAAGCAATGTTAAAAATAACGACTTGGTGTTTTCACTGAAATTAAACGACGGTTTAATTTCATCAGTTAAATCAACAAACAAATGTATAACTAGCAACCAGCAATCATCAGCAAGCAGAGTACACAAAATAAAAACCCAATTTATATAAAATATAAATGGAAAAACTGAGTTAGTTTAACTCACCTTGAACTGATTCGATGTTTAAACAACTCATTTCAGTCAAATTAAACCAGTGTTTAATTTAACAGAAAAGCCAGCAGATTCCAATTTCGTCTGATTCTGTTCCATAATGAAGAGTTTGTTGAAACGACTCCAAGGTATATGGCTTGTCCCATTCTGCTACAATATGTGGTAGTTATTATTATTATACGTCCATGTTTAAACTAAATAACTCATTTCCTTAATCAAAATTAATTAGCAATTAATTACTTTGGTATAAAATATCGGTCAGTTATGTTTCTTCTCAGGTCCGACTTAATTTCCTTCCTTCTGCGTCGACATTGTTCTCCTACCGTTCAGATATCCTGCACAAATTCATTTCTTTAATTGTTATTGTTTTAATTAACATAATTATCGCTTAATTCAAATATTAACTTATTCACTTTACTGATAACATTTCGGTCGAAAGTATTCCCAGGCCTACCTATTTGCTTCCCGTTTCTGAATTCGGTATTGGATGGTAGCCATAACTCCTGTCATGATACATAGTAATTAATAATTTAAACTTTGATTAATTTATTTTGGTATAAGGTAAATTTGTTTTGATTACTTTGTAAACTAGATTATGATCCACTGCAATTTCCGTTTACAATTCGTTCTCCAGTATGCTTCTGCAGTCTTTGACTTTTGCTTAAGGATAAACCAGTCAGATTCACTACTGCTCACATCCCCTTCAGCCACGGTTCCTCTCCAAGATGATGACAGCCTCATTACTTTTCCTAATTATTACTAATAATAATTTAATTAAATTATCCGGTTAAGGAAATAATGCCCAACCCTTTTCTCTCGTGTTCAAGTGCCTTAATTCGGTCTGTTAACTGGGATTAGGACACCCCGGGCTCCAATTTCTTCTCGTTTACAGCTTCTCCCTTTTCATTTGATCTCGTTTCCTTCATGTTTACTTCTTCAAGGATCCAGGCTTACGAAAATCCCAACACACAACCTCCTGTTCAAGATAGCAAAACACAGTTTTTATTCCTTAATGATATAATTAACGACGTTAATTTCATTTGAAAAAGGAAACCCGACAGGAGCAGATCGCGCTTCATCTCCTTGTTCAGACCCTTGCACCCAGCCTCGGCCATCGGAGTAGGATCGAACATCGCCACCCGACGCGTCAGGGTCTCCTCCTTCATTGCTGTGAATGCCATAAAGCTCGGCATATCAGTTCGCTCTAGAATCTCGACCAAAGATGGCACCTTCGAGACCCAACTCTGGCCGTCATGGTTCATGAACGATGATCTCCACTGTTGAATGTATAAAACTCAAAGCCGTTAACACTTTAGTAGTCGGGAAATTCGAAGAAAGTGGATGGATTTGTAGTTATCGGAGGAGAAAGGGAAGAGATTTGGGCTGTTCGTTTTATTAGTGGCGGCGCTCCTTGGATTGTCCGTGAAATAAAAGAATTAGGGTTTGGCATTGGTATATATATAGGGTGCCGGAAAATAATATATTATTTAACGAAACTTCGTGGTAAAGTAACGCGTAGAAATACCTACAGACAACTTCTGTCCACTGATAAAAAAACTAATCTTAATGTAAAAAGGCATTCCGGACCCAATGGGACAAGTTTCGTCGAAATCCGAGGTCGTATGAAAAAATTTCCTTTTAAAACCAGAAATAAACACGCGTTTAATTTTTTCACGATCACCAGGTAAATCAAATCAACTTAAAACTTTCAAATCTCACAATAATTTGTTGATACGGACCCAACGGCACTAGTTTCGTCGCATTCTGAGACTGTTTCCTCGGTAGGCTATTTTTATCGCGCACCGCAATACCATTTTTAACGCCAAATTTCCCAGTCTCTAAAAATAACAAACTATACACCTATCCTGACTCCAAATGACGCTACGAACTCAACAGGACTGGTTTCGTGGCCTAATTCGATCGTCTGCTCAAGTTACACTCAAATATCTCTTTATTAATTTAATTACGCGCTATAGAAAATAACTGGGCGTTTACGGCTACCGTGGCCACATACGACATCGGTTTGCCACGCCATTCACCACCGTACAATAATTTAACGTTACGGTTCTAATGAAACTGAGTTCATCGAAATCCGAGATCGTTTGCAAAATGATCATTTTAAAGACCGATATTTTAATAACGATTTCAATAGTGATTATTTTAAATTTTGATTTGGCCATAACTTACTATCTATAATAGGAAATCTGAATTTTTCTCTTTCATATGAAAATTATCATCAATACGGTTCCAACTTTCTTGTTTCACAGAAATCCGACTTATATCGGATCCTGTATTCTCAATTAAAGTTCAAAACCAAATATTACGAACTGCCACGCCATTTCGAGCTCGATTTATATTATATATAAATTATAACGTTCAAACGTCGTTATGTTATCGAATTAAATATTAAAAACCATTATATTTCCAAATATAATATTTAAAACTAATTTAAATATTCATATTCAAATGGTCGAAAAACACGGGTCGTTACAAAACATGTCATTTTGTTAGTATTTGTTGTGTTAAATAAAACATGTCATTTTATTAGCATATGTTATGTTAAAACAAAACATGTCATTTTATTAGTATATGTTATGTTGAAACAAAACATGTCATTTTGTTAGTATATGTTGTGTTAAATAAAACATGTCATTTTATTAGCATATTGTTTGTTAAATAAAACATGTCATTTTATTAGTATATGTTATGGTAAAACAAAACATGTCATTTTGTTAGTATTTGTTGTGTTAAATAAAACATGTCATTTTATTAGCATATTGTTTGTTAAATTAAACATGTCATTCTATTAGTATATGTTATGTTAAAACAAAACTTGTCATTTTGTTAGTATTTGTTGTGTTAAATAAAACATGTCATTTTATTAGTATATGTTACGTGGAAATAAACATGTCATTATATTAGAATTATGTTTTGTAAAATAAACAGGTCATTTATGTTCATTTAGAATTGTCATAAATAAAGTATTCTTTTATTTGTTATTATTACACATAGAAAATTGTAAACAAATAAAGTATTCTTTTATTTGTTATTAGAACACATAGAAAATTGTAAACAAATGAAGTATTCTTTTATTTGTTATTAGAACACATAAAAAAAATTGTAAACAAATAAAGTATACTTCTATTTGTTATTAGAACACATAGAAAAGTGTAAACAAATAAAATATTATTTTATTTATCATTGGAATACATTGGAAAATGTATGTGAATAAATATGTCATGTTTGTTATATAAGAATTGACAAAATAAAACTATCATTTTTATTGTATTTGAATTGAAAATATAAAACTACCATTTTGTTGAAATTAGAATTGAAAATATAAAATTGTAAATTTTTGTTGAAATTAGAATTGACCAAAAATGCCATTTTTATTGAAACATTAGAAATTTTACATTTGCAATGTAAGAACGAATTATGTAAAATATTCACCGTATGGATAGAAAGGTTGAAACATTAAAAATCACTTTTTTAATGTAAAGTATGATTTAATGCAAATATACATTGTACAGATAATAATGTTGAAACATAAAAAGTCACATTTTTAATGTAAGAATGAAACATGAAAAAAAATATCATTTTTGTCAATATAGAGTAGTGAACAAAAATATTCATTTTTGTCAATATAGTTTAGTTGAATAATAACATTCGTCTTCGTCAAATTAGAATTCTTGAACAAAATATACACTTTTATCAAGTTATAAAAGTTGAAACCAAATATGTCACTTTTATCGAAGTTATAACAGTTGAAACAAAATTTTCCTTTTTGTCAAAATCTAATTGTTGAAACAAAAATGAACATTTTTGACAAATTAAAATAGTTGAATTAGAAATATACATTTTTATCAAAATATGCATTTTTGTCAAAAAGATTGGTTGAATCGAATACATCATATTTGTCGAAACCAAATAGCTGAAATGAAAAGAACATTTTTGTCAAAATATATTAGTTGAAACAAAAATGTACATTTTGCCAAAATAAGATGGTTAAAAACAAAAATTACATTTTTGGATAAATAAAAGAGTTAAACACAAATAGCATTTTTGTTAAATAGGTTTGTTTTAAAACAAAAATACTCATTTTGATAAAATAGAATTGTCAGCAAAATGGAGTATCACTTTTTATACATTTTGTTGAAATATAATTTATATGTAAATATAAGAATCATTTTTATTTGCAAAGCATACATTAGAATTTGTATGTAAATATAAGAATCATTTTTATTTGCAAAGCATACATTAGAATTTGTATGTAAATATAAGAATCGTTTTTATTTGCATAACATACATTAGAATTTATATGCAAATATAAGAAACATATTATTGGTCAAAACATACATTAGAATTGTTTGTAAATTAAAGTGACATCTCATTGTTAAATTATACAATAGAATTTGTATGCAAATCCAAGTGACATTTGTACTGTCAAATTTTACATTAGAAATTGTGTACAGAATAAAGAGGCATTTCATATGTTATGATTTAAAACTATACGTACACATAAAACAATTCTTTTTATTTGTTAAAATTTAAAATAGAAATTTGCATACAAATAAAAGAAAATAGGAATTATCTTTTTATTTTTAATCAGCAATAAGGTCATGCGAATAAATTACATTTTATTAGACCTTAGAAAACATGTAGGAAAATTATGCGAATAAAATACATTCTTATTCGGCATTAGGAATATAATAATATGTTTGTTTATTATCGTCAACATGTTAGCGGAATTAAAACTGGTTAAATTCATTAACCAATTATTTAATTAGATGAACTGTTGTTGGCTGAAAACCCCACATGGGTATTGGGATGATATTTGACATACACTAGTTCCAATATTTAGTTGAATGTCAATCGATGGATTGACAGGCTGCGATGAGCGTTATTTATTCATTTTAATGCTCGCACAGTTGTAAATTTCACTCTGGATGTGAATTGGTTGTTTAATGATTATTTATCATTATTGTCATGTTCATGTGATGTGTGAAATCCATATAACCGAAGTTATATGGTAAATGATTGAGTCGCATTCCGATTCAGAATATCTTTTACATATAAAGAATATTTTAAATAAAGAACATTGTAATATAAAGAATATTTTTTACATAAAGAATCCTTTTATATAAAGAATATTTTCAAATAACGAATATTTTAAAATAATATTCAACGAAGAATAAAATGATGATTTCTATGTCGGTTTTGGATGGACTCAAAAGATAATTTTTTTTTTCAAACGAACTAGTTATTAACTAGAATAAATCTTTTAAATTAAGATTTAATGAAGACTTCCAATTAACTAATATTTAAATTGGAATTAAATAAAAGAATTAGATTTTGGGTTGTCGTGGATGGTGTCTTAAATAACACTGTTCTTAAACCCTGTACGAAAAGAATAAATCTTTTAATAAAGATTATTAGTTTTTCAAATTATATTTAGTAATTGGAAAAAAATGACATGTGAATTGGGTTTATTGTGAATTGTGTTTTAAACGACATTTGTTCTTTAACCCAATTAACAGTGAAAATATGATTTAGAATTTATAAATCTTTTTATTAAGATTTAAAAAGAATTTTTCCAAAGTTAAGTTTTCCAATTTAATATATTAAATTGGAATTGAGTGGAAATTCGAGTAGATAATAATCGAGATAAGCTTCTGTAAAAGAAGACTGTTACTATATATGGAATTTAAAAGGCTTTGCCATTATTCCATTTATATTATTAGTCGGATATAGAAATTTATATCGATTATATATTGATTTGATTTCTGTGAAAATTCCATATTTAATGGAAGATGATTTTGGGTTTATTGTGAACTGAGTTTTAAATGACATTGGTTCTTTAACCCAGTTAAAGTTAAGATTAAGTTCTTAAAAGTTCAATAACCATAAAGTAATGATTTTTGATATTAAAATCAAATCAAAGTTTTAATGGATCTTTAAAAAGAAGATTAAAGAATAAATTTAAAAGAATTTATCTTTGATAAAATTAATGGGAACTTTTCCCTAATAATATGAATATTTTATTAAAAGAATATTCTGAATTGGAATGAGGCGTATGATGTGTATTTATAGCACTGAATTTTTGATTATAAAATACGCGAGTTATTCGGAAAGACCGGGTTTAACCCATTCTGAATAATTACTATGACGATTAAAAGTAGAAGACATTGAAGACGGTGATTGAAGACAGGCAATCTTCACATCGAATGGGCGACTACTGATGCCCTGAACTGGGTCGCTCCCAGGAAAGGGTTAAAGTGGTAGTTGTCCGGTCGTAATTGTTGATTGTCCAGATATGCGAGCACCTCTTTTCCGTATTGCACATACGGGATGAGGAATAAGATGTCTCAGGTTTCGTTCAGACCCAGAACGGACTTGTAAATGGATGTGTGTCTGACATTGGATTTCATTCCATGTAAATTAAATCGATTTCTATTTAATATACATCTGTGGTGGCGGAGAATTTATTCTCTTTCTTAACACCCTTCTCTGAGATGCATGAGCTCAGAGGTTATATATTGGTAGTTATCAATCGCGTGGCGTGAATTGTCAATATGGCATGGCAAGATGCAAATGATCGAGGCTTTTGTTGAAAAGCAAAGCCTTGTGGTTGATGATCAAAGCATGACCTATTTAGGTGTAGCTTTGTGTATAGCGTTATTTCGCGAGCCTCACACCCCGCTATGAGACAAAAACGGGACAAGGGAACGCAGGGAGTGCACACGTTTCTTTCTAGCTAGAAGTGGTGTCAGCGTTTACAAGCCCTGACACTTTTACTTATGTGGATGATGGATTTCAAGGCCTCGGATTTATTTGAAGCGACCTGAACTTCCCCAATCTCCAAAGAGAAGAGAAAGGACGAAATACCATGAGGACAAGACGAATCAGAACACAAACATAAGAACATTTCATTGTTTATTACAACAATTCCATCAGAATACAAGAATATACAGAGTATGAATAAAAATCAGAGATTTAAATACATAACAGTGGAAAAATAATACAAAACATAACTGAAAGAAATACGCGGATACAGAGCTTTCTGAATATCACTTCAGCTATAAACCAGGATCCTATGAATATAAATCTGCAAAACCAAAACTACGAGCTGCCGTGCGAAAAATAAGGGCACCTAGAGTTTAGGTTAAAACAATAAACTCCAGGCCAGTCATGTGACTAGTGTGAGAACTAAAACAGTTATTAATCTTTATTTTAAAGTTACGTAAATCAAGGGAACACGCCGTATAGCACAGAATGCGTTTTTACCCCAAGAATACCAGTGCATGTAACAACAGCGCAATGCTAAATAAAGAAAATGAAGCTATTATAAGACCCAAGTCCCATCACACAATGCAACACAAGCCGGAGGATAGGGTTTTACCTTATAATAGCCAAAGAATGCTTGATACGCTAAATTTCATCTTTTATTATTACTATAAGTGAATAAAACAACTTCAAATATAAATGTATCAATCATAAGCAGCATGGGTACCATATATCATGTCGCCATACTAGTTCTACAATTATAACCGCAAAGGTCGTATTGGAAATTGGATTTCCGTCATGATTTGAGGCAAAAGGCAAGCTCCTCTCCGTTCGAGACACTCTAGCAAATGTCTCAGGACCACACACAACAATCCTTGGAACCTCCAAGGCCGGTCCTCTCCTACTTTTGAGGATTAATTATTCCTGAACACACGTTTGCCGATGCTATAGGACCTATATCCGAGGCACCTCGCATCCAATAACCACACAGGTAAAAATTATATAAATGTCAGGGCTGGTAGGTCGCTGACATCACCCATACCTAGAAAGAAACGTCGTGCACTCCTTGGGTCCTTATCCCGTTTTTGACTCATACCGAGGTGTGAGGCTCGCGAATTAACGCCATACACAAAGCTATGCCACATAGGTCGGGCTTTGATCATCAACCACAAGACTTTTCTTTTCAACAGAAGCCTTGATCATTTGCCACTTAGGCACGCCACACAGGAAATTCATGCCATGCGATTTATATCCATCAATATATAACCTCTGAGCACGTACGTGTAACAACCCGTAAAATCTGAACCAATTTAAAAATTTTAAGTTGGCTATTTTTGTGGATTTTGGATATTTAAAATAAAATATTTTAAATAATAGCGACGAAAATGGTGTTAGAATCAACGTTGAAAATAAATATAATTACTTTGAATTATAAACAAGGCCTGAAATGGCGCGGCAGTTTCAAAAATTGAATTCAAACTTCGATTGTCTATATCGGATGCAAAACAAAATAGATTTTAGTGAAACCAAAAATATTTAAATCTGTTTATGATTATCTTTCTAACGAATCTGAAAAATCAAAGTTTCGTAGCGGGAAGCAAAAGTAATGGCCAAATGAATTTTCAGAAAGGTCGCTATAGAGTTTATATAGCCCGTGAAAATGGCTATTTTGCAAACGACCTCAGAATTCGACGAAACCACTTTTGTTGGATCTGGGATGTCAAATTATTGCTAGGTTTCAAATTTCATAATTTTTTAAGCTAGTATGTGAGCGTGGCAAAGGGAAATGTGTTTGGTCGATTTCTATTAAATTGGATCGACCAGAAAAGCGCCATTTTTCAAGCGGTCTCAGAATTTGATGAAACTTGTTTTGTTGGGACCGCATCATCAAAACATAGCCAGATTTATTTTTCTGGAATTTTAGGGATCAGTATGTGGCCCCGGCAAATTGAAATGTACGTTCAAAATAAATATTCAATGTTTTATATTTTAATTTGAAGAAAAACTGACTCAAACAGTCGAATAGGCCTACGAAACATATCCTATTGTGTTCGGAATGGGGGTATTTAGCTACGGACGACAGTCGTTGGGTTTGGATTGGAGTTCATATGAGATAAGGGGTATTTTTGGATTTTTAAAATATATAAATATAAAAAAATATCACCGGGCCACTTCATATTCTCTCTCCCCGACTAAACCCTCCGACGACGGCGGAAGTTGTTCAATACTTCCCAGGCCGATTTCTTCCAATCCGCTCCACTAAACACCTCGACCCAGTTGAGAATTCTGTAGAGATTTTCGAGTGCTTCAAATCCATATAACCCTTTCCCACTATCATGTCGTGTGGAGCGAGATCCAAGCCCAGGAAGTTTGGGACTTTCGAGCGCCGCCACGTCCAGGATCCGCCGTCGATCGGAACCGCACCACCCTCGATCCGTGAGCCCTTCGACCCCCTATGGCGTGGTACATCTCGATTTCCACCTAGTGCTACGGATTGGGATTAAATTCAAAACCTAATTTTGAACAGGTTTAGAGAGGTAATGGTTTAAATTATATTAAACTGTTTAATAGCACTTTAAAGCACTACGGTTTATGATTTCACTGTAAAAATCATATCATTTCCGTTTCTTGACGAAATTCAGTGAAACAAGAGACAATGGACTCGTGAGGACGTCTTCTACATTCTAGAAGAGACCGCATATTTTTCTGAGCCTTCTGCTATTTTTGGTGGAGTGGAACCCAATGTGAGATTTTTGAATTATAAACGATATGGAAATGACGATGTATAAATTATATATTCGAAGTATGAGTTATATAAGCATTGTACACCTCATGTATAAGCATTGTATAAGTTGTACGTTCGATGTATAAGTTATATATGCATTTTTAAAATTATATATGTGTTGAAATAGAAGTGAAATACTTATATATATATATATATATACATATATATACATACATACATATATATATATATGCCCCTCGTCCACAAACCATGGACGATATTTATTGGTTGTGATTGGTGTGAAAATTGGTTGATAGCGACTGGTTGATTAGGATTGTTTGTGATTGAAATTGATTGATTGTGGTTGAAAAATACCCGTTTGTGGTTGAGAATTATTTGGTTGAAACCACATAGGATTAGTTTGTGGAAAAGAAAATAAACATGTCGCCTGTGTGCGAACTAGATGCATGAAATCCCCATTGTCAAAAGCTGCGAGGCTTTAAGGTAGAGCGAGGAACCGTACTAGGGACGGTCCCGATTTTAACTACCCTGTCGTTATGCTGCCGAAATTTTCAATAATATTTATATGTTAGAATTATTTTCATGTGTTGAAACTATATTCGTGTGTTGAATAGAAATTCATGTGTTGAATAGAAATTCATGTGTTGAACGACATTCATGTTTTGGAATAATTGTTTTATAATAAAAATCATATTTTTATCATCTATATGAACTATATAAAATAGTCGTGTTTTGAAATAAATTGTTTTACAATAAAAAATCACATTTTTATTATATACATGAATTGTTAAAAATAGTGAAGTGTCGAAATAAATGTCTGTTGGATAAAAATATCATTTTTATCAAAGGTATGAAAAGAATATGGTTTTGAAATCGAAGAATAGATTATATTTATATATATATAAATATAATTAAAATGAATCGAATAACGAAGCTGCAGTTCGTGTTTTGAAACCGTGATTTCAAATGATTAGTGCAGGAGATCCGACCATCGGATTTTCCCTAAACCGTTGGGTTCGCTTTGGAAATATCTTTCCAATGACACCAACTTTGTAAAGATCCAACGGTTGGATTATCTGGAATGTTTAATTCAAATCTAAAGAAAAACAGTGCCAGAATCGATTATATATATAAATAAATATATATATATATATATATAAATATAATTAAATATAATCGAATAACGACGATGTAGTTCGTATTTTGAAATCGAAACTTCAAACGAGTGTACCGGGAGATCCGACTGTCGGATTTTCCCAAAACTGGAACCGTTGGATTCGTTTTGAAAAGATCTTTTTAATGAAATAAATTTTGTGAAGATCCAACGGTTAGATTTCCAGGTATGTGTAAATCAAATCTGAAGAAAAACAATGCCACGGCCGCGTTATGGCCTGAAGTGTCGTTTGAATGAAATGGCTATTTCTAAATAAATAAAAATAGCAATAAATCGTGATAAAATATTATAAATGATATGAAATGGAAATAAACTGAATTTGTGCGGTTTATGCGATATTTGATGGTCGAATGTGTTTGCCGTGAATTGTTGTCGAATAATTTAACCATTGAAATGAATTGATTTAAATTCTAAATATACGTGAATTATTTGAAAAGGTCGAGTTAAATCTCATTTCAAATAATTGATCGGCGATAAGAAGACGATGGTGAAGACAGTGGTTGAAGACCGGAGATCTTCACCTTGGTTGGATGATAACTGATGTCCTGATTGGGAGGCATCCCGAAATATGGATAATGAGTGGTGATCGTCCAGACGTACGTGGAGATCGATGGGTATGCGAGGTATATAGTGCCTCCAGTTTCGTTCAGACCCAGAATGGACTTGTAAATGGACTGTGTGTCTGACATTGGAATTCATTCTGTGTGATTGATAGCCATCAGTTGCATGGTGTGAATTGCCTGTGTGGCATGCTAAGATGCAGTGATC
Source organism: Allium sativum (assembly GCA_030737875.1). Lineage (NCBI taxonomy): Eukaryota > Viridiplantae > Streptophyta > Magnoliopsida > Asparagales > Amaryllidaceae > Allium > Allium sativum. The sequence goes on from CM060926.1 coordinate 298,701,728, forward strand.
AAGGCTTCTGTTGAAAAGCAATGTCTTGTGGTTGATGATCAAAGCACGGCCTGTGTGGCATAGCTTTGTGCATAACGTTGATTCGCGAGCCTCACACCCCGGTATGAGCCAGAAACGAGAGAGGACCTCAGGGAGGACATGCGTTTCTTTCTAGCTAGAGGTGGTGTCAGTGCTTAAACGGGCTGACATTTATATTATTTTCACCTATGTGGTTGTTGCTGTTGCGAGGCGCCTCGGATATATCGGTGACTATGTGAAGCAGATGGAGTCATTCATTGGCTCATTTACGCCCCAAAGGGTGGGAAAATGCAGTGTTCAAGCATAATAATCCACATCGGCGGACCGACCTTGATGATCCAAGGCTTGTCTGCGTGCTTGCCTGAGGCTCGGGCTAGAGAGTCTCGAATTCTATGAGAACCCGTAACTTCCCCGTGAAGGAAAGAGCGGATACTTTTGAGAACAACACATATAAGAACGCAGACGGAAGAACATTTCATTGCTATTACAACAATTGCATCAGAATACAAGAATATATAGAGTATAAATGAATATTATACATTCGATAAATATCAGAGATTACAATAAATTACATAGCAGCGGAAAAACAACATAAAACACAACTAGAAGTAATACACGGATACAGAGCTTTCCGAGCATCGTTCCAGCTGTAAATCAGGATCCTGTGAATATAAATCTGCAAAACCAAAACTACTAGCTGCCCGTGTCGAAAATAGGGGCACCCAGAGTTTAGGTTAAAACAATAAACTTCAGGTCAGTCATGTGACTGGTGTGAGAACTAAAACAGTTATTTAAAACTTTACTTTAAAAGAGAGTAATTCAAGGGACCACGCCGTATAACACGAAACGAGTTTCCTCCCAAGAATACCAGTGCTTAGAATAAACAGCGCAATGCTTTTTCGAAAAATGAAGCTATTATAAGACCCAGGTCCCATCACACAATGCAACGCAAGCCGGAGGATAGGGTTTTCCCTTATAATAGCCAAACATGCTTGGTACATTTAAAACAAATCGTTTGATATTATTACTAGTGCATATATGTTTCAAAAACGAATAGCATCATAAATATCAATCATAGGTGGCATAGCTACCATATACTATGTCGCCATACTAGTTCTACAATCAAATCCGTTATTTCGTATTGGAAATTGGATTTCCGTCATGAGTCGAGGCAAGGGGCAAGCTCCTCTCCGCTTCGAGACATTCTAGCAAATGCCTCAGGACTACACACTCTGGGTAACCCCTGGATCGGCTGGGTCGGTCCTCTCTTACGTTTGAGGATTAATTATTTCTAAACACACGTTTCCCGGTCCTTACAGACCTATAATCGAGGCGCCTCGCATTCCAACAACCACAAAGGTGAAAAGTAGATATAAATGTCAGGGCTGGTAGGTCACTGACACCACCATAGCTAGAAAGAAACGTCGTGTCCTCCCAGCGGTCCGTATCCCGTTTATAACTCATACCGAGATGTGAGTGTAACACCCCGAATTTTCTATTAACACTAAAGTTGCTAAAATATTAATAAGTGTGTAAGAGGGGGGATGTATCTAATATGAATATAAAAGTGTGTAAGAGGGGGGATGTATCTAATATGAATATAAAAGTGTGTAAGAGAGGGGATGTATCTAATATGAATATAATAATATTAATAAGTGTGTAAGAGAGGGGATGTATCTAATATGAATATAAAAATATTAATAAGTGTGTAAGAGAGGGGATGTATCTAATATGTATATAAAAACAATAATAAGTGTGTAAAAGGGGGGATGTATCTAATGTGTACATTGTAGAATATATATATATATATATATATATATATTGCTGAGTGTTTGCTGAGTCACTTCTGACTCATTGCTGAGTCAACAAGATAAACCCCATCTTGTCTGAATGGCTGCGGTTATTTCTAGGTTAAATCTAATGGCCTAAATGCATTCTAAAATCTATAAATAAGTGGGTAGACCCTAAACCTAAATCACTTGTAAAATTAGAGAAGCTACCGTCATGCCGCCGCCATGGAGTTCAGCGTAGCCGTCACAAACTAAGAAGAGGAAGCCTAATCATCTACAACTAAATCTACACAAATCAAATCAAAAGATCTCTCTTTCTCTAATTCTTTTTCTTTTGTTGGTGAGTATGATGATTCTCACAAGACTATTACAAACTAATTTGACTCAGTTATGAATGGATCACAAGAAAGTGATGTGATTTGTAATTGTAAATTCTATATATTGTGGATCTCTTATTATGTTATTATGTTGTCGTATGATGTAAATTATATATGCTATGTCATGCTATGTTGTAAATTCTCTTATGCTATGTCGTGCTATGTTGAGAATCATGTCAAGCTATGTTATACTATCATACTATGCCATGTTATAAATCATGCTATATTATGTTGTAAAATCATGATGTTGTTGGAACATGCTTAAAGTTATGTTTTTTTTAATTTAAATGGATCTTGTTTATGGAAATTTGCCTATTAGGTTAGGTGTACCCATAAACTTGAAACTATAATTAAATAAAACTTGAATATGGGAATTTGCCTATTGAGTTAGGTGTACCCATATAAAACCATGTTGTTAAAAAATTAAATGATGTTGATTCACACATGTTCATATGTAAGTTTATGAAAATTGATTGAGATTATATTAGGTGAATTTTGAACAAGTTGACACCTTTAGGTCCATGACATGTATAATCTATGCAAGTTGGACATATGCAAGTTTCACCCCTTATTATGATTCATTTGGTCACATATACATGTTGTTATTATGATAATCTCTTTTATGCTATGAGTTAGGCTATTCGAGTCTAACATATATTTTGCGAATAAATGTTCAAACGTGGGGTAGGGGTAATATTAGGAATTAATAAATTGGGTGCAATTTTGTAAGATTTTGCATACCATGAATGGATGTCCATAATTGAGTCAATTATGGACATTGTTAAAAATTGGAAGTAATTAATAATTCAAGTAGGGAATTATTAAAATTGGGGGAAAGTGGATTATTATTAATAATCAATGCTTAGGACACGAGGTTGGACCCGTTTGTGATGTAAACCTGCCCGGACCCGCCCGGCAAATCCAGTAGTCACAAATGTCGGCCCAATGTGAGAGGTCCTAGGCCCATACTAAAGCATAACAGTTGTAAAGACACGAGGTTAGACTCTTTTATGGTGTAAGACTGCCCGGACCCGCCCGGCAAATCCAGCTGCCATAAATGCCAGTCTAATGTGAGAGGTCTTTATGAGGTTATGGCCTTAATGAACTAAGAAATACTTAACCAGATAATCATGTAAGGTGGGACATGGGGGTTAAGTAGGTGCCTTGGGTGGCATGAGGAATTTGGTGGTTGCCTTTAGAGGCATTTGAAATACGATTAGACTTAACCAAACACACATGTAAATGAACATGACTAAGTGGGTTAAGTGGGATGGACTAATGGGGACAAGCTTAGGTGGAATGCTTGTGGTAAATAGTGGGGGCCCATTTCAACCAGTATCCCAAAACGTATCTTTGTGGGCTCGACCCAAGTCGAGGACGGGACACGCATACTGGGTTTGACTATAAGAGGCCAAAACAGGGAGCGGTGGCAACGCAAGTCCAACGGGTTTCATATGCGTGTGTGGACCCGGGCTGGTAGGTAAGACGTTGTTGCATCGTGTAGGTATAAGCCGTGCATGTCCGTTGTATCAGGTTGCCACTTTAGGGGAGTGATACACCCCACTGTGGGGCCAGCACGGGTATCTACGAGTTAGGGAGCCGATCGAATAATGGGAAGTAGGGTACACCTAGTGGAGATAGGGGCAGGCGGCACCTATGTAGTCAGCTAGGGGTACGTAAAGCCATTGGGAAAGTTTCTAAGTGAAGCTAAGTGGGATGAATCTTTAGGGTGACTGGTGTGGTGCAGTATAGTGTTTATCCTTTAGTATTTAGGAGCGCCTATAACGTTACCTTTAGCGATTGTCTATGTCCTTAATCTGCTCTTCATAGACATTTTCTTATTTTCCAGCTTATGCCTTAGTCCAGTTATTTTGGTAATAGTATTGTAGAATTATCATATTCACCAGACTTATGTCTGACCCCCTCTTTTCCATCCTTTTTCTCCCTTCAGGTCCGCAGGTTGGGCCAAGTTCTAGTGGAGTCTAGTTGGATCGCTTATCTTCTGGAAAGCTTGGACTGCTGAAGTAAAGTCCAGCTTGTTATCTTTCTTTTTAATGGCTATTCATGTAATGGGATTATGTACTTGTTTTATCAAGATAGATATTGTACTTGACATTGAATATGGTGTTATGATGTAATCAAACATGTTTTGACTTCTGCTACAATGAAATAAAGTTTTTGAATTTCCAAGTACTATTTTATATCTGTCTTGTTGTAATTTTACTGTTCTATATTCACTTAAAACCTCCATGGAAGTTAATGCATTCCCTTTGTGAGTGACATTAATGGACGTGGGGTGTTACACGTGGTATCAGAGCATAAGGTTACCAGAACAGATAAAATATTTTTTTCTAAAGTATTTTTGGAAGAAGTGCTTTCAAAAAAAAAACATGTTATTTAAAGAGTGTTTTTATGAAAAACATAATCCCAAATAGCCACATCCTTATCTTTATCTTTCGAATTCTCCATTTTGAATCTTTCCTTTTTCATTTCAGCATGGCTGAAGATCTTAATCTCCCAGAAGGTGTGACGATTCCAGGGTGGTTTAGGAGATACTTGGAGGCTAGGGCCACCACTGCAGGCCCAGCGGATACTCCTCCACCCCTAGTTGCACCCATTCCTCCTCCTCCTCCTCCTCCTCCTCCTCCTCCTCGTGTTGACACTTTTGCAAAGACGTGCAAGGAATTCAAGGCTATGGGAGGAAAAACTTTTCAAGGGACTGAGACGTTTGTGGAGGCCAGAGATTGGCTTAAGGAGACTGAGGAATTGTTGGATATCTTTGAAGTGGAAGATGGGAGGAAAGTCCGTTTAGCTGCTTGGTTAATGAAGGGAGAGGCCTCGTTTTGGTGGGAGGTCACTAACGGGGAACGTCCAGTTGATTCATGGGCGGATTTCAGACGAAGGTTTGAGGCAAAGTTTCTTTCAAGGGAAGAGGAGAACTTAAATATGGAAAAATTCCTGGCACTAAAGCAAGGGAGCTCATCAGTAAAGGAATATGTCAATAAATTTAATCAGTTAGCAAGGTTTGGCTTGGAGTTGGTGAACACGCCAGAGAAGAAAGCTTTGAGGTTCGTTAGAGGCTTGAATGAACCGTTGCAAGGGTTGGCTATGACCCACATCCCTATGGGAGCCACCTTTGAAAAGCTAGTAGAAATGGCACTTATGCATGAGGATAAGGCAGTTGAAAAGAAAGGGGATCAGAAGAAACCCCAACAGCAAAATAAGAAGGGTGGTAAAAACAATAATGGCAAAGGGAAGAAGAAATGCTTCAATTGTGGGACGCCTGGCCATCTCAGCAAAGATTGTAGAAAGAAAAAGAAGACTGGTTGTTTTCATTGTGGAGATGCGGGACATTTAGTGAAGGACTGTCCAAAGAAGGGGCAGAGGGCAGGGTCTACCTCGGGAGGACAGGTGCAGGCTCTTATGGCACCAGGGCAGGCAAGGGGGCAAGTTCAGGCTATTGCGGCCCCACCGCTGCAAGAAAGAGGTAGAACAATTTCTGTTGAAAGCTTAGTTTTTCTGTTTGATCATCCTGTCCGTACCTTATTCGATTCTGGCGCATCTCATTCGTTTATCTCTGCATCATTAGTTGAATCACTGCACTTGAACACCAGTTTAGTAGAGGATCCCTTGGTCGTTTCAAATCCAATTGGGGGTTCGGCTCATTTGACCATGATATGTTTGGATTTGAAAATCTCTATACTTAGCGTTGAATTTAGATGTGATGCTTATGTATTGGGCTTCACGGGCTATGGGCTAATTTTAGGAATGGATTGGTTGTCTAGAAATAGGGCCATTCTTGATTGTGAAAGGAGAGTAGTTAGGCTTGTGACTCACCTTGGTAATGCTCTCGACATCTTTTGTAATCCCATAAATTCCGTTATGCTAAGTTATCTTGAATCGCTTGACGCGTCTGTAGAGAACCTGCGATCGGTAGAAGTGGTCCGGGAATATCCGGATGTGTTTAAGGAGGTGAAGGGCTTACCTCCAAGGCGGGAGATAGACTTTCGAATTTATCTTGTGGATAATGCTAAACCCGTATCTTTGCCAGTGCGCCACATGGCACCTCGTGAAAGGAGGGAACTCAATAAGCAAGTAAAGGAGTTGCTTGAGAAGGGGTTCATAAGACGTAGTATATCGGAGTGGGGTGCTCCAGTAGTTTTTGCCACAAAGGCGGATGGGTCTCTTAGACTTTGTATGGACTATAGAGAACTAAACAAGCTTACTAAAAAGAACCGACACCCACTGCCGAGGATTGACGATCTCTTTGATCAGTTAGTTGGCGCCTCAGTGTTTTCGCAGTTGGACTTAGCCACTGGCTTTCATCAACTGAGAGTGGCTGAGGATAGTATAGATAAGACTGCTTTTAGGACTCCTGACGGATTCTATGAATGGCTAGTGATGCCCTTTGGTTTGACAAACGCCCCTGCATATTTTGTTGATTTGATGAGTAGGGTGTTTAGGGAATAACTTAACAAATTCGTGGTAGTCTTTGTGGATGACATCTTAGTCTTTTCTAAGAATAAAGAAGAGCACTCCCTACATCTTAGGGAAGTGTTGGAAACCCTTCGAGCACATAACCTTAAGGCAAAATTTTCTAAGTGTCACTTCTGGAGGAATGAAGTACGGTTCTTAGGGCACGTGGTTTCCAAAGAAGGGATAGCAGTGGATCACGCAAAGGTGGTGGCCATCCAAGATTGGAAGGTCCCTAAAAATGCAACCGAAGTAAGAAGTTTCTTGGGGTTGGCTGGCTATTATAGGAAGTTTATCAAAGACTTCGCAAAAATATCAGCTCCATTAACACGGTTAACGAAGAAGAACCTGGTTTTTACGTGGGACAAAGATTGCGATGATGCGTTCCAACGTTTAAAGAGAGCCTTAACTTCAGCCCCAGTCTTAGTGCTGCCAGACGGGAATAAACCGTTTACCATCTATACTGATGCTTGTGGGACGGGACTTGGCGCGGTCCTCATGCAAGAGGGAAGAGTAATAGCCTATGGTGGAAGGCAGTTGAGGGTTCATGAAAAGAATTACCCCACGCATGACTTAGAGCTAGCCGCAATTGTTTTCGCGCTTAAGTCTTGGCGTCACTATCTTCTTGGTGAGAAATTCGAACTTTTCACTGACCACAAATCATTAAAATACTTATTCTCTCAGAAGGATTTGAATTTAAGGCAGCAACGGTGGATGGAATTCTTAGCCTCCTACGATTTTGAAATAGCATATACCCCGGGCAAGGGTAACGTGGTGGCAGACGCCTTAAGTAGGAAAAGGTTGTCCTTGAGTCCGTTGTTTGTTGAACGACAAAGCTTAGAATTCATCTCTATGTTTGACTTTAGACCCTCCGTTGACTTAGTACCCGGTCTGTTAGCATCCTTGGAGGTTAGACCTACACTTCTAGGACGGGTTGGTGAGGCACAGCGAGACGACCCACGGTTGGTTGAGATAGTAGAAAAGCTCAAAGGGGGGGAGTCGTCAAGCCATCTTCGTAGGTATACCCTAGACGATAAGGGTTGGTTACGAAGGGATAATAGACTTTGTGTACCGCAAGACGAAGACCTAAGGAAGGCCATTCTTGATGATGCTCATCGCTCAAAAAATGACCATTCATCCCGGCGGGGATAAGATGTACAAAGATATGAAGCGGGTTTTCTTTTGGGCCGGTATGAAAAAGGATGTGGCCGAGTACATCGCTAGATGCTTGGTGTGCCAACGAGTTAAAGCAGAACAAAAGAAACCCGGTGGGTTGCTTCACCCATTAGAAGTTCCACTATGGAAATGGGAAAGCATCTCAATGGATTTTGTGGATGGATTACCAAGATCAAGGAAGGGTAACACGGGGATTTGGGTTATAGTAGATAGACTTACTAAAAGCGCCCGTTTTATTCCCGTGAAAAGTAAGAGGACTGCTCCGTGGTTGGCTTCTGTATACATTAAGGAGATAGTTCGTTTGCACGGTATTCCTTCTAGTATAGTAAGCGACCGTGACCCCATCTTTACTAGCGAATTTTGGAAGAGTTTACAAGAGGCGGTAGGGACTCAGCTATGTTTGAGCACCGCATATCATCCTCAGACAGACGGCCAGACCGAGAGGGTGAATCGCATTCTAGAGGATCTTTTAAGGCTTTGTATCCTAGACTTTGGGGGTACATAGGAAGTGCACCTTCCGTTAGTAGAATTCGCATATAATAATAGCTTTCAGTCTAGTATTGGCATGACACCTTTCGAAGCTCTTTATGGAAGGCCTTGTCGTTCGCCTACATGTTGGTGGGAATCTACCGATAAAATCCTACTTGGGCCCGATATGGTTAGGGAAACCTCGGAGAAGATTGAGTTGATTCGAAGGAGGATGAAAGCAGCACAAGATAGGCAAAAATTGTATGCTGATAAGAGGAGAACAAATCTTGAGTTTTACATTGGGGACATGGGTTTTATCAAAGTGTCTCCGTTACAGAATGTTGTTCGCTTTGGGTCCGTGGGGAAATTAGCACCAAGGTTTGTAGGGCCGTTTCCTGTAAAAAATAGGATTGGGAAGATGGCTTATAGGGTGGAGTTGCCTGAGAAACTTAGTGGAGTACACGACGTATTCCATGTATCACATTTGAGGAAGTGTTTGCACAAGACCGCGGAGGTGGTAGAGCCGAGCTTGCTTAAAGAGGTGGAAATAGAGCGTGATGCAACAATTAGACGAGCTCCTACCTGCATTCTTGGGTCAGAGATCAAAAAGTTGAGGAATCGAGAGGTCAGACTGGTTAAAGTGCAATGGGGAGATGATGAGAGCAACGCAACTTGGGAGACAGAAGAGAAGATGCGTTCGTTGTACCCTTTTCTTTTTGAGGGTATGTCTTTTAATTTCTCCTTTATCGCTTAGCTTATCTTATCTTATCTTTAGTATGTCCTCTCAATATTATCTTTGACCTTTAGTTAGGATAATCCTATGGTTGAAACATGTGTTTGAGACATGTTATGTATGATGGATGCAAAATGGATGCAAGTGTTTGCTAGTGGTTGCTCGTGGATGCATATATACACACACTTTAGGCACTAGATCGGCTCAGTCACTACATATTGCATATTGCATATATATGGATGTATTTAGTAAAATGGAGGAACGATGGTTGTATTATCATGTGGATGCTGCATTCAGATGATGGTTGTGCACGCATATAGAAGTATTATGTAGCATTAAGAATCTTTTGCATACATAATGGATGTATGGCACGATCATAGTTGCATTAAGGAGGTCAACTGAATCAGTGGACCGCCTGATTTTGCATTAGATATGGACATATACACACACTGTGCATTTAAACATGAAAGCATTAGAAGTCTGTAAGGACAATGGATGCCTGTGTATGATGGATGAGTAGATGGACGTTTGGATGGTAGGATATACATTCTTCCAGACTTGAAGATTTCGGGGACGAAATCCTAAAAGGAGGGGAGAATGTAACACCCCGAATTTTCTATTAACACTAAAGTTGCTAAAATATTAATAAGTGTGTAAGAGGGGGGATGTATCTAATATGAATATAAAAGTGTGTAAGAGGGGGGATGTATCTAATATGAATATAAAAGTGTGTAAGAGAGGGGATGTATCTAATATGAATATAATAATATTAATAAGTGTGTAAGAGAGGGGATGTATCTAATATGAATATAAAAATATTAATAAGTGTGTAAGAGAGGGGATGTATCTAATATGTATATAAAAACAATAATAAGTGTGTAAAAGGGGGGGATGTATCTAATGTGTACATTGTAGAATATATATATATATATATATATATATATATATATATATATATATATATATATATATATATATTGCTGAGTGTTTGCTGAGTCACTTCTGACTCATTGCTGAGTCAACAAGATAAACCCCATCTTGTCTGAATGGCTGCGGTTATTTCTAGGTTAAATCTAATGGCCTAAATGCATTCTAAAATCTATAAATAAGTGGGTAGGCCCTAAACCTAAATCACTTGTAAAATTAGAGAAGCTACCGTCATGCCGCCGCCATGGAGTTCAGCGTAGCCGTCACAAACTAAGAAGAGGAAGCCTAATCATCTACAACTAAATCTACACAAATCAAATCAAAAGATCTCTCTTTCTCTAATTCTTTTTCTTTTGTTGGTGAGTATGATGATTCTCACAAGACTATTACAAACTAATTTGACTCAGTTATGAATGGATCACAAGAAAGTGATGTGATTTGTAATTGTAAATTCTATATATTGTGGATCTCTTATTATGTTATTATGTTGTCGTATGATGTAAATTATATATGCTATGTCATGCTATGTTGTAAATTCTCTTATGCTATGTCGTGCTATGTTGAGAATCATGTCAAGCTATGTTATACTATCATACTATGCCATGTTATAAATCATGCTATATTATGTTGTAAAATCATGATGTTGTTGGAACATGCTTAAAGTTATGTTTTTTTTAATTTAAATGGATCTTGTTTATGGGAATTTGCCTATTAGGTTAGGTGTACCCATAAACTTGAAACTATAATTAAATAAAACTTGAATATGGGAATTTGCCTATTGAGTTAGGTGTACCCATATAAAACCATGTTGTTAAAAAATTAAATGATGTTGATTCACACATGTTCATATGTAAGTTTATGAAAATTGATTGAGATTATATTAGGTGAATTTTGAACAAGTTGACACCTTTAGGTCCATGACATGTATAATCTATGCAAGTTGGACATATGCAAGTTTCACCCTTTATTATGATTCATTTGGTCACATATACATGTTGTTATTATGATAATCTCTTTTATGCTATGAGTTAGGCTATTCGAGTCTAACATATATTTTGCGAATAAACGTTCAAACGTGGGGTAGGGGTAATATTAGGAATTAATAAATTGGGTGCAATTTTGTAAGATTTTGCATACCATGAATGGATGTCCATAATTGAGTCAATTATGGACATTGTTAAATATTGGAAGTAATTAATAATTCAAGTAGGGAATTATTAAAATTGGGGGAAAGTGGATTATTATTAATAATCAATGCTTAGGACACGAGGTTGGACCCGTTTGTGATGTAAACCTGCCCGGACCCGCCCGGCAAATCCAGTAGTCACAAATGTCGGCCCAATGTGAGAGGTCCTAGGCCCAAACTAAAGCATAACAGTTGTAAAGACACGAGGTTAGACTCTTTTATGGTGTAAGACTGCCCGGACCCGCCCGGCAAATCCAGCTGCCATAAATGCCAGTCTAATGTGAGAGGTCTTTATGAGGTTATGGCCTTAATGAACTAAGAAATACTTAACCAGATAATCATGTAAGGTGGGACATGGGGGTTAAGTAGGTGCCTTGGGTGGCATGAGGAATCTGGTGGTTGCCTTTAGAGGCATTTGAAATACGATTAGACTTAACCAAACACACATGTAAATGAACATGACTAAGTGGGTTAAGTGGGATGGACTAATGGGGACAAGCTTAGGTGGAATGCTTGTGGTAAATAGTGGGGGCCCATTTCAACCAGTATCCCAAAACGTATCTTTGTGGGCTCGACCCAAGTCGAGGACGGGACACGCATACTGGGTTTGACTATAAGAGGCCAAAACAGGGAGCGGTGGCAACGCAAGTCCAACGGGTTTCATATGCGTGTGTGGACCCGGGCTGGTAGGTAAGACGTTGTTGCATCGTGTAGGTATAAGCCGTGCATGTCCGTTGTATCAGGTTGCCACTTTAGGGGAGTGATACACCCCACTGTGGGGCCAGCACGGGTATCTACGAGTTAGGGAGCCGATCGAATAATGGGAAGTAGGGTACACCTAGTGGAGATAGGGGCAGGCGGCACCTATGTAGTCAGCTAGGGGTACGTAAAGCCATTGGGAAAGTTTCTAAGTGAAGCTAAGTGGGATGAATCTTTAGGGTGACTGGTGTGGTGCAGTATAGTGTTTATCCTTTAGTATTTAGGAGCGCCTATAACGTTACCTTTAGCGATTGTCTATGTCCTTAATCTGCTCTTCATAGACATTTTCTTGTTTTCCAGCTTATGCCTTAGTCCAATTATTTTGGTAATAGTATTGTAGAATTATCATATTCACCAGACTTATGTCTGACCCCCTCTTTTCCATCCTTTTTCTCCCTTCAGGTCCGCAGGTTGGGCCAAGTTCTGGTGGAGTCTAGTTGGATCGCTTATCTTCTGAAAAGCTTGGACTGCTGAAGTAAAGTCCAGCTTGTTATCTTTCTTTTTAATGGCTATTCATGTAATGGGATTATGTACTTGTTTTATCAAGATAGATATTGTACTTGACATTGAATATGGTGTTATGATGTAATCAAACATGTTTTGACTTCTGCTACAATGAAATAAAGTTTTTGAATTTCCAAGTACTATTTTATATCTGTCTTGTTGTAATTTTACTGTTCTATATTCACTTAAAACCTCCATGGAAGTTAATGCATTCCCTTTGTGAGTGACATTAATGGACGTGGGGTGTTACAGTGAGGCTCGCGAATCCACGCTATACACAAAGCTATACCACGTAGGCTGTGCTTTGATCATCAACCACAAGACTTTGCTTTTCAACAGAAGCCTTTATCATTTGCCACTTAGGCGTGCCACACAGGCAATTCATGCCATGCGACTGATGTCCATCGATATACAACCTCTGAGCTCGTACGTCTCAGAGAAAGGCGTTAAGCAAGAGAATAAATTCTCCGCTGCCAAACATATGTATACTTAATAGAGATCAATCAACACAGAATAAAATCCAATGTCAGACACACCGTCCATTTACAAGTTCGTTCTGGGTCTGAACGAAACCGGAGGCACTTTCCTCGCATATCCATCGATCTCCAACTACGTCTGGACGACGACCAACTGATTCCCTCATCTTGGGTGTACAGCCCAATCAAGATCATCAGTAATCACCCAAACGATGTAATGACTTCCGGTCTTCGACCACCGTCTTCATCTTCGACATACCGTCGAATCGGTTATTCAGAATGGGTAAAAACCCGGCCTTTTCGAATAACCTGCGTATATAATAAATAAATGTTACACAAACACAACATACGCCTCATTCCAATTTAGCAGTCACTAATCGTAAATTAGCAAGAGAACAATTTCCCAAATATTGACCCCGAAGGCCGAAACCAACATCAGATCAATATCCAGGAAACCATCCTTCTTAGCCAACCTACAGTTAGTTTCTAAATTTCACATTCTTAGGGAAAGGTTCCCATTAATTTTATCAAAGATAAATTCCTTTCAATTTATTCTTTAATCTTCCTTCGGATATCGTTTCCAACCAAATTATGGTTTTCCAAACTAGTCGGGATTAGCGAACCACACCGAAGTAATTATTTATTTTATTTCCCAATCCCAACCTATTTATCCCACGAAGCAAAACTGGTAATACTCCATATCTAACACCACGGTGTTATCGGTAAAATTAATTGCCATTTCACGTTCAAATCTATTTAAAGATTTAACTATCGCTTTGTAGCAAAACTGGTGATACTCCATTCTCGATCATTTCATTCTAATTAAAGATTCATTAAAACTTCACTTAGTTTTAAACTTTAACTGGGTTAAAGAATCAGTGTTATTTAAAACACGGTTCACGATAAACCCAAAAACCTTTTCCAATTCAATTTATTTATTTCAAAAATGAATTGAATTAAATTCTAGTTCAAAACTAGTTCATTTCGATAAAAATCTATTTTTATCTTTTCAAATATGGAGTTTTTCATCCCAATTTTTCCCAAATCATTTCTTATGATTCTACACAAAATATAGATATTTTTAATAATTTTATCAAGGCCCGTGCAGTCGATTTCCATCAACGGCTATCGAACTGCACTTACAGTGACCTTTTCCAAATTTGATTTGGACATAATTCCAAATCCCAACGTTAGATTTCAAATTTTTAATATTCCTTAGAAAGCACTTTTCGATACGAACCCAACGGTTCCGATTTTAGGAGAATCCGACGGTCGGATCTCCCGCAATGTCAATTCGAAGTCAATGGTCGAAATTCACGAACTGCCGCGGCACGGCGCGTTCTATTCAGGCCATTATATATATAATATATATATATATATATTATGTAACACCCCACCTCTGCCAGGGTGACTCTTGCAAGCACTCTGACTTTGGAGGGGCGTTTGAATCAGGTTAACATGCATAATGATATATCAAGGCGGAACAAGAACATATGTATATATGTATAAACAGAGTAAATAACATAGATAAAACAGCAGAAGATTTCAAACCATTTCAAAACCAGTTTGGTACAACATAATGTCAACTTCCCAAATAAACAAGTCTAGATAAAACAACATCAACTGAAAAACTGAAATACATAAGTACTAATCCCCAAAAGAAGTGATAGCCATAGCTAGCTCCATGTCAAACCGTACATGAGCTAAATACCACAAGCAATCTGGAATCCAAGCTAAGCTCCAGTATTCCCTCCCTGAGAACCTGGGGGGGGGGGGGAACGGAAGAAAAGAGGCGAAAGAAAACAGGTCAGTCAAAAAGACTGAGTAAGCCCTACTACAATCAATGTAAACTGATAAAGTTAACTGGCATGAGCAGCAGGTATGATCATAAGGATACTAGCATGATGATTAACTAACAAGGTAGATAAAGGTGTCATCGCATAATCAGGATTAAGGTTTTGCAACACAGGTGTACTAGCAAACTAACATGACTTGGATAAACAAGTATTGATCCCTTGGCCCATGCTTTGGCCCAATAACATGAAATGACCCTAACACGAGGTCCAATAACATGAAATGATCTTAACACGAGGTCCAATAACATGAAGTGACCCTAACACAAGGTCCAACCCAACGGTCTAGTCGATCGGCTCCCTAAGCCTAACTCGTCACGTGTTGGTGTCAATACGGCCCAAACATAATTGTAGTCGAACTGTGCCGGGTCCACCCTTCGGGTGTATCAAGCCCTAGGGTGCCAACCCCTGGACACCATAAACATGAGTGCACAGTCTCGATCTACTGGTACCCATGGGTGACTTCTCCAAATACGGACTACGTGCACGACCATAGTCCGTCCGGAACTACATCGGCGTACCACACGGCCGTCGTTTATTTGGTCGCTTACCTCCAGCCCAGTAATCGTGCCCCCTCCCTAGCCTAGCCCCTAGGGCCTTAATGATACGATTTTGGGGTTACTGCGGAGTGGGCCCCCATTGCTAGTATTTTCTAGTGGGTTAATGTGACAATCCCAAAATCCGAGGGGCAGTATTAAGGATAATCATTGGGAAATAACACATTAATCATCAAAGCAGAGTACAGATAATAGCAGAAACAATAAATAAAATAATTTTTACATGGATATGACAGCGGAATCACAACATGTAGGAATATCAGAATAGCATAACGTGGGATATACTTAGTAAAAGAAAGGGAAGTGATCAGTCATCATCGCCAGAGGCGGAATACATACATGCAGTGACATAATAAGAGTATCAGTCTACATCGCCGAAGGCGGAATACATATACATATAGTGAGAAATACGGAAAGTAAATCAGTCTGCATCGCTAGTGGCGGAATCATAATATAAATACAGTAATGGCGGAAAATATCTAAGTCATCTCTATGAAGTCAGCCTCGCCATGAGCCAAACGTGCATGCTGTGCAGCAGCGCAGAACCACAAACCACCTGTCACCTGTGTACTAGGCTGCCCGTGTGAAAATAAGGGCACCCGCGTTTGCAAAGTGAAACAAACAACGAGTCAGTCATGGGGACTGGTATGAGGAATCTACTTAACAGTTAAACAACAGTAATAGCAAATCATAGGACCACGCCACTTTCGCGGAACGGGTTTACTCCAGTGATTGCTAGTGTATTTAAAATAAAGTAAATTCTTTTAAAACAATCGCAATGCTTTTAGAAAGAATGAAGCCAGTATAAGACTCAGGTCCCATCATACAATGCAACGCAAGCCGGAGGATAGAGTTTTACCTTATAATAGCCAAATATGCTTGATACGTATAAAGCAAAATCATTTGATATTATTACTAGTGCATATATGTTTCAAAAATGAATAGCATCATAAATATCAATCATAGGCGGCATAGCTACCATCTACTATGTCTCCATACTAGTTCTACAATCGAATCCGTTATCTCGTATTGGAAATTGGATTTCCGTCATGAGTCGAGGCAAGGGGCAAGCTCCTCTCCGCTTCGAGACACTCTAGCAAATGCCTCAGGACTACGCACACTGGGTATCCTGGATCTTCAGGGCCGGTCCTCACTTACGTTAGATGATTAATTATGCCTGAACACACGTTTCCCGGTCCTTACAGACCTATAATCGAGGCGCCTCGCATTCCAACAACCACAAAGGTGAAAAGTAGATATATATGTCAGGGCTGGTAAGTCACTGACACCACCATAGCTAGAAAGAAACGTCGTGCTCTCCCTGCAGTCCGTATCCCGTTTTTAACTCATACCGGGGTGTGAGGTTCGCGAATCTACGAAATACACAAAGCTAGGCCATGTAGACCTTGCTTTGATCATCATCCACAAGACTTTTCTTTGCAACAGAAGCCTAGATCACAGCATCTTGGCATGCCACATAGGCAGTCCACTCCATACGATTGATTTCTATCGATATATAACCCCTGAGCTCATACGTCTCAGAGAAGGGCGTTAAGTAAAAGAATAAATTCTCCGCCGCCAAACAGATATATATTTAACAGAGATCAATCAATATAGAACAAAATCCAATGTCAGACACACAGTCCATTTACAAGTCCGTCCTGGGTCTGAACGAAACCGGAGGCGTCAATTCCTCGTATATCCGTCCAATCAACACATACGTTCAGACGGCTACTACTTCCGTCCCCTTCCGGTAGCTACTCTGGTTAGGAACCTCAGTAGCGCCCATCCAACCGATACGAAGATCATCGGTCTTGAATCGTCTTTGCATTTTCCAATTCGAATCGCTCACTGAATTATTTGAAATGAGGGTTAGCTCGGCCTTTTCAAATAATTCACGTCATTAGAATTTAAATCGATTATGTATGTGGTTATATCATTCGACATCCATCTTCAAGTTATTTAGTGTTATTTTCATGTCATACACATACAACCATCAAATATCAAACAATTCAAGCACAATTGGTTTACTAGCAACCTATGTTGCTTATAATATTTTATAACGATTTTTCGCCATTTTTATTTATTTAAAAATGGCCATATTTAATTAAATGACGTTTCAGGTCGTGCCGTGGCACTGGCGCTGTTTTTCCCTAAGTTTGGTTTACACATATTGGAAAATTTAACCGTTGGATTTCTACAAAGTCTATATCAGTGGGAAGATATTCCCGAAGCGAACCCAACGGTTCCAGTTTCGTGAGAATCTGACGGTCGGATCTTCCACACTAGTCGTTTGAAGTTACGGTTTCAAAATTCGAACTGCAGCGTCGTTATTCAATTTAATTTAATTATATTTATATTTATATATAAATATAAACGATTCTGGCCCTGTTTTTCTTCAGATTTGAATTAGACATTCCGGACAATTCAACCGTTGGATTTTTACAAGGTTGGTGCCGTTGGAAAGATATTTCCAAGGCGAACCCGGCGGTTGCGGTTTCAGGAAAATATGATGGTCGGATTTCTCGTACTAATCGTTTCAAATTTCGATTCCGAAACGTGAACTGCACGGCCTCTATTCCTTTTAATTATATATATATATATATATATATATAAATATAGTTCAATCTATAGTTTCAACTATAGTTTCTTTTATATTTTCAACTTCGTTTTCACTTCAAATATTTTACTAACGCCTTAATATTTCGAAAAATTTCGCCATAACCTCCTTTGTACGGGGAGGGGTTTGGAAATTTATTGGGCCGTATTAGGTACCCAATAAATCCTAAAAAGCATTCACATATTTTTAGTGATATATTCTGGTGTTTACGGGGGAGCATGTACTGATAATCACTCCAGAGAATAAATTCCCGTCACCCCGTTTCCGTGTGGAAATAAATAGTCCATGTGCCGTATCTAATAACTAGAGCGACGTGATTATTGTCAACTCTAGACCCGTGTGGGGTTTTTATTAATCTGGCATTTTGTCGTTATAATTTATATAGTCCATATCAGTCATCAGTTCAACCTGTAGTACATAGTCATCGCCATACAAGCCTCTTGCTTATATGGTAAATCTTCCACCTCGTCACACAAGCTCCAATTGCTTATGTGGAATATGATGAAGTATGCCTATCGTCAAGAAGTATGCCATGTAGTGTAGTTCAAAATTAATTGTTACTATCCTATGGCGTTGTTTATTATTTCACACAGAAAAACCAGCACTCTGCATCCAATGGCATTCACAGGAGTTGATATATAAATAAAATTGCGCAGCCAACTCATCAAGGTTTACCTATTTGTCGGGCACGCAAATAATTTCTTTACTCAACAGCTAATCCATTTTTCCTGTTCAACACATGTATATATATGCAGAACAAAGCTATAAATAATATTCCTAGCAAACTATTATTTATTTTAACACGTGTGTATTTTTAACCAAGCGTATACATGATAAAAGGAATATTTTTATCATCAAAAATATTTATTCGACACACGTGTATTTTTAACACTTCATAATTATCATAAAAATATAGTTTTCAATGTCGATTCATTTTATTTTTAAAAGATGATAACATTCAACACATGAACTTCAACTCAACGAATGAATTGGAATTCAACACATGAATATTCTATATAGTTTGTATATATATAAAAAATGTGATTTTTATTACTAAAGCCATTTGTTTAAATTCGAATAATATTCAACACATGAATTTCAACTCAACGAATGAATTGGCAACTCAACACATGAATATTCGATATCGTTTGTATATATATAAAAAATGTGATTTTTATTACTAAAGCCATTTGTTTAAATTCGAATAATATTCAACACATGAATTTCAACTCAACGAATGAATTGGCAACTCAACACATGAATATTCGATATCGTTTGTATATATATAAAAAATGTGATTTTTATTACTAAAGCCATTTGTTTAAATTCGAATAATATTCAACACATGAATTTCAACTCAACGAATGAATTGGCAACTCAACACATGAATATTCGATATCGTTTGTATATATATAAAAAATGTGATTTTTATTACTAAAGCCATTTGTTTAAATTCGAATAATATTCAACACATGAATTTCAACTCAACGAATGAATTGGCAACTCGACACATGAATATTCGATATCATTATGTAAATAATTTCAATGAAGGAAAATTATTCTAACACATAAATATTTCAGAAAATTTCGGCAGCATAACGGCAGGGTAGTTAAAACCGGGACCGTCCCTAGTACGGCTCCTCGCTCTACCTTAAAACCTCGCGGTTTTTGACAATGGGGATCATGCATCTAGTTCGCACGCAGGCGGCATGTTTTATTTTCAATTCCACAATCCTATTCTATTTTGTTTCAACCACAAAGGTATTTTTCAACCACAAAGGTATTTTTCAACCATAAAGATATTTTTCAACCACAATATCAACCACAAACAATTATTTCCAACCATTCGTCATACCATATAATATCACGTCAAATACAAGCAATAAATATCGTCCATGGTCTGTGGACGAGGGGAGTATATATATATATATATATAATATAATAATTCACTTGCATTTCATCACAATTCAAAGCATATATGTTTCAAACAACGCTTGTATAATTTATACATCGCTAAAATAACTTATACAACACATGTACATGAGGTATACAATGCGTATATAATTTACACTTCGCTTATATAATTTATACATCGCGATTTCATTCACACAAATAGTTTAGATTCCTCACATTGGTTCTTGCGGTGCTAAAAATCGTAGGAAGGCCAGAAAAATCCGCGGCTTCTTCTAGAATGTAGAGAGCCTCCTTGCGGTCACGGTGTCTCCTGTTTCATCGAATTTCGTAGAAGAACGAAAAAGATATTATTTTTCAAAGTTTTGCAACGCTTTAAAGTGTTAAAACAGTTTAAAATTAAATAACCCGATAGTTTCCAAACCTGTTCAATTCTAGATTTTGATTTTTCTTTTGATTCGTAGCTCTATAGGACGATCAGCCTGTTGGACGTCGTCGAGGGAGGAAAGAGCTTCCTAGCGGTGGTCGTCTGAGGCGATGCGATGGCGAATCCAGGCGGCGGCGGCTCCAGGAAGGCGGCGACTTTGAAGAGCTCGAACTCGTCGACGGCAGCTCTGTTGGTGACGAGGCTAGGTCGGATGTGGAGAGGGGAGTACGGCGAGCAAAAGCCTCAACAGTGGTCGGCGGCGAAGCGGCCTCTAGCGATCGGAAAAAGAAGGGGAAGTGGCGAGCTACGGGGATCGTTCTTTTCGACTGGCGGCTAGGGTTTTTTAGGTTTTTTTTTTTTTTTTTTTAAAGAAAATTTCTCATTGGTCTATACTTATAGAAAATTTTTAAATAGTGTTTTTGCAAACGGACTCCTTTTTAAACCCAACGACTGTCGCCCCTAGCTAAATACCCCCATTCCGGACACAATGGGATATGTTTCGTTGGCCATTTCGACTGTTACAGTTAGTTATTTTTCAATTTAAAATATAAAACATTCGATATTTAATTTAAACGTACATTTCAATTTGCCAGGGCCACAAACTGAATCGAAAAATTCCATAAAAATAAATCTAGCTTTGTTTTGATGATACGGTCCTAACAAAACCAGTTTCGTCGAATTCTGAGCTCGTTTGAAAAACGGCCATTTTTAGGTCGACCCATTTTAACAGAATTTGACCAAACACGTTATCTTTTGCCCCGCTCACATACTAGCTTCAAAAATTACGAAATTTGAAATTTAGCAATAATTTGACATCCCGGACCCAACAAAAGTGGTTTTGTCGAATTCCGAGGTCGTATGCAAAATCTCAATTTTCAAGGGCTATATATACTATATAGCGACCTTTCTGAAAATTCATTTGGCCATAACTTTTGATTTCCGTTATGAAATTTCGATTTTTCAGATTCATTAGAAAGGTATTGATAAACGGATTTAAATATTTTTAGTTTCGTTAAAATCCGTTATATTTTCCACCCGGTACAGTCAGACAAAGTTTGTATTCAAAATTTCAAACTGCCATATTATACACAATTCTATAATTTTATGGAAATATATTATTTCAACTATTCAAATTTCTTGTTAATAACCAAATTTAAATTTTTTAAACTGGTTCACATTTTCCGGGTTATTACAATCTCCCCCACTTAAAACTTTTCGTCCTCGAAAAGGAAATAACAGTTAAGCAGGAAGTAAAATGTAAATGCAAAGTATTGTAAAGGCACCTTGCACCGGAGTTAGTCAGAGATGTCCACTCTGCATTTGGGATAGGCTTGTTTAATGCTTTCCTCAGTCTCCCAAGTACAGTCTCTAGGATCACCACACCACTGCACTTTGACTAAATGAATCTTTTTCCTCCTTAGCTCTCTAGTTTCTTTGCTAACTATCTTTAATGGATCTCTCTTGAGTGCTAATTCTGGAGTTATGTCAATATCCTGTTGTGCTGCTTCTTCCACAATAAGGTCAGGATCATGAACATGTTTTCTGAGTTGAGATACGTGGAACACATCATGTATACCAGGCAACCAATCAGGTAATGAAACCCTGTATGCAAGAGTTCCAATCCGTTCAAGTATAGGAAAGGGACCAATAAATCTCGGTGCCAACTTCCCAGTCTTGCCAAATCTGATTACCCCTCGCATTGGAGAAACTCTTAAATAAACATAATCGCCAACGGCAAACGATATATCCCTTCTTCTCGCATCAGCATAACTTTTCTCTCGGCTCTGAGCGGTTTTCAACCTCTTCTTAATGAAATCGACTTTATCCGATGCTTCTCGAATCATATCAGGCCCTAACACAAGTCTGTTGCCAGGTTCTACCCAGCATGCGGGAGATCTACACGGTCTACCGTATAGTGCTTCAAATGGGGACATTCCCAAACTTGCTTGATAGCTATTGTTGTAAGAGAATTCTGCTAAGTGTAAATGATCTTCCCATGAGCCTCCAAAATCAATAACGCAAGCCCGCAGCAAATCTTCTAAAATTCTATTCACCCGCTCAGTTTGGCCGTCTGTCTGAGGGTGATAAGCGGTGCTTAGATTTAATTTGGTTCCCAATTCTTCCTGGAATGCTTCCCAGAATTTGCTAGTGAACAGGGGATCTCTATCGCTGACTATACTGAGCGGTACTCCATGAAGTTTAACTATTTCTTTGAAGTAAATATGTGCTAGACTTTGAGCCGTTCTGTTGGATCGGACAGGGATAAAATGGGCAGTCTTCGTGAAGCGATCTACGATTACCCATATACTGTCGTTCCCTTTCCTAGTTCTAGGCAGGCCATCGATGAAATCCATCGAGATTTGTTCCCACTTCCATCCAGGAATTTCTAATGGTTGCAATAATCCTGCCAATTTCTGCTGATCACTCTTAACTAGCTGACAAGTGGGGCATCTGCTAACATATAATGAGATATCTCTTTTCATAGCTCTCCACCAGAATGTGTGTTTGATATCGTTATACATCTTGCTCACACCGGGATGAATACTTAACTTGGATTTGTGGCACTCATCTAGTATTTCTCTTCTGAGCTCGGGAAGGTTTGGGATGCAGATTCTACCCTTTAATCTTAGAACCCCTTTGTCATCAAGTCGAAAACTTGTGGATTCACCTCCTTTGATTCTTTGACTGATTCTTTGAATAAATTCATCGTCTTTCTGAAGAGTCGAGATCCTGTCTATTAATGAAGACGTGATGACAAAACTGGCGATGATTTCATTCTTTCTGCTGAGCGCATCTGCTACAACATTGGCTTTCCCTGGAGTGTATATAATTTCAAAATCATATGCTGCAAGGAATTCTAACCAACGCTGTTGTCTCAAGTTTAGATCTTTCTGTGTGAACAGGTATTTCAAGGATTGATGATCGGTGTATAGTTCGAATTTCTCGCCCAATAAATAATGCCTCCATATTCTTAAAGCAAACACGATGGCTAATAACTCAAGATCATGAGTAGCATAGTTTCTTTCATGCGGCTTTAGTTGACGGCTGGCATATGCGATCACTTGGCCTTTTTGCATTAACACTGCTCCTAGCCCTCTAATAGAAGCATCTGTCCATACGGTCAAGTCTTGGTTACCCTCTATTATTGTCAATACCGGAGCGGTTGTCAATCTCAGTTTCAGCTCCTGGAAAGCTTCTTCACATTCGGGGGTCCATTTGAATTTTTCTTGCTTCTTTGTACGCTTTGTCAATACTCCTGATATCTTTGAGAAATCCTGAACGAATTTCCGATAGTAACTAACTAATCCAAGGAAACTTCGAACTTCAGTGGGTGTAGTAGGTTGTTTCCAGTTCTGAATCGCTGTAATTTTGCTTGGGTCTACAGCAATTCCTTCTTTTGATACGACGTGGCCAAGGAATTTAATTTCATTCTGCCAGAAGACACACTTAGAAAATTTAGCTTTCAAGACATTTCTTCTTAGAATTCTCAACACTTGTTCTAAATGTTTTGCATGCTCTTCTTCCGACTTAGAGTAGATTAGAATGACATCGATGAAGACTAGAACAAATTTATTCAACACACCATGGAACACTCTGTTCATAAGATCTACGAAGTATGCTGGAGCGTTGCACAAGCCGAACGGCATTACTAACCATTCGTAGAATAAATCGGGACCCCTGAAGGATGTCAAAGGAACACAGTCTTCGGCTATACGCAATTGGTGGAAACCTGTAGCTAGGTCCATTCTGGAGAATACGGTTGCTCCATTTAATTGATCTAATAGATCGTCTATTCGGGGCAAAGGATATTTGTTCTTCATTGTTTGTTTATTGAGATCTCGGTAATCAACGCAAAGTCTTAGATTACCGTCCGATTTCGGGACAAATACCACTGCGGCTCCCCATGCTGAAAAGCTTGGTCTGATCAGACCTTTCCAAAGTAATTCTCGGGTTTGACCACTTAGCTCTTCTTTTTCTTTCGGGGCCATTCTTCTTATCGGATGTACTACTGGTCGGGCATTCGGAATTAGATCAATTCTAAATTCAATTTCTCTTTGCGGCGGTAAGTTTTCTACTTCTTCAAACACATCCGCATAATTTTTCACGACCGGTATCTTTTCTATTGAAGGGGGAGTAACTTCTAAAGAAGCCCAGAATTCTGTTCTATTAATTTCTGCACCGAGGCATGGTATAGTGATATGCCCCGATTTTGTTTCAACTTTCACGATTCTTTCGGCACATCTAACTTCGGCCTTATATTTTGTTAACCATTCCAGACCGAGAATAACATCGAATTCTGATAAATCCATGACAATTAAGTGGATGGGAAACTTGTAACATGAATAAGAGATAGGCACTCTGCAATATAGACTGAGACTAACAGAACCTCCTATCGGGTTTTGAACTTTAATCGGTTCCTTTAGAATTCTTTGTTTCAATTTTAACTTGTGAACAATTTTACCAGATATGAAGCTACGTGATGCACCAGTATCAAAAAGTACAGAAACAGGAATATTTTTAATGGTAAGGGTACCTCCCAAGACATCGGGTTTACCTGATCCATCGGTGGTAGCTGGCGGGGTCTTCCCGTCATAGACATAGGCCACTTGTGCGCTCTTCTTCAAAGGACAATTCTTGCTATAGTGCCCCTTCTTGTGGCAGTTGTAGCATTCAGCTGAGTCACTGGCCCTTGGCTTCTTTGGGGCTTTGCACACGTTAGAGAAATGACCGGGCTTCCCGCAATTGTAGCAGTTTCCTTTCGGGATCTTTGCGGGTTTTTGAGTAGCGGCCGCGGTGATGCTAGATTCGGGTTGGTCTGTTGAAGTCTTGCGCTTATTCCCTGCTTGGCTTTTAGCGGGGTCTTGGCTAGCATGCCTCTCATCCATGTCTTCGTAGTTGCAAGCCATCTCTACTAGTTCTGTAAAAGAGAGTTTGATGTTGCTCATAGCTCTATCATGGTATTTGCGCTTCAGCCCAAAAATGAATCTCTTATTTTTCGCTTTGTCGATCAAAACCAGCTCTGGAGCATAGTGCGATAGCTGAGTGAGCTTATTCAGATAGTCTTGAATAGAGAGGTCTCCCTGCTGGAGATTAGCAAATTGCTTCCGCATCCTCTCAAGAGCTTGTTCCGGCACAAACTTCTCATTGAATAAAGTCTTGAACTGCTCCCAAGTCCGGATGGTACCAGCTGCATCCCCAGAAGTAATGGCATCCTACCACAGCTCTGCCTCTTCCTGAAGAAGCCAAATGCCAAGTTGGGCTTTATTGTTAGTTCCCATGCCCATACCTTCGAAGATTTTCTCTCAGGTTTTCAGCCAAGCGATAGCTTCGGTCACTGTGCCAGTGCCAGTAAAAGGTTTCCCTCCAAGATTTCTGTACCTCTTTGCCACTTTATCTAACTCAAAGTCTTCTGGTGCTGGTGGCTGAATAATAGGGATCTCCACAGCTACGGGGATATTCCCCCGTCCTCCTGCTGCATCTCCTCGGCCTCCACGGCCTCCTCTAGCTGTTGCTCTATGCGTAGCCATCTAAGAGTACTGTATAAGCAAGAAAAGAGTCAAGCTCACAGATTTGATAATTTTCATACATAATAAAGCAAGGGAATACAAGGAAAGATAATGATGATGTACTGATCAAATTGTTTTGCTAATCTGTTTAGCTCATTCTAGGACATTCCTAATCCTATCTCTAATGAGCTACTCGCATTAGAACACTACTGATTCTATTCTGACGAGGTGTTTAATGTGTTAGATCCCGGAACTAAGGTTAACCAAAGCTCTGATACCAACTGTGACAATCCCAAAATCCGAGGGGCGGTATTAAGGATAATCATTGGGAAATAACACATTAATCATCAAAGCAGAGTACAGATAATAGCAGAAACAATAAATAAAATAATTTTTACATGGATATGACAGCGGAATCACAACATGTAGGAATATCAGAATAGCATAACGTGGGATATACTTAGTAAAAGAAAGGGAAGTGATCAGTCATCATCGCCAGAGGCGGAATACATACATGTAGTGACATAATAAGAGTATCAGTCTACATCGCCGAAGGCGGAATACATATACATATAGTGAGAAATACGGAAACTAAATCAGTCTGCATCGCCAGTGGCGGAATCATAATATAAATACAGTAATGGCGGAAAATATCTAAGTCATCTCTATGAAGTCAGCCTCGCCATGAGCCAAAAGTGCATGCTGTGCAGCAGCGCAGAACCACAAACCACCTGTCACCTGTGTACTAGGCTGCCCGTGTGAAAATAAGGGCACCCGCGTTTGCAAAGTGAAACAAACAACGAGTCAGTCATGGGGACTGGTATGAGGAATCTACTTAACAGTTAAACAACAGTAATAGCAAATCATAGGACCACGCCACTTTCGCGGAACGGGTTTACTCCAGTGATTGCTAGTGTATTTAAAATAAAGTAAATTCTTTTAAAACAATCGCAATGCTTTTAGAAAGAATGAAGCCAGTATAAGACTCAGGTCCCATCATACAATGCAACGCAAGCCGGAGGATAGAGTTTTACCTTATAATAGCCAAATATGCTTGATACGTATAAAGCAAAATCATTTGATATTATTACTAGTGCATATATGTTTCAAAAATGAATAGCATCATAAATATCAATCATAGGCGGCATAGCTACCATCTACTATGTCTCCATACTAGTTCTACAATCGAATCCGTTATCTCGTATTGGAAATTGGATTTTCGTCATGAGTCGAGGCAAGGGGCAAGCTCCTCTCCGCTTCGAGACACTCTAGCAAATGCCTCAGGACTACGCACACTGGGTATCCTGGATCTTCAGGGCCGGTCCTCACTTACGTTAGAGGATTAATTATGCCTGAACACACGTTTCCCGGTCCTTACAGACCTATAATCGAGGCGCCTCGCATTCCAACAACCACAAAGGTGAAAAGTAGACATATATGTCAGGGCTGGTAAGTCACTGACACCACCAAAGCTAGAAAGAAACGTCGTGCTCTCCCTGCAGTCTGTATCCCGTTTTTAACTCATAACGGGGTGTGAGGTTCGCGAATCTACGAAATACACAAAGCTAGGCCACGTAGACCTTGCTTTGATCATCATCCACAAGACTTTGCTTTGCAACAGAAGCCTTGATCACAGCATCTTGGCATGCCACATAGGCAGTCCACTCCATACGATTGATTTCTATCGATATATAACCCCTGAGCTCATACGTCTCAGAGAAGGGCGTTAAGCAAAAGAATAAATTCTCCGCCGCCAAACAGATATATATTTAACAGAGATCAATCAATATAGAACAAAATCCAATGTCAGACACACAGTCCATTTACAAGTCCGTCCTGGGTCTGAACGAAACCGGAGGCGTCAATTCCTCGTATATCCGTCCAATCAACACATACGTTCAGACGGCTACTACTTCCGTCCCCTTCCGGTAGCTACTCCGGTTAGGAACCTCAGTAGCGCCCATCCAACCGATACGAAGATCGTCGGTCTTGAATCGTCTTTGCATTTTCCAATTCGAATCGCTCACTGAATTATTTGAAATGAGGGTTAGCTCGGCCTTTTCAAATAATTCACGTCATTAGAATTTAAATCGATTCTGTATGTGGTTATATCATTCGACATCCATCTTCAAGTTATTTAGTGTTATTTTCATGTCATACACATACAACCATCAAATATCAAACAATTCAAGCACAATTGGTTTACTTGCAACCTATGTTGCTTATAATATTTTATAACGATTTTTCGCCATTTTTATTTATTTAAAAATGGCCATATTTAATTAAATGACGTTTCAGGTCGTGCCGTGGCACTGGCGCTGTTTTTCCCTAAGTTTGGTTTACACATATTGGAAAATTTAACCGTTGGATTTCTACAAAGTCTATATCAGTGGGAAGATATTCCCGAAGCGAACCCAACGGTTCCAGTTTCATGAGAATCTGACGGTCGGATCTTCCACACTAGTCGTTTGAAGTTACGGTTTCAAAATTCGAACTGCAGCGTCGTTATTCGATTTAATTTAATTATATTTATATTTATATATAAATATAAACGATTCTGGCGCTGTTTTTCTTCAGATTTGAATTAGACATTCCGGACAATTCAACCGTTGGATTTTTACAAGGTTGGTGCCGTTGGAAAGATATTTCCAAGGCGAACCCGGCGGTTGCGGTTTCAGGAAAATCCGATGGTCGGATTTCTCGTACTAATCGTTTCAAATTTCGATTCCGAAACGCGAACTGCACGGCCTCTATTCCTTTTAATTATATTTATATTTATATATATAAATATAGTTCAATCTATAGATTCAACTATAGTTTCTTTTATATTTTCAACTTCGTTTTCACTTCAAATATTTCACTAAAGCCTTAATATTTCGAAAAATTTCGCCATAACCTCCTTTGTACGGGGAGGGGTTTGGAAATTTATTGGGCCGTATTAGGTACCCAATAAATCCTAAAAAGCATTCACATATTTTTAGTGATATATTCTGGTGTTTACGGGGGAGCATGTACTGATAATCACTCCAGAGAATAAATTCCCGTCACCCCGTTTCCGTGTGGAAATAAATAGTCCATGTGCCGTATCTAATAACTAGAGCGACGTGATTATTGTCAACTCTAGACCCGTGTGGGGTTTTTATTAATCTGGCATTTTATCGTTATAATTTATATAGTCCATATCAGTCATCAGTTCAACCTGTAGTACATAGTCATCGCCATACAAGCCTCTTGCTTATATGGTAAATCTTCCACCTCGTCACACAAGCTCCAATTGCTTATGTGGAATATGATGAAGTATGCCTATCGTCAAGAAGTATGCCATGTAGTGTAGTTCAAAATTAATTGTTACTATCCTATGGCGTTGTTTATTATTTCACACAGAAAAACCAGCACTCCGCATCCAATGGCATTCACAGGAGTTGATATATAAATAAAATTGCGCAGCCGACTCATCAAGGTTTACCTATTTGTCGGGCACGCAAATAATTTCTTTACTCAACAGCTAATCCATTTTTCCTGTTCAACACATGTATATATATGCAGAACAAAGCTAAAAATAATATTCCTAGCAAACTATTATTTATTTTAACACGTGTGTATTTTTAACCAAGCGTATACATGATAAAAGGAATATTTTTATCATCAAAAATATTTATTCGACACACGTGTATTTTTAACACTTCATAATTATCATAAAAATATAGTTTTCAATGTCGATTCATTTTATTTTTAAAAGATGATAACATTCAACACATGAACTTCAACTCAACGAATGAATTGGAATTCAACACATGAATATTCTATATAGTTTGTATATATATAAAAAATGTGATTTTTATTACTAAAGCCATTTGTTTAAATTCGAATAATATTCAACACATGAATTTCAACTCAACGAATGAATTGGCAACTCAACACATGAATATTCGATATCGTTTGTATATATATAAAAAATGTGATTTTTATTACTAAAGCCATTTGTTTAAATTCGAATAATATTCAACACATGAATTTCAACTCAACGAATGAATTGGCAACTCAACACATGAATATTCGATATCGTTTGTATATATATAAAAAATGTGATTTTTATTACTAAAGCCATTTGTTTAAATTCGAATAATATTCAACACATGAATTTCAACTCAACGAATGAATTGGCAACTCAACACATGAATATTCGATATCGTTTGTATATATATAAAAAATGTGATTTTTATTACTAAAGCCATTTGTTTAAATTTGAATAATATTCAACACATGAATTTCAACTCAACGAATGAATTGGCAACTCAACACATGAATATTCGATATCATTATGTAAATAATTTCAATGAAGGAAAATTATTCTAACACATAAATATTTCAGAAAATTTCGGCAGCATAACGGCAGGGTAGTTAAAACCGGGACCGTCCCTAGTACGGCTCCTCGCTCTACCTTAAAACCTCGCGGTTTTTGACAATGGGGATCATGCATCTAGTTCGCACGCAGGAGGCATGTTTTATTTTCAATTCCACAATCCTATTCTATTTTGTTTCAACCACAAAGGTATTTTTCAACCACAAAGTTATTTTTCAACCATAAAGGTATTTTTCAACCACAATATCAACCACAAACAATTATTTCCAACCATTCGTCATACCATATAATATCACGTCAAACACAAGCAATAAATATCGTCCATGGTCTGTGGACGAGGGGAGTATATATATATATATAATATAATAATTCACTTGCATTTCATCACAATTCAAAGCATATATGTTTCAAACAACGCTTGTATAATTTATACATCGCTAATATAACTTATACAACACATGTACATGAGGTATACAATGCGTATATAATTTACACTTCGCTTATATAATTTATACAACGCGATTTCATTCACACAAATAGTTTAGATTCCTCACATTGGTTCTTGCGGTGCTAAAAATCGTAGGAAGGCCAGAAAAATCCGCGGCTTCTTCTAGAATGTAGAGAGCCTCCTTGCGGTCACGGTGTCTCCTGTTTCATCGAATTTCGTTGAAGAACGAAAAAGATATTATTTTTCAAAGTTTTGCAACGCTTTAAAGTGTTAAAACAGTTTAAAATTAAATAACCCGATAGTTTCCGAACCTGTTCAATTCTAGGTTTTGATTTTTCTTTTGATTCGTAGCTCTATAGGACGATCAGGCTGTTGGACGTCATCGAGGGAGGAAAGAGCTTCCTAGCGGTGGTCGTCTGAGGCGATGCGATGGCGAATCCAGGCGGCGGCGGCTCCAGGAAGGCGGCGACTTTGAAGAGCTCGAACTCGTCGACGGCAGCTCTGTTGGTGACGAGGCTAGGTCGGATGTGGAGAGGGGAGTACGGCGAGCAAAAGCCTCAACAGTGGTCGGCGGCGAAGCGGCCTCTGGCGATCGAAAAAAGAAGGGGAAGTGGCGAGCTACGGGGATCGTTCTTTTCGACTGGCGGCTAGGGTTTTTTAGGTTTTTTTTTTTTTTTTTAAAGAAAATTTCTCATTGGTCTATACTTATAGAAAATTTTTAAATAGTGTTTTTGCAAACAGACTCCTTTTTAAACCCAACGGCTATCGCCCCTAGCTAAATACCCCCATTCCGGACACAATGGGATATGTTTCGTTGGCCATTTCGACTGTTACAGTCAGTTATTTTTCAATTTAAAATATAAAACATTCGATATTTAATTTAAACGTACATTTCAATTTGCCAGGGCCACAAACTGAATCGAAAAATTCCAGAAAAATAAATCTAGCTTTGTTTTGATGATACGGTCCTAACAAAACCAGTTTCGTCGAATTCTGAGCTCGTTTGAAAAACGGCCATTTTTAGGTCGACCCATTTTAACAGAATT
This sequence comes from Allium sativum, assembly GCA_030737875.1. Classification (NCBI taxonomy): domain Eukaryota; kingdom Viridiplantae; phylum Streptophyta; class Magnoliopsida; order Asparagales; family Amaryllidaceae; genus Allium; species Allium sativum. The sequence goes on from CM060926.1 coordinate 298,733,347, forward strand.
TGACCAAACACGTTATCTTTTGCCCCGCTCACATACTAGCTTCAAAAATTACGAAATTTGAAACTTAGCAATAATTTGACATTCCGGACCCAACAAAAGTGGTTTCGTCGAATTTCGAGGTTGTATGCAAAATCTTAATTTTTAAGGGCTATATATACTATATAGCGACCTTTCTGAAAATTCATTTGGCCATAACTTTTGATTTCCGTTATGAAATTTCGATTTTTCAGATTCGTTAGAAAGGTATTGATAAACAGATTTAAATATTTTCAGTTTCGTTAAAATCCGTTATATTTTCCACCCGGAACAGTCAGACAAAGTTTGTATTCAAAATTTCAAACTGCCATATTATACACAATTCTATAATTTTATGGAAATATATTATTTCAACTAGTCAAATTTCTTGTTAATAACCAAATTTAAAAATTTTAAACTGGTTCACATTTTCCGGGTTATTATAGTTAAGTACGGTTTAACCCTCTTGATAATCATGGATTAACTTGGTTAAGTGTAACGATGAGTTCACGACTTAACCCCGATTAATCTACCAAGCCCAAGTTGGTTAAGTATTAAGTGGACCATGACTTAACCCTAATCACGAGGCATTAATTAATTTAATGCGCCTTAACCTCTCACAATAGACCTTGTTGTGGTTACTAGTTAAGCCGGGCGGGTCCGGGTAGCTTTACACCACAACTTGGTCTAACCTCGGGTTCAAGGTACAACATGACCAACTTCTCACATTGGGTCCTATTGTTTGTAGCAACTAGTTAAGCCGGTCGGTTCCGGGTAGGTTTACGCTACAAACTCAACCCAACCTCGAGTTGGCCACACTTATCTTTTCTAAGTGTCATGTCCATCATGTTTCCAAAACATGTTACAAGTTTTCAAGCAATTGGGTAGACCTAACTTAATAGGTAAATTCCCAATGGGTAGAACTAACTTAATAGGTAAATTCCCAAGCTTATGTTTTTATGTCTTTTACTTTTACCCAACCCCAAACGCAATCCCATCGCTTACATATCGCAATAGCGCATAAAGGATAGAAAGAAGGAACTTGGCATAATCGTGACATAAAGCTGTTGAAGCCACAAGTTCAACATGGTGGCATAAGAAATGTACATATGTTCATATACTTGCATATTACATTTTTAGGCCTCAAAAGCATGCATAAAACCAAACTTGGCATATTGGTGATACATGGTGCTAAATGACATGTAGAAATGGCCATAAGTTCGCATCTAGCCTCACATGCAAGTTATCATAAGAGATATGATAACTTACATGTTGCCAAAATGCAACCTTTGGCATAAAGCTTGAAGATTTATGTTCATAAACCCAAGATAAGCTTGTATAACATGATAGCATGAACAAAATGTCCAACCCAAACTTGCATAACATAACTTGGCATACTTGCATATAAACTTACATATTACAACATGATAAACTTGAATATAAACTTGCATATCACAACATGATAAACTTGCATATAAACTTGCATATCACAACATGATTAACTTGCATATAAACTTGCATATCACAACATGATAAACTTGCATATAAACTTGCATATCACAACATGATAAACTTGCATATCACAACATGATAAACTTGCATTTCATAGCATAGTAAACTTGCATATAAACTTGCATAAACTTGCATATCATAGCATAGTAAACTTGCATATAAACTTGCATATCATACATTTAACTTTAGAGTTTAAGTATGAAAGTAGAATAGGGCTTACAATGCTTATGAAAACACACAAAACTATGACAAAGCCCTTATGCAACCAATCAGACCCAAAATGCAAGCTTCCAATCAATAAAAATCCTTTCTTTATGATGCAAATATAAGAACTTGACTTGAATGCAAGCTAATGATGTTCATACAAGTTTGAAAACACTTGTATGCATGGAAAATCACTTAGAAATTTATTTAGGAATTGTATGAAGAGAGTGGAGGCCATGAGAGGATTGATTTTGCCATAGTTTAGTTGTAGGATAGATTAATGATGATTTAGGGCTAGGTTAGGGTCTTATTTATAGATTAGGCAAGTGTTTTAGGCCATAGGATTAAACCCTAGTTGCAATCTCAGCCCTTAAAACCGAATCTGGCCCCCAAGCTCAACACAATCTCAAAATGGTGCACCAGGCTAAACAGCCCGGCTGGACTAAGTCGACAGCCAAGTCGACAGGGCTGTCGACTTAGGTCCAACCAAGTCGACTCCCAAGTCGACAGGGCTGTCGACTTGGGTACTCTGGCGGGAATTTTCCCGCCTGGCCCAAACTGGCCCAATTTTCCAAATTCAAGTTTGAATTTGAAATCTGTTTTTACTTAGAAATTTTCTGAAAACTTCGTTGGGCCTTAATCGGGTCATACAGACTCCGATTTTCGAAAACTCGGACTCTATTCCGCGTATTTTTCCGAGACGAACGCAATGGCATAGCCCGTTTCCCTTGATTCAGATTTTAGAATTAAATTCTGCCTCGATTTATGTTATAACAGGTTATTGAAAATACGGGTTGTTACATTCTCCCCTCCTTAAAGGATTTCGTCCCCGAAATCTTCAAGTTAGGAAGAACGTATCCTACCATCCAACATCCATCTACTCAAAACATCATCCACGAGCAATCATTGTCCTTACAAGATTCTAAATGTTGTATGAACATATGCAAAGGTGTGTGTATATGTCCTTATCTAATGCAAATATCCTCAATGCAAATTATGTAAGTGAAATGAATCCATATGTATGCGATTCCTAACATAATGTATAACATCTATTTGTGTGCACATAACATACATCCATATGCAACATTCATGTGATAACACAAAAATTTTCATCCATGAATAAGCATAAACACTCATGCATATGCAATATGAGGAGTGTGTGAGCCGATCTTGTGCCTAACGTGTATAATGCATCCACGAGTAACCACTTGCAAACACTTGCAACCACTTGCAACAATCAAGCATAACATGTTTCAAACACATGTTTCATCCAAAGGGTTTCTACCTAAGGTTCTCATGACAAGATTAACACGATAAACTAGATAAACATGGATAGCAAAGAGAACGATATGCTAACAAAGAAAAGAGATTGAGAGTGTACCCTCAAAAAGGAATGGATAAAGCCCACGCATCTTCTCCTCGGTTTCCCAAGTTGCGTCTTCTTCGGCTTCACCCCATTGAACCTTCACCAACTTGACCTCTCGATTCCTTAGCTTCTTGGTCTCCATCCCCAAGATACGAATCGGAGCTCTCCTCAAGGTAGCCTCTTTCTCCACTTCCACATCTTTCAGAACACTTGGCTCAACAACCTCTGCTGATTCATGTAAACACTTCCGGAGATGCGAGACATGAAAAACATCGTGTACTCCGGCAAGCTTCTTGGGCAACTTCACTCTATAAGCCATCTGCCCGATCCTCTCTATAATAGGGAATGGTCCAACAAACCTCGGTGCTAACTTCCCAACGGCCCCAAATCGGACCACATTCCGCAAAGGAGAAACCTTCACGAAAACCATATCCCCAACATCAAACTCCAAATCAGATCTTCGCTTATCAGCATAGGATTTCTGTCGGTCTTGGGCCGCTTTCATCCGTCTCCGAATCAACCCGATCTTCTCGGATGTGTCTCTGATCAGATCAGGCCCAAGTATAAGCTTATCTGTAGTCTCCCACCAACATGTAGGCGACTTGCACGGCCTCCCATATAAAGCTTCGAATGGTGCCATCCCTATGCTTGCCTGATAACTGTTATTATATGCAAACTCAACAAGAGGAAGATGGTCTTCCCAAGTACCACCAAAATCCAGAATACAAAGCCTCAACAGATCCTCGAGTACCCTATTCACCCTTTCGGTTTGACCGTCCGTCTGTGGGTGATAAGCCGTACTTAGATTCAACCTTGTGCCCATAGCTTCTTGCAAGCTATTCCAGAATTGACTTGTAAAGATTGGGTCACGGTCACTGACTATACTAGAAGGGACTTCATGTAGTCTCACAATCTCACGAAGATATACAGACGCTAGCCAAGATGCGGTCCTCTTGCTCTTCACCGGAATGAAATGAGCACTCTTCGTAAGTCTGTCCACAATAACCCAAATGCTCGTATTCCCTTTCCTTGACCTTGGTAGCCCATCGATAAAATCCATGGAAATACTCTCCCACTTCCAAAGTGGAACGTCTAGAGGATGCAATAGCCCACTGGGCTTCTTCGACTCGGCCTTAACTTGCTGGCAAATGATACATCTAGAGACAAACTCTGCCACATCCTTCTTCATCCCAGGCCAAAAGAAAATGCGCTTCATATCTTTATACATCTTATCTCTGCCCGGATGTATAGTCAACTTAGAGCGATGCGCTTCCTCAAGAACTCTTCTTACTAGATCTTCTACCATAGGAACACATAATCTTCCGTCTCTCCTAAGCCAACCCTTGTCATCAATAGAATATCGAGCGAGATGACTAGACGTCTCTCCTCGAATCAGCTTATCCATAATCTCAACTATCCGAGGGTCTTCTCTCTGCGAAGCCCCAACTTGATCAAGAAGGGTAGGTCTGAGTTCCAGAGATGCTAAAGAACCGGTCATCGACTCAACCGCCAAAGAGAAATCAAAGGTTGCCACATACTCTAAATTCTTCATCTCAACAAATAGAGGACTTAGGGTCAACCTTCTTCTACTCAATGCATCTGCTACCACATTCCCCTTGCCAGGGGTATAAGCTATCTCAAAATCGTAGGACGCCAAGAATTCCATCCATCTTTGTTGTCTCAGATTCAAATCCTTCTGAGAAAAGAGATACTTCAATGACTTGTGATCGGTATAAAGCTCAAATCTTTCTCCCAGAAGATAATGGCGCCAAGCCTTGAGTGCATATACTATTGCTGCCAACTCTAAGTCATGAGTGGGATAATTCTTCTCATGCACTTTGAGTTGTCTACCGCTAAAGCATATCACCCTTCCTTCTTGCATAAGAACAGCTCCTAACCCCGTGCCACATGCATCGGTGTATACTGTAAATAACTTCCCTCCATCGGGCAAAGCTAGAACAGGTGCTGATGTGAGGGCTTTCTTGAGCTTCTGGAAAGCTAGCTCGCATCCTATGCTCCAAGCAAAAACTAAATTCTTCTTCGTCAATCAAGTGAGAGGAGCGGAAATCTTCGTGAAGTCCTTGATGAACTTCCGGTAAAAACCCGCAAGACCTAGAAAATTTCTCACTTCGGTTGCATTCCTTGGAGTCTTCCAATCCTGAACTGCAACTACCTTAGCGGGATCCACCGCTAAGCCTTGCTTAGACACTATATGCCCAAGGAATCTAACTTCGCTTCTCCAAAAGTGACACTTGGAGAACTTGGCCTTCAACTGATGCGCTCTAAGCGTATCCATCACCTCCACGAGATGCCTTGCGTGCTCTTCCTCATCCTTAGAGAAGATCAGAATATCATCTACGAAGACCATGACAAACTTGTTCAAGAACTACCTGAACACCCTAATCATCAAGTCCACGAAATATGCGGGTGCATTAGTCAAGCCGAACGGCATGACAAGCCATTCGAAGAATCCATCTGGAGTTCTGAACGCAGTCTTGTCTATACTATCTTCAGCTACCCTGAGCTGATGGAATCCAGTAGCAAGATCAAGCTGAGAGAAAACAGAAGCACCAACAAGCTGGTCAAAGAGATCATCAATCCTCGGTAACGGGTGTCTGTTCTTCTTAGTCAGCTTATTTAACTCTCGATAGTCAACACAAAGTCGGAGAGAACCATCTGCCTTGGTAGCAAATACCACAGGCGCTCCCCATTCAGATATACTTCGTCTAATGAAGTTCTTCTCAAGCAACTCCTTCACTTGCTTACTTAGCTCCCGTCTTTCACACGGAGCCATGTGCCGAACGGGCAAAGAAACCGGCTTTGCATTATCCACCAGATAAATGCGGAAATCAATCTCTCGCTTAGGGGCAACCCCCTAACTTCATCGAAAACATCCGGATACTCTCGAACCACTCTCACAGACTGAAGAGTTTCCATTGACAAGTCGAGTGATTCCAGATAGCACAACATGACGGGACCTCTCGGATCACAAGAAATCTCTAGGGTGTTTCCGAGGCGAGTCACGAGCCTCACCACCCTATGCTCACAATCAAGGATGGCTCCATATCTGGACAGCCAATCCATGCCCAATATCAATCCGTATCCCCTGAAACCAAGAACATAAGCACAACACAAGAACTCTACACTCAGTATAGAGATCCTCAAATCCCCACATATCATAGACAAATGGGCGGAACCCCCAATAGGATTTGAGACACAGACGGGATCATCTACCAAGCTAGTACTAAGGTGCAAACTATCAACAAGATCAGATGAGATAAAGCTATGCGATGCACCAGAATCAAACAAGGTACGAACTGGAAAATCAGAAATATATACAAGGCTCTCAACAGAAATACTACCTCGATCGGGAACTGGAGCGACATTGAGAGCATGAACTTGCCCTCCTGAAGGTCCAGCACGCTGAGTCTGACCCTGGCCTTGCCCTTGCTTCTTCGGGCAATCCCTACTGAAATGTCCAGTCTTACCGCAGAAAAAGCATTCACCATTCTTCCTTTTCCTCTTCTTACAATCCTTAATAAGATGCCCAACTGAACCGCAATAATGGCACTTCTCCTTGTTGTTCTTGCCCTTGTTGTTGTTCCCCTTGTTGCCTTGACCATTGTTCTTGTTCTGATTGCCTTGACTGCTTTGACCACTTGGATTACCCTGATTTCCTTTTCCCTGGGAATCAGTCTTCTTGGCTTGAGTATCATTCATCTTGGTCACTTTCTTGACATCTCCCTGAAGTAACGCCATATCAACCAAACTCTCAAATGTGGCCCCATGGGGAATATGTGACATAGCCAATCCCTGCAACGGCTCATTCAATCCTCTAGCAAAACTAAGAGCCTTCTTCTGAGGAGTATTCACCATATCCAAGCCAAAACGAGCTAACTGATTGAACTTATTCACATATTCTTTGACAGACATATCTCCTTGTCTCAGAGCTATGAACCTCTCCATTTGCAGATTCTCCTCAGCAGAAGATAAAAACTTAAGCATGAACCTTGCCCTGAAATCGGTCCAAGTCTCAACAGGCCTAGTACCATTGGTGACTTCCCACCAATAAGCGGCTTCATCCTTCAAAAGCCAAACCGCCAACAAGATCTTCCTCTGATCGTCTATCCCAAAGATAGCAAATAAGTCCTCGGTCTCTTTCAACCAATTTCTGGCCTCGACAAAAGTCTCAGTGCCTTGAAAGTTCTTGCCACCCATTGCTTTGAAATCTTTGCAAGTCTTTGCGAAGTCAGCTTGAGGATGCTGAGGGGGAGGAGGAAGAGGAACCTCAGCGACAGGAGGAGGAGGAACATTAACTACCGGAGGAGGAGGAGGAACATTAATTACTGGAGGAGGAGGAGGGACATCTGCGGGGCCGGCTTCGGTCGCCCTAGCCTCCAAAAGTCTCCTATACCAAACAGGCACGTGTACTCCCTCCGGAATAGCAAAGTTATCGGCCATGCTGAAAACGAAGAAAAAAGACAGATTCAGAATGGCGAAAAACGAAGGAATTTTGCTAATGGCTTTTTTGGGGAATAGCCTTTAAAATAAACTAGACTTTTCTTTGGAAAATACTTTATACTTAGTTTTGAAAATAGTTTTCCAAAAGTTTTATAAAAACCTTTTTTTTTGTTCCTTCTCGTAAACCATATGCTCTGATACCAAATGTAACACCGCACCTCTGCCAGGGTGACTCTTGCAAGCACTCTGACTTTGGAGGGGCGTTTGAATTAGGTTAACATGCATAATGATATATCAAGGCAGAACAAGAACATATGTATATATGTATAAACAGAGTAAATAACATAGATAAAACAGCAGAAGATTTCAAACCATTTCAAAACCAGTCTGGTACAACATAATGTCAACTTCCCAAATAAACAAGTCTAGATAAAACAACATCAACTGAAAAACTGAAATACATAAGTACTAATCCCCAAAAGAAGTGATAGCCATAGCTAGCTCCATGTCAAACCGTACATGAGCTAAATTCCACAAGCAAGCAATCTGGAATCCAAGCTAAGCTCCAGTATTCCCTCCCTGAGAACCTGGGGGGGGGGAACGGAAGAAAAGAGGCGAAAGAAAACAGGTCAGTCAAAAAGACTGAGTAAGCACTACTACAATCAATGTAAACTGATAAAGTTAACTGGCATGAGCAGCAGGTATGATCATAAGGATACTAGCATGATGATTAACTAACAAGGTAGATAAAGGTGTCATCGCATAATCAGGATTAAGGTTTTGCACCACAGGTGTACTAGCAAACTAACATGACTTGGATAAACAAGTATTGATCCCTTGGCCCATGCTTTGGCCCAATAACATGAAATGACCCTAACACGAGGTCCAATAACATGAAATGACCCTAACACGAGGTCCAATAACATGAAGTGACCCTAACACAAGGTTCAACCCAACGGTCTAGTCGATCGGCTCCCTAAGCCTAACTCGTCACGTGTTGGTGTCAATACGGCCCAAACATAATTGTAGTCGAACTGTGCCGGGTCCACCCTTCGGGTGTATCAAGCCCTAGGGTGCCAACCCCTGGACACCATAAACATGAGTGCACAGTCTCGATCTACTGGTACCCATGAGTGACTTCTCCAAATACGGACTACGTGCACGACATAGTCCGTCCGGAACTGCATCGGCGTACCACACGGCCGTCGTTTATTTGGTCGCTTACCTCCAGCCCAGTAATCGTGCCCCCTCCCTAGCCTAGCCCCTAGGGCCTTAATGATACAATTTTGGGGTTACTGCAGAGTGGGACCCCATTGCTAGTATTTTCTAGTGGGTTAAGTACGGTTTAACCCTCTTGATAATTATGGATTAACTTGGTTAAGTGTAACGATGAGTTCACGACTTAACCCCGATTAATCTACCAAGCCCAAGTTGGTTAAGTATTAAGTGGACCATGACTTAACCCTAATCACGAGGCATTAATTAATTTAATGCGCCTTAACCTCTCACATTAGACCTTATTGTGGTTACTAGTTAAGCCGGGCGGGTCCGGGTAGCTTTACACCACAACTTGGTCTAACCTCAGGTTCAAGGTACAACATGACCAACTTCTCACATTGGGTCCTATTGTTTGTAGCAACTAGTTAAGCCGGTCGGTTCCGGGTAGGTTTACGCTACAAACTCAACCCAACCTCGAGTTGGCCACACTTATCTTTTCTAAGTGTCATGTCCATCATGTTTCCAAAACATGTTACAAGTTTTCAAGCAATTGGGTAGACCTAACTTAATAGGTAAATTCCCAATGGGTAGACCTAACTTAATAGGTAAATTCCCAAGCTTATGTTTTTATGTCTTTTACTTTTACCCAACCCCAAACGCAATCCCATCGCTTACATATCGCAATAGCGCATAAAGGATAGAAAGAGGGAACTTGGCATAATCGTGACATAAAGGTGTTGAAGCCATAAGTTCAACATGGTGGCATAAGAAATGTACATATGTTCATATACTTGCATATTACATTTTTAGGCCTCAAAAGCATGCATAAAACCAAACTTGGCATATTGGTGATACATGGTGCTAAATGACATGTAGAAATGGCCATAAGTTCGCATCTAGCCTCACATGCAAGTTATCATAAGAGATATGATAACTTACATGTTGCCAAAATGCAACCTTTGGCATAAAGCTTGAAGCTTTATGTTCATAAACCCAAGATAAGCTTGCATAACATGATAGCATGAACAAAATGTTCAACCCAAACTTGCATAACATAACTTGGCATACTTGCATATAAACTTACATATTACAACATGATAAACTTGCATATAAACTTGCATATCACAACATGATAAACTTGCATATAAACTTGCATATCACAACATGATAAACTTGCATATAAACTTGCATATCACAACATGATAAACTTGCATTTCATAGCATAGTAAACTTGCATATAAACTTGCATAAACTTGCATATCATAGCATAGTAAACTTGCATATAAACTTGCATATCATACATTTAACTTTAGAGTTTAAGTATGAAAGTAGAATAGGGCTTACAATGCTTATGAAAACACACAAAACTATGACAAAGCCCTTATGCAACCAATTAGACCCAAAATGCAAGCTTCCAATCAATAAAAATCCTTTCTTTATGATGCAAATATAAGAACTTGACTTGAATGCAAGCTAATGATGTTCATACAAGTTTGAAAACACTTGTATGCATGGAAAATCACTTAGAAATTTATTTAGGAATTGTATGAAGAGAGTGGAGGCCATAAGAGGATTGATTTTGCCATAGTTTAGTTGTAGGATAGATTAATGATGATTTAGGGCTAGGTTAGGGTCTTATTTATAGATTAGGCAAGTGTTTTAGGCCATAGGATTAAACCCTAGTTGCAATCTCAGCCCTTAAAACCGAATCTGGCCCCCAAGCTCAACACAATCTCAAAATGGTGCACTAGGCTAAACAGCCCGGCTGGACCAAGTCGACAACCAAGTCGACAGGGCTGTCGACTTGGGTCCAACCAAGTCGACTCCCAAGTCGACAGGGCTGTCGACTTGGGTACTCTGGCGGGAATTTTCCCGCCTGGCCCAAACTGGCCCAATTTTCCAAATTCAAGTTTGAATTTGAAATCTGTTTTTACTTAGAAATTTTCTGAAAACTTCGTTGGGCCTTAATCGGGTCATACGGACTCCGATTTTCGAAAACTCGGACTCTATTCCGCGTATTTTTCCGAGACGAACGCAATGGCATAGCCCGTTTCCCTTGATTCAGATTTTAGAATTAAATTCTGCTTCAATTTACGTTATAACAGGTTATTGAAAATACGGGTTGTTACATATTATATATATTTCGTTGATTCCCTTTTTAAAACGAATTTTATAAATCGTTTTAAATTCGTTTTCAAAACAAATTCAACTTCCGTTTCAAATTCAAATCAAAGTTAAATTTTTCCTTTTGAATTCGTTTTGAATTCTTTTCAATTCTATTCGAATTTGTTTTCTATTAATTCAATTCGAATTCGTTTTCTATTCAATTCTATTCGAATTCTATTTCTATTCAATTCAATTCGAATTCTATTTCTATTCAATTCAATTCGAATTCGTTTTCTATTCAATTCAATTCGAATTCTATTTCTATTCAATTCAATTCGAATTCTATTTCTATTCAATTCGAATTCTATTTCTATTCAATTCAATTTGAATTCTATTTCTATTCAATTCAATTCGAATTCTATTTCAATTCAATTCAATTCGAATTCTATTTCTGTTCAATTCGAATTCGAATATAATCAATAAAATTATCGTTCGCGTCAAAATAGCGCATCTCTAATCAACACGGCTTTATATTTTTCAATAACTTCGTTATTCTATTCAACAAATGAATCTATATTTTTGTCAACACATGACTAATCTCAACGAATGAGTACTGTCCACGTGTGACTATTTTTGTTATTTAATATATTTTATAAAAATTATGGTATCTATCGTTTGATTTCAAATCAGACTCCAACCGTAAAGTAGTAAGAGAACGATTCCCTGAATATTAACCCCGAAGGCCGAAACCAACATCAGATCAATATCCAGGAGACCACTCATCTCATCTATTTTCCAGTTAATTTCTAATTTTATATATGATAAAGATGTAAATTTTATTGTTAAAATATTTCGTTTAACACATGACTAATCTCAACGGATGAGTACTGTCAACACATGAACCTTTATTTTAAAATATTCTTTATTTTCCCGATTGGAATGAGGCCCAATCAATTACCATATAATGTTAATTATATGGATTCCATACAACACATGTATATCACAGCAACGATAAATCAACCATCATCCAAAGTACGTTCTACACTGTATAAGCATCAAATATAGATACTCGACGCTTATACAGCTTGTCAATCAATCGATCGACATACAGCTAAATATTGGGACTGGTGTATGTTATATATCATCCCAATACCCGTGTGGGGTTTTCAGACAATGAACACAGATTTTATTTGTGTAGTTGGGCGATGTGTAAAATTTACCATCCCAATCAATATCAGTCAAATATGTATGTATAAACAAATCGTCCGATCTGTTTATATTTATTTTATTTTATATACACGTTAAAAATTATATTTTTAACTATAAAATATTTTCAACTATATAAATATTTTATTTCATTTCACATCACACAATCAACTACACATCAAAATCAAACAAACAACCAAGCAAACAAGTCGTCCATGGTATGTGGACGACGGGTGTCGGGTGCTACTAAACACCGTCTACATCCTAGTATATATAACGATATAACTAGAAAAAGAAAATTTAAAAGGTGAGAAGTTCTCACCAACTAGCTAATCCAAACATCTCGACTCTTCTTATGTAGAAGTCTTCGCCATTCTCGCCTTTTGTCACTTTCATTGTTCGTAGCCACTACATATAAAAATCACATTTTATATTGTTGCTATGTATATAAAAATCATATTTTTATAATCATTCCATATGGATAAAAATTCTATTTTTACATCGTTACTATATAGATAAAAATTCTATCCTTATAACGGTGTTCATATAATAAAGATTATATTTTTATCATGCTATTTTCTATATAAAGATTTCGCCTTTTCAAATATAAAGATTTCGCCTTTTCAAATATAAAGATTTCGCCTTTTAAAATATAAAGATTTCGCCTTTTCAAAAATAGAAATTTCACCTTTTCAAATATAAACATTTCGCCTTTTCAAAAATAGATATTTCGCCTTTTCCTACTTTAAAAATGTCGTCTTTCACTTCATAAAAATATCGTCTTTTTATATCCTACCATATAAAGATCACATTTTTATTATCTATATAATATGAAAATTATATTTTCAACCTTTACATGCGATAAAAATTATATTTTTAACTTTTACAATACAAAAGATTATATTTTTATATTTCACATATGATAAAAATCATATTTTTAATATTTCCCCTAAGTAAAAATCCAATTTTTTTCCATTCTAAACTTGAAAATAACTTTTATGCTCATACATATAGATTGAATACCTTACGACAAGGTTATTTCAGTTGAGAATACTATTTTTAGTTACTCCACATAAATAAAAATAATAAAAACAAAGTAAATAAATAAGAAAAAAACTTACAGCGGCTTGGGGAGGGGGTTTGGGTGGTGGCGGCTTGTTGAGGGGGGGAAGGAGGCGGAGGCGCAGGGGGAAGAAGGGGGGCTGCAGTCGGTGGTGCGGTGGGTGTCTTCCAGGAGGGCAGAGCGAGGAGGAAGAGGAAGGGGAAGAAGCGGTGGGAGGAGGATGGTTGAAGGGGGGGCGTCACGCGCGCGACGGCGCTGCTGGGAGGAGCGGCGGCTCCTCCCCTTCTCCGTCTTCCCTTTCTTTTTTTTTCCTTTTCTACTGAATCGATTTTCAACGGGGGGGTGGGGGCTAAGTGATGTAAGGAGAGGAGAGAGAGATGGATTTATTTTAATTTATTTATTTATTTTATTTCAAAAAGCAACTTTTATTTTCGAACTCGAAACGAGGGCCACCGCCTATTGTCCATAGCTAATTACCCCCATTCCGAACACAATGGGATATGTATCGCAGGCTGATTCGACTGTTTCGATCAGTTTCCACCAAAATCAACATATAACTCTATATATTGCTTTTGAACGCACATTTCAAATCACCGGGGTCACATACTAACTCGAAAAATTCCAGAAAAATATTTTCTAGCTTCGTATTGACGATACGATCCTAACTAAACTAGTTTCGTCGAATTCTGAGATTGTTTGAAAAATGGCCATTTTCCAGTCGATTAAAATTAACTAAAACTTGTCAAACTCGTTTTCCTTTGCCATGCTCACATATTGATTCGAAAAATTATGAAATTTGGAATCTAGCCATAACTTGACATCACGGATCCAACAAAAGTGGTTTAGTCGAAATCCGAGGTCGTTTGCAAAATTCCCATTTTTAAGGGCCTGAAATTCCATAGCGACTATTTTGAAATTTCAACTGGACATATCTTTTGATTCCCAATATGAAATTCTGATTTTTCAGATTCGTTGGAAAGATATTATCAATCAGATTCAAATATTTCTGGTTTCACTAAAATCCGGTTTATTCCGCACCCGGTACATTTAATTGAAGTTTGAAATCGAATTATCGAACTACCGCGCCATTTTCAATTCCTTTTATAATTATATATAATTATTTATATTCTAACGACGACGTATATAACTATATACGTTCTATTTGAATTAAAAATAAATTTTTCGTTGATATTATTTAAAATAATTCATTTTAAATATCAAAATTCATTAAATTTGCCAAAATAAAAATTTTAAACTGGGTCGCATTTCTGGGTTATTACAAATTCGGTAAGGACTATCTTTTGCCTTGGTTCATGACGGAAATCCAATTTCCAAATACGACATCGTGCGGTTTTGATTGTAAACCTATATTTGGCGACATAGTGGCATGGGACGCTCATGCCGTCTATGATTGATATTTATGATTGTATATAAAATTAGAAACTAACTGGAAACGAGCTAAGATGGGTGGTTTCCTGGGTATTGGTCTGATGTTGGTTTCGGCCTTCGGGGTTAATACTTAGGGAATCGTTCTCTTACTAATTTACAGTTGGAGTCTGATTAAGAATTAAACGATAAAATTTACATTTTAAGTGATTTTACTTTACATGTATTATGCATATCTTGGTCGATATAAGGTAAAACTCTATCCTCCGGTTTGCGTTGCATTGTGTGATGGGACTTGAGTCTTATATCGGCTTCATTCTTTCTAAAAATCATTGCGTTTATTTAAAAAGATTTGCTTTGTTACATGTACTGGCAATCACTGGAGTAAACCCATTCCGCGAAAGTGGCGTGGTCCTATGATTTGCCGTATTACTATTGTTTAACCAGTTAAGTAGATTTCTCATACCAGTCCCACGACTGACTCGTAGTTTGTTTCACTTTGCAAACTCGGGTGCCCCTCTTTCTACATGGGCAGCCTTGTCTTCAAGTTTTAGTAGGCTCTTTCTGGATAGCTGGAGCTGAAGATGGATTCTATCATTTATCTCTTTTTATGCTGCTCAGCTCCTATTGTACATATTATGTTTGTTTTACGCTGTAGACATTTATGTATAGCTGAACTGTATTTGTACTAAGTATGATCCTGTATACTGTGTAACTCTGATGTTTATTATATCAAGTATATTCTGTTGTACATTATCTAGTGTATTTATTTATTTCTGTATCTGCTGTTATCTTTTTATGTGTTATATTCCAAAGATTACCCTTGCCGCCGTCGTACGGGGTATGGGTCGTCACAACGTGGTATTAGAGCTTTGGTTAAGCTTAGTTCTAGAATATAACATATTAACGAACTCGTCAGAGATAGAACCAGTAGTTTTCTAGGACGAATAACTCATTATAGATAGGATTAGTAATATCCTAGTGTGAGTATAACAGAATCAGAGTAACTCGTTAGAGATGGGGTCCGAAATGCCCCAGAACGAGTTGAGAGTTATATGTTTATAAATAACGTATTTGTGAATATATAGTCTGGTTTTAGAAATATGATTTTTGAATATATAAAAGATATATTTTTGAAAAGTTAAAAACAAATTGATTGTTGTTTGTGTGGTGTGATGGTGAATTTGATTAATTAAAATGATAGTTAACTCAATCAATGAATGAAGGGTAAATCTATGCAATTAAATCACGTATTGAACTGATTTAAAAATAGATAGAAATATATACTTGTGTATTATATATGTTTGAACAGGTAAAAGGATTAGCTGTTGAGTAAAGAATTTATTTGCGTGCCCGACAAATAGGTAAACCTTAATGAGTTGGATGCGGAGTGTTGGTTGTTCTATGTGTAATAATAAATGTAGCCATAGGATAGTAACAATTAATTTTGAACTACACTACATGGCTTACTTCTTGAAGATATGCATACTTCATCATATACCACATAAGCATTCAGAGCTTGTGTGATGTGGTTGAAGATTTACCATACGAGCGAGAGGCTTGTATGGCGATGACTATATTTTACAGGTTGAACTGATGACTGTTATGGACCATATAAAATGTAACGGTAAATTGCAAGATTAATAAAAGCCCCATACGGGTCTGGAGATGACAATAAACACGTCTCTCTGGTAATTAAGGCACAAAAACCATTTAGGGTGACGAGAATTTATTCTCTGGAGTTATGATCTATACACACTCCCTTGTGGACACCGGAATATATCACTATAAATATGTGGAAGCTTATTAGGATTTATTGGGTACCTAATACAGTCCAATAAATTTCCAAACCCCTCCCCGTACAAAGGAGGTTATGGCGAAAGTTTTCGAAAATTTCGGGTGTTAGCCAAATTTTTGAAGAATTTGAAATTTTTTAGAAACTGAAAAGTTGAAGAATGGAAGCCAGATTGAAAGTAGAGTTGGTTAATTAATCCACTTTCGACTTTGTTCCTTTTCGGGGGCGAAAAGTTTTAAGTGGGGGAGATTGTAACAACCCGTAAAATCTGAACCAATTTAAAAATTTTAAATTGGGTATTTTTCTGGATTTTGGATATTTAAAATAAAATATTTTAAATAATAACGACGAAAATGGTGTTAGAATCGACGCTTAAAAATAAATATAATTACTTTGAATTATAGACAAGGCCTGAAATAGCGCGGCAGTTTCAAAAATTGAATTCAAACTTTGACTGACTGTACCGGGTGCAAAACAAAATAGATTTTAGTGAAACCAAAAATATTTAAATCTGTTTATGAATATCTTTCTAACGAATCTGAAAAATCGAAGTTTCGTAGCGGGAAGCAAAAGTTATGGCCAAATGAATTATCAGAAAGGTCGCTATAGAGTTTATATAGCCCGTGGAAATGGCCATTTTGCAAACGACCTCAGAATTCGACGAAACCGCTTTTGTTGGATCCAGGATATCAAATTATTGCTAGGTTTCAAATTTCATAATTTTTGAAGCTAGTATGTGAGCGTGGCAAAGGAAAATGTGTTTGGTCGATTTCTATTAAATTGGATCGACCAGAAAAGGGTCATTTTTCAAACGGTCTCAGAATTCGACGAAACTAGTTTTGTTGGGACCGTATCATCAAAACATAGCAAGATTTATTTTCTGGAATTTTAGGGATCAGTAAGTGGCCCCGGCAAATTGAAATGTACATTCAAAATAAATATTGGATGTTTTATATTTTAATTTGAAGAAAAACTGACTCAAATAGTCGAATGGGCCTACGAAACATATCCCATTGTGTTCGGAATGGAGGTATTTAGCTACGGACGTTAGTCGTTGGGTTTGGATTGGAGTTCATATGGGATAAGGGGTATTTTTGGATTTTTAAAATATATAAATATAAAAAATTGTCATTGGGCCACTTCATATTCTCTCTCCCCGACTAAACCCCCCAGCAACGGCGGAAGTTGTTCAATACTTCCCAGGCCAATTTCTTCCAATCCGCTCCACTAAACACCTCGACCCAGTTAAGAATTCTATAGAGATTTTCGAGTGCTTCAAATCCATATAACCCTTGCCCTCTTTCGTGTCGTGTGGAGCGAGATCCAAGCCCAAGAAGACTGGGACTTTCGATCGTCGCCACGTCTAGGATCCGTCGTCGATCGGAACCACACCACCCTTGATCCGTGCGCCCTTCGACCCCCTACAGCGTGGTACAACCGATTTCCACCTAGTGCTACGGATTGGGATTAAAATCAAAACCTAGTTTTGAACAGGTTTAGAGAGGTAATGGTTTAAATTATATTAAACTGTTTAATAGCACTTTAAAGCGCTACGGTTTATTATTTCACTGTAAAAATCATATCTTTTTCATTTCTTGACGAAATTCAGTGAAATAAGAGACAGTGGACTCGTGAGGACGTCTTCTACATTCTAGAAGAGACCGCCTATTTTTCTGAGCCTTCTGCTATTTTTGGTGGAGTGGAACCCAATGTGAGATTTCTGAATTATAAACGATATGGAAATGACGATGTATAAATTATATATTCGAAGTATGAGTTATATAAGCATTGTATAAGTTGTTCGTTCGATGTATAAGTTATATATGCATTGTCAAAATAATATATGTGTTGAAATAGAAGTGAAATACTTATATATACATACATATATATATATATATATGCCCCTCGTCCACAAACCATGGACGATATTAATTGGTTGTGATTGGTGTGAAAATTGGTTGATGGCGAATGGTTGATTAGAATTGTTTGTGGTTAAAATTGATTGATTATGGTTGAAAAATACCCGTTTGTGGTTGAGAATTATTTGGTTGAAACCACATAGGATTAGTTTGTGGAAAGGAAAATAAGCATGCCGCCTGCGTGCGAACTAGATGCATGAAATCCCCATTGTCAAAAGCTGCGAGGCATTAAGGTAGAGCGAGGAGCCGTACTAGGGACGGTCCCGGTTTTAACTACCCTGCCGTTATGCTGCCGAATAGAAATTCATGTGTTGAACGACATTCATGTTTTGAAATAAATTATTTTATAATAAAAATCATATTTTTATCATCTATATGAACTATATAAAATAGTCGTGTTTTGAAATAAATTGTTTTACAATAAAAAATCACATTTTTATTATATACATGAATTGTTAAAAATAGTGAAGTGTCGAAATAAATGTCTATTGGATAAAAATATCATTTTTATCAAAGGTATGAAAGGAATATGGTTTTGAAATCGAAGAATAGATTATATATATATATATATAAATATAATTAAAATAAATCGAATAACAAAGCTGCAGTTCGCGTTTTGAAACCGTGATTTGAAACAATTAGTGCGGGAGATCCGACCATCGGATTTTCCCGAAACCCAAACCGTTGGGTTCGCTTTGGAAATATCTTTCCAACGACACCAACTTTGTAAAGATCCAACGGTTGGATTGTCTGGAATGTTTAATTCAAATCTGAAGAAAAAAAGCACCAGAATTGATTATATATATATATACATATATATAAATATAATTAAATATAATCGAATAACGACGCTGTAGTTCGTATTTTGAAATCAAAACTTCAAACGAGTGTACCGGGAGATCCGACCGTCAGATTTTCCCAAAGCTGGAACCGTTGGATTCGTTTTGAAAAGATCTTTCTAATGATATAAATTTTGTGAAGATCCAACGGTTAGATTTTCAGGTATGTGTAAATCAAATCTGAAGAAAAACAGCGCCACGACCGCGTTATGGCCTGAAGCGTCGTTTGAATGAAATGGCTATTTCTAAATTAATAAAAATAGCGATAAATCGTGATAAAACATTATAAATGATATGGAATGAAAATAAACTGAATTTGCATGGTTTATGTGATATTTGATGGTCGAATGCGTTTACCGTGAATTGTTGTCGAATAATTTAACCATTGAAATGAAATGATTTAAATTCTAAATATACGTGAATTATTTGAAAATGCCGAGTTAAATCTCATTTCAAATAATTGATCGGCGATAAGAAGACGATGGTGAAGACGGTGGTTGAAGACCGGAGATCTTCACCTCGGTTGGATGATAACTGATGTCCTAATTGGGAGGCATCCCGAAATATGGATAATGAGTGGTGATCATCCAGACGTACGTGGAGATCGATGGGTATGCGAGGTATATAGTGCCACTGGTTTCGTTCAGACCCAAAACGGACTTGTAAATGGACTGTGTGTCTGACATTGGAATTTATTCTGTGTGATTGATAGCCATTAGTTGCATGGAGTGAATTTCCTGTGTGGCATGCTAAGATGCAGTGATCAAGGCTTCTGTTGAAAAGCAAAGTCTTGTGGTTGATGATCAAAGCACGGCCTGTGTGGCATAACTTTGTGTATAACGTTGATTCGCGAGCCTCACACCCCGGTATGAGCCAGAAACAGGAGAGGACCTCAGGGAGGACATGCGTTTCTTTCTAGCTAGAGGTGGTGTCAGTGCTTAAACTGGCTGACATTTATATTATTTTCACCTATTCGGTTGTTGCTGTTGCGAGGTGCCTCGGATATATCGGTGACTATGTGAAGCCGATGGAGTCATTCGTTGGCTCATTTACGCCCCAAAGGGTGGGGAAACGAAGTGTTCAAGCATAATAATCCACATCGGTGGACCGGCCCTAATGATCCAAGGCTTGCCTGCGCGCTTGCCTAAGGCTCGGGCAAGAGAGTCTCGAATTCGGTAAGGACTATCTTTTGCCTTAGTTCTTGACGGAAATCTAATTTCCAAATACGACATCGTGCGGTTTTTATTGTAAACCTATATTTGGAGACATAGTGGCATGGGATGCTCATGTCGTCTATGATTGATATTAATGATTGTATATAAAATTAGAAACTAACTGGAAACGAGCTAAGATGGGTGGTTTCCTGGGTATTGGTCTGATGTTGGTTTTGGCCTTCGGGGTTAATACTTAGGGAATCGTTCTCTTACTAATTTACAGTTCGAGTCTGATTAAGAATTAAATGATAAAATTTATATTGTAAGTGATTTTACTTTACACGTATTAAGCATATCTTAGTCGATATAAGGTAAAACTCTATCCTCCGGTTTGCATCGCATTGTGTGATGAGACTTGAGTCTTATATCGGCTTCATTCTTTCTAAAAATCATTGCGTTGTCTTAAAAAGATTTGCTTCGTTACCTGTACCGGCAATCACTGGAGTAAACCCGTTCTGCGAAAGTGGCGTGGTCCTATGATTTGCCGTATTACTATTGTTTAACCAGTTAAGTAGATTTCTCATACCTGTACCGGCAATCACTGGAGTAAACCCGTTCTGGGTCTGAACGAAACCGGAGGAACCTTATTCCTCGCATATCCATCGATCTCCAAGTACGTCTGGACGATCACCAACTGATTCCCTCCACTTGGGTGTACATCCCAATCAAGATCATCAATAATCATCCAAACGATGTGAAGACCTCCGGTCTTCAACCACCGTTTTCATCTTCGACTTATCTTCGAATCGGTTATTCAGAATGGGTATAAACCCGGCCTTTCCGAATAACCCGCGTATATAATAAACAAGTGTTACACAAACAAAACATACGCCTCATTCCAATTCAGAATATTCTTTTATTCAAAAATTCACATTCTTACGGAAAGGTTCCCATTAATTTTATCAAAGATAAATTCTTCTAAATTTATTCTTTAATCTTCCTTTGGATATCATTTCAAACCATGTTAAAGTTTTCCAAAGTAGTCGGGATTAGCGAACCACACCGAAGTAATTATTTATTTTATTTCCCAATCCCGACCTATTCATCCCATGGAGCAAAACTAGTAATACTCCATATCTAACACCACGGTGTTATCGGTAAATATTAATTACCATTTCACGTTCAAATCTAATTAAAGATTTAACTATCGCTTGGAGCAAAACTGGTGATACTCCATTCTCGATCACTTTAATCTAATTAAAGATTCATTAAAACTCCACTTAGTTTTAATCTTCCAAAAAATCAATATCCTGTCTTTAACTGGGTTAAAGAACCAATGTCATCTAAACACGATTCACGATAAACCCAAAATCACATTCCATTGTTAATCGGGTTAAAGAACAGGTGTTATTCAAAACACCGCTCACGATAAATCCAAAAACCAATTTAAATTCAATTCAAATTAAATACTAATTAACTGGACAATTTCACTAAATCTTAATTAAAAGATTTATTCTTTTCTAAACTAGGTTCAAGAACAGTGTTATTTAAGACACCATTCACGACGAACCCAAAATCCCATTTGATATTAAATATAAGGCTCTGAATAGAAAATATATCGGCTTATATTCAATATCTAATTCTAAAACCAACAAATATCGTATTGGAAATAACGATATAAATATATCTTTCAAATTTCCATAACCATATCTGTAAAATCACGAAATCCAACATCGAAATATTCCGAAGATAATTTCGATTCAAATCCATGCCAATTCGTATATTGGAAATTCTGATTATTTTAAAACCACTTCGGATCCAATTTATTTATTCAAAAACATTGGATTATAATTCTAGTTCATAACTATTTCATTTCGATAAAAATATATTTTTACCTTTTCAAACATGGGATTTTTCACCCCATTCTTTCAAAACAATCTCAACTTCATATTCAATTTTAAATCAAAATTGAATATTCCATATCATTAATATATGAATGATAATATTTTCAAAATATTATATTTTGAAATCATTTCCTTTTCTATATTCATTACAAAAAATGAATAAAATCGATATAAATATCGTTTGCGTCAAAATGGCGCATATCTAATCAACACGGCTTCATATAATACAATAACTTCGTTATTCTATTCAACAAATGAATATTTTCTTCAACACATGAATATATATTTTATTCAACACATGAATATTTATTAATTCTTACTTATAATAAAATTGTGAATTTTATTGTACAAATATTTCGTTCAACGCATGAATAGTTTCAACACATGAATATTCTCAACACATAAGTATTGTCAACACATGACTATTTTTATTATTTATATATTTGATAAAATTGTGTTTTTATATCGTTTAATTCTTAATCAGACTCCAGCCGTAAAATAGTAAGAGAACGATTCCCTAAGTATTAACCCCAATGGTCGAAAGCAACATCAGATCAATACCTAGGAAACCACTCATCTTAACTAGTTTCCAGTTAGTTTCTAATTTTATATATGATAAAGATGTGAATTTTATTGTTAAAATATTTCGTTCAACACATGATAAGTTTCAACACATGAATATTCTCAACACATGAGTATCGTCAACACATGACTATTTTGTTTATTCAACCCATGAATATTTAGTTTCCTATTCTGAATATTATTTTAAAATATTCTTTATTTTCTAAATTGGAATGAGACCCAATCAATTACCATATAATGTTATTTATATGGATTCCATACAACACATGTATATAATAGCAACGATAAATAATCAATCATCATCCAGGGTGCATCACACAACTGTCTGTCAACCTATCGATTGACATACAACTAAATAATTGGGATTAGCGTACGCCAAATATCATCCCAACACCCGTGTGGGGTTTCAAATCAACAAACACTGAATATTATTTGTGTAGTTGGGCGATGTGTAAAATTTATCGTCCCAATCAATATCGGTTAAATCAGTGTACATAAACAAATCATTCGATTTGTAAATGAATATTTATTTACTCACATTCACGTTAAATTTATATTTTTAACGATAAATAATTTATTTCAATACATGAGTATATTTCCATTCATTCCACATCACAATCAATTTTCACCACACAACCAAATCAAACAAGTCGTCCATGGTCTGTGGACAACGGGTGTCGGGTGCTGCTAAGCACCGTCTGCATCCTAGTATATATTTTTAACTAGAAAACAAGAATTAAAGTGAGAGGTTCTCACCTTTGAGATCCATTCCGCCATTTTTACTTCTGAACTTTTGAACCGTTTGGATTTGTTTGAAATTCCAATGCAGTCCTTACCACGCTGTTCATAATAAAAATTATATTTTTATTGCTTCATTCCAATAAATAAAAATCATATTTTTATTTCTACTTCATATATTTTTACATTGCTTCTTTCTATATAAAAATTATATTTTTATATTTCTATTTCTCATATAAAGATCGAATTTTTATTTTTCTTCACAGATAATAATTATATTTTTCTATTATGAAAAATCATATCATTTCATTTTTTAAAATCCTATCTTTACCTAATAAAAATTTAATCTTTTTATATTTGAAAATCTAATCTTTTTATATATATAAAAATCTCAACTTTTCACGATTACAAATCCTTCTTTTTCATGATTGAAGATCAAAGCTTTTCATATATAAAAATCGAAGCTTTCTTAATTTTTATTTCACATTTAAAAGTCAAATCTTTTTACATAAGAAGAATTAAATCTTTTTATATAAACAACATCATATCTAGTTTGAAAATTATATCTTTCTAGTTTGAAAATCGTATAATTCTAGTTTAAAATTTAAAACTTTCTAGTTCAAAAATCGTATTTTCCTAGTTTAGAAATCAAAATTTTATTTATATTATATATAAAATCAGAAAACAAAATTAAATAAACAAACAAAATCAAATAAATAAAAACACTTACATTTTAAAAAAATAGAGGGGGCTGTTTCTTTTGCTATGAAGCGGTTTAGATGGGGAGATGGCTGTGGAGGCGACTGGTGGCGGGGAAGGGTTGTCGCAGGGGGTCTGGAGTGGTGCAAATGGCGGCGGTCAGGCGGAATGGGGTGTGGCGCATGATCCTAGCTCGCGGCTGCGGGCTCCTTGCTCGCGCTATAGCGCGCTTCTCGATGGAGGCTCGCGATACTGAGGGAGGGCGAGGTCAGCCGGCGCCGGGGGAGACGGAGGAGGTCGAGCGACGGTGGGAGTGGGTGAGCGCGACGCGGTTTAGTTGATCGAGGTTTTCTTTTTATTTACTTCAGATTTGAAATGAACGAAAAGGAGGGGGAAGAGAGATATTATAAAGGGTGAGGGGGTTTATAATAATATATTTATTAATTTAATTCACCAAAATGTAATTTTTTATTTTGAACTCGAAATCAAACACACCGACTGTCGTCCCTAGCTAATTACCCCCATTCCGAACACAATGGGATATGTTTCGTAAGCCAATTCCATCGTTTGATCAGTTTTCATCAGATTCAAAAATATAACTCAGTATATTGAATTTGAACGCACATTTCGCTTTACCGGGGCCACATATTAATTATAAAAATTCCCAAAAAATTATTTCTAGCTTCGTATTGAAGATACGGTTCTAACAAAAATAATTTCGTCAAATTCCGAGACTGTTTGAAAAATGGCCATTTTCTGGTCGATCGAAATTGACTGAAACTGTTAAAACATGTTTTACTTCGCCACGCTCACATATTGATTCGAAAAATTATGAATTTTGGAATCTAGCAATAATTCGACATCCTGGATCCAACAAAAGTGGTTTCGTCGAAAGCCGAGGTCGCTTGCAAAATTTCCATTTTTAAGGGCCCAAATTCCATAGCGGCTATTCTGAACTTTCAACTAGGCATAACTTTTTATTCCCGCTATGAAATTTCAATTTTTCGTATTCATTGGAAAGATATTCTCAAATAGATCCTAATATTTTTTGTTTTGCTAAAATCCGGTTTATTTTGAATCCTGTACATTCATTTGAAATTTGAAATCGAATTTTCGAACTACCGCGCCATTTTCAATTCCTTTTATATTTAAAATAAAATATTTATATTCTAACGACGATTCAAATAAATATTTCCATTCTAATTCTATTCAAAATAAATTTCTCATCGTTATTAATCCATTTTAAATATTCAAAATTCACTAAAATTGCTAAAACAAAAATTTTAAATTGGCTCAGATTTTCCAGGTTGTTACAATCTCCCCCACTTAAAACTTTTCGTCCCCGAAAAGGAATGAAGTTGAAAGTTGTTTTACAAACCAACTCAACTTTCATTATTTTCTTTACGGCTTAAGTTCTTCAACTTTTCAGTTTCTAAGAACTTTTCAATTTTTTCAAAAATTTGGCTAACACCCTAAATTTTCGAAAAATTTCGCCATAACCTCCCCTACGGGAAAATCCCGAAATTGCCATACAGGCCTCTCCGATCCAAAAAGAAAAAGAAACAGCCAAGCGGCTAGCCAATCGGCTCATAAAATCATCCAAACCCAATAAATTAGTAAACATGTACCTATTTGTTGGGCAAACAATTTTATTCTTCTGCTCTAGCCTCCTTGCTATGACCTGTTCAATGTGTATACATGTACATATATGCATTTCCAAACAATTTTCAAAACAGTTCAATATTTGATTCAATTTGGCCTAAATGGTTAAAAATATCAAACCAATAATCAAACAACACAACCATCAATCAATTAGTGGGTTATGGTTTCAAATTCATAATTTTGATATATATATATATATATATATATATATATATATATATATATACAGAAAATCGTGTTTTTGATGCCAAATCACAACAATAAACCCTAACTAGTTTTGGTTCTCACACCAGTCTAATAGAAATATATAGATACTCACTTTCGAAGCTCGAAAATAAATACTGATAACGCTGCAGCACTATCAGAATCATCCCCGAGCCACTGGAGTGTGATTCTATATCTATCCAGTATATTAAAACTTCAAATATACGTTCATGACGCGTATACACAAAATCTTTATATACTTGATTGTCCAAATTCAATACAAATAAAATATTCAAATACGTATAATTGAATTAAATTTTCAAAACAAAATTTGTTTTCAATTTTATTCTAAAAATACACTCTTCCGGCTCATTATAGGATACTACTGATCCCATCTCTAACGAGCCATTCCCATTGGATATTAATAATCAAATCTCTGATGAATTCTTTCGTTTGGTTCCAATATGTCTAGTTCTCGAGCTCTGTAAACCAGAGCTCTGATACCAAATGAAGCGACCCAAACTTCCCCAATCTCCGAAGAGAAGAGAAAGGACGAATTACTGTGAGGACAAGACGAATCAGAACACAAACCGAAGAATATTTCATTGTTTATTACAAAAATTCCATCAGAATACAAGAATATAAAGAGTATGAATAAATACTAGAGATTTAAATACATAACAGTGGAAAAATAATACAAAACATAACTGAAAGAAATACGCAGATACAGAGCTTTCCGAATATCACTTCAGCTATAAACCAGGATCCTGTGAATATAAATCTGCAAAACCAAAACTACTTGCTGCCTATGCAGGAAATAAGGGCACCCAGAGTTAAGGTTAAAACAATAAACTCCAGGTCAGTCATGTGACTGGTGTGAGAACTAAAACAGTTATTAATCTTTATTTTAAAGTTAGGTAAATTAAGGGACCACGCCGTATAACATGGAACGGGTTTTTACCTTAAGAATACCAGTGCATGTAACAACAACGCAATGCTAAATAAAGAAAACGAAGCTATTATAAGACCCAGGTCCCATCACACAATGCAACGCAAGCCGGAGGATAGGGTTTTACCTTATAATAGCTAAAGAATGCTTGATACGCTAAATTTCATCTTTTATTATTACTATAAGTGAAGAAAGCAACTTCAAATAGAAATGTATCAATCATAGGCGGCATGGGTACCGTATATCATGTCGCCATAGTAGTTCTACAATTAAAACCGCAAAGGTCGTATTGGAAATTGGATTTCCGTCATGAGTCGAGGCAAGGAGCAAGCTCCTTTCCGTTCGAGACACTCTAGCAAATATCTCAGGACCACACACAGCAATCCTTAGAACCTCCAAGGCCAGTCCTCTCCTACTTTTGAGGATTAATTATTCCTGAACACACGTTTCCCGGTCCTATAGGACCTATATCCGAGGCGCCTCGCATCCAACAACCACACAAGTAAAAAGTATATAAATGTCCGAGCTGGTAGGTCACTGACATCACCCATAGCTAGAAAGAAACGTCGTGCACTCCTTGGGTCCATATCCCGTTTTTGACTCGTACCGAGGTGTGAGGCTCGCGAATTAACGCCATACACAAAGTTATGCCACATAGGCCGTGCTTTGATAATCAACCACAAGACTTTGCTTTTCAAAAGAAGCCTTGATCTTTTGCCACTTAGGTATGCCATACAGCGATTGATATCCATCAATATATAACCTCTGAGCTCGTACGTCTCAGAGAAAGGCGTTAAGCAAGAGAATAAATTCTCCGTCGCCAAGCAGATATATATTTAATAGAAATCAGTCACACAGAATAAAATCCAATATCAGACACACAGTCCATTTACAAGTTCGTTCTGGGTCTGAACGAAACTGGAGGATCCTTATTCCTTGCATATCCATCGATCTCCAAGTACGTCTAGACGATCACCTTATTCGTTATTCTATTCAACAAATGAATATTTTCTTCAACACATGAATATATATTCTATTCAACACATGAATATTTATTAATTCTTACTTACAATAAAAATGTGAATTTTATTGTATAAATATTTCGTTCAACACATGAATAGTTTCAACACATGAGTATTGTCAACACATGACTATTTTTATTATTTTATATATTTAATAAAATTGTGTTTTTATATCGTTAATTCTTAATCAGACTCCAACCAAAATTAGTAAGAGAACGATTCCCTAAGTATTAACCCCGAAGGCTGAAACCAACATCAGATCAATACCCAGGAAACCACTCATCTTAACTAGTTTCCAGTTAGTTTCTAATTTTATATATGATAAAGATGTGAATTTTATTGTTAAAATATTTCGTTGAACACTTTATAAGTTTCAACACATGAATATTCTAACCACATGAGTATCGTCAACACATGACTATTTTGTTTATTCAACACATGAATATTTAGTTTCCTGTTTTGAATATTATTTTAAAATATTCTTTATTTTCTAAATTGGAATGAGACCCAATCAATTACCATATAATGTTATTTATATGGATTCTATACTACACATGTATATAATAGCAACGATAAATAATCAACCATCATCCAGGGTGCACCACACAACTGTCTGTCAACCTATCGATTGACATATAACTAAATAATTGGGATTAGTGTACACCAAATATCATCCCAACACCCGTGTGGGGTTTCAAATCAACAAACACCGAATATTATTTGTGTAGTTGGGCGATGTGTAAAATTTATCGTCCCAATCAATATCAGTCAAATCAGTGTACATAAACAAATCGTTCGATTTGTAAATGAATATTTATTTACTCACATTCACGTTAAATTTATATTTTTAACGATAAATAATTTATTTCAACACATGAGTATATTTCCATTCATTCCACATCACAATCAATTTTCACCACACAACCAAATCAAACAAGTCGTCCATGGTCTGTGGAAAACGGATGTCGGGTGCTGCTAAGCACCGTCTGCATCCTAGTATATATTTTTAACTAGAAAACAAGAATTAAAGTGAGAAGTTCTCACCTTTGAGATCCACTCCGCCATTTTTACTTCTGAACTTCTGAACCATTTGGATTGGTTTGAAATTCCAATGCAGTCCTTACCACGCTGTTCATAATAAAAATTATATTTTTATTGCTTCATTCCAATAAATAAAAATCATATTTTTATTTCTACTTCATATATTTTTACAACGCTTCTTTCTATATAAAAATTATATTTTTATATTTCTACTTCTCATATAAAGATCGAATTTTTATTTTGCTTCATAGATAATAATCATATTTTTTTATTATGAAAAATCATATCGTTTCATTTTTTAAAATCCTATCTTTACCTAATAAAAATTAAATCTTTTTATATTTGAAAATCTAATCTTTTTTTATATATAAAAATCTCAACTTTTCACGATTACAAATCCTTCTTTTTCATGATTAAAGATCAAAGCTTTTCATATATAAAAATCGAAGCTTTCTATATTTTTATTTCACATTTAAAAGTCAAATCTTTTTACATAAGGAGAATTAAATATTTTTATATAAACAACATCATATCTAGTTTGAAAACCATGTCTTTCTAGTTTGAAAATCGTATATTTCTAGTTTAAAAATCAAAACTTTCTAGTTTAAAAATCGTATTCTCCTAGTTTAGAAATCAAAATTTTATTTATATTATATATAAAAACAGAAAACAAAATTAAATAAATAAATAAAAACACTTACGGTTAGAAAAAAGAGAGGGGGCTGTTTCTTTTGCTGTGAAGCGGTTTAGAGGGGGAGATGGCTGTAGAGGCGACTGGTGGCGGGGAAGGGCTGTTGCAGGGGGTCTGGAGTGGTGCAAAGGGCGGCGGTCAGGCGGAATGGGGGTGTGGCGCGTGATCCTAGCTCGCGGCTGCAGGCTCCTTGCTTGCGCGATGGTGCGCTTTTCGATGGAGGCTAGCGATACTGAGGGAGGGCGAGGTCAGGCGGCGCCGTGGGAGACGGAGGAGGTCGAGCGGCGGTGGGAGTGGGTGAGCGCGACGCGGTTTAGTTGATCGAGTTTTTTTTTATTTACTTCAGATCTGAAATGAACGAAAAGGAGGGGGAAGAGAGATATTATAAAGGGTGAGGGGGTTTATAATAATATATTTATTAATTTAATTCATCAAAAAGTAATTTTTTATTTTGAACTCGAAATCAAACCCACCGACAGTCATCCCTAGCTAATTACCCCCATTCCGAACACAATGGGATATGTTTCGTAAGCCAATTCCATCGTTTCGATCAGTTTTCGTCAAATTCAAAATATAAATCAGTATATTAAATTTGAACGCATATTTCACTTTACCGGGGCCACATATTAATTCTAAAAATTTCCGAAAAATTATTTCTAGCTTCGTATTGACGATACGGTTCTAACAAAACTAATTTCGTCAAATTCCGAGACCGTTTGAAAAATGGTCATTTTTTGGTCGATCGAAATTGAATGAAACTGTTAAAACACGTTTTACTTCACCACGCTCACATATTGATTCAAAAAATTATGAATTTTGGAATGTAGCAAAAATTCGACATCCTGGATCCAGCAAAAGTGGTTTCGTCGAAAACCGAAGTCGTTTGCAAAATTTCCATTTTTAAGGGCCAAAATTCCATAGCAACTATTTTGAATTTTCAACTGGGCATAACTTTTTATTCCCGCTATAAAATTTCAGTTTTCCGGATTCATTGGAAATATATTTTCAAATAGATCCTAATATTTTTTGTTTCGCTAAAATCCAGTTTATTTTGAATCCTGTACATTCATTAGAAATCGAATTTTCGAACTACCGCGCCATTTTCAATTCCTTTTATATTTAAAATAAAAAATATATATTCTAACGACGATTCAAATAAATATTTTCGTTCTAATTCTATTCAAAATAAATTTCTCGTCGTTATTATTTAAAATAATCCATTTTAAATATTCAAAATTCATTAAAATTGCCAAAACAAAAATTTTAAATTGGCTCATATTTTCCGGGTTGTTACAATTTATTGGTCGATTATGACCAAATTATTGGTTCAATAGGACTAGGAAACGTGTGTTCAGGAATTGCCAATCCACTAAGGTATATGTGTGGACCGGCCCTACAGTATCCAAGGGTTCACTACGGGGGATCCTCAGACATTGCTAGAGTGTCTCGAATCAGTAAGGAGATCGTTCCTAGCCTTGACTCATGATGGAAACCCAATTTCCAATACGACATTACGGTTTTGATTGTAAACCTATATATGGCGACATAGTAGGATGGGGTACTATGCCGTCTAGGATTGATACATTTACTTTGAAGTATTTTAAAATTGATTGGACACTAATAATAATAGTAAAACATTATTTTCTACGTATCAAGCATATTTGATCATTATAAGGTAAAACTCTATCCTCCAGTTTGCGTTGCATTGTGTGATGGGACCTGAGTCTTATAATGATTTCATTTTTTTAAAAGCATTGCGTTATTTTGAATAAAAATTTATGTAATTTATGCACTGGCAATCCAATGAAGTAACCCGTTCCGCGTTAGCGGCGTGGTACTGTGATTAGCCATATTGTTAGATAAGTTAGGAAAGATTTCTCATATCAGTCCCATGACTGACCCGTAGTTTGTTTCACTTTGCAAACTCGGGTGCCCTCTTTTCCATACGGGCAGTCGAGTAGCTTATTTTGCAGATTTATCCAACAGGATTCTAGATCGAAGCTTAAAGCTGTATCCAGAGCATTGATAGACTTCCGCTATATCAGATTTTTGGTTCCACTGCAATGTACTAAATTCATTGTAAATTATCTTTCGCTGTTGTATTATTATATCGATGTACCCTGATATTTTGTACTCTGATGTAACATTATTATAATGATTATAAATGTCTTTTGTTATTCGTTCTGATGTGTTGTATTCCCAGAGTTATCATATTCGGGTTTTGAACGTTCTTGATCGGTTTTGCGATCGATTAGGTTCGAGAAAAATCCGGGTGGTTATAGTTGGTATCAGAGCTTTGGTTAGCTCAAATCTTTGGGGTACAACTCGTTATAACTGAACAATGGACTCATTAGTGGTAGGATTAGAAATATTCTATAAAAGAATACTCATTAGAGATGGGATCAGTAGTATCCTAGAATGAGAGAACTCGTTAGAGATGGGGTTATTAATTCCCTAGAATGAGTTGAGAGTGACAAGTTTTAACTAACGTATTTGTGATTATATATATGATCCAATCTTGCAAAATATGATTTTTAAATATATAAAAGTTATATATATTGGAAAAG
The DNA here is from genome assembly GCA_030737875.1 of Allium sativum. Lineage (NCBI taxonomy): Eukaryota > Viridiplantae > Streptophyta > Magnoliopsida > Asparagales > Amaryllidaceae > Allium > Allium sativum. The sequence continues at coordinate 298,765,650 of CM060926.1, forward strand.
CTAAACAACTAATTGATTGATGATTGTGTTGTGTGATTATTAGTTCAACTAATAAAATTATTGAAAAAAAAATTAAAATTGAGTCGGTTAGTTAAACAATTTTTAGCTTCATTTCTTTTCGAGGACGAAAATATTTTAGGTGGGGGAGATTGTAACAACCCAGAAAATCAGAACCAATTTAAAAATTTATTTTAAGAAATTTTTAAATAGAAAATGCATCAGAATATTTTTTTAATTAAATTATTTATAAAAAAACAACCAAACAAAACAAAAATATCCATTGCTTGATGATTACATTTTTTTAATGTAAATGAATCATTAAATAAGATTCATTGTTTGGAAATGTTCTTACATTAAAATTTACATTTTTAATGTAAATGAATCATTAAATAAAACTCATTGTTTGAAAATGTTTTCACATTAAAGGTTACATCTTTAATGTAAATGGATCATTAAAAATGATCATTATTTGAAATTATAATATGTTAACATAAAAATTCACATTTTTGTGGTATACGTAAAAATGACCATTGTTTGAAATTAAAATGATTACATTTTTAATGTAATAAAAGAATGATTAAAAAGATTACATTTTTTTATTGAAAGGGTTCATAGTTTAACAGAAATGTGTTTACATGATAAGTATTTTTTTTTTTTGATGATATATGATATTTAATTATGTGTTTTGAAATATAAAAAGTTGCACAAATTAACAATCAGAAAAAATGAATCAAACATTCATTTTTCCTTTATTTCACTTTCTCTTTACTTTTGAAACTTGAATGAAAAATAAGTGTGGTCTCATCATGCCTAGTCAGCTAATTAAATTTCATTTGTCACCTACTACATATGTAGAGACTAGTAAAAAATCAAATATATATATAAGTACATATGTACGAGTGGAAACCCGTGCGTTGCATGGAAGCATAAAGTACGGGGTGTTATAGTTTGCACGGGAGCATAGAGTACGGGGTGTTGTAGTTTGCACGCGCGTGGTCTTGGCATGCGCTTCGCACGTGGAATGATGTTGGTGAAATGTTTTTTTATGTGTGTAGTAATATTGTGTTTTAATTTTTGGTTGTAGCAGGTAATGTAATGAAAATTGGATGTTATTGAATTTAATATTATTGAATTATATCACTTAATTAATAAAGGATGGAAGAATATGACAAGAGAATAAAAATGAAAGCGAAAGATTATAAAGATTCAATGCATGAAAAAAGTGCGAATAAAACTATTAATTCGGTAAGAAGAAATATAATCAAGGAGAGTTTATGAAAAGGGATTATGAAGAGTTATGAAAGGTTAAATTATATATCATCATTATATCCAAAGTTATGGCAGGTAAAATTCAGGTGATATTATGGAGAGTTTGTATACATTACAACATGCGTTTATATTCTATAAATTAATATTTGTATCAGAGAAAGAAGTCCAAAAATATAAAGAAATGAGAGAAATAGGTGGAAACCGTATGTGAACAAATGTGGGGTTATACGTCTAGTAATTGATTCTTTTAATATATAATAAATAGAATTTTCTATTTTTTTTTGAAACACAGCGAGTTAAAGTAATTTTCTGTGGTTTAGTGTTATGTTCCAATCGTCCTTTTTACATTTGTACTAACTGTATGTTAGAAAAGAAAACAAAATTGCATGAAAAAACAACATGCAGTAGTGTATGCATTAAATGGCATGCATGCAACAGCTTTCTTTATATAATATGGTAGGATATAGGTGCAGTTCTTTTATTCCTAGCGATAAATTTTTATTTTGATCAAGTGGCGTAACTGATCAAACAATGGCTATGGAAACATATTTGAAAAGAAGAGGAGAGCTTACTGATTATACGGATTGCAAGCTAAGATATAAAGTATATGCTATTAATTAAATCAATTGGCTATCCAAAAGAATACACGTGAATGTTAATCCTGCACATAAGACAAAAAAAATTTGAATTCATATATCAACACATCGATCATGGAGTAACAATTAGTCTAACTTGTAGAATTACATGGCAGCATTTATAATAACATAATGAGACGAAAACAAAGGACGCATCACATATATGTAATATCCAGATGGCTTGACTTCATGTGGCATATGATCTAAGACAGTAGCTCCAAGACAACGTTAACTTTGCTTGCTTTGACTAACATGTAGAATGTCTCTTTTCCTCCTTAACAGTTCCTTGCCTAAGATTGAAACTATTACAATATAAATTTTAGCACCTATCATTCTCGTTATCATTAATGAACGTAAAAAAAAAAATCCTATTATAACATGCAAACATACCAAAGGCGGTACCTTTTTCTTAGAGGAGATAGACTATACGTACATGGTGACAACAAATCAAGTGCAATGATGCAGGATTATCTAACCATAGTTTGGACTGTTTCTATATGTACGTGGTGATAACCTGTTAGCTTAAATAAATTTGTTTTCCATAAGTTACGTTGAAAACATTATAAAACCAACCTGCATTTAATAAATTGATTGTAAATGTGATGGCCCAATTATAGTATAAAAAAAATTGACTGGTGGAACAAATTGTTGTCAATTTATGTTAATGTTAATGCATTAGTTTATTGCATATGTCAGATAAGTTAATGTTCCACCTATTTTTTTTAGAAAGGTACCATTAATTGCTTACACAAATAAGGAATTACACAAATGACGATAAATATGCCCTCTACAATGGCAACTTTTGCTTTTGCATGTCTAGATGGGAAAAATCACCAAAAAAACACTTGAAATTAAAAGAAGCTGAATCGTACTATAGAGCGATGCCGATTAGAAATTTGATTTCATATTGAACACCAAAAAATACAAAGCGATGTTGGTTCAAACGTAGTGATTCAGGAAGCACAAATAATATAAAATTCATTATGTTAAATCATATTAGTGATGCAGGATTATCTAACCATAGTTTGGACTATTTCTATATGTACATGGTGATAACCTGTTAGCTTAAATAAATTTGTTTTCCATAAGTTACGTTGAAAACATTATAAAACCAATCTGCATTTAATAAATTGATTGTAAATGTGATGGCCCAATTATAGTAAAAAAAAACTGATTGGTGGAACAAATTGTTGTCAATTTATGTTAATGTTAATGCATTAGTTTATTGCATATGTCATATAAGTTAATGTTCCACCTATTTTTCTTTAGAAAGGTACCATTAATTTCTTACACAAATAAGGAATTACAAAAAATATCAAATTTAACAGATAAATCCTAAAATATGCCAATTTCGAAATGTGCAGTGAATATGGAATGAAAGTATATTTTGATAACAAAGTAAAATATGGTTTTTAGGATTTCCAAATATAGGACATGTGTAAAAATTGAAAACTTTCGAACAATGATTTATAAAAACAATGCATATTCTACGTTAATTATTCAACCTCTTTTACAATTTGGCACTTATGTTTGGGTTACCTTTTCTTAGGTATAGGAGAAATGAACCCCTATTGATTATGCATAAATTTCTTTTCGAATTAGCACAATGATTTTGATGGTAATACTTTAGATATAAACCCAAAAATGATAAACTAATTAAAAAGATATAAACCTTCCCTAAAATCAATGAAGCACACATGGATTTATTTTACTTCAGGGAGGAAGATGAAGGCTACTGCTGTTTTGAAAGGGGAACAACAGTAGGATGCAAAACGCAGTAAAGATGAAGTAATTAAAAAGATCTAATCACACCTTGAAATTAAAGTACATATGAATCTATTTTAGTTCACCCCCGAACATCTGAAGAAAGTCCCAAAATTAGATAACATTTTCAAGATGAGTGGAAATATAAAGATAAGGAGCCCACTGAACGTAAATTGAGATAAATATGCCATCTACAATGGAAGCTTTTGCTTTTGCATGTCTAGATGGAAAAATCACCAAAAAAACACTTGAAATTAAAAGAAACTGAATCGTACTATAGAGCGATGCTGATTAGCAATTTGATTTCATATTGAACACCAAAAAATACAAAGCGATGTCAGTTCAAACGTAGTGATTCAGGAAGCACAAATAATATAAAATTAATTATGTTAAATCATATTAAATTACAACAGAAACTTTGAAAATTGAAGTGAAATTGAGAAGATTACCTTTAATTTCATAAGTATCCGTGAGTCCGTAGTTGAAGATTGGAGCAACCAAGCCAGAAGAAGATGTAAGAGTACTATGCTTCTATCCAATTGAAAACAATTTTTTCGTTTTGGAGAATAAGATCCTTGCTGGAGCGATGGAGAAGACTCAAAAATGATTTTGAAGGGATCGTTGGAAAAAAATTAATGTGGAATTGAATAAATATAAAGGGAAGTAATTACCGGTAATGAGTCGTGGGAAAATGGATAGAAATCAAAAGGACGTGGTTTAATTACCAATTAAGTAGGTCCATTTATTTCTGTTTTGCATTCGAGGAAATGTGTACCGTTAATAGCCGCTTGGTATATGTTTCAATATTAAATTTCAGCCCCTCTTTGTCTTGTTGTTTGTCCGAGGAGGGGGAAATTTTATTTTATTTTATTATATATATATATATATATATATATATATATATATATATATTGTCTCCACTATAAAATGTCCTAAACTGCCCTAAAACCCTATTTCCAAAATGTAGCCGCCGCCCCCTTCTATTTTCAATAACAAAAAAGATCCGAACTTTTTTTGATTCTCTCTCTCAACCTATTTCATAATTCAAGATGATACCAAAGCGGAAATTAAAGAGAAAAGAATGATCTTCGATTCTATACGGACAAAATGGGTTCTTCGGTGAACAACATCTGGAAGGAGGAAGATGTATCATCAGCAACAACGTTTCTTTAAAACATGATTAAGGGTAACAAAGGGAAAGGATTTATTTAATTAATTTAACTTATGTAATTCAATTTTGTAAAAACCATAACTTGTTCATATGAAAACAAAATTCAGAAATTTCAGATGCGTTGGAATCCTTGAATCGAGATCTACATTTCAGAAGAGACCTGTAATAACCCGCAAATTCTGAGCCAGTTTAAAATTTTTATTTTGGCAATTTTAATGAATTTTGAATATTTAAAATAGATTATTTTAAATAAAAATCAACGAGAAATTTATTTTGAATGTAATTAGAACGTATATATTTATATACGTCGTCGTTAGAATATAAATAATTATATATAATTATAAAAGGAATTGAAAATGGCGCGGTAGTTCGATAATTCGATTTCAAACTTCAATTGAATATACCGGGTGCAAAACAATCCGGATTTTAGTGAAACCAAATACATTAGGATCTATTTGGTGATATCTTTCCAAAGAATCCGAAAAATCAAAATTTCATAGCGGGAATCAAAAGATAGGTCCAGTTGTAAATTCTGAATAGTAGCTATGGAATTCAGGCCCTTAAAAATGGGAATTTTGCAAACGACCTCGGATTTCGACGAAACCACTTTTGTTGGAACCGGAATGTCAAATAATTGTTAGGTTTAAAATTTCATAATTTTCCGAATTAATATGTGAGCATGGCATAGGAAAACGCGTTTGACCAGTTTCAGTTGATTTTAATCGACTGGAAATTAGCCATTTTTCAAACGGTCTCGGAATTCGACGAAACTAGTTTTGTTAGGACCGTATCATCAATACGAAGCTAGAAAATATTTTTCTGGAATTTTTAGAGTTAGTATGTGACCCCGGTAATTTGAAATGTACGTTTAAAATTTAGTATAGTGATTTAAATGTAAATTTAACGGAAACTGATTGTAACGATCAAATCAGCTTGCGATACATATCCCATTGTGTTCGGAATGGGGGTAATTAGCTATGGACGACAGGCGGTGGGCTTCGTTTCGAGGTCGATAGAAAAAGTTACTTTATGTGAATAAAATATTGAAATTAAAAAAAAAAAAAAAGGTCAACCCTTCTCCCCCTTAAATCACTCTGGCCCGCCCCTCCCCTGATTAAATTCATTCGAACAGAAAAAGAAAAAAAAAATCAAATCGGAAAGGGGCGACGCGGAGGGGGGAACCCACTGCCGACGCCATCGCGCCCCCCCTCAGGAGGGGCGCCGCCTTCTTCCCCCCCCCCCCCCCCTCCTTCTTCCTCTTTCCCTTCTCCCCTATCGATCCCCATCTCCACTCCTACGCCGCCGTGAAGGCCTTGTCACCACCGCCGAACGCCTGCTGCGAGCCTCCTCCACCCCCTGCTGATCCCGATGCCGCCCTGAAACCGCACCTCCGACGAACCGAACGGCCCCTTCTGGAAAGCAACAGTGAGTTTTAAACGATGTTATTTTCTTTTGTGTAATTTATTTAATTAATACGGTGGTAAAACTGAAATTTTTATTGTGTTGAAACTGAAATGTTTATTGAGTTAAAGCTAAGATTTTTATATATGTAAAAAAAACAAGATTTTCTTTACATGTAAAAACACGATTTTTAGTTAAGTAAATACACGCCTTTTATTCATATAGAAATATGATTTTCATTCATGGAAAAAAAATTAGATCTTTCCATACGGGAATGGAGTATGAAAACTCGATTTTTCTCTATATGAATTTGAAATTAAAATTCGATTTTTATATATAGAATAGCGAGGTAAAAATATGATTTTTACATATATGAAGATGAAGTTATAAAAATAAGATTTTTGTATGAAATTGAAGTAATAAAAATATGTTTTTTATATTTTTAAAGTATTAAAAATATAATCTTTACTATGTAGAGGATGTAAAAATACGATTTTTGTTTATGTAGAGAAGTAAAAATATAATTTTTACATGATAGAAATATTAAAAATAGCATCTTTATAGGGGTAGCAAAATAAAAATGTGATTTTTATAGTGATGAAATTGAAAAGGCGAAATCTTTATTTATGTAGCGAAATAAAAATTCGATTTTTATATATTGAATAGCAAAGTAAAAATTCGATTTTTTATATATTGAATAGCAAAGTAAAAATTCGATTTTTACATATGTAGTGGCTACAGCAACGAAGATGACAAAAATGCGATAACGATGAAGATTTCTATCAAAGAAGAGTCAAGATGATTGGATAGCTATCGGTGAGAATTTCTCACCTTTCAATTTCATTTTCTAGTTATATAAATATATACTAGGATGCAGACGGTGTTTAGTAGCACCCGACACAATCGTCCACATACCATGGACTTGTTTGTTTGATTGCAAAAATTAGTTAGATTATTTGATTGAAATTGAATTGTTTGGTGAAATGAATGGATTTGATTGATGTGTGAATGGCGTGGGCCTTCACTAGACCGGGGATAAGGCTAGGCCTCGTCCCGTTTCTAGTATCGTGCCGTTATGCCGCCAAAATTTTCTAAAATATGTTAGAAAAATAAAAATATCATTTTATTGAATAAATAACTGAATAGAACATTCACAGGTTGAATAAAATAATTTGATCGTTAAAAATATAATTTTCAACGTGAAGTGAATAAAATAAAATATTCATTTACAAACCGGACGGTTTGTTTATGTACACTGATTTGACTGACATTGATTGGGTCGATAAATTTTACACATCGCCCAACTGCACAAATAAAATATGCGTTTGATTGTTTGAAACCCCACACGGGTGTTGGGATGAAATTTGAAGTTCACTCATCCTGATTGATTAAATATGTCGATCGATTGATTGACAGGCTGTTATAAGCGTTAGATATCTATATTTGATGCTTATACAGTGTAGTGCACTTTGGTTGATGGTTGATTATTTTTCATTGCTATTATATGCATGTGTTGTATGGAATCCATATAATTAACTTTATATGATGATTGATTGGGCCTCATTCCAATTTAGAAAATAAAGAATAATATAATATAAAGGTTCATGTGTTGACTGTACTCATTCGTTGAGATTAGTCATGTGTTGAACGAAATATTTTAATAATAAAATTTATATCTTTATCAATATAATATAAAGGTTCATGTGTTGACTGTACTCATCCGTTGAGATTAGTCATGTGTTGAACGAAATATTTTAGTAATAAAATTTATATCTTTATCAATATAATATAAAGGTTCATGTGTTGACTGTACTCATCCGTTGAGATTAGTCATGTGTTGAACGAAATATTTGAAAACGAAATATTTGAAATAGAAATATTTGAAAACGAAATATTTGAAATAGAAATATTTGAAAAAGAAATATTTGAAAACGAAATATTTGAAATAGAAATATTTGAAATAGAAATATTTGAAACAGAACATTTGAAAATAGAAATATATGAAGCAGTGTTGATTAGATTTACGCCATTTAGACGTGAACGATATTTATATCGATTTTACTCATTTTAAAATGAATATATAACGATTTCGAAATGAATTGAATATAAAGTGATTTCGAAATGAATTGAATATAAAACGATTTCGAAATGAATTGAATATAAAACGATTTCGAAATGAATTGAATAGAAAACCACTTTGAAATTAATTGAATATAAAACGATTTCGAAATGAATTGAATATAAAACGAATTCGAAATGAATTGAATATAAAACGATTTCGAAATGAATTGAATATAAAACGATTTCGAAATGAATTGAATAGATAACGAATTTGATTTGAATAGATAACGAATTTGATTTGAATAGAAAACCAATTTGAATTGAATCGAATAGAAAACCACTTTGAATTGAATCGAATTGAAAACGAATTCGAATTGAATTTAAAACGAAGTGAAATGAATTCAATTGAATAGAAACTTGAATTGAATAGAAATGGATTTTAAAACGAATTTATAAGGAAAGATTCAATTTTGATTTGAATTGAGATGGAAGTTGAAATTGTTTTTGAAACGAATTCAAAACTATTTATAAAATTCAATTTGAATGGTAATCGACGAAATATATAATATAAATATATATATAATGGCCTGAATAGAACGCGCCGCGGCAGTTCGTGAATTTCGACCATTTATTTCAAACGGACATTACGGGAGATCCAACCGTCGGATTCTCCTAAAACAGGAACCGTTGGGTTCATATCGAAAAGAGCTTTCTAACGAATATTAGAAATTTGAAATCTAACGGTTGGATTTGGAGTTACGTCCAAATCAAATTTGAAAAAGGTCGCTGTAAGTGCAGTTTGATGGCCATTGTTGGAAATCGATTGTACGGGCCTTAATAAAATTATTAAAAATAGTAATAATTTGTGTAAAATCATAAGAAATGATTTGGGAAAAATTGGGGTGAAAAACTCCATATTTGAAAAGATGAAAATGGATTTTTATCGAAATGAACTAGTTTTGAACTAAATTTAAAACCCAATTATTTTTAAATAAATAAATTAGATTTAAAAAGGGGTTTTAAATAATCGGAATTTCTAATATATTTGATTGGATTTGAAATGGGTTTATCGTGAACGGTGTTTTAAATAACACTAGTTCTTTAACCCGATAATAAATAGAATGTGATTTGGGTTTGTTGTGAACTGTGTTTTAAATAGCACCTAGTTCTTTAACCTAGTAAAAGGAGTTTTAACGAATCTGCAATTAGATTGAAAGGAGAATTGATAATTTAAATTATCAACTTTAGAAAATGAGCGAGAATGGAGTATCACCAGTTTTGCTCCAAAGCGATAGTCAAATCTTTAATTAGATTTGAATGTGATATGGTAATTAATTTTACCGATAACACCATGGTATTAGATATGGAGTATTACCAGTTTTGCTTCAGGGGATGAATAGGTTGGGATTGGGAAATAAAATAAATAATTACTTCGGTGTGGTTCGCTAATCTCGACTAGTTTGGAAAACCATAATTTGGTTTGAAATGACATCCAAAGGAAGATTAAAGGATAAATTTTAAAGAATTTATCTTGGATAAAATTAATGGGAACCTTTCCCTAAAAATGTGATTCTGTGAATAAAAGAATATTCTGAATTGGAATGAGGCGTATGTTGTGTTTATGTAACATTTGTTTTAATATACGCGGGTTGTTCGGAAAGGCCGGGTTCATACCCATTCTGAATAACCGATTCGACGATACGTCGAAGATGAAGACGGTGGTTGAAGACCGGAAGTCTTCACATCGTTTGGATAATTACCGACGATCCTGATTGGGTTGTACACCCAAGAGGATGGAAATAGTTGGTGGTCGTCCAGACGTACTTGGAGATGGATGGATATGCGAGGAAAGTGCCTTCGGTTTCGTTCAGACCTAGAACGGACTTGTAAATGGATGGTGTGTCTGACATTGTATTCCTTTATATTGTATTTGTTGATCTCTGCTAAATATATATCTGTTTGGCGGCGGAGAATTTATTCTCTTGCTTAACGCCCTTCTCTGAGACATATGAGCTCAGAGGTTATATATTGGCAGAAATCAGTGGTACGATATGGATTGATAGTGTGGCATGCTGAGATGCAGTGATCCAGACTTTTGTTGAAAAGCAAAGTTTGGTGGTTGATGATCAAAGCGCAGCTGATATAGCATGGCTTTGTGTATAGCGTTGATCCACGAGCCTCACACCCCGGTATGGTGGTAAACTGATGGTTTGATCAGTATGCTTTTTCGTGGATGGGCACCTTAGTGGTGTCGTGGATTCGGTCGACCGAGATGAGCCTAGTTCTCAGGGATATATAGAGTAGGCGGTGCTTTCTCTCGCTGGGACGTAAGCCGCGGTGGTACTCTGGTCCCAAATGTGCGGATGTGCAGACGGTGTTTTCTCTTGTGGGGACGTAAGCCGTGGTGAATTGCATTACGCGATCGATCTTTCGAATCAGGAGCCACCATGATGGAAATCCAATTTCCAATACGTGTATTGCGGTTTTAATTGTAGAACTAGCATGGCGACATAGTAGATGGTAGCTATGCCGTCTATGATTTATATTTATGATTGAAATTATTTTGACACTATACACATATTGTAGTATCAAATGATTTGTTTTAAACGTACCAAGCATGTTTGGCTATTATAAGGGAAAAGCCTATCCTCCGGCTTGCGTTGCATTGTGTGATGGGACCTGGGTCTTATAATAGCTTCATTTTTCGAAAAAGCATTGCGCTGTTTATTCTATGCACTAGTATTCTTGGGAGGAAACCCGTTTCGTGTTATACGGCGTGGTCCTTTGAATTACTCTCTTTTAAAGTAAAGTTTTAAATAACTGTTTTAGTTCTCACACCAGTCACATGACTGACCTGGAGTTTATTGTTTTAACCTAAACTCTGGGTGCCCCTATTTTCCGCACGGGCAGCTAGTAGTTTTGGTTTTGCAGATTTATATTCACAGGATCCTGGTTTACAGCTGGAATGATATCCGGAAAGCTCTGTATCCGTATATCACCTTCAGTTGTGCTCTGTATTATTTTCTGCTGTTATATAATTAATTGTAATCTCTGATATTTATTCGAATGTATAATATTCATTTATACTCTGTATATTCTTGTATCTGATGGAATTGTTGTAATAACAATGAAATGTTCTTCTGTTTGTGTTCTGATTTGTCTTGTCCTCACAGTAATTCGTTCTTTCTCATCTCTTCGGAGACCGGGGAAGTTTCGGGTCGCTTCATTTGGTATCAGAGCTTTGGTTTACAGAGCTCGAGAAGAAGACACATTAGAACCATACGAAAGAATTCATCAGATATTGGATTAGCAATATCCAATTAGAATGACTCGTTAGAGATAGGATCAGTAGTATCCTCGAACGAGTGTGAAGAGTATATTTTTCAAATGAAAACAAATTTGTTTTGAAAATTTAAATCGTTTTATACGTATTTGAATATTTATTTTGAACATGGACAATCTAGTATATAAAGGTTTTGCATATATGCGTCATGAACGTATATTCGAAGTTTTAATATATTAGATAGATATGGAATCACGCTCTAGTCGCCCGGAGATGATGTTGATAATGACCATGGCATCATCAATGTTTATGTTCGTGTTTCGAAGGTGTGATATCTATATATTTCCATTAGACTGGTGTGAGAACCAAAACTTATATATAGCTAGAACAATTTGTTGTGAATTGGCATCAAAAACATGGTTTTTGCATATATATATATATATATATATATATATATATATATAAAAAGAGTATATAATTATGAATTTGAAACTCTAATTCACTAATTGATTGATGTTTGTGTTGTTTGTTTATTTGTTTGATAATTTTGAACCATTATGCCTAATTGAATCAAATATTGAATTGTATCGAAAATTGGTTGCATTTGCTTGCATACATGTATATCTTTTGAACAGGTCATAGCAAAGAGGCTAGAGCCGAAGAATAAAATTTGTTTGCCCGACAAATAGGTACATGTTTACTATATAATTTACTGTTTTGTTTGGGTGATGATGATTTTATGAGCCTATTGGCTAGCCGCTTGGCTTTTTCTTTTTCTTTTTGAGATCAGAAGGCCTATATGGCAATTTCGGGATTTTCCCGTGGCTCCTGGTGCAGGGGAGGTTATGGCGAAATTTTTCGAAAAATTAGGGTGTTAGCCAAATTTTTGAAATTTTTGAAAATTCTCAGAAACTGAAAAGTTGGAGAATGGAAGCCAGATCGAACGTAGAGCTGATTAATCAAACCACTTTCGACTTTGTTCCTTTTCGGGGACGAAAAGTTTTAAGTGGGGGAGATTGTAATAACCCGCAAATTCTGAGCCAGTTTAAAATTTTTATTTTGGCAATTTTAATGAATTTTGAATATTTAAAATAGATTATTTTAAATAAAAATCAACGAGAAATTTATTTTGAATGTAATTAGAACGTATATATTTATATACGTCGTCGTTAGAATATAAATAATTATATATAATTATAAAAGGAATTGAAAATGGCGCGGTAGTTCGATAATTCGATTTCAAACTTCAATTGAATATACCGGGTGCAAAAAAATACGGATTTTAGTGAAACCAAGAACATTAGGATCTATTTGGTGATATCTTTCCAACGAATCCGAAAAATCAAAATTTCATAGCGGGAATCAAAAGATAGGTCCAGTTGCAAATTCTGAATAGTCGCTATGGAATTCAGGCCCTTAAAAATGGGAATTTTGCAAACGACCTCGGATTTCGACGAAACCACTTTTGTTGGAACCGGAATGTCAAATTATTGTTAGGTTTCAAATTTCATAATTTTTCGAATCAATATGTGAGCGTGGCATAGGAAAACGCATTTGACCAGTTTTAGTTGATTTTAATCGACTGGAAATTGGCCATTTTTCAAACGGTCTCGGAATTCGACGAAACTAGTTTTGTTAGGACCGTATCATCAATACGAAGCTAGAAAATATTTTTCTGGAATTTTTAGAGTTAGTATGTGACCCCGGTAATTTGAAATGTACGTTTAAAATTTAATATAGTGATTTAAATGTAAATTTAACGGAAACTAATTGTAACGATCAAATCAGCTTGCGATACATATCCCATTGTGTTCGGAATGGGGGTAATTAGCTATGGACGACATGCGGTGGGCTTCGTTTCGAGGTCGATAGAAAAGGTTACTTTATGTGAATAAAATATTGAAATTAAATTAAAAAAAATGTCAACCCTTCTCCCCCATAAATCACTCTGGCCCCCCCTCCCCCGATTAAATTCATTCGAACAGAAAAAAAATCAAATCGAAAAGGGGCGACGCGGAGGGGGGAACCCACAGCCGACGCCATCGCCCCCCCCCCTCAGGAGGTGCACCACCTTCTTCCCCCCCTCCTTCTTCCTCTTTCCCTTCTCCCCTATCGATCCCCATCTCCACTCCTCCGCCGCCGTGAAGGCCTTGTCACCACCACTGAACGCCTGCTGCGAGCCTCCTCCACCCCCTGCTGATCCCGACGCCGCCCTGAAACCGCACCTCCGACGAACCGAACGACCACTTCTGGAAAGCAACAGTGAGTTTTAAATGATGTTATTTTCTTTTGTGTAATTTATTTAATTAATACGGTGGTAAAACTAAAATTTTTATTATGGTAAAACTGAAATTTTTATTGTGTTGAAACTGAAATGTTTATTGAGTTAAAGCTAAGATTTTTATATATGTAAAAAAAACAAGATTTTCTTTACATGTAAAAACACGATTTTTAGTTAAGTAAATACACGCCTTTTATTCATATATAAATATGATTTTCATTCATGGAAAAAAAATTAGATCTTTCCATACGGGAATGGAGTATAAAACTCGATTTTTCTCTATATGAATTTGAAATTAAAATTCGATTTTTATATATAGAATAGCGAGGTAAAAATATGATTTTTACATATATGAAGTTGAAGTTATAAAAATAAGATTTGTGTATGAAATTGAAGTAATAAAAATATGATTTTTATATTTTTAAAGTATTAAAAATATAATCTTTACTATGTAGAGGATGTAAAAATACGATTTTTGTTTATGTAGAGAAGTAAAAATATAATTTTTACATGATAGAAATATTAAAAATAGCATCTTTATATGGGTAGCAAAATAAAATTGTGATTTTTATAGTGATGAAATTGAAAAGGCGAAATCTTTATTTATGTAGTGAAATAAAAATTCGATTTTTATATATTGAATAGCAAAGTAAAAATTCGATTTTTTATATATTGAATAGCAAAGTAAAAATTCGATTTTTACATATGTAGTGGCTACAGCAACGAAGATGACAAAAATGCGATAACGATGAAGATTTCTATCAAAGAAGAGTCAAGATGATTGGATAGCTATCGGTGAGAATTTCTCACCTTTCAATTTCATTTTCTAGTTATATAAATATATACTAGGATGCAGACGGTGTTTAGTAGCACCCGACACAATCGTCCACAGACCATGGACTTGTTTGTTTGATTGCAAAAATTAGTTAGATTATTTGATTGAAATTGAATTGTTTGGTGAAATGAATGGATTTGATTGATGTGTGAATGGCGTGGGCCTTCACTAGACCGGGGATAAGGCTAGGCCTCGTCCCGTTTCTAGTATCGTGCCGTTATGCCATCGAAATTTTCTAAAATATGTTAGAAAAATAAAAATATCATTTTATTGAATAAATAACTGAATAGAACATTCACAGGTTGAATAAAATAATTTGATCGTTAAAAATATAATTTTCAACGTGAAGTGAATAAAATAAAATATTCATTTACAAACCGGACGGTTTGTAAATGTACACTGATTTGACTGACATTGATTGGGTCGATAAATTTTACACATCGCCCAACTGCACAAATAAAATATGCATTTGATTGTTTGAAACCCCACACGGGTGTTGGGATGAAATTTGAAGTTCACTCATCCTGATTGATTAAATATGTCGATCGATTGATTGACAGGCTGTTATAAGCGTTAGATATCTATATTTGATGCTTATACAGTGTAGTGCACTTTGGTTGATGGTTGATTATTTTTCATTGCTATTATATGCATGTGTTGTATGGAATCCATATAATTAACTTTATATGATGATTGATTGGGCCTCATTCCAATTTAGAAAATAAAGAATAATATAATATAAAGGTTCATGTGTTGACTGTACTCATCCGTTGAGATTAGTCATGTGTTGAACGAAATATTTTAATAATAAAATTTATATCTTTATCAATATAATATAAAGGTTCATGTGTTGACTGTACTCATCCGTTGAGATTAGTCATGTGTTGAACGAAATATTTTAATAATAAAATTTATATCTTTATCAATATAGTATAAAGGTTCATGTGTTGACTGTACTCATCCGTTGAGATTAGTCATGTGTTGAACGAAATATTTGAAAACGAAATATTTGAAATAGAAATATTTGAAAACGAAATATTTGAAATAGAAATATTTGAAAAAGAAATATTTGAAAACGAAATATTTGAAATAGAAATATTTGAAAACGAAATATTTGAAATAGAAATATTTGAAAAAGAAATATTTGAAACAGAACATTTGAAAATAGAAATATATGAAGCCGTGTTGATTAGATTTACGCCATTTAGACGTGAACGATATTTATATCGATTTTACTCATTTTAAAATGAATATATAACGATTTCGAAATGAATTGAATATAAAGTGATTTCGAAATGAATTGAATATAAAACGATTTCGAAATGAATTGAATATAAAACGATTTCGAAATGAATTGAATAGAAAACCACTTTGAAATGAATTGAATATAAAACGATTTCGAAATAATTGAATATAAAACGATTTCGAAATGAATTGAATATAAAACGATTTCGAAATGAATTGAATATAAAACGATTTCGAAATGAATTGAATATAAAACGATTTCGAAATGAATTGAATAGATAACGAATTTTATTTGAATAGATAACAAATTTGATTTGAATAGATAACGAATTTGATTTGAATAGAAAACCAATTTGAATTGAATCGAATAGAAAACCACTTTGAATTGAATCGAATTGAAAACGAATTCGAATTGAATTTAAAACGAAGTGAAATGAATTCAATTGAATTGAAACTTGAATTGAATAGAAATGGATTTTAAAACGAATTTATAAGGAAAGATTCAATTTTGATTTGAATTGAGATGGAAGTTGAAATTGTTTTTGAAACGAATTCAAAACTATTTATAAAATTCGTTTTGAATGGTAATCGACGATATATATATATATATATATATATATATATATATATTATATAATGGCCTGAATAGAACGCGCCACGCCTCGGCAGTTCGTGAATTTCGACCATTTATTTCAAACGGACATTACGGGAGACCCGAACGTCGGATTCTCCTAAAACCGGAACCGTTGGGTTCATATCGAAAAGAGCTTTCTAACGAATATTAAAAATTTGAAATCTAACGGTTGGATTTGGAGTTACGTCCAAATCAAATTTGAAAAAGGTCGGTGTAAGTGCAGTTCGATGGCCATTGTTGGAAATCGATTGTACGGGCCTTAATAAAATTATTAAAAATAGTAATATTTTGTGTAAAATCATAAGAAATGATTAGGGAAAAATTGGGGTGAAAAACTCCATATTTGAAAAGATGAAAATGGATTTTTATCGAAATGAACTAGTTTTTAACTAAATTTAAAACCCAATTATTTTTAAATAAATAAATTAGATTTAAAAAGGGGTTTTAAATAATCGGAATTTCTAATATATTTGATTGGATTTGAAATGGGTTTATCGCGAACGGTGTTTTAAATAACACTAGTTCTTTAACCCGATAATAAATAGAATGTGATTTGGGTTTGTTGTGAACTGTGTTTTAAATAACACCTAGTTCTTTAACCCAGTAAAAGGAGTTTTAACAAATCTGCAATTAGATTGAAATGAGAATTGATAATTTAAATTATCAACTTTAGAAAATGAGCGAGGATGGAGTATCACCAGTTTTGCTCCAAAGCGATAGTCAAATCTTTAATTAGATTTGAATGTGATATGGTAATTAATTTTACCGATAACACCATGGTATTAGATATGGAGTATTACCAGTTTTGCTTCAGGGGATGAATAGGTTGGGATTGGGAAATAAAATAAATAATTACTTCGGTGTGGTTCGCTAATCTCGACTAGTTTGGAAAACCATAATTTGGTTTGAAATGACATCCAAAGGAAGATTAAAGGATAAATTTTAAAGAATTTATCTTGGATAAAATTAATGGGAACCTTTCCCTAAAAATGTGATTCTGTGAATAAAAGAATATTCTGAATTGGAATGAGGCGTATGTTGTGTTTATGTAACATTTGTTTTAATATACGCGAGTTGTTCGGAAAGGCCGGGTTCATACGCATTCTGAATAACCAATTCGACGATATGTCGAAGATGAAGACGGTGGTTGAAGACCGGAAGTCTTCACATCGTTTGGATAATTACTGACGATCCTGATTGGGCTGTACACCCAAGAGGATGGAAATAGTTGGTGGTCGTCCAGACGTACTTGGAGATGGATGGATATGCGAGGAAAGTGCCTCCGGTTTCGTTCAGACCTAGAACGGACTTGTAAATGGATGGTGTGTCTGACATTGTATTCCTTTATATTGTATTTGTTGATCTCTGCTAAATATATATCTGTTTGGCGGCGGAGAATTTATTCTCTTGCTTAACGCCCTTCTCTGAGACATATGAGCTCAGAGGTTATATATTGGCAGAAATCAGTGGTACGATACGGATTGATAGTGTGGCATGCTGAGATGCAGTGATCCAGACTTTTGTTGAAAAGCAAAGTTTGGTGGTTGATGATCAAAGCGCAGCTGATATAGCATGGCTTTGTGTATAGCGTTGATCCGCGAGCCTCACACCCCGGTATGGTGGTAAACTGATGGTTTGATCAGCATGCTTTTTCGTGGATGGGCACCTTAGTGGGGTCGTGGATTCGGTCGACCGAGATGAGCCTAGTGCTCAAGGATATATAGAGTAGGCGGTGCTTTCTCTCGCTGGGACGTAAGCCGCGGTGGTACTCTGGTCCCAAATGTGCGGATGTGCAGATGATGTTTTCTCTTGTGGGGACGTAAGCCGTGGTGAATCGCATTACGCGATCGATCTTTCGAATCAGGAGCCACCATGATGGAAATCCAATTTCCAATACATGTATTGCGGTTTTAATTGTAGAACTAGTATGGAGACATAGTAGATGGTAGCTATGCCGTCTATGATTTATATTTATGATTGAAATTGTTTTGACACTATACACATATTATAGTATCAAATGATTTGTTTTAAACGTACCAAGCATGTTTGGCTATTATAAGGGAAAACCCTATCCTCCGGCTTGTGTTGCATTGTGTGATGGGACCTGGGTCTTATAATAGCTTCATTTTTCAAAAAAGCATTGCGCTGTTTATTCTATGCACTAGTATTCTTGGGAGGAAACCCGTTCCGTGTTATACGACGTGGTCCCTTGAATTACTCTCTTTTAAAGTAAAGTTTTAAATAACTGTTTTAGTTCTCACACCAGTCACATGACTGACCTGGAGTTTATTGTTTTGACCTAAACTCTGGGTGCCCCTATTTTCCGCACGGGCAGCTAGTAGTTTTGGTTTTGCAGATTTATATTCACAGGATCCTGGTTTACAGCTGGAATGATATCCGTAAAGCACTGTATCCGTATAACACCTTCAGTTGTGCTCTGTATTATTTTCCGCTGTTATATAATTAATTGTAATCTCCGATATTTATTCGAATGTATAATATTCATTTATACTCTGTATATTCTTGTATCTGATGGAATTGTTGTAATAACAATGAAATGTTCTTCTGTTTGTGTTCTGATTTGTCTTGTCCTCACAGTAATTCGTTCTTTCTCATCTCTTCGGAGACCGGGGAAGTTTCGGGTCGCTTCAAGACCGCAGAATTTTTGGAGCATTCTACAATTTCAGAAGAAACAAAAAGCAAAGTGAGATCTCTTGTTTTAAAATTAATTTTAATTGTGATGTGAAATCTTCCTATGTACGTTGTCAAAATTTACATGTGTCTTGTACGAGATTGGATTGGATTGATGTTGATTTCAATAATCTATTAGATTGCATTGAATCATGAAAATTGTCATGATTTGTTAGACAATGAAAAATTATTCTTTTATTGTCAAGTAGAAAATATTAGAATTGTCATAATTTGTTAGACAATGAGAAATTATTCTTTATTTGTCATGTAGGAACATATAAATTGTTAAAATTAGTTTTACAATAAAGGTTATTCTCTTTATCGTATATATGAACAAAAAATTCATTGTTTGTTTTCATTAAAAAGAATAGATTAGAAAGATTACATTTTTATGTAATTTTGTTTTCATTAAAAAGAATAGATTAGAAAGATTTCATTTTTATGTAATTTTGTTTTCATTAAAAAGAATAGATTAGAAAGATTACATTTTTAATGTAGTTTTGTTTTCATTAAAATGATTAGACTTTTGATGCAGTTTTGTTTTCATTTAAAAGATGAGACAATAAAAAAATCATTTTTATTGTAAGTTGTTTTTCATTAAAAACATTAGACAATGAAAATTATAATTTTCAATTTATTTTTCTTTTATGTCAATTTTGTTATAAAATGTACCTTAGAAAGAAAAATAACATTTTGTTAGAAAATGTACATTAGAAATAAAAAGAACATTTTGTTAGTATTTGTTGTGTTAAATAAAACATGTCATTTTATTAGTATATGTTATGTTAAAACAAAACATGTCATTTTGTTAGTATTTGTTGTGTTAAATAAAACATATCATTTTATTAGCATATTGTTTGTTAAAAATAAAACATGTCATTTTATTAGTATATGTTATGTTAAAACAAAACATGTCATTTTGTTATTATTTGTTGTGTTAAATAAAACATGTCATTTTATTAGAATATTGTTTGTTAAATAAAACATGTCATTTTATTGGTATACGTTATGTTAAAACAAAACATGTCATTTTGTTAGTATTTGTTGTGTTAAATAAAACATGTCATTTTATTAGCATATTGTTAATTAAATTAAACATGCCATTCTATTAGTATATGTTATGTTAAAACAAAACATGTCATTTTGTTAGTATTTGTTGCGTTAAATAAAACATGTCATTTTGTTAGTATATGTTATGTGGAAATAAGCATGTCATTATATTAGAATTATGTTTTGTAAAATGAACATGTCATTTGTGTTCATTTAGAATTGTCATAAATAAAGTATTCTTTTATTTGTTATTAGAACACATAGAAAATTGTAAACAAATAAAGTATTCTTTTATTTGTTATTAGAACATAAAAAAATTGTAAACAAATAAAGTATTCTTCTACTTGTTATTAGAACACATAGAAAAGTGTAAACAAATAAAATATTCTTTTATTTGTCATTGGAATACATAGGAAAATGTATGTGAATAAATATGTCATGCTTGTTATATTAGAATTGACAAAATAAAACTATCATTTTCATTGTATTTGAATTGACAATATAAAACTATCATTTTGTTGATATGAATTGGAAATATAAAATTGTCAATTTTTGTTGAAATTAGAATTGACCAAAAATGTCATTTTTATTGAAACATTAATTTTTTTACATTTGCAATGTAAGAATGAATTATGTAAAATATTCACCGTATGGATAGAAAGGTTGAAACATTAAAACTACTTTTTTTTAATGTAAAGTATGATTTAATGCAAATATACATTGTGCAGATAATAATGTTGAAACATTAGAAAGTCACATTTTTAATGTAAGAATGAAACATGAAAAAAAATTCATTTTTGTCAATATAGAGTAGTAAACAAAAATATTCATTTTTGTCAATGTAGTTTAGTTGAATAAAAACATCCATCTTCGTCAAATTAGAATTGTTGAACAAAATATACACTTTTATCAAGTTATAAAAGTTGAAACCAAATTTGTCTCTTTTATCGAAGTTATTACAGTTGAAACAAAATTTGCCTTTTTGTCAAAATCTAATTGTTGAAACAAAAATGAACATTTTTGACAAATTAAAATAGTTGAATTAGAAATATACATTTTATCAAAATATGCATTTTTGTCAAAAAGATTGGTTGAATCAAATACATCATATTTGTTGAAACCAAATAGCTGAAATGAAAAGAACATTTTTGTCAAAATATATTAGTTGAAACAAAAATGTACATTTAGCCAAAATAAGATGGTTAAAAACAAAAATTACATTTTTGAATAAATAAAAGAGTTAAACACAAATAACATTTTTGTTAAATAGGTTTGTGTTACAACAAAAATACTCATTTTGATAAAATAGAATTGTCAGCAAAATGGATGTATCACTTTTTATACATTTTGTTGAAATATAATTTATATGTAAATATAAGAATCATTTTTATTTGCAAAGCATACATTAGAATTTGTATGTAAATATAAGAATCATTTTTATATGCAAAGCATACATTAGAATTTGTATGTAAATATAAGAATCATTTTTATTTGCATAACATACATTAGAATTGTATGTAAATTAAAGTGACATTAAATTGATAAATTATACAATAGAATTTATATGCAAATCCAAGTGACATTTGTACTGTCAAATTTTACATTAGAACTTGTGCATAGAATAAAGAGGCATTTCATATGTTATGATTTAAAACTATACATACACATAAAACAATTCTTTTTATTTGTTAAATTTTAGAATAGAAATTTGCATACATATAAAAGAAAATAGGAATTATCTTTTTATTTGTCATCAGCAATAAGGTCATGTGAATAAATTACATTTTATTAGACCTTAGAAAACATGTAGGAAAATTATGCGAATAAAATACATTCTTATTCGGCATTAGGAATATAGTAACATGTTTGTACATTATCGTCAATATGTTAGCGAAATTATAATTGGTTAAATTCATTAATCAATTATTTAATTAGATGAACTGTTGTTGGCTGAAACCCCCACATGGCTATTGGGATGATATTTAACATACACTAGTCTCAATATTTAGTTAAATGTCAATCGATGGATTGACAGACTGGGATGAGCGTTATTTATTCATCTTAACGCTCGCACAATTGTAAATTTCACTCTGGGTGTGAATTGGTTGTTTAATGATTATTTATCATTATTGTCATGTTCATGTGATGTGTGAAATCCAAATAACCGAAATTATATGGTAAATGATTGAGTCGCATTCCGATTCAGAATATCTTTTACATATAAAGAATATTTTAAATAAAGAACATTGTAATATAAAGAATATTTTTTACATAAAGAATCCTTTTATATAAAGAATATTTTCAAATAACGAATATTTTAAAATAATATTCAACGAAGAATAAAATGATGATTTCTATCTCCGTTTTTGGATGGACTCAAAAGATAAAAATATATTTTTATCAAACAAACTAGTTATTAACTAGAATAAATCTTTTAAATTAAGATTTAATGAAGACTTCAAATTAACTAATATTTAAATTGGAATTAAATAAAAGAATTAGATTTTGGGTTGTTGTGGATGGTGTCTTAAATAACACTGTTCTTAAACCCTGTATGAAAAGAATAAATCTTTTAATTAAGATTATTAGAGTTTCAAATTATATTTAGTAATTGGAAAAAAAATGATATGTGAATTGGGTTTATTGTGAACTGTGTTCTAAACGGCATTTGTTCTTTAACACAATTAACCGTGAAAATATGTTTTAGAATTTATAAATTTTTATTAAGATTTAAAAGGAAATTTTCCAAAGTTAAGTTTTCCAATTTAATATATTAAATTGGAATTGAGTGGAAATTCGATTTGATAATAATCGAGATAAGCTTCTGTAAAAGAAGACTGTTATTATATATGGAATTTAAAAGGCTTTGCCATTATTCCATTTATATTATTAGTCAGATACAGAAATTTATATCGATTATATATTGATTTGATTTCTGTGAAAATTCCATATTTAATGGAAGATGATTTTGGGTTTATTGTGAACTGTATCTTAAATGACATTGGTTCTTTAACCCAGTTAAAGATAAGATTAAGTTCTTAAAAGTTCAATAACCATAAAGTAATGATTTTTGATATTAAAATCAAATCAAAGTTTTAATGGATCTTTAAAATGAAGATTAAAGAATAAATTTAAAAGAATTTATCTTTGATAAAATTAATGGAAACTTTTCCCTAATAATATGAATATTTTATTAAAAGAATATTCTGAATTGGAATGAGGCATATGATGTGTATTTATAAAAACTAATTTTTTATTATAAAATACGCGAGTTATTCGGAAAGACCGGGTTTAACCCATTCTGAATAATTACTACGACGATTAAAAGTCGAAGACATTGAAGACGGTGATCGAAGACCAGCGATCTTCACATCGAATGGGCGACTACTAATGCCCTGAACTGGGTCGCTCCTAGGAAAGGGTTAAAGTGGTAGTTGTCCGGACGTACTTGTTGATTATCCGGATATGCGAGCACCTCTCTTCCGTATTGGACATACGAGACGAGGAATAAGATGTCTCCGGTTTCGTTCAGACCCAGAACGGACTTGTAAATGGATGTGTGTCTGACATTGGATTTCACTCACGTAAATTAAATCGATTTCTATTTAATATACATCTGTGGTGGCGAAGAATTTATTCTCTTGCTTAACACACTTCTCTGAGATGCACGAGCTCAGAGGTTATATATTGGTAGTTATCGATCGCATGGCATGTATTGTCATTATGGCTTGGCAAGATGCAAATGATCGAGGCTTTTGTTGAAAAGAAGAGCCTTGTGGTTGATGATCAAAGCACGACCTATTTAGGTATAGCTTTGTGTATAGCGTTACTTCGTGAGCCTCACACCCCGGTATGAGTCAAAACGGGACAAGGGAACGTAGGGAGTGCACACGTTTCTTTCTAGCTAGAAGTGGGGTCAGCGTTTACAAGTCCTGACATTTTTACTTATGTGAATGATGGATTTTGAGGCCTCGGATTTATTGGTCGATTGTGACCAAATTATAGGTTCAATAGGACCGGGAAACGTGTGTTCAGGAATTGCCAATCCACTAAAGTATTTTTGTGGACCGGCCGTGCAGTATTTAAGGGTTAATTGCTGGGGTCCTGAGACATTGCTAGAGTGTCTCGAATCGGTTAGGAGATCGTTCCTAGCCTTGACTTATGATGGAAACCCAATTTCCAATACGACACTACGGTTTTGATTGTAAACTTATATATGGCGACATAGTAGGATGGGGTACTATGTCGTCTACGATTGATACATTTACTTTAAAGTATTTTAAAACTGATTTGACACTAATAATAAAATTTAAACATTATTTTCTACGTATCAAGCATATTTGATCATTATAAGGTAAAACTCTATCCTCCGGTTTGCGTTGCATTGTGCGCTGGGACCTGAGTCTTATAATGATTTCATTTTTCTAAAAAGCATTGCATTGTTTTGAATAAAAATTTATATAACTTATGCATTGGTAATCCGATGGAGTAACCCGTTCCGCGTTAGCAGCGTGGTCCTGTGATTAGCCACATTGTTAGATAAGTTAGAAAAGATTTCTCATATCAGTCTCATGACTGGCCCGTAGTTTGTTTCACTTTGCAAACTCGGGTGCCCTCTTTTCCATACGGGCAGTCAAGTAGCTTATTTTGCAGATTTATGCAGCAGGATTCTGGATCGAAGCTTAAAGCTGTGTCCAGAGCATTGATAGACTTCCGCCGTATCGGATTTTTGATTCCGCTGCAATGTACTAAATTCATTTTAAATTATCTTCCGTTGTTGTATTATTATATCGATGTACTCATTATATTCTGTACTCTAATGTAACATTATTATAATGATTATAAAAGTCTTCTATTATTTGTTCTGATGTGTTGTATTCCCAGAGTTAGCGTGTTCAGATTTTGAATGTTCTTGATCGGTTTTGCGATCGATTAGGTCCGGGTAAAATCCGGGTCGTTACAGTTGGTATCCGAGCTTTGGTTAGCTCAAATCTTTGGGGTACAACTCGTTAGAATTGAACAATGGACTCATCAGAGGTAGGATTAGAAATGTCCTATAAAAGAATATTCATTACAGATGGGATCAGTAGTATCCTAGAATGAGAAAACTCGTTAGAGATGGGATTATTAATTGTAATAACTCGAAAATCTGAGCCAGTTTAAAAATTTTATTTTGGCAATTTTAACGAATGTTGAACATTTAAATTGAATTATTTTAAATAATATCGATGAGAAATTTATTTTGAAATGAATTCGAACGTATATAATTATACGCGTCGTCGTTAGAATATAAATAATTATATATAATTATAAAAGGAATTGAAAATGGCGCGGTAGTTCGATAATTCGATTTTAAACTTCAATTGAACATACCGGGTGCAAAACAAACCAGATTTTAGTGAAACCAAAATCATTAGGATCTAATTGAAAATATCTTTCCAACGAACCCGAAAAATCAAAATTTCATAGTGGGAATCAAAAGATATGTCCAGTTGAAAATTCTGAATAGTCGCTATGGAATTCAGGCCCTTAAAAATGGTGATTTTGCAAACGACCTCGGATTTCGACGAAACCACTTTTGTTGGGTCCGTGATGTCAAATTATTGCTAGATTCCAAATTTCATAATTTTTCGAATCAATATGTGAGCGTGGCGAAGGAAAACGCGTTTGACCAGTTTCAGTTGATTTTAATCGACTGGAAAATGGCCATTTTTTCAACGATCTCAGAATTCGACGAAATTAGTTTTGTTAGGACCGTATCGTCAATACGAAGCTAGAAAATATTTTTTTGGAATTTTTAGAGTTAGTATGTGACCCCGGTAAAATGAAATGCGCGTTCAAATTTAATATATAGAGTTATATGTTAATTTTGACGAAAACTGATTGTAAGGATCGGATCAGCCTACGATACATATCCCATTGTGTTCGGAATGGGGGTAATTAGCTATGGACGACAGGCGGTAGGCCTCGTTTAGAGGTCGTATGTAAAAGTCAACTTTTTGAAAGTAAAATAATAAAAAATAAAACCTCTCTCTTCCCCCTTAATTCCGTCTGGCCCCCCTTTTATTTCAAAACCGATTTCAGAAATTAAAAAAAAAACAACGATGGAAACCCATCGTCGATCTACCCTCCTGCCACCGCCCAAGGCGGCGCTGATCGCGCCGAGCCCCTCCCCCATCGCGCCACCTCCGCCCTCTCCCCTTCTCGTGCTCCCTCTTCTTCTTCCCCCAAAACCGAACGCCATACCCCCCCTCGATCGACGAACCCCCACGAAGACCGCATCCCACCCATCGACGTCACCGACCGAAGCCCCCTCCACTCGACGACGCTCCCCTCAGGTTGTTCCCACAGCTCCTCCCTCCTCCAATCGATCGAACGCATGACCCACGCCACCCTCAGCCACCACCCTCTGACGCTCCCTCTGACCTCTATCCCCCTTTCTTTTCTGATCCAAACACTGTAAGCTTCTTTATTTATTTTTATTTATTTTCTATGAATTAGGTTATAAAAAATATATACATATAAAGAAAGGACCTTTATTTATGTATATTAAATATAAAGGAATGATTTTTATTTATATATATATAAAATAAAAATGATTTTTATATAATAGAGATAATAAAAATATGATTTTTATATAGGTAAGATAGTAAAAATATCATCTTCATATATGTAGCAAAATAAAAAGGTGATTTTTATGGTGTTAAAATAGAAAAGATTAGATTTTTAAAATAGAAAAGGCGAAATCTTTATATTTGAAAAGGCGAAATCTTTATATTTGCAAAGGCGAAATTCTTATATATTGGATAACAATGTAAAAATAGAATTTTTATCTATATAGTAGCATTGTAAAAATAGAATTTTTATCTATATAGTAGCATTGTAAAAATAGAATATTTTTATCCATATGGAGTGATTATAAAAATATGATTTTTATTTATGTAGAATATTAAAAATATGGTTTTTATATTTTTAGTATAATAAAAATATGATTTTTATTTAATTAGAGAATAGAAATATAAATATACCTTGATTTAGAAATATAAATATACCATTGTTTTAAAGATAAAAATTTGAATAGCGAAGTTAAAAAAAATTAGATTTTTATATATTGAATAACAAAGTAAAAATTAGATTTTTATATATTGAATAGCAAAGTAAAAATTAGATTTTTATATATTGAATAGTAAAGTAAAAATTAGATTTTTATATATTGAATAACAAAGTAAAAATTCGATTTTTATATATTGAATAGCAAAGTAAAAATTCGATTTTTATATATTGTATAGCGAAGTAAAAATTCGAATTTTATATATTGTATAGCGAAGTAAAAATTCGATTTTTATTTATGTAGTGGCTACGGGCAACGAAAGTGACAAAAGGCGAGAACGACGAAGATTTCTATAAATTGAGTCGTGGTATTGGGATAGCTATCGGTGAGAACTTTTCACTCAAAATTCCTTTCTCTAGTTATATATATATACTAGGATGCAGACGGTGCTTAGTAGCACCCGACACCCGTCATCCACAGACCATGGATGACTTGTTTGTTAGATTGATGTGTTGTGAAATTTGTTTGTGTTGTTGATGTTAAATCGATAATATAAATTAATGTGTTGAAATAAATTAATTATCGTTAAAAATATAATTTTTAACGTGAATGTGAATAATAAATAATTATAAACAAATCGGCCGATTTGTTTATGTACACTGATTTGACTGATATTGATTGGGTCGATAAATTTTACACATCGCCCAACTACACAAATAAAATCTGTGTTTGATTGTTTGAAACCCCACACGGGTGTTGGGATGATATTTGGGTACACTAATCCCAATTATTCAATTGTATGTCGATCGATTGATTGACAAGCTGTTATAAGCGTTAGATATCTATATTTGATGCTTATACAGTGTAGTGCACTTTGGATGATGGTTGACTATTTATCGTTGCTATTATATACATGTGTTGCATGGAATCCGTATAATTAACTTTATATGGTAATTGATTGGGCCTCATTCCAATTTAGAAAATAAAGAATATTATAAAATAAAGGTTCATGTGTTGACTGTACTCATCCGTTGAGATTGGTCATGTGTTGAACGAAATATTTTAACAATAAAATTTACATCTTTATCATATCTGAAATTAGAAACTAACTGGAAAATAGATAAGATGAGTGGTCTCCTGAATATGGATCTGATGTTGTTTTCGGCCTTCGGGGTTAATATTTAGGGAATCATTCTCTTACTAGTTTACGGTTGGAGTCTGATTTGAAATCAAATGATAGATACCATAATTTTTATAAAATATATTAAATAACAAAAAGAGTCACACATGGACAGTACTCATTCATTGAGATTAGTCGTGTGTTGACAAAAATATAGATTCACGTATTGAATAGGATAAATATTCATTTATTGAATAGAATAACGGAATTATTGAAATATATAAAGCCGTGTTGATTAGAGATGCGCTATTTTGACGCGAACGATATTTATATCGATTATATTCGTTTTTATAATTTGAATTGAATTGAATAGAAAACCAATTTGAATTGAATCGAATAGAAAACGAATTTGAATTGAATCGAAAACGAATTTGATTTGATTTGAATAGAAAACGAATTTGATTTGAATTGAAAACGAATTTGAATTGAATCAAATAGAAAACGAATTTGAATTGAATCAAATAGAAAACGAATTTGAATTGAATTGAAAAGAAAACGAATTCGAATCGAATTGAATTGAAAGGGAAATGAATTCGAATCGAATTAAAATCGATTTGAATTGAAATCAAATAGAAATGAAAGTAAAAAGGATTTATAATAGAAAATTCAATTTTGATTTGAATCTGAAATAAAGGTTGAAATTGTTTTTGAAACGAATTCAAAACTATTTATAAAATTCGTTTTAAATAGAAATTGACGAAATATATATTATATATATAATATAATGGCCTGAATAGAACGCGCCGCGCCGCGGCAGTTCGTGAATTTCGACCATTTATTTCAAACGGACATTACGGGAGATCCGACCATCGGATTCTCCTAAAACTGGAACCGTTGGGTTTGTATCAAAAAGAGCTTTCTAACGAATATTAGAAATTTGAAATCTAACGGTTGGATTTGGAGATACATCCAAATCAAATTTGGAAAAGGTCGCTGTAAGTGCAGTTCGATGGCCGTTGATGGAAATCGACTGTACGGGCCTTTATAAAATTATTAAAAATATCAATAATTTGTGTAAAATCATAAGAAATGATTTGGGAAAAATTGGTATGAAAAACTCCATATTTGAAAAGATAAAAATAGATTTTTATCGAAATGAACTAATTTTGAACTAAAATTAAAACCCATTTATTTTTAAATAAATAAATTGGATTTGAAATGGGTTGCAAATAGAATTGATTTGTGGGTTTATCGTGAAGGGTGTTTAAAATGATACTTGTTCTTTAACCCGGTAATAGATAGAATATGATTTGGGTTTGTCGTGAACTGTGTTTTGAATGACATTAGTTCTTTGACCCAATAAAAGGAGTTTAATGAATCTGCAATTAGATTGAGATGTGAATTGATAATTTAAATTATCAAATTTAGAAAATGAGCGAGAATGGAGTATCACCAGTTTTGCTCCAAAGCGATAGTTAAATCTTTAATTAGATTTGAACGTGAAATGGTAATTAATTTTACCGATAACACCAAGGTGTTAGATATGGAGTATTACCAGTTTTTCTTCATGGGATGAATAGGTTGGGATGGGAAATAAAATAAATAATTACTTCGGTGTGGTTCGCTAATCTCGACTAGTTTGGAAAACCATAATTTGGTTTTTAACGTACCAAGCATGTTTGGCTATTATAAGGGAAAACCCTATCCTCCGGCTTGCGTTGCATTGTGTGATGGGACCTGGGTCTTATAATAGCTTCATTTTTCAAAAAATCATTGCGCTGTTTATTCTATGCACTGGTATTCTTGGGAGGAAACCCGTTCCGTGTTATACGGCGTGGACCCTCGAATTACTCTCTTTTAAAGTAAAGTTTTAAATAACTGTTTTAGTTCTCACACCAGTCACATGACTGACCTGGAGTTTATTGTTTTAACCTAAACCCTGGGTGCCCTTATTTTCTACACGGGCAGCTAGTAGTTTTGGTTTTGCAGATTTATATTCACAGGATCCTGGTTTACAGCTGGAATGATATCCGGAAAGCTCTGTATCCATATATCACCTTCAGTTGTGCTTTGTATTATTTTCCGCTGCTATGTAATTTATTGTAATCTCTGATATTTATCGAATGTAATTTATTTATTTATACTCTGTATATTCTTGTATCTGATGGAATTGTTGTAATATGAATGAAATGTTCATCCGTCTACGTTCTTTTGTGTGTTGTTCTCAAAGTATCCGCTCTTTCCTTCACGGGGAAGTAACGGGTTCTCACAGTGGTATCAGGGCTTTGGTTTACAGAGCTCGAGAATAAGACACATTAGAACCATACGAAAGAATTCATCAGATATTGGATTAGTAATATCCAATTAAAATGACTCGTTAGAGATAGGATCAGTAGTATCCTAGAACGAGTGTGAAGAGTATATTTTTCAAATGAAAACAATTTTGTTTTGAAAATTTAAATCAATTCTACGTATTTGAATATTTATTTATTTTGAATTTGGACAATCTAGTATATAAAGATTTCGCGTATACGTGTCATGAACGTATATTCGAAGTTTTAATATACTGGATAGATATAGAACCACACTCTAGTAGCCCGGAGATGTTCTGATGGTGGTTCGAAACATCATCAGCATTTATTTTCGAGTGACGAAGGTGTGATATCTATATATTTCCATTAGGCTGGTGTGAGAACCAAAACTAATATAGATAGATTTATTGTTATGAATTGGCATCAAAAACATGATTTTTGTATATGTATCGAATTTATGAATTTGAAACGTTAATTCACTAATTGATTGATGTTTGTGTTGTTTGTTTATTTATTTGATAATTTTGAACCATTATGCCTAATTGAATCAATATTGAATTGTATTGAAAATTGGTCGCATTTGCTTGCATATACATGTACTTACATTGAACAGGTCATAGCAAGGAGGCTAGAGCAGAGAATAAAATTTGTTTGCCCGACAAATAGGTACATGTTTACTATAATTTACTGTTTTGTTTGGGTGATGATGATTTTATGAGCCGCTTGGCTTTTTCTTTTTCTTTTTGAGATCAGAAGGCCTATATGGCAATTTCGGGATTTTCCCATGGCTCCCGGTGCAGGGGAGGTTATGGCGAAATTTTTCGAAAATTTAGGGTGTTAGCCAAATTTTTGAAGAATTTGAAAATTCTCAGAAACTGAAAAGTTGGAGAATGGAAGCCAGATTGAATGTAGAGCTGATTAATCAAACCACTTTCGAATTTGTTCCTTTTCGGGGATGAAAAGTTTTAAGTGGGGGAGATTGTAATAACCCGAAAATCTGAGCCAGTTTAAAATTTTTATTTTGGCAATTTTAACGAATGTTGAACATTTAAAATGAATTATTTTAAATAATAACGACGAGAAATTTATTTTGAAATGAATTCGAACGTATATATTTATACGCGTCGTCGTTAGAATATAAATAATTATATATAATTATAAAAGGAATTGAAAATGGCGCGGTAGTTCGATAATTCGATTTTAAACTTCAATTGAACATACCGAGTGCAAAACAAACCGGATTTTAGTGAAACCAAAAACATTAGGATCTAATTGATAATATCTTTCCAATGAATCCGAAAAATAAAAATTTCATAGCGGGAATCAAAAGATATGTCCAGTTGAAAATTCTGAATAGTCGCTATGGAATTCAGGCCCTTAAAAATGGGAATTTTGCAAACGACCTCGGATTTCGACGAAACCACTTTTGTTGGTTCCGTGATGTCAAATTATTTATAGATTCCAAATTTCATAATTTTTCGAATCAATATGTGAGCGTGGCGAAGGAAAACGCGTTTGACCAGTTTTAGTTGATTTTAATCGACTGGAAAATGGCCATTTTTCCAACGGTCTCAGAATTCGATGAATTAGTTTTGTTAGGACCATATCATTAATACGAAGCTAGAAAATATTTTTCTGGAATTTTTAGAGTTAGTATGTGACCCCGGTAAAATTAAATGCGCGTTCAAATTCAATATATAGAGTTATATGTTGATTTTGACGAAAACTGATTGTAACGATCAAATCAGCCTACGATACATATCCCATTGTGTTCAGAATGGGGGTAATTAGCTATTGACGACAGGCGGTAGGCCTCGTTTAGAGGTCGTATGTAAAAGTCAACTTTTTGAAAGTAAAATAATAAAAAAATTAAAACCTCTCTCTTCCCGCTTAATTCCCTCTGGCCCCCCTTTTATTTCTAAACCGATTTCAGAAATAAAAAACAACAACAACAATGGAAACCCATCGTCGATCTGCCCTCCTGCCACCGCCCAAGGCGGCGCTGATCGCGCCGAGCCCCTCCCCCATCGCGCCACCTCCGCCCTCTCCCCTTCTCACGCTCCCTCTTCTTCTTCCCCCAAAACCGAACGACATACCCCCCTCGATCGACGAACCCCCACGAAGACCGCAGCCCACCCATCGACGTCACCGACCGAAGCCCCCTCCACTCGACGACGCTCCCCTCAGGCTATTCCCACAGCTCCTCCCTCCTCCAATCGATCGAACGCACGACCCACGCCACCCCCAGCCACCACCCTCCGACGCTCCCTCTGACCTCTATCCCCCTTTCTTTTCTGATCCAAACACTGTAATTTTCTTTATTTATTTTTATTTATTTTCTATGAATTAGGTTATAAAAAATATATACATATAAAGAAAGGACCTTTATTTATGTATATTAAATATAAAGGAATGATTTTTATTTATATATATAGAAAATAAAAATGATTTTTATATAATAGAGATAATAAAAATATGATTTTTATATAGGTAAGATAGTAAAAATATCATCTTCATATATGTAGCAAAATGAAAAGGTGATTTTTATGGTGTTAAAATAGAAAAGATTAGATTTTTAAAATAGAAAAGGCGAAATCTTTATATTTGAAAAGGCGAAATCTTTATATTTAAAAAGGCGAAATTCTTATATATTGGATAACAATGTAAAAATAGAATTTTTATCTATATAGTAGCATTGTAAAAATAGAATTTTTATCTATATAGTAGCATTGTAAAAATAGAATATTTTTATCCATATGGAGTGATTATAAAAATATGATTTTTACTTATGTAGAATATTAAAAATATGGTTTTTATATTTTTAGTATAATAAAAATATGATTTTTATTTAATTAGAGAATAGAAATATAAATATACCTTGATTTAGAAATATAAATATACCATTGTTTTAAAGATAAAAATTTGAATAGCGAAGTTAAGAAAATTAGATTTTTATATATTGAATAACAAAGTAAAAATTAGATTTTTATATATTGAATAGCAAAGTAAAAATTAGATTTTTATATATTGAATAGTAAAGTAAAAATTAGATTTTTATATATTGAATAACAAAGTAAAAATTCGATTTTTATATATTGAATAGCAAAGTAAAAATTCAATTTTTATATATTGTATAGCGAAGTAAAAATTCGATTTTTATATATTGTATAGCGAAGTAAAAATTCGATTTTTATTTATGTAGTGGCTACGGGCAACGAAAGTGAAAAAAGGCGAGAATGACGAAGATTTCTATAAATGAAGAGTCGTGGTATTGGGATAGCTATCGGTGAGAACTTCTCACTCAAAATTCCTTTCTCTAGTTATATATATATATATACTAGGATGCAGACGGTGCTTAGTAGCACCCGACACCCGTCATCGACAGACCATGGATGGCTTGTTTATTAGATTTATGTGTTGTGAAATTTGTTTGTGTTGTTGATGTGAAATCGATAATATAAATTAATGTGTTGAAATAAATTAATTATCGTTAAAAATATAATTTTTAACGTGAATGTGAATAATAAATAATTATAAACAAATCGGCCGATTTTTTTATATACACTGATTTGACTGATATTTATTGGGTCGATAAATTTTACACATCTCCCAACTGCACAAATGAAATCTGTGTTTGATTGTTTGAAACCCCACACGGGTGTTGGGATGATATTTGGGTACACTAATCCCAATTATTTAATTGTATGTCGATCGATTGATTGACAGGCTGTTATAAGCGTTAGATATCTATATTTGATGCTTATACAGTGTAGTGCACTTTGGATGACGGTTGACTATTTATCGTTGCTATTATATACATGTGTTGCATGGAATCCGTATAATTAACTTTATATGGTAATTGATTGGGCCTCATTCCAATTTATAAAATAAAGAATATTATAAAATAAAGGTTCATGTGTTGACTATACTCATCCGTTGAGATTGGTCATGTGTTGAACGAAATATTTTAACAATAAAATTTACATCTTTATCATATTTGAAATTAGAAACTAACTGGAAAATAGATAAGATGAGTGGTCTCCTGAATATGGATCTGATGTTGGTTTCGGCCTTCGGGGTTAATATTTAGGGAATCATTCTCTTACTAGTTTACGGTTGGAGTCTGATTTGAAATCAAACGATAGATACCATAATTTTTATAAAATATATTAAACAATAAAAAGAGTCACACGTGGACAGTACTCATTCGTTGAGATTAGTCGTGTGTAGACAAAAATATAGATTCACGTATTGAATAGGATAAATATTCATTTATTGAATAGAATAACGGAATTATTGAAATATATAAAGCCGTGTTGATTAGAGATGCGCTATTTTGACGCGAATGATATTTACATCGATTATATTCGTTTTTATAATTTGAATTGAATTGAATAGAAAACCAATTTGAATTGAATCGAATAGAAAACGAATTTGAATTGAATCGAATAGAAAACAAATTTGATTTGATTTGAATAGAAAACGAATTTGAATTGAATAGAAATCGAACTTGATTTGAATATAAAACGAATTTGATATAAATTGAAAACGAATTTGAATTGAATCAAATAGAAAACGAATTTGAATTGAATTGAAAAGAAAACGAATTCGAATCGAACTGAATTGAAAGGGAAATGAATTTGAATCGAATTAAAATCGATTTGAATTGAAATCAAATAGAAATGAAAGTAAAAAGGATTTATAATAGAAAATTCAATTTTGATTTGAATTTGAAATAAAGGTTGAAATTGTTTTTGAAACGAATTCAAAACTATTTATAAAATTCGTTTTAAATAGAAATCGACGAAATATATATTATATATATAATATAATGGCCTGAATGGAACGCACCGCGCCGCGGCAGTTCGTGAATTTCGACCATTTATTTCAAACGGACATTACGGGAGATCCGACCGTCGGATTCTCCTAAAACCGGAACCGTCGGGTTCGTATCGAAAAGAGCTTACTAACGAATATTAGAAATTTGAAATCTAATGGTTGGATTTGGGGATACGTCCAAATAAAATTTGGAAAAGGTCGCTGTAAGTGCAGTTCGATGGCCGTTGATGGAAATCGACTGTACGGGCCTTGATAAAATTATTAAAAATATAAATAATTTGTGTAAAATCATAAGAAATGATTTGGGAAAAATTGGGATGAAAAACTCCATATTTGAAAAGATAAAAATAGATTTTTATCGAAATGAACTAATTTTGAACTAAAATTAAAACCCATTTATTTTTAAATAAATAAATTGGATTTGAAATGAGTTGCAAATATAATTGATTTGTGGGTTTATCGTGAAGGGTGTTTTAAATGACACTTGTTCTTTAACCCGGTAATAGATAGAATATGATTTGGGTTTGTCGTGAACTGTGTTTTGAATGACATTAGTTCTTTGACCCAATAAAAGGAGTTTAATGAATCTGCAATCAGATTGATATGTGAATTGATAATTTAAATTATCAAATTTAGAAAATGAGTGAGAATGGAGTATCACCAGTTTTGCTCCAAAGCGATAGTTAAATCTTTAATTAGATTTGAACGTGAAATGGTAATTAATTTTACCGATAACACCAAGGTGTTAGATATGGAGTATTACCATTTTTTCTTCATGGGATGAATAGGTTGGGATGGGAAATAAAATAAATAATTACTTCGGTGTGGTTCGCTAATCTCGACTAGTTTGGAAAACCATAATTTGGTTTGAAATGACATCCAAAGGAAGATTAAAGAATAAATTCAAAGAATTTATCTTGGATAAAATTAATGGGAACCTTTCCCCTAAGAATATGAAATTTGGAAACTAGCTGTAGGTTAGTTAAGAAGAATGGTTTCCTGGGTATTGATCTGATGATGGTTTCGGCCTTCGGGGTTAATATTTGGGAAATTGTTCTCTTGCTAATTTGTGGTTAGTGACTGCTGAATTGGAATGGGGCGTATGTTGTGTTTGTGTAACATTTGTTTTAATATACGCGGGTTGTTCGGAAAGGCCGGGTCTATACCCATTCTGAATAACCGATTCGACGATAAGTCGAAGATGAAGACGGTGGTTGAAGACCAGAAGTCTTCACATCGTTTGGATAATTACTGACGATCCTGATTGGGCTGTACACCCAAGAGGATGGAAATAGTTGGTGGTCGTCCAGACATACTTGGAGATCGATGGATATGCGAGGAAAGTGCCTTTGGTTTCGTTCAGACCCAGAACGAACTTGTAAATGGATTGTGTGTCTGACATTGGATTTTATTCTGTGTTGATTGATCTCTGTTAAATATATATCTGTTTGGCGGCGGAGAATTTATTCTCTTGCTTAACGCCCTTCTCTGAGACGTACGAGCTTAGAGGTTATATATCGATAGATATCAATCGCATGGCATGAATTGCCTATGTGGCATGCTGAGTTGCATGGATCAAGGCTTCTGTTGAAAAGCAAGGTCTTGTGGTTGATGATCAAAGCACGACCTATGTGGCAGCTTTGTGTATAGCGTGAATTCGCGAGCCTCACACCTCGGTATGAGTTAAAAACGGGATACGGACCGTTGGGAGAACACGACGTTTCTTTCTAGCTTCGGTGGTGTCAGTGACTTACCAGCCCTGACATTTATATACTTTTCACCTTTGTGGTTGTTGGAATGAGGCGCCTCGATTATAGGTCTGTAAGGACCGGGAAACGTGTGTTCAGGCATAATTAATCCTCAAACGTAAGAGAGGACCGGCCCAACCGATCCAGTGGCTGCCCAGAGTGTGTAGTCCTGACCATTTGCTAGAAAGTCTCGAAGCGGAGAGGAGCTTTCCCCTTTCCTCGACTCATGACGGAAATCCAATTTCCAATACGTGTATCTCGGTTTTATTTGTAGAGCCTAGTATGGCGAAATGATAGATGGTACCCATGCCGCCTAGGATTGATATTTATGATTGAAATGTTTTGACACTATACACTTATAATAGTATCAAATGATTTGTTTTTAACGTACCAAGCATGTTTGGCTATTATAAGGGAAAACCCTATCCTTCGGCTTGTGTTGCATTGTGTGATGGGACCTGGGTCTTATCATAGCTTCATTTTTCGAAAAATCATTGCGCTGTTTATTCTATGCACTGGTATTCTTGGGAGGAAACCCGTTCCGTGTTATACGGCGTGGTCCCTCGAATTACTCTCTTTTAAAGTAAAGTTTTAAATAACTGTTTTAGTTCTCACACCAGTCACATGACTGACCTGGAGTTTATTGTTTTAACCTAAACCCTGGGTGCCCTTATTTTCTACACGGGCAGCTAGTAGTTTTGGTTTTACAGATTTATATTCACAGGATCCTGGTTTACAGCTGGAATGATATCCGGAAAGCTCTGTATTCGTATATCACCTTCAGTTGTGCTTTGTATTATTTTCCGCTGCTATGTAATTTATTGTAATCTCTGATATTTATCGAATGTAATTGATTCATTTATACTCTGTATATTCTTGTATCTGATGGAATTGTTGTAATAACAATGAAATGTTCTTCCGTCTGCGTTCTTTTGTGTGTTGTTCTCAAAGTATCCGCTCTTTCCTTCACGAGGAAGTAACGGGTTCTCACATTAATTCCCTAGAATGAGTTGAGAGTGACGAGTTTTAACTAACGTATTTGTGATTATATATATTATCCGTTCTTAGAAAATATGATTTTTAAATATATAAAAGTTATATATATATTTGAAAAGCTAATCATCTAATTGATTGATGATTGTGTTGTGTGATTATTAGTTCAACTAATAAAATTATTGAAAAAAAATAAATTGAGTCGGTTAGTTAAACAATTTTTAGCTTTGTTCCTTTTCGAGGACGCAAAGATTTTAAGTGGGGGAGATTGTAACAACCCGGAAAATCAGAACCAATTTTAAATTTTATTTTAAGAAATTTTTAAATAGAAAATGCATTAGAATAATTTTTTTAATTAAATTATATATATAAAACAACCAAACAAAATAAAAATATCCATTGCTAGATGATTACATTTTTTTAATGTAAATGAATCAATAAATAAGATTCATTGTTTGGAAATGTTTTTACATTAAAATTTACATTTTTAATGTAAATGAATCATTAAATAAAACTCATTGTTTGAAAATATTTCACATTATAGGTTACATCTTTAATGTAAATGGATCATTAAAAATGATCATTATTTGAAATGATAATATGTTAACATAAAAATTCACATTTTTGTGGTATACGTAAAAATGACCATTGTTTGAAATTAAAATGATTACATTTTTAATGTAATAAAAGAATGATTAAAAAGATTACATTTTTTTATTAAAAGGGTTCATAGTTTAACAGAAACGTGTTTACATGAAACGTACATTTTTTTTGATGACATATGATATTTAATTATGTGTTTTGAAATATAAAAAGTTGCACAAATTAACAATCAGAGAAATGAATCAAACATTCATTTTTCCTTTATTTCCCTTTCTCTTTACTTTTGAAATTTGAATGAAAAATAAGTGTGGTCCCATCATGCCTAGTCAGCTAATTAAATTTCATTTGTCACCTACTACATATGTAGAGACTAGTAAAAAATCAAATATATATATATAACTAAATAAAAATATATACTTACATATATATATATATATATACATATATATAAAATCTTCACTATAAAATGTCCTAAACTCCCCTAAAACCCTATTTCGCAAACGTAGCCGCCGCCCCCTTCTATTTTCAATGGCAGAAAAGCTCCGAACTTTCTTTGATTCTTTCTCTCAACCTATTCTATAACTCAAGATGTTACCAAAGCGGAAATTAAAGAGAAAAGAATGATCTTCGATTCTATATGGACGAAATGGGTTCTTCGATGAACAACATCTGGAAGGAGGAAGATGTATCATCAACAACAATGTTTCTTTAAAACGTGATTAAGGGTAATAAAGGAAAAGGATTTATTTAATTTATTTAATTTATGTAATACAATTTTGTAAAAACCATAACTTGTTCGTATGGAAACGAAATTCAGAAATTTCAGATGCGTTGGAATCCTTGAATCGAGATCTACATTTCAGAAGGGACCGCAGAATTTTTGGAGCATTCTACAATTTTAGATGTAACATAAAGCAAAGTGAGTTCTCTTATTTTAAAATTAAAATTAATTTTAATTGTGATGTGAAATCTTCCTATGTACGTTGTCAAAATTTACATGTGTCTTGTACGAGATTGGATTGGATTGATGTTGATTTCAATAATCTATTAGATTGCATTGAATCATGAAAATTGTCATGATTTGTTAGACAATGAAAAATTATTCTTTTATTGTCAAGTAGAAAATATTAGAATTATCATAATTTGTTAGATAATGAAAAATTATTCTTTATTTGTCATGTAGGAACATATGAATTGTTAAAATTTGTTTTACAATAAAGGTTATTCTCTTTATCGTATATATGAACAAAAATATTCATTGTTTGTTTTCATTAAAAAGAATAGATTAGAAAGATTACATTTTTATGTAATTTTGTTTTCATTAAAAAGAATAGATTAGAAAGATTACATTTTTATGTAATTTTGTTTTCATTAAAAAGAATAGACTAGAAAGATTACATTTTTAATGTAGTTTTGTTTTCATTAAAAAGATTAGATTTTTGATGCAGTTTTGTTTTCATTTAAAAGATGAGACAATAAAAAAAATCATTTTTATTGTAAGTTGTTTTTCATTAAAAAGATTAGACAACGAAAATTATAATTTTCATTTTATTTTTCTTTTATGTTAATTTTGTTATAAAATGTACCTTAGAAAAAAAATAACATTTTGTTAGAAAATGTACATTAGAAATAAAAAGAACATTTTGTTAGTATTTGTTGTGTTAAATAAAACATGTCATTTTATTAGTATATGTTATGTTAAAACAAAACATGTCATTTTGTTAGTATTTATTGTGTTAAATAAAACATGTCATTTTATTAGCATATTGTTTGTTAAAAATAAAGCATGTCATTCTATTAGTATATGTTATGTTAAAAAAAACATGTCATTTTGTTAGTATTTTGTAACAACCCGAAAATCTGGGCCAGTTTAAATTTTTTATTTTGGCAATTTTAGCGAATTTTGATTATTTAAAATGAATTATTTTAAATAATAACGACGAGAAATTTATTTTGAATAGAATTCAAATGAATATATTTATATAGTTCGTCGTTAGAATATAAATAATTATTTTAAATTATAAAAGGAATTGAAAATGGCGCGGTAGTTCGATAATTCAATTTCAAACTTCAATTGAATGTACCGGGCGCAAAACAAACCGGATTTTAGTGAAACCAAAAATAATAGGATCTATTTGAGAATATCTTTCCAACGAATCCGAATAATCAAAATTTCATAGCGGGGATCAAAAGATATCTCCAGTTGAAAATTCTGAATAGTCGCTATGGAGTTCAGGCCCTTAAAAACGAAAATTTTGCAAACGACCTCGGATTTCAATGAAATTACTTTGGTTGGGTCCGTGATGTAAAGTTATTGCTAGATTCCAAATTTCATAATTTTTCGAATCAATATGTGAGCGTGGCAAAGGAAAACGTGTTTTGACCATTTCAGTTGATTTTAATCGACTGAAAAATGGCCATTTTTCAAACGGTCTCAGAATTCTACGAAACTAGTTTTGTTAGGACCGTATCGTCAATACGAAGCTAGAAAATATTTTTCTGGAATTTACTGAGTTAGTATGTGACCCCAGTAAATTGAAATGCGCGTTCAAATTCAATATATAGAGTTATATGTTGATTTTGACGGAAACTGATCGAAACGATCGAATCAGCCTACGATACATATCCCATTGTGTTCGGAATAGGGGTAAAATGCTAGGGACGACAGGCGGTGGGCCTCGTTTAGGGGTCGTATGTAAAAGTCAACTTTTTAAAAATTAAAATAATAAAAAATTAAAACCTCTCTCCTCCACCTTACTTCCTCTCCGCCCCCCCCCCCCCCCCCCCCCCGTTGAAATTCATTTCAACATAAAAAGAAAAAGAAAAAAACCTAAACTAATCGCGCCACCGTCCCCGATTCAGCCTCGCCTCCGCACCCTCCGCCACATCGCCGGAGACGCCGCCCTCCCCAGCTCCGCCTGACGCGACCGCCCCCTCCCCGCTCGCTTTCCCTCTCCTCTCGAATGCAGCCACAAACAGGCCGACGACGCGAGCAACCCCAAGCCGCCACCTGCGCGCGAGCACCCCCACCACCACCTCCAGGCCGACGTGAATCCCCCTTTCCCCTCTTTTTACACTGTAAGTTTATTTTATTTTTATTTATTATTTATTCATTTTTAGTTTGATTTTTATTATAACAGCATTATAAAATCTGAGTTTGTTTTAAAATAAAATTCTGAATTTTATTTTCGAAAGATAAATAATGGCATTTGTTTTAGTAAAATATAAATGAATTGATTTGAAAATATAAATGAACTGTTTTTAAAATATAAGTATCGTTGTTTTTAAAACATAAGTATCATTGTTTTAAAAATGTAAACATCATATAAAGAAGTGATTATATATATATATATATATATATAATAGTAGAATTAAAAATGTGATTTTTCTTTGTTTGAAAAGAAATAAAAATATGATTTTTATTTTATGAACATCGTAGTAAAAATTCGATTTTTATATATTGAATAGCGAAGTAAAAATTCGATTTTTATATATTGAATAGCGAAGTAAAAATTTGATTTTTATATATTGAATAGCGAAGTAAAAATTCGATTTTTATATATTGAATAGCAAAATAAAAATTCGATTTTTATATATTGAATAGCAAAGTAAAAATTCGATTTTTATATATTGAATAGCAAAATAAAAATGTGATTTTTATATATGTAGCGAATACGGATGACGAAAAGGACAAATGGCGAGCACGACAAAGATTTCCTACATATGAAGAGTCGAGAAATTTGGTTTAGCTATTCAGTGAGAAATTTTCACCTTTAATTTAATTTTCTAGTTATATAAATATATACTAGGATGCAGACGGTGTTTAGTAGCACCCGACACCCGTCGTCCACAGACCATGGACGGCTTGTTTGTTTGTTTGTTTAATTTTGATGTGTAGTTGATTGTGTGTTGTGATGTGAAATGAAAATAAAATATTTATATAGTTAAAAATGTTTTATAGTTAAAAATAGAATTTTAACG
Organism: Allium sativum; assembly: GCA_030737875.1. Taxonomy (NCBI): domain Eukaryota; kingdom Viridiplantae; phylum Streptophyta; class Magnoliopsida; order Asparagales; family Amaryllidaceae; genus Allium; species Allium sativum. Next base: position 298,808,617 of record CM060926.1, read on the forward strand.
TGTATGAAATAAAATAAAAATAAACAAATCGGACGATTTGTTTATATACACACATTTGACTGATATTGATTAAGACGATAAATTTTACACATCGCCCAACTGCACAAATAAAATCTGTGTTTGATTGTTTGAAACCCCACACGGGTATTGGGATAATGGATGACATACACTAATCCCAATAATTAGTTGTATGTCGATCGATTGATTGACAGACAGTTATAAGCGTTAAATATTTATATTTGATGCTTATACAGTGTAGAATGCACTTTGGATGATGGTTGATTATTTGACATCGTTGATATATACATGTGTTGTAGAAAATCCATATAATTAACATTATATGGTAATTGATTGGGCCTCATTCCAGTTTAGAAAAAGAAATATATGAAATAGAATATTTGAATAGAAATATTTGAAAAAGAAATATTTGAAAAGAAATATTTGAATAGAAATATTTGAAAAAGAAATATTTGAATAGAAATATTTGAAAAAGAAATATTTGAATAGAAATATTTGAATAGAAATATTTGAAATAGAATATTTGAAAAAAAATATGAAGTCGTATTGATTAGATTGACGCCATTTTGACGTGAACGATATATGTATTGATTTTATTCATTTTATAATGAATATCGAAAGCGATTTCAAAATCTGATATTTTGAAAAGAATTGAAATTCGAACTGAAACTGAATAGAAATGAATTCTAATCGAAATCGAATATAAATGAATTCGAATTGGAATTGAATTGAATTGAAAACGAACTGAAATTGAATTAGAAATCAATTGAATTTAAATCGATTTAAAATGAATTTAAAACAAATTTATATTGGAATATTCAATTTTGATTTGAAATTGAATATGAAGTTGAAACCGTTTCGAAAATGAATTTAAAACGATTTATAAAGCACGTTTTGAATGGAAATCGACGAAGTATTGATTGACACTGAAAAGTGTTTATTTTATTACTCTTATGCTTTATCTTTTGTAAATAAATAAATGATACTTTGGTTACTTTTGTATGTTTTTACAGGATGTCGAGAAATGCCTCCTTCAATTCAAATCAAAGGCCAACTACAAGAAAGAGCTACTTCCTCACATCAAATTCATTTCAATTGCAAAAGAAGTAGTAGCTCACTGGTAAAGGCATAGGAATTGGTGCTGAGAGACCTGAGTTTGAACCCCGTCAAGCTCACTTTTTGCCAAAGAAACGGAGCGCGTTCACACTGGCCCCTTTTCTTTGAGAAATATCTGGATTAGTGTTATGTTATATATATACATACACATATTCATGTGTATGTATTTATGATGTGCACCAATTAACATCTCAGCAATAGCCATATTCTCATCATGGAAGTAAATTCAAATCATTCTTCAATTAGAAGAATTTCTGATTGAATTGTTTCCAAGAAGAAAAACCAATTTTGAAGATTTTATCTTATATTGCCTTTGGAGTCTGATAAGCGTCCTTGTTTGGAAGAATTAATTAGATGCAATCTTCTATCAATCAAGCCACATGGGAAAATTGAAGGATATGGAAAATATTTACCATGGTATGCCCAGATTTTCTCCAATCAGGTAGTCAAGGAAGGCAAGAAATATTCATGAATAAGGAGGGCCATTTATTCATAGACCTAGTTAGGGTTTTCCCATTCTCATCTATAAATATGTGATTGTAACCATTGTAAAAAATTCATTCTTCTGTACTCTCTTATTTTTAAGAAAATTTTCGTTTCTTTAGCTTCTGCATTTTATTTTCATGGCAAATTGTGTTGTCTAGTCAATTAGATTTGCTAGAACACAATTTGCTTTTGCTTTTATTTTTCTTACCAGTGATTGACCGTCTGATTAGATTCAGCGGTAATCTTAGTTTTTATTCTCAGTTATTGATTTCCTTTCTGCAATTTTATTTCTAGTGTTCTATTTTATTTTAATCATTGAATTTACTACAGATCCGATTAGATTCGAATCTGTAGTGAATTTAATTGCATCTGTTATTCGTAGTTTCACTTTTATTTTGTTTTGAAAAAAAAATCAACCTCCAGCTTCGCCTAACACGCCCACGAAACATATAAATAATAAAATTTAACTTTCCTCCCTGTGTTCGACCTGTATGCTACACACCTGTATGCTTGCAGAATTTATTACAAATGTCGCGCTTTTCTAATTCATAGATCAGCGACGATCAAGTTTTTGGCGCCGTTGCCGGGGAGGCAATATTGAATTTTATTGTTTATTTAATTTCTGATTCGTGTTAGTTTTTGTTATTTTTTTTCTTTTTTTTTAATTTTTGTTTGATTTTGTTTCAAAAAAAAAAAAGATCTTGCCATTTTCTCTTTTATTCCTTTCCCCTTTTCTATTCTTTTCCTTTTACATTTTTTTTCCTTTTCTTCTTCTGCAATAAAAAAAAAACAATAAACAAAATCCTTTTCTAATTCCTTTCTTTGTTCCCAAATTTTCTGTATATTTCTTCCCTTTGCAAATTTCCCTTCTGTCTACCTTCCCTCACTTCTACAACGTTCATCCCTTTCACCTCCCCAAATCCCTACTGCTTAACGCAACAGTCAGCCCCGCCACCACAAAACCATCACCACAAATCCACAACTCTTCTTCACTTTCTGATCTCAACAGTCACCGTACCATCCACGTTCCAGTAGGACTTTGTCTTCAAACAACCACATTCTCTCCTCAACAAAGCAATCATCACCCTATACCAAACAACATCATCTGCCCACTTAACCCCCTACAGACCTCCAATGTCCATCCATCACAACATTTCTTCAATCATCAATCCGTCAAGCATCCCATCCACGCAAGAGCCACACCACAACGCCACCCTCAACCCATAACACAGTACCGCATCCCCTGCATACAAGATCCAAAACACAAAAACCCTGCTTCCCAAGATCCTTCTACCATCAGGCAACCCCTTCCCTCACAGTACAATCCCTCTGCAAACCATCATTCTATTCCACCATCCCACCTATTTCACCTCACGCATACATCCTTCTGCCATATAACACCCCTCTTCCTCCAATACAACATATCTCCAACGTCCCCTTCGTCCATACCCTCGCCATCTTCCAAATTCACCAAGTCAACCCGAAAGATACACGTCCGAACAGTTCAACCAAACCCTAGAACCAATCGCAGCTTTCAACAGCAACAAGCCAGCGAACGGAAATATCCCAAAACCCCATCAAACATCTAATCTTCCCTGCTCCGTCCGCCCTCACAGTCCATACCTTCCAGCGACAAATCCGCACTGAATCCTCGGAAACCCAATTCACCAAATCGGAACTCAAAAAAAAAAAAATCAAAACCAGTTCGAAAATCCTTTCACAACAGCCAACTTTCTGTGAGTAAGTCGCGTGTTTGTGATATTTTATAGACCCCAATCGAAAAAAAGGGGGGTGGAAAGTGGTAGAAGTAGTTCTGAGTTTCGTGCTGGGTCACCATCCTTTTGTATTTGGAAGACTGTTTTGTTTCCAGAAAATATAAAGAAAAGGGGGCGGCTTATTTCCAGTATTTCTGAGCATGACCTGTTTTGAAGAAAATAAAGGGTCGAACTTTGTTTAGGGCGAATCTGGTTTTGGTGTCTGAGTGCGGCCCCTGGTCGTGTTCATTTAGTGTTGAAGTAGTTCCTTGTTTGGTTTTTCTTTTTCAAGTTCCCAAAAAAAAAAAAAAAAAGAAACAATTGTTTAATTGCGTGAGTTTTGTTTCCTTTGGAGGGATTATTTTTTGGTGCGTGAGTCTCAATCGTCATTTTCTTTTAAGGGTTAGTTTTTATTTTGTTCTTTTAGTTTAGTTTGTGTTTTCCTAGTCAATTTGTGTTTTCCTATCGCTTGTTTTACTTATCTTTCTTTTTAATCAAGAAAAAAAAAAACAGGTACAGTTGACATTTAAAAAAAAAGGACCTTAAAAACCCGTGCCGCAGCGCCGCAGCACAGTCAAGCAATTAATATAAGGGGACAACAACAGAAAACAGCAGACGATTCAGATGGGTTGGAGCGGTTGCACACCAAGTGGGGTGTGAACGCGCTAGCGCTTCCCAAATTCACTGGAGGACTGCCGATCAAGGTGAAAGCTTTTAAAACTCTACAGGTGCTCTGCCGCAAAGAAAAAAAATATATAGACAATTGTTGTAAAAATTTTCTGTAGGGGCAGCGGCTTTGAATGTACAATTTTTAATTTCTGCAATTATTTTGTGTGATTGTTGTTGTTTCTGCATCTTTTATTCATTCTGTTAAGGGCAATACCCCAATTCACATAAGGTGAGGGATTTCACCACCCTTTCCTTAGCCCACAAATTGCATCTCATCGTAGAATCTGACTAAAAATAACGGTTAGACATTGGACTTAAGGGAGTCACGGGCTCATCTAGGGCTTAATTATATTGTGATAGTTGATTCATTTGGAACGAATTATTTCTTGGTGTCTAGACTACGGCAGAGAAATAACCATTTATAAATATTACGGTGATTCGTAAATATTATATCGGTTGTTACTCTGAAGGTACTTAAACCTTCGGCTGCATTGCTAGGGTGATTCCTGGTGCACCGATAACTCCTGTCCGTTAACTGGCTGAGAAATCTTTTGATCTAAGTAATCAAACACATCACTTTATAATTTTGGGTTAGGAGCCAATAAGGACAGAAAACTTCATTGTAGCTAATTTCTGTGCTTGCATTTAACAACAATGAGTGAAAAAAGTGTTAGCCAACAAAATTCTCCTAGGGGTTCTCGTATCAACCAAAATTTTCCACCGAATTGGATCAAAATCGAGTGAATCAAAACTTTCCAAACTTTGGGGATCAAAACCAAATAAATCAAAATTTTCAAAATCTCAATATCCGAATGGATAGACCCTTGTCTCTTCGTGATCGATGTTATCCTACTAGGACCGTTCAACCATCTGTCATTGTGTTCCCACCAGCTGAAGGAAACAATTTTGAGCTAAAACATTCTTTTATCCAAGGGGTACCAAAGTTTACTGGGTCTGAAAATGCTTATGAATTTCTGAGTGAATTTGAATTGTATGCGTCCACAACAAAAATGCAACAACTATCTAACAAATCGATCAAGCTAAGGCTAATTCCATTTGCACTACTTGAAAGCGCTAAAAGATGGCTAAATTCTCTTCCACGACATTCCATAAGAAGTTGGGATGAATTTGTCACTGCATTCTTGAAAAAGTTTTTCCCTTTCCATAAAACTCTAAAAATTCGAACTGAGATAAACCAATTTTGTCAAAATGAGGGGGAAACTTTTTCAAAATACTTTGAGAGATTCAACCAGCTATTATATAGTTGCCCTCATCATGGAATTCTAAAAGATCACTTATGTCAAATTGCATATGAAAGGCTAAACTATCAAACTAGAACTCAACTAGAATCAATGTGTGGAGGAGACTTTATGTCTAAAACAGCCGATGAAGCTTGGCGGTTTTTAGAAGATTATTCTGAAAAAGACATGCAGTGGGAATCCATTCGTGTTCCCATTCGTACTTCTACTAGAGGTGTGCATGTCGTGGACCCAAATCAAATTCCCTTAGAAAATTAAACTCCTCAAGCCGGAGAAGGGTTACCCCACTATTACTCTCAAGACCAAGCCAATGCCATAGCTCAAAACAACCCTTACTCAGCCACATACAACCCTGGTTGGAGGAACCACCCAAATTTTTCCTGGTCGAACCCCAATAATTCGGCTAACCCATCTCACGTGCAACCCTTTATTCCCAATCCGAATTACCAAGGTCCACCCCTCAATTCTCAAACCTCTCAAGCTACACCTCAATCCAAACAACCTTATAGGCACCCCAATTTTCAATCATCAAACCAATCATCTCAATCTTCTCAACCGTCACCAGACATTGTGCGTTTAGAAAAACAAATGGAACAAATGATGAATATGATAAAGGAACTAGCGAAAAATAACGAGAAAGGAAAGTTGCCTAGTCAACCTGAGGTGAATCCAAAATATAACTCTCGTACTATAAATTCTTGTGAGGACGAAAACCATAATCCGGTCAACGCTATTACAACCCTTCGATCTGGAAAGAGGATTGATAATAACGTGGGCGACCCTGACGAACCTTCGAGCTCGACCCAAACCCCTAATCTTGATGACCACCCATTGGCTTCGAATGCCAATTCTTCTAAACCTCAAGTTCCCTTAAATGTTGGCAATCCCAACAGTTCTCCTTCCAGTGTCGGAAAACCCGACCCACCCTTGAAAACCAATGTTGGCAATCCCAACATTCCATCTTCTACGACCTTACCACCTTCTATCCCTTTGGATAAACCTTTTTCTTCGACTGATGAACCTCATCACAGAGTCGAAAAACCAGTAGCTCCTTTTCCTCATAGACTCAATAATAAGAAGAAAGCAGCAAATTTCGATAAAATTCTGGAAATTTTCAAACAAGTCCGTGTGAACATTCCTCTTTTAGACACCATTGAACAAATTCCTCAATATGCTAAGTGTCTTAAGGAATTATGCACACAAAAACGTGCGACCAATGTCCCAAAAACCGTCTTTCTAACTGCAAATACTAGCTCTGTTCTTTCGAATCTTGCCCCAGTCAAGTATAAAGACCCTGGCTGCCCTACGATTGATTGTAAAATAGGAAACACTCACATCTCTCGTGCTCTACTTGACCTTGGTGCCAGTGTCAATCTTCTTCCTTATACTGTTTATCGTCAACTTGGACTAGGGGAGATTAAACCAACAAACATCACACTTCAACTAGCCGATCGATCTGTCAAAAAGCCATTGGGAGTTATCGAAGACGTCTTGATACAGATCGAACAGTTTTACTTCCCTGTCGATTTTATAGTTCTAGAAACAGAGCCTGTCTCAAATCCCAACGTTCAAATACCATTGATCTTAGGACGCCCCTTCTTAGCAACCTCTAATGCTGTCATTAATTGTAGGAATGGTCAACTTCGACTTTCCTTCGGGCACCTAACCATTGAGCTAAACATCTTTAATCTCAACAAACAACCTAGGGATTTTGAGATCGATGAAATTGACATGATTCAAACCACAGTTGATGAAACCTCTAATGATACTTCTGAAGCCCTGAAAATGTGTCTTGACCATTTTGACCCTGATTTCGACGAACTCGAATACATTTCTGAACTAAACAAAATTCTTGACTCTGACACTTCGTCATCTAAATCTAACCAAGGAATGTTGACCAATGTTGATACACAAGAACTTCCTAAGTTTGACCTCAAACCCTTGCCACCAGACCTTAAGTATGCCTACCTGGACTCCTCAGAAACTTTCCCCATAATCTTGGCCTCTGATCTTACCGAAGATCAAGAAGAAAAAGTTTTGGAAACTTTGCGGGAAAATAAGGACGCCTTGGGGTGGGAAATTAGCGATATAAAAGGAATTAGCCCATCAATTGTGGAACATCGCATACATTTAGTTGATGAGGCTAAACCCACCCGTGAGGCTCAAAGGCGATTAAACCCAAACATGAGAGAAGTGGTCAAGGAGGAGATAATCAAATGTCTAGACAATAACATCATCTATCCCATCTCTGACAGTACTTGGGTGAGTCCGGTACAAGTTGTACCAAAGAAGTCGGGAGTCACAGTGATCAAAAACGATAGTAATGAACTCGTCCCAACAAAAATCAAAACCAAATGGCGTGTGTGCATCGACTATCGAAAGCTTAACTCAGCCACACGAAAAGACCATTTTCCCTTGCCTTTTATTGACCAAATGCTCGAACGCTTAGCGGGACATGAGTACTACTGTTTTCTCGATGGATACTCTGGCTATAACCAAATCCCTGTTGCTTTAGAGGATCAACATAAGACCACCTTTACTTGTCCCTTTGGAACCTTTGCTTATCGTCGCATGCCTTTTGGTCTTTGTAATGCCCCCGCGACTTTCCAAAGGTGTATGATGAGTATTTTCTCTGATATGGTGGAAGAATTCTTGGAAATATTCATGGACGATTTTTCAATATATGGATCATCTTTTTCCCAATGTCTCACTCATCTAGAACTCGTCCTTAAGCGTTGTAAGGAGAAATCACTCGTGCTTAATTGGGAGAAATGCCACTTTATGGTAAAAAGGGGGATAGTTCTAGGTCATGTCGTCTCCAAAGATGGCCTAGAAGTCGATAAATCCAAAATCGATTTGATTGCTAATTTACCTCCTCCTAAATCTGTCAAAGATGTTCGCTCATTTCTTGGCCATGCAGGATTCTATAGAAGATTCATTAAGGATTTCTCAAAAATTTCAAAACCTCTCTCGAATTTACTTGCTAAAGACGTAAAGTTTGAATTTTCCACTGATTGCCAAACATCTTTTGAAACTCTTAAATCACTCTTGACCACAACTCCCATCATTCAACCTCCTGATTGGACTCAACCCTTTGAACTTATGTGCGACGCTTCTGACTTTGCAATTGGAGCCATCTTGGGTCAGCGTATCGATAAACTCCCTCGAGTCATTTGCTACGCTAGCAAAACCTTGAACGAGGCCCAATTGAATTACTCAACTACTGAAAAGGAATTTTTGGCAGTTGTCTTCGCTCTTGAGAAATTCAGACCATATCTCATAGGATCCAAAGTCATAGTTTACACTGACCATGCTGCCTTACGATATTTGCTTTCTAAGAAGGATGCCAAGGCCCGCTTGATCCGTTGGATCCTTCTTCTTCAGGAGTTTGACATAGAAATACAAGATAAAAAGGGTTCTGAAAATGTCGTAGCTGATCATCTCTCTCGAATTGTGCACGAAAATGGTAACAACACTCAAATCGATGACTATTTTCCTGACGAACAACTCCTTTCGATCTCTAACACCCCTTGGTACGCTGACATTGTGAATTATCTTGTCACACAACAAAAGCCCGCTGAATGGGCGAAACAAGATAAACAAAAATTTCTCTCAAAAGTTCGAAACTTCTATTGGGATGACCCATATCTTTTCAAATACTGTCCAGACCAAATCATTCGAAGGTGTGTGCCCGATCATGAACATCAAAGTATTCTCTCCTTCTCACATGACCATGCTTGTGGCGGACATTTTGGTGCAAGAAAAACTGCTGCAAAGGTTTTGCAAAGTGGTTTTTATTGGCCCACACTCTTCCGTGACGCTTTCGAATTTTGCTCTAAATGTGAGCGATGTCAAAGAACGGGTCGAATCTCTAAGCGAAACATGATGCCTCTCAACCCCATTCTAGTGATTGAGTTATTCGATGTTTGGGGCATCGATTTCATGGGACCATTCCCTAATTCATTTGGGAATATTTACGTCTTACTTGCGGTAGATTATGTCTCAAAATGGGTTGAAGCCATTCCGACCAAAACCAACGACAACAAGGTTGTTGTCAAATTCCTCAAAGAAAACATCTTTTCACGCTTTGGTACACCTCGAGCTATCATTAGCGATAATGGCACTCACTTCTGTAATCGTGCTTTTGAGTCCTTGCTCAAGAAATACTCAATCACACACAAGCTGTCGACCCCCTACCATCCACAAACGAGTGGGCAAGTAGAAGTTTCCAATAGACAAATTAAACAAATTCTTGAGAAATCCGTGAATCCACAAACGAGTGGTCCGTAAAACTGATTGATGCACTTTGGGCTTTTCGCACTGCTTATAAAACCAATCTAGGGATGTCACCATATCGATTAGTCTTTGGAAAGGCCTGTCACTTACCTCTTGAATTAGAGCATCGTGCTCTTTGGGCCATAAAATTTTTGAACTTTGACTTAGAAAAGGCCGGCTCACATAGGAAGTTACAAATTTCTGAATTGGAGGAATTAAGAAATGAGGCGTATGAAAATGCGAAAATCTACAAAGAAAGAACCAAAGCCCAACACGACAAAAACATACTTCGTAAGGAATTCAACGTAGGTCAAAAAGTTCTTTTATACGACTCTAGACTTCACTTGTTTCCAGGAAAACTCAGATCTCGATGGACTGGACCTTATGTCGTGAAAACAGTATACCCTCATGGAGCGGTTGAAATTGAAAATCCTAGAGATGGAAAAGTCTTCAAAGTAAACGGTCAACGACTGAAACCATTTTTGGAATTCGAGCAATATGACGAAGACGACTCTATCGATCTGCATGATCATCCACCATGAAATCAGGCGGTCACGTTCTTTTTCTTTTATTTTTATTTTTCATTTTTTTTTCTGCCTTAGACAGTTGGGACACTGTCTGAATCAAGTGTGGGGGGGGGGGGAGTCTGCATTTCATCCATTTTCATTTTTCTTAGTTTTTATTTCTTTTTATTTTCAGCCATTTAAGTAAGACCTTCATACATTTTAGATTGTAGTAACATACCATAATTTTTTTTCAAATACGACTCATTTTCAATTGATACAACAAAATAAGTTTGCAATTTCTAGCCAGTTGATAGTATTTTTCTCTCTCAACTTAGATCGAATAGGAAATATAATGAAAAGTTTAATTTTGAGGGATAAAGTGTAACCGGTACATAGGGAGATTCTTAGGTGATGGCCATGAAATCTATTCTATATTGTAGACTTTGTTTAAATAAGTGGAGGACTTAAAATACTTATATTGGCTTTTCAAATCTTTAAAACTAAGTTGTGTTAAGTTGAATTCGCGCAACTCTCTTTTGTGCTTATATTTTCGATAACAATAATAATAGTATTCCAGGGGTATCCAACATTGCTTGTACATCGAGCGTTGGTGTGCAAACCCGCCAAGCTCTATCCGACACGTTGTTGACAAAGTCAAAGTTGGAATATCTTGGTCTCATTTTATGGGATTGGACACCTAAGGATTACCGACACGTTGTTGACAAAGTCAAAGTCGGCCTGCACAATCCGCCAAGCTCTTTACCCACTCTCCGTTAGTCCACGAGGCAGTGCATGGGTGGTAAACCTTGGTCTTTTTAGGTGTATGTACTTAATCATAAATCTTAAAATTTTATAGAATAAAGAATAAGCGATGATACCCAAACACTTCTTGACCTTATTGATTTGACTAGCCATACATGACAAAACTAGAATACCACTTTGCAAACTGTGCCAAGCAAACTAAGAATTTATTTCATGGCTGCACTATGTTATCGACCGAACTAACTGGCCAAACTGGAATTTAACAATTGAAAACTTGATTTATATTGAAAATATGTGACAAGTCGAGGTATCTAAAATAAAATCAACTGATTAGAAATTGTTAACTTAATTTGTTGTACCATTTCCTGAAACAAGTCGTATTTTCAATTTTGTTTCAATTGCATAAGTCCTTTGCATTCATGTAGTTTCATTAGATCCATAGCATACTGCAGTTGGATTTTGTGGGTAGTATCCGCTGAAAACCCTCACGAGACACCACTCGTCCTACTAGGGACACCTAGAGGTTTAACGGCTTGTTGCATACGCTCAATGCAATCGTGTTTCCTACGAAAGTGCGACTTATCTAGTTAGTTTTTCATTTTTTTTACTCGAGGACGAGTAAAAGATAAGTGTGGGGGTATTTGATTGACACTGAAAAGTGTTTATTTTATTACTCTTATGCTTTATCTTTTGTAAATAAATAAATGATACTTTGGTTACTTTTGTATGTTTTTACAGGATGTCGAGAAATGCCTCCTTCAATTCAAATCAAAGGCCAACTACAAGAAAGAGCTACTTCCTCACATCAAATTCATTTCAATTGCAAAAGAAGTAGTAGCTCACTGGTAAAGGCATAGGAATTGGTGCTGAGAGACCTGAGTTCGAACCCCGTCAAGCTCACTTTTTGCCAAAGAAACGGAGCGCGTTCACACTGGCCCCTTTGCTTTGAGAAATATCTGGATTAGTGTTATGTTATATATATACATACACATATTCATGTGTATGTATTTATGATGTGCACCAATTAACATCTCAGCAATAGCCATATTCTCATCATGGAAGTAAATTCAAATCATTCTTCAATTAGAAGAATTTCTGATTGAATTGTTGCCAAGAAGAAAAACCAATTTTGAAGATTTTATCTTATATTGCCTTTGGAGTCTGATAAGCGTCCTTGTTTGGAAGAATTAATTAGATGCAATCTTCTATCAATCAAGCCACATGGGAAAATTGAAGGATATGGAAAATATTTACCATGGTATGCCCAGATTTTCTCCAATCAGGTAGTCAAGGAAGGCAAGAAATATTCATGAATAAGGAGGGCCATTTATTCATAGACCTAGTTAGGGTTTTCCCATTCTCATCTATAAATATGTGATTGTAACCATTGTAAAAAATTCATTCTTCTGTACTCTCTTATTTTTAAGAAAACTTTCGTTTCTTTAGCTTCTGCATTTTATTTTCATGGCAAATTGTGTTGTCTAGTCAATTAGATTTGCTAGAACACAATTTGCTTTTGCTTTTATTTTTCTTACTAGTGATTGACCGTCTGATTAGATTCAGCGGTAATCTTAGTTTTTATTCTCAGTTATTGATTTCCTTTCTGCAATTTTATTTCTAGTGTTCTATTTTATTTTAATCATTGAATTTACTACAGATCCGATTAGATTCGAATCTGTAGTGAATTTAATTGCATCTGTTATTCGTAGTTTCACTTTTATTTTGTTTTGAAAAAAAAATCAACCTCCAGCTTCGCCTAACACGCCCACGAAACATATAAATAATAAAATTTAACTTTCCTCCCTGTGTTCGACCTGTATGCTACACACCTGTATGCTTGCAGAATTTATTACAAATGTCGCACTTTTCTAATTCATAGATCAGCGACGATCAAGTATATATTATATATATATTATATATATAATATAATGGCCTGAATAGAACGCGCCGCGTCGCGGCAGTTCGCGAATTTCGACCATTGACTTCGAACGAATATTACGGGAGATCCGACCGTCGGATTCTCCTAAAACCGGAACCGTTGGGTTCGTATCGAAAAGAGCTTTCTAACGAATATTAGAAATTTGAAATCTAACGGTGGGATTTGGAATTATGTCCAAATCAAATTTGGAAAAGGTCGCTGTAAGTGCAGTTCGATGGCCGTTGATGGAAATCGACTGTACGGGCCTTGATAAAATTATTAAAAATAGTAATAATTTATGTAAAATCATAAGAAATGATTTGGGAAGAATTGGGATGAAAAACTCCATATTTGAAAAGATAAAAATAGATTTTTATCGAAATGAACTAGTTTTGAACTAGAATAGTAATTTATTTATTTTTAAAATAAATAAATTGAATTTGAAATGGTTTTGAAAATAACCAGAATTTCCAATGATTGCATTGGAATGGATTTGAATCGAAATTGTCTTCGGAATATTTCGATGTTGGATTTCGTGATTATACAGATGTTGTTATGGAAATTTGAAAGATATAGATATATATATATCGTTATTTCCAATACGATATCTGTTGGTCGTAGAATTTGATATTGAATATAAGCCGATATATTTTCTATTCAGAGCCTTGTATTTAATATCAAATGTGATTTGGGTTTGTCGTGAATGGTGTCTTGACTAATACTGTTCTTGAACCCAGTTGAGAAAAGATTAAATCTTTTTATTTAGATTTAATGAAGTGTACCAATTAAATAATATTTAATTGAAATTGAATTGATATTGATTTTTGGGTTTATCGTGGACAATGTTTTAAATAACACTCGTTCTTTAACCCGATAATTAATGGAATGTGGTTTTGGGTTTATCGTGAACAGTGTTTTTAAATGACACTGATTCTTTAACCCCACTAGGATTAAAACTATGTGATGTTTTAATGAATCTTTAATTAGATTGAAATGATCGAGGATGGAGTATCACCAGTTTTGCTCCAGGCGATAGTTAAATCTTTAATTAGATTTGAACGTGAAATGGTAATTGAATTTACCGATAACACCGTGGTGTTAGATATGAAGTATAACCAGTTTTACTTTATGGGATGAATAGGTTGGGATTGGGAAATTAAAACAAATGATTACTTCGGTAAGGTTCACTAATCCCGACTAGTTTGAATTGATATTCAAAAATAGATTAAAGAATAAATTCAAGAAATTTATCTTGGATAAAATTAATGGGAACCTTTCCCTATAAATGTGAAATTTAGAAACTAACTGTCGGTTAGCTAAGCAGAATGGTTTTCTGGATATTGATCTGATGTTGGTTTCGGCCTTCGGGGTTAATATTTGGGGAATTATTCTCTTGATTAATTTACGGTTAGTGACTGATGAATTGGAATGAGGCGTATGTTGTGTTTGTGTAACACTTATTTAAAATCTACGCGAGTTATTCGGAAAGACCGGGTTTATCCCATTCTGAATAACTGATACGACGATAAGTCGAAGATGAAGACGGTGGTTGAAGACCGGAAGTCTTCACATCGTTTGGGTGATCACTGATGATCTTGATTGGGCTGTACACCCAAGAAGATGGAAACAGTTGGTGATCGTCCAGATGTGCTTGGAGATCAATGGATATGCGAGGAAAGTGCCTCCGGTTTCGTTCAGACCCAGAACGGACTTGTAAATGGACAGTGTGTCTGACATTGGATTTCATTCTGTGTGACTGATATCGGTTGCATAGAGTGGTTTGCCTGTGTGGCATGCTAAGATGCAATTGATCGAGGCTTCTGTTGAAAAGCAAAGTCTCATGGTGATGATCAAAGCACAGCCTGTGTGGCACAGCTTTGTGTAACGTGAATTCGCGAGCCTCACACCCCGGTTGTGAACCAAAAACGGGAGACGGACCTCAGGGAGGGCATGCGTTTCTTTCTAGCTAGGGTGGTGTCAGTGACCAACAAGCCCTGACATTTATATACTTTTTACTGTGTGGTTGTTGCTGTTGCGAGGCGCCTCGGTTTGATCGGACGATCCGGTTCCGATGGAGTCATTTATTGGCTCATTTACGCCCCAAAGGGCGGGGAAACGTAGTGTTCAGGAATAATAATCCACATCGGTGGACCGGTCCTGACGATCCAAGGGGCAGTTGCGGCTGTTCCTGAGGGGCGGGCTAGAGCGTCTCGAATCGGTTGAGGACTATCTTTTGCCTCGGTTCGTAGATGGAAATCCAATTTCCAAATACGTGACATTTGAGGTTTTATTTGTAGAGCCTAGTATGGTGACATAGTGGGATGGGGCGCTTATGCCGCCTATGATTGATACTAATGATTTGAAGTTGTTTTATACACTATGCACTTACAATAGTATCAAATGATTTGTTTTTAAACATACCAAGCATTCTTGGCTATTATAAGGTAAAAGCCCTATCCTCCGGCTTGCGTTGCATTGTGTGATGGGAACTGGGTCTTATAATAGCTTCATTTTTCTTTATTTAGCATTGCGCTGTTTGTTTTAGGCACTGGTATTCTTGGGAGGAAACCCGTTCCGTGTTATACGGCGTGGTCCCTTGATTTACCTAACTTTAAAATAAAGATTAATAACTGTTTTAGTTCTCACACCAGTCTCATGACTGATCTGGAGTTTATTGTTTTAACCTAAACTCTAGGTGCCCCTATTTTGACACGGGCAGCTAGTAGTTTTGGTTTTGCAGATTTATATTCACAGGATCCTGGTTTACAGCTGGCATGATATCCGGAAAGCTTTATATCCGTATATCTCTTCTATTTTGTTGTGTTCTCAAAACAATCAGGTGTTTCGAACGGTCTAGATCGGTTTAGCGACTGGTTCGGATCGAGCGAAATTCATTGTTGTCACAGTTGGTATCAGAGCTTTGGTTTACAGAGCACAGAGAACAAGACACATTAGAACCATACGAAAGAATTCATCAGATATTGGATTAGTAAATATCTAATGAGAGTGACTCGTTAGAGATGGGATCAGTAGTATCCTAGAACGAGTGTGAAGAGTATTTTTGAAAGTGAAAACAAATTTTGTTTTGAAAATTTAAATCAATTATTCGTATTTGATTATCTATTTATATTGATTAGGACAGTCCAGTATATAGAGATTTTGCATATACGTCTTGCAAACGTGTGTTCGAAATTTTAATATATTGGATAGATATAGAATCACACTCTAGTCGCCCGGAGATGATTCTGATGATCAGGCCTCATCATCAGGGTTTCTATTCGAGCGACGAAAGTGAGATTTCTATATATTTCCTATTGACGGGTGTGAGAACCGAAACTAGATAGGGCTTATTGTGGTGATTTGGCATCAAAAATCTGATTTTTGACTATATATCAAAGTTATGAATTTCAAATGCTAATCAACTAATTGATTGATTTTTGTGTTGTTTGTTTGATAAATTTTAACCATATAGCCAATTTAATCAAATAGTGAATTGTATTGAAATTTGGTCGCATTTTCTTGCATATACATGTGCTTACATTGAACAGGTCATAGCAAAGAGGCTAGAGCAGAGAATAAAATTTGTTTGCCCGACAAATAGGTACATGTTTACTACATAATTTACTGTTTTGTTTGGGTGATGATGATTTTATGAGCCTATTGGCTAGCCGCTTGGCTTTTTCTTTTTCTTTTTGAGATCAGAAGGCCTATACGGCAATTTCGGGATTTTCCCATGGCTCTCGGTGTAGGGGAGGTTATGGCGAAATTTTTCGAAAATTCCGGGTGTTAGCCAAATTTTTGAAATTTTTGAAAATTCTCAGAAATTTAAAAGTTGGAGAATGAAAGCCGGATCGAATGTAGAATTGATTAATCAAACCACTTTCGACTTTGTTCCTTTTCGGGGACAAAAAGTTTTAAGTGGGGGAGATTGTAACAACCCGAAAATCTGGGCCAGTTTAAAATTTTTGTTTTGGCAATTTTAACGAATTATGATTATTTAAAATGAATTATTTTGAATAATAACGACGAGAAATATATTTTGAATAGAATTCAAACGAATATATTTATATAGTTCGTCGTTAGAATATAAATAATTATTTTAAATTATAAAAGGAATTGAAAATGGCGCGGTAGTTCGATAATTCGATTTCAAACTTCAATTGAATGTACCGGGCGCAAAACAAACCGGATTTTAGTGAAACAAAAAATAATAGGATCTATTTGATAATATCTTTCCAACGAATCCGAATAATCAAAATTTCATAGCGGGGATCAAAAGATATGTCCAGTTGAAAATTCTGAATAGCCGCTATGGAATTCAGGCCCTTAAAAATGAAAATTTTGCAAACGACCTCGGATTTCGATGAAACCACTTTTGTTGGGTCCGTGATGTAAAGTTATTTCTAGATTCCAAATTTCATAATTTTTTGAATCAATATGTGAGCGTGGCAAAGGAAAACGTGTTTTGACCATTTCAGTTGATTTTAATCGACTGGAAAATGGCCATTTTTCAAACGGTCTCAGAATTCGACGAAACTAGTTTTGTTAGGACCGTATCGTCAATACGAAGCTAGAAAATATTTTTCTGGAATGTATTGAGTTAGTATGTGACCCCAGTAAATTGAAATGCGCGTTTAAATTCAATATATAGAGTTATATGTTGATTTTGACGGAAACTAATCGAAACGATCGAATCGGCCTACGATACATATCCCATTGTGTTCGGAATAAGGGTAAAACGCTGGGGACGACAGGCGGTGGGCCTCGTTTAGGGGTCGTATGTAAAAGTCAACTTTTTAAAAATTAAAATAATAAAAAAAATAAAACCACTCTTGTAACACCCCACCTCCACTAGGATCACTCCTTAGAATGTACTAGCTTTGGAGGGGCGTTATTGTGAAGGTAAACATGCACAGAGATATCGCCAGACATAATATATGAAAATGAATATAAGTAAAGCAGCGGTAGCAAATAAAAACCCATCATCATCATTTCAGAAAACCGACATAGTCAAGTACATAATATCAAAATGTCATGATCCAAAATACAACATAAGTCTAGATACGTGATAACAAAATACATGGTAAAACATCAGTACTAATCCCCAGAAATAAAAGATAAGCCACAGCTAGCTCAGATCCATACATGAGCTATCCAACAAGCAAGCCAAAGATCCACTAAGCAGATGTAACCCCTCCCTGAGAACCTGTGGGGGGGGGGGGGGAACGGAAGAAAAGAAGCGAGAGAAAACAGGTCAGTCAAAAAGACTGGTAAGCCCTACTACGATCAATCTATAAACTAATAAAGTTAACAGCATGATGGAAACTGAGATGAACATACTGGCAATAGATAAAGGTGACATCACACAGATGAGATTAAACTTTGCACCACAGTGTACTAGCAAACCCACAAAACAGATCTTGATCCCTTCGCCCAAACTTTGGCCCAATAACATGAAGTGACCTTAGTATAAGGTCCAGCCCAACGGTCTAGTCGATCGGCTCCCTATAAACCTAACACGTCAAGTGTTGGTGTCCATACGGCCCACATGGATGTAGTCAGACTGTGCTGGGTCCACCTTCGGGTGTATCAAGCCCTAAGGTGTCAACCCCAGACACCTAAGCAATAATGCACAGTCTAAGCCTACTGGTACCCGTGCCTCGAGTTTGTCCAACATCGGACTACGTGCACGTCCGTAGCCCGCCGGACCCGCACCGCTGTACCACTCAGCCGTCGCTTTGGTCGCTTACATCAGTCCAGTAATCGTGCCCCGCCCTAACCTAGCTGTAGGGTTGTAGTGATACCAAACTGGGATTACTGCTGGAACAGACCACGTTGCTAGGGTTTCTAAGAGGGTTAAGTGTGGTTTTAACCCCTCACTAATCATGGATTAAATTAGTTAAGTGTGACCACTTAACCCCATCTAATCCTCGCATCCCCATTATTGGTTAAGTATTAGTGGGCCATGACTTAACCCTAATCATGAGGCATTAATTACTTAACGCACCCAACCT
The DNA here is from genome assembly GCA_030737875.1 of Allium sativum. NCBI lineage: Eukaryota > Viridiplantae > Streptophyta > Magnoliopsida > Asparagales > Amaryllidaceae > Allium > Allium sativum. The sequence continues at coordinate 298,827,394 of CM060926.1, forward strand.
CTCACATTAGACATCCGTGGTTACCTGGGAAGATTTACACCACGTCTAGGTCTAACCTCGGGTCTTATGGTGCAACATGACCAACTACCCACATTAGACCCCACGTTGTGGTTACCTGGGAAGATTTACACCACAACTAGGTCTAACCTCGAGTTGGCCATATCATGTTATCTAATGTCATGTCCACTTTAAAACATATTTACAAGTTAACATATACTTGGGTAGACCTAACTTAATAGGTAAATTCCCAAGGGGTAGACCTAACTTAATAGGTAAATTCCCAATCTTTTAGTTTCATGTATTTTTAAGTTTACCCAAACCCTCCCAACGTCATTATCTCGCTTACATATTCGCCATAACGCATAAGGGTATAAAAGGTAACTTGGCATAACATACATGATGAACTTCACACATCATAATAACATGCATACATGTTAAACTTGCAAATCATGTCATAGTGAACTCGCATAAACATGCATAGCTTATTAAATATGCATAACATGGTAAGGTGAACTTGCATAGGCATGCATAACCCATTAAACTTGCATAAAATGGTAAGGTGAACTTGCATAAACATGCATAACCCATTAAGCTTGCATAACATGGTAAGGTGAACTTGCATAAACATGCATAACCCATAAAACATGTATAACATGGTAAGATGAACTTGCATAAGCATGCATAATCCATTAAACATGTAGAACATGGTAAGTTGAACTTGCATAAGCATGCATAATCCATTAAACATGTAGAACATGGCATAGTAAACTCACATATGCATGCATAACTTATGAAACATGTAAAACATGGCATAGTAAATTCGCATAAGCATGCATAATCAAATAAACTCACATAAATCTTAACTTTCACCACATATTAACTTTAGAGTTTGTAAAGTGAAGGTAAGAGGACTTACTAATATAAACAAGTCACAAATCCACCAAATAAGATGAAGAAGCCCTTTAAAACCCCAAAACAAAGCTTCAAATAAGAAAACCCTTTTGCAAAATCCCAAAAACACAAACTTAGCAAATCAAACTTGCAACCTAATGAAGTATGCAAGTTATTAAGCATTCATACAACATAGAAAAGGTTGTATGATCACCATATCTTCATAGGAGTAAACTTTGAGGAAGGTGGAGGCTAGGTTTTAGGTGGAGGCCCTTTGAGGATTCAATTTGACATAGTTTAGTTGCTAGATTGATTAATGAGGCTTTAGGGTAGGATTAGGGGTATATTTATAGAAGATTAGAGTGTTTTTAGCCCTAGGATTAACTCTAGGTTAGTTTTGGCCCGTCAGATTTCGGAATTCTCTAGAACCAAGCCACAAGACCAAGCCCAAATCAAAGTGGCGCACCAGGCAAAACTGCCTGCTTACCCCTTGTCGACAGGGCTGTCGACAGGGCAGTCGACACCATAGGACCCCTGTCGACATGCCTGTCGACATGGGGGCCCTGGCGGGAATTTTCCCGCCTAACCCCGATTAGCCCTAATCCTGGTTTTTAATTTGAAATTTAAATCTGTTTTTAGCATAGAAATTTCTGAAAACTTCAATGGGCCTTAACCGGGTCATACTGACTCCGATTTTCGAAAACTCGGACTCTATTTCGCGTATTTTTCCGAGACGAACGCAATGGCATAGCCCGTTTCCCCTGATTCTGATTTTTGAATTAAATTCTGCCTCGATTTATGTTATAACAGTTTATTGAAAATACGGGTTGTTATATTCTCCCCTCCTTAAAGGATTTCGTCCCCGAAATCTTCAAGTTAGGAAGAACGTATCCTACCATCCAACATCCATCTACTCAAAACATCATCCACGAGCAACCATTGTCCTTAAAGGATTCTAAATGCCGTATGAACATATGCAGAAGTGTGTGTATATGCACCTATCTAATGCAAAGATCAATGCAAAATATGCTAGTGAAATGTATCCATATGTATGCGAATCCCTAACATAATGTACAATATCTACATGCGTGCTCAACCATACATCCATATGCAACATCCATGTGATTGCATACAAATTTCATTCAAGAATAAGCATAAACACTCATGCACATGCAATATGAGGGGTGTGTGAGCCGATCTAGTGCCTAATGTGTATCATGCATCCACGAGTAACCACTTGCAAACACTTGCAACCACTTGCAACCATCGAACATAACATGTTTCAAACACATGTTTCATCCAAAGGGTTTCTACCTAAGGTTCTCATGACAAGATTTGCACGATAACTAGATAAACATGGATAGCAAGGAGAAAGATATGCTAAACAAAGAAAAGAGATTGAGAGTGTACCCTCAAAAAGGAATGGATAAAGCCCATGCATCTTTTCCTCGGTTTCCCAAGTTGCGTCCTCTTCGGCTTCACCCCATTGAACTTTCACCAATCTGACCTCACGATTCCTTAGCTTCTTGGTCTCTGTCCCCAAGATACGAATCGGAGCTCTCCTTAAAGTTGCTTCTTTCTCTACTTCCACGTCTTCAAGAATGCTAGGTTCAACCACCTCAGCGGACTCATGCAGGCACTTTCGGAGATGCGAGACATGAAAGACATTATGCACTCTGGACAACTTTTCGGGCAATTGCACTCTATAAGCCATCTTCCCAATTCTCTCTATGATAGGGAAGGGTCCAACAAATCTCGGTGCTAGCTTCCCAATAGCTCCAAATCGGACCACATTCCGCAAAGGAGAAACCTTTACGAAAACCTTGTCCCCAACCTCAAACTCCAAATCGGATCTCCGCTTATCAGCATAGGATTTCTGCCGGTCTTGGGCCGCTTTCATCCGTCTTCTAATCAACTCGACCTTCTCGGATGTATCCCTAATCATGTCGGGTCCAAGTATAAGCTTATCCGTGGACTCCCACCAACATGTAGGTGACTTGCACGACCTCTCATATAAAGCCTCAAATGGTGCCATCCCTATGCTCGCCTGATAACTGTTATTATATGCAAACTCAACAAGAGGAAGATGGTCTTCCCAAGCACCACCAAAATCCAGAATGCAAAGCCTCAACAAGTCCTCAAGTACCCTATTCACCGTTTCTGTTTGGTCGTCTGTTTGTGGGTGATAGGCCGTACTCAGGTTCAACCTTGTGCCCATAGCCTCCTGCAAACTGTTCCAGAACTGACTAGTAAAGATGGGGTCTCGGTCACTGACTATGCTGGAAGGGACTCCATGTAGTCGCACTATCTCACGAAGATATACTGATGCTAGTCCAGATGCGGTCCTTTTGCTCTTCACTAGGATAAAATGAGCACTCTTCGTGAGCCTATCCACAATGACCCATATGCTCGTATTCCCCTTCCTGGACCTTGGAAGCCCATCAATAAAGTCCATAGAAATGCTCTCCCACTTCCATAGCGGGACCTCTAGCGGATGTAGTAGCCCACCGGGCTTCTTCGACTCAGCTTTTACTCTCTGACAAATAACACATCTCGAGACAAACTCCGCCACATCCTTCTTCATTCCAGGCCAGAAGAAAACGCGCTTCATGTCCTTATACATCTTATCACCACCTGGATGTATAGTCATCTTGGAGCGATGTGCTTCCTCAAGAACTTTCCTCACCAAGTCTTCTACCATCGGAACACAAAGCCTTCCGTCTCTCCTCAGCCGACCCTTATTGTCTATAGAATATCGAGCAAGGTGACTAGATGTCTCCCCTCGAACCAGCTTGTCCATGATCTCAATTATCTGAGGGTCTTCCTTCTGTGAAGCCCCGACTTGATCCAGAAGGGTAGGCCTGAGCTCTAGAGACGCTAAAGAACCGGTCATCGTCTCAACCGTCAAAGAAAAATCAAAGGTTGCCAAGAACTCTAAATTCTTCATCTCAACAAATAGAGGACTTAGTGTCAACCTTTTCCTACTCAACGCATCCGCTACAACATTCCCCTTGCCAGGGGTATAGGATATCTCAAAATCATAGGAAGCCAAGAATTCCATCCATCTCTGCTGCCTTAAGTTCAGATCCTTCTGCGAAAAGAGATACTTCAAAGACTTATGATCAGTATATAGCTCAAATCTCTCTCCCAGAAGATAATGACGCCAAGCCTTGAGTGCATATACAATCGCTGCCAGCTCTAGATCATGAGTGGGATAATTCCTCTCATGTACCTTAAGTTGCCTCCCACCAAAACATATAACTCTGCCCTCTTGCATCAGAACGGCGCCCAATCCCGTGCCACAAGCATCAGTGTACACGGTAAATATCTTACCACCATCGGGTAAGGCTAGAACTGGTGCTGAGGTAAGGGCTCTCTTGATTCTCTGAAAAGCAAGCTCACAATCCATATCCCAAGCAAAGACTAAGTTCTTCTTCGTCAACTTAGTAAGAGGAGCGGATATCTTCGCGAAGTCCTTGATGAACTTCCGGTAAAAACCCGCAAGACCCAGAAAGCTTCTTACCTCGGTTGCATTCCTTGGAGTCTTCCAATCCTGAACTGCAACCACCTTAGCGGGATCCACCGCTAAGCCTTGCTTGGATACGATATGCCCAAGAAATCTGACTTCCCTTCTCCAAAAATGGCACTTGGAGAACTTGGCTTTTAACTGGTGCGCTTTGAGCGTATCCATCACTTCTACTAGGTGCCTCGCATGCTCTTCTTCATCCTTGGAGAAGACCAGAATATCATCCACAAAGACCACGACAAACTTATTCAAGAACTCCCGAAACACCCTACTCATCAAATCCACAAAATACGCGGGTGCATTCGTCAAACCGAACGGCATAACAAGCCATTCAAAGAATCCGTCTGGAGTTCTGAATGCAGTCTTGTCTATACTATCTTCAGCCACTCTGAGCTGATGAAAACCCGTAGCAAGGTCAAGCTGAGAGAAAACAGAAGCACCAACAAGTTGGTCAAAGAGATCATCGATCCTTGGTAACGGGTGTCTGTTTTTCTTAGTCAGCTTATTCAGTTCTCTATAATCCACGCAGAGTCGAAGAGAGCCATCTGCCTTAGTTGCAAACACCACAGGCGCTCCCCATTCGGATATACTCCTTCTAATGAAGTTCTTCTCAAGCAATTCTTTCACTTGCTTGCTCAGCTCCCGTCTCTCACGCGGAGCCATATGCCGAACGGGCAAAGAAACAGGCTTAGCATTATCTACCAGATAGATGCGAAAGTCAATCTCTCGTTTCGGGGGCAACCCCTTAACTTCTTCAAAAACATCTGGATAATCTCGGACCACCCTTACAGACTGAAGGGCCTCCTCTGATGAGTCGAGAGATTCTAGATAGCATAACATGACGGGATTCTTTGGATTGCATGAAATCTCTAAGGTGTTGCCCAGGCGAGTCACAAGCCTTACAACCCTATGCTCACAATCCAGAATGGCTCCATATCTAGACAGCCAATCCATGCCCAAGATCAATCCGTATCCCCTGAAACCAAGAACATACGCACTACACAAGAACTCTACGCTGAGTATAGAAATCCTCAGATCCTCACATATCATAGATAGATGAGCAGAACCCCCAATGGGATTCGAAACACAAACGGGATCATCCACTAAGCTAGTACTAAGGTGCAAGCTATCAACAAGATCAGATGAAATAAAGCTATGTGATGCACCAGAATCAAACAAGGTACGCACTGGAAGATCAGAGATATAAACAAGGTTCTCAACAGAAACACTACCTCGCTCGGGAACTGAAGCGGCATTGAGAGCATGAACTTGCCCTCCTGAAGGTCCAGCCTGTCCTTTCTTCTTCGGGCATTCTTTGCTGAAGTGCCCAGTCTCTCCACAAGAAAAGCATCCACCACTAAGCTTCCTTTTCTTCTTCCTGCAATCCTTAGCAAAATGCCCAGCTATGCCACAGTAATTGCACTTTCCCTTGCCTTTGTTGTTGTTGTTCCCCTTCTTGTTCTTGCCCTGATTCCCCTGGCTGCTTTGACCCCCTTGATTGCCTTTGCCTTGAGAATCAGTCTTCTTTGCTTGAGTATCACTCGACTTGACTTCTTTCTTTCCATCTCCCTGAAGCAGAGCCATGTTGACCAAACTCTCAAAAGTAGCTCCATGCGGAATATGTGACATCGCCAAGCCCTGTAGCGGCTCATTCAACCCCCTAGCAAATCGAAGAGCCTTCTTCTCCGGGGTGTTTACCATATCCAAACCAAAACGGGCCAGCTGATTAAACTTGTTCACATACTCCTTGACAGACATATCACCTTGCTTTAATGCAATGAACTTCTCCATTTGTAAATTCGCCTCAGCTGAAGATAGAAACTTGGTCACAAATCTAGCCCTCAAATCGGCCCAAGTCTCAACCGGCCTCGTCCCATTGGTGACCTCCCACCAATAGGCCGCCTCATCCTTCAAAAGCCATACTGTCAATAAGATCTTCCTCTCGTCATCAATCCCAAAGATAGCAAACAAGTCCTCCGTGTCTTTCAGCCAATTCCTAGCTTCAACAAAAGATTCCGTGCCTAGGAAATTCTTGCCTCCCATTGCCTTGAAGTCTTTACAAACCTTTGTAAACTCAATCTGAGGATGCTGAGGGGGAGGAGGAGGAAGAGGAGCCTCAGCAACGGGAGGGGGAGGAACATTAGCAACGGGAGGGGGAATATTAACTGCTGGAGGAGGGGGAGCAGGAACCACCGGAGGAGGGATATTAGGGATAGGATTCTCAACTACAGGAGGAGGAGTGGGAGTAGGGTTGGCGGGACCAGCTGCCGCCCTAGCTTCTAGAAGTCTTCTATACCAGAGTGGTACGTTCACTCCATCTGGGATGTCAAGATTCTCAGCCATACTGAAACGAAAGATAAGATAAGATCAGGTCAAGGGAACGAAGGATAACGCTAATGGCTTTTGGGGATTAGCCTTAAAATAATCTAGACTTTATTTTGGAAAATACTTAGTAGGTTTTTGAAAATAGTTTTTCAAAAAGGGTTTTTTTTTTTCAAAAGTTTTTGTTCAATCTTGTTAACCTTGTGCTCTGATACCAAATGTAACACCCCACCTCCACTAGGATCACTCCTTAGAATGTACTAGCTTTGGAGGGGCGTTATTGTGAAGGTAAACATGCACAGAGATATCGCCAGACAGAATATATGAAAATGAATATAAGTAAAGCAGCGGTAGCAGATAAAAACCCATCATCATCATTTCAGAAAACCGACATAGTCAAGTACATAATATCAAAATGTCATGATCCAAAATACAACATAAGTCTAGATACGTGATAACAAAATACATGGTAAAACATCAGTACTAATCCCCAGAAATAAAAGATAAGCCACAGCTAGCTCAGATCCATACATGAGCTATCCAACAAGCAAGCCAAAGATCCACTAAGCAGATGTAACCCCTCCCTGAGAACCTGTGGGGGGGGGGAACGGAAGAAAAGAAGCGAGAGAAAACAGGTTAGTCAAAAAGACTGGTAAGCCCTACTACGATCAATCTATAAACTAATAAAGTTAACAGCATGATGGAAACTGAGATGAACATACTAGCAATAGATAAAGGTGACATCACACAGATGAGATTAAAATTTGCACCACAGTGTACTAGCAAACCCACAAAACAGATCATGATCCCTTCGCCCAAACTTTGGCCCAATAACATGAAGTGACCTTAGTAGGTCCAGCCCAACGGTCTAGTCGATCGGCTCCCTATAAACCTAACACGTCAAGTGTTGGTGTCCATACGGCCCACATGGATGTAGTCAGACTGTGCTGGGTCCACCTTCGGGTGTATCAAGCCCTAAGGTGTCAACCCCAGACACCTAAGCAATAATGCACAGTCTAAGCCTACTGATACCCGTGCCTCGAGTTTGTCCAACATCGGACTACGTGCACGTCCGTAGCCCGCCGGACCCGCACCGCTGTACCACTCAGCCGTCGCTTTGGTCGCTTACATCAGTCCAGTAATCGTGCCCCGCCCTAACCTAGCTTTAGGGTTGTAGTGATACCAAACTGGGATTACTGCTGGAACAGACCACGTTGCTAGGGTTTCTAACAGGGTTAAGTGTGGTTTTAACCCCTCACTAATCATGGATTAAATTAGTTAAGTGTGACCACTTAACCCCATCTAATCCTCGCATCCCCATTATTGGTTAAGTATTAGTGGGCCATGACTTAACCCTAATCATGAGGCATTAATTACTTAACGCACCCAACCTCTCACATTAGACATCCGTGGTTACCTGGGAAGATTTACACCACGTCTAGGTCTAACCTCGGGTCTTATGGTGCAACATGACCAACTACCCACATTAGACCCCACGTTGTGGTTACCTGGGAAGATTTACACCACAACTAGGTCTAACCTCGAGTTGGCCATATCATGTTATCTAATGTCATGTCCACTTTAAAACATATTTACAAGTTAACATATACTTGGGTAGACCTAACTTAATAGGTAAATTCCCAAGGGGTAGACCTAACTTAATAGGTAAATTCCCAATCTTTTAGTTTCATGTATTTTTAAGTTTACCCAAACCCTCCCAACGTCATTATCTCGCTTACATATTCGCCATAACGCATAAGGGTATAAAAGGTAACTTGGCATAACATACATGATGAACTTCACACATCATAATAACATGCATACATGTTAAACTTGCAAATCATGTCATAGTGAACTCGCATAAACATGCATAGCTTATTAAATATGCATAACATGGTAAGGTGAACTTGCATAGGCATGCATAACCCATTAAACTTGCATAAAATGGTAAGGTGAACTTGCATAAACATGCATAACCCATTAAGCTTGCATAACATGGTAAGGTGAACTTGCATAAACATGCATAACCCATAAAACATGTATAACATGGTAAGATGAACTTGCATAAGCATGCATAATCCATTAAACATGTAGAACATGGTAAGTTGAACTTGCATAAGCATGCATAATCCATTAAACATGTAGAACATGGCATAGTAAACTCACATATGCATGCATAACTTATGAAACATGTAAAACATGGCATAGTAAATTCGCATAAGCATGCATAATCAAATAAACTCACATAAATCTTAACTTTCACCACATATTAACTTTAGAGTTTGTAAAGTGAAGGTAAGAGGACTTACTAATATAAACAAGTCACAAATCCACCAAATAAGATGAAGAAGCCCTTTAAAACCCCAAAACAAAGCTTCAAATAAGAAAACCCTTTTGCAAAATCCCAAAAACACAAACTTAGCAAATCAAACTTGCAACCTAATGAAGTATGCAAGTTATTAAGCATTCATACAACATAGAAAAGGTTGTATGATCACCATATCTTCATAGGAGTAAACTTTGAGGAAGGTGGAGGCTAGGTTTTAGGTGGAGGCCCTTTGAGGATTCAATTTGACATAGTTTAGTTGCTAGATTGATTAATGAGGCTTTAGGGTAGGATTAGGGGTATATTTATAGAAGATTAGAGTGTTTTTAGCCCTAGGATTAACTCTAGGTTAGTTTTGGCCCGTCAGATTTCGGAATTCTCTAGAACCAAGCCACAAGACCAAGCCCAAATCAAAGTGGCGCACCAGGCAAAACTGCCTGCTTACCCCCTGTCGACAGGGCTGTCGACAGGGCAGTCGACACCATAGGACCCCTGTCGACATGCCTGTCGACATGGGGGCCCTGGCGGGAATTTTCCCGCCTAACCCCGATTAGCCCTAATCCTGGTTTTTAATTTGAAATTTAAATCTGTTTTTTGCATAGAAATTTCTGAAAACTTCAATGGGCCTTAACCGGGTCATACTGACTCCGATTTTCGAAAACTCGGACTCTATTTCGCGTATTTTTCCGAGACGAACGCAATGGCATAGCCCGTTTCCCCTGATTCTGATTTTTGAATTAAATTCTGCCTCGATTTATGTTATAACAGTTTATTGAAAATACGGGTTGTTATATTCTCCCCTCCTTAAAGGATTTCGTCCCCGAAATCTTCAAGTTAGGAAGAACGTATCCTACCATCCAACATCCATCTACTCAAAACATCATCCACGAGCAACCATTGTCCTTAAAGGATTCTAAATGTCGTATGAACATATGCAGAAGTGTGTGTATATGCACCTATCTAATGCAAAGATCAATGCAAAATATGCTAGTGAAATGTATCCATATGTATGCGAATCCCTAACATAATGTACAATATCTACATGCGTGCTCAACCATACATCCATATGCAACATCCATGTGATTGCATACAAATTTCATTCAAGAATAAGCATAAACACTCATGCACATACAAATGGTAATTGAATTTACCGATAACACCGTGGTGTTAGATATGAAGTATAACCAGTTTTACTTTATGGGATGAATAGGTTGGGATTGGGAAATTAAAACAAATGATTACTTCGGTAAGGTTCACTAATCCCGACTAGTTTGAATTGATATTCAAAAATAGATTAAAGAATAAATTCAAGAAATTTATCTTGGATAAAATTAATGGGAACCTTTCCCTATAAATGTGAAATTTAGAAACTAACTGTCGGTTAGCTAAGCAGAATGGTTTTCTGGATATTGATCTGATGTTGGTTTCGGCCTTCGGGGTTAATATTTGGGGAATTATTCTCTTGATTAATTTACGGTTAGTGACTGATGAATTGGAATGAGGCGTATGTTGTGTTTGTGTAACACTTATTTAAAATCTACGCGAGTTATTCGGAAAGACCGGGTTTATCCCATTCTGAATAACTGATACGACGATAAGTCGAAGATGAAGACGGTGGTTGAAGACCGGAAGTCTTCACATCGTTTGGGTGATCACTGATGATCTTGATTGGGCTGTACACCCAAGAAGATGGAAACAGTTGGTGATCGTCCAGATGTGCTTGGAGATCAATGGATATGCGAGGAAAGTGCCTCCGGTTTCGTTCAGACCCAGAACGGACTTGTAAATGGACAGTGTGTCTGACATTGGATTTCATTCTGTGTGACTGATATCGGTTGCATAGAGTGGTTTGCCTGTGTGGCATGCTAAGATGCAATTGATCGAGGCTTCTGTTGAAAAGCAAAGTCTCATGGTGATGATCAAAGCACAGCCTGTGTGGCACAGCTTTGTGTAACGTGAATTCGCGAGCCTCACACCCCGGTTGTGAACCAAAAACGGGAGACGGACCTCAGGGAGGGCATGCGTTTCTTTCTAGCTAGGGTGGTGTCAGTGACCAACAAGCCCTGACATTTATATACTTTTTACTGTGTGGTTGTTGCTGTTGCGAGGCGCCTCGGTTTGATCGGACGATCCGGTTCCGATGGAGTCATTTATTGGCTCATTTACGCCCCAAAGGGCGGGGAAACGTAGTGTTCAGGAATAATAATCCACATCGGTGGACCGGTCCTGACGATCCAAGGGGCAGTTGCGGCTGTTCCTGAGGGGCGGGCTAGAGCGTCTCGAATCGGTTGAGGACTATCTTTTGCCTCGGTTCGTAGATGGAAATCCAATTTCCAAATACGTGACATTTGAGGTTTTATTTGTAGAGCCTAGTATGGTGACATAGTGGGATGGGGCGCTTATGCCGCCTATGATTGATACTAATGATTTGAAGTTGTTTTATACACTATGCACTTACAATAGTATCAAATGATTTGTTTTTAAACATACCAAGCATTCTTGGCTATTATAAGGTAAAAGCCCTATCCTCCGGCTTGCGTTGCATTGTGTGATGGGAACTGGGTCTTATAATAGCTTCATTTTTCTTTATTTAGCATTGCGCTGTTTGTTTTAGGCACTGGTATTCTTGGGAGGAAACCCGTTCCGTGTTATACGGCGTGGTCCCTTGATTTACCTAACTTTAAAATAAAGATTAATAACTGTTTTAGTTCTCACACCAGTCTCATGACTGATCTGGAGTTTATTGTTTTAACCTAAACTCTAGGTGCCCCTATTTTGACACGGGCAGCTAGTAGTTTTGGTTTTGCAGATTTATATTCACAGGATCCTGGTTTACAGCTGGCATGATATCCGGAAAGCTTTATATCCGTATATCTCTTCTATTTTGTTGTGTTCTCAAAACAATCAGGTGTTTCGAACGGTCTAGATCGGTTTAGCGACTGGTTCGGATCGAGCGAAATTCATTGTTGTCACAGTTGGTATCAGAGCTTTGGTTTACAGAGCACAGAGAACAAGACACATTAGAACCATACGAAAGAATTCATCAGATATTGGATTAGTAAATATCTAATGAGAGTGACTCGTTAGAGATGGGATCAGTAGTATCCTAGAACGAGTGTGAAGAGTATTTTTGAAAGTGAAAACAAATTTTGTTTTGAAAATTTAAATCAATTATTCGTATTTGATTATCTATTTATATTGATTAGGACAGTCCAGTATATAGAGATTTTGCATATACGTCTTGCAAACGTGTGTTCGAAATTTTAATATATTGGATAGATATAGAATCACACTCTAGTCGCCCGGAGATGATTCTGATGATCAGGCCTCATCATCAGGGTTTCTATTCGAGCGACGAAAGTGAGATTTCTATATATTTCCTATTGACGGGTGTGAGAACCGAAACTAGATAGGGCTTATTGTGGTGATTTGGCATCAAAAATCTGATTTTTGACTATATATCAAAGTTATGAATTTCAAATGCTAATCAACTAATTGATTGATTTTTGTGTTGTTTGTTTGATAAATTTTAACCATATAGCCAATTTAATCAAATAGTGAATTGTATTGAAATTTGGTCGCATTTTCTTGCATATACATGTGCTTACATTGAACAGGTCATAGCAAAGAGGCTAGAGCAGAGAATAAAATTTGTTTGCCCGACAAATAGGTACATGTTTACTACATAATTTACTGTTTTGTTTGGGTGATGATGATTTTATGAGCCTATTGGCTAGCCGCTTGGCTTTTTCTTTTTCTTTTTGAGATCAGAAGGCCTATACGGCAATTTCGGGATTTTCCCATGGCTCTCGGTGTAGGGGAGGTTATGGCGAAATTTTTCGAAAATTCCGGGTGTTAGCCAAATTTTTGAAATTTTTGAAAATTCTCAGAAATTTAAAAGTTGGAGAATGAAAGCCGGATCGAATGTAGAATTGATTAATCAAACCACTTTCGACTTTGTTCCTTTTCGGGGACAAAAAGTTTTAAGTGGGGGAGATTGTAACAACCCGAAAATCTGGGCCAGTTTAAAATTTTTGTTTTGGCAATTTTAACGAATTATGATTATTTAAAATGAATTATTTTGAATAATAACGACGAGAAATATATTTTGAATAGAATTCAAACGAATATATTTATATAGTTCGTCGTTAGAATATAAATAATTATTTTAAATTATAAAAGGAATTGAAAATGGCGCGGTAGTTCGATAATTCGATTTCAAACTTCAATTGAATGTACCGGGCGCAAAACAAACCGGATTTTAGTGAAACAAAAAATAATAGGATCTATTTGATAATATCTTTCCAACGAATCCGAATAATCAAAATTTCATAGCGGGGATCTAAAGATATGTCCAGTTGAAAATTCTGAATAGCCGCTATGGAATTCAGGCCCTTAAAAATGAAAATTTTGCAAACGACCTCGGATTTCGATGAAACCACTTTTGTTGGGTCCGTGATGTAAAGTTATTTCTAGATTCCAAATTTCATAATTTTTTGAATCAATATGTGAGCGTGGCAAAGGAAAACGTGTTTTGACCATTTCAGTTGATTTTAATCGACTGGAAAATGGCCATTTTTCAAACGGTCTCAGAATTCGACGAAACTAGTTTTGTTAGGACCGTATCGTCAATACGAAGCTAGAAAATATTTTTCTGGAATGTATTGAGTTAGTATGTGACCCCAGTAAATTGAAATGCGCGTTTAAATTCAATATATAGAGTTATATGTTGATTTTGACGGAAACTGATCGAAACGATCGAATCGGCCTACGATACATATCCCATTGTGTTCGGAATAAGGGTAAAACGCTGGGGACGACAGACGGTGGGCCTCGTTTAGGGGTCGTATGTAAAAGTCAACTTTTTAAAAATTAAAATAATAAAAAAAATAAAACCACTCTTGTAACACCCCACCTCCACTAGGATCACTCCTTAGAATGTACTAGCTTTGGAGGGGCGTTATTGTGAAGGTAAACATGCACAGAGATATCGCCAGACATAATATATGAAAATGAATATAAGTAAAGCAGCGGTAGCAAATAAAAACCCATCATCATCATTTCAGAAAACCGACATAGTCAAGTACATAATATCAAAATGTCATGATCCAAAATACAACATAAGTCTAGATACGTGATAACAAAATACATGGTAAAACATCAGTACTAATCCCCAGAAATAAAAGATAAGCCACAGCTAGCTCAGATCCATACATGAGCTATCCAACAAGCAAGCCAAAGATCCACTAAGCAGATGTAACCCCTCCCTGAGAACCTGTGGGGGGGGGGGGAACGGAAGAAAAGAAGCGAGAGAAAACAGGTCAGTCAAAAAGACTGGTAAGCCCTACTACGATCAATCTATAAACTAATAAAGTTAACAGCATGATGGAAACTGAGATGAACATACTGGCAATAGATAAAGGTGACATCACACAGATGAGATTAAACTTTGCACCACAGTGTACTAGCAAACCCACAAAACAGATCTTGATCCCTTCGCCCAAACTTTGGCCCAATAACATGAAGTGACCTTAGTATAAGGTCCATCCCAACGGTCTAGTCGATCGGCTCCCTATAAACCTAACACGTCAAGTGTTGGTGTCCATACGGCCCACATGGATGTAGTCAGACTGTGCTGGGTCCACCTTCGGGTGTATCAAGCCCTAAGGTGTCAACCCCAGACACCTAAGCAATAATGCATAGTCTAAGCCTACTGGTACCCGTGCCTCGAGTTTGTCCAACATCGGACTACGTGCACGTCCGTAGCCCGCCGGACCCGCACCGCTGTACCACTCAGCCGTCGCTTTGGTCGCTTACATCAGTCCAGTAATCGTGCCCCGCCCTAACCTAGCTGTAGGGTTGTAGTGATACCAAACTGGGATTACTGCTGGAACAGACCACGTTGCTAGGGTTTCTAAGAGGGTTAAGTGTGGTTTTAACCCCTCACTAATCATGGATTAAATTAGTTAAGTGTGACCACTTAACCCCATCTAATCCTCGCATCCCCATTATTGGTTAAGTATTAGTGGGCCATGACTTAACCCTAATCATGAGGCATTAATTACTTAACGCACCCAACCTCTCACATTAGACATCCGTGGTTACCTGGGAAGATTTACACCACGTCTAGGTCTAACCTCGGGTCTTATGGTGCAACATGACCAACTACCCACATTAGACCCCACGTTGTGGTTACCTGGGAAGATTTACACCACAACTAGGTCTAACCTCGAGTTGGCCATATCATGTTATCTAATGTCATGTCCACTTTAAAACATATTTACAAGTTAACATATACTTGGGTAGACCTAACTTAATAGGTAAATTCCCAAGGGGTAGACCTAACTTAATAGGTAAATTCCCAATCTTTTAGTTTCATGTATTTTTAAGTTTACCCAAACCCTCCCAACGTCATTATCTCGCTTACATATTCGCCATAACGCATAAGGGTATAAAAGGTAACTTGGCATAACATACATGATGAACTTCACACATCATAATAACATGCATACATGTTAAACTTGCAAATCATGTCATAGTGAACTCGCATAAACATGCATAGCTTATTAAATATGCATAACATGGTAAGGTGAACTTGCATAGGCATGCATAACCCATTAAACTTGCATAAAATGGTAAGGTGAACTTGCATAAACATGCATACCCCATTAAGCTTGCATAACATGGTAAGGTGAACTTGCATAAACATGCATAACCCATAAAACATGTATAACATGGTAAGATGAACTTGCATAAGCATGCATAATCCATTAAACATGTAGAACATGGTAAGTTGAACTTGCATAAGCATGCATAATCCATTAAACATGTAGAACATGGCATAGTAAACTCACATATGCATGCATAACTTATGAAACATGTAAAACATGGCATAGTAAATTCGCATAAGCATGCATAATCAAATAAACTCACATAAATCTTAACTTTCACCACATATTAACTTTAGAGTTTGTAAAGTGAAGGTAAGAGGACTTACTAATATAAACAAGTCACAAATCCACCAAATAAGATGAAGAAGCCCTTTAAAACCCCAAAACAAAGCTTCAAATAAGAAAACCCTTTTGCAAAATCCCAAAAACACAAACTTAGCAAATCAAACTTGCAACCTAATGAAGTATGCAAGTTATTAAGCATTCATACAACATAGAAAAGGTTGTATGATCACCATATCTTCATAGGAGTAAACTTTGAGGAAGGTGGAGGCTAGGTTTTAGGTGGAGGCCCTTTGAGGATTCAATTTGACATAGTTTAGTTG
Organism: Allium sativum; assembly: GCA_030737875.1. Lineage (NCBI taxonomy): Eukaryota > Viridiplantae > Streptophyta > Magnoliopsida > Asparagales > Amaryllidaceae > Allium > Allium sativum. The sequence goes on from CM060926.1 coordinate 298,843,735, forward strand.
CTAGATTGATTAATGAGGCTTTAGGGTAGGATTAGGGGTATATTTATAGAAGATTAGAGTGTTTTTAGCCCTAGGATTAACTCTAGGTTAGTTTTGGCCCGTCAGATTTCGGAATTCTCTAGAACCAAGCCACAAGACCAAGCCCAAATCAAAGTGGCGCACCAGGCAAAACTGCCTGCTTACCCCCTGTCGACAGGGCTGTCGACAGGGCAGTCGACACCATAGGACCCCTGTCGACATGCCTGTCGACATGGGGGCCCTGGCGGGAATTTTCCCGCCTAACCCCGATTAGCCCTAATCCTGGTTTTTAATTTGAAATTTAAATCTGTTTTTAGCATAGAAATTTCTGAAAACTTCAATGGGCCTTAACCGGGTCATACTGACTCCGATTTTCGAAAACTCGAACTCTATTTCGCGTATTTTTCCGAGACGAACGCAATGGCATAGCCCGTTTCCCCTGATTCTGATTTTTGAATTAAATTCTGCCTCGATTTATGTTATAACAGTTTATTGAAAATACGGGTTGTTATAACTCTCCTCCACCTTACTTTCTCTCTGCCCCCCCCCTTGAAATTCATTTCAGCAGAAAAAGAAAAAGGAAAAAAAAACCTAAACTAATCGCGCTGCCCTCCCCGATTCAGCCTCGCCTCCGCCACATCGCCGGAGACGCCGCCCTCCCCAGCTCCGCCTGACGCGACCGCCCCCTCCCTGCTCGCTTTCCCTCTCCTCTCGAATGCAGCCACCAACAGACCGACGACGCGAGCAACCCCAAGCCGCCACCTGCGCACGAGCTCCCCCACAACCACCTCCAGACCAACTTGAATCCCCCTTTCCCCTCTTTTTACACTGTAAGTTTATTTTATTTTTATTTATTATTTATTCATTTTCAGTTTGATTTTTATTATAACAGCATTATTAAATCTGAGTTTGTTTAAAATAAAATTCTGAATTTTGTTTTCGAAAGATAAATAATGGCATTTGTTTTAGTAAAATATAAATGAATTGATTTGAAAATATAAATGAACTGTTTTTAAAATATAAGTATCGCTGTTTTTAAAACATAAGTATCATTGTTTTAAAAATGTAAACATCATATAAAGAAGTGATTATATATATAACAGTAGAAATAAAAATGTGATTTTTCTTTGTTTGAAAAGAAATAAAAATATGATTTTTATTTTATGAACATCATAGTAAAAATTCGATTTTTATATATTGAATAGCGAAGTAAAAAATTCGATTTTTATATATTGAATAGCGAAGTAAAAATTCGATTTTTATATATTGAATAGCAAAGTAAAAATTCGATTTTTATATATTGAATAGCAAAATAAAAATGTGATTTTTATATATGTAGCGAATACGGATGACGAAAAGGACAAATGGCGAGCACGACAAAGATTTCCTACATATGAAGAGTCGAGACGTTTGGTTTAGCTATTCAGTGAGAACTTATCACCTTTAATTTAATTTTCTAGTTATATAAATATATACTAGGATGCAGACGGTGTTTAGTAGCACCCGACACCCGTCGTCCACAGACCATGGACGGTTTGTTTGTTTGTTTGTTTGTTTGATTTTGATGTGTAGTTGATTGTCTGTTGTGATGTGAAATGAAAATAAAATATTTATATAGTTAAAAATGTTTTATAGTTAAAAATAGATTTTTAACGTGTATGAAATGAAATAAAAATAAACAAATCGGACGATTTGTTTATATACACATATTTGACTGATATTGATTGGGACGATAAATTTTACACATCGCCCAACTGCACAAATAAAATCTATGTTTGATTGTTTGAAACCCCACACGGGTATTGGGATGATGGATGACATACACTAATCCCAATAATTAGTTGTATGTCGATCGATTGATTGACAAACTGTTATAAGCGTTAAATATTTATATTTGATGCTTATACAGTGTAGAATGCACTTTGGATGATGGTTGATTATTTGTCATCGTTGATATATACATGTGTTGTAGAAAATCCTTATAATTAACATTATATGGTAATTGATTGGGCCTCATTCCAGTTTAGAAAAAGAAATATTTGAAATAGAATATTTGAATAGAAATATTTGAAAAAGAAATATTTGAATAGAAATATTTGAAAAAGAAATATTTGAATAGAAATATTTGAATAGAAATATTTGAAATAGAATATTTGAAAAAAAAATATGAAGCCGTGTTGATTAGATTGACGCCATTTTGACGTGAACAATATTTGTATTGATTTTATTCATTTTATAATGAATATCCAAAGTGATTTCAAAATCTGATATTTTGAAAAGAATTGAAATTCGAACTGAAACTGAATAGAAATGAATTCTAATCGAAATCGAATATAAATGAATTGGAATTGAATTGAAAACGAACTGAAATTGAATTAGAAATCAATTGAATTTAAATCGATTTAAAAAGAATTTAAAACAAATTTATATTGGAATATTCAATTTTGATTTGAAATTGAATATGAAGTTGAAACCGTTTCGAAAATGAATTTAAAACGATTTATAAAGCACGTTTTGAATGGAAATCGATGAAGTATATATTATATATATAATATAATGGCCTGAATAGAATGCGCCGCGCCGCGGCAGTTCGTGAATTTCGACCATTGACTTCGAACGAATATTACGGGAGATCCGACCGTCGGATTCTCCTGAAACTGGAACCGTTGGGTTCGTATCGAAAAGAGCTTTCTAACGAATATTAGAAATTTGAAATCTAACGGTTGGATTTGGAATTATGTCCAAATCAAATTTGGAAAAGGTTGCTGTAAGTGCAGTTCGATGGCCGTTGATGGAAATCGACTGTACGGGCCTTGATAAAATTATTAAAAATAGTAATAATTTGTGTAAAATCATAAGAAATGATTTGGGAAGAATTAGGATGAAAAACTCCATATTTGAAAAGATAAAAATAGATTTTTATCGAAATGAACTAGTTTTGAACTAGAATAGTAATTTATTTATTTTTAAAATAAATAAATTGAATTTGAAATGGTTTTGAAAATAACCAGAATTTCCAATGATTGCATTGGAATGGATTTGAATCGAAATTGTCTTCGGAATATTTCGATGTTGGATTTCGTGATCATACAGATGTTGTTATGGAAATTTGAAAGATATAGATATATATATATCATTATTTCCAATAGGATATCTATTGGTCGTAGAATTTGATATTGAATATAAGCCGATATATTTTCTATTCAGAGCCTTGTATTTAATATCAAATGTGATTTGGGTTTGTCGTGAATGGTGTCTTGACTAACACTGTTCTTGAACCCAGTTGAGAAAAGATTAAATCTTTTTATTTAGATTTAATGAAGTGTACCAATTAAATAATATTTAATTGAAATTGAATTGATATTGATTTTTGGGTTTATCGTGGACAATGTTTTAAATAACACTCGTTCTTTAACCCGATAATTAATGGAATGTGGTTTTGGGTTTATCGTGAACAGTGTTTTTAAATGACACTGATTCTTTAACCGCGCTAGGATTAAAACTAAGTGATGTTTTAATGAATCTTTAATTAGATTGAAATGATCGAGGATGGAGTATCACCAGTTTTGCTCCAGGCGATAGTTAAATCTTTAATTAGATTTGAACGTCAAATGCTAATTGAATTTACCGATAACACTGTGGTGTTAGATATGAAGTATAACCAGTTTTACTTCATGGGATGAATAGGTTGGGATTGGGAAATTAAAACAAATGATTACTTCGGTAAGGTTCGCTAATCCCGACTAGTTTGAATTGATATTCAAAAATAGATTAAAGAATAAATTCAAGAAATTTATCTTGGATAAAATTAATGGGAACCTTTCCCTATGAATGTGAAATTTAGAAACTAACTGTCGGTTAGCTAAGCAGAATGGTTTTCTGGATATTGATCTGATGTTGGTTTCGGCCTTCGGGGTTAATATTTGGGGAATTATTCTCTTGGTTAATTTACGGTTAGTGACTGATGAATTGGAATGAGGCGTATGTTGTGTTTGTGTAACACTTATTTAAAATCTACGCGAGTTATTCGGAAAGACCGGGTTTATCCCATTCTGAATAACTGATACGACGATAAGTCGAAGATGAAGACGGTGGTTGAAGAACGGAAGTCTTCACATCGTTTGGGTGATCACTGATGATCTTGATTGGGTTGTACACCCAAGAAGATGGAAACAGTTGGTGATCGTCCAGATGTGCATGGAGATCGATGGATATGCGAGGAAAGTGCCTCCGGTTTCGTTCAGACCCAGAACGGACTTGTAAATGGACTGTGTGTCTGACATTGGATTTCATTCTGTGTGACTGATATCGGTTGCATAGAGTGGTTTGCCTGTGTGGCATGCTAAGATGCAATTGATCGAGGCTTCTGTTGAAAGGCAAAGTCTTGGGGTGATGATCAAAGCACAGCCTGTGTGGCACAGCTTTGTGTAATGTGAATTCGCGAGCCTCACACCCCGGTTGTGAACCAAAAACGGGAGACGGACCTCAGGGAGGGCATGCGTTTCTTTCTAGCTAGGGTGGTGTCAGTGACCTACCAGCCCTGACATTTATATACTTTTCACATGTGTGGTTGTTGCTGTTGCGAGGCGTCTCGGTTTGATCGGACGATCCGGGTCCGATGGAGTCATTTATTGGTTCATTTACGCCCCAAAGGGCGGGGAAACGTAGTGTTCAGGCATAATAATCCACATCGGTGGACCGGCCCTGACGATCCAAGGGGCAGTTGCGGCTGTTCCTGAGGGGCGGGCTAGAGCGTCTCGAATCGGTTGAGGACTATCTTTTGCCTCGGTTCATAGATGGAAATCCAATTTCCAAATACGTGACATTTGGGGTTTTATTTGTAGAGCCTAGTATGGCGACATAGTGGGATGGGGCGCTTATGCCGCCTATGATTGATACTTATGATTTGAAGTTGTTTTATACACTATGTACTTACAATAGTATCAAATGATTTGTTTTTAAAGGTATCAAGCATTCTTGGCTATTATAAGGTGAAAACCCTATCCTCCGGCTTGCGTTGCATTGTGTGATGGGAACTGGGTCTTATAATAGCTTCATTGTTCTTTATTTAGCTTTGCGCTGTTTGTTTTATGCACTGATATTCTTGGGAGGAAACCCGTTCCGTGTTATACGGCGTGGTCCCTTGATTTACCTAACTTTAAAATAAAGATTAATAACTGTTTTAGTTCTCACACCAGTCTCATGACTGATCTGGAGTTTATTGTTTTAACCTAAACTCTGGGTGCCCCTATTTTGACACGAGCAGCTAGTAGTTTTGGTTTTGCAGATTTATATTCACAGGATCCTGGTTTACAGCTGGCATGATATCCGGAAAGCTTTGTATCCGTATATCTCTTCTACTTGTGTGTTGTATTATTTTCCGTTGCGATGTATTTAAATGTAATTTAAATCTCTGATATTTCTGTGTAATATTCATTTATACTCTGTATATTCTTGTATTCTGAGGCATTGTTGTAATATACAATGAAATGTTCTTTCGTCTGCGTTTTGATGTGGCTTGTTCTCGAACTATCCGCGCTTTCCTCACCGGGGAAGTTACGGGTTTTTACATATTTGTTGTGTTAAATAAAACATGCCATTTTATTAGCATATTGTTTGTTAAATAAAACATGTCATTTTATTAGTATATGTTATGTTAAAACAAAACATGTCATTTTGTTAGTATTTGTTGTGCTAAATAAAACATGTCATTTTATTAGCATATTGTTTGTTAAATTAAACATGTCATTCTATTTGTATATGTTATATTAAAACAAAACATGTCATTTTATTATTATTTGTTGTATTAAATAAAACATGCCATTTTATTAGTATATGTTATGTGGAAATAAACATGTCACTATATTAGAATTATGTTTTGTAAAATAAACATGTCATTTATGTTCATTTAGAATTGTCATAAATAAAGTATTCTTTTATTTGTTATTAGAACACATAGAAAATTGTAAACAAATAAAGTATTCTTTTATTTGTTATTAGAACACATAGAAAATTGTAAACAAATAAAGTATTCTTTTATTTGTTATTAGAACACATAAAAAAATTGTAAACAAATAAAGTATTCTTCTATTGGTTATTAGAACACATAGAAAAGTGTAAACAAATAAAATATTCTTTTATTTGTCATTGGAATACGTAGGAAAATGTATGTGAATAAATATGTCATGTTTATTATATTAGAATTGACAAAATAAAACTACAATTTTCATTGTATTTGAATTGACAATATAAAACTATCATTTTGTTGAAACTATAATTGAAAATATAAAATTATCAATTTTTGTTGAAATTAGAATTGACCAAAAATGTCATTTTTATTGAAACATTAAAATTTTTACATTTGCAATGTAAGAATGAATTATGTAAAATATTCACCGTATGGATAGAAAGGTTGAAACATTAAAAATCACTTTTTTTTAATGTAAAGTATGATTTAATGCAAATTTACATTGTACAGATAATAACGTTGAAACATTAAAAAGTCACATTTTTAATGTAAGAATGAAACATGAAAAAAAAAATTCATTTTTGTCAATATAGAGTAGTAAACAAAAATATTCATTTTTGTCAATATAGTTTAGTTGAATAAAAACATTCGTCTTCGTCAAATTAGAATTGTTGAACAAAATATACACTTTTATCAAGTTATAAAAGTTGAAACCAAATCTGTCACTTTTATCGAAGTTATAACAGCTGAAACAAAATTTGCCTTTTTGTCAAAATCTAATTGTTGAAACAAAAATGAAAATTTCTAAAAAAAATTAAAATAGTTGAATTAGAAATATACATTTTTATCAAAATATGCATTTTTGTCAAAAAGATTGGTTGAATCAAATACATCATATTTGTTGAAACCAAATAGCTGAAATGAAAAGAACATTTTTGTCAAAATAGATTAGTTGAAACAAAAATGTACATTTTGCCCAAAAAGATGGTTAAAAACAAAAATTACATTTTTGAAGAAATAAAAGAGTTAAACACAAATAGCATTTTTGTTAAATAGGTTTGTGTTACAACAAAAATACTCATTTTGATAAAATAGAATTGCCAGCAAAATGAATGTATCATTTTATACATTTTGTTGAAATATAATTTATATGTAAATATAAGAATCATTTTTATTTGCAAAGCATACATTAGAATTTGTATGTAAATATTAGAATCATTTTTATTTGCAAAGCATATATTCGAATTTGTATGTTAATATAAGAATCATTTTTATTTGTATAACATACATTAGAATTTATATGCAAATATAAGAATCATATTATTGGTCAAAGCATACATTAAAATTGTATGTAAATTAAAGCGACATTTCATTGTTAAATTATACAATAGAATTTGTATGCAAATCCAAGTGACATTTGTACTGTCAAATTTTACATTAGAACTTGTGTACAGAATAAAGAGGCATTTCATATGTTATGATTTAAAACTATACATACACATAAAACAATTATTTTTATTTGTTAAATTTTAGAATAGAAATTTGCATACAAATAAAAGAAAATAGGAATTATCTTTTTATTTGTCATCAGCAATAAGGTCATGTGAATAAATTACATTTTATTAGACCTTAGAAAACATGTAGGAAAATTATGCGAATAAAATACATTCTTATTCGGCATTAGGAATATAATAACATGTTTGTTCATTATCGTCAACATGTTAGCGGAATTAAAATTGGTTAAATTCATTAACCAATTATTTAGTTAGATGAACCGTTGTTGGCTAAAAACCCCATACGGGTATTGGGATGATATTTGACATACACTAGTCCCAATATTTAGTTGAATGTCAATCGATAGATTGACAGACTGCGTTGAGCGTTATTTATTCAGTTTAATGCTTGCATAGTTGTAAATTTCACTCTGGATGTGAATTGGTTGTTTAATGATTATTTATCATTATTGTCGTGTTCATGTGATGTGTGAAATCCATATAATCGAAGTTATATGGTAAATGATTGAGTCGCATTCCGATTCAGAATTTCTTTCACATATAAAGAATATTTTAAATAAAGAACATTGTAATATAAAGAATATTTTTTACATAAAGAATCCTTTTATATAAAGAATATTTTCAAATAACGAATATTTTAAAATAATATTCAACGAAGAATAAAATGATGATTTCTATGTCCGTTTTTGGATGGACTCAGAAGATAAAAATATATTTTTATCAAACAAACTAGTTATTAACTAGAATAAATCTTTTAAATTAAGATTTAATGAAGACTTCCAATTAACTATTATTTAAATTGGAATTAAATAAAAGAATAAGATTTTGGGTTGTCATGGATGGTGTCTTAAATAACACTGTTCTTAAACCCTGTATGAAAAGAATAAATCTTTTAATTAAGATTATTAGAGTTTCAAATTATATTTAGTAATTGGAAAAAAATGATATCTGAATTGGGTTTATTATGAACTGTGTTTTAAACGACATTTGTTCTTTAACCCAATTAACAGTAAAAATATGATTTAGAATTTATAAATCTTTTTATTAAGATTTAAAAAGAAATTTTCCAAAGTTAAGTTTTCCAATTTAATATATTAAATTGGAATTGAGTGGAAATTCGATTTGATAATAATCGAGATAAGCTTCTGTAAAAGAAGACTGTTACTATATATGGAATTTAAAAGGCTTTGCCATTATTCCCTTTATATTATTAGTCGGATTCAGAAATTTATATCGATTATATATTGATTTGATTTCTATGAAAATTCCATATTTAATGGAAGATGATTTTGGGTTTATTGTGAACTGTGTTTTAAATGACATTGGTTCTTTAACCCAGTTAAAGATAAGATTAAGTTCTTAAAAGTCCAATAACCATAAAGTAATGATTTTTGATATTAAAATCAAATCAAAGTTTTAATGGATCTTTAAAAAGAAGATTAAAGAATAAATTTAAAAGAATTTATCTTTGATAAAATTAATTTGAACTTTTCCCTAATAATATGAATATTTTATTAAAAGAATATTCTGAATTGGAATGAGGCGTATGATGTGTATTTATAGCACCTGATTTTTTATTATAAAATACGCGAGTTATTTTGAAAGACCGGGTTTAACCCATTTTGAATAATTACTACGACGATTAAAAGTCGAAGTCATTGAAGACGGTGATTGAAGACCGGCGATCTTCACATCGAATGGGTGGCTACTGATGTCCTGAACTGGGTCGCTCCCAGGAAAGGGTTAAAGTGGTAGTTGTCCGGACGTACTTGTTGATTGTCCGAATATGCGAGCACCTCTCTTCCGTATTGGACATATGGGACGAGATATAAGATGTCTCTGGTTTCGTTCAGACCCAGAACGGACTTGTAAATGGATGTGTGTCTGACATTGGATTTCATTCCATGTAAATTAAATCGATTTCTATTTAATATACATCTGTTGTGGCGGACAATTTATTCTCTTGCTTGACACCCTTCTCTGAGACGCACGAGCTCAGAGGTTATATATTGGTAGTTATCGATCGCATGGCGTGAATTGTCAATGTGGCATGGCAAGATGCAAATGATCGAGGCTTTTGTTGAAAAGCAAAGCCTTGTGGTTGATGATCAAAGCACGGCCTATTTAGGTGTAGCTTTGTGTATAGCGTTACTTCGCGAGCCTCACACCCCGGTATGAGTCAAAAATGGGACAAGGGAACGCAGGGAGTGCACATGTTTCTTTCTAGCTAGAAGTTGTGTCAGCGTTTACAAGCCCTGACATTTTTACTTATGTGGATAATGGATTTCGAGGCCTTAGATTTATTGGTCGATTGTGACCAAATCATAGGTTCAATAGGACTGGGAAATGTATGTTCAAGAATTGCTAATATACTAAGGTATATTTGTGGACCGGCCCTGCAGTATCCAAAGGTTCACTGCGGGGGATCCTGAGACATTGCTAGAGTGTCTCGAATCGGCAAGGAGATCATTCCTAGCCTTGAATGATGATGGAAACCCAATTTCCAATACGACATTACGGTTTTGATTGTAAACCTATATATGGCGACATAGTAGGATGGGGTACTATGCCATCTAGGATTGATACATTTACTTTGAAGTATTTTAAAACTGATTAGACACTAATAATAATATCAAAACATTATTTTCTACATATCAAGCATGTTTGATCATTATAAGTTAAAACTCTATCCTCCGAATTACATAGCATTTTGTGATGGGACCTGAGTCTTATAATGATTTCATTTTTCTAAAAAGCATTGCGTTGTTTTTAATAAAAATTTATGTAATTTATGCACTGGCAATCCAATGGAGTAAACCCGTTCCGCGTCAGCGGCGTGGTCCTGTGATTAGCCATATTGTTAGATAAGTTAAGAAAGATTTCTCATATCGGTCCCATGACTGCCCCGTAGTTTGTTTCACTTTGCAAACTCGGGTGCCCTCTTTTCCACACAAGCAGTTGAGTAGCTTATTTTGCAGATATATTGAGCAGGGTTCTGGATCGAAGCTTAAAGCTATGTCCAGAGCATTGATAGACTTCCACTGTATCAGATTTTTGGTTCCGCTGCAATGTACTAAATTTATTGTAAATTATCTTCCGCTATTGTATTACTATATCGATGTACTCTGATATTCTGTACTCTGATGTAACATTATTATAATGATGATTATAAAAGTCTTCTGTTATTTGTTCTGATGTGTTGTATTCCCAGAGTTATTGTATTCGGGTTTTGAACAGTCTTGATCGATTTTGCGATCGATTAGGTCCGGGCAAAATCCGGGTCGTTATATATGTGGTAATAGTATGTGTATATGTATTCCGCTGCAAGTATACATATATCCAAAGGAAATATCAGTACAATGTAGTAAAGAATAAAATAGTAATGAAATAAAGCAAAATTAATGAAAATAAGAAAACAAATACATATGATTACCCGTTATGTTGTTAAGCACATTGTCCAACTGAAAGTACAACAGATTTTTTTATGTTTTCCTTGGTTTCTTCACTTTGAAGATTCTTGTGTATATGGTTGACCCTTTTTTGCTGTTGATTATATTAAGAAGATTTAATGATTCAAGTAAAATGGAAAAATTCAAAATTTAAAATGGCTTACAATTTTTAAAGGTGCTTTTTTATGTCTGCTGCTCATTCTTCCCTTTCTTGCTGAGCTGCAGAGAGAATCATAAAGCGTCCATGTTGAAGATTCAGGTTCAAATGTTAGAAGTGTCCAGTGTGAATCATCATGGACGGGAAATAACATCATAAAACATAGTGGGTTTTGTAGTGCCTAAGTCACTACTGGAATAAAGATGCCTTCTTTGACATTTTTTATGTTCAAAGTGGCGCTTTTCTGTCAAAAGAAACAAATATTGTAGTTTACAAAACTTATTTTACCATCATTAATGAATCGTTAGATGTATATTTAAAAAATAAATCTTACCGTCATTGTGGTGTTAAAGTAAACTAAGCTTGCACTGGTATCAAATTTTTAGGCTATCCTAAACCAGTTATAATCAATAATCTAGACAGAAAATATCATTAGAGTATTTGAAATAGTAAACTATCAGAAAATATCATTAGAGTATTTGGCTGTTCACTCTTGCCTAGTTTGTCCTACAAAAATTACTTATACAAAATTTACTGATGGAAAAAGCTGATAAATATGTTTAAGGCTATGCAGGTGATATTCGGTTGGAAGGTTGGAGGACAAATCAGTTTTAATAAATCAAGAATTTGTAATCTTTTATAAGATGATAAAACTATTTATCATTTATCATTAAGTGATAAAACTATTTATCATTAGTGCAAAGATACATGTTTTTATCTTTTCTAACTATGGCATTAAATAAGTTGTATATTATGAAGGCATTTTTTTAAGAAATTTGTAGTTCTATATCTTTTTGTATCTGAAAAGCATATGAAATTGAAAAAGATATAATTATTTATCTTTTGTTGTATTTGTTTTTATATGAAAAAAATTACTGATATAAAAATTTAAGTAAACATCAAAGTAACAATTTACTGGTGCAAAAATTACTGATATAAAAATTTATAAAACTGAAGCTTACATGTTGGTTCACATATGTATATTGCCTTGCCGTATAAATCTGAAATATAATCTGAGATATCTTAGTTTTTTATGTGATATATGTATGTGTTAAGCAAATTTACCTTTTGCTTGGAAGTAGTGTATTTAAGCTAAAAGACTGTTGGAGTGTTTAGCTCTAATTCATTTAGTATAACTTCAAGTTCAGAAAGTAAGTTACTTATACTTAAGGAATAGGTTCGCTTTTGCTGTGCAAAATAACATCGTCTGCCCAATTTGATTACGGGAACCAAAAAATAAATAATATGTAAAGCAAAAAAGTGGCTAGTCAATTCTGAGTATAAACCATGGAAAAAGGGTGTAGTGAAGAAACATTAGATCATGTACATACAAGCACATAAGGAAGATAGTACAAGTATTAGGAATTCAATGTACAACAGAGATTCAACCATTCTTATCAAAATGTGAATTAATGATATTCGAGCACGCGTGGTAGTCTGGCTAATTGTTTCCAAACTTGAACCCCCCCTCCCCCGGTAGTCTGGTTGATCCATGCTCAATACTAATGCTAACTAAGCATTATATACTAAAGTGTAGTTAATTTATGGTGCCAAAGTCAAAAACATTGAAAATAATCAAATACTTGCTTTAGAAAAAGAACGTTCATTCAAAGACATACATTTTAAAAAAAAATCTACAATAATCATAAAAACATATAAACATTGATATCAAAAAAAGAGTAGAGGAACCTTAGAGTATACTTCTTGGATCAATTAGTGATGACTTGAATAATAATAAATACTTACCTAGCCAGCAATAAAATCACCAAAATTAATGTCTTCAAGCATATCTCTATGTATGACAATCAGGTTTTCATCATGTGAATTAAAAACTTCTTCGCTGGAAAGAAAACAAAGTTGTCATTTAAGAATATGGCTTTTATTAATTTAAGAATATAAGCTTACTTTATGTCTCCGATTATTGTGAAGAAATTGGTTATGGTGTTTACTTCGTTTTCAGGCAATAACTTTAACAGTGGACAATTTTCCATTTTCTTTTGCTTTTTTCCTTTGCTTTTCCCAATATTTTCTGGTGTGCTAAGAGCATCCACATCTATGGGTTCTAGGCTTGCGCATTTTTGCTTTTCTGTTTTCTCTTTTTCTCTTTTTTGTTTTTCTGCTTGATATACCTAGTTCGGATCCTTTTTTGGCTTGCGCACTTTTTCTTTAATCCTTTTTTGCATTGAACTTGGCTAAGCAAACTATCTTTTCCTTTTTCTCCTTTCCTTATTTTCTTCAATGTCTTTAAGTTCGTGTCGTTCTCGTAATGCTTGAATGTCTTGAGAATTAAGCAGTTCAAAGGATGGGAAATTTTTAGAGCTGTTTATATGACTGAACATAATTTCTTTTTCTGGAATTTCGGTCCTGATGTAGTCATCTTTTAATTTCTTTTCAAATTCTATTCTCAATTTCTTTTCAGCTTGTAATTGTGTTTCCAACTGTTCAACTTTTTCTTTCAAGTTTGCAATTTCTTTATCTTTGTCTTCTATTTGACTTCAGAGATAGCTTTCTTCATTCTCATCCTTTTTTTCCTCTTGCACACTATTTTTCACTTGCAACAGCAGAGTTTTTCATCTTTTATGATTTTCTTGAATTTGTTGACAAACTGGAAACATATTACAAGATAAAGCATGATGTAATTTTGAAACATGTTCTTATTTAAAAATTACTGATACAAAAGTTACTGATGCAAAAAGATGATAAATATGTTTAAGGCTATGCAGGTGATGTTCAGTTGGAAGGTTGGAGGACAAATCAGTTTTAATAAATCAAGAATTTGTAATCTTTTATAAGATGATAAAATTGTTTATCATTTATCATTAAGTGATAAAACTATTTATCATTAAGTGATAAAACTATTTATCAATAGTGGAAAGATACATGTTTTTATCTTGTCTAACTATGGCATTAAATAAATTGTATATTATAAATTTTTTCTTTTTAAGAAAATTATAGTTCTATACCTTTTTGTATCCGAAAAGCATAAGAAATTGAAAAAGATAAAATTGTTTATCTTTTGTTGTATTTGTTTTTATATGAAAAAATTTACTGATGCAAAAATTAAAGTAAACAACAAAGTAACAATTTACTGATGCAAAAATTACTGGTACAAAATTTATAAAACTGAAGCTTACATGTTGGTTCACATATGTAAATTGCCTTGTCCTATAAATCTGAAATATATTAGCCATGCACTCTTGCCTAGTTTGTTCCTCAAAATGCATGTTGTTTGAGTATATTTATGTATGGATGTGGTAATAGCATGTGTATATGTATTTTGCTGCATGTATAGATGTATCCAAAGAAAATATCATATACCCCTGCCCTGGCATTTTGTGTACTTAATTTGTAAAAGAGAAGCTAACATGTTGGTTCACATAACATGTGCAAAAATTACTGATACAAAAATTGTTGATGCAAAAAGATGATAAATTTGTTTAAGGCTATGCAGGTGATGTTCAGTTGGAAGGTTGGAGGATAAATCAGTTTTAATAAATCAAGAATTTGTAATCTTTTATAAGATGATAAAACTGTTTATCATTTATCATTTATCATTAAGTGGTTAAACTATTTATCATTAAGTGATAAAACTATTTATCATTAGTGGAAAGATACATGTTTTTATCTTAAAATAAGTTTTAATAGAAGGTAATACACATTACTGTTTAAAATCTTAAGACTAATCAATTGTGAAATATAATTGATAGAAACATGGTATTTACACAGATTCTATATTCATTAAATTTCTTTATGTTTAAAAAAACTATGGTGGTAGCGAATATGTCAGGTCTGGTCTAACAACATGAGTATGGCAAATGATAGAAGATCATCAAGTGGAAAACAACATGATCACATTGAGGTTTCATGTTCAGGATTCCGTGCTATTTCGAAATTTTACATTACCATGCTAGAATCCTAGATTATACTAAATGACAAATTCATATGCATATGTATATGTTATACTCATGCAGTCAAATACATCATAAAATGCTAATGCAACATACCACACATATGCACCAAAATGAATATCACAGCCTGCACAGACAATTTACACGTATTGACACTCAATCGTTAAATAAAAAGATAAAAAATACCTTTTTCGGCTTGATAGATTTAATAGATACGCTTTTCAACAATGATAAATTCCATTTTACTATTCGTGGGCTTGCATTTTCATATCCTTTTTTGGCTGCTATGATTTGTGTTTTTTCCACAAACCCAATACTGCAAATTAGAAAAAAAATCAATTACTTATAAATTAATTCAAGTATTCAACAGTAACTTAACAAGTAATAACACATACCAATAAGTTCATTGAGCATCCGGGCATGCTTCTTGGATCTTTAGCAAAATTTTCAACATTTTTTGAGACATGCCCATGAATTGCTTTTGCCCAAGAAATTGAGTTCATATTTTTCAAATTAAGCAATTTTGGAATGAATCCCCATTGTAGATAAGATCAATTGTTGGGGAAATGAAATGTGATAACCAATAGCAAAAGAAGTAACTTGATCAAGTCTTCATCTCCGATTTTGTTATCAATAATTGTTTTGATCCTTTTGCTTAAAGTTTTTTTAATTTATTCTTTCGTCTTCAAAATGCTTATTTAGAAAAACTAAATATTCTTCGTCCAAATTAATTCTACTTATTATCCCAACTGGAAATAAATCTTTCCCCGCCAAAGGAATACCAAGAATCAAACTTACATCTTCTTCGGTCAATTTTAGCAAATTACCCTATTCTAAATGCTTTTTCAGTCTTCACAAATGATGTTATTACTTCGTCTAAGGTTCTCGCACTTTTTCTAAAATCTTCTCTTTGCGTTTTATCGTCCAGAAATACGTGAAAGAAATTGCTGAAGGGGTTTTTGTTTAGATAAGCCAATCTAGCAGAAGACAAAATGTTTTTCTTTTTTATCTTGTTCATGACCTTAAAGATAGCGTCCATGTTACATCTATATAAACCACTATATTTTATGCTATCTCTATGTGTCACTTGATATTGATCTGCATCATCTTCGGACTCAGACTCCGACTCTGTATCAATGTTTTTATCTAAGTCTACTATTGTTACATTTTTTGCTGCAGAATAAGAAGATTCTTTAAGCTCCGTAAATTCTATCTGTGAATTTAGAAATTTCTGTTCAGCTTCAGTAAATTATGAAGTTGAGACCTGTTATAAAAATGAGTGAAATATTTAACAAAGAAATCAAATATTCTATAATAAAGCTGCTAATAAGTAAAAACTATTTTTCTGGCTGTAAAATAAGTAACTTCATAATCTACAGAAAAGACATTGTAAACAAGTACTAGCAGTGAGATATCATATGTGTGCTAGTTGGTGGAAATATAAGTTATTGAGATACCATAGGTATTCCTAAGAACTAGAGTCCAAAAGATAATATAGTACAATTCAAAATACAAGGACCTGATATCTATTATAAAAAAAAAAACTAAATCTGTAACTGCAAAAAAGGAGTTCGTAAAAGATGAATAATATAACTGAGTGCAGAGAGAAAGATTAAAAACAGTACAGGAAAAAATTAATATTCTGGAAAATGATAAAACTATTTATCATTTGGAAAATGATAATACTATTTATCGTTTATGAAAAAAATTAATATTTTGGAAAATGATAAAACTATTTATCATTAAGAATTTGTAATTATTTTTAAGATGATAAAATTGTTCATCAATAAGAATTTGTAATCATTTTTAAGATGTTTATAAGGCTATGTAGGTGATGTTCAGTTGGAAGGTTGGAGGACAAGACAGTTTTTATAAATCAAGAATTTGTAATCATTTATAAGATGGTAAAACTGTTTATCATTTATCATTAATCGATAAAACTATTTATCTTTTGTCATTAAGTAAATTATTATTTTTAATTTAATTATTTCTTTAAAAAGATACATGTTTTTATCTTTTCTTAGTACGACATTAAATAAGTTCTATGTGATCAAGTTTATTTTTTAATAAAATTATAGTTCTATATCTCTTTGCATCTAAAAAACATAAAAAAATGAAAAAGATAAAATTATATATCTTTTGCTGTACTTGTTTTTATATGGAAAAAAAATTTAGTTATTTAAAAACATAAATATATTTACCTTTTTTTGCACTTCACTTAAAACACAACTACTTAAAGCAATAAGCATATTTCGTAAATTAATAACAACATTACAAAAAACATAAGTTTTTTAAAAAGATAAATGTATTTATCTTTTCAAATAACAAAATTTTACTATTGCAAACACAACTAGTTAAATTTTATACTTTTTTCTACTTCATTTAACACATGACTAGTTAGAATAATAAATATTGAATAGTAAACAACAAAGTAGCAATTACTAATGCAAAAATTGAATATCAAAAATAATGTAAACCATGATTATAACTTACAACTAGTGTTTGTTGAGAGGTTGGTGGTGTTTGAGATACATGTTTTTATCTTTTCTAAGTATGGCATTATAGTAAACAACAAAGTATCAATTACTAATGGAAAAATTAAATATTGAAAATAATGTATACACTGACTATAACTTACAACTGGTGTTTGTTGAGAGGTTGGTGGTGTTTGTTCAGAGATTTGTGCAGAGGTTAGTGGTGTTTGTTCAGATATTTGTGGAGAGGTTGGTGGTCTTTGTTGAGAAATTGGTGGTGTTTTGGTTGGTTGGCTATGAACACCACAAAAAGCATTATTTTGATGTCGTTTATTGAAACATTGTTGTCCATTAATGTTGATAAATATGCACTGCGCTCTTTGATCATTTTTGATTGAACTTCTCGTTCTCATGTTGCCCTGCATATAAATAGCATTTTTATGAATAATAATAAGTGTAGCATTTAAACAAGAAGTGCATTAATATAGTTTAAAAACAATTGTAGTAATTACATGAAGGTTTAAGATGCAACGCAATATATACTAAATAGTAATAGTGCATTAATATAGTTTAACAACAAAGCAAAATGCCTATTCACTTTAGTTATGGTTCAACGGTAATGCAAAATCCAGCTAAAGTAACATAAATCCATGGAAATAGAGTACCAGTTAACTTGACCTGAGTTTTTTGTAACATCTTTAGCTTAAATGTTATAAAAAAAATTCATCAATACAACTTCTAACAAACATTTTGATAATTCATTAACTTGACCTGAGTTTTCCAAATTAATACACTGATTTCACCCTATAAGTATTATATTTCGGAGAGAGAGAGAGAGAGAGAGCAAAATGAATGTATCTTCTAATATACAAAAAAACTTGTTTCTTCTAAAGATAAAGGAATTTATCTTTTTTAGTACCAAAACATTAAAAGCATAAATTACATTATATATGAAATTAGTCATTAATAAGCCAACAACAGTGTATTTTTATACACATATTTTTCCTTGAAAGTCTTATACAATAATCAGTAGTCCCTAATCACTAGTTGATATTCAAATAATACAACTTCATTATGGATTACAAATCAAAAATCCGTAATATATACCGATTTACAGTTCTATTAGAGTTTATTGAGTACAAACAACAGTTCTATTCACAAGATAATAGTTCTATTGATGAGGTAATCTGTAATATATACCGATTTACTGAGTACATACCTTTATTTGCTTTAAATATAAAACATCAACAGTAAAAAATGTTTCGATTTTTTTTACCTGCGATTTGTGTTGATTTTACAGCAGAAGAAGTTTGCAGATGAAAAATGCCCACGATTACGTCCGATTCGTGATGATTTCTGTTGAGTAGCTGCACTTGCGACTAGGGTTTTTGGTTAGGGTTTTCTCTTAGCACCTACGGTTACTACTGATTTATGGCATTAAAAGAGGATAGATGCCTGCGATTACGTTCGATTTGCTTAAATATTAAATCAAAATTTTAAGAAGAATCAAATCGGGCTGAAAAATTTGAACTCGAAGTGAAGAAATTCGTAGGGTTTTGGAAAAATATTTTGACTGGTTTGAAACGAGAAAGAATAACATGGTGAAATGACGTATATATCATGAAAATATTAGGAAAATATGTTGACTTTAATGAAGATTAATTTAATATTATTTTAATTATATTAATTGTTCATTGACGAATATAAATATGTAAGTTATATATGAATTGATTTTAACGAGTATATAAATACATGGCTGTTGTCGAATATAAATATATACGTTATATACATAGAGCCATTGTGGAATATAAAAATATAATTTATATTTTAATAGCCATTGCTGAATATTAAAATATAGTTTAAATTTATAGCCGTTAAGGAATATAAAAATATAGAATATACCAATGGTCGTTACAACTTCAGATTGAAGAAGCTATATAAACTAATATAGTGTACACACTTATATTCACAATACGAAAATGTCTCATAATTTTTATAATGACGATGGAGTTTACGAATAAGATGTTCATAGTGATGATTCAAATTATTTGAGCCGAAATGGTCATGAGGATACCAACTCTGATTCTGACGAAGGCGATGAAGTGTTGGGATGTAGAAATTATCTTCTGATATCTTCGGATTGCATGACTGATAACGATGAGTTATAACTTATGATGCAAGTTGTTACCATTCAACAATTAAAGATTCACCACTTCCTAATGGAAGGATCATCTAGCGGTACTCGAGGTGGTCGTGTGTTCGATCTGTAGACAGACGGAAGATGCGGTATCATCAAGAAGGTAATACAATATTACTTAAAGATTATTTCAACACCCCTAGTACGTATGGTCCTGACGACTTTCGACATCGTTTTCGTATTATGCGCATCTTCAATGGAGTTATTGGAAATGATAATTATTTTTTTCAAAAACGTAATAGCACCAAAACTTTAGGTTGTTCACCATACAAAAAATTATAGGCGCATTACATGTTATAGCATATGGGATAACTCCAAATGCATTTAGGTTTTTCGAATGAGTGAGAGTACTATTAGCTTAAGTCTTGAAAAGTTTTGTGTAGACATCATTGAATTGTATGGTGAGGAGTATCTGCGTGCTCCAACGCAAAGCGATGTCAACAAATTGAAAACGTTAGGAGCCAAAAGAGGATTTCCCAGCATGTTAGGCAGTCTAGAATGTATGCATTTGGAATGAAAAAATTGTCCTACAACATGGCTTGGTCAGTTTATTAGACATTACTCCAAAGCGACAATGATACTTTAGGTTGTTGCTTCGCATGATCTATGGTTTTGGCATGCATTTTTCAGATGTCCTAATTCCATGAACGATATTAACGTACTTCACCAATCACATTTTGTGTAACACCCCACCTCCACTAGGGTCACTCGCAAAAGAATGCACTAGCTTTAGAGGAGTATTATTGGTAAACATGTACAGAAATATTACAAGACAGAACATATAAAATAGCGGAAGTAAAACCAACTTTCATATCATTAATAAATAAGGTCTAAATCCTTTTACATTAGAGAATTTCTTACATGAAAACCTGTCTTGCAATAGTAAAGAAGCATAAAAACCTTTTCATAAATTATTCCCCAAGTGAAACAGTAAAGTAGCCATAGCCATGAAAAGTCCAAGCCATACATGATGACCTTCAAACAGAAGAAGTCCGAACTAATAATAACATTTCCTCCCTGTAACTTGGGGGGGGGGAAACGGAAGACAAAGAGGCGAAACAAAACGGGGTCAGTCATAAAGACTGGTAAGTCCTATCTACTTCTAGTATAAAGACTAATAAAGTTAACGAACATGAGAAACTGAGATGAAACATAAGTATGAAGACAAGATAGATAAGCTAAACCAAAACAACAGGATGAACTACAGTACCCGGATAAACTAAGATATCATGATAAACTACGGTGTCATGACAAATCAAGGTATCACATCGTCAGGTTTCTATCAAGTATAACATCCCAAGATATCTATCATGTATAACATCCCATGGTATCTATCATGTATACCATCCCATGGTATCTATCATGTATACCATCCCAAGGTATTTGTCATGTATATTTTCTCTGCACCTCTCGTACTAGTATCCCAACCCGCGTCATGCGTTAACTATGAATGTCCCTTGTCCAATGTCATGTAATGGTCCATGTCAACCTAATATATAGCATATGTAGGTTTTCCCAACTCGTATGTTTCTTTCCATGTATAAGTTCAGTCCTTTGCCGTAGGCCGTACGGGCTTTCCTATGTAAATCTATACCACCTCAACGTAGTACCATTTCATCCTTGAAGTCGTTTTGGACTGCTACCCTTGATCTGGTTATGTTTTCTTACCATGAACTATCGCGTGTTCACTTAGGATTTATGCCACCTAGGACCACTAGGGATTATGCTACCTAATGAACGTTTCCGTGTCTCGGTTTGGGTTCAAGCCACCTAGGGCCACTAGGGATTATGCCACCCGTCAACCACGTCCTTTATCCCACGTATGTATCGTGAATCGTTTTCCATTTCTAGATGCACATGTATCTCGATGTGCCATCCGAGTTCCGTGCCAGGGCAAATAAAGAAATACGGAACTCGGTCGGGAGCTTTAAGTCATCTGCCGATGCAGATATCAAGGTCTATTTTTGTATCCGTGGCTATGGTCCCACGTGACCCCTCCCTCAACTACTGAAAGGCAATCCAAGAAAAATCTTGTACGAGAACTACATCCCGGCCCCACTATGCCCCACTTTCCTATTGGCCAACCTCACCCATGACTCGATAGCAAGAACATGGTATGTTGGAAGTTCTCTGCCTTTCCGTTCGTGCACGATTGACTAAAGATGGTAGGTAGTCGGCGACGTGCTATCCAGGGCAAAAACAAGTATCGTCGACTCCACGTTAATCCATCCCAATCTTTAGGTCGCTCGCATAGCAACCAAGGCATACTCTTGGCTCTTCTACCGCAGACCTTAACCTCTGTGAGGCTGGGTTTCATGGACCATCTGCCACCTCACAAAGGGATACCAAGAGTACCCTCACGTCCCCCGAAGCTACCGCTTCGTCACCCAGTTCGCTGGAGCTTTTTATCCAAGTCAGATAAGTTGCTCCTCCTCGTATACTAAGCGATGACTTACCGTATCAGGTTACTCATCTACTTATGAACTAGTCCTATGTCCTTGGCTAAGAATTATTACTTAGTTATCCTTAACTAAGGTTTACCACTTAGCTTCTTTTCCTACTATCCTTGTTAATTACGATTTTCAACCTAGTCCCCTGAGCTAGGGTCTTGTCTAATGGGTTAAGTGTTGTCATTCAAGTTCATGACTTAACCCGCCCACGAATCATGTCAAGATTGGCTAAGTACTCAAGTTCAAGGCTTAGCCCTACAAGTTGGTTAAGTGTACCAAGAAGCTCATGACTTAAGCCTATCAAGTCAAATTGGTTAAGTATTTATTTGTCTTAACCCTATCAGATTATCATGTTAGATTGATTAAGCATAGATTATCTTAATCCCATTAGATTATCGAGTCGGATTGGTTAAGTATGGTTAGCTTAACCCCATCCCGTAATCGTATTACAATGGTTAAGCCTAATTTAAAAGGTCTTGTGACTTAACCCTATCAGGTCCGCATATTAGATTGGTTAAGTATAGGTTACTTAACCTCATCAAATCATCATGTATAATTGGTTAAGTATAAGTTACTTAACCCCATTAAATTATCATGTTAGGTTGGTTAAGTAGTGGTTACTTAACCTCATTGAATTACCAAGTTTAGATTGGTTGAGTGTTTAACTTAACCCCATCGAATTACCGTGCTTAGATTAGTTAAGTGAAGGTTACTTAACCCCATCTAATTACCGTGTTTAGATTAGTTAAGTCTAAGTTACTTAACCCCATCTAATTACCAAGTAGAATTAGTTAAGTGTAAATTACTTAACCCCATCGAATTTACCGTGTTAGATTAGTTAAGTATGGATTACTTAACCCCATCTAATTACCGTGTTTAGATTAGTTAAGTGTAGGTTACTTAACCCCATCTAATTACCAAGTCGGATTAGTTAAGTGTAAATTACTTAACCCCATCGAATTTACCGTGTTAGATTAGTTAAGTATGGATTACTTAACCCCATCTAATTACCGTGTTTAGATTAGTTAGGTGTAGGTTACTTAACCCCATCTAATTACCAAGTCGGATTAGTTAAGTGTAAATTACTTAACCCCATCGAATTTACTGTGTTAGATTAGTTAAGTATGGATTACTTAACCCCATCTAATTACCGTGTTTAGATTAGTTAAGTGTAGGTTACTTAACCCCATCTAATTACCAAGTCGGATTAGTTAAGTGTAAATTACTTAACCCCATCCCCTAATTGTCTTATATGGTTAAGTGTCATTAAGAAACCAAGTCCGGTTTCACTTAACCTAACCATTCGTGTCATATCGGTTAAGTGTCATTAGTCAAAATTATTTAACCTTTTCATGTGGCATTAATTAGATTAATGCACCCCAACCTCTCACATTAGACTTTGTTGTGGTTACTAGTTAAGCCGGGCGGGTCCGGGTAGACTTATACCACAACCTAGTCTAACCTCGGGTTTTAAGTGCTATGTGACCAACTACTCACATTGGGTCCTATTGTTTGTAGCCACTAGTTAAGCCGGGTGGGTCCGGGTAGATTTATGCTACAAACTCAACCCAACCTCGAGTTGGCCACTTTCATGTTTGGTCTAGTGTCTTATTACACTTATTACCCATATGTGTCAAGTTTTCAAGTTCCATGTTCATAGCCAAAATTACATGTTGTTATGTTTATACCAATTTACCCCAGGTCATGTTTCATGTCATTAAAGTTTACCCATAATGTAACCCCAATGCTTTTAAACTCGCATATACATTTGCAACAACGCATAATGGATTTAAGAAGGAACTTGGCAAAGGCATGACAAAAAGGGTATAAGGCCACAAGTTAATCATGGTGGCATATGAGGCATAAATGTGTTCATTAACTTGCATGTTACATTATTAAGCCTAAAAAACATGCATAACCCTAAACTTAGCACATAGGCGAATCATGATGATAGGTGACATAGAAAGATGACTAGAAGTTCGCATATAGCATTATATGCAAGTTATCATAAGGGATATGATAGCTCTCATGTTGCATAATGCAACATTCAACATAAAGCTTATAGCTTTTAGCCCACAAGATCAAGATAATGTCTTTACAAACATGATGGGATACATAATATGATAGCATGCATGATACTTAATGTTCAAACCCAACTTGCAACATTCATTTAACTTCATAGTCTAAAAAGAAAGTAGAAAAGGGCTTACAATGCTATGAAGGCAATAAAACGACATATAATACAAAGATTGAGACGAAGCCACTCAAGCAAAACCAAAACCCCCAAATGATAAGCTCAAATGAAACCCTTGAGCAAATATCAATTGAAATCCTTGCCTTGAAGTAGAAAGGTTGCAACTTTGGCTAGAATGCAACTTATGAACTCTCATACAAACTTGAAATCACTCATATGATCATGTAATATCTCATGTGAATGAAGATAGAATTTATGACAAGAGGATGGAGGCCATGACTAAACATTTTGGCATAGTTTAGTTGTAAGATTAATTTATGAAGGTTTTAGATTAGGTTAGGGGTCTTTTTATAGAAGATTAGGATAGTTTAGGCCATAGGATTAACCCTAGTTTAGATCCTAGCCACTAAAATTCGTCACAAGCTAACAAACCAGACCAAAAGCATGTCTTGGGGAAGAAGTCAGGGGCACCTGACCAAACTGGCCAGGCCACTTGTGTCGACTCCCCAGTCGACTTGGGGGGGGAGGGGGGGTGGTGTCGACTTGGCAGTCGACACCCCCTTTGACTTAGCCTGTGTTGACTTTTTGAATTCCTGATTTGAATTCGAATCTGTTTTGAACTCTGAAAATTCTGAAAACTTCGACGGACCATATCTTGGTCATACGGACTCCGATTCACGAAAACTCGGACTCTATTTCGCGTAATTTTCCGAGACGAACGCAATGGCGCAGCCTGTTTCCCCTTATTCGGATGTTATAATTTAATTCTGTCTTGATTCTTATTTTAACAGGTGGTTAAAAATTCGGGTTGTTACATTCTCCCCTCCTTTAAGGATTTCGTCCCCGAAATCTCCAAGTTAGGAAGAACGTATCCTACCATCCATCATCCATCTACTCAAAACATCATCCACAGGCAACCATTGTCCTCAGACGATTTCTAATGCCATATGAACATATGCAAAACGTTTGTGTATATGCTCCTTAGCTAATGCTAATGATCAGGCCTGAATGATCTTTCTAATGCAAAATATGTTTAGTGCCATGAGTCCAGCATGTATGCAAATAGTCCTAGTCATATGAACGCTATATGTGTGCACAACCATTCATCCACATGCAATATCCACATGGTAACACATTAAATTTCATCCATAAACAAGTATAAATACTCGTGCATATGCAACATGAAACGTGACCGCGTCAATCTAGTATCTAATGTGTATTCGCGCATCCACGAGCAACCACTTGCAACCATTTGCAACCATATCAATCATAACATGTTTCAATTACATGTTTACATCCATAGAGTTCTATCTAAGGTTCCCAAGATAAGATTGAGGAGATAAACAAGACAAACTCCTTACGGGGTTTGCAACAGAAACAGGACCGAGAGGATATTCAC
Organism: Allium sativum; assembly: GCA_030737875.1. Lineage (NCBI taxonomy): Eukaryota > Viridiplantae > Streptophyta > Magnoliopsida > Asparagales > Amaryllidaceae > Allium > Allium sativum. The sequence continues at coordinate 298,869,463 of CM060926.1, forward strand.
CAAGCGATAGCATGCAAGCAAGCTCTAAAGGAGAACCAAGGATCAAAGATATACTCTTAAAAAGGAGACATGATGCGCGCGTCTAAGCCGCATTTCCATGAGCTTAATTCCATTGTGCCTTGACCGCCTTTGACTTCATGATTTCGTAGCTCTTTGATTCCTATTTCCAAGGTATCAGTTGGAACTCATTTCGCTGTCGCCTCTCGTTCCATTTTCATTTATTCTTTCCCTAGTATACTTGGCTCAACCATATCTACGTACTCATGCAAGCTCTCTAAAATTCACTAGTGAATTCTGGATCTCGTTTACCAATGCCAATCCATGTTACCACGTGCACTTAATAGGGTGATTCCTATAACCCATGCTTAAGGGGAATGAACCATCCGCCTTAGTGGCGAACATTACTCGATCGGATCAGAGATTTCCGATAAATGCATCAAGAGATTCTAGGTAACTAACCATGACAGAACCCAAAAGGTTACATGAGACTTAGAGGGTATTACCAAGGCAAGTTAAGAGTTTGACTACCCTCCTTTCAAAACCGAGAATGTCATCCCTTACTGGATAACCACTTCATCCCTAGAATCCATCCATAGCTCAACAATAGAAGCATTGCTTTTAATCTCAACACTTGGCATAGACGTTCTCAAATCCAAACAAGTCATGAATAAATGGACCGACTCTCCAACCAGATTTTGGGACTTAAAGTGGGATCCTCTACCATGCTAGTACTAGGGTGCAGAGACTTAACTATCGAGGCAGACTTAAATGATGCGATAATTAATACAAAGTCTGGACGGGATGATAGAAAAGAAAGGCTATGCCTTTAACAGAAACGGTACTATTTCTCTTAGGTACGCTAGAAATGAGAGCATACAATTGCCCTCTCGCTGATCTTGTCCTTATCTTCCTTTGTGGATCAAGCCATACCAACAAGTTGCTTATTCTTAAGCTCTTGTACTTTATCCTTGCTCTTATTATCCCTTCTTATAACTTCGGTAACAGGTCTCTCGAGAACTTCCTCCATCGCACGGGGAAAACACTCACGTAGTTAGACAAGGATTAGTTGCAGTTAGAACTACTGTGACTACCGATGGAGGAAAGAAAGGAAAAGAGATTCGATCAAGGAAACAAAGGATAGTGCTAATGGCTTTTGGGGAATAGCCTTTAAAAACTTTTCTTGAAAAATGCTTCTTTGTAAACGGTTTCTCAAATAGTTTTCAGAAGGTTCTAAGAACTTTTGCCCAGTCTGGTAACCTTCTGCTCTGATACCAAATGTAACACCCTACCTCCGCTAGGGTCACTCGCAAAGGAATGCACTAGCTTTAGAGGGTATTATTGGTAAACATGTACAGAAATATTACAAGACAGAACATATAAAATAGCGGAAGTAAAACAAACGTTCATATCATTAATAAATAAGGTATAAAGCCTTTTACATTAGAGAATTTCTTACATTAAAACCTGTCTTGCAATAGTAAAGAAGCATAAAAACCTTTTCATAAATTATTCCCCAAGTGAAACAGTAAAGTAGCCATAGCCAAGAAAAGTCCAAGCCATACATGATGACAACAGAAGAAGTCCGAACTAACAATAGCATTTCCTCCCTGTAACCTGGGGGGGGGAAGGGGGAACGGAAGACAAAGAGGCGAAACAAAACGGGGTCAGTAATAAAGACTGGTAAGTCCTATCTACTTCCAGTATAAAGACTAATAAAGTTAACTGACATGAGAAACTGAGATGAAACATAAGTATGAAGACAAGATAGATAAGCTAACAACAGGATGAACTACAGTACCCAGATAAACTAAGATATCATGATAAACTACGGTGTCATGATAAATCAAGGTATCACATCGTCAGGTTTCTATCAAGTATAACATCGCAAGATGTCTATCATGTATAACATCCCATGGTATCTACCATGTATACCATCCCATGGTATCTATCATGTATACCATCCCAAGGTATTTGTCATGTATATTTTCTCTGCACCTCTCGTACTAGTATCCCAACCCGCGTCATGCGTTAACTATGAATGTCCCTTTCCCAATGTCATGTAATGGTCCATGTCAACCTAATATATAGCATATGTAGGTTTTCCCAACTCATATGTTTCTTTCCATGTATAAGTTCAGTCCTTTGCCATAGGCCGTACGGGCTTTCCCATGTAAATCTATACCACCACAACGTAGTACCATTTCATCCTTGAAGTCATTTTGGACTGCTACCCTTGATCTGGTTATGTTTTCTTACCATGAACTGTCGCGTGTTCACTTAGGATTTATGCCACCTAGGACCACTAGTGATTATGCTACCTAATGAACGTTTCCGTGTCTCGGTTTGGGTTCAAGCCACCTAGGACCACTAGGGATTATGCCACCCGTCAACCACGCCCTTTATCCCACGTATGTATCGTGAATCGTTTTCCATGTCTAGATGCACATGTATCTCGATGTGCCATCCGAGTTCCGTGCCAGGGCAAATAAAGAAATACGGAACTCGGTCGGAAGCTTTAAGTCATCTGTCGATGCAGATATCAAGGTCTGTTTTTGTATCCGTGGCTATGGTCCCACGTGACCCCTCCCTCAACTACTGAAAGGCAATCCAAGAAAAATCATGTATGCGAACTACATCCCGGTCCCACTATGCCCCACTTTCCTATTGGCCAACCTCACCCATGACTCGATAGCAAGAACATAGTCTGTTGGAAGTTCTCTGCCTTTCCGTTCGTGCACGATTGACTAAAGATGGTAGGTAGTCGGCGACGTGCTATCCAGGGCAAAAACAAGTATCGTCGACTCCACGCTAATCCATACCAGTCTTTAGGTCGCTCTCATAGCAACCAAGGCAAGCTCTTGGCTCTTCTACCGCAGACCTTAACCTCTGTGAGGTCGAGTTTCATGTACCATCTGCCACCTCACAGAGGGATACCAAGAGTACCCTCATGTCCCCCGAAGCTACCGCTTCGTCACCCAGTTCGCTGGAGCTTTTTATCCAAGTCAGATAAGTTGCTCCTCCTCGTATACTAAGCGATGACTTACAGTATCAGGTTACTCATCTACTTATGAACTAGTCCCATGTCCTTGGCTAAGAATTATTACTTAGTTATCCTTAACTAAGGTTTACCACTTAGCTTCTCTTCCCACTATCCTTGTTAATTACGATTTTCAACCTAGTCCCCTGAGCTAGGGTCTTGTCTAATGGGTTAAGTGTTGTCATTCAAGTTTATGACTTAACCCGCCCACGAATCATGTCAAGATTGGCTAAGTACTCAAGTTCAAGGCTTAGCCCTACAAGTTGGTTAAGTGTACCAAGAAGCTCATGAATTAACCCTATCAAGTCAAATTGGTTAAGTATTTATTTGTCTTAACCCTATCAGATTATCATGTTAGATTGATTAAGCATAGATTATCTTAATCCCATCAGATTATCGAGTCGGATTGGTTAAGTATGGGTTAGCTTAACCCCATCCCCTAATCGTATTACAATGGTTAAGCCTAATTTAAAAGGTCTTGTGACTTAACCATATTAGGTCCGCATATTAGATTGGTTAAGTATAGGTTACTTAACCTCATCAAATCATCATGTATAATTGGTTAAGTATAAGTTACTTAACCCCATTGAATTACCGTGCTTAGATTAGTTAAGTGAAGGTTACTTAACCCCATCTAATTACCGTGTTTAGATTAGTTAAGTCTAAGTTACTTAACCCCATCTAATTACCAAGTAGGATTAGTTAAGTGTAAATTACTTAACCCCATCGAATTTACCGTGTTAGATTAGTTAAGTATGGATTACTTAACCCCATCTAATTACCGTGTTTAGATTAGTTAAGTGTAGGTTACTTAACCCCATCTAATTACCAAGTCGGATTAGTTAAGTGTAAATTACTTAACCCCATCGAATTTACCGTGTTAGATTAGTTAAGTATGGATTACTTAACCCCATCTAATTACCGTGTTTAGATTAGTTAAGTGTAGGTTACTTAACCCCATCTAATTACCAAGTCGGATTAGTTAAGTGTAAATTACTTAACCCCATCCCCTAATTGTCTTATATGGTTAAGTGTCATTAAGAAACCAAGTCCGGTTTCACTTAACCTACCCATTCGTGTTATATCGGTTAAGTGTCATTAGTCAAATTTACTTAACCTTTTCATGTGGCATTAATTAGATTAATGCACCCCAACCTCTCACATTAGACTTTGTTGTGGTTACTAGTTAAGCCGGGCGGGTCCGGGTAGACTTATACCACAACCTAGTCTAACCTCGGGTTTTAAGTGCTATGTGACCAACTACTCACATTGGGTCCTATTGTTTGTAGCCACTAGTTAAGCCGGGCGGGTCCGGGTAGATTTATGCTACAAACTCAACCCAACCTCGAGTTGGCCACTTTCATGTTTGGTCAAGTGTCTTATTACACTTACAACCCATATGTGTCAAGTTTTCAAGTTCCATGTTCATAGCTAAAATTACATGTTGTCATGTTTATACCAATTTACCCCAGGTCGTGTTTCATGTCGTTAAAGTTTACCCATAATGTAACCCCAACGCTTTTAAACTCGCATATACATTTGCAACAATGCATAATGGATTTAAGAAGGAACTTGGCAAAGGCATGACAAAAAGGGTATAAGGCCACAAGTTAATCATGGTGGCATATGAGGCATAAATGTGTTCATTAACTTGCATGTTACATTATTAAGCCTCAAAAACATGCATAACCCTAAACTTAGCACATAGGCGAATCATGATGATAAGTGACATAGAAAGATGACTAGAAGTTCGCATATAGCATTATTTGCAAGTTATCATAAGGGATATGATAGCTCACATGTTGCATAATGCAACATTCAACATAAAGCTTATAGCTTTTAGCCCACAAGATCAAGATAATGTCTTTACAAACATGATGGGATACATAATATGATAGCATGTATGATACTTAATGTTCAAACCCAACTTGCAACATTCATTTAACTTCATAGTCTAAAAAGAAAGTAGAAAAGGGCTTACAATGCTATGAAGGCAATAAAACGACATATAATACAAAGATTGAGACGAAGCCACTCAAGCAAAACCAAAACCCCCAAATGATAAGCTCCAAATGAAACCCTTGAGCAAATATCAATAGAAATCCTTGCCTTGAAGTAGAAAGGTTGCAACTTTGGCTAGAATGCAACTTATGAACTCTCATACAAACTTGAAATCACTCATATGATCATGTAATCTCTCATGTGAATGAAGATAGAATTTATGACAAGAGGATGGAGGCCATGACTAAACATTTTGGCATAGTTTAGTTGTAGGATCAATTTATGAAGGTTTTAGATTAGGTTAGGGGTATTTTTATAGAAGATTAGGATAGTTTAGGCCATAGGATTAACCCTAGTTTAGATTCTAGCCACTAAAATTCGTCACAAGCTAACAAACCAGACCAAAAGCATGTCTTGGGGAAGAAGTCAGGTGCACCAGACCAAACTGGCCAGGCCACCTGTGTCGACTCCCCAGTCGACTTGGGGGGGGGGGGGTGGTGTCGACTTGGCAGTCGACACCCCCTTTGACTTAGCCTATGTTGACTTTTTGAATTCCGTATTTGAATTCGAATCTGTTTTGAACTCTGAAAATTCTGAAAACTTCGACGGACCATATCTTGGTCATCCGGACTCCGATTCTCGAAAACTCGGACTCTATTTCGCGTATTTTTCCGAGATGAATGCAATGGCATAGCCCATTTCCCCTGATTCGGATGTTATAATTTAATTCTGCCTTGATTCTTATTTTAACACGTGGTTAAAAATTTGGGTTGTTACATTTGGTTAAGAACCTAACACATGGAAAAGAACTTGCATGTTATTTTAATATTGCAGGAAATACCTATGACATGGCGTACTATTTAGCAGATGGCATCTATACTTCTTGGGGTACCCTCATCAAAACTATTTCAGCACTTGAAATGGAAAAAGAAAAATACTATGCTAAAAGGTAAGAGGCAGCGAGAAAAGGCGTAGAATGTGCTTTTGGGGTTCTGCAAGCAAGGTTTGCCATTGTTGGAAACCCTATCAAATTATTTAAGCCACAGGTTTTAGCAACATTATGCGAACATATATTATAATCCATAATATGAACACTGAAGAAGAAAGAGGAAAATTCTCATCTTATTTGGGTTATGATCCAGATAACATCGCCATAGTTGTTGCTGATAGAAATCCAGCGGCTACTGAGGTATTTCTGAGCCGTTTGTGTAAATAAGATCTAGAGACATACATAAGAATCTGTAAGATGGCCTGGTTGAACATTTATGGCGTCTGAAAGGGAATGCTTAGATGTAGTCTATGTATTTGTTGAACTTATTTAATGTTGTAGTACTCAATGATTGTATTATTTACTTAAATATATCTCATTTCTATTTTTTTCGTAGTCAATATTCACAATTCAATAGGGGACGAACCGAATTTTTTAACTCCCTCAAATTTGAGTAGGGGTCGACTAGGATTCAAAACATCCAAGAAATCAATTGAAAATGTGGAGAGTACATGACTATAAAGTGCTATCCAATGCATAAGTAAATACATCCGTCGTTCCGACGGCAAGTTTTTCTACTTGCGGGTTAATGATCTGTATAATGAAGATCCTTAATGCGTAACGGGAAGGTTATTTGAAAGCACAAAGACTACATGGTATAATTTGAATACTATGTGTACCAAGTATAAGGGGATAAAAGCACTAAGGGGGGATACGCTGAGAAGCGGTCAATCTTTCAAAGATTTAAAAGAAGATTACGATACGATCTATCGTGAAACTTGTAATAATGAATTCATTGCTCATGAAGCACTGGAAATGTAACACCCTACATTCCTTAATGTCACCCGTATGAGGATTTCATTAAGAAAGTATGGAGCATTGTAGGTATAAAGACAGAAAAACATAACAGAGACTAAGATTTCACAAGACATAAAGTAAATTTACAACGGAAGAAAACTTTCATTTGTCTAACAGTTACAAAATGTCATGTCTCATAATCTCAGTCAAAAACAATATCAGAGTAAAATAATATTATCTCCAAATATAGTCAAAAGATACAACCTTACCTTGGGAAGAGAGAAGAGAAAAGTCCAACATGAAGAAACCCATCATGATAAAGCCAACAAAGAACTATACACTTTCACCCTGTAAGCCTGGGGGAAAAGAAAGAGAAAGGAAGAAATGAAACGGGTCAGACATAAAGCCGGGTGAGCTGTTGGGATTATCAGCCCGACTTACTAAGTTAAGTAAAACAGGTAAACAGTTGTTCTAGCAAGATATAAGGGTAGATGTCTATACAAGTCTAAAGGTGAACAACAACTGATAACAATGATTGGCAATTCTTATACAAACAAACAAAGATGATCATACTAAAATAAAATTAGGCAGATTGACTGTTTTGCACTTCTACTATAACATACTAGTATAGATAAACAAGATGATTCTTACATAAACAGATGGTAGAATTAGGTGTACTTCTAGCGAGAGGTTTTCACACCATACAATAACTGGTACCCAACCGAACTGTCAGGTGTTACCCCCCAACTATAACGGTCTCCTAAACAAGACTAGATGTACCCTTCTACCCCAATCGATTGGGTCCCTACTTTGTAGACGCCCGTGCTGGCCCCATAGTAGGGTGTATCACTCCCTAAAGTGGCAACCGTGATACAACAAGATGCACAACTATATCTACTGATGTCACAATGTATTATTCTTCCTCTACCAATCTGGAACCATGCATGCACATGACCCCGTCGGAACCTAATCTGCCAACATCCTCTCTCTTTTGAACCTCTTACAGTCAACTCAGTAAGCATGCCCTTACCCCGACATAGTTTGGGGTACTTTGTTTGATACCTAGATGGGTTACTGATTGATAAGGGTCCCACACAAGTGATACAAGCCACCCTCCTCGGCTTGTATCCCCACTGCTAGGATTTCCATAGGTTACGCCTACTGTTTGCATAACCCCATTATAGGTTAAGTTTGTCGGTTTCTACAAAATAACTTAACTGCTTCCACTGATTCAAAAAACATGTAATATCAGTTAAGTTTGTCGGTTCATACAAGTTAACTTAACCCCTCCCCACTGATTCTGGTAACATGTAATACAGGTTAAGTTTGTCAGTTTTATACAAGATAACTTAATGTAACACCCTGAAAATTCAAAGAATATTAAAATGATAAATTAAAGAATACTTAGTTTAAATATGGGAATTAAGTAAAACGGGCTGCGCCATTGCGTTCGTCTCGGAATTCTGCTTGAGATAGAGTCCAAGTTTGCATAAAATAGACATCGTACGAAGAAGTTTTGGAGTTTAGAAGATTATAAGTTTAAGAAGAATTAAATAAATAAATTAATAAATAATTCAAATTTCGAACCAGTAAAACAAGCGGGAGAAGTAGGTAGGTCGGTGTCGACACCGATGTCGACCCCTATGTAGGGTTGTCGACATAGGTGTCGACCCCCTAGAATTGAACCAGATTTATTATTTTGCATCTTGACATAGTTTTGAGTGAGAATCATTGGCTTGGGGATATAAATAAGATCCCATTTTCATTGTTTTTCTTACCTTCAACAATGGCAACACCATGACGTTGCTTCAACTCGGATTAATTTAGCTTTTCTTCTTTAATAATCAAAGTAGGGATAATTCAATGATCAGATCTACAACAACAAAACCTAATTCTCTCTCCTTGATCTAGTCTCTGTGAGTTCAAGTTATTTTAAGATTTAAATAACTACTAAGTAATCCTGACATGTTTATAAATTGGATCTAAGCTTATACCTGATAATAAGTTGAATCATATCAGATCTTCCTTTGCCTATACATCAGATCCATAATTCTCAAATGCCTATCTTGTTATCAGTTTTATCATCTTATGCCTAATTTATTATTATGCAAGTTCTTGTTCTCTTCCCTTCTTCTTTCCCTTTTTATTTTTATAAGTTTAGGCTACCTTCGAGCCTAGGCCAAATCTCGTGGAGATGTACGTGCAAACGAAATTGGGAATATCGGGAAATTTGGGCATAACTTACGTTTGGGTGATTTTGGGGCATAACTTGTGTTGGGTGATTTTGGGCATAACTTGAATTGGGAATTTTGGGTAATTGGCACATATGATAATTAAAGACTTGATTTAAGACATGAATGAACATTAAAAAGTGGCTAAGAATGAATAATCCTAAACACGAGGTTAGATTTAGATTACGATAGAAGTCTGCCCAGAACCGCCCGGCATAACCAGCAACCGCAAGTGATATGTCTAATGTGAGAGGTCGCGGGCATAATTACGTGATGGTTGGACATGAGGTTAAGTCTAGCTTGTGGTAGAAGTCTGCCCGGAAGCGCCCGGCGTAACCAATAACCACAAGTAGTCGACTTAATGTGGGAGGTCTGCATTAATAAATAAATTAATGCTTGAGTAAAATAAACCATGTATGTTGATTGAATAAATGGGTGGGGTTAAGTTAATTGGGGTTGATAGACAAACTTAACCAATATAAGTGGGTTATACAAAAGAGACAGGCAAACCCTGAGAAAATCCTAAGTATAGTGGAGGGGTTATGCAAAAGAGATAGGCAAAACCTGAGAAAATCCTAGTAGTAGTGGGGATGCAAGCATTTGGGGTGGTTTGTATCCTCTGTGGGGACCCTTTTCAGCTAGTAACCTATATAGGTATCGAACGAGTAACCTGAACTAGGTCAGGGTCTATGCACGCTTACTGAGTTGATTATAAGAGGTCAAAAGAGCGAGGATGTGGCCGCGCAGGTTCCGAAGGATTCATATGCGTGCATGGTTCTAGAATATGTGGAGAGTGGAAGATTAAGATGCTGTGCACTGGTGGATATTAGCTGTGCAATCTAGTGGTATCGGGTTGCCACTTTAGGGAGTGATACACCCTACTGTGGGGCCAACACAGGTATCTACGAGTTAGGGTGCCAATCGATTGGGGTAGTTTGGGTACATCTGGTATTTTTAGTGGCAAGTTGGTTGTCTGTTATTGTATGGGGTGGAAATCTCTCACTAGAAGCACACCTAAGGCAACCATCTGTGGGGTTGGGATCATCTTGTTATGTGATACTAGTAAGTGGTGCAGAAAAATAGAGAGATAGGGAAATATAGAGAAAGAAGTCAGAGAAGCGCAGTATACATTTCATTATGCTTATCTTGTTTACCTTGCTATACCTTATGTCATGGTTATATCTTTCATCCAGTTTATGTTTTTCATGATGCTTTTACTTATTTACATGCTAAAAGTCACTGGACTCACCAGGCTTTATGTCTGACCCATTTTGTTTCCTCTTCTTTTCTTCCGTTCCCCCCTAGGTTCTCAGGGAGGAAATACTCAAGCTTAGTTCAAATTTCTCTCTCTCTCCCAGCTTGAAGTTGATAGATGTATTACTTGATTTCGCATCTCTTTCTGTTATGGCTAAGACTATTGGGGATTATGCTTTATTATGTTGTTTTATGCTTCTTTATGTACTGTGATGATTTGAACAAGGCAGAGCTTTTGGTGTAATAAGTTTTAGTGTTTTCAAACATCTTAGGTAAAAGTTTGGTTGGATCACGCAGTTTTATTTATGAGATGAAGTTTTCTTTTAATTTCGTTGTTTTCAATTATCTATCTTGTGATATATCTATTTCTGTTTACCTATTACGCTCCACAGAACTTAATACATTCCCTTAGTGAGTGACATTAACGGATGTGGGGTGTCACACTTGGTATCAGAGCTGAAGGTTACCAGATCAGATAAAATATTTTGAAAATTGTTTTCAAAATATTTTAAAAGAAGCATTTTCAAAAGAAAAGTTGTTTTTGAAAGACATATTCCCGAAAACCATATGCATTATCTTTCGATTCTCTGTTTGAATCTCTTTTTCTATCTTTTCAGCATTTCTGGGGAACCTAATCTTCCTGAGAGCGTACAGATACCATCTTGGTTTCATAGGTATCTGGAGGCTGCGACACCTGATGTATGCCAAGCAGACGCTCCTCCCCCAGCTGCAGCCGCTGTTTCTCCTCCTCCTCCTCCACGTGTAGATGTTTTTTCTAAGATATGTAAGGATTTCCGTGCTATGGGCGGAAAACCATTTAGTGGAACAGAGACGTACGTGGTAGCTAGGAATTGGCTTAAAGAGACGGAGGATCTGTTTGAGATTTTCGAAGTTGACGATCGTAGGAAGGTTCAGCTAGCCGTTTGGCAGTTGAAAGAAGAAGCTTCGTTTTGGTGGGAGGTGATGAATGCAGGACGTCTGGGGGAGACTTGGTTTGATTTTCGATAGAGATTCGAGTTGAAGTTTCTCTCTCAAGCAGAAGAGAGTTTTCATATGGAAAATATTTTGCCGCTTAAGCAAGGACGTATGTCTGTCAAGCAGTATGTCAATAAGTTTAATTAGTTAGCTAGGTTCGATTTGGAGCTAGTGAATCCCCCAAATAAGAAAGCTTTGAGGTTTGCAAGGGGATTAAATGAACCTCTTCAGGGTTTGGCTATGCCCCACATTCCTATGGGGGCAACTTTCAATAAAATCGTTGATATGGCCTTGATTCACGAAGAAGGTAAAGGAGAAAAGAAGGAGATTAAGTTTGAGGAGACACAAAACAAGAAAGTGGAACCTAAGAAGGGCGGAAGGAATGATAAAGCCCGAGAGAAGAGGAAGTGTCATAACTGTGGTCGTGTGGGTCATATGACTAAAGATTGTAGGAAGAAGAATAAGACTAGTTGTTATCAGTGCGGCAAGGCAGGACATCTTATCAGGGATTACCCAAAGAGTCAAGGGCAAGGACAAAGGGCAGGATCTTCTAAAGGGCAAGTGCATGCTCTCACGACTGGTGTACTCGATAGAGGTAGAAAAGTTTCTGTTGAATGTTTAATTTTCCTTTTTGATCATCCTATAAGAACTTTTTTTAATTCTGGTGCTTTGCATTCATTTATATCTACTTCTATAGTTGAGTCTCTGCACCTTATTACTAGTATGGTTTTGGATCCCGTTGTTGTCTCAAATCTTATTGGGGTTCGTCTCATCTGTCTATGATTTGTCAGGATTTGAGAATATCTATATTGGGTGTTGAGTTCGAGTGCAGCACCTATGTGCTTGGTTTCATGGGCTATGGGTTGATTCTAGGGATGGATTGGCTAGCCAGGTATGGTGCCATCCTCGACTATGAAAGGAGGGTAGTTAGACTTTTGACTTGTGTTGGTAAGACCCTCGAGATCCCGTGTGACCCTAAGGGTTCTGTTATGCTTAGCTACCTAGAATCTCTGGACACATCTATCGATGATTTACGATATGTTTGTGTAGTCCATGAATATTCTTTTGTTTTTGAGGAGGTTAGGTGTTTACCCCTAAGTGCGAGATTGATTTCCGCATATATTTGGTGGATAATGCAAACCCAGTTGCATTGCCTGTATGGTACATGGCTCCGAGAGAGGAGGGAGCTTAGTAAACATGTAGCGGTGCTAATTGGGAAGGGGTTTATTCGGCGAAGCATTTCAGAATGGGGTGCTCCAGTTGTTTTTGCAAAAAGGCTGATGGTTCGCTTCTCTTTTGTGTGGATTACCGAGAGCTGAATAAGCTCACTAAGAAAAATAGACACCCGCTTCCGAGGATAGATGATTTGTTTAACCAGCTTGTTGGTGCATCTGTTTCCTCCAGGTTAGATTTAGCCACAGGGTTTCATCAGCTAAGAATGGCTGAGGATATTATAGACAAGACCTCCTTTAGGACTCTAGATGTTTCTTTGAGTGGCTCGTTATGCCTTTTGGGTTGACGAATGCACCCGCCTATTTTGTGGATTTGATGAGTAGGGTGTTCCGGGAGTTTCTAAATAAGTTTGTTGTGGTCTTTGTGGATGACATCTTGATTTTCTCGAAGAGTAAGGAAGAGCATGCCTTACATTTGAGGGAGATTATGGAGACTCTTCGAGCACATCAGCTTAAGGAAAAATTCTCCAAATGCCATTTTTGGAGAAAATAGGTAAGGTTCTTAGGGCATGTGGTCTCTAAGGAAGGGATAGCAGTAGATCCCGCGAAAGTTATTGCGGTACAAGATTGGAAGGTCCCAAGGAATGAAATGGAAGTAAGGAGTTTTATTGGTTTGGCGGGCTATTATAGGAAGTTTATTAAGGACTTAGCAAAGATATCAGCCCCGCTCAATAGATTAACAAAAAAAAATCCGACCTTTTCTTGGGATGTGGATTGTGACGTTGCTTTTCAGCGACTAAAGGGGGCTCTGACAACAAACCTAGTTTTGACATTGCCTGATGGGAACAAAATATGTACAGTATACACAGATGCGTGTAGTACAGGACTTGGTGTTATTTTGATGCATGAGGGAAGGGTTATATGTTATGGTGAAAGATAGTTGAGAGTCCACGAGAAGACCTACCCTACCCATGATTTAGATTTAGCTTCCATAGTATTTTCGCTTAAGTCTTGGCATCATTATTTTCTTGGAGATAAGTTTGAGTTGTATATTGACCATAAATCTTCAAAGTACTTATTCTTACAAAATGATCTTAATTTAAGGCAACAAAGATGGATGGAGTTTCTAGCATCATATGACTTTGATATTGCTTATATCCCTGGAAAGGGTAATGTAGTGGCAGATGCCTTGAGTAGAAAAAGGTTGGACTTAAGTCCTCTATTTGTAGAGAGGCAGAGTTTGAAGTATATATCAGCCTTTGATTTAGACCATCTACCGAGTTTGTACCTGGTTTATTTGCATCGTTGGAAGTGCGATCTACGGTTGTATATTAGATAGGAGCTTCACAAAGAGAGGACCCTCAAATATTGGATGTAGTGGATAAGTTGAGTAGAGGGAAGACTTCTAGTCACCTCAGTAGATATTTCATAGATGATAAAGGGTGGTTATGACGTGATGGAAGGCTTTGTGTTCCACGAGTCGGAAATTTGTTTAAGAAGGTCCTTGAGGAAGCACACCATTCTAAGATGACTATACATCCCGGGGGTGACAAGATGTACAAAGATATGAAGAGAGTTTTCTTTTGGGCTGGGATGAAGAAAGATGTGGCGGAGTTTGTTTCTAGATGTCTGGTTTGCCAGCAAGTCAAGGCCGAGCTAAAGAAGCCCGGTGGGTTGCTTCATCCTTTAAAGATTCCGCAGCGGAAATAGGAGATCATTTCTATGGATTTCATTGATGGGTTACCTAGATCGAGAAAAAGCAATACTAGTATTTGGGTAGTAGTGGATAGACTTACTAAGAGTGCTCATTTCATTCCTGTTAAGAGTAAAAGGACGGCATCATGGTTGGCGTCAGTTTATCTTCGAGAGATAGTCCGTCTACATGGAATACCCTCAAGTATAGTAAGTGATCGTGATCCCATATTCACTAGTGAGTTTTGGAAAAGCTTACAAGAGGCTATGGGTACACAATTGTGTTTGAGCACCGCCTATTACCCTCAGACCGATGGACATACAAAAAGGATGAATAGAGTTCTTGAGGATCTATTAAGATTATGTATCCTATATTTTGGAGGAACATGGGAAGAGCATCTTCCTTTGGTAGAGTTCGCCTATAACAGCAATTATCAAGCTAGTATTGGCATGGCTCCCTTCGAAGCTTTATATGGACGACAATGCCGGTCACCAACTTGTTGGTGGGAGTCTACGGATAAACTTTTGCTTGGCCCTAAAATGATTAGGGAGACCTCAGAAAAGGTAGATTTGATCCGAAGACGCATGAAGATGGCTCAGGACTAGCAGAAGTCCAATGCAGATAAGAGAAGAACCGATCTTGAGTTTGAGATAGGAGACATGGTTTTCATTAAGGCTTCACCGTTGGGGAATGTGGTTCATTTTGGATCTATAGGAAAATTGACACTAAGGTTTGTAGGTCCATTTCCTATAATAGAAAGGGTTGGTCAAATGGCTTATAGAGTAAAGTTACCCGAGAGATTAGCTAGTTTTCATGATGTTTTCCACGTTTCTTATTTACAGAAGTGCTTACATGAGACCATAGAAGTAGTGGAGCCGAGTATGCTTAAGCAAGTAGAAGTGGACCAAGAGGCAACTGTGAGACGGGTTCCTACCCGCATTCTTGGAACAGAGGTTAAGAAATTACGCAACCGTGAAGTCAAGCTAGTAAAAGTTCATTGGGGAGATGATCAAGAAGACGCGACTTGGGAGACTGAAGACACGATACGCGCATCATACCCTTTTCTTATTTAGGGTATATCCTTAACTTCTTTTTCCAAAAGTTTTTGTTCATACTTGTTTCTATCGTTAGTAAATCCTCTCGATTATATCTTCGATCCTAAGGTAGAAGCCAGTGGATGTAAACATGTGTTGGAGACATGTTATGTTTGATGATTGCAAGTGGATGTAAGTGTTTACAAGTGGTTGCTCGTGGATGCATATACACACACTTTAGGCACTAGATCAACTCAATCACTTTCATATTGCATATGAATGCGTGTGCATATTTTTGTTTTATGGATGTAATTTGATGTACTATCACATGGATTTTGCATTAGGGTGAATGATTGTGCACGAAAATAGTAATTGCAATGTACATTAGGATTATTTGCATACATGTTGGACTCATGGCACTAACATAATTCGCATTAAGGAGGTCAATTGAATCAGTGGACCACCTAATCTTTTGCATTAGCTTAAGGACATATACACACACTTTTGCATATGTTCATACAACATAAGAAATCTTTTAAGGACAATGGATGCTTGTGGTTGATGGATGAGTAGATGGATGATGGATGTTAGGACATACATTCTTCTTAACTTGGAGATTTTGGGGATGAAATCCTTTAAGTAGGGAGAATGTAACACCCCGTAAATTCAAAGAATATTAAAATGATAAATAAAAGAATACTTAGTTTATGTGTGGGAATTGAATAAAACGGGCTGCTCCATTGCGTTCATCTCGGAATTCTGCTTGAGTTAGAGTCCGAGTTTGCGTAAAACGGACAACGTATGAAGAAGTTATGGAGTTTAGAAGATTATAAGTTTAAGCAGAATTAAATAAATTAATAAATTCAAATTTCAAACCAGGGAAACAAGTGGGAGAAGTTGGTAGGACGGTGTCGATACCGGTGTCGACCCCTATGTAAGGGTGTCGACATAGGTGTCGACCCCTCTAGATCTAAACCATATTTATTCTTTTGCATCTGGACACAGTTCTGAGCGAAATTCGTTGGCTTGGGGCTATAAATAAGTCCCCATTCTCATCTTTTTTTCTTACCTTCAACAATGGTGACGCCATGACGCTGCTTCAACTCGGATTAATTTATCTTTTCTTCTTCAACAATCAAAGTAGGGATTATTCAAGGATAAGATCTACAAAAACACCTAATTCTCTTTCCGAGATCCATTTTTTGTGAGTTCAAGTTATTTTTAGATTCAAATAACTACTAAGTAATCCTGACATGTTTATAAATTGGATCTAAGCTTATACTTAATAATAAGTTGAATCATATCAGATCCGCCTTTGCCTATACATCAGATCCGTAATTCTCATATGCCTATATTGTTATCAGTTTTATCATCTTATGCCTAATTTATTATTATGCCCGTTCTTGTTCTCTTCCCGTCCTCTTTCCCTTTTTATTTTTACAGCTTTAGGCTACCATCGAGCCTATGCCAAATCTTGCGGAGATGTACGTGCGAACGAAATTGGAAATATTGGGAAATTTGGGCATAACTTACGTTTGGGTGATTTTGGGGCATAACTTGTGTTGGGTGATTTTGGGCATAACTTGAATTGGGAATTTTGGGTAATTGGCACATATGATAATTAAAGATTTGATTTAAGACATGAACGAACATTAAAAATGGCTAAGAATGAATATGCCTAGACACGAGGTTAGATTTAGCTTGTGGTAGAAGTATGCCCGGAACCGCCCGGCATAACCAGCAACCGCAAGTGATATGTCTAATGTGAGAGGTCGTGGGAATAATTACGTGATTCTTAAACACGAAGTTAAGTCTAGCTTGTGGTAGAAGTCTGCCCGCAATCGCATGATGTAACCAGCAACTACTAGTAGTCGACTTAATGTGGGAGTTATGCGCATTAATAAATAAATTAATGCTCGAGTAAAATAAACCCTGTATGTTGATTGAATAAATGGGTGGGGTTAAGTTAATTTGGGTAGATAGGCAAACTTAACCAGTATAAGTGGGGTTATGCAAAAGAGACAGGAAAACCCTGAGAAAATCCTAAGTAGTGGAGGGGTTATGCAAAAGAGACAGGAAAACCCTGAGAAAATCCTAGTAGTAGTAAGGATGCAAGCCTTTGGGGTGGTTTGTATCATCTGTGGGGACCCTTTTCAGCCAGTAATCCATCTAGATATCGAACGAGTAACCTGAACTAGGTCAGGGTCTAGGCATGCTTACTAAGTTGATTATAAGAGGTCAAAAGAGCGAGGGTGTGATAGCGCAGGTTATGACGGATTCATGTGCGTGCATGGTTCGGGAATATGTGGAGAGTGGAAGATTAAGACGCCATGCACCAGTGGATATAAGCTGTGCAATCTAGTTGTATCGGGTTGCCACTTTAGGTAGTGATACACCCTACTGTTGGGCCAGCACAGGTATCTAAGAGTTAGGGAGCCGAATGATGGGGGTAGTTTGGGTACATCTAGTATTTTTATGGGTAAAGTTAGCTACCTATGATTGTATGGGGTGAAAACCTCTCACTAGAAGTACACCTAAGGCTACCATCCGTGGGGTTGGGATCATCTTGTTATGTGGTACTAGTAAGTGGTGCAGAGAAATAGAGAGACAGGGAAATATAGAGTAAGAAGTCAGAGAAGCGCAATAGACATTTCATTATGCTTATCCTGTTTGATTTGCTATACCTTATGTCATGGTTATATCTTCCACCCAGTTTATGCTTGTCATGATGCTTTTACTTATTTACATGCTAAAAATCATTGGACTCACCGGGCTTTTTGTCGGACCCATTTTGTTTCCTCTTCTTTCCTTCCGACCCTCCTCCCCCCCTCCTAGGTTCTCAGGGAGGAAATACTCAAGCTTAGTTCAGATTTCTCTCTCTCTCTCCCAGCTTGAAGTTGTTAGATGTTTTTCTTGGTTTCGCATCCCTTTCCGCTATGGGTAAGACTATTGGGGATTATGCTGTTTTATGATTCTTTATATACTCTGATAATTTGAAACAAGGCAGAACTTTTGATGTAACATGTTTTAGTGTTTTCAAACATCTTATGTAAAAGTTTGGTTGGACCACGCATTTTTATTTATGAGATGAAGTTTGCTTTTAATTTCGTTGTTTTCAATTATCTGTCTTGTGATATATCTGTTTCCGTTTACCAATTATGCTCCACAGAACTTAATGCATTCCCTTAGTGAGTCACATTAACGGATGTGGGGTGTCACACTTAACCCCTCCCACTGATTCAAGCAAGTTTACTTAACCCTTATTTAATTTGTCATTTTCATGTAACCACATAGGATTTATCAGGTTAAACATTTCTTATATTTTTCCATGACATATTTACTTAATATCAAATTAAGTATAATTCATATATCCTCTATTTGCATGTTAATTTCCAATGGCATTCATTCCAATTAATATGTTTTCCCATACTAATTACTTAATGTCATATTAAGTATAACATACACATCGCAATAAGATTACTTAATGTCATATTAAGTGCAATTAATGTATTTTCCGTACTGCGTATACTTTCCAAGTAAACGTTTGAGTGAACGTGTTTCTCACTTTAATGTCGAATGGCAAATTACATGTCTCCGATATAGATGCCAAATTGCCATGCTTACGAATCAGTGTCAATTAACATATGATTCCAATATCATGCCATGTTTACCTAATTAAATTAACATCATCAAATGAACATAAACATCCAACTAACATAAATGTTTTAATTAACATATTCCCCAAACTATCACTAAATGATCATAAATGACTTAATGACATATCATGAAATAATATAAATGTTTGATTAACATTTTCCCAACCTAATATCAAATGATCATAAATGACTTATTGACATATCATGGAATGAACATAACATATAATCACATGTTTTCTCAAATTAACATTAATGCTCACAAATGTCAAGTTGATATGTTCCTCAACTAATATATTTTCCCTAATTAATGTCAACAGGTGATAAATTTCCATATTCCTTAAATTAACAAATCCTCGTTAATGTTAATTAACATGAATGACAATTTTACTTATTCCTCAAATTAACATATCCTCTTTAATTGTCAATTAGTATGAATGACTAATTACCATGTTTCTAAAATATATACCATCCTTGATGCCAAGTTACTATGTCTAACATATTCTTTTTTTTAATGTCAACATATTTCTCAAATCAACATGTATAGATTAATGTTAATTGCATGATTACATGTCATAAATGATAGCAGGTATGCATAATTACATTTTGTTAAATGAAAGAAGATATGCATAATTACACTTTCCAAATAACAGCAGGTATGCATATTTACATTTTTCAAATGACAGCAGGTATGCATATTTACATCAAATTAATGTCCTTTCCAAATTGACGCCCAAAGAACATGTTTTCAAACATCAATACAAATAATCAGGTCTACAAATTTAATGTCAATAGGTGGTTACCACATCCCTCAAATTAACCTACCTTTTTTAAATGCTAATGGCATATTCTATATATTCCCTTTTATGTCGTATTAACATGTTCACAATTAATTATTAAATTTGTGTTCACACTTCAGCGCAAAAATTCCATTCTATTCAATGCCTACATGTTCTTCCTTTTGATAAACCCCAATTTATAGCACAAATTCTGATATGCCCAATTTTTTCCTTTTTATCGTTATTCCATCCTTTTCAATTCTATGCAATTCAAAAAGGCATATAATACGGTAAATAAAACAAACAGTAATAAGGGGATAAGAAAGAGAAATACATACAAGCAGATAACAGGAAAATGAATAGCCAATTGACAATGAAAATAAACTTATAAACACTGGTGCTTTTTAGATTCAATACATATTTACTGCCAAAAATTCTTTTTATTTAGATTACTACAACAACTATTGTATTTATTTAACTATAACTTAGAAGAAATCTGAATAATCACAGTAGACTCACCATATTTGCAGATCTAGAAAAATCGTCTAAAATAGTTGTTGTATAAGAAACCCACTTTTACCTTATTGTTTTGATCCTCTTTCCATTCTTTTTATTTAGCAAGTAATCTTTTCACCATGTATATTAAGGAGAATTTGGAGAAGAAAATAAGATGGGCTATGGAATTTTCAAAAGATATACGAGCTAAAGATTGATTTTGTCCATTCGATTAACCCTAGCAATTCCCAAATTAAATCATAGTCACTCTCTTATTTACTTTGTAATGAAGTAAGATATTAAAGTACATCTTATATGTCAGTTCTTATCTTCATGCAATCCATGACAAAAAGAGAGATTTGAATATACCATTTAAAATGGGTAATCAATGAATATGTTTTAAAAACTATTAAGAAATTGCCACCTATAAGAGAATTAATTGTTGGTCTTTAGGAAATAAATCCATAATAAAAATGCATGTCAATCAGTGCCTAATTAATTCTCATATGCACAACTAATCAACATTTACAAACATGCATTTTTATGACAATTCAAAGTCATGACAATTAGTCTCTAATAGCTACAAAATATGCAAAAACCTCACAACCATCAATAATTAAGATATTTTTTTCAATTAATACAAATTGATTGCTAACATACTTTCAAAACTGGAAATCTAGTGTATAACTTTAAATCTTTCTCAGTTCTTTTCACTAATTTCCCCATAACATGCAAAGTCAATGCATAATCAAATTATACACATGAATATATCTATTTATACACACATAAATCTTTCCCTCAATTAATTAATTGCATTTATTTTCTTTATTTTTTCTTTTTAATGCACGCATCCACATATTTCCTTCCCCTTTTTGTATTAATTGCAATAATTTCTCTTATACTATAGCCTAATTAATTCGCATACACTTTTTCTTCTTTTCAATGCACATTTTTAAACTTGTACCTTCTTAACATAATTGCATATATATATATATATATATTCATTTTTAATTTTTCTTCATTAATAAATTAATTATCTTTACAGTATAGTGTATCTAATTTCGGGGTGTTACAGGAAATTCTTTCATTGGAACCACGTTGGGAGAGTCTACGCGAACCAGGTGCTATTGAACTTGGAGACACCAAAGATTCTAACTTGAGAAATGTAGCTTCAAGACTTTCGATCGATTCATCCTCGGGATATCCATTTGAATCTCCTATGGCTAGAGGCGGAGATGGGAACAACAACATTCCGGTGACTCCTAATTCGGGAATGCTATATGGTGGAGTAGAAACAAGGCCATAAGGAATAAAATAAAACAAGAGAGCATTGTTGAGAAATAAGGAAACAACCGATTTGGCAACATCTAGTGATAGGCTAACTTCATTGTTGAGTGATATATCAATTGCAACGGCCTCCGATAAGGAAAACCGTAGATAGATGAAAGAGAAGCAGTTGAAGATCATGGAGATGCAACTTCAGCAAGATGCTGATTGAACTAGAGCTTTCAACAAAAGAACTGATTATAAAGAGAGACATGAAAGACGCTTGACGGAAGAAAAAGAGGAGGAGTATCTAGCAAGAGATGTATCTATCTTACTAGACATGCTCTAGAGTATGCTTTAGCCAAAAACATAGTATCTTGAGGACTCAACAGCATCGATACGAAAATGAAGAAGGTAGTTTTGGCATGTAGACGAATTCTATGTTGCAATTTCAAGCTTGTTGTTTACTAATTTTATTTTCCTATGTTGGGTGTAAAGTTTTGGCGGTTATCAAAAAAAATTATCCAATCTTAAGAAATTTATATATTTAATTTTGATGCATATAAGAAATTCAAACTTAATTTACAACGGTTTCAATGTATATACGATTTCAAAACTATATCTCAAAAAGCTAAATAAAATTGTGTGGCAATTGTTTGATACAAAAGCAAATTTAAAACTATATACAAACCAAAATTTAAAACTTTAAGAAGACAATTTTAAATTCATAAAAAATTTTGTTCTTTGATATGTAAACTAATTTAAATGTATTAAAAATAAACTTTAAAAATCTAAGCTTTGCTTTAAAAAAAATGGGAAACAAGTTATACGGTCTTCAAAAAACCGGATCACATAAAGGGTTTTATGAAAACCGTGTATGTGTTAAACGGTTTTCATAAAACCGTTTAACTATCGCCACTCTAATTTACAAATGGCGAAAATCCCCATTTGCTTTCTTCCCCCACACCCATCGTCACTCTGCTATAGCGCAAATTTGCAAATCAAAACGTGGATCTCCCCTATTTCACTCCATATTGACACTACTGGGAGTGCTCTGGTACATTCAATATTAATGTCACTCTCAAATAGAAAGGGGATATTCATCCTATCTAGAGCATCTCCAATAATTCAAGGTGCGAATTTTCGATTTCCCGCACCCCGAATTGTTGGAACGAAATAATTCTCAATAGTTTCTAGATCAGGCGTTTATTCAACAAATGCCTGAAAATCAGGAGTTTGTTGAACAAATGTCTAAAGAAATTAAAAAGTAGTCGCATGAAAAAGCTATTTAATTGGAGAGAAATGTGCGGGCAGCCATTTCATTAAAGAGAAATACGGGTCTACCAGATTAACGAGGCATTTGTTGAACAAACACCTGACTACAGGAGTTTGTTGAACAAATGCCTAAAGAAATTAAAATGTAGTCGCATGAAGAAGCTATTTAATTGGAGAGAAATGTGGGGGCAGCTATTTTTTTGGGAATTGTTAAAGGGACTCCACATTTGGTTAAGAGGAGGACCAATTTTTATTTGTTGTATAATTGGTATGGGGAGGACAAAGTAAATTAGCCTCCCCTTAAACATATAAATTAAATTTTCAATATTAAGCCCTACAGTCCTCATTGATATAAATCATAAAGCCTAAACCTTAATTATTGGTTACAATTTAATGTTGCTCATAAAAGTAAACAATGGATATAGTTCATGTAATAGAGACACAAGAAAATTTCATGGGTAATCAGAAGTTATCAGATTAGGTAATTAATTATAATTTCATATTGGAATTGGTATGATTAATTTTAAGTGCAAAAACGAAAATTTTGTTCTAATATGATGTATCGAATTTTTATAAGGCAAATTCTACTCATACACCAAAAATTACTTTATGTATACCATTATTTTGCTAAAAATATATACTACTAAATTACCCTTCCTTTTTATTGCAATTTCTTTTACTTTTTTAATGATAACCCATCAAACTAAAACATTGTAACTAACAATATTTGATTAAATCTATGTAAAACAATTTAAAGAACATAATGTATTTTTAAACATGAAACCTAAAATTTGAATTACGATAACTTTTACAAGTAAGTGATAATTTAGAGTTATTTAATTTAAAAGCAGAGTCTCTTTTGCTGAAATTAAGAATTTTTTTGTAGCATAATAAATAGTATATCGCACGCTCAAAAAAAATTAAAATCCATTTTACTAAATTTAAACTTTATTTAGTGCTATAGGTTTCCTATTTTATGTAAATAACTTTAAAGTTTTAGAGAGGGAAGAGGAAGAAAAAAATAAGGCTAATATTGTTAAAAAAAATGTGTATGAAAAGTAATTTTTAGTGTATAGTAGTTTATTTTATTTTATGGTGTATGTAAAGATGTTATTGATGTATGAATATAATTAGCCTTTTTGTAATTGAGATATTTTGTAATTTGCAAGTTTGTTAGTTGCGCTGAATTTAGTAAGTTGGTGTTTACCATAAGTGATGAATCAAGGGTAGTCAGGTCTTTATTTTTTTTAAATAAATCAGATCCCCCTTAACAAAAATATATTAAGCTGAAGTTCCCTTAAAATTATCCTCCCCTTAAGCAAATTTGGAGTCCCTTTAACAATCCCCATTTTTTTTATATTGAAAATGGGTACTTCATAGCATAATTAAAACAAATACCAGGTCCGAATACAAAATCTGATAAAAAACACAAGAAGTAAATAAGTCCAAACACCACTTGAAGGCCCAAAGCCCATACATTTCAAAATGCCGAAATTATCAGACTCCCGTTATCCACAATTAAGTTTGATCCCCCATTCCTTAAGCAACCCGCGATTAGTCAAAGATTTCTCTGAAGTCGATCCATTGTTTCAAACCAAGCAGGTAATTTCCTACTGTATCTGGTAGAATTTAATTGTGCAATGAGTTTTCCGATTAGAGAAGATTCTGTTATTTTTTTCAAGACATATGAAGTAAATAATTGTCGTGAAAGCCCCAAAAGTTGCTTTGTCGTCTAACATCCATGAGTTGTTCGGAGGAATGCGTAGTTTTAATTTAACCGAACACCATGTGAAGGATGAGTATTCGCAGTTGAAAAATAAATATTAGTTTGATTCAACTTCTTTATCGCACAGAGGACATAAATTATCTGTGGTAATACCAAATCTACATAATCTCTCTCGTGTGTTTAGGCGATCAGATGCTGCTTGGTAAGATATGAATGCCATATGTCTACTATTCTTCTTATGCCATATAACTGAGTATATAGGTTTATATGGCCCTTCTCTCTTGTCACGTCCCAAGCCTTCATTATAGAGAAATCTAATCCATCACTCCATTTATATTTGTCAAAGAGCTTCCCGGGGTGAATTGAAACTTGACTAGTCTCATCGGCTACTTCAAGTGTTGCTGGATGGAGTATTGGTTGAAGAGAGTTGTATTGAATGATAGCATCCACAGTCTCATTGTCCCTTCCTATTGCCTGAAACCTGGTAATACCTAGAAAATCGAATAAACATTTGTTGTTTATACAGGGATCAAACCAAAGAGAGGTTTTCTTTTCAGTTGCTATCATTTTTTGAATATGTTGTTTTCCATTTGTCCACAATCACACCATACTCCTCCAAGTGGTGGACGACTTTTATCTATTTCCATTACCCAAAAGTGTTTACGATTACAATATCTTCGACTCATCCAGTTGCACCATAAATTGTCCTTAGTTAAGAAATTCCATATAAGCTTAAGACTGCATGCATTTTTAAGGTCTTGAAATGAACGTATGCCAATCCCTCCTTCATAATCAGGTCAGCACAAATTATTCCAGGAAACCTTATGCTTTGAACTATCCCAAAATAAATCTACACACATAGCTTGAATTTTGTCAAGAGTATGTTCTGGAATTTGGTAAACAAATAGCCAATATAGAACAATAGGAGTTATGACGGAATTAATTAACTCAGCCCTTCCAGCATAACTTAAAAACTTTGATTGCCAGGCTTGTATCTTCATTTGTATTCAATGGATTAGTGCTTGAGATTTTGAATAATGCAGATAAGTAGAAGACAGAGGCACTCTAAGGTATTTAATTGGTAGAACTCCTTCGAATCCAAAAATGGTTTTGATAGCCGTGGAGTTGATTGTGTGGTGACTGAAGAACGCTTTAGTCTTCTCAGCATTTTCATTTAAACCTGTATAAAATTTGAGTTTCTGAAATATTCCCTGTAAACAGAAGGCAGAAGATTCTGTAGCTTTGCCGAAGATCACTAAGTCTTCTGCGTACAGAAAGTGAGAAACAACAGGCTGGAAGTTGAAAACTGGGGAAAAGAGATGCAATTCTGTGGCTTCTTCATTAGGTAAAAGAAATATTTTATTTCTATGGTGAATAGGTATGGCGATAGCGGACCGCCTTAGCGTATCCCCCTATTTGAATGTACAAATCCTTTAGGGATGCCCTGGAAAAGTATGGAGAAAGTAGGGGAAGATATACATTGGTATATAATGTTTATAAACTGTATAGGGAACCCATGCAAGACATAAGATGGAAAATTAATTCATGACTTATCATATCATAATCTTTCTGAAGATCTACTTTAACACAGAATATTGATACTCCCTTCTTTTTGAAATCCCATAAAAATTCATGTGCAAGGAGAATGTTATCTCCTACATAGCGGCCTTTAATAAATGTACACTGATTTTTGAAAATGAGGTGCGATAGAAAATGTTTCAGCCTATTACATAAGACTTTAGAAATTTTTTTATAAAACATATTACAGCATGAGATCGGTCGGTAATGGGTTATAGAAGCTGGTTTATCTATCTTTGGAATTAAGGCAATGAAAATGTGGTTTGAACCTTTAGGCAATTTACATGTGTGAAATATTTCTTGCAACGCTAACAACAGGTATCTTTGATTGTATCCCAATAAAGTTTCATAAATTTGGAATCGAATCTATCCGGACCAAGGCTGGAAACGTCGTGCACGGAAAAAACAGCTTATCGTACTTCATCCATAGTTATTTCAGCTGTTAGATACGTTTCCTTAATCATTAATAAAACATACAAGTTGAAAATGTGGAAATGGAGAAATTGGGTTAGCATTAAACAAAGAGGTGAAATAAGAGATTGCTTCCTGTTCTATATGCTCAGGTTGATGTAGGAGTTCTTCACTAGAATTAATCACAGCTTTGATATTTTTATGAAATCTTCTGGAAGATATTTTTGAGTAAAAAAAAATTGGAATTCATATCACCTTGTTGAAGCCACGCGATTTTACTTTGCTGTTTAAGATGCCAGTACATATTATTATTCTTCGGCTGCACATCTTGCTTAGTGTGTAGTATTTCATCATAGAGCTGCAAATCTTCTGGGTTTGCATCAACTGCCTTTTCCAAAGTGCTGAGAAATTCCTTGGCTACCGTGAGATCAGTATTTTCTATATTACTTGCCTTATCCCATGTCTTTAATTCCTACTTGCATGCGGCTAATTTGTGTTGAAGTTGGTAACTATGAGACCCCCAGGTAGTAATTATCCACCCTCTCTGAACGCAGTCATGATAACCATCGAGCATAGACCATTCGTTGTTGAAACAAAAGGGAAACCCTTTTAGTTTAGAGGTAGGAATAAGGTCAAGGACAATTGCGTTATGGTCGCTTGAGTGCTGGGGTAAAGAAAGAGCCTTCATGTTCGAGAATTGTAGCATGAAAATATTGTTGGTTAAAATTTTGTTTATGTGACTTGCCAAGCCTCTTTTTGTCCAGGTGTAATTAAAGCCAAATGGTCTTATCTCCATTAATCCTGTATGGAGTAAAAATTGCTGTAATGCACGGATGCACTGAAAAGGAATCGGCCGTCCTCTTTTTTTATCGATCAAAGACGAGGCGTGGTTGAAATCACCCATGAATATCCAGGAATTATAATATTTTTTGATTCAAAAGTGAGAGTATCCCATAAGTGTTGAAGTTCTGTAAAACTGTTGCTAGCATAGATCATTGAGAAAGTCATAAGTGGTCCATCCTTATCAGCTGCTAAGAGTGTCATTTGTTGAGCGAAGGAGAAAAGTGGATGAATATCCCATGTATTTGAATCCCATATCAGTAGAATTCAACTATTTAACTGGAGACAAATATGAGCCTATGAAATTAATGAGGCGTTCGTTTAACATACATCTAATTTTATGCATTTGCTCAACATGCACCTGAATAGTTTGCAGATTCCAGAACTATTGCCCCCGACATCCAAATTTTTGATCACACTTTGTTGGACACCAATTTGGGTGTACATTTCGGATTTTCTGAAATGCAAGGCTTTGTTGAAGTTGCACTTAAGTTGAATTTGGAGAATGTCAGACCTAGCCTTTCTGGACATAAAAGGTAATAGGTTGTAATTTTTGGGTCATATCTATAGAATTACAAGAAGAGGAATTATATATTATGGAGGAGGAGGGGGAGGATACACAACAAATTTGGTTTACTTTTATAATTCAACTTTCATTCATTACAACATTCTCCTAATTTTTTTCATTTCTTCTTTTCTTTTTCTTTCCTCACTCACTTTCATTTTTACAACCACACAAAATGACCACCCATATTTATATAGTGTTTTACATAACCTTACAACTCCAATAGACACATTTTCATCAATAGACATAACCCTTCGTAAATAGACACGACTTTTCACGAATAGACACGACTCTTGACGAACGGACATTACACTTGACAAACAGACACGACTCTTCATGAACAGACATAAATTTTCACTTTAACGGACACGACTATTCATTTCAACCGACACGACACTTCAGTTGAACGGAGATGACTTTTGACTCTAAAGACACTACCTTTTCACTAATTGACATAACCATTCACCTAAATTTTCCAATAATCTTGCATTTAATGTTTACCTAACAAAACTCCCCCGTAAACTCAAATGCTTTAGTCCATTAAGGGGGTCTGTATGCATCACCGACTAAATCAGCATACAGAGGCGTCTCCTCCTAAGTAGCATCTTTTTCACATACTCCCTGTACTCTTCCAATGTGGTTGCACCAATGCACATCAGCTTCCCGCTAGCCAACATTGGTTTGAACAAATTGACAGCATCCATACTTCCCTCGGTCCTTCCTGCTCCAAGCATCTAATGTATTCCATCAATGAACAATACCACTTTCCCATATGAATCCTCCACTTCTTTCAGCACAAATTTCAGCCTCTCCTCAAATTCTCTTCTATATTTCACACCAACCATCAATGCTTCCATATTAAGTGCTATCAACTTAACATCCAATAAACTGCTTGGCACATCACCTCTAACTATTCTCTGTGCTAGCCCTTCTAACACAGTTGTCTTTCCAACTCCAGGTTCTCTGATCAACACTAGGTTGTTATGTTGCACTATTTCTTCTTTGTTGTCCATTATTGTCTCATCAACATTACCTGCAATATTCTCCATTGCAGCCACTTGCTTTTCTTCAATAGGATCCATAGTCTCTACAAATATGTTTTCTTCTTTTGAGTTACGATCTGCAACTTTATCTTCTTGCGTATCATTTTCGTTATCACTGTCACCTTCTTTGGATTCTGGAACCACAATTTTAGCTTTTATAGCTTTCTCTTTTTCGTCGAACATTTTCTCACCTTCTACTCCCAACATTTCAGCTTCAGCATCGCTCTTCTCAACCTGTTGTGCTTCACTGTTGTCCTCCTCAACCTCGTCCGTATCTCTCTTGCTTCTGAGGCAGCCACCTTTTCTCTTGCGGCCTTTTCTCTTGCTTCACTAGCTGCTGCTTCTTCTTTTACATCAGCAACAGCCCTCTCCCTTACTTTCGCAACATCACTCTCTCTTGCTTTTGGCTTTTCGACCTCCTCTTCATCTTCTTCTTCTTTAGCAGCTTTCCCTCTCATTAGCTCCTCTTTGAATCTTTCGATCTCTTCTTCATCATCTTCATCAACTTCCTCTTCATCTTCATCTTCTTCTTTGTAATCCTTTGCATACGCATACACCTCTTTCAGTAAATTCCACGAATCTTTTGCCGTTTTTTCACCAATAATGTGTTTACATGCTACTCCATCGACATTCTCACACATCACAACACGAGCACTGTGATCTTTCCATCTCAAGCTTGTAAACGCTTTTCTTTCTTTCTCCATCATGTTTTTAACATCTTTTGGCCATTCGTAGTCATTCTCAACAATCTCCCATAACCCTTTGGAGATTAACTCTTCTTTCTATCCATTACTCCATTGTTCAAAATTTCTTTTTGTGAGAACAAGCAGCATAAACAGTAGAAATCCCATGATTTCGACCAGGCTCTGATACCAATTTATAGAATTATAAGAAGATGAATTATATATTATGGAGGACGAGGAGGAGGAGGATACACAACAAATGTTGTTTACTTTTATAATTCAACTTTCATTTTCATTACAACATTCTTCTACTTTTTTAATTTCTTCTTTTCTTTTTCTTTCCTCACTCACTTTCACTCTTACAACCACACAAAATGACCACCCATATTTATATAGTGGTCTACATGACCTTACAGCTCCAATAGACAAATTTTCATCAATAGACAAAAACCCTTCGATAATAGACACGACTTTTCACGAATAGACACGACTCTTGACGAACGGACATGACACTTGACAAACATACACGACTCTTCATGAACTGACATGACTTTTCACTTTAACGGACATGCCTATTCATTTCAACCGACACGACTGTTCAGTTGAACGGACATGACTTTGACTCTAAAGACACTACCTTTTCACTAATTGACATAACCATTCACCTTTTTAAATTTCCCAATAATCTTGCATTTAATGTTTACCCAACAATATCTACATAAAATTTATGCAACTACGTATTCCATCTTTGGCTTAGGCCTCATGACAAAATAGCTGTGAGAAACATGAAAGCTGACTAGCATGTTTCTTTGGACAACAAAGTAGGATTCAAGGTACGCCAATGTTATTTCTCAATTTAATTATCATTCAAGTTAAACACTTGATAACACTGTATTATTATTGATATTTATATAATGAATTGTTATGCGATTTAGGAATTTGCTATTCCTAAAGAATCTCGAAATAAAGTTGTAGATGTTAACTTCCATGGGAAGTTTGCGTAGTTTAGACATGGCGATGTTGTCATCGCTGTAATCACTTCCTGCACTAATACTTCAAATCCCAGTGTAGTTTCTTGAGTGCAGTGATTAAGAAAAAGACCTGTGAACTCGATCATAAGGTAGCATTAGTGTTCTTTTGTCATCGTAGTACATTTGGTCACCCCTTCAGAGTCTAAGTGAATATTAAAAAATTTAATGTAGTACTTAGGAAATAAATGTTGATGGTTGGACAACACGATGTTTTTGTTGTGTTTTCAGCAAAGCTACTTGACAAACTAGTTGTTCAGTATTGCAGCCTCTTTTTATTTTATTTTTCTTTTCAAAAATAATTAACATATCTTGTATTTTTTAGTAGATATACGTCAGCAATTATGGATATTTCTACTTAAATATATTTTGGTAAAAATGAAAAATGTAGCACTTGCTTGCTATCAAGATGCAATGTATGGCTATCCCAGTGACTGTTCTGGTGTATTCCCATTTGTTACCAGTATCATTGTATAATTTTGTATCAGATCAAGCCTTGGATCAAAACAAGTCTTTCTCCAAGTTCTGGGTTAGTTAAAAAATAATTAGACAAGAGGTAATAATTGTGAGAGCTCACTTAAGCTCTTAGTTTTCGGTTTCACCATTAACGACAGAGTATGGCTATGAGGAAGAACGACAAGACACCGAAAATACAAAAAATAACAGAAAATAAAATGTTAAAAGAATGGATGCAAATTCTATACTTTTTCCTTTCCATTCTATAGGCTAATATATAGTTGAGGACGTGCTAAAAAGAAAAAGTAACAACTGCAATGATACTTGCTTGACACCTATCCTAGGACCACTATTAATATGCATTTTATAAAGCAATTTTCTTGCATGCATCTGTAACTAACGTGCTCCTTGCTATTTCCAGAGCCTGCTGCTACGATGTCTCCTATTATTTCTTGTGCATAATCTCCCTATGCAACCTACCAACCTCTCTGGACGCGTAACAATTCCCCTTTCCCATAAAATTCGACCTTGTCTCAAGGTCGAAGGTGGGGAATTTGGCTACCAAATCCCAATAATTTTCCTAAGTTGTTTCGTCTTCCCCTTTCTGCTTCCATTTAATCAATGCCTATGTGGTGTTCGTATTATTGATTTTGGCTATTCTCCTTGCTAAAATTTTCTTACGCTCGTCCACAATTTGTTGATGATACGATGGTAGTTCTGAATTAATGATTATGTTGGTTCCAATAGTTCTTTTAAGTTGGGAGACGTGAAACACGGGATGAATCTTTTCTTGTTCTGGAATTTGTTGTTTATAGGCAACAACACCAATTTTCTCAAGCACCTTAAATGAACCATAGTATTTCGGTGAAAGTTTGTGAGTATGTCTACTACCTGCTGTTAGCTGTCTATAGGGTTGAAGTTTAAGGTACACCCAATCACCAACTTGAATGTCTCGGGCTGTTCTCTTTTTATCTGCAAAATGCTTCGTCTTCTCTTTGGCTTGGGTCAGCTTATCTTTTAAGATTTTTAACGGGACATCCCTAGAAAATAAAGCTTCTTCTACTTGCTGAACTTTTGATGTTTTGGGACGTAGCTTAGAATTGTAGGTGGTATCCTGCCATAAACAACTTCAAAAGGTATGGTGTTGGTGCTTGATTTCCATGTTGTGTTGTACCAAAGTTCTGCTCGTGATAACCATTTGTGCAATTCCTTAGGTTTATGGCTGCAAAAACAATGAAGATAACGTTCGAAGATTTTATTTATTGCTTCAAATTGACCATCGCTTTGAGGATGATATGCTGTGCTTAGTGACAATTTACATCCCTAAATCTTGAATAATTCTTTCCAAAATGAGCTAGTGAAGATTGAATCCCTATCGTCGATGATTGATCTAGGGAGTCTATGGTGTTTAACTATGTTATCAAAAAATGCTTGGGCCACTTGCTGTGCAGAAAACAGATGACTGAGTGGTATAAAATGAGCATAATTCAAGAGCCTGTCAACTACAAAAAAATGACGGAGTATGAGTGACTTTTAGGAAGCTGAACAATGAAGTGCATGCTTATAACATTCCTTATTTGATCAGGAATTGGAAGAGGTTGTAACAGCCCAGGGGATTGTATGTTTTCTACTTTCATTCTTTGACAAATATTAAAAGAAGTTACAAATTTCTGAACATCACTTTTAATACCTTTCCAATGAAAAACTTGCTTAATTCTGTGTAAAGTTCATTGAACCTCTGAATGACTTGCAAGGTGTAGCATGAAATTCGTGCAGTAATTTCTCTTTAAGTTGAGTTGCATGTGGGATGATTAGAATTCTACCTTTGTAAAAATACAGTCCCCCTAACTTCTTATATTTGGATTTAGGGTCTTGGATTTTCTGCTTAGTTGAGTTATAAAATGGGTCAGTGGTTGATAGATTTTTAATTTCTTTTACCCACGAGATCTGCACTATGGAAATTGCTTGCAATTGAAGTGGCTTTTTATTGTTGGAAGTATCAAATTTCCTTGATAAACAATCAACGACTCTGTTTTCTGTTCCAGGTTTGTACTTAACCATGATGTCAAAACCGTGAAGCTTATTTAGTCACTTATGTTGAATGCTGTAACTCAATCTTTGGTCCAATAAAGATTTGAGGCTTTGATGATCAGTTTTGATTATAAAACTTTTCCCCAATAAATACTGAGACCAGTTCTTTGTAGCAAGAATTAAGGCTATTAACTCTTTTTCATAGGTTGACAGTAGCAATTTTTTCCCTTGTAAAGCTTGACTGATAAATGCTATTGGCTTGTTATCTTGTAAGAGTACAACTCCTATTCCATTTCCAGAAGTATCACATTCCAAAATGAATTCCTTGTAGAAGTCAATTGTTAACCGATCTTTTGGACCGCTTCCCAAAAGTACACCAAGCACGCTCGACTGAACACATTGCGTGGCGTTAAAGCCCGAAGTGTCATCGAAAGGTTGATATGAGCCAAGAAGAAGTCATGCAAACAGAGGCCTCACAACTCCGCAAAGCAATGCACTTAGCACATTTCGTATCATATAATATATATGTTTTGAGGACCCCCTATGTACGTATTTCGAGTCCCTCAAAATACGTATTTAGAGTCCCTTAATATATATATTTCGTATCCTTTACTGACGATATACTCTGAACCCCTTCATTTCTGAATCCCGCGGCACAAGCTTCATCCAGCTTCGTACTCCTCCATTTCATACTGAAAGTCTCGACTCCCTCGCCTTCGTATCAAAGCACCTCGGATCTCTCATCAATCAGAGATTTCGTACCCCTCGGTCCAATGTCTTTTGATCAGCCTACACCTTCGCACAATACTCCACCATATCCCAAAGGGATACGTGTCTGTATCCCTCAGCGGACACGAAAGGATTGTATCCCCTAGGGTACAAAATAACCGTATCCTCCAAGGGATACGTTATTTCGTATCCCAAGGGATACGAATTTCCTATCCCCCAAGATACGAAATTCATATTCCTCGGAAGGGATATGAATCTATGTGTGCGTTTTAGGAGGGAGTCGAAATTCTAGAGACGAGCTCCCTGGAATACGAAAAATTGAAGTGTGGTCCCCAAATCCTACCTACTTCCACCTAACACTTTAGCTGTAAATGCACCCTTGCTAACACTTCAAAGGGCTTGGATTTTTGTTGATTTGGCATCTCATAGAACTCCAAGAACTCATTAATGGTGGCCTTGTTTTGAGGAAGAAAAAGCATAAAAGTCACTTTTTCCCATGACCCGCATATGACAATTATGATTCCAAAACACTTGGAAATATTTGTAAATGAATATCATAATGAAGTTCTATATTTATAACTCATTATTGTGAATGAAATATCAGCGAAATCCTTCAAGGTGGATGTAGGTCCCTCACGGACCGAACCACTATAAATCTAGTGTCATTTACTGCTTTTTGCACTTACTTTCCTTACGCGAAACATAATTCTCTAGTAGGGAGAATCCTTGGTTGTTACAACATTTTTGTTGTTGACATTCTGGTGCTTTCATTGAGAGCTTAGACTCGCTTCTTTGGCGCACATTTCCATCTCCACTTCGACATGCTTTAGGTTTCCTCCCTAACCTGTCGCCCGAGTCCGCTTATGATGGTTAAGCAAACAAATAATCGGATGCTTAGTCCCTCTTCTAAAACTAACGCTGGTACTTCTCAGCAACCCGAATCAGTGGGAGACCCAACCGAAATGGAAATCCTTCGTTCTTTGGACACCGAAGCCCGCGCAATTCAAGCGTAGATTTACGCGCTTAATAAAGTTTGGAAAACATATCTTTCGAGCTTAAAGAGGCATTGAAAAACAACATCGACCTTATGCATCAACTTCAAGACAGTCAACGCATCGTCACCCAACTTCAACTAGTTCAGAATAATGCCCACTCGCGGCACAATGTCTTGGAAACCTCCTCTTCCGAGTCTCGGGACCTACATCAAAGAACGAGGTTCAGCCTCAACAATAACACTATCGCCCTCTCTAATGCTTACACTAACGACAATGGCAATGGAAATGGTGATAGAACCACCGCCACTTTCAACAGGGGAACGCATCACCATGATTGCTCCCGGTTGGTTATCAATGGTGAACCGAGTTCGAATAACCGCCCCCTCCTCGACAGAATCCAACTGTTGTTGCTCAGAACTTGGGAACCACGCATCTGGCAACCCAATAGGCCCAAGCTCCACTGAATTAGAATGCATATCAACCCACTTAACCTCATGAACTATACCAAAAATAGGCAATCAATGTTGACGACATCGACATGCATGAGGATGAGCCCAATATGCACCACAGAAGGCATCAATGGAACATGACATCTGAAGTTAACCAGAACCAATCAATCCCGCCAGAGGATGCCTTACTAGCCTATCTCCCAGACATGGTCCGACTAATCATGAGAGATATGCAAGGAAATGCCAATGACTTATTGGAACTCACTTGAGGCGTAATCCCTTTAATAAGGCTATGCATGAAACCGAGTGGCCCCGACCCTTCAACATGCCATAGATGGCAATCAACGAGGGCACGACTGACCCTTGTGCCTTTCTAAACCATTAAGAATAACATATGGACTCCAGTCGGGCCACCGACGCCATTAGGTGCAAATGCTTCCCGGTATTCTTGGCATGCACAACTTTGGTTTGGTTCTCTCGCCTTCCCGTCCAATCTATCAACACCTTCGGCCAGCTAGCCATGGAGATGATTAGGTAGTTCAGGATGAATGTTTCAAATCCGAAGGACGCCCTAACCCTTTCCAACCTTTACAAGGGCACTGCAGAATCCCTCTAGAGCTACCTCGAACGATTTAATATTGCCTTCGCCGAGGTCGACGATACTGAATTCACATTGTCCTTTTCCAACTTGCCAAAGTGTCCTCAATACCTCCGAGTTTGGAGCATGGATCGACAGAAAGCAACCCAAGACCTTAGAATATTTCTACAAGAAGGCCGGGCAATTCCTGTACTAGGAAGAAGCGAGGTGCAATCGAGCTTCTCGGGGTAGCTACCTTAACAACCCACACGCTGGCACCATCGATGACAGTGTCAAAGGAAAGCAGGTCAGAGAATCCTCAGACAAGGGTAAAGGAACGACCCCCTACAAACCAAAGCCGAAGAGCGACAAACCCGAGCAGTCGCAACGGCAATCAAGCTCCCGTAGATCCTAAAAAGCATGATCGCTACCAAAATTATAGGAACTACACTCCGCTAAATTGAGATATAGAAACGATCGACTTAGAAACCGGTAATACTCCTCAATACATGAAGCCAACACCTGAGAATCCACCGACCGCGAGAAAAACTCGGGCAAGTATTGCAGATTCCATGACATGTATGGGCACAACACTAACGACTGTCGTTACCTCAAGGATGCGACTGAAAAACTCATCTGCAAGAAATGCTTAGAGTAGTACGTTTAGACTCTCGCTCCTTCTAAAGCAGCTACGGACCCTTCAACGCCCGCACTTCTGGCACCTGCTAATACGGCCATAGGGCCGTCCAATCAAAGATCATGTGGCATCGTGATCAATACTATCTGTGGCCGACCTCACCCTACGCACGACAACTTCCACAAGATGGATGATTATGACAATTCTATAAAGCATGCCGCCTATGAAGCTTGCTTTACTCTAGATGAATCTGTCCCCGCCAAACTCCAAAAAAAATGTCGGACGATATCGTCTTTCGCGAAAGAGATTCTACAGGAATCGAAATCCCATCCATAGACCCTCTCGCCATCTCTGCCCAAATTGGTTTGGCTTTCGTCTGAAGGATTCTCATTGACTCTGGAAGCTCGGTCAACATCATCTTCAAGACGACCTACGACCAAATGAAACTTGAGGTCAAATACCTGTAGCACTGCCACATCACAATCCATAGCTTCAACAGATCCTCCAATTAGCCCGTAGGCATGGTCGACCTCCCTATAGAACTTGTTGAAGGGGATCGGAGCCAGGTCTAGATCCTCACCTTCGTGGTCGTCAACGTCATCTGTCCATACAATGTTTTATTCGACCGTCCTTTCCTTATAGAATTCTGAGTTTGAATATCACCATGGTCCCTTCTGATGAAGTTCCTGACACAGAATGAGATTGACATGGTTAAAGGCGACCAAGCAACCGAGAGAGCTTGCTACCTCACAGAATAGAAGAACGCGCACAATAGGGACAAAGGGAAGACATTGCCTCTGCCATCTTGCGCCAAGACCATCTCCGCATAGTAATTAAAGGCATTTGGGTCCTGGCTCAGGCGCTACTACCGCCTTTCTAACGATATTGATCCGAGGGAGGACGAAGAGCCTGATTTTGAATGGACTACCCCCGTAGAACTAATAGTGAATGTTCTGATCAAAGGTCTTAAAAGTTAGATCGCAATTCCATCC
Organism: Allium sativum; assembly: GCA_030737875.1. Taxonomy (NCBI): domain Eukaryota; kingdom Viridiplantae; phylum Streptophyta; class Magnoliopsida; order Asparagales; family Amaryllidaceae; genus Allium; species Allium sativum. Next base: position 298,906,854 of record CM060926.1, read on the forward strand.
TACAATAAAGGAAGAGCTTATGGAATTCTTAAGTGCCAATCTCGATGTGTTACTTGGACCCACCCCAACATGTGTGGCATCGATCCATGATTCACTTTTCACGTGCTCAATATCGACTCTTGGCAACTTCTCAATCAGATACGTCAAATCTTGGGAATCGAAAGATCAACTGCACTTAAAAAGGAGGTGGATATGCTACTTGATAACGGCTTTATCCGTGACACCTTCTACCTCGACTGGGTCTCTAACCTAGTCCTGGTCAAGAAAGAAAATGACAAGTGGCGAACGTGTGCCGACTTCTCAAACCTGAATAAAGCATGCCCTAAAGACAACTTCCCACTTCTAAAGATCTACAAGATTGTTTATTCAACCACCGGCTACCATCTCTTGTCCTTCATGGATGCATACTAAGGCTACAATCAGATTCCAGTTTACCTTCCGGACCAGGATCATACTTCTTTCATAACTAACCTTAGGCTCTACTGCTATCTCGTCATGCCCTTCGGTCTTAAGAATAATGGAGCCACCTATCAACCGTATCTTTAAGGATCAGATCGAGAGATCCATGGAGATCTACATGGACGATATGCTCGTGAAAACGAGGGTATCGAACAACCACGTCCATGACCTCTCCGAGATGTTCGGTGTACTTTGCCAATATGGCATGAAACTCAATCCCTTTAAATGCTCTTTTGACGTTGCATTGGGAAAATTTCCGGGTTTCATTGTCAATTTGTGGGGCAATGAAGCCAATCCGGATAAGGACAAATCTATTCAGGACATCAAAGCCCCTCGGAGCATCAAAGATGTTCAAAGTTTAATGGGAAGATCGCCGCCCCAAGTCGATTTATCTCCAAGGCTACTGACAAATGCATTCCCTTTTTTGACTTGCTCGAAAAAGGGAAGCACAACTTCATGTGGACACCGGAGTGCATTATCGCATTCCAGGACCACTTGAATCACTTAAAGCGACCGCCTATCTTGTCCAAAACCGTGGAACTTGAGGACTTATGTTTATTTGGTTGTTTCTATGCAGGTAATTAGCTCAGTGCTCGTGGGCCTTGAAGAACGTCTCCAACGACCTGTTTACTACATCAGCAAGAGATTGAGATGAGTGGAAATGAATTATCTAAAGCTTGAAAAGCTTGCCTTCTGCCTATTGATTACTTTCCGGAAGCTACGGTCGTATTTTCAGTCACATCCAATCAGACTCAACACCGACTAGCCGTTACGACCGGTCCTACAACAACCTAAGGCATCTAGGTGACTTTCTAAAATGGAACATAGAATTGAGCCAATTCAAGATCACATTCATTCCCCGTCGATTCGTTCTCGGACAAGCCCTCACGGATTTCATAGCGGAATTCACCGTTCTAGAATTAGGAAAACATCAAGACTCCAGATATTCAATGGAAAGTATTCGTGGACGGATCCTCTAATAATCAATATTCCGGCACCAGAGTTGTACTTATTACTCCTGAGGAATGCTCAATATATTACGCTTTAAAATTCAATTTTCCTGCCACCAACAATGGTGTAGAATACGAAGCCTTGATCGCTGGACTCAGATTTGCAATCAAACTCAACATCAAGGCTATTCAGATCTACTCCGATTCGTAGGTCATCATTCATCAAGTTGAGGGAGAGTATCAAGCCAAGGGTGCACGACTCGCTCCTTACCTGGCCCGGGTTCGCGAGCTACTCACCAACTTCGCCCACTACGTCATCACGTACATTCCCAGAGAGCAGAACGAGAAAGTCGATCCCTTAGCCAAACTAGCAAGCTCCGGGTATACGCAACTCTTGAGGTTAGTCCCAGTCGAAGTCCTCGACTCTCCTATACTCGATTAGATGCATACTTATTCGGCTGCAACAATGGAAGTCGAGCCCAAGCTCAAATCCTAGATGACACCGATTGGGAACTACTTGCAACATGAGATCCTCCCTGAGTGCTACAAAGAAAGACGAGCACTCACTCGCAAGTCGTCTTGCTACATAATCAGATGGAGTGCTTTACCGAAGGGGATTCTCAATTCCATTACTCCGGTGTATAGCCCACAAAGACGCCGACCGCGTGTTGCCGGATGTGCACGAAGGCCAATACGATGACCACACTAGGGGCAGACTCTAACAAAGAAAATTATCAAATATGGCTACTTCTGGCCTACAAGTGACTAAGATGCCGCGGAATACGCCCGTAAATGTGAAAAGTGCCAAAGGTTTTCCAAGATTCCAAGAGCCTTGCCTAACGAGCTAACATAGACAGTCGGTCCTTGGCCATTTGCCATATGGGGGATTGATATCATAGGAACTCTTCCAATGGCCAAGGGAGGTTCTCGTTACACCATCGTCAAGGTAGTCAACTTTGTTGTCCGCAATATCATCACTGTATATGGAGTCCACCAAGTTATCATCTCTGACAACAAGACCTAATTCGAGAGCGCTGAGTTCAGGACTTTCTGCCGTCTGCACAATATCGAAAGAAGATTCTCAGCAGTGGATCATCCTCAAGACAACGGGCAGGTCGGGGCTATCAACAAAGTGATTAAATCCATCATCAAGAAGCAGCTGGAAAATATGGAGACTTATGGGCAGACGACCTCCCTCTGGCCCTGTGGGCCAAGCGGAGCACCAATAAGTCAGCGAATGGCCATACTCCTTCCGCTCTCGCCTATGTATCTGAAGCCGTCACTCCCATTGAGCTAAAGATTCAGTCTCATCAAGTTAATTATTATGATCCAAAGGCTAACCAAGACTTACTCCTAGAGTTGCTTGACTTGCTCGAAGAAAAAAGGAATGAAGCTGAACTCATAGCTACCGCTCATTGCCAATGAGTCATCCAATACTTCAATTCCAAGGTCCGCCTCAAGGAACTCAACATTGGCGACCTCGTCTTAAAGTGAATTTTTCCCACACCGACTAATTTCAGTCCTCACTAGGAAGGTCTGTACGTCATACAACAAAGGTTTAGAGATGGAATCTTCAATCTATCGACAATTGATGGCGCCGAACTCCCAAGGGCATGGAATAGTGAGCACTTTGCCGCTACTGCACATAACTTAATTTACAGATTTATTGTCTTTCAACAATGTTTTGTTTTCTTTAAATTCAAGGCATTGTAAAGGATGTTATTGCCAAAGTTATTAGTAAAGATAGCATTGAGTTCTCTGTGCTCTTGATGTGTTTACTTTCTGCATAGTATGCCTGATCAACCATCATTACCAACTTGCACACACAAGCATACAATATTAGATCGGCACCCCCGAGCATGGGAGCCGGTCCCGCCACTTGAGTCTCGAATCAACGAAGAGACCGAGTATGAATAACACCACTCGAGTCTCGAATCAACAACGATACCAAGTATAGATAACATCACTCATGTCTCGAATAAACGATGAGACTGAGTATAAATAACACCACTCGGGTCTTGAATCAACGACGAGACCGTGTATAAAGAACACCACTCGAGTTTCAAATCAACGACGAGATAGAGTATAAACAACTCCATTCGAGTCTCAAATCAACGATGAGACCAAGTATAAATAACCCTTTCCCCAAGTCTTCGGGCTTGAAGATAGCCCATCAGCCAAACAAGTGTGACGTCAACCACTTACATGGCTCCATCCGACCCACCGGGTCTAGGTCCGTGCATCACTTGGAGAACCAGCGAGTCCTTCGAACTCTAACCCGAATGAAACAACGGGTCAGTCTAAAGGACAAATCATGACGCCCATGCCATCACACGACTTAGGACCAGCGACCTCCGGGAGGTCCGAGGAGAGAAGGCACTAAACCTGAACTCTGCACGACTCGGGACTCCTGACCAATGGAAAGCCCGGATGTAGAGCCAACACATGACCTCCGCACGGTTGGGGCACCTCAATAGCGGAGCCTCTGATCACGTTTTCTATAGTGTAACGACAAGCATGCTTGAGTAAGTATAGGAAACTGGAAAACATAAGACAAACATTTGAACACTTAACATAAAATGCGATGTAAGAAGAGTTAACTAACACTTCCATTCACATTCAAAAGCAAACTACATCTAGATATCTTTCTTTTTAACGACATAGTGTACATGAAAACCACACCATGCCTCCGAAAGCAAGGGTCGTACTCGCATTTCTTATTGGCTACATAACCATCACTTGGGAAGTTCACCCTCCTCCGCGTCATCCTTCTCCTTCCTTGAGTCTTTCTCCTTTGGGTTCTTCTTCCTACTGGAATCGCCACTTGAGGGGTCACCTTTCCTCTTATTCTTCTTGGAGTTTCTCCCTCCTTTTCCTTTCCTCCCTTTGGCCGGAGGAGTCGACATGAGGCTCACTAGTGGGATTTTCTCCTCTTCATCGTTGCTGCTCAAGATCTCTGTGACCTCCTCACCTCTGGGCAGGATCTGTTTCAATGGTTTTGGAGTGGACTCGCTATAAAGGGACAATATAGCTGGTGTACCCTCACCTATCTTCTAGCCGGCCTTTGTAGCCACCTTCTATTGTGCTGCCTTGCCTGCCTTAAGCATTCTAGCTTCCTCCTCATGTAGCTACTTGTACGTGTTGCCAGCCTTTTTCTTAGTAATCTCAAGCTCGGCCTTTTCCTTGGTTTTCTATTGCTTCCTAGATGCATCTTCCTTAGCTTCCCAAACCCTATCCACATCTTCTTTCTTGGGTTTCTTCCTAACCCCAATGAGTGTTGTTTGCCGAGCCAGCTCATCGTCCGCTTTTTTTGCTCATGTTCCTCATCCTTGACACATAACTTAGATTGTTGCTCCTCAAATAAGTCAAGCATTGTGTGTTCATACATTTCCACAGTCTCAACCACCTAGCCCACCTGTTCATCTCTTCCCATCATGGACCTAAGAAATGCTATATCAGCATCAGAAAGAGTGATCTCTACACTACCTCCATCACCCGGCAGCCCACAAAAGACTTCTCCTACCGCTTCGAGTTGTACATGATGTGTTGGCTCTAAGCCCATCGTCATTTCTGCTCCAAGGAAACCTACACGACCAAAAGAAAGGATTACGAGTCTGGTTTAACTCTGTGTACCCAAACTCCCAAGCAAAAGTGAGGATACGACTTTACCTACCGATACCTCAGGTGCAGCCCCAACAGGCGCAATATTTCCACTTGTTGCTTGAGTGAAGCTAAAGGTGGCAATTAATCCTGACCCGATAGACCCAGACCCGATCCACCGTGTCTTGGGTCTAGGCGAGTCTAGGTTTTGTCGGGTCTAAACCATAATTTTCAAAATCTGGACTTGACCCGACCCGAGCTTTAGCTTGGGTCGGGTTCTGTTGGGTAGTAACACTAAAAATACATATATTTCAATGCTTTTTGGTCAGGTGTTTCCGGTCGGCTCAATTCGGGTCGGGTTTTATCAGGTCTTTATTTTATTTTTCATCACCTAGACCTGACATAAGACCCGTCGGGTTCGGTTCGGGTCTGGGTCTTTTCAAATCGGGTCAGGTCTATTTTTCGGCTTTCGGTTCTAATTGCCATCCCTAAGTGAAGCCTTGAGTCCCACCTCCGGTCAGTCGGGATTATACTCGGCTTCGGTGGGGGAAGGAACCTGTGGAATGCTTGTGGAGACCAATGGCGCAGCTTGTTGTCACGAAGAACTACATCCAGCAAATGCATGGGCTACAACCATGCTATCAGTGGGCATTACCTTCCCCTTTTCGGTAGCAGGCTCTGCCAGTCTTGCCCTTTTGGCGTCCTCCCTCAACAATGTCCTCCCTTCCTTGAACAACTTACGCTCAAGATCAGTTAAGAGTTCCTCCATGAGTTGTTTTTCATCTACTGCTTCCACCTATCGCAACCGAGCCTCAAACGGTACCATAATCTCCCATATCTAAGCCACCACTCAAGGATAATCGCGAATCCACGTGATCCCCGAAACCTTAATGCCTTGACATACATACCCTTGATGGGCTCCTCAAAAGATGCCTCAACCAAGGCCTTGGTGTCCTCGTTCTCTTCCTAGAGCCTCTCCACCTCCCGCTAATGTTTAGCCCTGAAACCTTCCAGGGAGCTCATTACATCTCCGTTACTGGCCTCAGCGGCCTTTCTACCATTTCTGGCCCTAGTAGACTCCGTAACTCCATGTTCTCATCCTTAAGTTTCTAAGTCTCTGCATTTTCATCCCTTAGCCATTGGTTCTCCTTCTATAAAGCCTTGTTGTCTGTCTGAAGCTGATACACTCTCTCATTTTCTTTGGAAAAGTATATGTTCACCTCCGTTGGCTTAGAGTTTTCTTTCTTTAGGCACACGTTTTCAATCGACACCGAGGCCACGGTGTCCTTAAAGGTTGCAGCAGCATGTTTTGCCTCCCTATCCGGCCTCTCATATTTCCACTTCTGCTTACCTGTTTCAGCAACCAAAGGGTAGCACATAAATATGCTTCCCGAATACGCATAAATAAGTGTGAATTTAAAGATATATATTGTACGCAGAGACTCTTCCTGGTTCTGGACATTCAGCTGCTCATCCTTGACCTCCTGCCTCAGATTGGCTATCTCTACTTTCTTGTTAATGGTTAGCTCCGAAATGTGCCTGAATATTTGTAGTACTCATTGCATTTGTAATAAGCTGCGTATACGTGCTGCCATACCATCTTCATATCCTCACAGGGAATCAGATTGATATCTGGAAGCCACTTGATCTCATCAAAGTAATGCTTGGGAAACTGCTTCTGCAATATTGCCTTCCTCTCTTTTACGGTAGCTCTGGAGCTTCGGGTGCCTCTAACGGCTGTCCTTTTCTCTTCGATGCTACTTCCTTTCTTCTGTCGGCATGGGGTATATTATACGGGACCATCGAAGAAGCCTACACAGTGCCCACGGAGACATGCGTTGTATCTGTCCCGAACGACCGAGTGTATGGAGGAGATTCAGAACGTCGATGTCATTCTCTATGATGATGCTCACTCCCATGGTTGCAAGAGTGTTTGGGTTCATCGAACAACCTAGTGTCTCTTCTAAAATCTTCGAGGAAAGCACTCCTCGAAGTTGATGACTTCCAAACTACTGACCAGGGCCTCTACCTCCTCAAACCATTTCACCTACAAGAATAATAGATTCAAGGTTAAACTCGAACAATCTATACGCACAAACAAATGTTATGTCATGCAGTGTTTATGGGTGTATGTCCTAAGTGTTCCTTCAGCAGACCAGATAGTAACCCGCCCAAACAAGTGATTTTTTCGACAGTAAGTGTTCCAAACTTATAGTGCTTGGCCAAGGAAAAGTAATAAATGAAAACTTGTTCAGCTCATCAAACCGACCCTCCTTTTCCAATGATGCGGTGGCCTCATAAGCGGTTATGGGAGACTCCGGCCTCGGTAGAACTCCTGCCCCCTCCGCACCTGTAACAAGCGGAGCAGGAGTAGCCAGCAAAGCCCATGTCTTTGGCAATTTCCTCCTCATCACCAGGTCCACTTCCACTGGCTTCCTCTCGAGTCTTGGCAGCTTTGCGTCGCTCAGACACGATGGGGGATGCTTTCCTCTTGCTGTTCCGAGAGCTCGTCCCTCCCTCAGTCTCTGCCTTTCCGTTAACTCCGGCAATGGTCGACCTGATTATTGCACGATCAGCGGGAAGCAGTCCCGCACGACGAAGTCAGTCCTTGCCCAAAACACTCTAAGTAGAATGAGCCTTGGCAGGGATAGCTAACAAAGACTCGAGACATTGCTGATATATGGCATCTGTAGACGCAGTAGGCCCTGTCACACAAGAACAAAGTTAGCTCTAAGCTATCGGCTCGACTAGTTTCAAACTCAAAGAAATCTGGACTACTTCCTTCCAACCACCTTGAAAATCCTGGAGGACAGCGTATAAAGAACCAATCATGTTTAAAACACACTCAACTTACTTCACTTCCCATCAAAAAATAACTTACTCTACTTCCCATCAAAGAAACGTGTGCCAGACAGAGCTTTCAGGAAATACTAAGAGGGTTCAACATTGGCTCTCTTCTTCAACTATAAAAGACACCAGATGTCCTCTCCGGTGGGTTCAAGCAACAGGTACTCTCTGTAGAGAATGCAAGTACATAAGAGGAAGCAAACACATTTAGATGGAGCTGCTACGGCACAAGATGGAAATAATGCAGTATGTCCCAGATGAAGTTGTTAGTCGGGGGTATGCACCAAAAAATGCACCTCTGTTTGTTTCAGGCAGTATACCATTCTGGTGGTGTGTGAGCCCTATCGCCTTTTTTGGGCGTGTGAACATCTCCATGGGGAATACTGAACCGCATCGCCAAGCACCTCACCGCCATCTCATCCATATGCGAAAGCATCGAATTCGGCAGGTTCTCAAGCATAACTGCGCCCGCCTTCATGTTCAGTGCCTCCAAAGTGCTCCCCTCGGTAATATCTACGTGCTCTTCCTCAACAAGGTTTTCCCCAGGACCTCCCGGTATTCCCTGTGTTGTCTTCCCAACTGAGTACTCGACTGTTAGCTGTGGTCCTCCTGACTAAGCCCCCTAATCGAGTGCTTTAAGTGAACCCAATGGCTTAGAAGTAGTAGAATCTCAAGAGGCCTCAAGCTTACTGTCCTCCATGACAGAGTGGTCTGACGACCCGAAATGTGACGACGAACGTTGTGAAGCTTCAGCTTCCAGTGTCTGCTGTTTCTTGGACATTGTTTCCATTGCTAGTTATACTTTCAATATAGTTGCATTAAACATCACATTGTATAACCTGTACCCGTCGTGTTGGTGCAAACTAATATGTATTGGCAGTGCAGTGTCATGCTAATACAATTATAACTTAAAAAATTGAGATGCGATGACAATCACAAGTCCTCGGGACTGCAAGCATCATCGTCGCCAACTGGTGTTGCCAGATTCGCGTTAAGTCATGAGTATGATACAATTGAAATCAAGAGAACGCGTTTAATAGTTCGATAGTCCAGTCAGAGTCCAAGTACGTGCTCTAGTCCTATATGTCAGGCTGAATTTTCGATCAAATTGAAAATAACATAGATTACGATTCAATTGTACAACATCGTGAAAACAATGCTGATCCCAAGGTGGGAAGTCGAGAATCCAAGTCCCAAACAAGAAACGCGAAGATTTATGGAGGTGGGGCTCAAAATGTTCGGGCCTGCATAGAATCTGGTATCCCCTCAGGGATATTGGATCTTGTATCCTTTCGGGATAAGAAATTTTGTATCCCCTCAAGGATACGACATCTTGTATCCCCTATAGTGGGATACAAACTTTTGAATTTCAGCCATCGATTTCGACTCCACCCCCAAAACTTCACCTTCCTATTTCTTCTCCACCGAAACCTCGACTCTCCACCTCCTCTTTTCTAAAATTCCTTCCCACGATCTCCTCCTCTACAGACCTCCATTCCTCACCGATTTTCGAGTCGAACAACGCACGCCTTTGAATCGCCCCAAGAACCAATATCGAACTAGACACAAAGCTTGGTTTAAACCCCCTCAAACTCCAATGTCAATTCCGAGGGCCTAACCAATTTCAGAGCCAATACGAGGAACATTCCTGAGGGCGTTTCAGTCATTCGCGCTGGATCCAGTTTGAGGCCAAACTCCATACCTTAAATGATCTACGTCAGAGTCCCACCTGAGGCTCAATGTTCGGAGTATGAATTCTAGATTCGAGTGCCTCAAGTCACAAGCTTGAGAAAAACGAGAAGAAGGGAGAATAGAGCGAGCAGATCAAATTTATAGGACGGGAAGGAATTTGGGCTTGGCCAGTTGTCGATTTGTATCCCACGTAGGGATCAAAAACCTTGTATCCTGGTGGGATATGAATTTTTTTATCTTACTAGGACACGAGATTTTGTATCCCCGCGTAGGGATATGAAAAATTCGTGTCCCCTGTGTGGGGTACAAAAATTTCTAATATGTATAAATATGTATGTATATGTATATATATTACTTATATGCACATGTATGATATATGTGCATGCACATGACCTGCAAACTCATATTCATACATACTCACGCTTATACATGGGTATGTTCATGAAAACAACGGACAAACGAGAACAAGGTTTCCAAACTTCGAGAAATCTCCGACTCGTCATTCCAATCGCACCACGCAAAACCACGTGAAAACATGTGAGTGTGCGTGCGACACAATGTCGATAACAACTCATTTACTTAACAACGTAAACGAGATTCGACAGTTAACATTTATATTCATGAGTTAATAGGAATTAGACGTTCAACAAGAACGTTTCTCTTAACTCAAAGCACATCATGTCAAAACAAGACGTACTTTAGGAGGCAAACGTTAACCGATGTTTTGGTCCAGTTCCCAAAAGTACGTCAGACATGCTCAACTCAACACATCGCGTGGCATTAAAGCCAAAAGTGTCACCAAAACACTAAGGATATGAGCCAAGAAAAGCTCACGCAAACAGTGGACTCACAACTCCGCAAAGTAGTGCACTTTAGCACATTTCGTATCCCATGATATATATTTTTTGAGTCCCTCGATATACGTATTTTTAGTCCCTTAATATACATATTTTGAGTCCCTTAATATGTATATATATTTTGTATCCCTTACTCGCAATATACTCCGAACCCCTTCATGTCCAAATCCCACGGCGCGAGCTTCATCCGGCTTTGTACCCCTCCATTTTGTACCAGTAGTCTCAACTCCCTCGCCTTCGTACCAGTGTACCTTGGATGCCTTAACACTTAGATATTTCATACCCTTCGATCCAACATCCTTCAACCGGCCTCCACCATCACATAGTACTCCATCGTATCCCAAAGGGATACATGTCTTTATCCCTCAGGAGGTACAAAAGCCTCGTATCCCCTGGGAAATGAAATAACCATATCCCTCAAGGGATATGTTATTTGAGTCCCAAGGGATACAAATTTCGTACCCCTGGGATACAAAATTCATATCCCAAGGGATATAAATTTTGTATCCTCTGGGATATGAAATTCGTAACCCTCAGAATGGATATGAATCTTTGTGTGCATTTCAGGAGGGAGTCAAAATTCTAGAGATGGGTTCCCTGGGATACGAAAAATTGCATCGTGGTCCCCAAATCCTAATTTCTCTCACCTAACCCTTTAACTATAAATACCCTTTAGCTCACACGTCAAAAGGGTTGGATTTTTCTGATTTGACATCTCATAGAGCTCCAAGAACTCATTAATGATAGCCTTGCTTTGAGGAAGAAGAAGCATAAAAGTCACTTTTTCCCAAGACCCACATATGACAATTATGACTCCAAAACACTTGGAAATATTTGTAAATAAATGCCGTGATGAAATTCTATGTTTGTAGCTCATTATTGTGAATAAAATATCAGCGAAATCCTTTAAAGTGGAAGTAGGTCCCTACAGACCAAACCACTATAAATCCATTGTGTTATATATTGCTTTCTGCACTTACTTTCCTTATGCGAAACATAGTTCTCTAGTAACGGAGAACCCTTTAGTGTTACGGTATATTTTGCCTAACATCAGGCATAGCTAGAACATGTGGTTGAGTGAGTTTGTCCTTTTGTTGTTCAAATGCTACTTGAACCATTAAATTCCAAATAAAGGAATTCTTATTTAGTAAATCTGTAAGTGGTTTGGCCATTATTCCATAATTTTTTGATGAATTTCCTGTATTTTCCAGAGAGTCCCAAAAATCCTCAAAGTGACTTTAAAGAAGCAGTTGTGGGCCATTCTTTGAGTGCTTGAACTTTGGAGAGATTGACTGCCACTCGATTATGAGAGATTACATGCCCCAGATAATCAACTTGTTCTTGTGCAAAGTTGCATTTAGAGAGTTTGGAAACTAGCTGATTATCCTTGAGAACCTGCAAAGCCACGATTAAGTGGTGTAAGTGTTCTTGCTAGTTTTTGCTATATATAAGGGTGTCATCAAAGAACACAAGTATGAACTTCTTGAGATAGTTTTTAAAAACTGTGTTCATCAATGACTTAAAGGTTGATGGCACATTGGTTAAGCCAAAAGGCATGACCAAAAACTCATAGTGTCCTTTATATGTTTTGAAACCAGGGATTTCCTGGTTGTGCATTCTGATTTGATGGTAGCCTGACATAAGATCAAGCATGGTGAAAAACTTTGCACGAGATAGTTCATCAAATAAATCATCAATTAGTGGAATTGGAAATTTTCTCTTTTCTGTTATTTTATCAAGTTCTCTATAAATAGTGCACATTCTCCAACTTCCATCAACCGCTCTTTATAACCATCACTACTATGAAGAATATGGACTACTACTGTGTCTTATTTTTCCTGCGTTTAGCATCTCTTCAACAAGTTTTTCTATCTCATTTTTGAGGTGGTAGGAATGTTTGTAGGGTTTTAGAGATACATGTTTTGCGATTGGAATGAGCGGAATTTCATGGTCAATTGCTCTTTGAGGAGGTAAGTTTGTTGGTTTTTGGAAGACAGTTGGATATTGGAGGATGATATTTTGGATAGGAGGAGGAATGGGAGATGTGGTTTGGTATTTGTGTAAGAAGAGGTGCTTCTAATTCTGGTTTGGTTATCTGGTGGATGTGAAGGAAAAAACATAGGGAATTATGGGTTATTCCCTTGTCAATTTTTGGTTGCTCCGCAATCTTGTATGCTGGTATCTTCATGCCTTGCCAGGTTATATTTTGACCATTATAATTGAAGTTAAGCTGTAAGTTCTTGAAGTTAAAGACAATGTCATCAAATTTCTTTAACCATTGTACCTCTAAAACTTCTTGACATTCTTCTAGTGGCAGGAGTAATGGGTCAATTGACATAACTAACTCCTGGCATTTTAATAGGACATCTTGGCATATTCCAGCTCCTTGCAATTTTTCTCCACTTTCTACCAAAATTTCAAAGTCATTATACTCTGTTATTTGTAATTCCATTTTACATGACAGGTTATCATTAATGAAGCTATGTGTTAAGCCAGTGTCTACCAAAATGTTAACTGAGATACACATTATAGTTCCTTGCACTCTAATTGTATGTACAGATCGTGATCCAAACATTGCTTGGAATGATATTGCTGTTGTATGTTCAAGAGGTGATGTATGTAGTTCTTCTAGTGAATGTTCAGATAGGTCGTTGCTTTCTTCGGTGGAGTAAAATCTTTCCATGATAAACACTCTTTTGTTTGGACATTTATGCCCTGGAAACCACTTATCATCACAAATATAACACAGATTTTTGTTTCTTCTGTTGATAATATCTAAAGGATGTAATTTAGGGTATTAGTTGGGTCTGAGGTCTGGTTTGGACAGTATTCTAGGCTTGGTTGTTTGAAGATGTGGTACTATATGGTAGCTATTTCCATGGTTTCCTTTGAAGGAAATATTTCTCTTTGAATGTTTTCACAAGTACAACTGCTTCTTGAAACGATTGTAGTCTAGCAGCTAGTACTACAAACTTTATACCATCTTTCAGTCCCCCTATGAATTTATCAATCAAGTAGCTAGGCTGAAGCTTGTCTAAGAGGCCTACTAATTGCTCAAATTTGCACAAGTACTCTCAAACAGATGTTGTTTGTTTTAAATTTTCTAGTGATTCAAAGGGTCTGATCATTTCTGGAGGTCCAAACTATTTTCTAATTTTTGAGTGAAAGACTGGACATAAGGTTGCATTTTCTACATTTGTTAAATACCAGTTGAACCATTGCAAAGCTTCATCCCTTAAATAAAAAGAACATACCTGCACCAATTCTATAAATGGTACTTCTTGACAAATGAGAACCTGCTTAACTTGTCTCAACTATCCCAATATCTTTCCTTCACCTGTATTAAGTTGGGAACTCAAGTTTTAGAGATTTTTATTGAAAGATTTTCGATGTAAGCATATTTCGGTGGTCTGATTGTGGTGGTAATGTTATTGAGGTGGCCCATTTAAAAGGGTGATATGGGTATTGAAAGTGAGGTGAAATGTGAGAAATTAGTTGTTGTGGTGAGAAGTTTGTGGTTGGTAGAGTTTGAGTTGCGTTTATAACTAAAACTGGTGGTAATTGAGAGGGTTATATAGAAAAAAATGATATAGTTATGTGGATAAACCAACTAGAGGTACCATGAAACCTTGAGTCAGTGGTGTGGAGAGAATGTGGGAATGAATGTTATTGAAAAACAGGGGAGGTAGTTGTGGTTGTTGGTAAGGTTGGTAAGGTTGTAGGTGTAATTGTCAAGGGTTGATGAGGTGATGATGGCTTTGAGCTTGAAACTGAAGTGCGTGTGGTGGTAGTGGTAGGAGTTGGTAAGGGATGCGACATAGAAATTTTGCCTAACATGACGATGGAAAATTTTAACACCTCTTGCATCGATGAGATATTTGAATTCATGTCTGAGATCTCTAAGACAATACTTGTATTGAACTCATCTTGCTTACCCTCACATTCAGTAGTTCGTTCAATTGGTTCCTTCCCTAGCCTTGAAGGTGTTGGTGTTGGCTACTTTGGCGCTGGATCTGGTGAATCTAAGTTATGCGGTAAGAGTTGCTGTGGATCCTTTGGCAAACTGATACCACTTGTGAGAGCTCAATTATTCTCTTGATTTTCGGTTTCACTATTAATTGCAGTGTATGGCTACGAGGAAGAACGACAAGATATAGAAAATACAAAAAATAACAAAAGAAAATGTAAACAGAATGGATACAAATTCACTACTTTTTCCTTTCTATCTACAGGCTTATATATAGGTGAGGACGTGCTAAAAAGAAAAGGTAACAATTGCAATTATACTTGCTTGACACCTGTCCTAGGACCACTGTAAAGATGCATTTTATAAAGCAATTTTCCTGCATGCAATTGTACTAACGCATGCATTTGTAAACGTGTCCTTGCTATTTCCAGATCAAGCTGCTACGCGATCTCCTATTATTTCTTATGCATAATCTCCACCATGCAAGCTACCAACCTCTCTAGATGAGTAACAATAGCACAGTCTGTTCACTGTTGCACTTCATTAGATTTATGTGAATTTTGACATCAAGCATCTTAATTTAACTTGTAATCCTGGATGTATTCTTGTAGTGGTCTGCATACATTTTTGAATGTACTTTAGGAAATATCAAGCCAGTTTTCCTAATCTTAAACTTGATTTAATGAAGGTGTGCATAGATTTTTAAAGGTTCGAGCTATTTTTGGTCCACATAGATATTGAAACCATTAACTTTGAGCTAGGTAGAAAGTAATATAATTCTTGTATTTTTGATCGATAAAAGACAACAGTTTTTCTCATTTGAGTTGGTTATGATTTATGTTCGAGAGGAAGGGGGTACATTTTAATGTCTAGTAGGATGTAAAGGAAAAAAGGTCGGGGTTCAATATTTTTGGAGAAAAAGTGAAAATCACTACCGAGATTCAACTAGAATATTTTAACACCCCACATCCCTTAATGTCACCTGTATGAGGATTTCATTAAGAAAGTATGGAGCATTGTAGGTATAAAGACAGGAAAACATCGCAGAGACCAAGAATTCACAAGACATAGAAATAAATTTACAGCGGAAGAAAACTTTCATTCAATCAAGCAGTTACAAAATGTCATGCTTCAAAACCTCAGTCAAAAACAAAATCAGAGTGAAATAATATTATCCCCAAATATAGTCAAAAGATACAACCTCACCTTGGAAAGGGAGCAGGCAGAAATCCAACATGAAGAGACCCATCATGATAAAGATAACAAAGAACTATACTCTTTCTCCCTGTAAGCCTGAGGGGAAAGAAAGAGAAAGGAAGAAAGGAAACGGGTCAGACAGAAAGCCTGGTGAGCTGCTAGGATTAACAGCCCAGCTTACTAAGTTAAGTAGAATAGGTAAACAGTTGTTCTAGCTACATATAAGGGTAGATATCTATACATGTCTAAAGGTGAACAATAGCTAAAATGAACTGATAACAAGGATTGACAATTCTTATACAAACAAAGATGATAATACTAGAAATCAGATTAGGCAGATTGACTGTTTTGCACTTCTACTATAACATACGAGTATAACAATTCAACCCGATTAGGTATTTAACCCAACCCTTTAACCCCAAGATTAAATCCAAATTTGATAGTAAGATTAAGCGTCCCCCTGACCCCTAATTACTATCTAAGAGATCGGCTCCCAAAACCCGAATATCATATGTCTGTCCCACAATAGGGCTTATCACTCCCTACCTGTCAACTTCCATCCACATCAAATATTCGCAGCTGCCGACGTCTTATGTTCCCCGACCAGACCCATGCATGCTCATGACTCCACTAGAACGCATCCCAACACCCTCCTCCCTTTTGAACCTCTTACTACCTAGTTCAGTAAAGCATGCCCTGATCTTTACTTAGTGCGAGGCCCTACCATACTGATACACCTCCAGGGATACTGACTGATATGGGTTCCACACAACCGACACAAGCCAACCCCTAGGCTTGTGCCCCTAAATAACTAGGTTTTTCCCCGAGTCTCTCCCTTGATACAACTAAACCAAAGACTCATTAGCTTATTAATTAATCAGGTTTAACTTAGCATGTTTAAGTTTATTAATAAGACCGGTTGTCCTATACAAACCCTTTCCCAACCACATGCCCAGATGTTTACCCACATATAAGTGATTCAAGTCCATATCATCTGGTACTTACCTAACTTGTTCTATTTAATCTTTCCAATTAAGTTTATTCCTATTAACATGTTCATATTCCCGAAGTTATAGTCTTAGGTTCTCAAATAAGTGATATGCCCATATTCCCCTTTTCCATTAATATGTTAACTTATCCCACGTTATACGCACTCTCTAATCGGTATGGCCTAGGCTCTCGTTAGCCTAGCATCAGCGTAAAATCAAAAGGGAACTAAGAAGGAGAAAATAGAAACTGAACAAGCATAGGCATATAATCAGAACTGTAATCATACTAAACAACAAGATCAAGATAACATGTAATACTTGCATAGATCAGGTTTAACAAACATGCATACACTCGAGTTCTAGTTATTAAACTACATCTGGTACTTAACATGTTAAAGTCCATTTTAAATCTAACTTAACATGTCCAATTCATATGAATAATATTTATCAATCATGTTCCCAATTTATAACATGCACATGTATATGCATATCTCTACATAGTTATAGCAACATATACACATTATCCCTTTATTAATTTACTTCAAATGTAACATGTGTATATTTGTCCTTATTCCCAAAATTACTACATGTACCAATTTTATTCATGTTATTCTCAAATTACCGCATGTATTAATCTTATGCATATTATCCTCAAACTACAACATGCATTAATTTTATGCATATTTTACATTGCATAATTTCATTTCTCAAATGACAACCTATATGCATGTTTTACATTTCTTAAATGCATAACTTCATTTTTCAAATGACAACCTATAAGCAAATTTTACATTTCTTAAATGCATAACTTCATTTTTCAAATGACAACCTATATGCATATGTTACATTTCTCAAATGCATAATTTAATTTCTCAAATGACAACCTATATGCATATTTTGCATTTCTTAAATGCATAACTTCTTTCTTCAAATGACAACCTATATGCATATTTTACATTTCTTAAGTCAATGCCCCTTTTTGATATATTTACAAATTACTGTCAACTAAAAGTCCACCTATCAATGCATATTCATATATTCACAATAAATTTTAAATTTGTATTCACACATTAGCGCCAAAATTCCACCCTATTCAATGTCTACATGTTCTTCCTTTTGATACACCCCAATTTATATCACAAATTCTAATATGCCCAACTTTCCCTTTTTTCTTTAGCGTTATTCCACTCTTTCAGTTCTACACAAGGAATATAAAGTTGTAGTTAAACAAACAGCAGGAATGGGATAAGAAAGAGATGTACATACAAGCAAGAAAAAGAATAACATATAATCTTATAAGCATTGATTACTTTTCAAAAATATACTTGTTGTCAATTAAGCTACCCAATAACTATTATATCTATTTTATCTTTAACTTAGAAAAATTTGAATAATCACAGTAGACTCACCATATTTGCAGATCTAGAAAAATCTTCAAAAATTGTTGTTTGTTGTAATATATATGAGTGAATATGCTTTTGTCATATTATTTATTAGTTCGTGAATTTTAAGTGCTAGTTCGTAAAGTGTTATGAGTCAAGAGTCATATGAAAGTTTCTGTGTCTCTTAGTGAAATGGGATGTCTATTAAATGAAGTGTCATGTAAGGCTCCTATATATAAAGCCTACCATTTTGTAGTCATGGTATGATTCTAAGTTCAGTATTTCTCCTCCTCTAATGGCTTTCTAAATTGTATATTATTTACAAACACGTTATCAGCACGATATTCTAACCGATCTAATTATAGATCTCAAAACGGTAGGTTATTCTTCTGATCTGATTGATTTGATTTTTCAAATCTCCATTTTTGTTAGACCTCATCTCATTCTAGATCTAAATTTATTGTGTTATCTTCTAGATTTTTTTCCTTATAATTGTAGAACTCATATAGATTTACACTTTGAGATCTGATACTTACTTTGTTAATCATATTTCAGATCTCACTCTATTATAGATCTGATTTTTTTTATGTAATCATACTATTGATATCAAAATTATACTCAATTTATATACATTTGAGATCACTACATGTTTTAAAAATGAGATGTTGATTGCAGTGATTTATCCTTTTGGATTCGGCAAATTTTTGTTCTTCTCTATTAAGATAAATTCATTGAATTTAATTTGATTTTGTTGCATAATTCATATTTTCGGAAGAAATGTTGTATTGTTTGTTAGAGAAACAAATGTAAATATAATACTTATCTAGAAGATCGTATTAATTTCAAATCTAATATTGATCTATCACCAAAAGTGAATTATGAAAAATAAACAATAAAGAATCATAAAGTATATTAATTCTTTGGAATCTGAAATAATACGAACCAAAAGTTCATATGTTGAAGAAAAAAATTTGAGCCTCGAAGCTTTCTTAAATGTTGTGACATGAAAAGATTATACTTTTAAAAGAAGTTAAAAGAGACACAAACACATTATAATATGTGACAATAACATTGGATTCAATAGAAAATCTCTAAACGGGTTCCATCTAACTGACATCTTTCATGTACAGTTTATATTAACTAACTATCCTGAAGATATAGTATGCATATTAATCTCTTGAAGAGATGTTTTAGAGATTTATTTTTATATATCAAATCTAACATCCTAGAAGAGATGTTAGATTTTTTTTTTTGTTGCATTGCAATTACATAAATAAAAGGCACGTTCCCTGAATGAATATCATACACTCCAGAAGTAGTGATTTTTTCCCTTTTGAATCTTATTTTTATTTAATGCACCTAATTTTGTTACTACGTTTAAGGTTTGATATGTATTTTTGTATATTGATATGACATGTCAATAGTTTGTATCTATTTATCTCTAGAGGAGATAAGTTCATCCCAGAAGCGGTGAGAACAAAATATCTTTAGAGGATATTTGTATATTTGGAAATGATAAAATATCTCTAGAAGAGATCTGTTTATTTGAAAATACTAAAATATTTCCAGAAGAGATTTCTATAACTAAAGGTGATAAATTTTTTGTAGAAAAGTTCATATGACATGAAGTACATATGCAAATGAGGAACCTGAAGTTCATATGCAAACAAGGAACCTGGAGTTTATATGCAAATGAAGAACCTGAAGTTCGTTTGCAAATGAGAAAGACGATCATGCAAGTTTAATGACTAAAGAAAATATGCATCTCGAAGATCATAAGCTAAGATTTAAATATTGATCTTAAATAACTGAAGTGTATGTAAAAGCAATTTTTGTTATAAAATGGAAAATTTAGAACCTGCAGTTTCAATAATGATAAGAGACAATTTTGATATGAATAGAAAGATCTAAAAGACTTTTATATGGATTGTATAATTTGAACCTAAAACATGTAATTTTTATGTTGTGAATTTTATTTATAGATCTGCAAGTTTATGGAATTATTCATATTAAAGAATGTAAAATATTAGTTCAATAATTATGCATTTTTACTCAATTCTCGATTAGACATTATGCATATATATGGTATTTTAGAAAATATGATTATTGGGAATGCAGTACAACTGTAAGTTGTTTATTTTAGTTTTGATGTTGATCAATATTGTCGCTAGATCCAAATTTTGTTATGTTGTTTTAAGTAAAATTTATATATTTGATTCATATATTTAGACCGTATGTTATTTCCGTTATTTTTTTTATAACAAATGCTTTAAATGTATTGTTATGGTAATATATATAGTATTATCATATTATTATAAATGTATTAAAAGCATTGACTATTGTAAGTTAAATGATGTATGTTTGTGTTTGGAATAAGAATAGTCGTATGTATTATTATTTGATGTATTTGGCAACTAATATATAATGTAATGGAAGAAATTGTATAACTTAGATCTGAGACCTAAAGTCTTGAATTATAAAAAAGGGAACCTTTTTGATAAAGTTTACAAGTTTGAATTCTTGAAAATTAGCAAGAACGTAAAAGCTTATAAAATAGAAGTATGTTAAAAGATTAAGAACCAGAAGTTCGTCATAAATTTATAAAATTGATATACATATGTATGTGTATATATATGCATAGAAACTTGAAGTTCCTTAATCAATGAACTTGAAATACTTCATAATTCAAAAGCCTTAAGCTTTATTGAAACTAAGTGAAATAATAACATTATACTTCTTAAAGAAGTTACATCATATGCGATAATGATAATGCATCCAAAGATTGCACAATTTTCAAAATGGGTTATATATTGCATATATATTTATATTTACATATTGTATTGAAGAATAAATTTTAACAACTTGAAGTTGTTTATATATTTTATTTGAACCAGAAGTTCAATACAGTTGAACCAGAAATTTAATACAGTTTAACAACTTGAAGTAGTTTATATATTTTGTTTGAACCAGAAGTTCAATATTGATTAACAACTTGAAGTTGTTTACATATTTTATTTAAGCCAAAAGTTCAATACAGTTCCAAATCAGATGTTTTGGATATTATGATATGATCTTTATGATTCGCATTAACATTGCTTGATAAACAAAAATTAATGATTGGAACCTTATAAACAATTTGTTCTAAAATCGATAACTCGAATTAGAGATAATATGCAAATCAATTATATACGTAATACGTGGACGCACATATATACACATATATGCGAATATTTAATTAACAACCTGAAGTTGTTATGAGCTCATAGTATAAATTATGCATATATTATTTAGTAATTCAAATATTCGATTGACATCAATGTTGAATGACCTGAAGTCATGTGCATATTCAAATGATAGAAAATTCCTCCAAGTTACCAGATCAATGAACGGGAATAAGAAATAAAATGTGAATGCATCTTATCAATTAATAAGAGCATTATCCTCCTACAATTGAAATATATCTAATGTATTTGCTATCTATAATGCGATATTGGATTAAAAATGAAATCCAAAGAAAGTTTATTATTTAATGTGACAATGTTTGTCCACATTGAGAGGGAGGATAAAGGGATCATCAATATTAAATATTTGCTAACATATAGAATTAAGCAAAGTATTAAGTTATCAATTATATTCCTAATAGACTTTCTCCAATATACATTTGAATCCCCGAAGGATCAAAAGGTGTAAATCACAGCTGAAAATGTGGTATAAAAGTCAATTCAAAATATCTTTGGAGTAAGTCATAAAGATGCAAAATAAAGGAGGTGAGTGTTCCTGAAGAAATATTTAAGGGTGCTTTGAAAGAAACCCATGACATGATTGTCAAAATAACCCCAGAAGTGGTTTAGGTACCTAAAGTACGATAAGTGTTTGAGATCTCAATAAATCATGTATAGAACTGACAAGAAATAATCATCGATGATAAATTAATAAATAATAAAGCGCTTATATTTATAAATGGATTAAAATCCTATATTAGAGAGAAACGTGATTG
Source organism: Allium sativum (assembly GCA_030737875.1). NCBI lineage: Eukaryota > Viridiplantae > Streptophyta > Magnoliopsida > Asparagales > Amaryllidaceae > Allium > Allium sativum. The sequence goes on from CM060926.1 coordinate 298,928,791, forward strand.
GTCATCATGAAATTCTCCTAAATAAGATATATGGACCGGTAGTCCATAAGATATGAACCTGTAGTTCATAAGATAAAAATAGAAATATATATAATGTTAAAATCACACGGAAGTTATTGAAGCACCATAGAGTGTCAACAATATGTTAAGTGCCATGAGCATTGTATTTTCAGAGATAATTGAATTGATTAAAGTGGTGAAAGAGTTTTTAAACGCTTACAATACCCTGAAGGTATAAACGATGAAAATCTTGAAATAATTCATGATGAGTAGATCACTTCCTACTTTCAAGTATTATTGTAATAAAAATCTTAATATCCATTGAAGTTGTAGTTGAGATATGCAAAACATATTATAATATATAAGTTCCTGAAGAACATAAATAACATTTGTTATTATAAAGAATACAAAGAACATGGACGATAGATTACAACACTCTTCTAAGTATTGTTGTAATGAAAATATTGATATACTTCAAGATGAGTAGATTACTTTCTGCTTAGTGTTGCTGCAATGAAAGTTGCCTTATCCATCAAATGTGTATTGCAATATGCAAGCCCAATTGAAACAAAAAATTATAAGCACCTGAAGTGTATTCATAAATGAATATTAGTAACATACAAATCACAAAAGGAAGGCGTTTTAAATAAGAAAACATGCCGGAAACATGGTATTGCACATGAAGTTTTAAAAGAAAAAACTTCATTAAGAAGGATATGTAAGCAATTTGAGTTATTGAAGGAAGAATACGAATTCAGAGGAAATTATTAAATCAGGGGGAGCATCCATAAGTATGATATAATGCACTATTTTTCCTTAACTTAGTTTTTCCCCATTGGGTTTTCTTAGTAAGGTTTTAATGAGGCATAGTTCATGATCCAGAAGTATCAACCCAAAAGTAACATACAAAAATAAGTTATAATGTACTCTTTTTCCTTATTTAAGATTTTCCCACTGTGTTTTTCTTATTAAGGTCTTTAACGAGGCATTACATTGATCCAGAAGTATCATACTACTTTTGACGTAGTGATCGACGCTAGTCTATGAATTAGAAAAGCGCGACATTTGTAACAAGTTCTGCAAGCATACAGGCGTGTAGCATACAGGTCGAACACAGGGAGGTTTAATTAAAAATTATTATTTATTTTTTTCTTGGGCGTGTTAGACGAAGCTAGAGGTTGATTTGCAAAACAAAATAAAAGTGAAACTACAATTAAAAAATGCAATTAAATTTACTGCAGATTCGAATCTAATCAAATCTGTAATAAATTCAACGATTAAAGATAAAATAGAACAATGGAAATAAAATTGCAGAACAGAATTAAACGAACAGAAAATAACAATTAGGATTACTGCTGAATCTAATCAGACGGTCAATCACTAACAGAAAGAAATGCAAAAGACAAATAGTGTTCTACCGAATCTAATCGTGTAGACAACACTAATTGCTAAGAAAAATAGAAATTTTCATAAAAAGAAAAATGAGTTTTATTGATGAAGAAGAGAATAGAATGAGATATATGATAGGATGGTGGCTGCAATGCCATTACAAGGGTATATATAGGGTAGATAGCCAAACCCTAACCCCAACCCTAATGATAACTGGGCCTGGTCATTACATCACTAATGAGAAACATAAATGGGCCTTTGATAATTAAAGCAATTTTGGGCCTTTTCTCTTTTCCTCTTGTTTCCTTGACACTTCTTCATTGATTTGTGATGTGCAAATCCTTGTTATCAATCCTTTTCTTATCCAACAGCAACTAGATGTGACATCTTCATCTACAATTCTTCAAAATGCAAATACACAGCAAATTGAAACTCTATTTCTCTACATTTCTGGTTGCATGCGGGCTGGGTTGGAATATCAGTAAAGGTAACAAAACAATACCCAAGTAATACTTATTTATATACAGAAGATAAGATATAAGAGCATAAAATAAACACATTTCTATGTCAATCAAATACCCCCACACTTGTCTTTTACTCGTCCTCGAGTAAAAAGAAAATGAAAAACTAACTAGATAGGTCACACTTTCGTAGGAAACACGATTGCATTGAGCGCATGCAACAAGCCGTTAAACCTCTAGGTGTCCCTAGTAGGACGAGTGGTGTCTCGTGAGGGTTTTCAACGGATACTACCCACAAAATCCAAATGCAGTATGCTATGATTCTAATGAAACTACATGAATGCAATGGACATATGCAAATAAAATCGAAAAATGATAACATGACTTATTTCAGGAAAGTGGTACAACAAATCAAGTTAATAATTTCTAACCAGTTTATTTTATTTTAGATACCTCGACTTGTCACAAATTTTCAATATGAATCAAGTTTTCAAATGTTAAATTCCAGTTTGGCCAGTTAGTTCGGTCGATAACATAGTGCAGCCATGAAATAAATTCTTAGTTTGCTTGGCACAGTTTGCAAAGTGGTATTCTAATTTTCTCATGTATGGCTAGTCAAATCAATAAGGTCAAGAAGTGTTTGGGTATCATCGCTTATTCTTTATTCTATAAAATTTTAAGATTTATGATTAAGTACATACACCTAACTAAAAAGACCAAGGTTTACCACCCATGCACTGCCTCGCGGACTAACGGAGAGTGGGTAAAGAGCTTGGCGGATTGTGCAGGCCGACTTTGACTTTGTCAACAACGTGTCGGTAATCCTTAGGTGTCCAATCTCATAAAATGAGACCAAGATATGCCAACTTTGACTTTGTCAACAACGTGTCGGATAGAGCTTGGCGGGTTTGCACACCAACGCTCGATATACAAGCAATGTTGGATACCCTTGGAATACTATTATTATTATCGAAAATATAAGCACAAAAGAGAGTTACGCGAATTCAACTTAACACAACTTAGTTTTAAAGATTTGAAAAGCCAATATAAGTCTTTTAAGTCCTCCACTTATTTTAACAAAGTCTACAATGTAGAATAGATTTCATGGCCATCACCTAAGAATCTCCCTATGTATCGGTTACACTATTATCCCTCAAAATTAAACTTTTCATTATATTTCCTATTCGATCTAAGTTGAGAGAGAAAAATACTACCAACTGGCTAAAAATTGTAAACTTATTTTGTTGTATTAATTGAAAATGAGTCGTATTTCCAAAAAAAATAAAAAAAATTACGGTATGTTACTACAATCTAAAATGTATGATGGTCCTACTTAAATGGCTGAAAATAAAAAGAAATAAAAACAAAGAAAAATGAAAATGGATGAAATGCAGACTCCCCCCCACACTTGAACTAAACAGTGTCCACAGTGTAATTTTTTTTCTATATTTGAAAGATAGTACCCAAAGGTGTATCAAATGCAAAATAATTTGAAGAATGAAATGTAGTTTAGCTATATGTAGGGATGGATCATATGTACAATGATATATGTGTTTGAGGTGCACGCGATGCAAAGAATTCCACCAACTTTTCCCCCCACACTTGGTTCTAGCCCTATGAGTCCCATTCCCACTATGTCTAGGTATATTTTCTGACAAGCAAGAGTTTTTGAAAACCATATCATCTTTAAACCTAGATTTATAGTCCAGGAGATAAATGTCTAGGGTCGTCTTAACATGAAGTTTTTCAACAAAACTAACATTCCAAAAATAGTTCATGTATTCAACAAATTTGTCAGTGTAATTTTTCAAAAATTTGTGATCGTATGTAAATTCAGTGAAATTTGACATCTGAGTGGTGTTCAAGACTGTGTGATCACATTTCTCATCATTAACTGTCAACGTATTTTCGACACTGACAATCTCAAGTTCATTTGAGATTTTCTCAAAGTTAAAATTTTCGAACTCGTGACATGAATCCACTTCTTCCTTATTTGGAAATTCATCCTCGTACAAATCAAAAAATTAATGTTCATTAAAATCCATTTCCACTTCTGAGTTTTTGAAAAATTCAACATTTTCATTTGGTTCAATTTCAAAATTTTCAAGTTTCTCATAGCCTGAAAGAGGAAGATCAAAATTTAAGCTTAAATCTTCTTCCTTAAAAGAGTTGAAGTTCAAATCATTGGTTGAATTTTGAAAAACTTCATCAAGATGATTATTCTCAATTTCAAAAGTCGTTATTTGAAAATTTTCAATGTCAGCAAAGAATGGATTATTTCCTGATTCATCGCTTGTTTGAATTTGATTTTGTTGCTCTCGTTGTTCTTTCAAAGATGTCAATAAACAAAGAAGTTCATCCATCTTTCTATCTTTTTCATTAAGCTGTCTATCTAGCCTTTCTACCCTCTCTCTAAAAATGTTAAGACGATCATTGATTTGAGAGCTCTCGTTTGGAATTTCCTGATTTTCAAAATTATCATCCACATCAATTTCACAATCAATATTATTTCCAATGTGGTAGTTGTTTGAATTTTCAGAAAACTGACAATGATATTGGAAATCATTTTGATCATAGAAATTTTGTTCATAACCAAAACTGTTAAAATTCAAGTGAAAATTGCAATTTTGGTCATTTTCAAGATGTTGATATGGGTTGTAGTTTTGAAAATTTTGATCGATTTGAAAATCATTTTCAAAATTATTTTCGAATTGGTTTCCAACCCCATATTGATGTGGATCAAAGCTATTTTGCGATTCAAAACCGTTTTGATGTGGATGTGACCCATAATCGAAATTATTGAAATTTAAATTGAAATCATCATTTCGATTATATCTATGATTTTGAAAATGTTGGTCAGTTGGAAAATTTTGAAAATTGTTGACATTGGGCTCACGAAATTTTGGAAAATCTTGTTTCATGAGTTGCAATTCATACTCATACTCTTCAAGAGGACGTCTACTTCGATTATTATCCCACATTACTCTCAATGATTTTTTTGAATTAGACATTTGAAATGAAATCACGGCAAGACAGAAATTATTCTCAATTCAAAATAATATAAAATAATGAGTTGTGCTCTATTAATTAACTGACTCAATTGGAAGGGAGAAGAGGGTCTTATGGCCGTTCACGTATAGTATAAAACTAAGGGATACGACCAATGTTTTACGGGTAGTATGCAACCTCTTTTGCTAAAAGTTCAATAAATTGAACTAATATATATCCGCGATCCAATTGTACGAGATAGTCAACTTCACAAAGCACCACTTTTCAGTTATATTATTTTGAAAATCAAAATCACGTGTTAAAATTGAAAATCGATGAGAGTGATTAGTTATGGAAAACCGTTCCTCACCACAAATTCAGAAATATCAGTCATAGAACAGACACAGAAATATAAATTGCAGAATTAAAATTTACATTCAAGCCGCTGCCCCTGCAGAAAATTTTTACAACAATTGTCTATTTTTTTTTCTTTTTCCTTTTGCTGCAGAGCACCTGTAGAGTTTTAAAAGTTTTCACCTTGATCGGCAGTCCTCCAGTGAATTTGGGAAGTGCTAGCGCGTTCACACCCCACTTGGTGTGCAACCGCTCCAACCCATCTGAATCGTCCGCTGCTTTCTGTTGTTGTCCCCTTCTATAAATTGCTTGACTGCGCTGCGGCACGGGTTCGGGCTAGGAGCCCGAAAAAAAAAAATTTTAGGACCTTTTTCTAACTACCACTGTACCTGTTTTAAAAAATTCTCCGTTTTTTTTTCTTTTTTCTTTTAAGGAAAAGGAAAATGAGAGCAAATAAAACCAACAAAATAAGAACTAAACTCAAATCTAGGGGAAAAAGAAAAAGAACAAACTGAAATTTCAAGAGTGGACAGAACTAAAACAAAGATTGAAACGGTAAACTAAAACAACCAAAAAAAATAAAAAAAATAAAAAAAATAAAAATGACTGGGCTCAACAGCTGACTAGATGCAATGAAGGCACAAGTCACACACTCAATTAAATCCACACAGTCCAAATTTGGGCCACACAAACTGGTTCCTTAACCAATAAATTAACCGACCCTCTCTTACTTTCATAAACAGATTGTCCAAAACAAGTCAAGAAAGCAAACGCCCCTTTATATTATTTGTTCCCCAGGGTAAATCAAACGAAATCAATCAACAAGTTTCGCACCCAATTATAAATAGGAACAATTCAGTAAAACAATTTACGCACCAAATCAAGTCAATATTTTCCACTTTTTTTTTCAATCGAGATCGATTCAGTTTCCAGGGTAAATCAAACGAAAACTTGATGCGATTTGGACTTGCAGTGATTGGAGGGTTTCGAATTCAGGTATGAGTGTGAATTAAGGTTCGGGTTTCCTTGAGTGGCATTGCGAGGCTGAAATAGGCGGTTTCAATGAGGCTTCAATGTGGGTAGAAAGGTGAATTTTTGACGCAGCGTGTCGGAGTGGTGATGGAGGAACCAGAGAATGTTGATCTAGGTTTTTGGGTTGTTCGAAAGGGGAGATGAGGGGTACATATTGGTTTGGTTGTTTTCTATTGGTGAAGAGGGGGGCTCGGATCTGGTATCGTGATGGAGGACTATGGATGGGGGTTTGTTGGTGCAAGGCGTGGTGAAGTTTCGATGTAGAAAAATTGTAAGAGGGTGGAGATGATTGTGGACTTATGAGTTTGTGTTGAATTTAGGTGGATGATTGTGGACTGTGGATGAGAGTAATGGTGCTTTGTTGTGCCGGCAAGGGTGGAGGACGGTGATGAAGGGGAGAGGAGTTATGTATGTGGTGGTTGATGGTTTGGGTTTCCACAGGAACAGATGATGTTGTCAAGGGGTGGTGATGAAGTCTGTAATGTAGGCTTTGTGTATGGTTTGTTGTTTATGAGATGGTAACGCAGTTAGGGACTGTTGCATGTGATGTTGAGGTATTGAAGATGGTCAGAAAAGGGGTGGACGTTGTATGTAAGTAAAATTTTTGGGTTTTGGTAAAATGGGTTTGGGTATTGCGAGATGGGGTTGGACGCGAAAAACTTGATGTTACAGTGGGTGGCTTGAAAGTGGGTGCTGCCTTGTTTGGCAGAGAAGAAAAATTGGAAAAAGAAAATTGTTTTTTTTTTTTTTTGAATTATGTGAAAGGAAGAAAGAAATGTATAGAAAAGGCAGACTTGTAGGAGAAGAAGGGAAAGAATTCAAGGCAGAATAAAGGGAAAAAAAAATTTTCTTTTTTTTTTCATTTTTTTCTTTTGGTAAAACAAGAAAAGAAATGTATTTGAAGATTGGAAAGGCAGTAGAGAAAGGAAAGAAATTGGAAATAAAAGGCAACTTTTTTTTTCTCTTGTTTAGTTGTCAATTGTGTTGACGTAATTGATATATCAAACAACTAAACAAGAATTTTTTTTAACAAAAACAAAAGACAAAAGCAAAAATAAAATAAAAACTAACACGAATCGGAAATTAAATAAATAATAAAATTTAATGTTACCTCCCCGGCAACGGCGCCAAAAACTTGATCGACGCTAGTCTATGAATTAGAAAAGCGCGACATTTGTAATAAATTCTGCAAGCATACAGGCGTGTAGCATACAGGTCGAACACAGGGAGGTTTAATTAAAAATTATTATTTATTTTTTTCTTGGGCGTGTTAGACGAAGCTAGAGGTTGATTTGCAAAACAAAATAAAAGTGAAACTACAATTAAAAAATGCAATTAAATTTACTGCAGATTCGAATCTAATCAGATCTGTAATAAATTCAACGATTAAAGATAAAATAGAACAATGGAAATAAAATTGCAGAACAGAATTAAACGAACAGAAAATAACAATTAGGATTACCGCTGAATCTAATCAGATGGTCAATCACTAACGGGAAGAAATGCAAAAGACAAATAGTGTTCTACCGAATCTAATCGTGTAGACAACACTAATTGCTAAGAAAAATAGAAAATTGCATAAAATGAAAAATGAGTTTTATTGATGAAGAAGAGAATAGAATGAGATATATGATAGGATGGTGGCTGCAATGCCATTACAAGGGTATATATAGGGTAGATAGCCAAACCCTAACCCTAACCCTAATGATAACTGGGCCTGGTCATTACATCACTAATGAGAAACATAAATGGGCCTTTGATAATTAAAGCAAATTTGGGCCTTTTCTCTTTTCCTCTTGTTTCCTTGACACTTCTTCATTGATTTGTGATGTGCAAATCCTTGTTATCAATCCTTTTCTTGTCCAACAGCAACTAGATGTGACATCTTCCTCTACAATTCTTCAAAATGCAAATACACAGCAAATTGAACTCTATTTCTCTACATTTCTGGTTGCATGCGGGCTGGGTTGGAATATCAGTAAAAGTAACAAAACAATACCTAAGTAATACTTATTTATATACAGAAGATAAGATATAAGAGCATAAAATAAACACATTTCTATGTCAATCACGTAGTAAATATGACATTTTGTATTGTACTCTTTTTCCTTCACTAATATTTTTCCCATTGGGTTTTTCTTAGAAAGGTTTTGACAAGGCACATTTTGATCCAGAAGTATCAAACATCTATTGATGCAGTAAACAATTATTTATGAAGAAGACAAGGCAGTTTGCATGGTTCAAATTCAAGTGAATTATATCAAGGCTGATAGGATGGAGCAAATTTCTTCTAAATTTCTCTTCACACATGAACGAAAGGATAATAAGAATGAGGAGAAACAAATTCAGTTCAAGAAAAGTGGGTAGATCTGTTTTCAAAGGCGATTTCAAAATCAACATTCTAGAAGATGATGTACAAAATAGGCGTGCGTCTACTACATCAATAGACTAATTGAATAATGAGTTATAAATAAGGGGGATCATATAAAAATATGCTATAATGTACTCTTTTCCTTCACTAATATTTTTTCCACTAGGTTTTTGTTAGTAAGGTTTTTAATGAGGAATTATCTTGATCTTGAAGTATCAACCCTTACTGTAACATTGTAAAACATGTTACCTAAAGATGAAATAAATTTGCATACTTTTCCTTGTGTATGATTTTTCCCACAGAGTTTTTCATAAAATGGTTTTTAATGCGGCAATGTTTTGATCCTGAAGCATCAGACTCTTTTAAGGAATATCATTTTAATATGATATTCATAATGTCAGACATTGTACTCTTTTTCTCGTTCAAGGTTTTTTCCATTGGGTTTTCCTGATAGAGTTTTAAAGGCAACAGACAATAGTTTTATCGACTGAATGGATATATGAAAGCAAGATAATTATAAAGGGAGCAATCATCATATATGTTTTAAAAGGGACAACTTCAAGTTAGCAGAGCATTCAATATTTTGAAGACGCATATTCAAGCGGGAGTGTTGTAATATATATGAGTGAATATGCTTTTGTCATATTATTTATTAGTTCATGAATTTTAAGTGCTAGTTCGTAAAGTGTTATGAGTCAAGAGTCATATGAAAGTTTGTTTATCTCTTAGTGAAATGGGATATCTATTAAAATGAAGTGTCATGTAAGGCTCCTATATATAAAGCCTACCATTTTGTAGTCATGGTATGATTCTAAGTTCAATCTTTCTACTCCTCTAATGGCTTTCTAAATTGTATATTATTTACAACATTGTTGTAGAAGAAAGTCCACTTTTATCTTTTTGTTAATTGCAGGGTTGGAGGTTGGTTACAGATCTTGAATCTTCTTTATTAATCAAGATTTCAGTAGCATCTCACCATTTTATTATTTTAATTTAGAATATGTCATGTAGGCGAAGAGAGAGATGAAGAATTATGTGTGGATAAAATAGGAGAGAGCCTTTTTTTATCGATTAACAGAGCCAACCCTTAACAATTAGATTTTAGGTTTTCCAACTTAACCGTACACGTAATGCTGAGTCAGCAAATGTATTTTATATATAAAAATAGTCTATGTTCAAAACGGGCCTATATTCAGAATTTTGCGCAATGTTTGTAATGTTTAATTAAAACGTTTAATTAGCCATTGCATTGATTGGTTTGTTAATGTGTTTGATTGCTTTCCTGTTTTACCTCCTTTAATTAATCATGCTCCTTTTTCCTCCTAATCAGACTTGAAATTCAAATGTTATGCGTGCATATACGCATGCAGTCTTTTCTGTTTCTTTTTCGTTAAGCAAACCAATTAATGTTGCTCTATTATACATTAATAACATTCTACTGTTTTTCTAAATTTGTTATAAATCGCATTCACTTTTTAATTTATGCGTATATATATACGTACAACTTTTACTTCATTTTCGAAATTCAAACGGTGCTATGCCGTCATTTAATTCTTACATATTCTCATTGATTGTAGATTTATTTTGAATTTCTCTTTTGTATATACATATTTTTGCACATATATATGCATATATTTACATATGCATATATTTTTGTATTTTCTTTTATGTGTAATTTTCCTTATATGTGCATTTATACATATTTTTCTCTTTAGAACATGTATTATTTTAGTCATTCCTTTAAAATAAAAATGTGGCGCACGTGGGAATCGAACTCGCACTACTCTCTTGGAAGCCACATGTCTTTACCAACTAAGCTACAATGGCTTTTGTTAACAAGACCGAAAGCAATGGTGGTCATTGTTCTTTTCTTATATCTTCTTTTCATGTTTATCGTAATATTTCATTTAAACATTTGCATGCATCCTTTTTATTCATTTTTCTTTTCTTATTAATACATAATGTTTTCAAATTATTGCATGCAACACAAATATATTGCATGCAACCAATTTCATCCCTTTTTATGCATGCATTGCATTATTATTTGCATTAATCTTATTTTTTTTCAATGCATGCATTTAGTACATTTACTTGCACATATTTAAACTTTTAAGGTTCATAACTTCTTAATACGTTATCCGTTTTATGCAAACTCAGAGTCTATCTAAACCAGAATTTCGAGACGAACGCAATGATAAAGTCCATTTTACTTAATTCTGAATAGTTAATTAAGTATTATCCATTTTACCATTTTCTCCCTTTACTTTTTACATTAATTGCACACATATATATATATGAATATATATATATATATATATATATATATATATATATATATATATATATATATATATATATATATACATTCTCCCCTCCTTAAAGGATTTCATCCCCGAAATCTCCAAATTAAGAAGAATGTTACCATCCTATTAAGCACAACCGTCTACTCATCCATTATCCACAAGCATCCATTTTTCTTAAGATTTTCTAATGCTTGCATGAACATTTGCAATTGTGCGTGTATATCCTTATGCTAATGCGAAAACCAGGCGGTCTACTAATTCAGTCGACCTTCTTAATGCAATGTATGTCTGTGCCATGTATCCAATATGTATGCAAAAGAATCCTAATCATACATATAAATTCTATATGTGTGCACAATCACCACCAACATGCAACATCCATGTGATGAGTCAACCATTTTGCATCCATTAAAATTGAAAATGCACACACATCCATATGTAGTATGAGAGTGTTTTTGAGTCGATCTAGTGCCTAATGTGTGTATATGCTCTCACGAGCAACCGCTAGCAAACACTTGCATCCAATTGCAACCATCAAACATAACATGTCTCAAACACATGTTTCAACCATACCCTATCTTCTATAAGATCAACTTCTAAGATCTACACTTCCGAAGAATATACTAATGGAAAGTCCTTAATAAAAGGAAGAAGCGATAGATAGAATATTAAAGAGGAAAAATAATTGTCAAAAGAATGCAAGTAACAAACTTGAATCCCTTAGTGAAGCTCTTTTATCTTACTTGTCTTAGTTACTTTGGGGGAAAACTCTCTCGTGAACTAATTCAAAAATTTACCCTAATCTTACAAGTAGAGTCACACTTTTTTCATAACTAGGAAAGATTCTACTCAAAACCATGAAACTCAAATCTCACTTACACTATGTGTTTTATCCAAAAATGCTACTAATTTAGCATTCCCCTAAAACAGATCCGAAAAACAACCTTTCCTTCTCTCTCCTAGAGATAGTCTTTCAATCACTTTATTGTTCGGAACATATATAACACAAAAAGAACTGATGCGATACTAAGAATACCAATATGACTAACCATTCGGTTCGCAAGAAGTTTCAAAAATTAGTTCTAGCCCGATTATTTTCTTCTTACAATCAAAACTGCTCCAGAAATGCTTAACGGATGTTAGGACCGTAACTTCACCCTATAAGTCCATATGCCATATTAAAGCCTATGCCATCTTTTAGGCTCGTAATTTACTCCCTCCTTGTAAATCAACATGTCGTATGATGCCTAATCATGGCAACCTCATTTATGCCCGAACAACAAGATCTTAGTTTCAACCACGACTTAACACAGAAAAACAGATAACCAAGCTGATTCCTGTGGGGTTCAGAAACTACCACTGGGCCTAAGTGCAAAACAATCACTAATGCTATCAAAGGAAAAAGGACAAAATATTCCTAAACCAAATAGGAAAACTAGAAAGAACTAAAGACAGATAAAAAAAATATTTCTTTCAATAACCCTTTCCCTTTCCTTAATCATCCTTGATCAGATGTCTCAAGCTTCCACAAGTAAAACACTTCTTCTCCCTCTTATTCTCAGGCTTTCCATCCTTATTTTGTGTTTCTTCTTAGGCCATACTTTCTTGTTTTTTGCATCATCAGTCTTAACTTCTTTCCTCTCATCCTTACCGTCCTCGTGCATCAAGGCCTTGTCAACAAATCTTTCAAAAGTTGCCCCCATCGGAATATGAGATTTTTAGGATTAATAGGCTTCTACAAAAAATTGAACTTAACCTCGAGGTCTGGTGCCTGAACGTATATTGAATTAAATATATTGGTACCATATGTAAATAAATTAAACATATTCGTTGCGATTAAAGATGGAAGTTTACAACAGTATAACAATTGGAATGAGTGGGGAATGATGATAACCTATTATGAATAAACTTGAATGTGAAAATGGAAGATAATAGGTAGGCTTGTCCTAGGGACAAGCAGGAATTATAACGTAAGTTATAATAAACGATGGATAAAATGTGATAACTTATGAAATAAGATAAGTTATACTTAATTATAAATTAAGTAATCTGGAAACATGAAACTTATTGACTAAGGAAAGAAGAACAAGTTATTAACTTGTAAAAATGAGATAGAGGATGAATGACAAGATAATGATGTAAGAAGATTGTAGATTTTGGACCTTGGTTTACAGTCTAAAGAATAACATGTTAAAAGCTTATTAATGAACTTAAATAGGCTGAGTTATATAAATGAAATTAATAAGCAAGAGGGGACCATTCCTTAGAGATATAAGTGGCTTGGAGAGAAAACTTGGTAATTTGAAGTAAAGGTCAATAAGAGTAGAAATAACCAAGTTAATGGGAAGCCTGATGTGACAGAGCAAGCACGTAATTGAACATTTAGACATAGGATCTAATAATACGTTATCGGGATGTGCTTGGACCAGTCCATACGTCTAAATGAGGTGAACCCAAAGGGGATAGGTCATGGAGGTGTCACGACGCACAATGGGAAGCGCACGTCCATCTGATTTATCTTGCTTTCTCCGAGGGAATGGATAGAAGCACGCTGCTTCCGGGGGACATGGTAGGTTACTCTAAGGTGGTCCTATGTTGCGGTATACATACAGGGTAAGGGGTCTACGCGATACCATAATGGGAGTATACCTTGACTGTAATGGGGCTTACAATCAGAAGGTTGTGGCGTGGTGGGTTGATTCGATGGTTTGCCTATTGGGGGCGAGGTCAGAACCAAATGAAGAATAGTAATCATCGGGTACCTTCATCGGCGGTCAGGTGTGATGCGGAAAGACAAGATCTATAACCAAGACGCCATCAACCTTTCACTATCGAGGCACGGTGGTTAAGGGACACGCCAAATGGATTCTTTTAGATTGTTTGTTAGGGGAACATCACTTAGCTCTTGAGTAGTCTTTCACTAGTTGAGGGAGGCGTCGAGTGGGACCATACCCATTGTGAAATGCAGACCAATATCTATAGGACTTCCAAAAGGACCTATACATATATGGAAAATTCTCTTGATTGAGTTCCGCGTATTAGACATGGCAGTGTTACGGGACTCGGTGTAGTAGATAGCATGTGTGAGATACATGCATCTAGTTTTGGGTGGTGTATCATGGACAGGAGGACGTTATATATGTTTTACGAGACATGTGTGAGGTTCTAGGTATATGTGACACCCCATGTCTGTTAATGTCACTCACTAAGAGAATGTATTAAGTTCCGTGGAGCGTTATAGGTAAACAGAAACATATATATCACAAGACAGATAATTTAAAACAGCGGAAGTAAAAGCAAACTTCATCACATAAATAAAAACTTCGTGGTCCAACCAATTTTATAAAAAAGATGTCCAAAAAAACTAAAACTTATTATATCACAAATTCTGCCTTGTTTCAAATCTTCAGAGTACATAAAGAAGCATAAAACAACACAATAGAGCATAATCCCCAATAGGCTTAGCCATAGCAGACAAAGATGTGAAACCAAGAAATACATCTATCAACTTCAAGCTGGAAGAAAGAGAAATCTGAACTAAGCTTGAGTATTTTCTCCCTGAGAACCTGGGGGGAAACGGAAGAAAAGAAGAGGAAACAAAATGGGTCAGACATAAGTCTGGTGAGTCCAGTGACTTTTAACATGCAAATAAGTAAAAGCATCATGACAAGCATAAACTGGATGAAAGATATAACCATGGCATAAGGTATAGCAAGGTAAACAGGATAAGCATAATGAAATGTCAATTGCGCTTCTCTAACTTCTTTCTCTATATTTCCCTGTCTCTCTACTTATTTATTTATCGACACCACTTCTAGTATCTCATAATAAGATGATCCCAAACCAACAGACGGTAACCTTAGGTGTACTTCTAGTGAGAGGTTTCCACCCCATACAATCACAGGTAGCCAACGTGCCCCTAAAAATACTAGATGTGCCCAAACTACCCCCAATTGATCGGCTCCCTAACTCGTAGATACCTGTCCTGGCCCCATAGTAGGTTGTATCACTCCCTAAAGTAGCAACCCGATACAGCTAGATTGCACAGCTTATATCCACTGGTGCACAACGTCCGAATCTTCCTCTCCCTCTATTCCGGAACCATGCATGCACATGATCCCGTCGGAACCAGCACTGTCACACCCTCGCTCTTTTGACCTCTTATAATTAACCCAGTAAGCGTACCCAGATCCTGACCTAGTTCTGGGTATTCGTTCGATACCTAGGTGGATTACTAGCTGAAAAGGGTCCCCATAGATGATACAAACCACTCCTAGGCTTGCATCCCCACTACTACTAGGATTTTCTTAGGGTTTGCCTGTCTCCTTTGCATAACCCCACTACTAATAAGATTTATTTAGGGTTTTCCAATCTCTTTTGCATAACCCCACTTATATTGGTTAAATTTGTCTATCCACCCAAATTAAATTAACTTAACCCCTCTCACTTATTAAATCAATGTAACAACCCGAATTTTAGTAACATGTTAAAACCATAAATCAAGGCAGAATTAATTTTTAAAATAAGAATCAAGGGAAACGGGTTATGCCATTGCGTTCGTCTTGGAATTCTACTTGAAATAGAGTCCGAATTTGTGTAAAATGGATACTGTATGAAGGAGATATGGACGAACGAAGTTACGCAGAAAAACCAGAAACAGGCCAGAATGCACAGGCGCACTTGGGAAGTGCACCAGAACAAAATTGCACTGGCGCACTTGGGAAGTGCGCCCATGCAAAATTGCACTGGCGCACTTGGCAAGTGCGCCCAGGCCGAGCAGAAAACCTGCTTGGTCAGGCCCTGGCTGGCCTGGTCGGGTACTGGACGAATTTCCGAGCTCTGCTGTGTCACTAGGGCTAACTTATCACCTTCTGATTGGCTTCTCTTGAGATGGATGGCCTTGATTAAATCTAGCTTCATCGACGGCTCTAATTAGTTTGAAATTCTATATAAACAGCCCCCAAGCCTCATTTTCTTTACACCATTCTTCTCTAACCTTATGCTACTCAAACTCTTGAGGACCATGGCTTCTTCTTCTTTCTCTAAATTAAATTAAAACGCGAAGATTATTTCTTGAAGACTACGACTAGGAATTGGGGATTTTCTTCTACAATCAAAGCAAGATTCAGCAATTCAACGACCAATTTCTGGACTTGACTTCTGCATCTAAATTTCTTAGACCACGATCTGTAAGTTCCAGTTACTTTTAGATAAAAACTATAAACTTAATATGGGCATGTTATAAATTGTAATTGATTTATGTATGATTCATGTCTATTCTTGTTTCCTTCTTGGATCTTGACTATGTGGAATATTGCCTATGACGTTAAAACTATTGTTAATGACATAAGACTATGCCTATGCCTATGACTGTGAACATAAGACTATGCCTATGCCTATGACTGTGAACATAAGACTATGCATATGCCCATGACTGTGAACATAGGACTATGCCTATGCCTATGACTGTGAACATAAGACTACTGCCTATGACTATGACAAGGACAATTGTGGCTAATCACCTAAGATTCATGACCATGAAGTTATTGCTTAGGATTATGACTATGAAATTGGATCTAAGCTTGACTTTCTATTCAGACCTATTTTCTTTATTCTTGATTTTGGGATTTTTCTATTTAAGTTAGATCTATCAATGTTCTCTAACCTAGATTATCATTCAAACTTTTTCATGTTCATAATGTTATCAGAGCTATATGCCTACGATGTTTTAATCAATTTATTCAGTTATGTCATGCCTTGGAAATAAATGGATAATAGAACAATGTTTATTATGTTATATGTGGAATTGAATGATATTGATTTCTGCCTGTGGGTTTATTATCATGTTGAATTAGGAATTAATGAATAAGTCTATTTATATGTATATGAACTTGGAATATAACCTGTTATGACAAGTTGTGTAGTTTATCATGTTATGCAAGTTTTAGGTTGTAAAATCATATCAAATATGTGACCAAATGTTAGATCTATATGTTTATGTGTGTATGTTAACCTATGTCATATTTCAAGTTCACACTTATTCATATGTTCGTGATTGATTTGCAAGTTCACATATATGTATGTTGATTTAGGCTATGTTGCAAATTCACATATATGTATGTTGATTTAGTCTATGTTGCAAGTTCACACCTATGATCTTCATGTTGACTACTTTGCAAGTTCACACCTATGATATTCATGTTGACTACTTTGCAAGTTCACACCTATGATGTTCATATTGATTATGCCAAAAATACCCCTATGTCGTGTTTATGTTAATGAATTTCTTTATGCCAATTTTGCGTACGTTAAATTAGGCTAAGTTTTAGCCTAATATTATATGCCAAAAATTATGCGAACGAAAAATTAGGCTAAGATTGTTAGCCTAATATTTAGACGGGGTAACGTTGGGAAAAATTGGAAATTATAGGAGACTTGGCATGAAACTTGCCTTGAAAAATTTACACGAACTTGACATGAAAACTTGAACATGGATATGACATTAGAATGAACTTGAAAATGGCCAACTCGAGGTTGGGTTGAGTTTGCAGTTTAAATCTGCCCGGATCCGCCCGACAAATCCAGTGACTGCAAACAATAGGATCCAATGTGAGTAGTTGGTCATATCGCACTTGAAACCCGAGGTTAGACTGAGTTGTGGTGTAAATCTGCCCGGAACCGCCCGACATATCCAGTGACCACAACGACAGGTCTAATGTGAGAGGTTGGGGTGCATTAATGAATTAATGCCACATGATAGGGTTAAGTCATGAACATGAAAGACAACACTTAACCAACTTGACATGTTAGACTGATAGGCGTTAAGTCACGAATTTAAATGACAACACTCAACCTATTAGACGGAAACCCTAGTTACGCGATCCATTTCAGCAGTAACCCACTAGATGTATCATGGTACCCTGGAACTAGCAGGGTGGGGCACGATTACTGGGCCGATTGTAAGCGACCAGAACGACGGCTGTGTTGGTGCGCCAGTGTAGGTTCAGGCAGGCTGTGGTCCTGCACGTAGTCCGGAGTTGAAAAAGCAGGCATTGGGCATCAGTAGGTTTATCTGTGCATGCTTGACTCGTGTTGGTGGTTGGCACCCTAGGGCTTGATACACCCTATGGTGGACCTAGCACAGGTGACTACATTCGTGATAGGGCCGTATGACAGACACGTGACGAGCTAGAACTTGTAGGGAGCCGATTGATTAGTGGATCGTTCAGCTGGACCCAATAATGGGTCATTTCATGATATTGGGCCAAGGGATCACATCGTGGTTAACATTTGACATGGGTTGGATTACTAGTACAGTCGATGCAGCGAACCTTGAATATGTGATGCTATACTTGATTTATACTTGATTTATCATGTTATCTTAGCCTATCTTGCCAACCTTGACAGCATCCTTATGTTTACTTTCAGTTTATACATGTCATGTTACTTTTACCTGTTTTTATGCTGAAAGTCAATTGGAATTACCAGTCTTTATGACTGACCTGTTTTCT
This sequence comes from Allium sativum, assembly GCA_030737875.1. Taxonomy (NCBI): domain Eukaryota; kingdom Viridiplantae; phylum Streptophyta; class Magnoliopsida; order Asparagales; family Amaryllidaceae; genus Allium; species Allium sativum. Next base: position 298,947,200 of record CM060926.1, read on the forward strand.
TTCGCCTCTTTTTCTTTCGTTTCCCCCGCAGGTTCTCAGGGAGGAAACTCTAGCACTTAGCTTGGATTTTGCTTGCTTTTGATTCAACTCATGTACGGTTTGATCTTGGGCTATGCTATGGCTGCATTTTCTGCTACCTTTGGGGAATTGAGCTACTTTTGTTGTTTTAAGTTTATTCTTCTTTGTTTATGCAAGACAGAATTTGTTGTAATGGAAAATAATGACTTTGGCTATTTGGTACTTTGAATGAAAAAGTCTTTGACTATTTTGAAAGTAATGAAATTTATCTTTTGATTCTTCCGCTGTTTTATTTATGTTCTGTCTTCTAATATTTTTGTATTTGTTTACCTCAATAACGCTGCTCCAAAACTAGTGCATTCCCTTTGTGAGTGACCCTAGCAGAGGTGGGGTGTTACATTTGGTATCAGAGCAGAAGGTTACCAGACTGGGAAAATGTTTTTAAAACCTTCCAAAATTATTTTCAAAAAACCATTTACAAAGAAGCATTTTTCAAGAAAAGTCTTGTTTTATTTAAAAGGCCATTCCAAAAAAGCCATTAGCACTATCCTTTGTTTCCTCGTTTGATTCTCTTCTTTTTCATTTCAGCATGTCTGGGAATCTTAACTTTCCAGAGGGCGTGCCAATACCTAGCTGGTTCAGGAGGTACATAGAGGCTAGGGCCAACGATGCAGGCCCAGCAGATATTCCTCCTCCTCCTCCGCCCCCTCCTCGTGCAATTGCTTTCTCAAAGATCTGTAAAGATTTTAGGGCCATGGGTGGAAAGGATTTCAAGGGAACTGAATCATTCGTAGAAGCGAGGAATTGGCTCAAAGAAACTGAGGATCTGTTCTTTATTTTCGAGGTGGACGATAGGCAGAAGGTATAGTTGGCAGTATGGTTGCTCAAAGACGAAGCTTCCTATAGGTGGGAAGTCACTAACGCCGAGAGGCCGGTTGAAACATGGATGGATTTTAGAATAAGGTTTGAGACAAAATTCCTCTTGCAAGCTGAACGAAGTCTACAGCTGGAAAAATTCTTATCTCTTAAGCAAGGAAGTATGATGGTCAAGGAGTACGTCAATCAATTCAATCAGCTGGCTCGGTTTGGACTGGACTTAGTAAATACCCCTCATAAGAAGGTTCTCTGTTTTGTCAAAGGATTGAATGAGCCACTTCATAGCTTGGCCATGACCCACGTACCTATGGGGACTACTTATGAAAAGCTAGTAGACATGGTGCTCTTAAATGAAGAAGACAAGAATGGCAAGAAGGAGGTCAAGGCGAATGAGTCTCAAAACAAGAAGGTAAACTCCGAGAAAGGAAGCAAGAACAACAACAACAACAACAATAATGATAATAAGACACGTGAGAAAAGAAAATGCCACTTCTGTGGTATTGAGGGGCATATAGTCCAGGATTGTATAAAGAAAAAGATGAAGATGGGAGCATGCTTTCAGTGTGGTGATATTGGACATATCCGCAAGAACTGCCCTAAGAAGCAAGGGCAAGGCCCGTAGGCAGGACCTTCTGGGGGGTACATATTTAACTTCTTCTCCTAGATGCTTTGTTTTATCTTGCTTATCTTCTCAATCCTATCTTGAGAACCTTAGGTAGAACCCTTTTGGATGTAAACATGTGATTGAGACATGTTATGGTTGATGTTTGCAAATGGTTGCAAGTGGTCGCAAGTGGTTGCTCGTGGTTGCATAACACACATTAGGCACTAGATCGGCTCAGACACATTTTCATATTGCATATGCATGAGTGTTTATACTTGTTTATGGATGAAAGAATGTGTTATCATGTGGATGTTGCATATGGATGGATGTTTGTGCACACGTATAGTGTTTATGTGACTAGGACTATTTGCATACATGTTGGATTCATGGCACTAAACATATTTTGCATTAAGAAGATCAATCAGCCTGATCATTGGCATTAGATAAGGAACATATACACACACTTTCTGCATATGTTCATATAGCATTAGAAATCATTTAAGGATAATGGTTGCTTGTGGATGATGTTTTGAGTAGATGGATGATTGGATGATAGGATGCATTCTTCTTAACTAGAAGATTTCGAGGACAAAATTCTTTAAGGAGGGAATAATGTAACAACCCGAATTTTAATAACATGTTAAAACCATAAATCAAGGCAGAATTAATTTTTAAAATAAGAATAAAGGGAAACAAGTTATGCCATTGCGTTCATGTCGGAATTCTGCTTGAAATAAAGCCAGAGTTTGCGTAAAGCGGATACCGTACGAAGAAGATAAGGACGAACGAAGTTAGGCAGAAAAACCAGAAACGGGCCAGAATGCACTGGCGCACTTAGGAAGTGCGCCAGAAAAAAATTGCACTGGCGCACTTGGGAAGTGCGCCCATGCAAAATTGCACTGGCACACTTGGCAAGTGCACCCAGGCCGAGCAGAAAACCTGCTTGGTCAAGCCCTGGCTGGCCTGGTCGGGTTCTGGTCGAATTTACGAGCTCTGCTGTGTCACTAGGGCTAACTTTTCACTTTCTGATTGGCTTCTCTTGAGATGGATGGCCTTGATTAACTCTAGCTTCATCGACGGCTCTAATTAGTTTGAAATTCTATATAAACAGCCCCCTAGCCTCATTTTCTTTACACCATTCTTCTCTAACCTTATGCTTCTCAAACTCTTGATGGCCATGGCCTCTTCTTCTTTCTCTAAATTAAATTAAATTAAAACGTGAAGATTATTTCTTGAAGACTACGGCTAGGAATTGGGGATTTGCTTCTACAATCAAAGCAAGATTCAGCGATTCAACAATTCAGCGACCAATTTCTAGACTTGACTTCTGCATCTAACTTTCTTAGACCACGATCTGTAAGTTCCAGTCACTTTTAGATAAAAACTATAAACCGATCTAGACCATTCGAAACCCCTGATCGTTTTGAGAACAGGACAAATTTGAACGCAGACGGAAGAACATTTCATTGCTATTACAACAATTCCATCAGATACAAGAATATACAGAGTATGAATGAATAAATTACATTCGATAATTATCAGAGATTACAATAAATTACATAGCAGCGGAAAATAATACAAAGCACAACTGAAGGTGATATACGGATACAGAGCTTTCCGGATATCATTCTAGCTGTAAACCAGGATCCTGTGAATATAAATCTGCAAAACCAAAACTACTAGCTGCCCATGCGGAAAATAGGGGCACCCAGAGTTTAGGTTAAAACAATAAACTCCAGGTCAGTCATGTGACTGGTGTGAGAACTAAAACAGTTATATAAAATCTTTACTTTGAAGGAGGGTAATTCAAGGGACCACGCCGTATAACACGGAACGGGTTTCCTCCCAAGAATACAAGTGCATAGAATAAACAACACAATGCTTTTTCGAAAAATGAAGCTATTATAAGACCCAGGTCCCATCACACAATGCAACGCAAGCCGGAGGATAGGGTTTTACCTTATAACAGCCAAACATGCTTGGTACGTTTAAAAACAAATCATTTGATACTATAATAAGTGTATAGTGTCAAAACAATTTCAATCATAAATATCAATCATAGACGGCATAGCATCCCATGCTACTATGTCGCCATACTAGTTCTACAATTAAAACCGAAATGCACGTATTGGAAATTGGATTTCTGTCATGAGTCGAGGCAAGGGGCAAGCTCCTCTCCGCGTTCGAGACACTCTAGCAAATGCCTCAGGACTACACACTCTGGGCAATCCTGGATCCTCTAAGGCCGGTCCTCACTTACGTTAGAGGATTAGTTATTCCTGAACACACGTTTCCCGATCCTTACAGACCTATACTCGAGGCGCCTCGCATTCCAACAACCACATAGGTGAAAAGTATATAAATGTCAGGGCTGGTAAGTCACTGACACCACCATAGCTAGAAAGAAACGTCATGCACTCCTTGGGTCCTTATCCCGTTTTTGACTCATACCGAGGTGTGAGGCTCGCGAATTCACGTTATACACAAAGCTGCCACGTAGGCCGTGCTTTGATCATCAATCACAAGACTTTGCTTTTCAACAGAAGCCTTGATCATTGCATCTCAGCATGCCACACAGGCAATTCATGCCATGCGATTGATATCTATCAATATATAACCTCTAAGCTCGTACGTCTCAGAGAAGGGCGTTAAGCAAGAGAATAAATTCTCCGCCGCCAAACAGATATATATTTAACAGAAATCAATCAACATAGAATAAAATCTAATGTCAGACACACAATCCATTTACAAGTTCGTTCTGGGTCTGAACGAAACCGGAGGCACTTTCCTCGCATATCCATCCATCTCCAAGTACGTCTGGACGACCACCAACTATTTCCATCCTCTTAGGGTTTACAGCCCAATCAGGATCGTCAGTAATTATCCAAATGATGTGAAGACTTCCGGTCTTCTGCCACTGTCTTCATCTTCGACTTATCGTCGAATCGGTTATTCAGAATGGGTATAAACCCGGACTTTGCGAACAACCCGCGTATATTAAAAACGAATGTTACACAAACACAACATACGCCTCATTCCAACTCAGAATATTCTTTTATTCATAAAATCGCATTTTTAAGGAAAGGTTCCCATTAATTTTATCCAAGATAAATTCTTTAAAATTTATCCTTTAATCTTCCTTTGGATGACATTTCAAACCAAATTATGGTTTTCTAAACTAGTCGAGATTAGCGAACCACACCGAAGTAATTATTTATTTTATTTCCCAATCCCAACCTATTCATCCCATGAAGCAAAACTGGCAATACTCCATATTTAGCACCACAGGGTTATCGGTAAAATTAATTACCATTTCACGTTCAAATCTAATTAAAGATTTAACTATCGCTTTGGAGCAAAACTGGTGATACTCCGTTCTCGCTCGTTTTCTAAATATGATAATTTAGATTGTAAATTCACATTTCAATCTAATTGCAGATTCGTTAAAACTCCTTTTATTGGGTTAAAGAACTAACGTCATTTAAAACATCGTTCACGACAAACCCAAATCACATTCTATTGATTATCGGGTTAAAGAACTAGTGTTATTTAAAACATAGTTCACGATAAACCCACAAATCAATTCTAGTTCAATTCAAATCAAATATATTAGGAATTCCGATTATTTAAAACCCCTTTTTAAATCTAATTTATTTATTTAAAAATAAAAACCCGGGTTTTAAATTGAGTTCAAACTAGTTCATTTCGATAAAAATCTATTTTTATCTTTTCAAATATGGAGTTTTTCATCCTAAATTTTCCCAAATCATTTCTTTTGATTTTACACAAATTATTACTATTTTTAATAATTTTATCAAGGCACGTACAGTCGATTTCCATCAACGACCATCGAACTGCACTTACGGCGACCTTTTTCAAATTTGATTTGGACGTATCTCCAAATCCAACCGTTAGATTTCAAATTTCTAATATTCGTTAGAAAGCTCTTTTCGATACGAACCCAACGGTTCCGGTTTTAGGAGAATCCGACGGTCGGATCTCCCTTAATGTCCGTTTGAAATAAATGGTCGAAATTCACGAACTGCCGCAGCGCGACGCGTTCTATTCAGGCCATTATATTATATATATATATATAATATATAATATATATTTCGCAGATTTCTATTTAAAACGAATTTTATAAATCGTTTTAAATTCTTTTCAAAAACAATTTCAACTTCCATCTCAATTCAAATCAAAATTGAATCTTTCCTTATAAATTCGTTTTAAAATTCATTTCTATTCAATTCAAATTTCAATTCAATTTGAATTCATTTCAATTCGTTTTAAATTCAATTTGAATTCGTTTTCAATTTGATTCAATTCAAAGTGGTTTTCTATTCGATTCAATTCAAGTTGGTTTTCTATTCGATTCAATTCAAATTGGTTTTCTATTCGATTCCATTCAAATTGGTTTTCTATTCGATTCAATTCAAATTGGTTTTCTATTTGATTCAATTCAAATTGGTTTTCTATTCGATTCAATTCAAATTGGTTTTCTATACGATTCAATTCAAATTGGTTTTCTATTCGATACAATTCAAATTGGTTTTCTATTCGATTCAATTCAAATTGGTTTTCTATTCGATTCAATTCAAATTGGTTTTCTATTCGATTCAATTCAAATTGGTTTTCTATTCGATTCAATTCAAATTGGTTTTCTATTCGATTCAATTCAAATTGGTTTCCTATTAAATTCATTTCGTTTTCTATTTGAATCAAATTCATTTCGTTTTCTATTCGATTCAAATTCAAATTGGTTTTCTATTCGATTCAATTCAAATTGGTTATATATTCAATTCATTTCGAAATCGTTTTATATTCAATTCATTTCGAAATCGTTTTATATTCAATTCATTTCGAAATCGTTTTATATTCAATTCATTTCGAAATCGTTTTATATTCAATTCATTTCAAATTCCATTTCAAAATATTCGATTTCGAAATCACTTTTCAATATTCATTTTAAAATGAATAAAATCGATGTAAATATCGTTCACGTCAAAATGGCGTTAATCTAATCAACACGGCTTCATATATTCCTTCATTCTATTCAACAAATGAATATTTATTTTTGTCAACACACGACTAATCTCAACGAATGAGTACTGTCCACGTGTGACTATTTTTGTTAAATTATTTCGTTCAACACATGACTAATCTCAACGGATGAGTACAGTCAACACATGAACCTTTATTTTATAGTGATAAAGATTTAAAATTTATTGTTAAAATATTACGTTCAACACATGACTAATCTCACGAATGAGTACAGTCAACACATGAACCTTTACTTTATAATATTCTTTATCTTCTAAATTGGAATGAGGCCCAATCAATCACCATATAATGTTAATTACATGGATTTTCATACATCACACGTATATAATAGCATTGAAAAATAATCAACCATCAACCAAAGTGCATTACACTGTATAAGCATCAAATATAGATATCTAACGCTTATAACAGACTGTCAATCAATCGATCGACATATTTAATCAATCAGGATGAGTGAACTTCAAATTTCATCTCAACACCCGTGTGGGGTTTCAAACAATTAAACACAGATTTAGTTGTGCAGTTGGGCGATGTGTAAAATTTATCGTCCCAATCAATGTCCTTCAAATAGGTGTACATAAACAAACCGTCCGGTTTGTAACTGAATATTTTATTTTATTCACATTCACTATATTCATATTCACGTTAAAAATTATATTTTTAACGATAAAACATTTTATTTTAACATATGAATTTCTATTCAGTTCATTCTTTAAATAAAATGGTATTTTTATTTTTCTAACTTATTTTAGAAAATTTCGACGGCATAACGGCACGATACTAGAAACGGGACAAGGCCTAGCCTTATCCCCGGTCTAGTGAAGGCCCACACCATTCATACATCAATCAAATCCATTCATTTCACCAAACAACTAAATTTCAATCAAATAATCTAACTAATTTTTGCAATCAAACAAACAAGTCCATGGTCTGTGGACGATTGTGTCAGGTGCTACTAAACACCGTCTGCATCCTAGTATAAATATATATAACTAGAAATAGAAGTTGAAAGGTGAGAAATTCTCACCAATAGCTATCCAATTCCACGACTCTTCATTTATAGAAATCTTCAACGTTCTCGCCTTTTGTCGCTTTCGTTGTCCGCTTTCACTACATATTTAAAAATCACATTTTTATATACTGATGTCTTTAAAATAAAACTCACATTTTTATTTATTCACTTTCAATTTAAAAATCATATTTTTATAATCACTTCATATATTTAAAAATCGAATTTTTATTTCGTTATTCAATATATAAAAATCGAATTTTTATTTCGTTATTCAATATATAAAAATCGAATTTTTATCTCGTCGTTCAATATAGAAAAATCTAATTTTTACCTTCACGTTTTATGGATAAAAATTCTATTTTCACTTCGTTAATTCATATCTAAAAATTATATTTTTATCGCTACCTCAAAATAGAAATTTGATTTTTCTTCACCTTCTTATATGGAAAAAAATCTAATTTTTATTTCAATAAAAATTCTATTTTTACAACGCCACTATATAGATAAAAATTCCATTTTTAATACACTATTCTATATAAAAAGATTTCGCCTTTTCAATTTCAAAGATATCGTCTTTACAAATATATCATTATAAAAATCACATTTTTATTTTTCTACACATAAAAAGATGATATTTTTAATATTCCTATCGTGTAAAAATTATATTTTTAATTCTCTACATAAACAAAAATCATATTTTTACATCGTCTATATAGTAAAGACTATATTTTTAATACTTTAAAAATATAAAAATCATATTTTTAATACTTTATAAAATCTTTTCCATTTTAAATATCTCTATATTTCTAAAAATAAAAAATAAAAATATTTATTATTTCTTTGTTCCTTAATTTAAAACTGATTTAACTATGTTAAATAAATAAAATGAAATAAAATAAAAATAAACAAACTTACTGTGATTCGAAGTGGGAGGAGAGAGGCCGTGCTCGCTGCGTCGGAGGTGGAGCGTCGGGCTTCAGGCGGTCGGCTCTAGGCTGTGGCGGCGGAGCAAGGGCTCGAGGTGGGTTTCTGGTGTAGGGCGTGGGCTTTTGGGGGTATCGGGTTCGATTGGAAGGGGAGAGGAAGGAGAAGGGGGCGCGGGGAGGCGGATTCGGCCAGGCGGCGGTGGGCTGAGGGCCTCCGACGGCGGCTGGAGGGGACGCCTTCGATTACGTGCAGCGTTCTCATTTTTTTTTTGATTTTAAAATCGAATGGGGGGGGCAGATAAAGGAAGGAGAGAGTGGAGGGTTTTAAATTTTAATTTATTATTTTAATTACAAAAAGTTGACTTTTACATACGACCTCTAAACGAGGCCCACCGCCTGTCGTCCAAAGTGTTTTACCCCCATTCCGATCACAATGGGATATGTATCGTAGGTTGATTCGATCGTTACCATCAGTTTTCGTCAAAATCAACATATAACTCTATAAATTGATTTTGAACGCGCATTTCAATTTACTGGGGTGACATACTAACTTTAAAAATTTCAGAAAAATATTTTCTAGCTTCGTATTGACGATACGGTCCTAACAAAACTAGTTTCGTCGAATTCTGAGACCGTTAGAAAAATGGCCATTTTCCAGTCGATTAAAATCAACTAAAACTGGTCAAACGCGTTTTCCTTTGCCACGCTCACATATTGATTCGAAAAATTATGAAATTTGAAACCTAGCAATAATTTGACATCACGGACCCAACAAAAGTGGTTTTGTCGAAATCCGAGGTCGTTTGCAAAATGTCTATTTTTAAAGGCCTGAATTCCATAGCGACTATTCAGAATTTTCAACTGGACATATCTTTTGATTCCCGCTATGAAATTTTGATTTTTCGGATTCATTGGAAAGATATTCTAAAATAGATCCTAATGTTTTTTGTTTCACTAAAATCCGGATTGTTTTGCACCCGGTACATTCAATTGAAGTTTGAAATCGAATTATCGAACTACCGCGCCATTTTCAATTCTATTTATAATTATATATAATTATTTATATTCTAACGACGACGCGTATAAATATATCCATTCTAAATATATTCAAAATAAATTTTCTCATCGATATTATTTAAAATAATTCATTTTAAAATTCAAAATTCGCTAAAATTGCCAAAATAAAATTTTTAAACTGGTTCAGATTTTCCGGGTTATTACAATCTCCCCCACTTAAAACTTTTCATCCCCGAAAAGGAACAAAGTCGAAAGTGGTTTGATTAATCAACTCTACGTTCGATCTAGCTTCCATTCTCCAACTTTTCAGTTTCGGAGAATTTTCAAATTTTCAAAAATTTGGCTAACACCCTAAATTTTCGAAAAATTTCGCCATAAACTCCCCTGCACTGGGAGCCACGGGAAAATCCCGAAATTGCCATATAGGCCTTCTGATCTCAAAAAGAAAAAGAAAAAGCCAAGCGGCTAGCCAATAGGCTCATAAAATCATCATCACCCAAACAAAACAGTAAATTATAGTAAACATGTACCTATTTGTCGGGCAAACAAATTTTATTCTCTGGCTCTAGCCTCCTTGCTATGACCTGTTCAATGTAAGGATATGTATATGCAAGCAAATGCGACCAATTTTCAATACAGTTCAATATTTGATTCTATTAGGCTAAGTGGTTCAAAATTAGCAAACAAATAAACAAACAACACAAACATCAATCAATTAGTGGATTAACGTTTCAAATTCATAATTTTGATACATATACAAAAAATCATGTTTTTGATGCCAATTCACAACAATGTGTTCTGTCTATATATGTTTTGGTTCTCACGCCAGCCTAAATGGAAATATATAGAAAATCACACCTTCGAAACACGAAAATAAATGCTGGTGATGGCGCGCCATCATCAGAATCATGTCCGGGCGAGTAGAATGTGATTCTATATCTATCTAATATATTAAAACTTCGAATATACGTTCATGACGCGTATATGCAAAATCTTTATATATTGGATTGTCCATATTCAATAGAAATAAATATTCAAATACGTATAAAATGGTTGAAATTTTCAAAACAAAATTGTTTTCATTTGGAAAATATACTCTTCACACTCGTTCTAGGATACTACTGAACCTATCTCTAACGAGTCATTCTAATTGGATATTACTAATCCAATATCTGATGAATTCTTTCGTATGGTTCTAATGTGCCTTGTTCTCGAGCTCTGTAAACCAAAGCTCTGATACCAAATGTGAGGACAAGGAATTTCGCTCGATCCAAATCAGTCGTTAAACCGATCTAGACCGTTCGAAACCCCTGAATGTTTTGAGAACAGGATAAATTTGAACGCAGACGGAAGAACATTTCATTGCTATTACAACAATTCCATCAGATACAAGAATATACAGAGTATGAATGAATAAATTACATTCGATAATTATCAGAGATTACAATAAATTACATAGCAGCGTAAAATAATACAAAGCACAACTGAAGGTGATATACGGATACAGAGCTTTCCGAATATCATTCCAGCTGTAAACCAGGATCCTGTGAATATAAATCTGCAAAACCAAAACTACTAGCTGCCCGTGCGGAAAATAGGGGCACCCAGAGTTTAGGTTAAAACAATAAACTCCAGGTCAGTCATGTGACTGGTGTGAGAACTAAAACAGTTATTTAAAAACTTTACTTTGAAGGAGAGTAATTCAAGGGACCACGCCGTATAACACGGAACGGGTTTCCTCCCAAGAATACTAGTGCATAGAATAAACAACGCAATGCTTTTTCGAAAAATGAAGCTATTATAAGACCCAGGTCCCATCACACAATGCAACGCAAGCCGGAGGATAGGGTTTTACCTTATAACAGCCAAACATGCTTGGTACGTTTAAAAACAAATCATTTGATACTATAATAAGTGTATAGTGTCAAAATAATTTCAATCATAAATATCAATCATAGACGGCATAGCATCCCATGCTACTATGTCGCCGTAATAGTTCTACAATTAAAACCGAAATGCACGTATTGGAAATTGGATTTCCGTCATGAGTCGAGGCAAGGGGCAAGCTCCTCTCCGCGTTCGAGACACTCTAGCAAATGCCTCAGGACTACACACTCTGGGAAATCCTGGATCCTCCAAGGCCGGTCCTCACTTACGTTAGAGGATTAGTTATTCCTGAACACACGTTTCCCGGTCCTTACAGACCTATAATCGAGGCGCCTCGCATTCCAACAACCACATAGGTGAAAAGTATATAAATGTCAGGGCTGGTAAGTCACTGACACCACCATAGCTAGAAAGAAACGTCATGCACTCCTTGGGTCCTTATCCCGTTTTTGACTCATACCGAGGTGTGAGGCTCGCGAATTCACGTTATACACAAAGCTTCCACGTAGGCCGTGCTTTGATCATCAACCCCAAGACTTTGCTTTTCAACAGAAGCCTTGATCATTGCATCTCAGCATGCCACACAGGCAATTCATGCCAGGCGATTGATATCTATCAATATATAACCTCTAAGCTCGTACGTCTCAGAGAAGGGCATTAAGCAAGAGAATAAATTCTCCACCGCCAAACAGATATATATTTAACAGAAATCAAACAACACAGAATAAAATCCAATGTCAGACATACAATCCATTTACAAGTTCGTTCTGGGTCTGAACGAAACCGGAGGCACTTTCCTCGCATATCCATCCATCTCCAAATACGTCTGGACGACCACCAACTATTTCCATCCTCTTGGGTGTACAGCCCAATCAGGATCGTCAGTAATTATCCAAACGATGTGAAGACTTCCGGTCTTCTACCACCGTCTTCATCTTCGACTTATCGTCGAATCGGTTATTCAGAATGGGTATAAACCCGGACTTTCCGAACAACCCGCGTATATTAAAAACGAATGTTACACAAACACAACATACACCTCATTCCAACTCAGAATATTCTTTTATTCATAAAATCGCATTTTTAGGGAAAGGTTCCCATTAATTTTATCTAAGATAAATTCTTTAAAATTTATCCTTTAATCTTCCTTTGGATGACATTTCAAACCAAATTATGGTTTTCTAAACTAGTCGAGATTAGCGAACCACACCGAAGTAATTATTTAATTTATTTCCCAATCCCAACCTATTCATCCCATGAAGCAAAACTGGCAATACTCCATATTTAGCACCACAGGGTTATCGGTAAAATTAATTACCATTTCACGTTCAAATCTAATTAAAGATTTAACTATCGCTTTGGAGCAAAACTGGTGATACTCCGTTCTCGCTCGTTTTCTAAATTTGATAATTTAGATTGTAAATTCACATTTCAATCTAATTGCAGATTCGTTAAAACTCCTTTTATTGGGTTAAAGAACTAACGTCATTTAAAACACCGTTCACGACAAACCCAAATCACATTCTATTGATTATCGGGTTAAAGAACTAGTGTTATTTAAAACACAGTTCACGATAAACCCACAAATCAGTTCTAGTTCAATTCAAATCAAATATATTAGGAATTCCGATTATCTAAAACCCCTTTTTAAATCTAATTTATTTATTTAAAAATAAAAACCCGGGTTTTAAATTGAGTTCAAACTAGTTCATTTCGATAAAAATCTATTTTTATCTTTTCAAATATGGAGTTTTTCATCCCAAATCATTTCTTCTGATTTTACACAAATTATTACTATTTTTAATAATTTTATCAAGGCCCGTACAGTCGATTTCCATCAACGGCCATCGAACTGCACTTACGACGACCTTTTTCAAATTTGATTTAGATGTATCTCCAAATCCAACTGTTAGATTTAAAATTTCTAATATTCGTTAGAAAGCTCTTTTCGATACGAACCCAACGGTTCCAGTTTTAGGAGAATCCGACGGTCGGATCTCCCGTAATGTCCATTTGAAATAAATGGTCGAAATTCACGAACTGCCGCGGCGCGGCGCGTTCCATTCAGGCCATTATATTATATATATAATATATATTTCGCCGATTTCTATTTAAAACGAATTTTATAAATCGTTTTAAATTCGTTTCAAAAACAATTTCAACTTCCGTCTCAATTCAAATCAAAATTGAATCTTTCCTTATAAATTCGTTTTAAAATTCATTTCTATTCAATTCAAATTTCAATTCAATTTGAATTCTTTTCAATTCGTTTTAAATTCAATTCGAATTCATTTTCAATTCGATTCAATTCAAAGTGGTTTTCTATTCGATTCAATTCAAATTGGTTTTCTATTCGATTCAATTCAAATTGGTTTTCTATTCGATTCAATTCAAATTGGTTTTCTATTCGATTCAATTCAAATTGGTTTTCTATTCGATTCAATTCAAATTGGTTTTCTATTCGATTCAATTAAAATTGGTTTTCTATTCGATTCAATTCAAATTGGTTTTCTTTTTGATTCAATTCAAATTGGTTTTCTATTCGATTCAATTCAAATTGGTTTTCTATTCGATTCAATTCAAATTGGTGTTATATTCGATTCAATTCAAATTGGTTTTCTATTCGATTCAATTCAAATTGGTTTTCTATTCGATTCAATTCAAATTTGTTTCCTATCAAATTCATTTCGTTTTCTATTTGAATCAAATTCATTTCGTTTTCTATTCGATTCAAATTCAAATTGGTTTTCTATTCGACTCAATTCAAATTGGTTATATATTCAATTCATTTCGAAATCGTTTTATATTCAATTCATTTCGAAATCGTTTTATATTAAATTCATTTCGAAATCATTTTATATTCAATTCATTTCGAAATCGTTTTATATTCAATTCATTTCAAATTCCATTTCAAAATATTCGATTTCGAAATCACTTTTCAATATTCATTTTAAAATGAATAAAATCGATATAAATATCGTTCACGTCAAAATGGCGTTCATCTAATCAACACGGCTTCATATATTCCTTCATTCTATTCAACAAATGAATATTTATTTTTGTTAACACACGACTAATCTCAACGAATGAGTACTGTCCACGTGTGACTATTTTTGTTAAATTATTTCGTTCAACATGTGACTAATCTCAACGGATGAGTACAGTCAACACATAAACCTTTATTTTATGGTGATAAAGATATAAAATTTATTGTTAAAATATTACGTTCAACACATGACTAATCTCACGAATGAGTACAGTCAACACATGAACCTTTACTTTATAATATTCTTTATCTTCTAAATTGGAATGAGGCCCAATCAATCACCATATAATGTTAATTACATGGATTTTCATACATCACACGTATATAATAGCATTGAAAAATAATCAACCATCAACCAAAGTGCATTACACTGTATAAGCATCAAATATAGATATCTAACGCTTATAACAGCCTGTCAATCAATCGATCGACATATTTAATCAATCAGGATGAGTGAACTTCAAATTTCATCTCAACACCCGTGTGGGGTTTCAAACAATTAAACACAGATTTAGTTGTGCAGTTGGGCGATGTGTAAAATTTATCGTCCCAATCAATGTCCTTCAAATAGGTGTACATAAACAAACCGTCCGGTTTGTAACTGAATATTTTAATTTATTCACATTCACTATATTCATATTCACGTTAAAAATTATATTTTTAACGATAAAACATTTTATTTTAACATATGAATTTCTATTCAGTTCATTCTTTAAATAAAATGGTATTTTTATTTTTCTAACTTATTTTAGAAAATTTCGACGGCATAACGGTACGATACTAGAAACGGGACAAGGCCTAGCCTTATCCCCGGTCTAGTGAAGGCCCACGCCATTCATACATCAATCAAATCCATTCATTTCACCAAACAACTAAATTTCAATCAAGTAATCTAACTAATTTTTGCAATCAAACAAACAAGTCCATGGTCTGTGGACGATTGTGTCGGGTGCTACTAAACACCGTCTGCATCCTAGTATAAATATATATATAACTAGAAATAGAAGTTGAAAGGTGAGAAATTCTCACCAATAGCTATCTAATTCCACGACTCTTCATTTATAGAAATCTTCAACGTTCTCGCCTTTTGTCGCTTTCGTTGTCCGCTTTCACTACATATTTAAAAATCACATTTTTATATACTGATGTCTTTAAAATAAAAATCACATTTTTATTTATTCACTTTCAATTTAAAAATCATATTTTTATAATCACTTCATATATTTAAAAATCGAATTTTTATTTCGTTATTCAATATATAAAAATCGAATTTTTATTTCGTTATTCAATATATAAAAATCGAATTTTTATTTCGTTATTCAATATATAAAAATCGAATTTTTATCTCGTCGTTCAATATAGAAAAATCTAATTTTTACCTTCACGTTTTATGGATAAAAATTCTATTTTCACTTCGTTAATTCATATCTAAAAATCATATTTTTATCGCTACCTCAAAATAGAAATTTGATTTTTCTTCACCTTCTTATATGGAAAAAAAAAATCTAATTTTTATTTCAATAAAAATTCTATTTTTACAACACCACTATATAGATAAAAATTCCATTTTTAACACACTATTCTATATAAAAAGATTTCGCCTTTTCAATTTTAAAGATATCGTCTTTACAAATATATCATTATAAAAATCACATTTTTATTTTTCTACACATAAAAAGATGATATTTTTAATATTCCTATCATGTAAAAATTATATTTTTAATTCTCTACATAAACAAAAATCATATTTTTACATCGTCTATATAGTAAAGACTATATTTTTAATACTTTAAAAATATAAAAATCATATTTTTAATACTTTATAAAATCTTTTCCATTTTAAATATCTCTATATTTCTAAAAATAAAAAATAAAAATATTTATTATTTCTTTGTTCCTTAATTTAAAACTGATTTAACAATGTTAAATAAATAAAATGAAATAAAATAAAAACAAACAAACTTACTGTGATTCGAAGTGGGAGGAGAGAGGTCGTGCTCGCTGCGTCGGAGGTGGAGCGTCGGGCTTTAGGCGGTCGGCTCTAGGCTGTGGCGGCGGAGCAAGGGCTCGAGGTGGGTTTCTGGTGTAGGGCGTGGGCTTTTGGGGGTATTGGGTTTGATTGGAAGGTGAGAGGAAGGAGAAGGGGGCGCGGGGAGGCGGATTCGGCTAGGCGGCGGTGGGCTGAGGGCCTCCGACGGCGGCTGGAGGGGGCGCCTTCGATTACGTGCAGCGTTCTCTTTTTTTTTTTTTGATTTTAAAATCGAATGGGGGGGGGGGGGGGCAGATAAAGGAAGGAGAGAGTGGAGGGTTTTAAATTTTAATTTATTTAATTTATTATTTTAATTACAAAAAGTTGACTTTTACATACGACCTCTAAACGAGGCCCACCGCCTGTCGTCCATAGCGTTTTACCCCCATTCCGAACACAATGGGATATGTATTGTAGTTTGATTCGATCGTTACCATCAGTTTTCGTCAAAATCAACATATAACTCTATATATTGATTTTGAACGCGCATTTCAATTTACTGGGGTGACATACTAACTTGAAAAGTTCCAGAAAAATATTTTCTAGCTTCGTATTGACGATACGGTCCTAACAAATCTAGTTTCGTCGAATTCTGAGACCGTTAGAAAAATGGCCATTTTCCAGTCGATTAAAATCAACTAAAACTGGTCAAACGCGTTTTCCTTTGCCACGCTCACATATTGATTCGAAAAATTATGAAATTTGAAACCTAGCAATAATTTGACATCACGGACCCAATAAAAGTGGTTTCGTCGAAATCCGAGGTCGTTTGCAAAATGTCTATTTTTAAGGGCCTGAATTCCATAGCGACTATTCAGAATTTTCAACTGGACATATCTTTTGATTCCCGCTATGAAATTTTGATTTTTCGGATTCGTTGGAAAGATATTAAATAGATCCTAATGTTTTTTGTTTCACTAAAATCCGGATTGTTTTGCACCCGGTACATTCAATTGAAGTTTGAAATCGAATTATCGAACTACCGCGCCATTTTCAATTCTATTTATAATTATATATAATTATTTATATTCTAACGACGACGCGTATAAATATATACATTCTAAATATATTCAAAATAAATTTTCTCGTCGATATTATTTAAAATAATTCATTTTAAATATTCAAAATTCGCTAAAATTGCCAAAATAAAAATTTTAAACTGGTTCAGATTTTCCGGGTTATTACAGGCATGTTATAAATTGGATTTGATTTATGTATGATTCATGTCTATTCTTGTTTTCTTCTTGGATATTGACTATGAGGAATATTGCCTATGACGTTGAAACTATTGTTAATGACATAAGACTATGCCTATGCCTATGACTGTGAACATAAGACTATGCCTATGACTATGAACATAAGACTATGTCTATGCCTATGCTTGTGAACATAAGACTATGCCTATGCCTATGACTGTGAACATAAGACTATGCCTATGACTGTGAACATAAGACTATTGCCTATGACTATGACAAGGACAATTGTGGCTAATCACCTAAGATTCATAACCATGATGTTATTGCCTAGGATTATGACTATGAAATTGGATCTAAGCTTGACTTTCTATTCAGACCTATTTTCTTTATTCTTGATTTTGGGATTTTTCTATTTAAGTTAGATCTATCAATGTTCTCGAACCTTGATTATCATTCAAACTTTCTCATGTTCATAATGTTATCAGAGCTATATGCCTGCGATGTTTTAATCAATTTATTCAGTTATGCCATGCCTTGGAAATAAATGGATAATAGGGAAATGTTTATTATGTTATATGTGGAATTGAACGATATTGATTTGTGCCTGTGGTTTTATTATCATGTTGAATTAGGAATTAATGAATAAGTCTATTCATATGTATATGAACTTGGAATATAACCTGTTATGACAAGTTGTGTAATTTATCATGTTATGCAAGTTTTAGGTTGTAAAATCATATCACATATGTGACCAAATATTAGATCTATATGTTTTTGTGTGTATGTTAACCTATGTCATATTTCAAGTTCACACTTATTCATATGTTCGTGATTGATTTGCAAGTTCACATATATGTATGCTGATTTAGTCTATGTTGCAAATTCACATATATGTATGTTGATTTAGTCTATGTTGCAAGTTCACACCTATGATATTCATGTTGACTACTTTGCATGTTCACACCTATGATATTCATGTTGACTACTTTGCAAGTTCACACCTATGATGTTCATATTGACTATGCCAAAAATACCCCTATGTCGTGTTTATGTTAATGAATTTCTTTATGCCAATTTTGCTTACGTTAAATTAGGCTAAGTTTTAGCCTAATATTATATGCCAAAAATCATGCGAACGAAAAATTAGGCTAAGATTGTTAGCCTAATATTTGGACGGGGCAACGTTGGGAAAAATTGGAAATTATAGGAGACTTGGCATGAAACTTGCCTTGAAAACTTGACACGAACTTGACATGAAAACTTGAACATGGATATGACACTAGAATGAACTTGAAAATGGCCAATTCGAGGTTGGGTTGAGTTTGCAGTGTAAATTTGCCTAGAACCGTCCGACAAATCCAGTGACTGCAAACAATAGGATCCAATGTGAGTAGTTGGTCATATCGCGCTTGAAATCCGAGGTTAGACTGAGTTGTGGTGTAAATCTGCCCTGAACCGCCCGACATATCCAGTGACCACAACAACAGGTCTAATGTGGGAGGGTGGGGTGCATTAATGAATTAATGCCACATGATAGGGTTAAGTCATGAACATGAAAGACAACACTTAACCAAATCGACATGCTAGACTGATAGGGGTTAAGTCACGAATTTAAATGACAAAATTTAACCTATTAGACGGAAACCCAAGTTACGCGGTCCATTTCAGCAGTAACCCACTAAATGTATCATGGTACCCTGGAACTAGGCAGGGTAGGGCACGATTACTGGGCTGATAAGCGACCAGAACGACGGCTGTGTTGGTGCGCCAGTGTAGGTTCAGGCGGGCTATGGTCGTGCACGTGGTCCGGAGTTGAAAAAGCAAGCATTGGGATCAGTAGGTTTATCTGTGCATGCTTGATTTGTGTCGGTGGTTGGCACCCTAGGGCTTGATACACCCTATGGTGGACCTAGAATGGGTGACTACATTCGTGATAGGGCCATATGACACAGACACATTACGAGCTAGAACTTGTAGGGAGCCGATCGATTAGCGGATCGTTCCGCTGGACCCAGTAATAAGTCATTTCATGATATTGGGCCAAGGGATCACTTCGTGGTTAACATTTTACATGGGTTGGAATACTAGTATAGTCGATGCAGCGAACCATGAATATGTGATGTTATACTTGATTTATACTTGATTTATCATGTTATCTTGGCCTATCTTGCCAACCTTGACATCATCCTTATGTTTACTTTCAGTTAATACATGTCATGTTACTTTTACCTGTTTTTATACTGAAAGTCACTTGGACTTACCAGTCTTTACGACTGACCCGTTTTCTTTTTCCTCTTTTTCTTTCGTTCCCCCCCGGTTCTCAGGGAGGAAATCTAGCACTTAGCTTGGATTTCGCTTGCTTTTGATTCAGTTTATGTACAGTTTGATCTTTGGGCTATGTTATGGCTGCATTTTCTGCTACCTTTGGGGAATTGAGCTACTTTTGTTGTTTTATGTTTATGCTTCTTTGTTTATGCAAGACAGAATTTGTTGTAATGGAAAATAATGACTTTAGCTATTTGGTACTTTGAATGAAAAAGGCTTTGACTATTTTGAAAGTAATGAAATTTATCTTTTGATTCTTCCGCTGTTTTATTTATGTCCTGTCTTGTAATATTTCTGTATTTATTTACCTCGATAACACTCCTCCAAAAATAGTGCATTCCCTTTGTGAGTGACCCTAGCGGAGGTGGGGTGTTACAATCAACATGCAGTATATCACATATGGTTCAATTTACTCAAGCATTAATTTATTTATTAATGCACAGACCTCCCACATTAAGTCGACTACTTGTGGTTGTTGGTTATGACGGGCGGTTCCGGGCAGACTTCTACCACAAGCTAGACTTAACCTCATGTCTAAGCATCACGTAGTTATGCCCACGACCTCTCACATTAGACATATCACTTGTGGTTGCTGGTTATGCCGGGCAGTTCCGGGCAGACTTCCACCACAAGCTAAATCTAACCTTGTGTCTAGGCATATTCATTCTTAGCCAATTCTTAATGTTCAATCATGTCTCAAATTAAGTCTCTGATGATAGTATATGCCAATTACCCCAAAATTCCCAATTCAAGTTATGACCAAAATCCCACCACAAGTTATGCCCCAAAAGCACCAAAATATAGATTATGCCCCAAATTTCCCAACGTTCCCAATTTCGTACGCACCTATATCTCCATGAGATTTGGCCTAGGCTCGAAGGTAGCCTAGACTTATAAAAATAAAATGGGAAAGTGGAAGGGAAGAGAGCAAGAACATGCATAATAATAAAATGCATATGATGATAAAACTAATAACAATAACAAGATATGCATATGAGAATTATGGACCTGATATATAGGAAAAGGTAGATCTGATATGATTCAACTTATAATCAGGCATAGGCTTAGATCTAATTTATAAACATGTCAGGATTACTTATTAGTTATTTAGATCTAAAAAAACTTGAACTCATAGAGACTGAATGTAGGAATGAGAATTAGGTGGTGTTGTAGATCTGATCCTTGAATAACCCTAACTCAAGTTATTGAGGAAGAAAAGGCTAGATTAATCTGAGTTGGAGTAGCGTCATGGCGTCGCCATTATTGTTGGTAAGAAAAACAATGAGAATGGGATCTTATTTGTAGCCTCGGATCAATGAATTAGGTTAGAATACGAGTCCACGTTCAAAAGAATAGATCTGGCCTAGACCTAGGGGGTCGACACTGTAACGACCTATGGGAATTTACGCCTGAATTCTGACAATAATACAGATCTTGTATCACTTGTCACAGCCCAAGAATTGTAAACTTAGACAGTTATTGAAAGAAATTAGAGGGTGAGATAAGAAGAAAAGAAATATTATAATAGAAGAAGAAGAAGAACCAACACGACACAGAGTCTCACATCGCAGCGGAACAAAATATAATATAGAAATAAATCTTTATTGAGAGCTTGTAAAATACTTACAATCAACAGAGTACGTCCACACATCTGGACAGTTATAATATCCTATGATCATATACAACACACAACGAAATAACAATTATATATCATACGTATGGACATCTCCAGCTCGTCTCCTCACAGCATTCGATAACTTGAACCTGTATTACCCGGTCTAACCCGAGCATTACAAATGCACGGATCAGTCTAGTGAACCAGAGTACACAGTAAGTTTATAGGTAACATCTAACTTGATTTTAAAGTTAAAATCTTTCGAAAGAAAGGATAATCATAAGAAAAAATCCACACATAAATACGGACGGTTTTTACCTTAAGATAACCCGAATCGTTTTGAAATCAATATTATTCGGATATTATAATAGTGATGTAATACAAGTACAACAATCTAGCAGAACACTTGCATCT
Organism: Allium sativum; assembly: GCA_030737875.1. Classification (NCBI taxonomy): domain Eukaryota; kingdom Viridiplantae; phylum Streptophyta; class Magnoliopsida; order Asparagales; family Amaryllidaceae; genus Allium; species Allium sativum. The sequence continues at coordinate 298,969,226 of CM060926.1, forward strand.
CATGCTCTACATACATAGTATACATTCAAAACCGCGAGCTCTTATTGGAGAATGGATTTTCCTGGTAAGGTATGGGACCACCTATCGACAATGTACCTCTAGAGATGAATACATTGGGGATTCAAAAAGAACATCTTGCAACCCCGGCTAAACATGATCGACCCCTCACTTCGCTTGAGAGTTCCGAATATATCATTACCACGGTTGGGGGCCCTCCAACCAAACCGATAACATACAAATAAAAAGGGACATTAAATTTCTCCAGATCAGGTAATGGTACACCCTAATGGGTGCGACCCACATAGCCTTGTGACCTACCCAATTTTCTACCAAATGCTCAGTTGATGAGGCTAGAGGTTAAGCTCCTTCTTCAAATTAGCGCATCTCCGTCCACTTTGAATGACACATTGTCAAATCCACTGGATATCACTAATTGTCGTTTACAAAAATATTCTAGCTGATAAGCTAAGAGAAGTGCCCCTCTCCGCCATCAACAGAAATAAGTTTGTAGAAACTAGTATACGTGATCCTTTTGAAATACTTTGTCAGACACTCGTCCATACAAGTCATCCAGGAACAGGATGAACCAAGGCACCCTCCTACCACATCCTATATAGGTCTCACCACAAGGATCAGTAGCGAGTAGTCGTTGCGAATCTGAAGATTTCACTCACGGTAGAATCACATGTCAAAATATCTTCAGCCGCTAAACTAAAGAAATTCAACAAGTAGTTTTTTCTTTTATGAAGATCAACGGTCTTCAATTGCTCCATCTTAAACCTTCATGTATTTGTCGGTTCGGAATGGTTTTCGAATATGAATTCGATCCCGGTCTTTCCGTACCAACAATCGTATTGGCCAGATTTGATACTCGGTTATTTAACTATCAAATAAATAATCATGTGAATAAAATGAGTTTACTAGTTTAGTACCCGACATTACTTGGCCTCTTTATTTAACTCATCGTAAATTAAACTTCTATATCGCTCAATATTTAGAAACATTTCACTTTTCTTATTTAATATAAGAATATTCGATTATTATTTCACTTCTACTCTATTAGCTTCTCATTGTACATTAGTAAGTTAATAAATCTCTAAGTATCAACCCCGAAGGCCGAAACCAACATCAGATTGACACCTCGAAAGTCATTCAACTCAACCAACGTTCAATAGATTCTAATTTCTTAAAAACCATATCATATTTCTCAAAGTATTTAGTATATCCCTTTAAAATGTTATATACATAATCTTGATTCTAATATACATAGAACCCTTTATCAAACTTAGTATAACTTATTTCAAATCTATTTTAGTTTCATCTTAATAAAAACCCATCTCTTCTTTAGATATGCAACTTTATATTGACCCCTTAGCTTGGCTAACCATTTCACTTAAGTTCGGAATCTTTATTTCGATTACCATTCTAACTCTTAACTTCCATTTACAAAATTGTTTGTACATCATTTATGCAACTTGTATTCATTGCCATTTCCAAAAATTTTTACTTAGCTTATACTCTCGCATTTGATTAACATTCCAAACTTCGGATATCACATTCCGAACTTTCTGAATAAATCTTACTTCATTAACCATTCCGAACTTCGGAATATCACATTCCGAATCTCAGAATAAATCTCACTTAGCTCTTTCATATCATTTTCCCATTTCTCAATTTCCTTTTTCTAATTCCAAGAAAATTAACATTTACTTTAAGCTATCCTATTCGCTTAAAAATCCCTTTATAATTTCATTATAGAAACTCATGTTTTAATATAAAACCCGTTTATAAACTCTTTTCACAATTCAATTAGATTTCATTTCCACTTTGATTACTTTTTAAATGAATTTCAATTAAAAAGTAATAACTTAAATTATTATTAATTAAAATAAAAATTTACTTCAATCATTAACTACTGTAAAAGTAGTTAACTTCTTCATTAACTATAATAAATAATAAATTTCATTTTAAAATCTTATTAAAATTAAAATAATTATTCGTTAAATCATTTCATTAGATTTACTCAAAACAAGTTGATTCATTAACCAATCCGGTTGAAATGGTTGACTTATTCAACTCAAAACACGGTTATCTCGTTAGTTGGTTCCAATTACTCACTCCTTTAAATTAATTAATAATATAATCAATTTAAATGATTCCATTTATTTGTTTCTTAAAAACAATTATTCAATTCTTAACCGTTAGGTTAAATTCTACTTATCTGCTTATAAATCTGATGAACATCAGAATTTCCTTTATAACATCATTTAATATTCACTTATAAATTTAAATAATAAATAAATATTTATTTTCTTTTAATAAACATTCATTCAAAATAATGAATTTAAAAACCTATCTTTAGTTATAAAATAATTTTTATACCTTCATTTATGTCGATTCACTTGACGGTAAATCAATATTTGGAAAACGATTGATTTATAGGCCATATACTGTCAATTACTCAACCAATATTACCCATTGGTTTAAACGAAATAAATGGAGAATTTCAGGTCACGGTCAACAACCAAATCAATCGTTCAATCAAAACAGTTCATATAATGGTAATATGAAAATAAATAACATTGACGTATTAGAGGAATCTCGTTGGATCCCTCCAACCTGTTCTTCCCTGTATCCGAGTATGTTATCACAAATAATTTCATTCAATTCAATTTAACTAATATAACAGTAATTGACAGCCATTTAACAAGAAACAATTTATTTAACATTAACAAAACAATCCAAACAATTCATTAAATTTAACACGTTTATTTTTAAAACATGACCAACAAGGTAAGTTACCTTCATTGGGTCCAATCGTTAAAATAACTATTTGTTTTTTTTTCATTGAAACTAAAAAAACATTTAATTTCATTGATTCAAACAATATGTGAACATATATTTAACAAACAAACAAATAGCCAATCATTCATAACCATAGCACACAATAATAAAACCCAACTTATATAAAATATAGGAGGGGAGAACTAAGTGAGTTTAACTCACCTTGATTTCCATTGTCGTTAACTGATTCATTTGTGGTTAAATTAAACAAGCGTTTACTTTAACCAACAATTACAGCAGCTTCCAATATTGTCCAAAATAGTTACGTAATGTTCTGTTCTTCGATACGGTTCTAGTTTTTTTCGTCTGGTTCAATTCTGATAATATAAGAGAAGGTTATTAACATTTAAAGTTTATATGATTTAATTAACCTAGCTAACTTGCTTAATCACATTTTAAATAAATTAATTACAGTGTAAATTAAAACGACGTCAATCCTTTAATTTTTTCCTGTAGTTGCTACTTATAGTTTATAACAAGGTTTAAATTAAATTACTTAAATTCCTAATTGTCTCTTAATAACGAAGTACTAATTTATGTATAACATGTACATTACTTTAAAGAAATCTGGCTGATCTTGCTATTTCTCCCTCACGTCCTTATTTTGCATGGGACTGCTTCTTCCAGATTTCATCACGCAAGCCGACACCGATTTCACTAGAAACTAACGGGTTCCATCTCCTCTGGCTCCAAAACGGAGTCCAGATTGTTCAAAACATCCCAGCTCCTTGTTTTCAATACGACTCATTGCTTTGTATACTATGCCATCGTCTTCTTCTAGTTCTAAGAAACATCACACACAAAGAATTCATCCACCGCTGCACAACTACTCGATCGGAGTCTGATCATACCCCGCCTTGCGCCTAAGCCTGCCCATCCCACGCCGAAAATAGTGCGCCACCAAGCTCCACCATTCGCCTGCAAACTGACTCAAACCGCCGTGACTAACTGTAACAACCTGGAAAATCAAAACCAATTTAAAATTTTTATTTTGGCAATTTCAATGAATTTTGAATATTTAAAATAAATTATTTTAAATAATAACGTCTAGAAATTTATTTTGAATAGAATTAGAACGAACAAATTTATTTAAATCGAAATTAAAATATAAATATTTATTTTAATTATAAAAGGAATTGGAAATGGCGCGGTAGTTTGAAAATTCGATTTCAAATTTCAAATGAGTGTACAGGATTCGAAAACCCCATGTGAAAAGAATAAATCTTTTAATTAAAATTATTAGAATTTCTAGTTATATTTAGTAATTGGAATAAAATGGAATGTGATTTTGGGTTTATCATGAATCGTATTTTAAATGACATTGGTTCTTTAGTTAAAGACAGGATATGATTTCCCAAGTTATATAATTATTAATATTGATTTTTGGGAAGATTAAAACTAAATGGAGTTCTAATGATTCTTTGATATGATTGAAAAGTGAATGTGATATTAAAATTATCAATTCAAGGAAATGATCGAAAATGGAGTATCACCAGTTTTGCTCCAAGCGATAGTTAAATCTTAAACTAGATTTGAAAGTGAAATGGTAATTAATATTTACCGATAACACCGTGGTGTTAGATATGGTGTATTACCAGTTTTTCTCCATGGGATGAATAGGTTGGGATTGGGAAATAAAATAAATGATTACTTCGGTGTAGTTCGCTAATCCCGACTAGTTTGGAAAACCTTAATATGGTTTGATACCCAAAGGAAGATTAAAGAATAAATTTAAAGAATTTATCATCGATAAAATTAATGGGAACCTTTCACAAAGGATATGAATATTTAAATAAAAGAATATTCAGAATTGGAATGAGGTGTATGTTGTTTTTTATAGCACTTGTTTATTATATACGCGAGTTATTCAGAAAGACCGGGTTTATACCATTCTGAATAACTGAATCAGCGATGAGTCGACGATGAAGACGGTGGTTCAAGACCGGAGGTCTTCACATCGTTTGGATGATTACCGATGTATTGATTGGGATGTACACCCAAGACAAGGTAATAAGTGGTGATCGTCTAGACATACTTAGAGATCGACTGGATATGCGAGGATTTCTATCCTGTATTGGACATACGAGACGAGGAATAAGGTGCCTCCAGTTTCGTTCAGAACTAGAACGAACTTGTAAATAAATGCATGTCTGACATCGGATTTCATTCTGTGTGATTGATAAACATCGGTTGCATAGCGTGAATTGCCTATGTAGCATGCTAAGATGCAAATGATCAAGGCTTTTGTTGAAAAGCAGATTCTTGTGGTTGATGATTAAAGCACGGCTTTAATATAGCATAGCTTTGTGTATAGTGTTGACTCACGAGCCTCACACCCCGGTATGAATCAGAAACGGGAGAGGACATTAGGGAGGACATGCATTTCTTTCTAGCTAGGAGTGGTGTCAGGGTTTTGCAAGCCCTGACATTTTACTTATGTGGACGATGGATAGCGAGGCGCGTCGGTTATATCCGTTACTGCGGGGGCCGATGGATGGTTAGGTCGATATACTGACCAATTTTACGCCCCATAGGGCGGGGAAACGTAGTGTTCAGGCCTTTTAATCCACATCGAGTGGACCGGCCCTGACGATCCAAGGTGCAGTTGCGGCTGTTCCTGTGGTTCGGGCTAGACAGTCTCGAATTCGGTAAGGATGATCCCTTGCCTTGGTTCACAAACGGAAATCGAACTTCTAATACGTGACATTTCGGTTTTATTTGTAAAGCCTAGTATGGCGACATAGTGGGATGGGGCACTATGCCATCTATGATTTATACATTTATGTTTGAAGTTGATTTCTTCACTTATAGTAAGAATAAAAGATGAAATGTCATGTATCAAGCATTATTTGGCTATTATAAGGTAAAACTCTATCCTCCGGCTTGCATTGCATTGTGTGATGCGACCTGAGTTTTATAATAGCTTCATTATTCTTTATTTAACATTGAGATGTTTTTTTATGCACTGGTATTCTTGGGAGGAAACTCGTTTCATGTTATACGGCGTGGTCCCTTGATATACCTAACTTTAAAATCAAAATAATAACTGTTTTAGTTCTCACACCAGTCACATGACTGACCTAAAGTTTATTGTTTTAACCTAAACTCTAGGTGCCCTTATTTTCCACACGGGCAGCTAGTAGTTTTGGTTTTGCAGATTTATATTCACAGGATCCTGGTTTACGGCTGGAATGATATTCAGAAAGCTCTGTATCCGTGTATCTCTTTCAGTTGTGTTTTGTTTTACTTTCCGCTGCATTGTAATTTGTAAATCTTTGTTATTTTTTCTGATGTATAATATTTATTCATACTATGTATATTCTTGTATTCTGATGTAAATTGTTGTAATAAGCAATGAAATTTTCTTCTGTTTGTGTCCTGATTCGTTGTGTTCTCATAGCAATCCGGGCTTTCCTTTATGGGGAAGTTTGGGTTGTCCCACTAACGGGCGGAATTTCGGCCAGCGTAGCTCGACTGGCGATCGCCACCGGTCAGCAACGAGATCTCGCCACGATGAACCTTTTTCTAGTAAGAGTTTTTGTGTAAAATTCATCAGATGTGAAGATTTCTAAGGATTAAATCGAATAAACGTAGGCCGTCCAATGAATTGTAGTGGAGGCGGATACTTTGTTGACCGCGGGTGTAGCTAGTTTAGGTTTTTGAGTTTATCGCATAGTATATATATGATGTTGGATAGAAACAATTATATTATATTTTCATATAACTTCATCGTGAAATATCCCTTAAAATTAACCACAATCGACTCCTGTTATTTCATAAAAATATTAATTCGAGCATAAAAAAAATATTAAGGACCCGATAGGACTGGTTTCGTCAAATTCCGAGGTCGTTTATGAAAAGTGGTTTATAATTATCGATTAAAAAACAAGGGTTTAAAATTCCTATAATTACAGAAAAATCCAAAAAATTTGAGACCTTGACATTTTACTAGACCTCTTCCTTACGGATCAAATGAATTCTGTTTCGTTAAATTTGGAGTTTGTTTGGCCAGTCGTCTATTCCTTAAAAGTTACCTCTGTCTAAATAACATAAATGGTAAAATAGAAACAGAGACGTTTTTGGCCATCGAAGTCACACACAACATCGGTTTGGCAAGAACTTTTATTTTCTTATAATAATTTAACGATACGGTTCTAATGAAACTAATTTTATTGAAAATCGAGACCATTGGCAAAAATGGCTATTTTTAACGCTTATATAATGTAATAACCCGGAAATCTGGGCCAATTTAATTTTTTTTATTTTGGCAATTTTAGCGAATTTTGAATATTTAAAATAGATTATTTTAAATAATAACAACAGGAAATTTATTTTGAACAGAATTCGAACAAATATATTTATATACGTCGTCGTTAGAATATAAATAAATATATATAATTATAAAAGGAATTGAAAATGGCGCGGTAGTTCGATAATTCGATTTCAAAATTCAAATGAATGTACCGGGTGCAAAATAAACCGGATTTCAGTGAAACCAAAAATAATGGAACTAATTGTGTCTATGTTTCCAACGAATCCGAAAAATTGAAATTTCATAGCGGGAACCAAAAGATATGTCCAGTTGAAAATTTTGAATAGTCGCTATGGAATTCGGGCCCTTAAAAATGGAGATCTTGCAAACGACCTCGTATTTCGACGAAACCACTTTTGTTGGATCCGCGATGTCAAGTTATTGCTAGGTTTCAATTTTCATAATTTTTCGAATCAATATGTGAGCGTGGCAAAGGAAAATGCGTTTGATCAGTTTTAGTTGATTTTAATCGACTGGAAAATGGCCATTTTTCAAAATGTCTCAGAATTCGACGAAACTAGTTTTGTTAGGACCGTATCGTTAATACGAAGCTAGAAAATATTTTTCTGGAATTTTTAGAGTCCGCATGTGGCCCCGGTAAATTGAAATGTACGTTTAAAATAGAATATATAGATTTATATTTTAAATTAAGCGAAAGCTGATTGTAACAGCCGAATTGGGTTATGAAACATATCCCATTGTGTTCGGAATGGGGTTTTTTAGCTAGGGGCGACAGTTGTTCGGTTTGATTTGGAGTTCAAGCGAAAACGAATCAATAAGAAGATTAAAATATTATTTAATAAAAATATAAATAATAGTCAAAGGGGTCAAAGCCCTATTCTCTTCAACCCGCTGTCAAAACTTCATGAACCCGCCTCCCTTTCTTCATTCAGAACGAGGAAATAAAAAGAAAAAAAATCCCCAAATTAAAAATCTCGACTGCCAGGGGTTGATGCCCTTCCTCCGCTCCACCGTCGACTTGCAGTCACCACCATCGTCAGTCGCCGCCTCCACCGCTTCACCCTACCTCGCAGCTCCAAAGCCCAGCTGCCTCACCTCGGTTTCCACGCCCTCCGTCAGTTCGAGTTCAATGTCTCAGGCATCGATGGGAAGCTCTCGCGAAGGTCGAGAGCGTGGCAGTGTCTGATCAACGCCACAGAGGCCGTGGGTGGCGCGAATTCCAGACCGTGGATTTGAGCACGGTCGAACGGGGTTTAGCAGTGTAAACTGAGAACACAGTGAGTTTTCTCTTCTTTTGTATTCATGATTTAAAATCAATTTTTAATCAGTATATAAAATCAGTTTTAACATATATAGGCAGCAGTGTTTAAAAATGAAATTTTTATATAGAAAACATTTTAAAAATAAAAACAAAAACACCATGGAAATAAAATAAATAAATAGTATTGTTTTTAAAAATGGAAATAATACATTTTTTTATATATATATATATAAACATAGTATAAGGAAAGTGAACATATAAAGACGTGATTTTTAAAAATATAAGCATCGTATTAAAAATACGATTTTTATATAAGTAAAAATATAAAAATATGATTTTTTATATATTATTTAGAGTTGTAAAAATATAATTTTTATATGGAAGGTAGCGAGATAAAAATATGATTTTTAATATATAAACATCATATTAAAAATGTGATTTTTAGTATGAAATTTCGTGAAACAGATTGCGTTGAAATCAAAATAACGGGTCTGAGCAACCATAAAGAATGGAGGAGTGGATCCCCAATGTGAGAACTTCTCGCATTTTAATTTAATTTTCTAGTTGAAATATATACTAGGATGCAGAGGGTGTTTAGTAGCACCCGACACCCGTTGTCCACAGACCATGGACGGCTTGTATGCTTGTTTGTTTGATTTTGATGTGTAGTTGATTGTGTGAGGTGATGTGAAATAAAATAAAATATTTATATAGACGAAATAAAATATTTTATAGTGGAAAATATTTTATAGTTAAAAATAGAATTTTTAACGTATATATAAAAGGAAATAAAAATAAACAAATCAGACGATTTGTTTATATACACACATTTGACTGATATTGATTGGGATGATAAATTTTACACATCGCCCAACTACACAAATAAAATCTGTGTTTGATTGTTTGAAACCCCACACGGGTATTGGGATGATATTTGACGTACACTAATCCCGATTGTTTGGTTGTACGTCGATCGATTGATTGACAGACTGTTATGAGCGTTAAATATTTATATTCGATGCTTATACAGTGTAGAATGCACTTTGGATGATGGTTGATTATTCATCGTTGTTATTGTATACATGTGTGGTAGAAAATCCATATAATTAACATTATATGGTAATTGATTGGACCTCATTCAATATTGGAAATAGAAATATTCGAAATAGAAATATTTGAAAAAAAGAAATATTTGAGATAGAAATATTTGAAATAGAATAATTTGAAATAGAATATTTGAAAATAGAAATATATGAAGTCGTGTTAATTAGATTGACGCCATTTTGACGTGAACGATATTTATATCGATTTTATCCAATTTATAATGAACATCGAAAGTGATTTCAAAATCTGATATTTTGAATAGAAAACGAATTCGAATTGAATTGAATAGAAAACGAATTCGAATTGAATTGAAATAGAATTGAAATCGATTTGAATTGAAATCAAATAGAAGTGAATGTAAAAAGAATTTTTAAGGGAAAATTCAATTTTGATTTGAATTTGAAATAAAGGTTGAAATTGTTTTTGAAACAAATTTTAAATGATTTATAAAATTCGTTTTAAAAAGGAAATCGACGAAATATATATAATATATATATTATATATATAATGGCCAGAATAGAACGCGCCGCGCCGCGGCAGTTCGTGAATTTCGACCATTGACTTCGAATGGACATTGCGGGAGATCCGACCGTCGGATTCTCCTAAAACCAGAACCGTTGGGTTCGTATCGAAAAGAGCTTTCTAACGAATATTAGAAATTTGAAATCTAATGGGTGAATTTGGACATACGTCCAAATCAAATTTGGAAAAGGTCGTTGTAAGTGCAGTTCCATGGCCGTTGATGGAAATCGACTGTACAGGCCTTGATAAAATTATTAAAAATAATAACAATTTGTGTAAAATCATAAGAAATGATTTGTGAAGAATTGGGATGAAAAACTCCATATTTGATAGGACAAAAATAGATTTTTATCGAAATGAACTAGTTTTGAACTAGAATAATAATTTATTTATTTTCAAAATAAATAAAGTAGATTTGAAATGGTTTTGAAAATAACCAGGATTTCCAATATATAGATTGGAAATGTATTTGAATCGAAATTGTCTTCGGAATATTTCGATGTGGGATTTTGTGATTATACAGGTATTACTATGGGGAAATTTGAAAGATATATTTATATCGTTATTTCCAATACGATATTTGTTGGTCGTAGAATTTGATATTGAATATAAGTCGATATATTTTCTATTCAGAGCCTTGTATTTAATATCAAATGGGATTTTGGGTTTGTCGTGAATGGCGTCTTCATTAACGCTGTTTTTAAACCCAGTTGAGGAAAAGATTAAATCTTTTCTATTTAGATTTAATGAAGTGCACCAATTAAATAATATTTAGTTGGAATTGATTTTTGGGTTTATCGTGAACAGTGTTTTAAATAACATTGTTCTTTAACCCGATAATTAATAGAATGTGATTTTGGGTTGTCGTGAACGGTATCTTCAATAATACTGTTCTTAGAACCAAAGGAGTTAAGAAAATCAGAGACTAACTGAAGATTAGTTAAGTTGAATGGTTTTTGGGGTATTGATTTGATGTTGGTTTCGGCCTTCGGGGTTAATACTTAGGGAATTGCTCACTTGCTAATTTATGGTTAGGGTTGATTGAAATGTAATGTGATTTTGGGTTTATAGTGAACCGTGTTTTAAATGACACTGATTCTTTAACCCAGTTAAAGATTAAAACTAAGTGGAGTTTTAATGAATCTTTAATTAGATTGAAAAGATCAAGAATGGAGTATCACCAGTTTTGCTCAAAAGCAATAGTTAAATCTTTAATTAGATTTGGACGTGGAATTGTAATTAATTTTACCGATAACACCGTGGTATTAGATATGGAGTATTACCAGTTTTGCTTCATGGGATGAATAGGTTGGGATTGGGAAATAAAATAAATAATTACTTCGGTGTGGTTCGCTAATCCCGACTAGTTTGAAAAACCATAATTTGGTTTGAAATGATATCCAAAGGAAGATTAAAGAATAAATTTTAAAGAATTTATCTTTGATAAAATCAATGGGAACCTTTCCGTAAGAACGTGAAATTTAGAAACTAACTGTAGGTTAGCTAAGAAGGATGGTTTCCTGGGTATTGATCTGATGTTGGTTTCGGCCTCCGGGGTTAATATTTGGTGAATTGTTCTCTTGCTAATTTACGGTTAGTGACTGATGAATTGGAATGAGGCGTATGTTGTGATTGTGTAACATTTGTTTACTATATACGCGGGTTGTTCGGAAAGGCTGGGTTTATACCCATTCTGAATAGCCGATTCGACGATAAGTCGAAGATGATGACGGTGGTCGAAGACCAGAAGTCTTCACATCGTTTGGGTGATTGCTGATGATCTTGATTGGGCTGTACACCCAAGATGAGGGAATCAATCGGTGGTCGTCCAGACGTACTTGGAGATCGACGGATATGCGCGGAAAGTGCCTCCGGTTTCGTTCAAACCTAGAACGGACTTGTAAATGGATGGTGTGTCTGACATTGTATTCCTTTATATTGTATTCGTTGATCTCTGCTAAATATATATCTGTTTGGCGGCGGGGAATTTATTCTCTTGCTTAACGCCCTTCTCTGAGACATACGAGCTCAGAGGTTATATATTGGCAGAAATCAGTGTTACGATATGGATAAATAGTGTGGCATGCTGAAATGCAGTGATCCAGACTTTTGTTGAAAAGCAGAGTTTGGTGGATGATGATCAAAGCGCAGCTTTGATATAGCATGGCTTTGTGTATAGCATTGATTCGCGAGCCTCACACCTCGGTATGGTGGTAAACTGATGGTTTGATCTGTATGCTTTTTAGTGGATGGGCACCTTAGTGGTCTCGTGGATTCGGTCGACTGAGATGAGCTTAGTGCTTAGGGATATATAGAGTAAGCGGTGTTTTCTCTCGCTGGGACGTAAGCCGCGGTGATACTCTGGTCCCAAAAGTGCGGATGTGCAGACGGTGTTTTCTCTTGTTGGAACGTAAACCGCGGGGAATTGCATTACGCGATCGATCTTTCGAATCAGGAGCCACCGTGACGGAAATCCAATTTTCAATACGCAATATTGCGGTTTTAATTGTAGAACTAGTATGGCGACATGATATATGGTACCCATGCCGTCTATGATTGATATTTATGATTGAAATTGTTTTGACACTATACACTTATTATAGCATCAAATGATTTGATTTTTAAAACGTACCAAGCATGTTTGGCTATTATAAGGGAAAACCCTATCCTCCGGCGGCGTTGCATTGTGTGATGGGACCTGGGTCTTATAATGGCTTCATTTTTAGAAAAGCATTGCGCTGTTTACTGATATGCACTGTAATTCTTGGGAGGAAACCCGTTCCGTGTTATACGGCGTGGTCCCTTGATCTACCTAACTTAAAGTAAAGTTTTAAATAACTGTTTTAGTTCTCACACCAGTCACATGACTGACCTGGAGTTTATTGTTTTAACCTAAACTCTAGGTGCCCCTATTTTCGACACGGGCAGCAAGTAGTTTTGGTTTTGCAGATTTATATTCACGGGAACCTGGTTTACAGCTGGAACGATATTCAGAAAGCTTTGTATCCGTATATCTCCTTAAGTTGTGTATTGTATTATTTTCCGCTGCTATGTATTTAAATGTAATTTAAATCTCTGATAATTTCTGTGTAATATTTATTCATACTTTGTATATTTTTGTATCTGATGGAATTGTTGTAATAACAATGAAATATTCTTCCGTCTGCGTTATGATTTGTCTTGTCCGCACAGTAGTTCGTTCTTTCTCATCTCTTCGGAGACCGGGGAAGTTCGGGTCGCTTCAGTTGGTATCAGAGCTTTGGTTTACAAAGCTCAGAGAGCAAGACACATTAGAACCATACGAAAGAATTCATCAGATATTGGATTAGTAATATCCAATGGAATGACTCGTTAGAGATGGGATCAGTAGTATCCTAGAACGAGTGTGAAGAGTATATTTTTGAAAATGAAAACAAATTTTGTTTTGAAAATTTAAATCAACTATTCGTATTTGATTAGTTATTATGTTTGAATTTGGGCAGTCCAGTATATATAGACTTTGCGTATACATCTGATCCACGTGTATTTGAAGTTTTAATATACTGGATAGATACAGAATCACACTCTAGTCGCCCGGAGACGATTCTGATGATAGTCTAGACATCATTAGAATTGGTATTCGAGTTTCGAAAGCGAGATTTCTATATATTTCCATTAGACTGGTGTGAGAACCAAAATTAGATAGGGCTTGTTGTTGTTATTTTGCATCAAAAATCTGATTTTTTGACTATATATCAAAGTTATGAATTTGAAAAGCTAATCAACTAATTGATTGATGGTTGTGTTGTTTGATTACTGTTTTGATTAATTGAAATATTAACCATATAGCCAATTTGATCAAATTGTGAGTTGTATTGGAAACTTGGTCGCATTTGCTTGCATATACATGTACTTTCATTGAACAGGTCATAGCAAGGAGGCTAGAGTAGAGAAATAAATTTGTTTGCCCGACAAACAGGTACATGTTTATCATAATTTACTGTTTTGTTTGGGTGATAATGATTTTATGAGCCGATTGGGTAGCCGCTTGGCTTTTTCTTTTTCTTTTTGAGATCAGAGGGCCTGTATGGAAATTTCGGGATTTTCCTGTGCTCCCGGTGCAGGGGAGGTTATGGCGAAATTTTTCGAAATTTTAGGGTGTTAGCCAAATTTTTGAAAAATTTGAAAAGTTCTTAGAAATTGAAAAGTTGAAGAACTTAAGCCGTAATCAAAACAATGAAAGATGAGTTGATTTGTGAAACAACTTTTGGCTTTGTTCCTTTTCAGGGACGAAAAGTTTTAAGTGGGGGAGATTGTAATAACCCGGAAATCTGGGCCAATTTTAAAATTTTTATTTTGGTAATTTTAGCGAATTTTGAATATTTAAAATAGATTATTTTAAATAATAACGACGAGAAATTTATTTTGAACAGAATTCGAACAAATATATTTATGTACGTCGTCGTTAGAATATAAATAATTATATATAATTATAAAAGGGATTGAAAATGGCGCGGTAGTTCGATAATTAGATTTCAAAATTCAAATGAATGTACTGGGTGCAAAATAAACCGGATTTTAGTGAAACCAAAAATAATGGAATCTAATTGTTGCTATGTTTCCAACGAATCTGAAAAATTGAATTTTCATAGCGGGAATCAAAAGATATGTCCAGTTGAAAATTCTGAATAGTCGCTATGGAATTCGCACCCTTAAAAATGGAGATTTTGCAAACGACCTCGGATTTCGACGAAACCACTTTTGTTGGATCCGCGATGTCAAGTTATTGCTAGGTTTCAATTTTCATAATTTTTCGAATCAGTATGTGAGCGTGGCAAAAGAAAACGCGTTTGACCAGTTTCAGTTGATTTTAATCGACTGGAAAATGGCCATTTTTCAAACAGTCTCAGAATTCGACGAAACTAGTTTTGTTAGGACCGTATCGTCAATACAATGCTAGAAAATATTTTTTTGGAATTTTTAGAGTCCGCATGTGGCCCCGGTAAATTGAAATGTACGTTTAAAATAGAATATATAGATTTATATTTTAAATTAAGCGAAAGCTGATTGTAACAGCTGTAACACCCCATAATTCTATTAATATTAATGCCACAAATTTAAGAATAACTATTCACAGATGTGAGAATTAAGGGAAACGGGTTTTGCGGTTGCGTTCGTCTCGGAAAAATACGCGAAATAGAGTCCGAAATTTCGAAAATCGGAGTCAGTATGACCGTGATATGGCCTTCAGAAGTTTCACGAAAAATCAGAAAAACGAAACAGATTTCAAAAATGTAGAAAACGAGCCAGGCGGGAAAATTCCCGCCCAGACCAGGTCGACCTGGGGGTCGACCTGGAGGGGACCAGGTCGACTTGGGTGTCGACCCTAGGGTCGACCTGGGAGTCGACCCCCCCTGGTCGAGCCAGGTCGGCCTGGGTGCACCTGGATTGGTTTTTGGGCTGTTTTGGTGAGCCTGTGACGAAATCTGACGGTTCTGATCTATTTTAGGGTTTATCTAAAGGCCTAAAGCAACTAAACACACCCATAAATACATCCTAAGACCTAGCCTCCTCTACACACAATTCTATTCTGCTTCTTCTCTGCCTCTATTCTAAATAAAAATAAAAATGGCGTCGCTACTCTGCTAGAATCAAAACTAGAAGCCAATCAACATCATTCTAAATTCAAATTTGAGATAAAAGCTTCTGCAACAATTCTGTAACAACTAAAGTTCTTTCTTTAATCCAATCAAGGCAAGTACAGTTATTTTCTGCTATAAACATTAATTATAATTCTGATATGCTTTTAAATCTGAATCTGAGATTGTATATCTGTTAGATCTGTTTTTCAATGACTGTTCTGTATCCCTTTCTGCTTCCTTTCTGTTTCTATAGCCAGGCTACCACGAGCCAGTGCCTAATCTCATAAGAGATTAACGTATGAACGCAAATTTTGGGACAAATAATGAATGATGCGAAATTTGACAAGACTGAATTGAACGTATGACTTTAGATCTGAGGCATAAAATATATTGACATATGACTTGGGATTGGATGCATGAATTAGACTGTAAACATATAATTTATATATGTTGTATGCATAGTGTACGTTGTAATCTAGATCTGTAACTAATTAGAGAAATGAACATATGTTATTTAGATCTGTAATTAATTAGAAAAATAAGCATATGTTGTAAACTAGTTTTAGACCTATGCATATTCTGTGATAAAAGAAGAAGAGGAACCATTGTAAGATTACATATGATTTGAGACTTTGGACAAAATGCATATAAAAGTTAAGATCTAATTTTTAGAAGATATGATTTAAAGATTTAGATTGTTGGGTATAGTTTGCATAATGATTCATGACTTAAAAAGAAGAAGATATGGAAACTTAGGTGTAAAGATTTACATTAATTAGGATATCTATTATTGTGATTACACCTAAATAGGGATTTTTGGATATATGGCATGCATTGAAATTAATGGTTATATTTGGTATAATTTATATGTGAATCTGCTGTAAAATGCTAGTTTAACAAAAATTGGAACATATGTTATATGGCAAATTATGTCCATATTCTACGCTTATGCAAACATGGAGTATATGTTCATATTGTGAATCATGACAATTATGTAGGCATATGAATTTAGACCAATTTATGATTAGGCAAGGCATGTAAATAGAACCTTTAAAAATATTAAATTTGCTAAATCTGCTAATTTGCCAAGTTGCCTAAACTGCTAGTTTTGTTATATTGCCTAGACTGCTAATTAGATTGAAGTGCCTAATCTGTTAAATTTGTCGGTTGAAATGCCTAACCTGTTATATGCCAAAATCTACTAAGTTGCTAAATCTGTTAAATCCGTTAAGTCATATAATCTGGAAAATCTGTTATCTGCTAAAATCTGTTATCTGTTGTGTTGATATAATCATCCTGTTATTGATATAATCTGAATTGGCATATATATTGGGCGTGCGCATAAACGGTAAATTATTAATTAATTGGCCGCAAAGATAAACGTGACTAACTCGAGGTTAGAATGAGTTTGCAGCGTAATTCTGCCCGGAACCGCCCGACACATCCAGTGGCCGCAAACAATAGGTTCTAATGTGATAAGTTAGTCATAACCTGCTTAAGACACGAGGTTAGGTCTGGCTTGTGGCAGAAGTCTGCCCGGAACCGCCCGGCCCATCCAGCGGCCACAATCTAGCGACCTAATGTGAGAGGTCTGGGCATTAATAATTAATTAATGCAAATCTAAGATAAGAATGACGTCTAAAACGTATTGGGGGAAAATAGGGTTAAACCAACTGGATTAATAGGTGTAGTAAACCCGTCCATGAATCTGTAGGCCCAATACAAAGTTAGTCAAATCTGAAAAATCTGTACATTTGATCTGTTAGTCTGAAAACTTGTTAACTTAATCCGTGAACTAGTAAATCTGAATTCTGTATGTCTGAACTTGTAAACAAGTTAATCTGAGATCTTTTAGTCTGGGGACACAAGGTTAGGAGGGGAATTACTTGTGTCATCTGTTGTTTGGGACCCATATTAGTCAGTAACCCTTTCTGGGATCAAAACTTTGACCCAATAGTAGGTAGGGTCCAGGCGCGCTTACTGAACTAATAATAATTGGTTCATTCTTATAATGGCGAGGGGTGTTGATGGTGCGTTCCAACCGGGTCATGTGCGTGCATGGATCCCGGTCTGCCTCTGAGGATGTAAGACGCCATGACATCTGTAAATAGGTCTGTGCCAATTGGTTGTCACTTTAGGGAGTTATACTCCCTACTGTGGGGCCGACACAGGATATTTATGTATTAGGGAGCCGATCGCTTGGGGTAGGGTTTTAGGGTACACTTAGTTCTGTCTGTTTCTGTTGGTACCGTCTGTTTCTGTTGGGTGGTAACACCAGTCTGTTTCTGTGTGGTACCGTCTGTTCGGGTGGTAAAGGCCCATTACTAGTGTACGCCTAATTCTACATTCTGTTTCCGTAGGGATTAATCTGTTTCTGATCGGGTAGTAAAGGCCCATTATTAGCATTCTGTTTCTGTTAAAGTATTCTGTACCCGTTCCTGCTTCAATTTAGACATTAGGGTGACACCTAATTCTGCTATACTAGTATTAGTGCAGAGAAGTGTAAAACAATAGTTTATGTCATTCTGTTTTTCTGTTATATCTGCTACACCTGTTATAGTTATCTCACATCCAGTTTTATGTTCATATCATATTATTATTATCTGTTCATATGCTGAATTCACTGGACTTACCAGACTTTTTGTCTGACCCTTGTTGTTTCGCCTCCTTTCTTCCGTTCCCCCCCCCCAGGTTATTTAAGGAGGGAATACTTTAGCTTGATCCAGATTTCTCTTTGCTTGAAGTGCTTAAAGTATGGCTTGGCTCTGTATAGCTTCCGTTCCATGGGGATTATGATTTTAAACCATGCATTTTGAAGGCTTTTGTACAAGACTGATATTTTGTACTTGAATTCTGAGATTTGAAAGGATGTAACCATATTAATTTCTGTTTCCACTGTAATAAAGTTAAAATTTTGCAAGTACTGTTTTATCTGTCTTGTAAGTTTCTGTTCTATTTACTAAAATGCTCCACCAAAGTTAAGGCATTCCCTTTGTGAGTGACCTTAACGGAGGTGGGGTGTTACACTTGGTATCAGAGCTGAAGGTTACCAGATTGGGAAATTTTTTTGAAAACTGTTTTCAAAAAGGTTTTGAAAGGAAGAATTTTCAAAAATAAAGCTTATTTTGAAAAGCACGATCCCCAAGAGCCATATATCTTTCTTTCAATTGAACCTTTCCTTTTTTTCGTTTCAGCATGTCTGAAGCATTTGAGATACCAGAGGGTGTTCATGTACCCGGTTGGTTTCGTCAATATCTTGAGGCTAGGACCGCCGCTGCAGGTCCAGCAAATGATCCCCCTCCTCCACCCCCTCCTCGTGCAATTGCTTTCTCAAAGATCTGTAGAGATTTTAGGGCCATGGGTGGGAAGGATTTCAAAGGAACTGAATCATTCGTAGAAGCGAGGAATTGGCTTAAAGAAACTGAGTATCTATTCGTTATCTTCGAGGTGGACGATAGGCAGAAGGTACAGTTGGCGGTATGGCTGCTCAAAGACGAAGCTTCCTACTGGTGGGAAGTCACTAACGCCGAGAGGCCGGTCGAGACATGGATGGATTTCAGAACAAGATTTGAGACAAAATTCCTCTCGCAAGCTGAACGAAGTTTACAACTGGAAAAGTTCTTATCTCTTAAGCAAGGAAGTATGACGGTCAAGGAATACGTCAACCAGTTCAACCAACTGGCTAGGTTCGGATTGGATTTAGTCAACACTCAGCATAAAAAGGCTCTCCGCTTTGTTAAAGGATTGAACGAGCCACTGCACAAGCTAGCCATGACCCACGTACCCATGGGAGCGACTTACGAGAAATTGGTGGACATGGCACTACTGCACGAGGAAGATAAGGGCCCGAAAGAGAAAAGAAGGAAGAACCGCAGAATAAGAAAGCGGGGCCCAAAAAGGAAACACAAAAGAAGGATGAGAAGACTGAAGATAAGAAGGGGAAAAAGTGCTTTACTTGTGGAAGCTCGACTTATCTGAACAAGGATTGCAGAAAAAGGAAGGGCGCTTGCTTCAACTGTGGGGAGATGGGACACGTCATTAGGGACTGCCCGAAGAGACGAGGACAAGGAGGGCAGACAAACACTCTTGAGGCTAGTGGCTAGGATAGGAGTAGGAAAATTTCTATAGTAGGTTTAATTTCTTTATCTGATTATGGAGTTAAGATTTTTTTTCTGATTCTGGTATTTTGATTTTGTAATCGATACTCTGCACTTTAATGTTATTATTATTTCTGAATTCCGCTATAGACTCAGACCCATCAGGATTATGGCTCATCTGTTTGGGATTGGGGTTTGAGGGATATCTGTGTTAAGCGTCAAGTATGACGCATAATTCTGAGTTTTCGTGGGGTATGATTTTATCATGCTTAGCTTCCTAAGAATCATTAGGGAACCTGATCTGTATTAGTAGTCTGTAAATATCTGAATAATTCTGATTTCCAGTTTTGACATTGTCTAAAGAGGGTAATCCTCTGAGTGTCAATCTGATATTGATTTCGGTCTTTGGGGTTGATACTTAGGGGAATTGTTTTCTCAACCAATGTCTAATGGGAACCAAGTCTTCGTTCTATCTGTACTCGCTTCCATCATTCGACTGTATCCTATCGATCGAATCTTCGAACTTTAGGTAGAAACTAATGGGTGTAAACATGTGTTTGAGACATGTTATGTTTGATGGTTGCAAGTGGATGCAAGTGGGTGCTAGTGGTTGCCCATGGTTGCATATACACACACTAGGCACTAGATCGGCTCGAAAACACTCTCATACAGCATATGGATGTGTGAGCATTTTAAATTTTTGTGGATGCAAAATGATTGACTCAGCACATGGATGTTGCATATGACTGAATGGTTGTGCACTCATATAGAAATGATATGTATCGAGTAGGAAAATTGCATACATTTTGGACTCATGGCATTGGCATAATTCGCATTAAGGAGGTCAACTGAATCAGTGGACCGCCTGATCTTTGCATTAGACAAGGAACATATACACACACTTCTTGCATATGTTCATACAGTATTAGAAATCTCTTAAGGACAATGAATGCCTGTGATTGGTGATTGAGTAGATGGATGATTGGATGGTAGGACACATTCTTCTTAACTTGAAGATTTCGGGGACGAAAACCTTTAAGGAGGGGAGAATGTAACACCCCGTAATTATGTTAATATTAATGCCAAAAATTTAAGAATAACTAATTACAAATGTGAGAATTAAGGGAAACGGGTTTCGCGGTTGCGTTCGTCTCGTAAAAATACGCGAAATAGAGTCCGAAATTTCGATAATCGAAGTCAGTATGACCGAGATATGGCCTTTAAAAGTTTCACGAAAAATCAGAAAAACGAAACAGATTTCAAAAATGCAGAAAACGAGCCAAGCAGGAAAATTCCCGCCCAGACCAGGTCGACCTGGGGGTCGACCTGGAGGGGACCAGGTTGACTTGTGTGTCGACCCTAGGGTCGACCCCCCCTGGTCGAGCCAGGTCGGCCTGGGTGCACCTGGATGGGTTTTTGGGCTGTTTTGGTGAGCCTGTGACGAATTCTGACAGTTCTGATCTGTTTTAGGGTTTATCTAAAGGCCTAAAACAACTAAACACACCCATAAATACATCCTAAGACCTAGCCTCCTCTACACACAATTCTATTCTGCTTCTTCTCTGCCTCTATTCTAAATAAAAATAAAAATGGCGTCGATACTCTGCTAGAATCGAAACTAGAAGCCAATCACATCATTCTAAATTCAAATTTGAGATAAAAGCTTTTGCAACAATTCTGTAACAACTAAAGTTCTTTCTTTAATCCAATCTAGGCAAGTACAGTTATTTTCTGCTATAAACATTAATTATAATTCTGATATGCTTTTAAATCTGAATCTGAGATTGTATATCTGTTAGATCTGTTTTTCTGTGACTGTTCTGTATCCTTTTCTGCTTCCTTTCTGTTTCTATAGCCAGGCTACCACGAGCCTGTGCCTAATCTCATAAGAGATTAACGTATGAACGCAAATTTTGGGACAAATAATGAATGATGCGAAATTTGACAAGACTGAATTGAACGTATGACTTTAGATCTGAGGCATAAAATATATTGACATATGACTTGGGATTGGATGCATGAATTTGACTGTAAACATATAATTTATATATGATGTATGCATAGTGTACATTGTAATCTAGATCTGTAACTAATTAGAGAAATGAACATATGTTATTTAGATCTGTAATTAATTAGAAAAATAAGCATATGTTGTAAACAAGTTTTAGACCTATGCATATTCTGTGATAAAAGAAGAAGAGGAACCATTGTAAGATTACATATGATTTGAGACTTTGGACAAAATGCAAATAAAAGTCAAGATCTAATTTTTAGAAGATATGATTTAAAGATTTAGATTGTTGGGTATAGTTTGCATAATGATTCATGACTTAAAAAGAAGAAGATATGGAAACTTAGCTGTAAAGATTTACATTAATTAGGATATCTATTATTGTGATTACACCTAAATTGGGATTTTTGGATATATGGCATGCATTGAAATTAATGGTTATATTTGGTATAATTTATATGTGAATCTGCTATAAAAAGCTAGTTTAACAAAAATTGGAATATATGTTATATGGCAAATTATGTCCATATTCTGCGCTTATGCAAACATGGAGTATATGTTCATATTGTGAATCATGACAATTGTGTAGGCATATGAATTTAGGCCAATTTATGATTAGGCAAGGCATGTAAACAGAACCTTTAGAAATATTAAATTTGCTAAATCTGCTAATTTGCCAAGTTGCCTAAACTGCTAGTTTTATTATATTGCCTAGACTTCTAATTAGATTGAAGTGCCTAATCTGTTAAATTTGTCGGTTGAAATGCCTAACCTTTTATATGCCAAAATCTGCTAAGTTACTAAATCTGTTAAATCCGTTAAGTCATATAATCTGGAAAATCTGTTATCTGCTAAAATCTGTTATCTGTTGTGTTGATATAATCATCCTGTTATTGATATAATCTGAATTGGCATATAAATATATATTGGGCGTGCGCATAAACGGTAAATTATTAATTAATTGGCCGTAAAGATAAACGTGACTAACTCGAGGTTAGAATGAGTTTGCGGCGTAATTCTGCCCGGAACCGCCCGGCACATCCAGTGGCCGCAAACAATAGGTTCTAATGTGAGAAGTTAGTCATAACCTGCTTAAGACACGAGGTTAGGTCTGGCTTGTGGCAGAAGTCTGCTCGGAACCGCCCGGCCCATCCAGCGGCCACAAGCTGGCGACCTAATGTTAGAGGTCTGGGCATTAATAATTAATTAATGCAAATCTAAGATAAGAATGACGTCTAAAACGTATTGCGGGGAAATAGGGTTAAACCAACTGGATTAATAGGTGTAGTAAACCCGTCCAGGAATCTGTAGGCCCAATACAAAGTTAGTCAAATCTGAAAAATCCGTACATCTGATCTGTTAGTCTGAAAACTTGTTAACTTAATCCGTGAACTAGTAAATCTGAATTCTGTATGTCTGAACTTGTAAACAAGTTAATCTGAGATCTTTTAGTCTGGGGACACAAGGTTAGGAGGGGAATTACTTGTGTCATATGTTGTTTGGGACCCATATTAGTCAGTAACCCTTTCTGGTATCAAAACTTTGACCCAACAGTAGGTAGGGTCCGGGCACGCTTGCTAAACTAATTATAAGTGGTTCATTCTGATAATGGCGAAGGGTGTTGATGGTGCGTTCCAACCGGGTCATGTGCGTGCATGGATCCCGGTCTGCCTCTGAGGATGTAAGACGCCGTGACATCTGTAAATAGGTCTGTGCCAATTGGTTGTCACTTTAGGGAGTGATACACCCTACTGTGGGGCCGACACAGGATATTTATGTATTAGGGAGCCGATCGCTTGGTGTAGGGTTTTAGGGTACACTTAGTTCTGTCTGTTTCTGTTGGTACCGTCTGTTTCTGTTGGGTGGTAACACCTGTCTGTTTCTGTGTGGTACCGTCTGTTCGGGTGGTAAAGGCCCATTACTAGTGTACACCTAATTCTACATTCTGTTTCCATAGGGATTAATCTGTTTCTGCTTCTGTCTGTTTCTGATCGGGTAGTAAAGGCCCATTATTAGCATTCTGTTTCTGTTAAAGTATCCTGTACCCGTTCCTGCTTCAATTTAGACATTAGGGTGACACCTAATTCTGCTATACTAGTATTAGTGCAGAGAAGTGTAAAACAATAGTTTATGTCATTCTGTTTTTCTGTTATATCTGCTACACCTGTTACAGTTATCTCACATCCAGTTTTATGTTCATATCATATTATTATTATCTGTTCATATGCTGAAAGTCACTGGACTTGCCAGACTTTTTGTCTGACCCTTGTTGTTTCGCCTCCTTTCTTCCGCCTCCCAGGTTATTTAAGGAGGGAATACTTTAGCTTGATCCGGATTTCTCTTTGCTTGAAGTGCTTAAAGTATGGCTTGGCTCTGTATAGCTTCCGTTCCATGGGGATTAAGATTTTAAACCATGCATTTTGAAGGCTTTTGTACAAGACTAATATTTTGTACTTGAATTCTGAGATTTGAAAGGATGTAACCATATTAATTTCTGTTTCCGCTGTAATAAAGTTAAAATTTTGCAAGTACTGTTTTATCTGTCTTGTAAGTTTCTGTTCTGTTTACTAAAATGCTCCACCGAAGTTAAGGCATTCCCTTTGTGAGTGACCTTAACGGAGGTGGCGTGTTACAACAGCCGAATTGGGTTACGAAACATATCCCATTGTGTTCGGAATGGTTTTTTTAGCTAGGGGCGGTCATTGTTCGGTTTGATTTGGAGTTCAAGCGAAAACGAATCAATAAGAAAATTAAAATATTATTTAATAAAAATATAAATAATAGTCAAAGGGGTCAAAGCCCTATTCTCTCAACCCGCGGTCAAAACGTCATGAACCCGCCTCCCTTTCTTCATTCAGAACGAGGAAATAAAAAGAAAAAATCCCCAAATTAAAAATCTTGACTGCCAGGGGTTGACGCCCTTCCTCCGCTCCACCGTCGATTTGCAGTCACCACCATCGTCAATCGCCGCCTCCACCGCTTCACCCTACCTCGCAGCTCCAAAGCCCAGCCGCCTCTCCTCAGTTTCCACGCCCTCCGTCAGTTCGAGTTCAATGTCTCAGGCATCGATGGGAAGCTCTCGCGAAGGTCGAGAGCGTGACAGTGTCTGATCAACGCCATGGAGACCGTGGGTGGCGCGAATTCCAGACCGTGGATTTGAGCACGGTCGAACGGGGTTTAGCAGTGTAAACTGAGAACACCGTGAGTTTACTCTTCTTTTGTATACATGATTTAAAATCAGTTTTTATTCAGTATATAAAATCAGTTTTAACATATATAGGTAGCAGTGTTTAAAAATGAAATTTTTATATAGAAAACATTTTAAAAATAAAAACAAAAACACCATGGAAATAAAATAAATAAATAGTATTGTTTTTAAAAATGGAAATAATACATTTTTATATATATATAAACATAGTATAAGGGACGTGATTTTTAAAAATGTAAGCATCGTATTAAAAATACGATTTTTACATAAATAAAAATATAAAAATATGATTTTTATATATTATTTAGAGTTGTAAAAATATAATTTTTGTATGGAAGGTAGCGAGATAAAAATATGATTTTTAATATATAAACATCATATTAAAAATGTGATTTTTAATATGAAATTTCGTGAAACAGATTGCGTTGGAATCGAAACAGCGGGTCTGAGCAACCATAAAGAACGGAGGAGTGGATCCCCAATGTGAGAACTTCTCACCTTTTAATTTAATTTTCTAGTAGAAATATATACTAGGATGCAGAGGGTGTTTAGTAGCACCCGACACCCGTCGTCCACAGACCATAGACGGCTTGTATGCTTGTTTGTTTGATTTTGATGTGTAGTTGATTTTGTGAGGTGATGTGAAATAAAATAAAATATTTATATAGACGAAATAAAATATTTTATAGTTAAAAATAGAATTTTTAACGTGTATATGAAAGGAAATAAAAATAAACAAATCGGACGATTTGTTTATATACACACATTTGACTGATATTGATTGGGACGATAAATTTTACACATCGCCCAACTACACAAATAAAATCTGTGTTTGATTGTTTGAAACCCCACACGGGTAATGGGATGATATCTGACGTATACTAATCCAGATTGTTTAGTTGTATGTCGATCGATTGATTGACATACTGTTAGGAGCATTAAATATTTATATTCGATGCTTATACAGTGTAGAATGCACTTTGGATGATGGTTGATTATTCATCGTTGTTATTGTATACATGTGTGGTAGAAAATCCATATAATTAACATTATATGGTAATTGATTGGACCTCATTCAATATTGGAAATAGAAATATTCGAAATAGAAATATTTGAAAAAAAGAAATATTTGAGATAGAAATATTTGAAATAGAATATTTGAAATAGAATATTTGAAAATAGAAATATATGAAGTCGCGTTGATTAGATTGACGCCATTTTGACGTGAACGATATTTATATCGATTTTATCCAATTTATAATGAACATAGAAAGTGATTTCAAAATCTGATATTTTGAATAGAAAACGAATTCGAATTGAATTGAATAGAAAACGAATTCGAATTGAATTGAATAGAAAACGAATTCGAATTGAATTGAAATCGATTTGAATTGAAATCAAATAGAAGTTAATGTAAAAAGAATTTATAAGGGAAATTCAATTTTGATTTGAATTTGAAATAAAGGTTGAAATTGTTTTTAAACAAATTTGAAATGATTTATAAAATTCGTTTTAAAAAGGAAATCGACGAAATATATATATAATATATATAATATATATATATATATATATATATTATATAATGGCCTGAATAGAACGCGCCGCGCCGCGGCAGTTCGTGAATTTCGACCATTGACTTCGAACAGACATTGCGGGAGATCCGACCGTCGGATTCTCCTAAAACCAGAACCGTTGGGTTCGTATCGAAAAGAGCTTTCTAACGAATATTAGAAATTTGAAATCTAACGGTTGGATTTGGAGATACGTCCAAATCAAATTTGGAAAAGGTCGCTGTAAGTGCAGTTCGATGGCCGTTGATGGAAATCGACTGTACAGGCCTTGATAAAATTATTATTAATAATAATAATTTGTGTAAAATCATAAGAAATGATTTGTGAAGAATTGTGATGAAGAACTCCATATTTGAAAGGATAAAAATAGATTTTTATCGAAATGAACTAGTTTTGAACTAGAATAATAATTTATTTATTCTTAAAATAAATAAAGTAGATTTGAAATGGTTTTGAAAATAACCAGGATTTCCAATATATAGATTGGAAATGGATTTGAATCGAAATTGTTTTCGAAATATTTCGATGTGGGATTTTGTGATTATACAGGTATTGTTATGGGGAAATTTGAAAGATATATTTATATCGTTATTTCCAATACGATATTTGTTGGTCGTAGAATTTGATATTGAATATAAGCCGATATATTTTCTATTCAGAGCCTTGTATTTAATATCAAATGGGATTTTGGGTTTGTCGTGAATGGCGTCTTCATTAACGCTGTTTTTAAACACAGTTGAGGAAAAGATTAAATCTTTTCTATTTAGATTTAATGAATTGCACCAATTAAATAATATTTAATTGGAATTGATTTTTGGCTTTGTCGTGAACATTGTTTTAAAAAACACTTGTTCTTTAACCCGATAATTAATAGAATGTGATTTTGGGTTGTCGTGAACGGTATCTTCAATAATACTGTTCTTAGACCCAAAGGAGTTAAGAAAATCAAAGACTAACTAGAGATTAGTTAAGTTGAATGGTTTCTGGGGTATTGATCTGATGTTGGTTTCGGCCTTCGGGATTAATACTTAGGGAATTGCTCACTTGCTAATTTATGGTTAGGGTCTGATTGAAATGTAATTTGATTTTGGGTTTATAGTGAACCGTGTTTTAAATGACACTGATTATTTAACCCAGTTAAAGATTAAAACTAAGTGGAGTTTTAATGAATCTTTAATTATATTGAAAAGATCGAGAATGGAGTATCACCAGTTTTGCTCAAAAGCGATAGTTAAATCTTTAATTAGATTTGGACGTGGAATGGTAATTAATTTTACCGATAACACCGTGGTATTAGATATGGAGTATTACCATTTTTGCTTCATGGGATGAATAGGTTGGGATTGGGAAATAAAATAAATAATTACTTCGGTGTGGTTCGCTAATCCCGACTAGTTTGAAAAACCATAATTTGATTTGAAATGATATCCAAAGGCAGATTAAAGAATAAATTTTAAAGAATTTATCTTTGATAAAATTAATGGGAACCTTTCCCTAAGAACGTGAAATTTAGAAACTAACTATAGGTTAGCTAAGAAGGATGGTTTCCTGGGTATTGATCTGATGTTGGTTTCGGCCTTCGGGGTTAATATCTGGGGAATTGTTCTCTTGCTAATTTACGGTTAGTGACTGATGAATTGGAATGAGGCATATGTTGTGATTGTGTAACATTTGTTTACTATATACGCGGGTTGTTCGGAAAGGCTGGGTTTATACTCATTCTGAATAACAGATTCGACGATAAGTCGAAGATGATGACGGTGATCGAAGACCGGAAGTCTTCACATCATTTGGGTGATTACTGATGATCTTGATTGGGCTGTACACCCAAGATGAGGGAATCAGTCGGTGGTCGTCCAGACGTACTTGGAGATCGACGGATATGCGAGGAAAGTGCCTCCGGTTTCGTTCAGACCTAGAACGGACTTGTAAATGGATGGTGTGTCTGACATTGTATTCCTTTATACTGTATTCGTTGATCTCTGCTAAATATATATTTGTTTGGTGGCGGGGAATTTATTCTCTTGCTTAACGCCCTTCTCTGAGACATACGAGCTCAGAGGTTATATATTGGCAGAAATCAGTGGTACGATATGGATTGATAGTGTGGCATGCTGAGATGCAGTGATCCAGACTTTTGTTGAAAAGCAAAGTTTGGTGGATGCTGATTAAAGCGCCGCTTTGATATAGCATGGCTTTGTGTATAGCGTTGATTCGCGAGCCTCACACCTCGGTATGGTGGTAAACAAATGGTTTGATCGGTACGCTTTTTAGTGGATGGGCACCTTAGTGGTCTCGTGGATCCGGTCGACTGAGATGAGCTTAGTGCTCAGGGATATTTAGAGTAAGCGGTGTTTTCTCTCGCTGGGACGTAAGCCGCTGTGATACTCTGGTCCCAAAAGTGCGGATGTGCAGACGGTGTTTTCTCTTGTTGGGACGTAAGCCGTGGGGAATTGCATTACGCGATCGATCTTTCGAATCAGGATCCACCATGACGGAAATCCAATTTCCAATACGCAATATTGCGGTTTTAATTGTAGAACAAGTATGGCGACATGATATATGGTACCTATGTCGTCTATGATTGATATTTATGATTGAAATTGTTTTGACACTATACACTTATTATAGTATCAAATGATTTGATTTTTAAAACGTACCAAGCATGTTTGGCTATCATAAGGGAAAACCCTATCCTCTAGCTGCGTTGCATTGTGTGATGGGACCTGGGTCTTATAATAGCTTCATTTTTAGAAAAGCATTGCGTTGTTTACTGATATGCACTGGAATTCTTGGGAGGAAACCCGTTCCGTGTTATACGGCGTGGTCCATTGATCTACCTAACTTAAAGTAAAGTTTTAAATAACTGTTTTAGTTCTCACACCAGTCACATGACTGACCTGGATTTTATTGTTTTAACCTAAACTCTGGGCGCTCCTATTTTCGACACGGGCAGCTAGTAATTTTGGTTTTGCAGATTTATATTCACAGGATCCTGGTTTACAGCTGGAACGATATCCGGAAAGCTTTGTATCCGTATATCTCCTTCAGTTGTGTATTGTATTATTTTCTGCTGCTATGTATTTAAATGTAATTTAAATCTCTGATAATTTCTGTGTAATATTTATTCATACTTTGTATATTTTTGTATCTGATGGAATTGTTGTAATAACAATGAAATGTTCTTCCGTCTGCGTTCTGATTTGTCTTGTCCTCACAGTAGTTCGTTCTTTCTCATCTCTTCGGAGACCGGGGAAGTTCGGGTCGCTTCAGTTGGTATCAGAGCTTTGGTTTACAAAGCTCAGAGAACAAGACACATTAGAACCATACGAAAGAATTCATCAGATATTGGATTAGTAATATCCAATGGAATGACTCGTTAGAGATGGGATCAGTAGTACCCTAGAACGAGTGTGATGAGTATATTTTTGAAAATGAAAACAAATTTTGTTTTGAAAATTTAAATCAACATTTCGTATTTGATTAGTTATTATGTTTGAATTTGGGCAGTCCAGTATATATAGACTTTGCGTATACGTCTGATCCACGTGTATTTGAAGTTTTAATATACTGGATAGAAATAGAATCACACTCTAGTCACTCGGAGACGATTCTGATGATAGTCTAGACATCATCAGAATTGGTATTCGAGTTTCGAAAGCGAGATTTCTATATATTTCCATTAAACTGGTGTGAGAACCAAAATTAGATAGGGCTTGTTGTTGTGATTTTGCATCAAAAATATGATTTTTGGACTATTTATCAAAGTTATGAATTTGAAAATCTAATCAACTAATTGATTGATGGTTGTTTTGTTTGATTACTGTTTTGATTAATTGAAATTTTAACCATATAGCCAATTTGATCAAATTGTGAGTTGTATTGGAAACTTGGTCGCATTTGCTTGCATATACATGTACTTTCATTGAACAGGTCATAGCAAGGAGGCTAGAGCAGAGAAATAAATTCGTTTGCCTGATAAATAGGTACATGTTTGTAACGAACCGGGATTTTCGACTCCGAAAATCAACATCAACTACCATGTTGACCATTCAGACATCGAACATTCCAGATCATTAATAGAAAGAAGTTAGAGGGTGAGGTAAGAAAGAAAGAAATATTAGAATAGAAGAAGAAGAAGAAACACCACACAGAGTCTCACATCGCAGCGGAACAAAATATACTACAGAAATAATCTTTATTGAAAGCTTTTGAAATACTTACAATATCAGAGTACACATCTGGACAGTGATAATAATCTGTCCTCATATAACACACAGCGGAATGGTAATATCATACGTCTGGACTCTTCCAACTCGTCTCTTCACATCAGTCGATAACCTAGACCTGTACAACCCGGCCTAACCCGAGCATTTACAAAACACCGGGTCAGTCTGGTGAACCAGAGTGAGATAAACTCACACAGTAATAAGGGTAAATCATCCAATCATGATTTTAGAGTTCAAAATCCTTTCAAAAGAAAAGGATAATCGTAAGACCAAATCCACACATAAACACGGACGGTTTTTACCTTACGATAACCCAAAACAGTTTTGAAATCAATATCTTTCTGATATTATAATAATGTCTAAATACAAGTAAATAGAATCTAGTAGAACGCTTGCATCTCACGCTCTACATATATAGTATACAATCAAAACCCGCAGGCGCTTATTGGAGATTGGATTCCAACTTGACAAGGTATGGGTCCACCTTCCGATCGTGTATCTCTAGAGACGAATACACTGGGTTCAACAAGAACGTCTTGCAACCCGGCCCTCACATGACCGACCCCTCATTTCGCTTGAGAGTATCGAATGTATATCACCGACGGTTGGGATCAGCAACCGTCTCCCGACAAGGGACAGCATCGAAACATAGATTTAAGAAGCAAATAGGATTTCCTCTAGATAGGTGATCATACACCCTAATGGGAGCGACCCACATAGCCATGCTGCCTGCCCGGTTTTTGTCATTTCCTGATTGATGAGGCTTGAGGCCAGAATTAACTTCTGATCATCTGGTCATCATTCACTTTGAATGCGACATCGTCAGATCCGTCAGATATCACTAACTGACGTCCACAAAAATACTCCAGCTGAAAGCTAAGAGAACGGCGATTCCCCGCCAACAACTATAGCACGTTTGAAGAAATCAACGTACGCGATCCTTTGGAAATACTCTGTCAGACATCCGTCCATACAAATCATCCAGGAACAGGATGAACCGAAGGCACTTTCCTACCGCATCCAATATAGGAATCACCCCATGGATCAGTAGCGAGAAGTCCTTGCAATCCATAGATTTCAACCACGACAGAATCACAGTTTATCTCTGCTTGCCAGGCAGAGAACATTAGTGGTTCTTCCATTTATGAAAATCCACGGTCTTCAATGCTCCATCTCGATCATCTTCTGATATCTTCACGTATTTATTGGACGGAATGGTTTTCGAATATAAATTCGATCCCGGACTTTCCGTACCAACAATCGCATTGGACCTATTTGATAGTCGGTGTTTTAACTATCAAAATACTCAGTGTTTTCAAACATGACACTCCAATGAGTTCACTGGTTCAGTATTCAGCATCACTTGGCCTTTAATTAAACTGATTTACTTTTGTTAAATTAAAACTTCTAACTCCTTCAAATATTCAAAAATACGATATTTGAATACTTCTAATTCGATTTAACTCTAATCGATTAACTCTAATTGATTAACTAATACTCGACTTAAATCCATTCGCTTGACCCTAGATCGCAGCGATCACAATGGTTACGCCTGATTCCCTCAGGAAACATCCGACCGCCGTAGGCTATCTGCAGCCCTGCGAATTACGCTAGCAGTCGTACGAAATAGCACTCATCTTGAAAAAAAACTATGTTTGACTAACTCTAGCTCGAATAACTATATTCAATTTCCCACTTAATTCTTCCTTCAAATCACCCTTTAAATTCGGAAATCCATTAGTTTCTAACAAAGAAATTTATAGCACATATGTTATAACAATAGCATTATAATTACTATTTAGATTTACAAAACAACAGCGCTATAATCGCTGTTTAGGTTTACAACCCATTTACTATAGCAAAAGTGCTACAATCGCTATATTAGATTTACAAAACATATATTATAACAACAACGCTAAATTCGCTGTTTAGATTTTCAAAACGTATCCACTAACGTCTCTTACGATTTCCAACTAATACTATCTTCAGATAATCCCGATGTTGTTCAAGTTGGGGTATTTTAATTACCTCTCAGACCTTGATCAACAACGTTCTTATCCTCCGATAAACATAAGTTGTAATCAATATTTCATTCTAGTCTCAAACAAATTCCATTTAACTATTGGATTTGGTTATACAACTCTATAACCCAGTTCTTTACCCAGATTCGCTTATTTCCAATCTCCTTTCAAAATTATTCGACCATTTTCCCATTTTGAAATCTCATTTAAAATTCTCCTTTTTACTTGATCTTGTTTTCAAGTAACGTTAAATAAAATTAACGCCTTAACACATTAATCCTCATTTACGCGACCCTGGTTTATATAAACCCTTTACCTTAATTCACATAATTAAACAACACTTAAATTTAAGTTATCATCTTCGCTTGAAATCCTCTTTTTAACATCATTATAAACATCTTAGCTTTAAATATAAAACCCGCTCATAGATTCCTTTTACAATCCAATTTGAATTACACTTCTCTTCGATTACTTTTCAAAAGTAGTCTTCTAAATTCTTATTAAAACAATAATTTTCTTTACTCATTAACTACTTCAGTAGTTAATTTCTTTATTTACTAAGATAAATAGAAAAATCCTTTTTAAAGATCTTATTTAAAGTTAAAACAATATTCTTCAACTATTTCATTTCGCAATTTCGAAACAAACTAATTTGATATTCGATTCCAGTTTAAATGGTCAATTTTGTCAAGTCAAAATTCGATTATCTCGTAAACTAATTCCCATTTAACCTTCACTTTAAATTAATTAAAAATATAATTAATTTAAATTATTTCCATTAATTGTTTTCTTTTCAAAACAATTATCAAAGTTTAACCATTCGATTCATTCTCTATTCTCATTCTTTGTAAATCTGATTAACATCAGAATTTTATAAAATAAATTACTAACAAATCAAATCTTAAATAAATAAAACATTTATTTAATTCTCTTTAATAACTTTTGTTCAGAATAATACATTTTTCCAAAACCTAACTCCAGTTATAAAGTAAATTTTATAACTTCAACTCTATCGATTCACCTGACGGTGAATCACTGTCTATAACCCGATTGATTTTAAAGGCCATACTCTGCCAAACACTTAACCAATATCACCTATTGGTTCAAACCAAACAGATGTTGAATATCCAATTAATAATCAACCATCAAATCAATCACACAAACAAATCAGTTCATATATGATAATATGAAAATAAATAATACATTTGAGGGATCCGGTTGGGTCCCTCCAACCTGTTCTTCCCTGTATTCAAATGGTTATCTTAAATCAGACCATTCGGTTTTGTTTAACTGATAAATTAAATAACGACCATTTAACATCAACCATAAGCAATTCAAACAATTCAACCATTTAAACATGTTTATAAATAAACATGACCAACCAAGGTGAGTTACCTTTATTGGAACCAATCGTTAAAAGTAACGATTTGGTATTTCACTGAAATTAAACAAGGTTTAATTTCATCGGTTAAATCAACAGATAAATAACTAGCAAAACAGTCAACCATTGGCAAGCAAGGCACACAAAATAAAAATACCCAATTTATATAAAATATAAAAAGGGTAACTGAGTGAGTTTAACTCACCTTTGATTTGATTCGTCGTTGAGCGGTTTGTTTTCAGTTAAATTCAACTGAAAATTAATGTCGTCTCCATTCCTGTCCAGACTAGTTTCAGAATGTTTGGTTCACCAATACGATCCCGTCGGTATATGGTTAGTCGGATTCTGTCGAGATATGTACCAGTTATTAATAACTAAAGGTTAAAATGAATAAATTAAATTAACTAATTATTTAATTAACCCAAATCACTATAATTAAACTAATTAATTTCCGAAGCATTTAAACCAATTACTACTCCCTAATCAAGATTTCATTTAACTAATTACATGTTGTTCCTTAATTAACATTTATCTCTAACTGATTTTAATTAATCTAATTAATCCTAAATTAACTCACTTAATTATGTAAAAATATAAAATAACGGCTGACCCCTACAGTTCGTTTCCCGCTTGGATCCTTCATTCGCCAGGACAACCAGAACGCAAGTTCCACCTTGGCTTCACCTTATCCGTCCAACCTTGCTTCGCTCTTCCCAGTACGCTACTCTTCTTCCCACTACAACTCACGTAACCTCCTTCCATCCTTCCCAGCTACCTTCGCATGTAGCTATAAACATCCCTCCCCATATACCTTTTACTACTTTGCTTCCCACGTCATAACACTCCATCTCCCCAACTCCATGCAACCGCCAGGACCCCCACGTGACCCTTGCTTCACTTTTTCTCCAGAACTGGCACCCCACCGTCGGCCTTTCTGAGCCTGCTCCCACCATTTCAAAGCACCAGAGTCCATCGCCATGATGTTCTTCCACCCTACCCCTTTTCTTCTTTATTTGTTCCGCAACCTTTTTTTTTTCTTTGCTTTGCTGGACGAACGAAAAAGTAAATAAGTTGGTGCATATATATAGGTGCGAAGGCGTGGGCATCACGGTGAGGATGGTTTGGTACGCAAGTAACGTAGCTTGGTCATCACGTAATTTAGGGTAGCTGAATTTCCTGTTACTAGCATGTGCAGATGGTACCGGGGAGCTGCGCCTTCATTTATTTGACATAACGTGCATGCTGTATTTCAATAAATTAGGCCAATATTTTATATAGGGTAGCTGCGATCTGGTGCTTAGCCATGTGGTGAAATGAAAGGATGGTGGGTTGCTATTATAATATTATAATGAAACTTTGCGATGAGGTAACATGCCAAAATCACTTCAAACAATTTCTGTCTACTGATAAAGAAACTGTTCTTGATGTAAAACGATATTCCGGATCCAATGGGACAAGTTTCGCCGAAATCCGAGGTCGTATGGAAAAATTTCCTTTATGAAACCGGAAATGAACACGCATTTAATTTTTCCACAGTCACCAGATAAATCAAATCAACTTGAAACTGCGAACATCGACAATAACTTTTCGATACGAACCCAACGGCACTAATTTCGTCGCATTCTGAGACTGTTGCCCCAGTAGGCTGTTTTTACCCCGAACCGCCCTACCCTTTTTAACACCAAATTTCACAGTCTTCAAAAATAACAAACTATATACCTATTCTGACTCTAATCGACGATACAAACTCAACGGAACTGGTTTCGTGGCCTACTTCGATCGTCTGCTCAAGTTACACTCAAATATCCCTTTATTTATTTAAATACGCGCTATAGCAATGAACGACGTTTATGGCTACCGTGGTCACATACGATATCGGTTTTCCATGCAATTCATCATCATACAATAATTTAGCGATACGGTTCTAATGAAACTGATTTCATCGAAATCTGAGTCCGTTTGCAAAACGGCTATTTTAAAGGCCTATAATTTAATAACGATTTTCCATAGCGACAATTTCAAATTTTGATTTGGCCATAACTATCAAACTATAACACGAAATCTGGATTTTTCTCTTTCATATGAAAATTATCATCAATACGGTTCCAACGTTTCATGTTTCACAGAAATCCGACTTATATCGAACTCTGTATTCTCAGTTGATGTTCAAAACTTCATTTCACGAACTGCACGCCATTTTCAAGCTCGATTTATATTATATAAATTATAACGTTCAACTTCGTTTCAATAACGAATTAAATATTAAATTCCATTATATTCCCAATATGATATTTAAAATAAATAAATTAAATTAAATATTTGACGGCCAAAAATGCGGGTCGTTACATTCTTCCCGCCTTAAAATAATTTCGTCCTCGAAATTGCTAAGGTAAGAAAGAACGTTATAAACTCATTAATTTCAAATCTAATTTTATATTAAATTAGACACCCATTCAATACTATAAATAAGTATTTTCAAAAATATCGAAAATTTTCTAACACTTTAAATTTTCGAAAAATTTCCCCAGCACCTCCTCTGTACGGTTCAATCGGTACAACCACAACTCGCCCCTTCTAGGCCTTCTTCAATCCAAAACAAAATAAAACAGCCAAGCGGCTTGCCTAATAGGCTCATAGATCTCCAAACCCATATAAAAGTAAACATGTACCTTTTTGTCGGGCATACCATTATATCCTTTCCGTCTGCTGCCCTGTCAGCTCATACAAATGCATCCCCAAAATTCCAACTTTATCCTCAGAATCAAATCCTTCACGTGTCCAAGCCAAATTCCATTCTTAACTCAATCATCATCCATCATCAATTCCAACCAACACTATTTCAGATTCTTGTCTCACAAATTTCAAAATCTGATTCTACTCGATATATTATCTCCTGATTCAATTTCCAGTTAATCGGTTTCAATTCAATCCATATTTGCTTTCACAAACTTTTATTTAATTTTGTTTTTGTTTAAACAATTCCCCTGGGAGTTTTCAAACAGTTCAGCTCTTTCAAAAATCAAATAATCTTTTTCAGGATTCAAACTTGTCTTTCTCAAAGCAATTCAAAACAAAACCTTTGGTAGTAATCCGTCACTTAGAACTCGAAAATGAACACTGATGATGCGGCCGTCATCATCAGAATTATTTTCTAGTGATCGAAGTGAGTTCAATACTATATAATTTCAAAACTCCAATTTTAAACACATTCATTTTGAAATATCTCAAAATACATATGCTTGGAAAATATTTTCAAATTCACCCAGGATCTTAAAATTCCCATACATTTAATCCAAAATTACTTTTCACACTCTTCTAATTTTTCACAATTTCAATCTAAATTCTGGTTTAACTTCAAATTTAATTCATCTGATTCCATATATTATATCCATAGGAATTCTGATTGGTTACTTACATAACCATTCAATTATAACACATCCAATATACTATAATACTCCAAATATTAATCATTCTTTTATATCAAAATATATTTTGGGTAAAATTATTCATTTACCCTCTTTCAAAACATACTATGTCGAATTATTCTGTCCAAGAGTTTAGAAACACTTATCGACACAGTTTGCATTACTGTATCGACCAGAATTCATAAACTACTCGACAACCAATCAACACAATATAAACAGTTTTTATATCAATTTACAAATACGCGCTCATATATATACACTCAAACTCAATCTAGGGTATTACTAACCCCATCTCTACTGAGTCACGCCACAGAGCCAAGGTAGTTACTTAACCAATAGCTCTGATACCACTGTAACGAACCGGGATTTTCGACTCCGAAAATCAACATCAACTACCATGTTGACCATTCAGACATCGAACATTCCAGATCATTAATAGAAAGAAGTTAGAGGGTGAGGTAAGAAAGAAAGAAATATTAGAATAGAAGAAGAAGAAGAAACACCACACAGAGTCTCACATCGCAGCGGAACAAAATATACTACAGAAATAATCTTTATTGAAAGCTTTTGAAATGCTTACAATATCAGAGTACACATCTGGACAGTGATAATAATCTGTCCTCATATAACACACAGTGGAATGGTAATATCATACGTCTGGACTCTTCCAACTCGTCTCTTCACAGCAGTCGATAACCTGGACCTGTACAACCCGGCCTAACCCGAGCATTTACAAAACACCGGGTCAGTCTGGTGAACCAGAGTGAGATAAACTCACACAGTAATAAGGGTAAATCATCCAATCATGATTTTAGAGTTCAAAATCCTTTCAAAAGAAAAGGATAATCGTAAGACCAAATCCACACATAAACACGGATGGTTTTTACCTTACGATAACCCAAAACTGTTTTGAAATCAATATCTTTCTGATATTATAATAATGTCTAAATACAAGTAAATAGAATCTAGTAGAACGCTTGCATCTCACGCTCTACATATATAGTATACAATCAAAACCCGCAGGCGCTTATTGGAGATTGGATTCCAACTTGACAAGGTATGGGTCCACCTTCCGATCGTGTATCTCTAGAGACGAATACACTGGGTTCAACAAGAACGTCTTGCAACCCGGCCCTCACATGACCGACCCCTCATTTCGCTTGAGAGTATCGAATGTATATCACCGACGGTTGGGATCAGCAAACGTCTCCCGACAAGGGACAGCATCGAAACATAGATTTAAGAAGCAAATAGGATTTCCTCTAGATAGGTGATCATACACCCTAATGGGAGCGACCCACATAGCCATGCTGCCTGCCCGATTTTTGTCATTTCCTGGTTGATGAGGCTTGAGGCCAGAATTAACTTCTGATCATCTGGTCGTCATTCACTTTGAATGCCACATCGTCAGATCCGTCAGATATCACTAATTGACGTCCACAAAAATACTCCAGCTGAAAGCTAAGAGAACGGCGATTCCCCGCCAACAACTATAGCACGTTTGAAGAAATCAACGTACGCGATCCTTTGGAAATACTCTGTCAGACATCCGTCCATACAAATCATCCAGGAACAGGATGAACCGAAGGCACTTTCCTACCGCATCCAATATAGGAATCACCCCATGGATCAGTAGCGAGAAGTCCTTGCAATCCATAGATTTCAACCACGACAGAATCACAGTTTATCTCTGCTTGCCAGGCAGAGAACATTAGTGGTTCTTCCATTTATGAAAATCCACGGTCTTCAATGCTCCATCTCGATCATCTTCTGATATCTTCACGTATTTATTGGACGGAATGGTTTTCGAATATAAATTCGATCCCGGACTTTCCGTACCAACAATCGCATTGGACCTATTTGATAGTCGGTGTTTTAACTATCAAAATACTCAGTGTTTTCAAACATGACACTCCAATGAGTTCACTGGTTCAGTATTCAGCATCACTTGGCCTTTAATTAAACTGATTTACTTTTGTTAAATTAAAACTTCTAACTCCTTCAAATATTCAAAAATACGATATTTGAATACTTCTAATTCGATTTAACTCTAATCGATTAACTCTAATTGATTAACTAATACTCGACTTAAATCCATTCGCTTGACCCTAGATCGCAGCGATCACAATGGTTACGCCTGATTCCCTCAGGAAACATCCGACCGCCGTAGGCTATCTGCAGCCCTGCGAATTACGCTAGCAGTCGTACGAAATAGCACTCATCTTGAAAAAAAACTATGTTTGACTAACTCTAGCTCGAATAACTATATTCAATTTCCCACTTAATTCTTCCTTCAAATCACCCTTTAAATTCGGAAATCCATTAGTTTCTAACAAAGAAATTTATAGCACATATGTTATAACAATAGCGTTATAATTACTATTTAGATTTACAAAACAACAGCGCTATAATCGCTGTTTAGGTTTACAACCCATTTACTATAGCAAAAGTGCTACAATCGCTATATTAGATTTACAAAACATATATTATAACAACAACGCTAAATTCGCTGTTTAGATTTTCAAAACGTATCCACTAACGTCTCTTACGATTTCCAACTAATACTATCTTCAGATAATCCCGATGTTGTTCAAGTTGGGGTATTTTAATTACCTCTCAGACCTTGATCAACAACGTTCTTATCCTCCGATAAACATAAGTTGTAATCAATATTTCATTCTAGTCTCAAACAAATTCCATTTAACTATTGGATTTGGTTATACAACTCTATAACCCAGTTCTTTACCCAGATTCGCTTATTTCCAATCTCCTTTCAAAATTATTCGACCATTTTCCCATTTTGAAATCTCATTTAAAATTCTCCTTTTTACTTGATCTTGTTTTCAAGTAACGTTAAATAAAATTAACGCCTTAACACATTAATCCTCATTTACACGACCCTGGTTTATATAAACCCTTTACCTTAATTCACATAATTAAACAACACTTAAATTTAAGTTATCATCTTCGCTTGAAATCCTCTTTTTAACATCATTATAAACATCTTAGCTTTAAATATAAAACCCGCTCATAGATTCCTTTTACAATCCAATTTGAATTACACTTCTCTTCGATTACTTTTCAAAAGTAGTCTTCTAAATTCTTATTAAAACAATAATTTTCTTTACTCATTAACTACTTCAGTAGTTAATTTCTTTATTTACTAAGATAAATAGAAAAATCCTTTTTAAAGATCTTATTTAAAGTTAAAACAATATTCTTCAACTATTTCATTTCGCAATTTCGAAACAAACTAATTTGATATTCGATTCCAGTTTAAATGGTCAATTTTGTCAAGTCAAAATTCGATTATCTCGTAAACTAATTCCCATTTAACCTTCACTTTAAATTAATTAAAAATATAATTAATTTAAATTATTTCCATTAATTGTTTTCTTTTCAAAACAATTATCAAAGTTTAACCATTCGATTCATTCTCTATTCTCATTCTTTGTAAATCTGATTAACATCAGAATTTTATAAAATAAATTACTAACAAATCAAATCTTAAATAAATAAAACATTTATTTAATTCTCTTTAATAACTTTTGTTCAGAATAATACATTTTTCCAAAACCTAACTCCAGTTATAAAGTAAATTTTATAACTTCAACTCTATCGATTCACCTGACGGTGAATCACTGTCTATAACCCGATTGATTTTAAAGGCCATACTCTGCCAAACACTTAACCAATATCACCTATTGGTTCAAACCAAACAGATGTTGAATATCCAATTAATAATCAACCATCAAATCAATCACACAAACAAATCAGTTCATATATGATAATATGAAAATAAATAATACATTTGAGGGATCCGGTTGGGTCCCTCCAACCTGTTCTTCCCTGTATTCAAATGGTTATCTTAAATCAGACCATTCGGTTTTGTTTAACTGATAAATTAAATAACGACCATTTAACATCAACCATAAGCAATTCAAACAATTCAACCATTTAAACATGTTTATAAATAAACATGACCAACCAAGGTGAGTTACCTTTATTGGAACCAATCGTTAAAAGTAACGATTTGGTATTTCACTGAAATTAAACATGGTTTAATTTCATCGGTTAAATCAACAGATAAATAACTAGCAAAACAATCAACCATTGGCAAGCAAGGCACACAAAATAAAAATACCCAATTTATATAAAATATAAAAAGGGTAACTGAGTGAGTTTAACTCACCTTTGATTTGATTCGTCGTTGAGCGGTTTGTTTTCAGTTAAATTCAACTGAAAATTAATGTCGTCTCCATTCCTGTCCAGACTAGTTTCAGAATGTTCGGTTCACCAATACGATCCCGTCGGTATATGGTTCGTCGGATTCTGTCGAGATATGTACCAGTTATTAATAACTAAAGGTTAAAATGAATAAATTAAACTAACTAATTATTTAATTAACCCAAATCACTATAATTAAACTAATTAATTTCCGAAGCATTTAAACCAATTACTACTCCCTAATCAAGATTTCATTTAACTAATTACATGTTGTTCCTTAATTAACATTTATCTCTAACTGATTTTAATTAATCTAATTAATCCTAAATTAACTCACTTAATTATGTAAAAATATAAAATAACGGCTGACCCCTACAGTTCGTTTCCTGCTTGGATCCTTCATTCGCCAGGACAACCAGAACGCAAGCTCCACCTTGGCTTCACCTTATCCGTCCAACCTTGCTTCGCTCTTCCCAGTACGCTACTCTTCTTCCCACTACAACTCACGTAACCTCCTTCCATCCTTCCCAGCTACCTTCGCATGTAGCTATAAACATCCCTCCCCATATACCTTTTACTACTTTGCTTCCCACGTCATAACACTCCATCTCCCCAACTCCATGCAACCGCCAGGACCCCCACGTGACCCTTGCTTCCCTTTTTCTCCAGAACTGGCACCCCACCGTCGGCCTTTCTGAGCCTGCTCCCACCATTTCAAAGCACCAGAGTCCATCGCCATGATGTTCTTCCACCCTACCCCTTTTCTTCTTTATTTGTTCCACAACCTTTTTTTTCTTCTTTGCTTTGCTGGACGAACGAAAAAGTAAATGAGTTGGTGCATATATATATAGGTGCGAAGGCGTGGGCATCACGGTGAGGATGGTTTGGTACGCAAGTAACGTAGCTTGGTCATCACGTAATTTAGGG
Organism: Allium sativum; assembly: GCA_030737875.1. Lineage (NCBI taxonomy): Eukaryota > Viridiplantae > Streptophyta > Magnoliopsida > Asparagales > Amaryllidaceae > Allium > Allium sativum. The sequence continues at coordinate 299,011,948 of CM060926.1, forward strand.
TAGCTGAATTTCCTGTTACTAGCATGTGCAGATGGTACCGGGGAGCTGCGCCTTCATTTATTTGACATAACGTGGATGCTGTATTTCAATAAATTAGGCCAATATTTTATATAGGGTAGCTGCGATCTGGTGCTTAGCCATGTGGTGAAATGAAAGGATGGTGGGTTGCTATTATAATATTATAATGAGACTTCGCGATGAGGTAACATGCCAAAATCACTTCAAACAATTTCTGTCTACTGATAAAGAAACTGTTCTTGATGTAAAACGATATTCCGGATCCAATGGGACAAGTTTCGCCGAAATCCGAGGTCGTATGGAAAAATTTCCTTTATGAAACCGGAAATGAACACGCATTTAATTTTTCCACAGTCACCAGATAAATCAAATCAACTTGAAACTGCGAACATCGACAATAACTTTTCGATACGAACCCAACGGCACTAATTTCGTCGCATTCTGAGACTGTTGCCCCGGTAGGCTGTTTTTACCCCGAACCGCCCTACCCTTTTTAACACCAAATTTCACAGTCTTCAAAAATAACAAACTATATACCTATTCTGACTCTAATCGACGATACAAACTCAACGGAACTGGTTTCGTGGCCTACTTCGATCGTCTGCTCAAGTTACACTCAAATATCCCTTTATTTATTTAAATACGCGCTATAGCAATGAACGGCGTTTATGGCTACCGTGGTCACATACGATATCGGTTTTCCACGCAATTCATCACCGTACAATAATTTAGCGATACGGTTCTAATGAAACTGATTTCATCGAAATCTGAGTCCGTTTGCAAAACGGCTATTTTAAAGGCCTATAATTTAATAACGATTTTCCATAGCGACAATTTCAAATTTTGATTTGGCCATAACTATCAAACTATAACACGAAATCTGGATTTTTCTCTTTCATATGAAAATTATCATCAATACGGTTCCAACGTTTCATGTTTCACAGAAATCCGACTTATATCGAACTCTGTATTCTCAGTTGAAGTTCAAAACTTCATTTCACGAACTGCACGCCATTTTCAAGCTCGATTTATATTATATAAATTATAACGTTCAACTTCGTTTCAATAACGAATTAAATATTAAATTCCATTATATTCCCAATATGATATTTAAAATAAATAAATTAAATTAATATTTGACGGCCAAAAATGCGGGTCGTTACAATGTTTATCATAATTTACTGTTTTGTTTGGGTGATGATGATTTTATGAGCCGATTGGCTAGCCGCTTGGCTTTTTCTTTTTCTTTTTGAGATCAGAGGGCCTGTATGGCAATTTCAGGATTTTCCCGTGCTCCCGGTGCAGGGGAGGTTATGGCGAAATTTTTCGAAAATTTAGGGTGTTTGCCAAATTTTTGAAAAATTTGAAAAGTTCTTAGAAACTGAAAAGTTGAAGAACTTAAGCCGTAATCAAAACAATGAAAGTTGAGTTGATTTGTGAAACAACTTTCGGCTTTGTTCCTTTTCGGGGACGAAAAGTTTTAAGTGGGCGAGATTGTAATAACCCGGAAATCTGGGCCAATTTAAAAAATTTTATTTTGGCAATTTTAGCGAATTTTGAATATTTAAAATAGATTATTTTAAATAATAACGACAAGAAATTTATTTTGAATAGAATTCGAACCAATATATTTATATACGTCGTCGTTAGAATATAAATAATTATATATAATTATAAAAGGAATTGAAAATGGCGCAGTAGTTCGATAATTCGATTTCAAAATTCAAATGAATGTACCGAGTGCAAAATAAACTGGATTTTAGTGAAACCAAAAATAATGGAATCTAACCGTGGCTATGTTTCCAACGAATCCGAAAAATTGAAATTTCATAGCGGGAATCAAAAGATATGTCCAGTTGAAAATTCTGAATAGTCGCTATGGAATTCGGGCCCTTAAAAATGGAGATTTTGCAAACGACCTCGGATTTCGATGAAACCACTTTTGTTGGATCCGCGATATCAAGTTATTGCTAGGTTTCAATTTTCATAATTTTTCGAATCAATATGTGAGCGTGGCAAAGGAAAACGCGTTTGACCAGTTTTAGTTGATTTTAATCGACTGGAAAATGGCCATTTTTCAACGGTCTCAGAATTTGACGAAACTAGTTTTGTTAGGACCGTATCGTCAATACGATGCTAGAAAATATTTTTCTGGAATTTTTAGAGTCCGCATGTGGCCCCGGTAAATTGAAATGTACGTTTAAAATAGAATATATAGATTTATATTTTAAATTAAGCGAAAGCTGATTGTAACAGCCGAATTGGGTTACGAAACATATCCCATTGTGTTCGGAATGGGGTTTTTTAGCTAGGGGCGACAGTTGTTCGGTTTGATTTGGAGTTCAAGCGAAAACAAATCAATAAGAAAATTAAAATATTATTTAATAAAAATATAAATAATAGTCAAAGGGGTCAAAGCCCTATTCTCTTCAACCCGCGGTCAAAACTTCATGAACCCGCCTCCCTTTCTTCATTCAGAACGAGGAAATAAAAAGAAAAAAAATCCCCAAATTAAAAATCTCGACTGCCAGGGGTTGACGCCCTTCCTCCGCTCCACCGTCGACTTGCAGTCACCACCATCGTCAGTCGCCGCCTCCACCGCTTCACCCTACCTCGCAGCTCCAAAGCCCAGCCGACTCGCCTCGGTTTCCACGCCCTCCATCAGTTCGAGTTCAATGTCTCAGGCATCGATGGGAAGCTCTCGCGAAGGTCGAGAGCGTGACAGTGTCTGATCAACGCCACGGAGGCCGTGGGTGGCGCGAATTCCAGACCGTGGATCCGGATTTCTCTTTGCTTGATCCGGATTTCTCTTTGCTTGAAGTGCTTAAAGTATGGCTTGGCTCTGTATAGCTTCCGTTCCACGGGGATTAAGATTTTAAACCATGCATTTTGAAGGCTTTTGTACAAGACTAATATTTTGTACTTGAATTCTGAGATTTGAAAGGATGTAACCATATTAATTTCTGTTTCCGCTGTAATAAAGTTAAAATTTTGCAAGTACTGTTTTATCTGTCTTGTAAGTTTCTGTTCTGTTTACTAAAATGCTCCACCGAAGTTAAGGCATTCCCTTTGTGAGTGACCTTAACGGAGGTGGCGTGTTACAACAGCCGAATTGGGTTACGAAACATATCCCATTGTGTTCGGAATGGTTTTTTTAGCTAGGGGCGGTCATTGTTCGGTTTGATTTGGAGTTCAAGCGAAAACGAATCAATAAGAAAATTAAAATATTATTTAATAAAAATATAAATAATAGTCAAAGGGGTCAAAGCCCTATTCTCTCAACCCGCGGTCAAAACGTCATGAACCCGCCTCCCTTTCTTCATTCAGAACGAGGAAATAAAAAGAAAAAATCCCCAAATTAAAAATCTTGACTGCCAGGGGTTGACGCCCTTCCTCCGCTCCACCGTCGATTTGCAGTCACCACCATCGTCAATCGCCGCCTCCACCGCTTCACCCTACCTCGCAGCTCCAAAGCCCAGCCGCCTCTCCTCAGTTTCCACGCCCTCCGTCAGTTCGAGTTCAATGTCTCAGGCATCGATGGGAAGCTCTCGCGAAGGTCGAGAGCGTGACAGTGTCTGATCAACGCCATGGAGACCGTGGGTGGCGCGAATTCCAGACCGTGGATTTGAGCACGGTCGAACGGGGTTTAGCAGTGTAAACTGAGAACACCGTGAGTTTACTCTTCTTTTGTATACATGATTTAAAATCAGTTTTTATTCAGTATATAAAATCAGTTTTAACATATATAGGTAGCAGTGTTTAAAAATGAAATTTTTATATAGAAAACATTTTAAAAATAAAAACAAAAACACCATGGAAATAAAATAAATAAATAGTATTGTTTTTAAAAATGGAAATAATACATTTTTATATATATATAAACATAGTATAAGGGACGTGATTTTTAAAAATGTAAGCATCGTATTAAAAATACGATTTTTACATAAATAAAAATATAAAAATATGATTTTTATATATTATTTAGAGTTGTAAAAATATAATTTTTGTATGGAAGGTAGCGAGATAAAAATATGATTTTTAATATATAAACATCATATTAAAAATGTGATTTTTAATATGAAATTTCGTGAAACAGATTGCATTGGAATCGAAACAGCGGGTCTGAGCAACCATAAAGAACGGAGGAGTGGATCCCCAATGTGAGAACTTCTCACCTTTTAATTTAATTTTCTAGTAGAAATATATACTAGGATGCAGAGGGTGTTTAGTAGCACCCGACACCCGTCGTCCACAGACCATAGACGGCTTGTATGCTTGTTTGTTTGATTTTGATGTGTAGTTGATTTTGTGAGGTGATGTGAAATAAAATAAAATATTTATATAGACGAAATAAAATATTTTATAGTTAAAAATAGAATTTTTAACGTGTATATGAAAGGAAATAAAAATAAACCAATCGGACGATTTGTTTATATACACACATTTGACTGATATTGATTGGGACGATAAATTTTACACATCGCCCAACTACACAAATAAAATCTGTGTTTGATTGTTTGAAACCCCACACGGGTAATGGGATGATATCTGACGTATACTAATCCAGATTGTTTAGTTGTATGTCGATCGATTGATTGACATACTGTTAGGAGCATTAAATATTTATATTCGATGCTTATACAGTGTAGAATGCACTTTGGATGATGGTTGATTATTCATCGTTGTTATTGTATACATGTGTGGTAGAAAATCCATATAATTAACATTATATGGTAATTGATTGGACCTCATTCAATATTGGAAATAGAAATATTCGAAATAGAAATATTTGAATAAAAGAAATATTTAAGATAGAAATATTTGAAATAGAATATTTGAAAATAGAAATATATGAAGTCGTGTTGATTAGATTGACGCCATTTTGATGTGAACGATATTTATATCGATTTTATCCAATTTATAATGAACATAGAAAGTGATTTCAAAATCTGATATTTTGAATAGAAAATGAATTCGAATTGAATTGAATAGAAAACGAATTCGAATTGAATTGAAATCGATTTGAATTGAAATCAAATAGAAGTGAATGTAAAAAGAATTTATAAGGGAAAATTCAATTTTGATTTGAATTTGAAATAAAGGTTGAAATTGTTTTTGAAACAAATTTGAAATGATTTATAAAATTCGTTTTAAAAAGGAAATCGACGAAATATATATGATATATATATATATATATATATATATATATATATATATATGATATATATAATGGCCTGAATAGAACGCGCCGCGCCGCGGCAGTTCGTGAATTTCGACCATTGACTTCGAATGGACATTGCGGGGGATCCGACCGTCGGATTCTCCTAAAACTAGAACCATTGGGTTCGTATCGAATATTAGAAATTTGAAATCTAACGGTTGGATTTGGAGATACGTCCAAATCAAATTTGGAAAAGGTCGCTGTAAGTGCAGTTCGATGGCCGTTGATGGAAATCGACTGTACAGGCCTTGATAAAATTGTTAAAAATAATAATAATTTGTGTAAAATCATAAGAAATGATTTGTGAAGAATTGGGATGAAAAACTCCATATTGGAAAGGATAAAAATAGATTTTTATCGAAATGAACTAGTTTTGAACTAGAATAATAATTTATTTATTCTTAAAATAAATAAAGTAGATTTGAAATGGTTTTGAAACTAACTAGGATTTCCAATATATAGATTGGAAATGGATTTGAATCGAAATTGTCTTCGGAATATTTCGATGTGGGATTTTGTGATTATACAGGTATTGTTATGGGGAAATTTGAAAGATATATTTATATCGTTATTTCCAATACGATATTTGTTGGTCGTAGAATTTGATATTGAATATAAGCCGATATATTTTCTATTCAGAGCCTTGTATTTAATATCAAATGGGATTTTGGGTTTGTCGTGAATGTCGTCTTCATTAACGCTATTTTTAAACCCAGTTGAGGAAAAGATTAAATCTTTTTTATTTAGATTTAATGAAGTGCACCAATTAAATAATATTTAATTGGAATTGATTTTTGGGTTTATCGTGAACAGTGTTTTAAATAACACTTGTTCTTTAACCCGATAATTAATAGAATGTGATTTTGGGTTGTCGTGAACGGTATCTTCAATAATACTGTTCTTAGACCCAAAAGAGTTAAGAAAATCAGAGACTAACTGGAGATTAGTTAAGTTGAATGGTTTCTGGGGAAATGATCTGATGTTGGTTTCGGCCTTCGGGGTTAATACTTAGGGAATTGCACACTTGCTAATTTATGGTTAGGGTCTGATTGAAATGTAATGTGATTTTAGGTTTATAGTGAACCGTGTTTTAAATGACACTGATTCTTTAACCTGTAACGGCTGGAAATTTCCGACTAATTTCCGACTCCTCGAGAGTCGGAAATTCCGAGAACGTTAGTGAAAGAAAGTAGAGGGTGAGGAAGAAAAGATAGAGCTAATAGAATAGAAGAAGAAGAAGAACTTACATCATCAGAGTAAACACGAATCTCACAGCGGAACGAATAAAATATAACATAACTTTGAAATACAAATCAGTACTCGTATATACATACCATTTCAAAGTACAACACTTAACAACACAGCGGAATAATAATAGCTATAATCCTGAAGTCTCCTGCTCCAAGCTCTCCAAGTGTATCTGTAAAATCCCGACTAATTGACTGCCCATACAAATTTAGGCACCCAAGAGTTTAGGGAAAACAAAACAAAATAAACTCCGGGTCAGTCATGGGACTGGTGTGAATAAAACTCCAACACTTGGTTAAATAAAGGATATCTTTCTGATATTATAATAATGTCTAAATACAAATAGATATCAATCTAGCAGAACGCTTGCATCTCACGTTCCACATACATAGTATACAAATAAAACCGTGAGCGCTTATTGGAGATTGGATTTCCAACAGACAAGGTATGGGAGCACCTTCCGATCAGTGTACTCTAGAGGAGATACACTAGAGTTCAACAAGAACGTCTTGCAACGCGGCCACACATGACCGTCCACTCATTTAGCTTGAGTGACGAATATATTATCACCGATGGTTGGGATCAGCAACCATCCTTCCCGATAAAGGACAGCATTGAAATAGATTATAAAGAAGTACAATTGAATATTCTTTAGATGGTGATAATACACCCTGCTTGGGTATGGCCCAACTAGCCATGCTGCCTAGCCCAACTTCTGTTATTTCCCGGTTGTGAGGTTTGAGGTCACGTTTATCACTTTGACAGATTAATGCTTCAATTACTTTGAATGCCACATCGTCATACCCGCCAAATCATTATCGATTTCTCAAGGCATCACGGGTATAAAATCTAAGAGAAACGAATTTCTCTGCCACCAACGTAATACGTTTAAAGAGATCAACATATATGATTCGTTAAGAATACTTTGTCAGACACTCGTCCATATACGTTGTTCTGGGACTGAATATACCGAAGGCACTATTCAGTGAATCCATCCTACCTAGGCTTTTCACAATAGCCCTTGCACTTCACTCCGTCTTCAATTATCTTCAGCGTACTTGATTCGCAACGCTTATGCTAATACAAAGTGGTTCTTCGGATAATAATCTAACCGGTCTCTCCATATTTACAACGTAAATATGGTCAAAACTTTGATAGTCTGTGATTCAACTATCAAATGAAAACATGTCGGTGTACAAACAACGATCTTATTTCCAAATGGAAATTCGATCGATCAATCATCATATACATATATATGTTCATATTTCCTTATTTCATATATTTAGAAAATATATGTTATTAATCATTGGAAAACATTTCCATAGCTTATTCTCACATCTCTATTATTTCGCAACTATCAGTCCCTAACTGTAACTAGTATGAGAACAATTCTCTAAGTATCAATCCGGAAGGTCGAAACCAACATCAGATCGTCACTTATAAAACCGTTCAACTTACCCTCTCCAGTCAGTTTCTGAATTTGCTTAACTCTATTTCTTAAATTCTTACCATAAAAACATTTCATTTTCTAGGTTTAGAAAACATATCTGACTATATTTGGAAAACGTTTCCAAAACTCATTTACGGATTTCCAATGAACGTTGTATAAAACATCGTTTCGCTTAATCCATTTATCGCTTATTCCTTAACTTTATTTCTAATCAACCTTTTAGATCGAACCACAACTATTCCTTTGTCAATTCTGAAGTCAATCAAGTTGGGGTATAATTACCTCGCAGACCTTAATTGAACAACGTCCTTTACTGTGGAATAGATGAAGTTCATCACTCACTTTTTACAATCATCTGTTTACGCAAATTCTCGGATTCAGGTTACGAATCCACTTCTTATATGAAACGTTTGATTATTACTATAACGTTATAATTCCTACTTATACAATATCTAACCTAAATTATAACTTTATTTCCTAACTCGAATAATTTAACAGACACCAAATTTCTAAATCAATAACTAAATCTTGATTTAAACCCTGGAAAGTAAATAGTACTTTTCCGAATTCGCTATAATCGAATTCGACGTATAACTCTCTTTCGAGTAATCTCTATTCGATTAACTCTCCCTTTTTAATAACTGATATTCGATCAACTCTATTTCGATTAACTCCTATCGAATAACTAATATTCGAATAACTCTTCTTGGTTGGCTCTATTTCATTAACTCTTATCGAATAACAATTATTCGATTTTCTTAAATGTGTCAATTCTTATCAAATAACTAACATCCGATTTAACTTAAATGGATTTACTCTTATCGAATAACTTATTCGATTAACTCAACTTGATTTTCTTAACTCGATTATCTCAACTCGATTTCTTAACTCGATAAATCTTAACTCGATAAATCTTAACTCGATATCTTAACTTAACCCAAATCGATTAACTCAACTCTAATCGATTACACTATTTGATAAATTATATTCACTTCTATCCTATCTAATAAACTATATTCGATATCTCCTCCAACACTATTCGAATAAACTATATTCGATTAACTTCTCTAACTCTATTCGAATAAATTATATTCGATTAACTCTTTTAACTTTACTCGAATAAACTATATTCGATTAACACTTTCTTTCGAATAACTATATTCGATTAACTCTTCGACTAACTCCTTTGGATTAACTAATCTTCGAATAACTCCTTTGGATTAACTAACTCCAAATAACTCCTTTGGATTAACTCTTCGAATAACTTCTTTGGATTAACTAACTTAGAATAACCAATATTCGATAACTACTCTTCGAATAAATAATATTCGGTAACTCTTCTCAAATGAATAACATTTGATTTCTCCACTCGAATAAAATATATTCGATTACTCTTCCCTCGAATATACTATATTCGATAACTCTACTTCGAATAAGTGATATTCGGCAACTCTACTCGATTAACTCCACTTGGATAACTCTAACTGGTCAACTTTAACTGTTTATCTTTAACTGGTAAACTTTAACTGGTTAACTCAAATGGTTTAACCTAACTGGTTAACTCAAATGGTTTAACCTAACTTGATTTACTTGTCTCGATTAACTGAACTAATCCACTTAGTTTAACTTAGTTAATTCACTTTGATTAACTCTAACTGATTTACTTAGTTTAACTCAGCTAATTCACTTTGATTAACATAACTAATTTACTTCGATTAACCAATTAGTTTAACTTGACTAATTCACTTAGTTTGATGCAACTAATTACCTTTGATTTACAAATTAGTTTAACTTAACTAAGTCACTTAGTTTGACGCAACTAATTCACTTTGATTTACAAATTATTTTAACTTAACTAATTCACTTCGATTAACCGCTTAGTTTATCTTAACTAATTTACTTTGGTTAACTTAACCAATTACTTTGATTAACTCGACTAACTTGCTTTGGTTAACCTAACAAATTACTTTGTTTAACTCTATTCGAATAAGTAATTCGAATCACTCTAATGTGTTTAACTCTATTCAAATATCTAATTCGAATAACTAATTGATTAACTCGACCAATTCACTTGGTTAACTCGACCAATTCACTGGATTAACTCCTATTTATTTAACAAATAAACATCTCCATTAGTTTAATTCTATTTATTTAATCTCTAAATAAATATCCTTTATATTTCTTTTAACGAATATAATTCCTTTATATTTTGATTAACAAATATATCCCCTTATATTCGATTAACATACATATTCCCTTGTATTTGATTTACAAATATAATTCTTTTGTATTTGTTTTACCAACTATATTCCTTTATATTCAGAATCCTTTTTCTTATATATATATATATATAATCCCTTGATTTTATATAAATAAACTATTTTCAAAATATACTTTGAAAGCCCCTCTCCTACATTTTGGTATTTCTCATGGTATTTAACACACCATATATCAACGATAAATATCGTCCCACCACACATAATCACACAGATTATATACATCACATTATATATCACAACATAAAAATCACATTAAAATAACTGTTGCGGAATCCTGTTGGATTCCTCCATCCTGTTTCCCTCCCTCCACAGATGTTAAACAACACCAGTATAATATTCTGATAAACAGAATCAACATATAACTATTTGACAGTTTATATATATATATACAGATATATATATATAATTTCTACTAACTTACTAGCAGTTCAATCAAACAATCAGCACACAGTCAAACAGACAATTTTAACAGTTCTAACAATACAACATGAAATTATAAACTGTTCAGAGTTAGTGAGATTTACTCACATTTGCGCGTTATCCATAAATAACGGTTTGCGTTATTCGACTCGGTCGGACAATTTATTTCTCCATAAATTGTAATGAGCTCGGATTCACTTGCGGTCAGTCTCATTGTGCAGCCACCTTCCATACGATTCCAACGCAACTTGTTTCGCTCAATTCTGATCAAGTATGGCGAAGTTACACTTTTTAGAAGTTAATATACCTTTAAACTAAAAAGAAATTTGATTTTTACTTTCTTTCGTGCCTCAACCCCTTTTCCCCGGCCCATCTTCATTGATTTCAGCCCAGACCGCAACCTCTCTTCCCCGATCTCCACATTCCCGTCGCTCCAGACTTTCTCCTTCGACATTTCCGATGGTTCTCACTCCAATACCCCTCCATTTACTTAATAAAAATCCAAATAAACACCACCAATATTCCTCTCATCACTTCCTTATCAACTCCATCCCATCCCTGTACAACTCGCGTTCAACTTTTCCGTCGTGGTTTCCTGGCAGTCTCGACCGTATACCCTACAGGTGCCGAATCTTTTTAGCACAAATCCCACCCAAAAACTGCCTACCAACCTCATTCTTAATTACGAGTTCAAAATCAATACTCGATTCATGAACTGATGCCCCAAAAATCAACCGACTGGAACCCTAGGCTCGCTGCCTCTTCACGGTTCGGGAAAAGTGAAACCGAGATGAATGAAAACTGTATGGAATTGTAGAGCAGACCATTCTGAATCCTAATATAAACCTCTCATGATTTATAGATTTTTCTCTTGTTTGATTTTTTGATTTATGTAGTGGCGGATTTTCTTACGAGGGTGGTGGCTACGTTTTGATGGAGAAATGAGTATTAGGTTAGAACGTTTAAAGATAATATATAGGGAATGTCTCGGTTGAAAGAGATGATACGTGGTCTTTGTTTGGTCACAAATGAGTTTATATTTTTATTGATTTAAGGGGAAGGAGTGTCCACGTTTTCGGTTTTGAGAACTGAAACTAGCGACTGAAAGAAATGAAATCGTGGACCTTTGTTTTAGGTGATACGTTTGTTAAAGTCATTATATAGGGGACTTAGATATTTTTGTGTTAAGAAATAGCGCACCCAGTTGCATAAAACTTCATTTATTTAAGTACCTCCACTGACAGAAATAAAATTACCATTGAGATGAGCAGGGTTCCCCGATTCCAAAAATATAATAATACCGGTAGATTAACTGTAACGACCCGTGTTTTTCGACCCTTTGAATATGAATATTTAAATTAGTTTTAAATAGTATATTGGAAATATTAATGGAATTAAATATTTAATTCGATAATAAAACGAAGTTCGAACGTTATATATTTATATAATATAAATTCGAGCTTGAAAATGGCGTGCAGTTCGTAAATTGGAGTTTTGAACTTCAACCGAGAATACAGAATTCGATATAAGTCGGATTTCTGTGAAACAAGACACGTTGGGACCATATTGACGATAGTTTTCATATGAAAGAGAAAAATCCAGATTTCGTACTATAGGTTGATATTTATGGCCAAACCAAATTTTGAAATAGTCGCTATGGAAAATCGTTATTTAATTATAGGCCTTTAAAATAGCCATTTTGCAAACGGACTCAGATTTCGACGAAATCAGTTTCATTAGAACCGTATCGCTAAATTATTGTACGGTGGTGAATTGCGTGGAAAACCGATGTCGTATGTGGTCACGGTAGCCATAAACGTTCGTTCAGTACAATTAAATTAATAAAAGGATATTAGAGTGTAACTTGAGCAGGCAATCAAATTAGGTCGTGAAACCAGTTCCGTTGAGTTCGTATCGTCGATTAGAGTCAGAATATGTATATAGTTTGTTATTTTTAGAGATCGAGAAATTTGGCGTTAAAAAGGGTAGGGCGGTTCGGGGTAAAAACAGCCTACCGGGGCAACAGTCTCAGAATGCGGCGAAATTAGTGCCGTTGGGTTCGTACTGAAAAGTTATTGTCAATGTTCGCAGTTTCAAGTTGATTCGATTTATCTGGTGACCGTGAAAAAATTAAACGTGTGTTCATTTCCGGTTTCATAAAGGAAATTTTTTCATATGACCTCGGATTTCAATGAAACTTGTCACATTGGATCCGGAATAACTTTTTACATTAAGATAAGCCTTTTTATCAGAAAACAGAAATCGTTTGTGGTAGTTTTTAACACGATATCTCATACGCAAGTATCGTTATAATTGAATAATATTTAATTCATACTATACTCTTTATGAAAGGAGAAGCAATGCATATTTAAACCATCCAACTGCCGTTCTTTTAACTTGCGTACGCTGCCTAATAGGCCAAACTTTGTTAAGGTAACTTGCGCCTCACACATTTTACTTTATTCCGTACAAAATTTCTGATTTGCTTGGTCGCAAATTCTTCAACCCGTGCCGACCAAGTTTTTGGTTTCCTCACTTACGTACACATAAGTATCGGCTACCCTATAATTTTTCTGTGAACCTATTTAAAACAACTTGGATGGCAAGGAATTCATAGCCTATATATATATATACAGACTTAGCTCCATTTTTCCAGCATGAGAAGCCGTCATTCTCCTCACCATTTTAACCCAACCTTCAGTAGTCTAAAAACCCAAACTCCACTCGTAAACGAAAATTAAAAGCACTATGTGTCCGCATGTATATAGAAAGTAATATATATGCATTTGTAGTTGGCGCATGGGGTAAGGTGGAGACAGGAGGAAGGTAGCATGGAAAGGAGTGGCATTAGTTTGTTGTTACGTACTGTGTGGATGGACTGGGAGCGAAGTGGAGAAGAACGCGAGTGCTTGGACAGGGGTACGGGTGAAGGTGCGAACAAGGTATAAAGGGAATTTCTGATGTATGCGAGAGGAGGGAGGGGATCATTTCGGTGGGATGTTCATATTTGTGAACTTGGGCCAGGCTCTCAAAAGAAAAAAAGAAAAAAATATAAACGAAGAAGGGGAAGTGCGGTTGGTAGCATGGGCACATGCGGAGGAAGGGATGAAGGAGCGGTGGTCCTTTGAAGTGCCAGCATGAGTCTTTGCATGGTGTTGAATTTCGAAATGAATACCCAAGGAGAAGCAGAAAATGAAGAAGAAGGGTGAACAACGTCAGCTGCATTCGACGAAGATCAGTCAGTTGGAACAATATCAGTATGCGCGACATACGGAGCTGCTTTGGACGGAGTTGAATGCAATTGAATCGAACCGCTTTAGCGACAAATCAAAGTGAGTTAAACTCACTCAGTTACCCTTTTTATATTTTATATAAATTGGGTGTTTTTATTTTGTGTGCTCTGCTTGCCAATAATTGACTGTTTGCTAGTTATATATTTGTTTGTTGATTAAAACAATGGAATTAAACTGTGTTTAATTTCAGTGAAATACCAAATCGTTATTTTTAACGATTGGTTCCAATAAAGGTAACTCACCTTGGTTGGTCACGTTTATCTATAAACGTGTTTTAAATGGTTGAATTGTTTGCGTTGCTTGTGGTTGATGTTGAATGGTTGCTATTTAGTATTATCAGTTAAACAAAGCTGAATGGTTTGATTTGAAATAACCATTTTGAATACAGGGAAGAACAGGTTGGAGGGATCCAACCGGATCCCTCAAATGTATTATTTATTTTCATATTATCATATATGAACTAATCTGTTTGTGTGATTGATTTGATGGTTGATTATTAATTGAATATTCAACATCTGTTTGGTTTTGAACCAATGGGCGATATTGGTTAAGTGTTTGGCAGAGTATGGCCTTTAAAAGCAATCGAGTTATAGATATTGATTCACCGTCAGGTGAATCGATAGAGCTGAGGTTATAAAATTTATTTTATAACCAGAGTTAGATTTGAATTATATTATTTGAATAAAAGTTATTTAAGAGAAATAAATAAATATTTTTATTTAAGGCTTTGATTTGTTATGAAGTTATTTTGCAAAGATGTTAATCAGATTTACCAGTTGAAGCATAAGAAATGAATCAAATGGTTAAACCTCGAAAATTTGTTTTGTAAAGAAACAGATAATTAGAATCTATTTAAATTAATTATATTTTTAGTTAATTTAAAGCGAGGATTGTTGAAATCGGTTAATGAGATAATCAAGTTTTGAGTTAATTAAATCGACCGTTTGGAATTAGAATTGTTTATCAAGTTTTGACTAAAATAGTTAAACGAATATTGTTTGAATTTAAATAAGGATTTAAAAGGGATTTAATATTTAATTTAGTTAATAAAGGGATTAACTACTAAAGTAGTTAATGTTTGAAATAAGTTATTATTTTAATTAATGATGAATTTAGGGAAATATTTTTAAATGGGAATTCATTTAAAAAGTTATCGAATGTGAGATGCAAGCCAATTGAATGGTGACAGGAAATAAACGTACTTAATCATTTGAATTAAGTGGAAGGAGATTACGATAAAAAGGGTTTATTATAAACCAGAGGTTTTAAGTGAGATTCAAAGTGTTAAGACGTTAATTTTACATTAACGTTATTTGAAAACGAGATCTAGTAAAAAGGAGAAATTTAAATGAGATTTAAAAATGGGAAATTGAATATAGTTATTCGAGATAGAATTAGCCAAACAAAATCATTTGGCTAAGTTGCCATTTCATACGACTGCTAGCGTAATTCGCAGGGCTGCAGATAGCCTACGGCGGTCGGATGTTTCCTGGGGGAATCAGGCGTAACCATTGTGATCGCTGTGATCTAGAGTCAAGTGAATGGGGTTAAGACGAATGTTAATTAATCAATTAGAGTTATTCAAATATCGTATTTTTGAATATTAAAAGAATTGGAAGTTTCAATTTAACAAAAAGGGAAATTAGTTTGTCAAAGGCCAAATGATGCTAAATACTAAATCAGTGAACTCATTGGAGTGTCATGATTGAAACACTGTATATTTTGATAGTTAAAACACCGACTATCAAACTCTCCCAAATACGATTGTTGGTATGGAAAGACCGGGATCGAATTTATATTCAAAAACCATTCCGATCAACGAATACGTAAAGATCTCAGAAGATGATCGAGATGGAGCATTGAAGACCGTGGGTTTTCATAAACGGAAGAACCACTAATATTCTCTGCCTGGCAAGCAGAGGAAAGCTGTGATTCTGTCGTGGCTGGAATCAACGGGTTGCAAGGACTTCTCGCTATTGATCCATGGGGTGATTCCTATATTGGATGCAGTAGGGGAGTGCCTTCGGTTCATCCTGTTCCTGGATGACTTGTATGGACGAGTGTCTGACAGAGTATTTCCAAAGGATCACGTACGTTGATTTCTTCAAACGTACGATAGTTGTTGGCGGAGAATCGCCGTTCTCTAGCTTTCAGCTAGAGTATTTTTGTGGACGTCAATTAGTGATATCTGATGGATCTGACGATGTGGCATTCAAAGTGAATGACGACCAGATGTTCAGAAGTTATTTTGGCCTCAAGCCTCATCAACCGGGAAATGACAAAAATCGGGCAGGCAGCATGGCTATGTGGGTCGCTCCCATTAGGGTGTATGATCACCTATCTAGAGAAAATCCTATTGTTTCTTGTATCTATGTTTCGATGCTGTCCCTTATCGGGAGACGGTTGCTGATCCCAACCATCGGTGATATACATTCGATACACTCAAGCGAAATGAGTGGTCGGTCATGTGAGGGCCGGGTTGCAAGAGGTTCTTGTTGAACCCAGTGTATTCGTCTCTAGAGATACACTATCGGAAGGTGGACCCATACCTTGTCAAGTTGGAATCCAATATCCAATAAGCGCCCGCGGTTTTGATTTGTATACTATATATGTAGAGCGTGAGATGCAAGCGTTCCACTAGATTGTTATTTACTTGTATTTAGGCATTATTATAATATCAGAAAAGATATTGATTTCAAAACTGTTTTGGGTTATCGTAAGGTAAAAACCGTCCGTGTTTATGTGTGGATTTGGTCTTACGATTATCCTTTTCTTTTGAAAGGATTTTGAACTCTAAAATCATGATTGGATGGTTCACCGTTATTACTGTGCGAGTTTATCTCACTCTGGTTCACCAGACTGACCCGGTGTTTTGTAAATGCTCGGGTTAGGCCGGGTTGTACAGGTTCAGGTTATCGACTGATGTGAAGAGACGAGCTGGAAGAGTCCAGACGTATGATATTAATACTATTCCGCTGTGTGTTATATGGAGACAGATTGTTATCACTGTCCAGATGTGTACTCTGATATTGTAAGTATTTTAAAGCTTTCAATAAAGATTATTTCTGTATTATATTTTGTTCCGCTGCGATGTGAGGTTCTGTGTGGTGTTTCTTCTTCTTCTTCTATTCAATATTTCTATCTTATCTATTCTCACCCTCTAACTTCTTTCTATTAATGATCTGGGATGTTCGATGTCTGAATGGTCAACATGATAGTTTGATGTTGATTTTCGGAGTCGAAAATCCCGGTTCGCTACAGTGGTATCAGAGCTGAAGGTTAAGTGATTACCTTGGCTCTGTGGCGTGACTCAGTAGAGATGGGGTTAGTAATACCCTAGATTGAGTTTGAGTGTATATATACGAGTGAACGTATTTGTAGATTTTATAAAAAAATTGTTTTATATTGTGGAGATTTATTTGTTTGAGTTGTTTGTGAGTTCTGGTCGATCAGTTTGATCTACTGTATCGATAGGGGTTTCTAAACACTCAAGTACGATAAACCAACGCAGTATGTTTTGAAAAAGAGGGTAAATGAAATAATTTTACCCAATGTATATTTTGATATAGAGAAAATATATATATTGGAATTATAATATATTGGATGTGTTGGTTGTGAATATAATCCAATAAAATTATAAATTGTGAAATGGTTATATAGATAACCAGTCAGAATTCATATATAATATATGAAATCAGATGAATTAAATCTGAAATCAAAATCAGAATCGGAGTTAAAATTCCTAAAAGTGGGAAAGGTATTTACAAATGAACTTAGATTGAATATATGAGAATTTTAAGATCCTGGGAGATTTTAAATTTGGTTTACAAGCATCGTGAATGATATTTTGAAATAAATTTCAAAATGAAAATGTTTAAATACGGTTTTGATAAGTTATATAGTATTGAACTCACTTCGATGGCTGGGAAATAACTCTGAGGATGCTGGCCACATCATCAGTGTTCATTTCCGAGTTCTAAGTGACGGATTACTACCAAAGGTTTTGTTTTGAATTGCTTTGAGAAAGACAAGTTTGAATCCTGAAAAAGGTTATTTGATTTTTGAAAGAGCTGAACTGTTTAAAAACACCCAGAGAAAATTGTTTGAACAAAGGCAAAATTAAATAGAATTTGTGAAAGCAAATATGAATTGCATTGAAATCAATTAACCGGAAATTGAAACGGGATATAATATATCAAGTAGAATCAGACTTGGAATTGGAAGACCGGAATCTGAGATGGTGGTGGACTGGTAAGTTAAGAGTTGAAATGGATGATGGATGGAAATTGAGTCAAGAATGGAATTTGGCTTGGACACATGAAGAATTTAGTTCGAAGGATGAAATTGGAATTTTGTTGGAAATGCCTGAGTATATGCTGACAGGGTGGCAGACGGGAAAGATATAGTGATATGCCCGACAAAAAGGTACACGTTTATTTTTATATGGGTTTGGTGATTTATGAGCCTATTTGGCAAGCCGCTTGGCTGTTTCATTTTCTTTTGGATTGGAGAAGGCCTAGAAAGGCGAGTTGTGGTTGTACCGATTGAGCCGTACAGAGGAGGTGCTGGCGAAATTTTTCGAAAATTTAAAGTGTTAGAAAATTTTCGATATTTTTGAAATATTTATTTACAGTATTGAATTGGTTTCTAATTTAATATAAAATTAGATTTGAAATTAATGAGTTTATAACGTTCTTTCTTACCTTAGCAATTTCGAGGACGAAATTATTTTAAGG
This sequence comes from Allium sativum, assembly GCA_030737875.1. Taxonomy (NCBI): domain Eukaryota; kingdom Viridiplantae; phylum Streptophyta; class Magnoliopsida; order Asparagales; family Amaryllidaceae; genus Allium; species Allium sativum. The sequence goes on from CM060926.1 coordinate 299,030,613, forward strand.
GGGAAAGAATGTAACGACCCGTGTTTTTCGACCCTTTGAATATGAATATTTAAATTAGTTTTAAATAGTATATTGGAAATATTAATGGAATTAAATATTTAATTCGATAATAAAACGAAGTTCGAACGTTATATATTTATATAATATAAATTCGAGCTTGAAAATGGCGTGCAGTTCGTAAATTGGAGTTTTGAACTTCAACCGAGAATACAGAATTCGATATAAGTCGGATTTCTGTGAAACAAGACACGTTGGGACCATATTGACGATAGTTTTCATATGAAAGAGAAAAATCCAGATTTCGTACTATAGGTTGATATTTATGGCCAAACCAAATTTTGAAATAGTCGCTATGGAAAATCGTTATTTAATTATAGGCCTTTAAAATAGCCATTTTGCAAACGGACTCAGATTTCGACGAAATCAGTTTCATTAGAACCGTATCGCTAAATTATTGTACGGTGGTGAATTGCGTGGAAAACCGATGTCGTATGTGGTCACGGTAGCCATAAACGCTCGTTCAGTACAATTAAATTAATAAAAGGATATTAGAGTGTAACTTGAGCAGGCAATCAAATTAGGTCGTGAAACCAGTTCCGTTGAGTTCGTATCGTCGATTAGAGTCAGAATATGTATATAGTTTGTTATTTTTAGAGATCGAGAAATTTGGCGTTAAAAAGGGTAGGGCGGTTCGGGGTAAAAACAGCCTACCGGGGCAACAGTCTCAGAATGCGGCGAAATTAGTGCCGTTGGGTTCGTACTGAAAAGTTATTGTCAATGTTCGCAGTTTCAAGTTGATTCGATTTATCTGGTGACCGTGAAAAAATTAAACGTGTGTTCATTTCCGGTTTCATAAAGGAAATTTTTTCATATGACCTCGGATTTCAATGAAACTTGTCACATTGGATCCGGAATAACTTTTTACATTAAGATAAGCCTTTTTATCAGAAAACAGAAATCGTTTGTGGTAGTTTTTAACACGATATCTCATACGCAAGTATCGTTATAATTGAATAATATTTAATTCATACTATACTCTTTATGAAAGGAGAAGCAATGCATATTTAAACCATCCAACTGCCGTTCTTTTAACTTGCGTACGCTGCCTAATAGGCCAAACTTTGTTAAGGTAACTTGCGCCTCACACATTTTACTTTATTCCGTACAAAATTTCTGATTTGCTTGGTCGCAAATTCTTCAACCCGTGCCGACCAAGTTTTTGGTTTCCTCACTTACGTACACATAAGTATCGGCTACCCTATAATTTTTCTGTGAACCTATTTAAAACAACTTGGATGGCAAGGAATTCATAGCCTATATATATACAGACTTAGCTCCATTTTTCCAGCATGAGAAGCCGTCATTCTCCTCACCATTTTAACCCAACCTTCAGTAGTCTAAAAACCCAAACTCCACTCGTAAACGAAAATTAAAAGCACTATGTGTCCGCATGTATATAGAAAGTAATATATATGCATTTGTAGTTGGCGCATGGGGTAAGGTGGAGACAGGAGGAAGGTAGCATGGTAAGGAGTGGCATTAGTTTGTTGTTACGTACTGTGTGGATGGACTGGGCGCGAAGTGGAGAAGAACGCGAGTGCTTGGACAGGGGTACGGGTGAAGGTGCGAACAAGGTATAAAGGGAATTTCTGATGTATGCGAGAGGAGGGAGGGGATCATTTCGGTGGGATGTTCATATTTGTGAACTTGGGCCAGGCTCTCAAAAGAAAAAAAAAAAATATAAACGAAGAAGGGGAAGTGCGGTTGGTAGCATGGGCACATGCGGAGGAAGGGATGAAGGAGCGGTGGTCCTTTGAAGTGCCAGCATGAGTCTTTGCATGGTGTTGAATTTCGAAATGAATACCCAAGGAGAAGCAGAAAATGAAGAAGAAGGGTGAACAACGTCAGCTGCATTCGACGAAGATCAGTCAGTTGGAACAATATCAGTATGCGCGACATACGGAGCTGCTTTGGACGGAGTTGAATGCAACTGAATCGAACCGCTTTAGCGACAAATCAAAGTGAGTTAAACTCACTCAGTTACCCTTTTTATATTTTATATAAATTGGGTGTTTTTATTTTGTGTGCTCTGCTTGCCAATAATTGACTGTTTGCTAGTTATATATTTGTTTGTTGATTAAAACAATGGAATTAAACTGTGTTTAATTTCAGTGAAATACCAAATCGTTATTTTTAACGATTGGTTCCAATAAAGGTAACTCACCTTGGTTGGTCACGTTTATCTATAAACGTGTTTTAAATGGTTGAATTGTTTGCGTTGCTTGTGGTTGATGTTGAATGGTTGCTATTTAGTATTATCAGTTAAACAAAGCTGAATGGTTTGATTTGAAATAACCATTTTGAATACAGGGAAGAACAGGTTGGAGGGATCCAACCGGATCCCTCAAATGTATTATTTATTTTCATATTATCATATATGAACTAATCTGTTTGTGTGATTGATTTGATGGTTGATTATTAATTGAATATTCAACATCTGTTTGGTTTTGAACCAATGGGCGATATTGGTTAAGTGTTTGGCAGAGTATGGCCTTTAAAAGCAATCGAGTTATAGATATTGATTCACCGTCAGGTGAATCGATAGAGCTGAGGTTATAAAATTTATTTTATAACCAGAGTTAGATTTGAATTATATTATTTGAATAAAAGTTATTTAAGAGAAATAAATAAATATTTTTATTTAAGGCTTTGATTTGTTATGAAGTTATTTTGCAAAGATGTTAATCAGATTTACCAGTTGAAGCATAAGAAATGAATCAAATGGTTAAACCTCGAAAATTAGTTTTGTAAAGAAACAGATAATTAGAATCTATTTAAATTAATTATATTTTTAGTTAATTTAAAGCGAGGATTGTTGAAATCGGTTAATGAGATAATCAAGTTTTGAGTTAATTAAATCGACCGTTTGGAATTAGAATTGTTTATCAAGTTTTGACTAAAATAGTTAAACGAATATTGTTTGAATTTAAATAAGGATTTAAAAGGGATTTAATATTTAATTTAGTTAATAAAGGGATTAACTACTAAAGTAGTTAATGTTTGAAATAAGTTATTATTTTAATTAATGATGAATTTAGGGAAATATTTTTAAATGGGAATTCATTTAAAAAGTTATCGAATGTGAGATGCAAGCCAATTGAATGGTGACAGGAAATAAACGTACTTAATCATTTGAATTAAGTGGAAGGAGATTACGATAAAAAGGGTTTATTATAAACCAGAGGTTTTAAGTGAGATTCAAAGTGTTAAGACGTTAATTTTACATTAACGTTATTTGAAAACGAGATCTAGTAAAAAGGAGAAATTTAAATGAGATTTAAAAATGGGAAATTGAATATAGTTATTCGAGATAGAATTAGCCAAACAAAATCATTTGGCTAAGTTTCCATTTCATACGACTGCTAGCGTAATTCGCAGGGCTGCAGATAGCCTACGGCGGTCGGATGTTTCCTGGGGGAATCAGGCGTAACCATTGTGATCGCTGTGATCTAGAGTCAAGCGAATGGGGTTAAGACGAATGTTAATTAATCAATTAGAGTTATTCAAATATCGTATTTTTGAATATTAAAAGAATTGGAAGTTTCAATTTAACAAAAAGGGAAATTAGTTTGTCAAAGGCCAAATGATGCTAAATACTAAATCAGTGAACTCATTGGAGTGTCATGATTGAAACACTGTATATTTTGATAGTTAAAACACCGACTATCAAACTCTCCCAAATACGATTGTTGGTATGGAAAGACCGGGATCGAATTTATATTCGAAAACCATTCCGATCAACGAATACGTAAAGATCTCAGAAGATGATCGAGATGGAGCATTGAAGACCGTGGGTTTTCATAAACGGAAGAACCACTAATATTCTCTGCCTGGCAAGCAGAGGAAAGCTGTGATTCTGTCGTGGCTGGAATCAACGGGTTGCAAGGACTTCTCGCTATTGATCCATGGGGTGATTCCTATATTGGATGCAGTAGGGGAGTGCCTTCGGTTCATCCTGTTCCTGGATGACTTGTATGGACGAGTGTCTGACAGAGTATTTCCAAAGGATCACGTACGTTGATTTCTTCAAACGTACGATAGTTGTTGGCGGAGAATCGCCGTTCTCTAGCTTTCAGCTAGAGTATTTTTGTGGACGTCAATTAGTGATATCTGATGGATCTGACGATGTGGCATTCAAAGTGAATGACGACCAGACGTTCAGAAGTTATTTTGGCCTCAAGCCTCATTAACCAGGAAATGACAAAAATCGGACAGGCAGCATGGCTATGTGGGTCGCTCCCATTAGGGTGTATGATCACCTATCTAGAGAAAATCCTATTATTTCTTGTATCTATGTTTCGATGCTGTCCCTTATCGGGAGACGGTTGCTGATCCCAACCGTCGGTGATATACATTCGATACACTCAAGCGAAATGAGTGGTCGGTCATGTGAGGGCCGGGTTGCAAGAGGTTCTTGTTGAACCCAGTGTATTCGTCTCTAGAGATACACTATCAGAAGGTGGACCCATACCTTGTCAAGTTGGAATCCAATATCCAATAAGCGCCCGCGGTTTTGATTTGTATACTATATATGTAGAGCGTGAGATGCAAGCGTTCCACTAGATTGTTATTTACTTGTATTTAGGCATTATTATAATATCATAAAAGATATTGATTTCAAAACAGTTTTGGGTTATCGTAAGGTAAAAACCGTCCGTGTTTATGTGTGGATTTGGTCTTACGATTATCCTTTTCTTTTGAAAGGATTTTGAACTCTAAAATCATGATTGGATGGTTCACCGTTATTACTGTGCGAGTTTATCTCACTCTGGTTCACCACTGACCCGGTGTTTTGTAAATGCTCGGGTTAGGCCGGGTTGTACAGGTTCAGGTTATCGACTGATGTGAAGAGACGAGCTGGAAGAGTCCAGACGTATGATATTAATACTATTCCGCTGTGTGTTATATGGAGACAGATTGTTATCACTGTCCAGATGTGTACTCTGATATTGTAAGTATTTTAAAGCTTTCAATAAAGATTATTTCTGTATTATATTTTGTTCCGCTGCGATGTGAGGTTCTGTGTGGTGTTTCTTCTTCTTCTTCTATTCAATATTTCTATCTTATCTATTCTCACCCTCTAACTTCTTTCTATTAATGATCTGGGATGTTCGATGTCTGAATGGTCAACATGATAGTTTGATGTTGATTTTCGGAGTCGAAAATCCCGGTTCGCTACATTAACTCATATTTTGAAACCCCAAAATCGCTGATTAAGGGTGCACAATACTCCAATTAAAAAGTTGCTTATTTAATTAATTAAAAATTATAGAAAAATTCTAAAAATTAAATTATCACTACGCCTCAAAAGAACCTCGTCTAAATTCGAACCCGATATCTAGTTATATTGAAAAACCCTTTTATAACATATATAAAGCGTTACGAATTATATACGAATTCCATAGCGACTTTTCTGAAATTTGATTTGGACGTAACTCAAAATCTACACAACGAAATCCTGATTTTTCTCTTCCACTAGAAAAATATACTCCACCAGCTCCACACGTTTCTTGTTTCACAGAAATCCGGCTTAAAACGAATTCTGTACATTCAGTTGAAGTTCAAATCGCCAATTTGCGAACTGCCGCGACGTTTCAGGTTCGTTTTAATTATAATTATAAATTATAAGTTTGAATGTTTTACTTTAAGTTATCGATATCCCCAAATCGATATATAAATAATTAAATAAATTAATTATTCGACAGCTAACAAAACGCGCCATTACAGACTTCCCCCCTTAAAATAATTTCGTCCTCGAAATTGCTAAGTTAGAAAAATGCTACTAACTCTACTAACTAGATTTAAAAATCTCTTTACCTCTAAATTTCAGTTTCGACTGGACCTATTTAATTTTAATTTATTTTATTAATTCATTTCCGACCGACTAAGATTTTCAAAAATTCTGAAAATTTTCTAACAACTTAAATTTTCGAAAAAATTCGCCCTAACCTCCTTTGTACGGCTCAATACGTCAAACCACAACTCGCCTCTCTAGGCCTCCTCCAATCCAAAAGGAAATCAAAATAGCCAAGCGGCTTGCCAATTCGGCTCATAAAATCCGAACTCATATATGATATAAACTTGTACCTTTTGTCGGGCATTTAACTCTATCCCTTGCATCTGCTACCACTTCAACATATACCAATGTTATCCATTCCAATTGATCTCCAATCAGTTCATATCCTCAAATCCAAATCGAATTTCATTCGAACTCTAATATCAAATTCCAAATTATTGACTTATCAATTTGGTTCCATTCTAGATTATCTATAATCCAATTCAATTTTATTTAACTCGGTTCAAGTTAAATTTCAATTTATTTTTACCATCTCATTTTATTTAACTTCATTATTTAAATTTTAATTCCAGAACTTAAGTTCCTGGGTTTCTTTCAAATCAATTTGAAATCATAATGCCAATTCAAAACCTTTGAATGTCTAAAACAACTTGTTTTCTCAAAACAATTCAAAAACAAAACCTTTGGTAGTAATCTGTCACTTAGAACTCGAAAATGAACACTGATGATGTCTAGAGTCATCATCAGAATCTATTTTCCAGCTATCGAAGTGAGTTCAATACTATATCGTTTTAAATTTGAAAAACATTTTCAAATCTCCCAGGAACTTAAAATTTCCTTATTTTAAATTCCAAATTCTGATTTAAATTCATATTTAATTCAAACTATTTCATATATTACATTCATATGAATTCTGATTGGTCATTTATAACCATTTCACCCTTTTATAATCATATTCGTTTATAATAACAACCAACACAATCAATATACTATAATAATTTCAAGATATATATTTCTTCTATAAACAAATATATTTTGGGAAAAATTATTTCATTTACCCTCTTTCAAAACATACCATGACGGTTCATCGTATTCGAGTGTTTAGTAACCCTTATCGATACAGTGGATCAACTGATCGACCAGAATTCATAAGCCACTCAACCAATGAGTCTCCACAATATAAAACCATTTTATATTGAATAACAATTACGCGCTCATATATATGCACTCAAACTCAATCTAGGATATTACTAATCCCATCTCTTTCGAGTTATGCCACAGAGCCAAGGTAATCACTTAACTTAAGCTCTGATACCAACTGTAACGGCTGGAAATTTCCGACTCCTCGAGAGTCGGAAATTCCGAGAACGTTAGTGAAAGAAAGTAGAGGGTGAGTATGAAAAGATAGAACTAATAGAATAGAAGAAGAAGAAGAACTTACATCATCAGAGTAAACACGAATCTCACAGCGGAACGAATAAAATATAACATAACTTTGAAATACAAATCAGTACTCGTATATACATACCATTTCAAAGTACAACACTTAACAACACAGCGGAATAATAATAGCTATAATCCTGAAGTCTCCTGCTCCAAGCTCTCCAAGTGTAACTGTAAAATCCCGACTACTTGACTGCCCGTACAAATTTAGGCACCCAAGAGTTTAGGGAAAACAAAACAAAATAAACTCCGGGTCAGTCATGGGACTGGTGTGAATAAAACTCCAACACTTGGTTAAATAAAGGATATCTTTCTGATATTATAATAATGTCTAAATACAAATAGATATCAATCTAGCAGAACGCTTGCATCTCATGTTCCACATACATAGTATACAAATAAAACCGTGAGCGCTTATTGGAGATTGGATTTCCAACAGACAAGGTATGGGAGCACCTTCCGATCAGTGTACTCTAGAGGAGATACACTAGGGTTCAACAAGAACGTCTTGCAACCCGGCCACACATGACCGTCCACTCATTTAGCTTGAGTGTGACGAATATATTATCACCGATGGTTGGGATCAGCAACCATCCTTCCCGATAAGGGACAGCATTGAAATAGATTATAAAGAAGTACAATTGAATATTCTCTAGATGGTGATAACACACCCTGCTTGGGTATGGCCCAACTAGCCATGCTGCCTAGCCCAACTTCTGTTATTTCCCGGTTGTGAGGTTTGAGGTCACGTTTATCACTTTGACAGATTAATGCTTCAATTACTTTGAATGCCACATCGTCATACTCGCCAAATCATTATCGATTTCTCAAGGCATCACGGGTATAAAAGCTAAGAGAAACGAATTTCTCTGCCACCAATGTAATACGTTTAAAGAGATCAACATATATGATTCGTTAAGAATACTTTGTCAGACACTCATCCATATACGTTGTTCTGGGACTGAATATACCGAAGGCACTATTCAGTGAATCCATCCTACCTAGGCTTTTCACAATAGCCCTTGCACTTCACTCCGTCTTCAATTATCTTCAGCGTACTTGATTCGCAACGCTTATGCTAATACGGAGTGGTTCTTCGGATAATAATCCAACCGGTCTCTCCATATTTACAACGTAAATATGGTCAAAACTTTGATAGTCTGTGATTCAACTATCAAATGAAAACATGTCGGTGTACAAACAACGATCTTATTTCCAAATGGAAATTCGATCGATCAATCATCATATACATATATATGTTCATATTTCCTTATTTCATATATTTAGAAAATATATGTTATTAATCATTGGAAAACATTTCCATAGCTTATTCTCACATCACTATTATTTCGCAACTATCAGTCCCTAACTGTAACTAGTATGAGAACAATTCTCTAAGTATCAATCCGGAAGGTCGAAACCAACATCAGATCGTCACTTAGAAAACCGTTCAACTTACCCTCTCCAGTCAGTTTCTGAATTTGCTTAACTCTATTTCTTAAATTCTTACCAAAAAAACATTTCATTTTCTATGTTTAGAAAACATATCTGACTATATTTGGAAAACGTTTCCAAAACTCATTTACGGATTTCCAATGAACATTGTATAAAACATCGTTTCGCTTAATCCATTTATCACTTATTCCTTAACTTTATTTCTAATCAACCTTTTAGATCGAACCACAACTATTCCTTTGTCAATTCTGAAGTCAATCAAGTTGGGGTATAATTACCTCGTAGACCTTAATTGAACAACGTCCTTTACTGTGGAATAGATGAAGTTCATCACTCACTTTTTACAATCATCTGTTTACGCAAATTCTCGGATTCAGGTTACGAATCCACTTCTTATATGAAACGTTTGATTATAACTATAACGTTATAATTCCTACTTCTACAATATCTAACCTAAATTATAACTTTATTTCCTAACTCGAATAATTTAACAGACACCGAATTTCTAAATCAATAACTAAATCTTGATTTAAACCCTGGAAAGTAAATAGTACTTTCCCGAATTCGCTATAATCGAATTCGACGTATAACTCTCTTTCGAGTAATCTCTATTCGATTAACTCTCCCTTTTTAATAACTGATATTCGATAAACTCTATTTCGATTAACTCCTATCGAATAACTAATATTCGAATAACTCTTCTTGGTTGGCTCTATTTCATTAACTCTTATCAAATAACAATTATTCGATTTTCTTAAATGTGTCAATTCTTATCGAATAACTAACATCCGATTTAACTTAAACGGATTTACTCTTATCGAATAACTTATTCGATTAACTCAACTTGATTTTCTTAACTCGATTATCTCAACTCGATTTCTTAACTCGATAAATCTTAACTCGATATCTTAACTTAACCCAAATCGATTAACTCAACTCTAATCGATTACACTATTTGATAAATTATATTCACTTCTATCCTATCGAATAAACTATATTCGATATCTCCTCCAACACTATTCGAATAAACTATATTCGATTAACTTCTCTAACTCTATTCGAATAAATTATATTCGATTAACTCTTTTAACTTTACTCGAATAAACTATATTCGATTAACACTTTCTTTCGAATAACTATATTCGATTAACTCTTCGACTAACTCCTTTGGATTAACTAATCTTCGAATAACTCCTTTGGATTAACTAACTCCAAATAACTCCTTTGGATTAACTCTTCGAATAACTTCTTTGGATTAACTAACTTCGAATAACCAATATTCGATAACTACTCTTCGAATAAATAATATTCGGTAACTCTTCTCAAATGAATAACATTTGATTTCTCCACTCGAATAAACTATATTCGATTACTCTTCCCTCGAATATACTATATTCGATAACTCTACTTCGAATAAGTGATATTCAGCAACTCTACTCGATTAACTCCACTTGGATAACTCTAACTGGTCAACTTTAACTGTTTATCTTTAACTGGTAAACTTTAACTAGTTAACTCAAATGGTTTAACCTAACTGGTTAACTCAAATGGTTTAACCTAACTTGATTTACTTGTCTCGATTAACTGAACTAATCCACTTAGTTTAACTTAGTTAATTCACTTTGATTAACTCTAACCGATTTACTTAGTTTAACTCAGCTAATTCACTTTGATTAACCCAACTAATTTACTTCGATTAACCAATTAGTTTAACTTGACTAATTCACTTAGTTTGACGCAACTAATTACCTTTGATTTACAAATTAGTTTAACTTAACTAAGTCACTTAGTTTGATGCAACTAATTCACTTTGATTTACAAATTAGTTTAACTTAACTAATTCACTTCGATTAACCGCTTAGTTTATCTTAACTAATTTACTTTGGTTAACTTAACCAATTACTTTGATTAACTCGACTAACTTGCTTTGGTTAACATAACAAATTACTTTGTTTAACTCTATTCGAATAAGTAATTCGAATCACTCTAATGTGTTTAACTCTATTCAAATATCTAATTCGAATAACTAATTGATTAACTCGACCAATTCACTTGGTTAACTCAACCAATTCACTGGATTAACTCCTATTTATTTAACAAATAAATATCTCCTTTAGTTTAATTCTATTTATTTAATCTCTAAATAAATATCCTTTATATTTCTTTTAACGAATATAATTCCTTTATATTTTGATTAACAAATATATCCCCTTATATTCGATTAACATACATATTCCCTTGTATTTGATTTACAAATATAATTCTTTTATATTTGTTTTACCAACTATATTCCTTTATATTCAGAATCCTTTTTCTTATATATATATATATATATATATATATAAAATCCCTTGATTTTATATAAATAAACTATTTTCAAAATATACTTTGAAAACCCCTCTCCTACATTTTGGTATTTCTCATGGTATTTAACACACCATATATCAACGATAAATATCGTCCCACCACACATAATCACACAGATTATATACATCACATTATATATCAAAAAATAAAAATCACATTAAAATAACTGTTGAGGAATCCTGTTGGATTCCTCCAACCTGTTTCCCTGCATCCACAGATGTTAAACAACACCAGTATAATATTCTGATAAACAGAATCAACATATAACTATTTGACAGTTTATATATATATACAGATATATATATATAATTTCTACTAAATTACTAGCAGTTCAATCAAACAATCAGCACACAGTCAAACAGACAATTTTAACAGTTCTAACAATACAACATGAAATTATAAACTGTTCAGAGTTAGTGAGATTTACTCACATTTGCGCGTTAACCGTAAATAACGGTTTGCGTTATTCGACTCGGTCGGACAATTTATTTCTCCATAAATTGTAATGAGCTCGGATTCACTTCCGGTCAGTCTCATTGTGTAGCCACCTTCCATACGATTCCAACGCAACTTGTTTCACTCAATTCTGATCACGTATGACGATGTTACACTTTTTAGAAGTTAATATACCTTTAAACTAAAAAGAAATTTGATTTTTACTTTCTTTTGGGCCTCAACCCCTTTTCCCCGGCCCATCTTCATTGATTTCAGCCCAGACCGCAACCTCTCTTCCCCGATCTCCACATTCCCGTCGCTCTAGACTTTCTCCTTCGACATTTCCGATGGTTCTCTCTCCAATACCCCTCCATTTACTTAATAAAAATCCAAATAAACACCACCAATATTCCTCTCATCACTTCCTTATCAACTCCATTCCATCCCTGTACAACTCGCGCTCAACTTTTCCGTCGTGGTTTCCTGGCAGTCTCGACCGTATACCCTACAGGTGCCGAATCTTTTTAGCACAAATCCCACCCAAAAACTGCCTACCAACCTCATTCTTCATTACGAGTTCAAAATCAATACTCGATTCATGAACTGATGCCCCAAAAATCAACCGACTGGAACCCTAGGCTAGCTGCCTCTTCACGGTTCGGGAAAAGTGAAACCGAGATGAATGAAAACTGTATGGAATTGTAGAGCAGACCATTCTGAATCCTAATATAAACCTCTCATGATTTATAGATTTTTCTCTTGTTTGATTTTTTGATTTATGTAGTGGCAGATTTTCTTACGAGGGTGGCGGCTACATTTTGATTGGAGAAATGAGTATTAGGTTAGAACGTTTAAAGGTAATATATAGGGAATGTCTCGGTTGAAAGAGATGATATGTGGTCTTTGTTTGATCACAAATGAGTTTACATTTTTATTGATTTAAGGGGAAGGAGTGTCCACATTTTCGGTTTTGAGAACTGAAACTAGCGGCTGAAAGAAATGAAATCGTGGACCTTTGTTTTAGGTGATACGTTTGTTAAAGTCATTATATAGGGGACTTAGATATTTTTGTGTTAAGAAATAGCGCACCCAGTTGCATAAAACTTCATTTATTTAAGGACCTCCACTGACAGAAATAAAATTACTATTGAGATGAGCAGGGTTCCCCGATTCCAAAAATATAATAATACCGGTAGATTAACTCATATTTTGAAACCCCAAAATCGCTGATTAAGGGTGCACAATACTCCAATTAAAAAGCTGCTTATTTAATTAATTAAAAATTACAGAAAAATTCTAAAAATTAAATTATCACTACGCCTCAAAAGAACCTCGTCTAAATTCGAACCCGATATCTAGTTATATTGAAAAACCCTTTTATAACATATATAAAGCGTTACGAATTATATATGAATTCCATAGCGACTTTTCTGAAATTTGATTTGGACGTAACTCAAAATCTACACAACGAAATCCTGATTTTTCTCTTCCACTAGAAAAATATACTCCACCAGCTCCACACGTTTCTTGTTTCACAGAAATCCGGCTTAAAACGAATTCTGTACATTTAGTTGAAGTTCAAATCGCCAATTTGCGAACTGCCGTGACGTTTCAGGTTCGTTTTAATTATAATTATAAATTATAAGTTCGAACGTTTTACTTTAAGTTATTGATATCACCAAATCGATATATAAATAATTAAATAAATTAATTATTCAACAGCTAACAAAACGCGCCATTACATAACCCAGTTAAAGATTAAAACTAAGTGGAGTTTTAATGAATCTTTAATTAGATTGAAAAGATCGAGAATGGAGTATCACCAGTTTTGCTCAAAAGCGATAGTTAAATCTTTAATTAGATTCGGACATGGAATGGTAATTAATTTTACCGATAACACCGTGGTATTAGATATGGAGTATTACCATTTTTGCTTCATGGGATGAATAGGTTGGGATTGGGAAATAAAATAAATAATTACTTCGGTGTGGTTCGCTAATCCCGACTAGTTTGAAAAACCATAATTTGTTTTGAAATGATATCGAAAGGAAGATTAAAGAATAAATTTTAAAGAATTTATCTTTGATAAAATTAATGGGAACCTTTCCCTAAGAACGTGAAATTTAGAAACTAACTGTAGGTCAGCTAAGAAGGATGGTTTCCTGGGTATTGATCTGATGTTGGTTTCGGCCTTCGGGGTTAATATTTGGGGAATTGTTCTCTTGCTAATTTACGGTTAGTGACTGATGAATTGGAATGAGGCGTATGTTGTGATTGTGCAACATTTGTTTACTATATACGCGGGTTGTTCGGAAAGGCCGGGTTTATACCCATTCTGAATAACCGATTCGACGATAAGTCGAAGATGATGACGGTGGTCGAAGACCGGAAGTCTTCACATCGTTTGGGTGATTACTGATGATCTGGATTGGGCTGTACACCCAAGATGAGGGAATCAGTCGGTGGTCGTCTAGACGTACTTGGAGATCGACGGATGTGCGAGGAAAGTGCCTCCGGTTTCGTTCAGACCTAGAACGGACTCGTAAATGGATGGTGTGTCTAACATTGTATTCCTTTATATTGTATTCGTTGATCTCTGCTAAATATATATCTGTTTGGCGGCGGGGAATTTATTCTCTTGCTTAATGCCCTGTCTGAGACATACGAGCTCAGAGGTTATATATTGGCAGAAATCAGTGGTACGATATGGATTGATAGTGTGGCATGCTGAGATGTAGTGATCCAGATTTTGTTAAAAAGCAAAGTTTGGTGGATGATGATCAAAGCGCAGCTTTGATATAGCATGGCTTTGTGTATAGCGTTGATTCGCGAGCCTCAGACCTCGGTATGGTGGTAAACTGATGGTTTGATCAGTATGCTTTTTAGTGGATGGGCACCTTAGTGGTGTCGTGGATTTGGTCGACCGAGATGAGCTTAGTGCTCAGGGATATATAGAGTAAGCGGTGTTTTCTCTCGCTGGGACGTAAGCCGCGGTTATACTCTGGTCCCAAAAGCGCGGATGTGCAAACGGTGTTTTCTCTTGTTGGGACGTAAGCCGTGGGGAATTGCATTACGCGATCGATCTTTCGAATCAGGAGCCACCATGACGAAAATCCAATTTCCAATACGCAATATTGCGGTTTTAATTGTAGAACTAGTATGGCGACATGATATATGGTACCCATGTCGTCTGTGATTGATATTTATGATTGAAATTGTTTTGACACTATACACTTATTATAGTATCAAATGATTTGATTTTTAAAACGTACCAAGCATGTTTGGCTATTATAAGGGAAAACCCTATCCTCCGGCTGCATTGCATTGTGTGATGGGACCTGGGTCTTATAATAGCTTCATTTTTAGAAAAGCATTGCGCTGTTTACTGATATGCACTGGAATTCTTGGGAGGAAACCCGTTCCGTGTTATACGGCGTGGTCCCTTGATCTACCTAACTTAAAGTAAAGTTTTAAATAACTGTTTTAGTTCTCACACCGGTCACATGACTGACCTGGAGTTTATTATTTTAACCTAAACTCTGGGTGCCCCTATTTTCGACACGGGCAACTAGTAGTTTTGGTTTTGCAGATTTATATTCACAGGATCCTGGTTTACAACTGGAACGATATCCGGAAAGCTTTGTATCCGTATATCTCTTTCAGTTGTGTGTTGTATTATTTTCCGCTGCTATGTATTTAAATGTAATTTAAATCTCTGATAATTTCTTTGTAATATTTATTCATACTCTGTATATTCTTGTATCTGATGGAATTGTTGTAATAACAATGAAATGTTCTTCCGTCTGCGTTCTGATTTGTCTTGTCCTCACAGTAATTCGTTCTTTCTCATCTGTTCGGAGACCGGGGAAGTTCGGGTCGCTTCATATAATATTAATAAAATATTAATTAAATTCTCAAATAATTCAATAAAATAATAATAAATTATTTTTATCATATATATCTAAACTAAATATATATACAATGTCAAATATAAATTATACAACTTAATATCGTCAATTCTGCGTTAACCGTTATTCAAATTATATTAAAAATCCCTTTAAATTATTAAATAAACATTATATTTAGTATTGATTTCCATAGTGACTATTTAAAAATTTGAATTGGACATAACTAACAATCTATAATACGAAATCTCGATTTTCTCATATGAAAATTATTATCAACTAGATCCTAATATTTCTTGTTTCACAGAAATCCGACTTAAAATGGACTCTGTATATTCAGATGAAGTTCAAATCGTAAATTACCAACTACCGTGACTATTACGAGCTCGATTTATATTAAATATAAATTTAATGTTCAAAATTCATTTTAAAAATGAAATATATATTAAAATTCATTAATACTCCAAATATAATATTTAAAATAATAAATTAATTTAAATATTTTACTACTAAAAATATGGGACATTACATTCTTCCCCCTTAAAAGAATTTCATCCCCGAAATTACTTAGGAAAAATGTTACAAACCCATTTACTTTCAAAAATCCAATTTATTTTAAATCGAAAACCAATTCATTATTGTAAATCAAAATTTCAAAAATATCGAACTTTTTCTAATACATTAAATTCCCGAATTTTTTTTTGCAGAATCTCCCCTATACGAAGTGACTTCTGTGGTATCGCAGGAACAAATAATATATATACATCAACTCACATTGTCGGAAAACAAAATCCAAAACCCAAAAGTTATATTTTCGCGTAGGCGTACCTTTTATGAGCGCTATTGAGCATACTTTCTCAATTTACGTGCAATCTACGCAACCAACTCAAATTTTATAGCCCTTTGTTACCTGTACTCAACTCAGTTCGACATATAAGTAATATATATATATATATATATATATGAAATTATTAAATAACACTTCATTTATTTACGAGTATATTGCACAGATTTCAAGAACTAAACATGAGCAACATCCATTAGGAAATACAGGGTTAAATCATGAAATTCAATTCATATGCAGCTTCATTCCAATTCATTTTAAACTGTTGATGAATTATATTCAACCAATAAAACAACCAAAAAAACAAACAACACACAATCAATTCAACTAATCATTCAATTTATATTGAACATTAATATTTGTTTATTTCACTTGGGTTTAATATCAATCAATTTAGATCAGATTGATTTCCATTTCACTATTATTAATACGATTTCCAAATTTATTTAATTTCAATATCCATTTTTGGTTTCACTTAACCAAGTTAAGTTCCAATTCCAAATCCAATAAACAAATTGATTTTCTAATCAAATTCTGATTCATTGTGTTTTAACTTATCTTAAGTCAAATTCTGATTCATTCAATTGCATATTACAATTCTTATTCACAAATTCTATGTGAAATTTCTTCTAGTTATATTAGACAATTCCAATTCACAATTCAATTTGAATTTCATTCAAGTCAACCAATAAGTAAACAAACCAATATTTCAAAATTTTAATATTTTTTTTCTATACCAAATATAATTCGAGTAAAATTATTTCATTTACCCTCTTTATAAAACAATATTGTATTCATTGCCAGTTTAATACTTCTCAACAGTTGAACCGATCCAATAACACAAAACAAAACATTTGTATATAAAATTTACAAATACGCGCTCTCATATATATACTCAAACTAAATCTAGGGTATTACTAACACTATATTTATCGAGTTACGCCACAGAGCCAAGGTTATTACTAAACCATTCCTCTGATACCACTTTAACGAACCCAGAATTTTCAACCCCGAATTCCCACAATAATACAGATCCGGTATCACTTGTTAGAACCCAAGAATCGAAAACACAGATAGTTATTAAAAGAAATTAGAGGGTGAGATGGGAAGGAAAGAAATATTAGAATAGAAGAAGAAGAAGAACCAACACGACACAGAGTCTCACATCGCAGCGGAACAAAATATAACATAGAAATAAATATTTATTGAGAGCTTGTAAAATACTTACAATCAACAGAGATGAATACATTGGGGATTCAACAAGAACTTCTTGCAACCCCGGCTAAACATGACAGACCCCTGGCTTAGCTTGAGAGTTCCGAATATATCATTACAATGGTTGGGGGGCCAACCAACCAGACCGATAGATACAAAAATAGAAAGGGAAAATCGAAGGCATTTAGTTTCTCCAGATCAGGTAATGATATACCCTAATGGGTGCGACCCACATAGCCATGTGACCTACCCGAATTTCTACCATTACCCAATTGATGAGGCTAGAGGTTAATCTCCTTCTTCAAAATAGCGCATCTCCATCCACTTTGAATGCCACATTGTCAGATGCACTGGATATCACTAATTGTCTTTCACAAAAATATTCTAGTTGATAAGCTAAGAGAAGTGCCCCTCTCCTTCATCAACAGAAATATGTTTGTAGAAATTAACATACTTGATCCTTTGGAAATACTTTGTCAGACACTCGTCCATACAAGTCATCCAGAAACAGGATGAACCGAAGGCACCCTCCTACCACATCCGATATATGTATCACTCCAAGGATCAGTAGCGAGTAGTCCTTGCAAATCCGAAGATTTCACTCACGACAGAATCACAAGTCAAAATATCTCCGGCCGATAAACCAAAGAAAATGTAACATCCCACATTTTACGTATCGGAAGATCGTAAAATATTTTTATTTTATTCCCTGAGGGCTGGATCGTTCTCATCTTTTAATATATTTCTTATGGGGATGTGAAACATGTCCATAATTTTTACCGATTTTGTTTGTGACCATTTTCCCCTGCCAGTCTGTACAGGGCATAACTTTTGACTCAGGTCGAATCAGAGGGTAAGAGCTGTGCCATTGGAAAGAAATTAATGATTGGCTTTCCGTAGAGTGGTTACATTAAAGATTCGGCTCAGCGGTTTAGGAGAAATCGTTATTTTAAGGTTTTTCAGTTGATTGTTCAGGTTTTGGAAACTTAAAGGGCTGATTTGGGAAGGCCATTAGTTGGCTGGTGGAATCCTATAAATAGGGGGTAAGAGTGGAGGGAAAAGGTTTACTTTCCCATTCTCTAATTTGGAGGCATTGATCTCCTTCTTCCTCTAACTCATTTCCACCTTTAAAAATCCAAATCTAAGGAGGGAAATCATAGATCTACACCATTGGATGCTAGATCTACGCCATTTCAAGGGCGGATTCTTCGGATCAAGGAGTTTGGGTTGAATTGCTCACTGTCCGGATTCATAATTCTATCATTTTAGCTTGTTTTGGAGAATCGTTGAGTGATTTACATCTCTCACATGAATGCAATGAAGTATATGAGTATTTGTGCATGTTTTTCATCAAATTGGAATGTGTCTATGCTTATATGAACACCTTAGGATCAACTTAGCAAGTTTAAATTGACAATTTCCATATGTTTTCAAATGATTTTGTATATAGATCCATCATTTTTGTTCATAAGTTCATTTATCACCATTTTAGGGTGAATTGTTATATTTTTGGTGAAATCGTCATATTCATGTTGTTAGTGTGTTCATGACATGCCTAAAATTGTATTGGATGAGTTAGACGAGTATATTTCATCGATTTGATCGATTGGCGAAGTTTTAAGTGGAATAAAAGCGGTGATGAAGTGGTACAGGTGACCGGTCGATAGGGAAAACTCATGGGTTGGAGGG
The DNA here is from genome assembly GCA_030737875.1 of Allium sativum. NCBI lineage: Eukaryota > Viridiplantae > Streptophyta > Magnoliopsida > Asparagales > Amaryllidaceae > Allium > Allium sativum. Next base: position 299,049,823 of record CM060926.1, read on the forward strand.
CAAGTCAGGTGGAAGACCGACCGACCGGTGGGCAGAAGCAGCAGACCGACCGACTGATGGGAAGAAGCAGCAGACCGACCGACCGGTGGGTGTTGTGCTTCAGGAGACCGATCGGTGCAATTGTTTTCTAGACTGACCGGTGTAGTTACTGGGAGGACCGACCACTGGTGTTTGGGAGGACCGACCGGTGGTGTTTGGGAGGACCGACCGGTGGTGATTTGGGAGGACTGATCGGTGGTGATTTGGGAGGACCGATCGGTGGTGTGTGATGAAGACCGACCGGTGTTCTGTGATGAAGACCGACTGGTGTTATGTGATGTGGACCGACCGGTGTGCTCCAAGAAAGGAAGGTCGATCGGTGTTGATTTTCTTAAAATTTTATTTTTTTGGGTACAGTTCTGATTTCAATAAAAAGGTGTTTTAGTTTTTTTTTTGGACGGCAATGTCCGAACCCGTGCCGCAGCGCAGTGGTGTAATATGGCTCGGTGATGGTGTAACTTCAAAGTGGTTCAAATAGGAAGGTTCGAAGTGTTGAAAGGTGCTCGTTGATCGGTGTAGAACTACGAATGAGGTGGAAACTCAAAGGTCGTGAGTTGGTGGATAATGGTTGCTTGAGCCATGAAAATCATCAGGTTGGGTGACTAAAGATGCGAAGGCCGAGAGATTATCGTTGTCGTAAGTTCTAGCAGGCTCAAAGCAGGGGTACACTAGAGTTGTCTAAAAGACCGGTTGAAGGTCGAGTACCCTGGGTCTTGGGGAAAGGCCTAGTTGTCAAGGTTAGACATATGGAGTTTATGCTAGAACTGGGGTTACCATTATCCCTTGACATATGGAAAGGTTGGCCGTCATACGATTAACGATGGTTTCAAAGAATGATTGGCAATGATGGCCAGAGTGAGTCATGGATGATTGGTTGTTCTGTTTGTACTATCTAGCATAGATTATCCAAAGTCGAGGGAGATGTTCTTTGAGTGCTTAACTGATATTGGTTTAGGCCTCTGGGGAGAGTACTTGGGGAATGTTAAACTCGATTAGGGTTGTCTGTGTGAGACTTATATAATCTGGATGTTATGAGTGTCTTCCATGATTGAATGGGTATTCTGGTTTCCATGGATGAATGGTTGAATTGGTTATAGTAAAGGCTATCACTGTCCTGTGTGGGGAAGTTAAGATTGAGTTATTCTCTGGTGTCGTAGGTAGATTAGTATGTTTATCTATCCCTTCTCATACACTTTATTGTTGAAGTTTGTTAGCTGTTTTATCACTCACTAAGACTGTTATCTGACTCAAGGTTTTATGTTTCCTCTTATTACCTTGGGATGTTCATCCGGTTGTGGATGGACAGACTAAGTAACAGGTGACAGGTAATGCTTTAGTGAGGACGATGATGCTGATCGATGGCGAGCTGGAGGCCCACGTACGAGTTTAACTACTATCTAATAATTGGGTTTCCGTTGTTTGTTTTCTGAGTGATGTAGTGAGGCAACTTTGTACAAACACTATTTCCAAGTTGTGGATATTTCTTTCTGGTTGTATGAAAGTCTAGTTTTTCTGCTTCACTATTATTACCTGTTGTATATGTTCTATTATATTTTATCCTTGAACTGTGAGTTTACGACAGGTTCCTCTTGTGTTTACCTACTCTGATGATCGTCCATGACTGCCTGGCATACCCTTCAGTGCATTATTCCTCTTTTATAGTGCGGGGGTTATGGGCGGTCGTCACAGAAATTCAATAAGTGGTTCTTCCGTTTATGAAGATCAATGGTTTTTAATTGCTCCATCTTCAATCTTCGCATATTTTTTGGTTCAGAATGGGTTTCTAATATGAATTTGATCCGGTTTTTCCGTACAGACAATCGTATTGGCTAGATTTGATAGTCGGTTATTTAATTATCAAATAAATAATCATGTGAATAAAATGAGTTTACTGGTTTAGTACCCGATATTACTTGGCATCTTTATTTAACTCGTCATTAATTAAACTTCTATATCGCTCAATATTTAGAAACATTTCACTTTTCTTATTTAATATAAGAATGTTCGATTATTATTTCACTTCTACTCTATTAGCTTCTTATTGTAAATTGGTATGTGAATAAATCTCTAAGTGTCAACCCCGAAGGCCGAAACCAACATCAGATTGACATCTCGAAAGTCATTCAACTTAACCAACGTTCAATAGATTCTAATTTCTTAAGAACCATATCATATTTCTTGACGTATTTAGTATATCCCTTTAAAATATTATACATATAATCTTGATTCTAATATACATAGAACCCTTTATCAAACTTAGTATAACTTATTTCAAATCTATTTTAGTTTGAACTTAATAAAAATCCATCTCTTCTTTAGATATGCAACTTTATATCGACTCCTTAGCTTGGCTAACCATTTCACTTAAGTTTGGAATTTTTATTTCGATTACCTTTCTAACTCTTAACTTCCATTTACAAAATTGTTTGTAAATAATTTATGACAACTTGTATTCATTACTATTTCCAAAATCTTTTACTTAACTTATATTCTCGCATTTGATTAACATTCCGAACTTGCGGAATAAATCTCACTTCATTACCATTCCGAACTTCAGAATATCACATTCCGAACCTCGGAATAAATTTCACTAAGCTATTTCATATCATTTTCCCATTTCTCAATATCCTTTTTCTAATTCCAAATAAATAAATATTTAATTTAAGCTATCGTATTCACTTAAAAATCCCTTTTATAATTCCGTTATAAAATCTCGGGTTTTAATATTAAACCCGTTTATAAACTCTTTTCACAATTCAATAAGATTTCATTTCAACTTTGATTACTCTTTAAATGAATTTCAATTAAAAAATAATCCCTTAAATTATTATTAATTAAAACAATAATTTACTTCAATCATTAACTACTGTAAAAGTAGTTAACTTCTTTATTTATTAAAATAAATAGTAAATTTCTTTTTAATATCTTATTAAAATTAAAACAATTATTCGTTAAATCATTTCATTAGATTTACTCAAAACAAGCAGATTCAATAATCAATCCGGTTGAAACGGTTGACTTAGTCAACTCAAAACACTTTATCTCATTAATTGGTTCCAATTATTCATTCCTTTAAATTAATTAATAATACAATCAATTAAAATGATTCCATTTATTTGTTTCTTATAATCAATTATTTAATTCTTAACTGTTAGGTTATATTTTACTTATCTGCTTATAAATATGATGAACATTAGAATTTCCTTTATAACATCATTTAATATTCACTTATAAATTTAAATAATAAATAAATATTTATTTTCTTTTAATAAACATTCATTCAAAATAATGAATTTAAAAACCTATCTTCAGTTATAAAATAAATTTTATACCTACATTTATGTCGATTCACTTGACGGTAAATCAATATTTGGAAAACGATTGATTTATAGGCCATGTACTACCATTTACTCAACCAATATTACCCATTATTTTAAACAAAAAAATGGTGAATTTCAAGTCAACAGTCAACAACCAAATCAATCATTCAATCAAAACAGTTCATGTAATGGTAATAGTAAAATAAGTAACATTTGACGTATTTAGGGAATCTCGTTGGATCCCTCTAACCTGTTCTTCACTATATCCAAGTATGTTATCACAAATAATATCATTCAATTCAATTTAACTTATATAAAAATAATTAACAGCCATTTAACAACAACCAATTTATTTAACATTAACAAAACAATCTAAATAATTCATTAAATTTAATATGTTTATTTTTAAATCGTGACCAACAAGATAAGTTACCTTCATTGGGTCCAATCGTTCAAATAACTATTTGTTTTTTTCATTGAAATTAAAAAAACGTTTAATTTCATTGATTCAAACAATATGTGAACATATATTTAACAAACAAACCAATAGCCATTGATTAATAACCATAACACATAATAATAAACCCCAACTTATAGAAAATATTGGAGGGGAGAACTGAGTGAGTTTAACTCACCTCGATTTCCGTCGTTGTTAAACTGATTCATTTGTGGCTAAATAAAACAAGCATTTAATTTAACCAATAGTTCCAGCAGCTTCCAATATTGTCCAAAATAGTTATGTAATGTTCTGTACTTCGATACGGTTCTAGTTTTTTTCGTCTAGTTCAATTGTGATAATATAAGAGCAGGTTATTAATATTTAAAGTTTATATGATTTAATTAACCTAGCTAACTTGCTTAATCACATTTTAAATATATTAATTACGGTGTAAATTAAAACGGCCTCAATCCTTTAATTTTTTCCCTGTAGTCACTACTAAAAGTTTATAACATGGTTTAAATTAAATTACCTAAATTCCTGATTGTCTCCTAATAACGAAGTACTAATTTATGTATAACATGTGCATTACTTTAAAGAAATCTGGCCGATCTTGCTATTTCTCCCTCACGTCCTTATTTTGCCTGGGACTGCTTCTTTTAGATTTCATTACGTAAGCCGACACCGATTTCATTCGAAACTAACGGGTTCCATCTCCTCTGGATCCAAAACAGAGTCCAGATTGTTCAAAACATCCCAGCTCCTTGTTTTCAATGCGACTCATCCCTTTGTATACTGCTGCCATCGTCTTCTTCTAGTTCCAAGAAACATCATGCACAAAGATTTCATCCACTGTTGCACAACTCCTCGATCGGAGTCTGATCAGACCGTACCCTGTCTTGCGCCTAAGCCTGCCCATCCCACGCCGAAAACAGTTGCCACCAAGCTTCACCGTTCGCCTGCAAACTGACTCAAACCGTCGTGACTAACATGCGGCATTTCGGCCAGCGTAGCTCAACTGTGGCAATCGCCACCGGTCAACAACGAGATCTCGCCACGGTGAACCTTTCTCTAGTAAGAGATTTCCTATAAAAGTCATCGGATGTGAAGATTTCGGAGGATCAAATTGAGTAAACGTCAGTCGTTCAATGAATTGTAGTGGAGACGGATACTTTGTTGACCGCGGGTGTAACTAATTTTTGTTTTTGACTTTATCGCATGGTATATATAAGATGTTGGATAGAAAAAAATTGTATTATATTACCGTATAACTTCGTCGTGAAGTATCACTTAAAATTAATCACAATCGACTAATGTTTTTTCATAAAAATACTTATTCTAGAATAGAAAAATATTCCGGACCCGATGGGGCTGGTTTCATCAAATTCCGAGGTCATTTGTGAACAGTCCTTTATAATTATCGATGAAAAATCAAGCTTTTAATATTCTTATAATTACACAAAAAATCCAAAAAATTTGGGACCTTGACATTTTACTAGACCTCTTCCTTAAGGATCCAATGAACTTTTTTCGTTAAAATTTGAGTTTGTTTGGCCAGTCGTCTATTCCTTAAAAGTTACCCCTGTCTAAATAACATAAATGGTTAAATAGAAACAAAGACGTTTTTGGCCACCGAAGTCACATATGACATCGGTTTGCCACGAAATTTGATTTTCTTATAATAATTTAACTATACGATTCTAATGAAACTAATTTTATCGAAGACTGAGACCGTTGGCAAAAATGGCTATTTTTAACGCATATATAATATTATTAAAATATTAATAAATTCCCAAATAATTCAATAAAAAATAATAAATTATTTTTATCATATATATCCAAAGAGAATATATATACAACTTCAAATATAAATTATACAACTTAATATCGTCAATTCCACACTAACCGTTATTCAAAAATATTAAAATTCCGTTTAAATTATTAAATAAACGTTATATTTTAATATCAATTTCCATAGCGACTATTTAAAAATTTTAATTGGACATAACATACAATCTATAATGTGAAATCTCGATTTTTCTCTTTCGTATGAAAATTATTATCAACTAGATCCTAATATTTCTTGTTTCACAGAAATCCGACTTAAAACGGATTCTTTATATTCAGATGAAGTTCAAATCGTAAATTACTGATTACCGCAACTATTACGAACTCGATTTTATTAAATATAAATTTAACGTTCAAACTTCGTTTTAAGAACGAAAAATAAATTAAAATTCATTAATATTCCAAATATAATTTGTAAAATAATAAAATAATTTAAATATTAGACTACTAAATATATGAGACATTACAGACACCTATGTCGACACCCCTATAGAGGGGTCGACACTGTCCCCACCTTCTTTTCCCGCTCAGCTCTGGTTTGAAATTTGAATTGTTTATTTAATTTAATTATTTAATTCTGCTTTTGTGTAAACTTCTAGACTCCATAACTTCTTCATACGATGTCCGTTTTACGCAAAATCGGACTCTATCCTAAGCAGAATTCCAAGACGAACACAATGGAACAACCCATTTTACTTAATTCCCCATATTTAAATTAAACATTATTTAATTTATCATTTTAATATTCTTTGAAATTACGGGGTGTTACATTCTTCCCTACTTAAAGGATTTCATCCCCGAATTCTCCAAGTTAAGAAGAATGTATGTCCTAACATCCATTATTCATCTACTCATCCATCAACCACAAGCATACATTGTCCTTAAAAGACTTATAATGCTTATATGAACATATGCAAAGGTGTGTGTATATGTCCCTAACTCTAATGCGAAAGATCAGGCGGTCCACTGATTCAGTATCTAACTCCCTATGCAATTAAACCGAATGTAAAAGCTACATTGAAACAAATTAAATAGGAAATATAGAGTACATAAGAGTTAGAATATAAGTTGTTAACCTCCTTAATGAAAATTATGTTTATGCCATGAGTCCAATATGTATGCTAATATCCCTAGTTTATCATGTAAATACTATATGCGTGCACAAGTATTCACTCAAATGCATCATCCATGTGAAAATACATCCAATTACATCCATAAAAAAATATATGCATATGCATCTATATGCAATATGAGAGTGATTGAGCCGATCTAGTTCCTAATGTGTGTGTATATGCATCCACTTGCAATCATCAAACATAACATGTCTTACACACATGTTTACATTCATTGGCTTCTAGCTAAGGACCAAAGATATGATCGATAGGACACACTTAGCAATAGAAACAAGTATGAACAAAAACTTTTGAAAAAAGAAGTTAAGGATATACCCTCAAAAAGAAAAGGGTACAATGCACGTATCTTGTCTTCAGTCTCCCAAGTCGCATCTTCTTGATCATCTCCCCATTGAACTTTTACTAACTTGACTTCACGGTTGCGTAACTTCTTATCCTCTATTCCAATAATGTGAGTAGGAAGCCAGTCGTCTCTCGGTCCACTTCTACTTCCTTAAGCATAGTCGGCTCAACTACTTCTGCGATCTTATGTAAACACTTTCGCAAATGAGATACGTGGAAAACATCATGAACACCAGCGAGTCATTCGGGTAACTTTACTCTATAAGCCATTTGACCAACCCTTTCTATTATAGGAAATGTACCTACAAACCTTGGTGCCAATTTTCCTATAGATCCAAAACGAACCACATTCCTCAAAGGTGAAACTTTAATGAAAACCATGTCTCCTACCTCAAACTCAAGATCGGTTCTCCTTCTATTTGCATAAGACTTTTTCCTGTCCTGAGCCGTCTTCGTGCGTCTTTGGATCAAGCCTATCTTTTTTGTGGTCTCCCTAATCATTTCAGGTCCAAGCAAAAGTTTATCCGTAGACTTCCACCAACAAGTTGGTGATCGGCATGGTCTTCCATATAAAGCTTCGAAGGGTGTCATGCCAATACTAGCTTGATAACTGTTATTATAAGCAAACTCTATTAATGGAAGATGCTCTTCCCATGTCCCTCCAAATTCTAGGATACACAATCTCAAAAGATCCTCAAGAACTCTATTCACCCTTTCTTTCTGTCGATCGGTCTGAGGGTGATAGGCGGTGCTCAAACACAACTACGTACCAACAACCTCTTGTAAGCTTTACCAAAACTCACTAGTGAATATGGGATCATGATCACTTACTATACTAGAGGGTATTCCATGTAAGCGGACTATCTCTCGAAGATAAATTGATGCCAACCATGAGGCTGTCCTTTTACTCTTAAAGGGGATAAAATGAGCGCTTTTAGTAAGCCAATCCACCACTACCCAAATACCGGTACTGCCTTTCCTCGATCTAGGCACTATGGGATCTCTAAAGGATGAATTAACCCATCGGGCTTCTTTTGCTCAGCTTTAACTTGCTGGCAAATTAAGCATATAGAAACAAACTGTAACAACCTGGAATTTTGGAACCAATTTAAACAATTTATTTTAGAAACATTAATGAATTTTAGGAATTTAAAATAATTTATTTTAAATAATAATGATTGAAAATTTATATAAATCGAAGTTAGAACAAATATATTTATTTTAATTATAAAATGAGTTTAAAATAGCGCGGTAGCTTGAAAATTTGAATTATAACTTTGACTGACTGTACAGGATGCAAAATAAATCGGATTTTAGTGAAACCAAAAATATTAGAATCTATTTAAAAATATCTTTCTAACGAATCTGAAAAATTGAAATTTCGTAGCGGGAATCAAAAGTTATGCCCAGTTTAACATTCCGAAAAGTCGCTGTAGAAATTATATATATTTTAATATAATATATGACCCTTAAAAATAGCCGTTTTGCAAATGACCTCCTTTTTCGACGAAACCACTTTTGTTGGAACCGAAATGTCAAGTTATTGCTTGATTTCAATTTTCATAATTTTTTTGAATTAATAAGTGAGCGTGGCAAAAGAAAATGTGTTTTGGCCATTTTAGTCAAATTGGATCGACCAAAAAATGACCATTTTTCATACGGTCTCCAAAATCGACGAAATTAATTTTGTTAGGACCGTATCGTCAAAACATAGCTAGAAATAATTTTTCTATAATTTTTAGAGTCAGTATGTGACCCCGGTCAATTAAATGTACGATCAAATTAAATAAATAAATGATTTATATTTTACATTGAAGAAAACTGACTAGAAACATTCGATTGGACTGACGGGACTTAGCCCATTGCGTCCGAAACGGTGGTATTTGCCTAGGGACAACTTTCGTTAGGTTAAAATTGGAGTTAGTTAGAATTAACGGGCTTATTTGTAAAATTAAAACATTTATTAATATTATATTATAAATAAAGTCCAAAACCCTAGAACCTTTATACAACCGCCACCTATCTTAATCAACGGCCGATATCCTCCGATTTTGATTCCCAATTTACTTTTAATCCAATTAATGATTTTCAAAACAAATTAAGGGAAAATCAAAGAGCTTGATGAGATTTTCATTACCAACGGTTGAGATGGGATTTCGTGCTTTGGTTTAGCCGGAATTGGATGACGAATTGGCCCCGTTCGTGGTTGAATTGGGCACTCCAGGGGGCGTCGCACTCCACACAGTGGCGGGTGACGGTGGCTCGGGTCGAGGGCTTCAAGGTGACAACGTTCGATTGGGTCTTGGACCTTCCAGACGGCATGCGATTTTGGTGATGAGAAGGGAAGTCGGGTTCGTCGAGTACAGGCAAATTGACGGGAAGAAGAAGATGTAAATTTATTTAAATTATAAAATTAATTATATTCTTTATGTAATCAAATCTTTAAAAACCCGTAATTAATTCAAATAGCAACAGAATTCGATTGAATTTGATCCATTGGAATCGCAGAAACGAGATTACAACCTGGAACAGACTAGAGCTGAAACAGAGCAAGTTGGAAATTCAGATAAAAACGTTCTGTGTAACACCCTACCTCTCTTATGGTCACTCAGAAAGGGAATGCCTTAACTTTGGTGGAGCGTTTTTAGGTATAAGATGCAAATAAGTTACAAGACAAACAAATAAAGCAGCATATAATACATACTTTATTGATAAAACAACTTGTACATAGATTTGTTTCCAACATCAAATCATCAATACTCGGTACAACAAAATATCTATCTTGTTTAAAAAAATAAAGAAGCATAAAATGATTATGATATTTCCCGAATAAGCATGAGCCAGCCATAGCAGTGGAAAAGAGAGTCCAAGGAAACACTCCAACTAATCTTCGGGCTTGGAAAGAGAAGCGGTCAAAACTAAGCTGAGCTATTCCCTCCCCAACTACCTGGGGGGGGGGGGGGCGGAAGAAAAGAGGCGGAAACAAACTAGGTCAGACATAAGTCTGGTAAGCTCAGTTATTTAATAGCATGTAAACAAGAAAAAGACTATGACATGAATAAACTAAACTTAGAATAATACCACAAGGATAAGGTAATCCTAAGACGAGACAAAGCAGGATTTAACGGAATAGACTATCGCACCCACTTATATTTCTCTGCACCCACTAAGAACCATTTAACTGGCATTGTGTTCATGATAAAGTGATCCCCTTCTTGTATTGATCGGCTCCTACTCGCATTCTTGTTTTTCCGGTGTCATGCGGCCCCACGTGATTTTTAGGTAATTGTGCTTCGGTCCTTTCTTTGATTCCTATTGTTTTGGACAGCCAATCTAGGTCTTACTAGGTTCTGTTGTCGAGCGTTACCTAGATCCGACTAGGGTTTAATATTCAGACGCTTTCTCAATTCGACCAGGGTTTATGCTACCCAGGGAATACAAAGTTTTACGCTACCTATCGAACAATGCCCTCTAGTCTAAGACACATTACCCAGAGCTGTATATGTTCCTAGAACTTCCCCACATATGTGTCGTGAATCGTTCTCGCTGTCTAGTTGCACAAGTCCTCTATATGTGCGTCCTGAGTCCCGTGGCAGGGCAAATCAAGAAACACGGAACTCGGTCGGGAGCTTAAGTTATCTGCCAAGGCAGATGCTAAGGTCTGCTTTTATCTGTGTGTGGCTATGGTCCCACTTGACCCCTCCCTCAACTAATGAAAGGCACCCAAGAAAATCAAGAATGAGAACTGTACGCGGGCCCCTCTATGCCCCCACAAACCTACTGGCCAACCTCATCCATAACTAGATAGCAAGTATATGGTCTGTTGGAGTTTTCCGCCTTTCCGCTTCATGTGCTTGATTGACTAAAGATGGTAGGTAGACGACGACGTGCTATCATAGGGCTAATCTAGATATCGCCGTCTCACGTTGGTCCATCCTAGTCTTTAGGTTGCCTTATATTGCAACCAAGGCATACTCTTGGTTCTTCTAACGCAGACCTTAACCTCTGTGAGCCCAGGAGGATCATCTACAACCTCACAGAGGGATACCAAGAGTACCTGATCGACGCTAGAAAAGCGCGATATTTGTAATAAAATTCTGCAAGCGCACAGGTGTATAGCATACAGGTCGAACACAGGGAGGTAAATTAAAATTAAATTATTTATCTAATCTCTTGGGCGAGTTAGACAAAGCCTGGAGATTTTGTTGAAATAAAAACAAATTGAAATTGCGAACTTAGGATTATCGTTGAATCTAATCAACGATTAATCACTAAAGAAAGTTAATTGCAAAACAAGAACAACAAGGCAGAAAATAAAAGTGCAGAATAAGAAGAACAACAAAAAGTAAATTAGGATTGTCATTAAAACTAATCAAACGACTAATCACAAACACAAAAATGTAAAATACAATTGGTGTTCTTCCAAAACTAATTGTGAAGACAACACCGATTGCTAAGAAAAAGAAAAATGCAGAAATAATAAAAAGAAGAAGAACTGTTATTAATGGAGAAGAGAATATAGAATAGGATAGGATGGTGGCTACATTGACATTACAATTGTATTTATAGGGAATAACCAAACCCTAACCCTAACCCTAATACAATGATAGATGGGCCTTAGGGAATTCACCAAAAGAGTTTACAATGAGAGTCTTAATGGGCCTTAGTTAAATCTATTAAATTTTTGGCCTCTCTTCTTTTCCTCTTGGTTCCTTGACAAGCCTCCTTTAATTTAAGATGTGCATGGCCTCTAAGTCAGTTATTTTCTTGTCCAACAGCAGCCAGATGTGAGATCTTCATCTACAATTCTTCAAAATGCAAATACACAGCAAATTGATCACTATTTCTTTACATTTTTGGTTGCATGCGGGCTGGGTTGGAATATCTATAAAAGTAACAGAACAATGCCCAAGTAATATTTATTTATATACAAAAGATAAGATATAAGAGCATAAAATAAACATATTTCTATGTCAATCAAATACCCCCACACTTATCTTTTACTCGTCCTCGAGTAAAATGAAAAACTAACTAGATAGGTCGCACTTTCGTAGGAAACACGATTGCATTGAGCATATGCAACAAGCCGTTAAACCTCTAGGTGTCCCTAGTAGGACGAGTGGTGTCTCGTGAGGGTTTTCAGCGGATACTACCCACAAAATCCAAATGCAGTATGCTATGATTCTAATGAAACTACATAAATGCAATGGACATATGCAAATAAAAACGAAAAATGAAAACACGACTTATTTCAGGAAAGTGGTACAACAAATTAAGTTAATAATTTCTAATCAGTTGATTTTATTTTAGATACCTCAACTTGTCACAAATTTTCAATATAAATCAAGTTTTCAAATGTTAAATTCCAGTTTGGCCAGCTGGTTCAGTCGATAACATAGTGCTGCCATGAAATAAATTCTTAGTTTGCTTGGCACAGTTTGTAAAGTGGTATTCTAATTTTCTCATGTATGGCTAGTCAAATCAATAAGGTCAAGAAGTGTTTGGACATCATCGCTTATTCTTTATTCTATAAAAATTAAAAATTTATGATTAAGTACATACACCTAACTTAGAAGACCAAGGTTTACCATCCATGCACTGCCTCGCGGACTAACGGAGAGTGGGTAAAGAGCTTGGAGGATTGTGCAGGCCGACTTTGACTTTGTCAACAACGTGTCGGTAATCCTTAGGTGTCCAATCTCATAAAATGAGACCAAGATTTTCCAACACTGACTTTGTCAACAACATGTCGGATAGAGCTTGGCGTGTTTGCACACCAACGTTCGATATACAAGCAATGTTGGATACCCTTGGATTACTATTATTATTATTGAATTTATAAGCACAATAAGAGAGTTACGCAAATTCAACTTAACACAACTTAGTTTTAAAGGTTTGACAAGCCATTATAAGTATTTTAAGTCCTCCACTTATTTAAACAAAGTCTACAATATAGAATAGATTTCATGGCCATCACCTAAGAATCTCCCTATGTACCGGTTACACTATTATCCCTCAAAATTAAACTTTTCATTATATTTCAAATTCGAACTTGGCTGAGAGAGAAAAATACTATCAACTGGCTAAAAATTGTAAACTTATTTTGTTTTATCAATTGAAAATGAGTTGTATTTTCCAAAAAAAAAAAAAAATGGTATGTTCGTACAATCTAGAATGCATGATGGTCCTATCTAAATGCATGAAAAATGAAAAGGAATAAAAATAAATAAAAAACGAAAATGAGTGAAATGCAGACTCCCCCCCACACTAGAACTAAAGAGTGTCCACACTGTGAACGTTTCCTAAATTTGAAAGATCGTACCCAAAGGTGAATGAGATGCAAAATTATTTGTAGAATGAAATGCAATCTAACTATATGTAAGAATGGATCATATGTACAATGATATATGTGTTTGCGGTGCACGTGATGCAAAGAATACCACCATCTTTTTCCCCCACACTTGGTTCTAGCCCTATGAGTCCCATTCCCACCATGTCTAGGCTTGTTTTCTAACAAGCAAGAGTTTTTGAGAACCATCTCATCTTTATACCTTGATTTATAGTCTAGTAAATGAATGTTCAGGGTCGTCCTAACATGAAGTTTTTCAACAAAGCTAACATTCCAAAAATAGTACATGTGTTCAACAAATTTGTCAGTGTAATTTTTCAAAAATTTGTGATCGTATGTAAACTCAGTTGCAATCGTGAAATTTAAACTTTGAGTGTTGTTCAAGACTATGTGATCACATTTTACATCATTAATTGACAACGTATTTTCGGAACTGACAATTTCAAGTTCGTTTGAAATTTTCTCAAAGTTAAAATTTTCGAACTCATGACGTGAATCCACTTCTTCCTCATTTGGCAACTCATCCTCGTACAATCCAAAGAATTCATGTTTATTAAACTCCATTTCCACTTCAACATTTTCATTTTGTTCAATTTCTAGAATTTCAAGTTTCTCGCAGTCTGAAAGAGGAAGATCAAAATCTGAGCTTAAATTTTTTTCCTGAAAAGAATCGAAGTCTAAATCATTTACTGAAATGTGAACAACTTCATTTAGATCGTCATTCTCAATTTCCAAAGTTGTAATCTGAAAATTTTCAATACCAGTAAAGAATGGATTGTTTTCTAAATCATCGCATGTTTGAATTTGATTTTGTTGCTCAAGTTGTTCTTTAAAAGATGTCATTAAAGAAAGAAGTTCATCAAGTTGTCTATCCTTTTCACCAAGCTGTCTATCTTGCTTTTCTACCCTATCTCTAAGAATGTTAAGGTGATATTCTTCAGAATCATTGATTTGAGAGCTCTCGTTTTGGATTTCTTGATTTTCAAAATTATAGTCCACATCAATTTCACAATCAATATTATTTCCAATGTGGTAGTTGTTTAAATTTTCAGAAAAATGATATTGGAAATCATTTTGATTTTGAAAATTAGGTTCATAACCAAAATTGACGAAATTCAAGGGAAAACTGCAATTTTGGTCATATTCAAGATATGGAAATGGGTTGTTATTTTGAAGATTTTGATCGACTTGATCAACTTGAAATTCATTTTCATATCCAAAATTATTTTCGAATTGGTTTCCAACCCCGTATTGATGTTGATCAAAGGTATATTGTGATTCAAAGCTATTTGGATGTTGATGTGGCCCATAATCGAAATTGTTGAAATTTGAATTGTAGTCGTCATTCCGATCATAACTTTGAAAATGTTGGTCATTTTGAAAATTTTGAAAATTGTTGACATTTGGCTCGCGAAATTTTGGAAGATTTTGCTTCATGAGTTGTATTTCAAAATCATACTCTTCAAGAAGACGTCTACTCCGATTATTATCCCACATATCTCTCAATGATTTTTTTGAATCAGACATTTTAAATGAAATCATGGCAAGACAGAAATTATTCTCGCTTCAAAATAATAGAAAATACTAAGTTTTGCTCTATTAATTAACTGACTCAATTAGAAGGGGGAAGAGGGTCTTATGGCCGTTCACGTATAGTATAAATACTAAGGGATACGACCAATGTTTTACGGGTAGTATGCAACCTCTTTTGCTAAAAGTTCAATAAATTGAACTAATATATATCCGCGATCCAATTAAATGAGACAGTCAACTTCACAAAACACCAATTTTCAATTATATTATTTTGAAAAATCAAAATTTTATTGTTGAAAAACGATGAGATTGATGATAGTAGCAATGGAAATTCGTTCCTCACCAAATATATTCAGAAAATTCAGTCACAGAACAGTCACAGAATAAATTGCAGAAAATTAAAAATTGTACATAGCAAGCCGCTGCCCCTGCAGAATTTTTTTTACAATAATTGTCTATATTTTTTTTTCTTTGCAGTAGAGCACCTGTAGAGTTTAAAGAAATTTACAGTGGGGTATGGCTGTCCATCCAGAAAAAATGAGTAACGTCAATGATTGAAATCTCACTATTTGCATTTTCTTTTGATTTCTGAAATCTTGATTTGTTGCTTGAACTCCAGTCACCTTGTCCTTAGTTCGAAATCTTTTTTTTTTTGAATGAATTGAATAACAAAAAAAAAAAGCACAAGAAAAAGAAACAAAGGAATTAACAAAAAAAAGAAGCTAACTTTTTGGAGAAGATGGTGCTGAAGTGTGGATTGAAAAAAAAAACTGTGGTGAAATAGGAAAGAAACAAATGAAGCAGGGAAAAATAATTGAAAAAAAAAGAATGAATCTTTTTATGACCTTCCCTTTTTTTATTATTGTTGAAAAAGTGGACAAATAGGAAAGAAACAAATGACAAAAAAAAAAGGGAAGAGAGATTTCAAGAAAGGAAGAGAATTGTAAAGGAAGGAAGGAAAGTAATTGTAAAAGATTTGGAAAAGAAATTGAGAAGGGAAAGCAATAAAAGAGAAGACAAAAACAGAAAGAATTTTTTTTCTTTTGTTTATTGTTGTAAAATTAGAAGAGGATTTTTTTTTTTTTTTTGAAAAGAAAGGGAATTTGTAAGAGAAGAAAAGAAATCAAATGTATTGAGAACAAGAAAAACAAAAGAAGAAAGGAAAAAAAATTGCAAAAGGGGAATCTTTTTTTTTTTTTGAAATTTGTAAAAAGAAAGTAGATGATTGGAAAGAAAGCGGAAAGATGGAAAGAATAAAGGAAAATTGAAAGTTGTTTTTTTTAATGAAGGAGAGAGACGGAAAGAAAAAAATGAAAAAATTTGGAAAGAGAGATTGCAGGAGGTGAATGAGAAATGCAATTGGAAATAAATAAATAAATAAATAAAATGCAAGTTTTTTTTATAAAAATTTGAACAAGAAGAAAGGGATAGAAATGAATGGGAAAAACCAAAACAAAAAAAGAAAAAAAAATTAAAAGAGGAAGGAAATAAGAGAAAAAAGCAAGGTTTTTTGAGTAGAGAGGAAGGGTAGAAGGAATTAAGGAAAGAAATAAAAGAAGACAAAAACAAGAAAGAAATCAAAGTAGACAAAGAAGAAATTGCAATTTTTTTTTTTAGAAAGTTGTAGACAAAAGATGGAAACAAATAAAAAGAAAAGGAAAGGGAAAAGAAAAATGTGAAAATCAGCGAGGTGGTAGAAAGTTGGAAAGAAATTGAAGAAAAATTAGCAAGTTTCTTTTTTTTGTATACATATTTTTCTTTTTGAAGAAGGAATTAGATTGGAAGAAATGCAAAAAAAAAAAAAAAAAAAGAAATAAATGAAAATAAAAAGAAGGAAAATTAAAAGAAAAAGGGGCAAGATTTTTTTTTCCTTGTTTTTTGGGAGATTGTAATATCAATAACTAATATCAAATCTGCCAATCAGGATTTTTTTTTTTTTTTTTTTTTTTGAAGATTGACGGCAGAAGTATAAAAAGGTAAAACAATTTAGAAAGGGAAGAAAATCAAGGCAGGCCAGAAACAACAATAGAGAATTGTCTTTTTTTTGTAATTAAATTATTGAAAATAGGGAAAGAATTGTGAGAAGGAATGAAACAAAATAAAATTGGCAACTTTTTTTTTCTATCATGTGTAGAAGATTACGGTATGAACAATCAATACCAAATCATCTAATTGAGAATATTTTCTATATATAAAAGAAAACAAAAATGAGAAAATAAAAAAATGAAAACTAACACGAATCAGAAATTAAATAAATAATAAAATTTAACCGTTACCTCCCCGGCAACGGCGCCAAAAACTTGATCGACGCTAGAAAAGCGTGATATTTGTAATAAAATTCTGCAAGCGCACAGGTGTGTAGCATACAGGTCGAACACAGGGAGGTAAATTAAAATTAAATTATTTATCTAATCTCTTGGGCGAGTTAGACGAAGCCTGGAGATTTTGTTGAAATAAAAACAAATTGAAATTGCGAACTTAGGATTATCGTTGAATCTAATCAACGATTAATCACTAAAGAAAGTAAATTGCAAAACAAGAACAACAAGGCAGAAAATAAAAGTGCAGAATAAGAAGAACAACAAAAAGTAAATTAGGATTGTCGCTGAAACTAATCAAACGACTAATCACTAACAAAAAAATGTAAAATACAATTGGTGTTCTTCCAAAACTAATTGTGAAGACAACACCGATTGCTAAGAAAAAGAAAAATGCAGAAATAATAAAAAGAAGAAGAACTGTTATTAATGGAGAAGAGAATATAGAACAGGATAGGATGGTGGCTACAATGACATTACAAGGGTATTTATAGGGAATAACCAAATCCTAACCCTAACCCTAATACAATAATAGATGGGCCTTAGGGAATTCACCAAAAGAGTTTACAATGAGAGTCTTAATGGGCCTTAGTTAAATCTATTAAATTTTTGGCCTCTCTTCTTTTCCTCTTGGTTCCTTGACAAGCCTCCTTTAATTTAAGATGTGCATGGCCTCTAAATCAGTTATTTTCTTGTCCAACAGCAGACAGATGTGAGATCTTCATCTACAATTCTTCAAAATGCAAATACACAGCAAATTGATCACTATTTCTCTACATTTCTGATTGCATGCGGGCAGGGTTGGAATATCTGTAAAAGTAACAAAACAATACCCAAGTAATATTTATTTATATACAAAAGATAAGATATAAGAGCATAAAATAAACATATTTCTATGTCAATCAGTACCCTCACGTCCCCTCGAAGCCGCGTGCTTCGTAACCCAGACTGTTAGAGCCTTCTTCCTGATCAGACGGACGTTTGCTCCTTCTCTTGTTCTACGTGGCTTTCTTGACTAAGGTTTACTACTTAGTTTCCTGAATCATTCGTTTTCGTAACTAAGGTTTACAACTTTGTCCTCTTAACTAAAGTTTACTACTTAGTTCTCTTTCTCGTCATGTTGGATTGGTTAAGTGTCATCAGTTAATTCAAGTTAACTTAATCCATTCACTTGTCATGTTGAATTGGTTAAGTGTTATCCAGTAGTTTACGTTGACCTAACCCACCCATATATCAAGTCGAATTGGTTAAGTGTTAACTAGCGGTTCACGTTGACTTAACCCACCATATATCAAGTTAAATTGGTTAAGTGTTCCTTAACCTTACTCGTTTATCAGGTTATATTGGTTAAATGTTTCTCATTAACTTAACCCTATTCATGCTATAACGGTTAAGTGTTCTAAGTGTACTTAACCCCATCTTCTGGTTTGGTAAACATGTTAGATCGGTTAAGAGTTCTAAATTTACTTAACCCCACCTTCTAGTCTAGTAAACATGTTATAACGGTTAAACATTTACTTAACCTTACCCACTTCTCTAGTTAACTTGTTATGATGGTCAAGTGTTTCCTTAGTTAATTAACCCCCACAAATCTTGTCTTTTTAACATGTTAAGTTGGTTAAGTGTTTCCTTAATTACTCAACCTTACTATTATAGCTCGATTGTTCATGAGCTTTAATTAATTAATTAATTAAAGCACCAGCCACTCACATTAGACAGATATTGTTGTGGTTACTGGATTTGCCGGTCGGTTCCCGGCAGGTTTACACCACAACTCAGTCTAACCTCGGGTCTTTCTGGGCTTGATGCACTAACCACCCACATTAGACAGGTATTGTTGTGGTCACTGGATGTGCCGGTCGATTCCGGGCAGTTTTACACCACAACCCAGTCTAACCTCGGGTTAGGCATATTTGTCATTTACTAAATTTACATATTTGTCATTTATGTCAAGTATATATGTAATTTTTTCTTCAAGTTTTAAAGTCACATATTTTAATTATATCCAAGCCTAATGGTATATAAATTATACCAATTCATGGCCTTAACCATTTACATGGTTGTGGGCCCACATACATCATTAAGATGTTATAATTTAATGTTTATCCCAACGTTACCCCCGTTTACGTTCGCAACAATTACAATCAGTTATTAGGCCCGCAAATTGGCCTAATTTATAATCAAGAGGTAAAAGAAAGGAACATGAATAATACAAACACATGTCATGTAGATTTGGCATAGAACATTAATCATTTCAATTAACATGTCACATGAACTTGCATAAATAATCATAAGCCTAAACATGTTAACATGCAGATCTAGGCATATGTGAACATAACTTTATTTATAAACCAGCATATGACATAGTCATGACATTTCCATTACCAAAGCATGTAATTTTTTTAATTTTAACATGTAGGTGTGAACTAGATCTAACAATAATGAACATGTGAACTTGCATGAATCCACTTTATAAACATGCATATAAATATAGATCTAGTTTCGGATCTAACAAGTAACTTGCATGTGAACATATGTATATAAATCTTGATTCGGACCTAACATAAAACTTATAACTTGCATTAATCATATGGACACACACACACACACACACACACACACACACATATATATATATATATATACATATATATATATAGATCTTGACTTAGATCTAATTAGCATGGATCTAAGCACATAAAGTTTTTTAGATCTAAACATGTAGTCATATAGATCCAAATATTTAGGCATACATAAATATTAATTAGCCTAAAAACTAGCATGTAACATATCATGAAAGGATAAACTTGCATATGATATGATAGTTTCATTCCCAAATCATAATAGATCCAAGACCAATTTCAACATAATATGGTAAATCTGATAAACCACAATCATTTCAAGACATGACAAAATCATCACAAGAAATAGCATCGTCATTATTATACAACATGGTACAATTCTATATTTCATTTTATTTCAAATCACGTCTTAAATTTGTTCACATCCAAAAGATAACTAAACTTACAATCAAAAGACGATCTTGATTTCTGGAATCTGTATTCTGAAGTTGAAATGTTCGCCTTTGATGTAGAGAATCGTTGTTTTAGTTTAATTTTGATTTGATGTGGTTTGTCTCTTTTAATTTGCTTCAAGTTGAACGGCGGCTACTCGAGGTTGTCCAATGGCAGCATGACGGCTCTTGGTTTGATTTTTAATATGATTTAGGGTTGAGGTATTAAGTTGCTTTTATAGAGATTTATATTAATATAGGTCACTGGATCACATAGGAGCAATCAGAACCGTCTAGACTAGATAAAGTTATCCCAGTGACTCAGCAACAGGTCAGGAATGACTCAACAATAGGTCAGGAATGACTCAGCAAATGTATTAATAACCTTCTACTTTAACATTAATGTACCAAATGTTCATCTTTTATTCTTTATTGTCAATTAACATAAGTGACAAATTATAATATTAATTAAATTATCATATTCTCTTTAATGTTAATTGACATATGTGACAAATAAGTATTCATACAAATTAAGATCAATTACATTATCATCAAATAAACATAAATGACAATCAATCGAACCTATATGCCTACTTAATATATATATATATATATATATATTTAATTTATATCAATTAACATGAATGACAAATTTGCACAAACACATATACAAACCAAGGTCAATCACATATTTTCCAAATCAATGCCATATTAACACACATCTACAAATTAGTTTTACATATTCTCCCTTTACTACATACATTAATTACCCATATATATAAATATTGTGACGACCCCAAACCCCCGTACGACGGTGGAAAGGGTAATCTTTGGAATATAACACATAAACAGATAATAGCAGAACAAAAATATAGAAATACACCAGATAATGTACATCAAAATACACTAGATAAACATAATCATCAGAGTTACACAGTATACAGGATCATATTTAGTACAAAATACAGTTCAGCTATACATAAATGTCTACAGTGGAATCAAAACATAATATGTATAATAGGAGCTGAACAACATAAAAAGAGATAAATGGTAGAATCCATCTTCAGCTCCAACTATCCAGAAAGAGCCTGCTAAAACCTGAATACAAGGCTGCCCGTGTAGAAATAAGGGCACTCGAGTTTGCAAGTGAAACAAACTACGAGTCAGTCATGGGACTAGTATGAGAAATCTACTTAACTGGTTAAACAATAATAACAAGGAAAATCATAGGACCACGCCACTTTCGCGGAACGGGTTTACCCCAGTGATTTCCAGTGCATGAATAAAGTAAGTTATTTAAACAATGCAATGCTTTTTAGAAAGAATGAAGCCAATATAAGACTCAAGTCCTATCACACAATGCAACGCAAACCGGAGGATAGAGTTTTACCTTATATTGGCCAAAATATGCTTGATACGTATGAAACAAAGCCATTTGATATTATTACTAGTGTTTATATGTTTCAAAAACAAATTCAACCATAATATCAATCATAGACGGCATAAGTGCCCCATACTACTATGTCAACATATATAGGTATACAATCAAAACCGCACATGTCGTATTTGGAAATTGGATTTCTATCATGTACCAAGGCAAAAGATAGTCCTTACCGCTTCGAGACACTCTAGCCCGAGCCTCAGGACCCAGACACACGTGAGCCCTTGGATCGTCAGGGCCGGTCCACCCGATGTGGATTAAAATGCCTGAACACTGCGTTTCCCCGCCCTTTGGGGGCGTAATTGAGTCCTATGACTCCATCGGCTCCACATAGTCACCGATATATCCGAGGCACCTCGCAATCCAACAACCACACAGGTGAAAATTATATAAATGTTAGGGCTGGTAGGTCACTGAAACCACCCTAGCTAGAAGGAAACGCATGCCCTCCCTGATGTCCTCTCCCGTTTCTAGTTCACAAACGGGGTGTGAGGCTCGCGAATCAACGTTACACAAAGCTATGCCACACAGGCCGTGCTTTGATCATCACCACAAGACTTTGCTTTTCAACAGAAGCCTTGATCCTTCTCATCATGCCACACAGGCAATTCACGCCATGCAACTGATGGATATTAATCACACAGAATGAAATCCAATGTCAGACACACAGTCCATTTACAAGTCCGTTCTAAGTCTGAACGAAACCGTTGGCACCTTATTTCTCGTATATCCGGTCGATCTCCAAGTACGTCTGGACGATCACCACTTATTATCTGTATCTTGGGATGCCTCCCAATCAAGACATCAGTAATCATCCAAACGATGTGAAGATCTCTGGTCTTCAACCACCGTCTTCATCATCGACGTCTTACCATCGATCAATTATTTGAAATGAGATTTAACTCGGCCTTTTCAAATAATTCACGTATATTTAGAATTTAAATCAATTAATTTCATGGTTAAGTTATTCGACATCCATAGTCAGTTCATTAATGTAAATTTCATGCCAAACACATTCAACCATCAGAATATCCAATAAACTGAGTAAATTTAGTTCATTTCCATTCCATATTGTTAACACTATTTTATAAAGATTTTTCGCTATTTTTATTTAATTAAAAATAGCCAATTCGTTTAAACGACGCTTCAGTCCATAACGCGGTCATGGCGCTGTTTTTCTTTAGATTTGATTTACACATATATGAAAATTCAACCATTGGATCTTTACAAATTTTATATTGTTAAAAAGATCTTTTCAAAACGAATCCAACGGTTCCAGTTTTGGGAAAATCCGATGGTCGGATCTCCCGGCACAATCGTTTGAAGTTACGATTTCAAAATACGAGCTGCAGCGTCTTTATTCGATTTATTTTAATTATATTTTTATATATATATATATATATATATATAAATATAATCGATTCTGGCGCTGTTTTTCTTCAGATTTGAATTAAACATTCCAGACAATCCAACCGTTGGATCTTTACGAAGTTGGTGTCGTTGGAAAGATATTTCCAAAGCGAACCCAACGGTTTCTGTTTTGGGAAAATCCGATGGTCGGATCTCCCGCAATAATAATTTGAAATCACGGTTTCAAAATACGAACTACAGCTTCGTTATTCAATTTATTTTAATTATATATATATATATATATATATATATATATATATAACCATTCTTTGATTTAAAAACCATATTCATTTCATATATTTGATAAAAATGATATTTTTATCCAACAGATATTTATTTCAACACATCAGTATTTTTAACAATTCATATATATAATAAAAATATGATTTTTATTGTAAAACAATTTATTTCAAAACACGATTATTTTATATAGTTCATAAAGATGATAAAAATGTGATTTTTATTATAAAACAATTTATTTCAAAACACGATTATTTTATATGGTTCATATAGATGATAAAAATGTGATTTTTATTGTAAAACAATTTATTTCAAAACACAATTATTTTATATAGTCTACATATATGATAAAAATGTTATTTTTTTCTTTCAAAGAATTTATCTAATATATGAATATCATTTAACACATGAATTTCATTCAACACATGAATTTCTATCCAACACATGAATATAGTTTCAACACATGAATATGGTTTCAACAAATGAATATAGTTCCAACGCATGAAAATAATTCTAACACGTGAATATTATTGAAAATTTCGGCAGCATAACGGCAGGGTAGTTAAAACCGGCACCGCCCCGAGTACGGCTCCTCGCTCTACCTTAAAGCCTCGCAGCTTTTGACAATGGGGATTTGAATATCTAGTTCGTACGCAGACAAATTTTCCCATATACTAATCCTATTAGGATTTCAACCACAATCAATCATTTCCAATC
This sequence comes from Allium sativum, assembly GCA_030737875.1. NCBI lineage: Eukaryota > Viridiplantae > Streptophyta > Magnoliopsida > Asparagales > Amaryllidaceae > Allium > Allium sativum. Next base: position 299,073,965 of record CM060926.1, read on the forward strand.
AACCATTCATGATATTAACCAAATTTCACATCAACCAAATCTAAACAATATCACAACCAATATATATTGTCCATGGTCTGCGGACGAGGGGAGTATATATATATATATATATATGTATATATATATATATATATATATAACTATATTTCGATTTCATTTCAATATACTTCAATATCATTCAACGCATATATAATTTTTACAATTCGTATATAGCTTATAAATCGAACATACAACTTGTACAACGCTTATACATGAGGTGTACAAAGCTTGTATAACTCATACATCGACTATATAATTTATACATCATCATTTCCATATCGTTAATAATTCAGAAATCTCACATTGGGTTCCACTCCTCCAAAAATTGTAGAAGGCTCAGAAAAATATCCGGTCACTTCTAGAATGTAGAAGACGTCCACACGAGTCCACTATCTCTTGTTTCACTGGATTTCGACCACATAGCAAAAAGATATGATTTTTAGAAGATTAATCAACTTTGTGACACTTTTATATGTTGAAATCAGTTTAAAAATAATCAGCCGTATACCTCAATGAATCGTTCAAAACTAGGTCTCGATTTTGCGATCAAACGGTGTAACGGTTGGACGATCGGAGGGTGCCACGACATAGAGCTAGGGGGCACACCGCGCCGGAAGGGGGGTTGGGTTTGAACGACCCAGGTGGCGGCGGCGGAGGTTTGAATTCCCGGACTTCAGGGAGGTGATTCTCGATGTAGGTGCGGCGATAGGTGATGCTCCTTATATGGATTTGTAGGTGGTGCAGAAGGCTACAAAATTCCCAACAGGACCATGGGTTTTTATTGGGTGGAGGAGGAGCTACGTGGGAGAGAAGGTGGGAGCTCAATTCCGCCGTTCGACGGTTAGCGGGGAGAGAGAAAATTGCTTTTTCCCTTTTTTTTAATAAAAGAAATTTTCCGATTGGTCCATATTTATATAAATTCCAAAAATAGGGTTTTCTCCTGACGAACTCCAATCCAAACCCAACAACTGTCACCCCCAGCTAAATACCCCCATTCCGAACACAATGGGATATGTTTCGTATGCCCACTCGACTGTTTCAATCAGTTATTCTTCAAATTAAAATATAAAACATTCAATATTCGATTTTGAACGTACATTTCAATTTGCCGGGGCCACATACTGATCCCAAAAATTCCAGAAAAATAAATCTAGCTATGTTTTAACGATACGGTCCCAACAAAACTAGTTTCATCGAATTCTGAGACTGTTTGAAAAATGGCCATTTTTTGGTCGATCCAATTTAACTAAAATCAACCAAACACATTTTCCTTCGCCACGCTCGCATATTGACTTCAAAAATTATGGAATTTGAAATCTAGCAATAATTTGACATCCCGGATCCAACAAAAGTGGTTTCATTGAAAACAGAGGTCGTTTGCAAAATGTTTATTTTCCAGGGTAATATAAACTTCATAGCGACCTTTCTGAAAATTAATTTGGCCATAACTTTTGATTCCTGCAATGAAACTTCGATTTTTCAGATTCGTTAGAAAGATATTCATAAACAGATTTTAATATTTTTGATTTCACTAAAATCCGTTTTATTTTGCACCCGGTACAGTCAGTCAAATTTCAAATTCAAATTTTGAAACTACCGCACCATTTCAGGCCTTGTTTATAACTAAAATAAATATATTTATTTTCAAACACCAATTCAAATTGACTTTTCGTCGTTATTATTTAAAATGATTTATTTTAAATATTTAAAATCCACTAAAATAGTCAAATTAAAAAATTTAAACTGGTTCAGATTTTCCGGGTTGTTACAAATATATATTTATACATGCATAAATCTTTCTTACCTTTAATTTGTCACAAATCCTATCAGAGAAGGCCATGAAAAAAAACAATCCTTGACAACCCAAAATGCGCCACGTACGCCACATGATGCGTACACGTCATATATATATATATGTATATATATATATATTTATCTATCTTCCCAATTAACCATTTTCACACTAAACCACTTTTTGAACTACATTCACACTAAGCCATTTTTTTAGCCATTCCCCTAAAACAAAATTATGGTGCTAGCGGGTATCGAACTCTGTACCCCTTGTATGCAAGTCACATGTTCCAACCAAATGAGCTACTAAGTCTTTTGCTTACAATCCTTAGAACAATGCTAAATATTATTCTTTTCTCATGTTTTGCTGTAATATTTAATTTAAAGATGTCTTCTTCATACGGAGTCTGATTTTTGCAAACACAAACTCTATCTCAAGCAGAATTCCGAGACGAATGCAATGGCGCAACCCGTTTTACCTAATTCTTTTTTTTCAAATTAATTATTCTTTAACTTGTTATTTTTTTGCTCATAAAAAATACGGGGTGTTACATTCTTGCCTCGTTAAAGGATTTCGTCCCCGAAATCTTCAAGTCAAGATGAATGTGTTCTAACATTCAATCACCCATCTACTCAACCATCATTCACAAGCATTTACTGTCCTTAAAGGTATCTAATGCCGTACGAACATATGTAGAGTGTGCGTATGTGTCCCAATACTAATGCTAAAGATCAGGCGGTCCACTGATTCAGTTGACCTCCTTAATGCGAATCATGAGAGTGTCATGCGTCCAAGATGTATGCAAGCATCCCTAGCCATGTAAATACTATACGCGTGCATATTCATTCATCCATATGCAACATCCATATGATAACACATCAAGTTTTAATCCATATACAAACATATGCACTTGGATCCATATGCAATATGAAAAGGTGACTGAGCCGATCTAGTGCCTAATGTGTGTAAATGCATCCACGAGCAACCACTAGCAAACACTTGCATACTAGCAAACACTTGCATCCACTGGCATCCATCAAACATAACATGTCTCAAACACATGTTTTAAACCATAGGTTTATACCTACCTAAGGATCGAAGATATGACCTAGAGGACATACCTAAAAAGATAGAAACAAGTATGCATAAAATTCCTAGAAAAAGATCAAGGATATATCCTCAAGAAAAAGGGTATGATGCGCGTATTATCTTCAGTCTTCTAAGTCGTATCTTCTTGAGCTTCACTCCATTGTGCTCTGACTGTCTTAACTTCACGATTGCGTAGCATCTTAATTTCTTTTTCAAAAATATGAGTTGGAACTCATTTCACTGTAGCCTCTCGTTCCACCTCTTCTCCTTCTATTATACTCGGCACTACAACTTCTGCTATGCCATGCTAACATTTCCTCAAAAGGTCTTCCAAAATCCTACTCGCCCTTTTCTTTTAGAGGATGATAAGCATTGCTCCTTAGCCAAACTCCCCCATTCTCATCTTTGCCATCCTTGTGAAACTACTGCAGCTATATATGTAAGTTGGGCACTTCTTCGCCCTTTGTCAGGTGTCGTAGTCTTATCAAGCCTACAGAACCATGTCGTGATGAGGTTACCTCCTAGAAAGCCAAGAGCCCAGGAAACTCAGGAAAGAAGAAACAAGGACTTAAACAGAGGGTCAAAAGATAGAGGAATATGCCTATAAAAAAACCTTTCTTTTGAAAAATGCTTCTTTTAAAACTGTTTTGAAAATAATTTTTCAAATCTTTTATCTGATCTGGTAACCTTCAGCTCTGATACCAAGTGTAACACCCCGCCTCCGTTAAGGTCACTCACAAAGGGAATGCCTTAACTTTGGTGGAGCGTTTTTAGGTACAAGATGCAAATAAGTTACAAGACAGACAAATAAAGCAGCGGAGAATAAATACTTTATTGATAAAACAACTTGTACATAGGTTTGTTTCAAACATCAAATCATCAATACTCGGTACAACAAAATATCTATCTTGTTTAACAAAATAAAGAAGCATAAAATGACTATGATATTTCCCAAATAAGCATGAGCCAGCCATAGCAGTGGAAAAGAGAGTCCAAGGAAACACTCCAACTAATCTTTGGGCTTGGAAAGAGAAGCGGTCCAAACTAAGCTGAGCTATTCCTTCCCTGACTACCTTGGGAGGGGAACGGAAGAAAAGAGGCGGAAACAAACTAGGTCAGACATAAGTCTGGTAAGCTCAGTTATTTAATTGCATGTAAACAAGAAAAAGATTATGACATGAATAAACTGAACTTAGAATAATACCACAAGGATAAGGTAATCCTAAGACGAGACAAAGCAGGATTTAACGGTATAGACTATCGCACCCACTTATATTTCTCTGCACCCACTAAGAGCCGTTTAACTGGCATTGTGTGTTCATGATAAAGTGATACCCTTCTTGTATTGATCGGCTCCTATTCACATTTATGTGTTTCCGGTGTCATGTGGCCCCACGTGATTTTTAGGTACTTGTGCTTCAGTGCTTTCTTTGATTCCTATTGTTTTGGATAGCCAATCTAGGTCTTACTAGGTTCTGTTATCGAGCGTTACCTACATCCGACTAGGGTTTAATTTTCAGACGCTTTCTCGATTCGACCAGGGTTTATGTTACCCAGGGAATACAAGGTTTTACGCTACCTATCGAACAATGCCCTCTTGTCTAGGACACACTACCCAGAGCGGTATATGTTCCTAGAACTTCCCCACATATGTGTCGTGAATCGTTCTCGCTGGCTAGTTGCACATGTCCTCTATATGTGCGTCCCGAGTCCCGTGGCAGGGCTAATCAAGAAACACGGAACTCGGTCGGGTGCTTTAAGTTACCTGCCGAGGCAGATGCTAAGGTCTACTTTTATCTATGTGTGGCTATGGTCCCACTTGACCCCTCCCTCAACTAATGAAAGGCACCCAAGAAAATCAAGAATGAGAACTGTATGCAGGCCCCTCTATGCCCCCACAAACCTATGGGCCAACCGCACCCATAAATAGATAGCAAGTATATGGTCTGTTGGAGTTCTCCGCCTTTCCACTTCATGTGCTCGATTGACTCAAGATGGTAGGTAGACGACGACGTGCTATCACAGGGCTAATCTAGATATCGCCGTCTCATGCTGGTCCATCCTAGACTTCAGGTTGCCTTATATTGCAACCAAGGCATACTCTTGGCTCTTCTAACGCAGACCTTAACCTCTGTGAGCCCAGGAGGATCATCTGCAACCTCACAGAGGGATGTCAAGAGAACCCATACGTCCCCTCGAAGCCGCGTGCTTCGTAACCCAGACCATTGGAGCCTTCTTCCTGATCAGACGGACATTCGCTCCTTCTCGTGTTCTATGTGGCTTTCTTTACTAAGGTTTACTACTTAGTTTCCTGAATCGTTCGTTTTCTTAACTAAGGTTTACAACTTAGTCCTCTTAACAAAGGTTTACCACTTAGTTCTCTTTCACGTCATGTTGGAGTGGTTAAGTGTCATCAGTTAATTCAAGTTAACTTAATCCATTCACTTGTCATGTTGAATTGTTTAAGTGTTATCCAGCAGTTTACGTTGACTTAACCCACCCATATATCAAGTCAAATTGGTTAAGTGTTAACTAGCGGTTCACGTTGATTTAACCCACCCATATATGAAGTTAAATTGGTTAGGTGTTCCTTAACCTTACTCGTTTATCAGATTATATTGGTTAAGTGTTTCTAATTAACTTAGCCCTATTCATGCTATAACGGTTAAGTGTTCTAAGTATACTTAACCCCATCTTCTGGTTTGGTTAACATGTTGGATCGGTTAAGTGTTCTAAATTTACTTAACCCCACCTTCTAGTCTAGTTAACATGTTATAACGGTTAAACATATACTTAACCTTACACACTTGTCTAGTTAACATGTTATGATGGTCAAGTGTTTCCTTAGTTACTTAACCCCCACAAATCTTGTCTTGTTAACATGTTAAGTTGGTTAAGTGTTTCCTTAATTACTCAACCTTACTATTCTAGCTCGATTTTTCATGAGCTTTAATTAATTAATTAATTAAAGCACCAACCACTCACAATAGACAGATATTGTTGTGGTTACTGGATGTGCCGGTCGGTTCCGGGCAGGTTTACACCACAACTCAGTCTAACCTCGGGTCTTTCTGGGCTTGATGCACTAACCACCCAAATTAGATAGGTATTGTGGTGGTTACTGGATGTGTCGGTCAGTTCCGGGCAGTTTTACACCACAACTCAGTCTAACCTCAGGTTAGGCATATTCGTCTTTTACTAATTTTACATATTTGTCATTTATGTCAAGTATATATGTAAATTTTTCTTAAAGTTTTCAAGTCACATATTTTAATTATGTCCAAGCCTAATGGTATATAAATTATACCAATTCATGGCCTTAACCATTTACATGGTTATGGGCCCACATACATCATTAAGATGTTATAATTTAATGTCTATCCCAACGTTACCCCAGTTTACGTTCGCATCAATTACAATAAGTTATTAGGCCCGCAAATTGGCCTAATTTATAATCAAGAGGTAAAAGAAAGGAACATGCATAATACAAACACATGTCATGTAGATTTGGAATAAAACATTAATCATTTCAATTAACATGTCACATGAACTTGCATAAATAATCATAAGCCTAAACATGTTAATATGCAGATCTAGGCATGTGTGAACATAACTTTATTTATAAACTAGCATATGACATAATCATGACATGTCCATTAACAAAGCATGTAAAATTTTTTATTTTAACATGTAGGTGTGAACTAGATCTAACAATAATGAACATGTGAACTTGCATGAATCCATTTTATAAACATGCATATAAATATAGATCTAGTTTTGGATCTAACAAGTAACTTGCAAATGAACAAATGTATATAAATCTTGATTTGGACCTAACATAAAACATATAACTTGCATTAAGCATATGAACACACACACACACACACACACACACACACACATATATATATATATATATATATATATATATATATATATAGATCTTGACTTAGATCGAATTTGCATGGATCTAAGCACAAAAAGTTTTTTAGATCTAAACATGTAGTCATATAGATCTAAATATTTAGGCATATATAAATATTAATTAGCCTAAAAACTAGCATGTAACATATCATGAAAGGATAAACTTGCATATGATATGATAGTTTCATTCCCAAATCATAATAGATCCAACACCAATTTCAACATAATATGATAAATCCGATAAACCAAAATCATTCCAAGACATTCATGACAAAATCATCACAAGAAATAGCATCGTCATTATTATACAACATGGTACAATTCTATATTTCAATTTATTTCAAATCACTTCTTAAATTTGTTCACATCTAAAAGATAACTAAACTTACAATCAAAAGACGATCTTGATTTTTGGAATCTGTATTCTGAAGTTGAAATGCTCGCCTTTGATGTTGTTGTTTTAGATTAATTTTGATTTGGTTTGTCTCTTTTAATTTGCTTCAAGTTGAACGGCGGCTACTCGAGGTTGTTCAATAAAAGCATGAAGGCTCTTGGTTTGATTTTTAATATGATTTAGGGTTGAGGTATTTGGTTGCTTTTATAGAGATTTAGATTAATATAGGTCATTGGATCACATAGGAGCAATCATAACCGTCTAGACTAGATAGAGTTATCCCGGCGACTCAGCAACAGGTCAGGAATGACTCAGCAACAGGTCAGGAATGAATCAGCAAATGTATTAATAACCTTCTACTTTAACGTTAATGTACCAAATGTTCATCTTTTATTCTTTGTTGTCAATTAACATAAGTGACAAATTAACATATTAATTAAATTACCATATTCTCTTTAATGTTAATTGACATATGTGACAAATAAGTATTCATACAAATTAAGATTAATTACATTATCATCAAATAAACATAAATGACAATCAATCGAACATAAATCCTACTTAATATATATATATTTATTTAATTAATATCAATTAACATGAATGACAAATTAGCACAAACACATATACAAACCAAGGTCAATCACATATTTTCCAAATCAATGCCATATTAACACACATCTACAAATTAGTTTTACATATTTCCCCTTACTGTATACATTAATTACCCATATATATAAATATCTATTTGTACATGCATAAATCTTTCTTACCTTTAATTTGTCACAAATCCTATCAGAGAAGGCCACGAAAAAAAAACAGTCCTTGACAAACAAAAATGTGCCACGTACGCCACACGATGCGTACACGTCATATATATATATATATATATATATATATCCTATATATATATATTTATTTATTTTAATCTATCTTCCCAATTAACCATTTTCACACTAAACCACTTTTTGAACTGCGTTCACACTAAGCCGTTTTTTTAGCCATTCCCCTAAAACAAAAATATGGCACTAGTGAGGATCGAACTCTGTACCCTTTGTATGCAAGTCACATGTTCCAACCAAATGAGCTACTAAGTCTTTTGCTTACAATCCTTAGAACACTGCTAAATATTATTCTGTTCTCAAGTTTTGCTGCAATATTTATTTTAAAGATGTCTTCTTCATACGGAGTCCGATTTTCGCAAACTCGGACTCTATCTCAAGCAGAATTCTGAGACGAACGCAATGACGCAACCTGTTTTACCTAATTCTTTTTTATTCAAATTAATTATTCTTTAACTTGTTATTTTTATGCTCACAGAAAATACGGGGTGTTACAATGTGAGATTTCTTTTTTTGACAATTAAAAATAAATAAATTATTATAGTGTTTAGAAATTATGGCATGTATGTGATTTGATTCAAATTGTTTGATGCTGTTATTATGATATGATATTTTGCTGTACTACAATTGAAAATATAAGATTGTCATTTTATTGAATTAAAATATAATTGGGCATTTTGTTGAGCTAGAATCAAACAAAATATAAATTGACATTTGTGTTAAACTAGAATTGACAAATAAAATTGTCACTTTTGCTGAAATAGGAATTGACAAATAAAATTGTCATTTTTTGTTGAAATTAGAATTGACAAATAAAAATGTCATTTTTGTCGCATTAGAATTGACATAATAAAGATGTCATCTTGTCACATTAGAATTGGTCAAAACAAAACATTCATTTTGTTGAATCATATTAGCGTCAAAACAAAATATCCGTTTTGTTGAATCATATTATATTTGAATAAAAACATCAAATATGTTAGAATTGTTATGTTTGAATAAAATCATCAATTATGTTAGAATTGTCATATTTGAATAACAACATCAATTATGTTAGAATTGTCATAATGTTAGAATTATTATATTTGAATAAAAACATCAATTATGTTAGAATTGTCATATTTGAATAAAAACATCAATCATGTTAGAATTGTCATATTTGAATAAAAACATCAATTTTGTTAGAATTGTCATATTTGAATAAAAACACCAATTATGTTAAAAACCTCATATTTGTTAATATCATGTTAGAATAAAAACCTCATATTTATTAATAATATGTTAGAATACAAACATCATATTTGTTAGATAATATCATGTTAGAATACAAACCTCATATTTGTTTATATCATGTTAGAATACAAACCTTATATTTGTTAATATCATGTTAGAATAAAAACTTATATTTGTTAATATCATGTTAGAATATAAACATCACATTTGTTAGATTATATCATGTTAGAATAAAAACCTCATATTTGTTAATATCATGTTAGAATACAAACATCATATCTGTTAGATAATATTATGTTAGAATAAAAATGTCGTTAATGTTACATTCGAAATAAAAATATCATTTTGGTAAAAAAATGTTTCATTAGGATAAAAAAATATCATTTTGATTAGAACTGGTACATTAGAATAAAATAGCATTTTTGTTATAAAATGTGCATTAGAATAAAATAACAATTTTTGTTATAAAATGTGCATTAGAATAAAATAGCAATTTTGTTATAAAATGTGCATTAGAATAAAATAGCATTTTGTTAGCAAAGGTTACATTAGAATTAAATCATTATTTTGTTAGCGAATGTTACATTAGATTAAAACATGTCATTTTATGAGTATATGTTATGTTAAATAAAATTTGTCATTTTATTTGCATATGTTATGTTAAATAAAACACGTCATTTTATTAGTATATGTTATGTTGAAATAAACATGTCGTATAGTTAAGATACATGTTTTGTAAAATGAAAATGTCATCTAGTTAAACATATGTTTAGTTAGACAAAATGCTACATATATCATGTTAGACAAGAATAAAAGGATTACATGTTAAAATATATGTTTTGTTAGGCCAAATGTCACCTTTACTAGGTCCTGAAATATATGTTTGTGATGCTAAAATGTTTAACGTATTAAAAATAATGTTAACGTTAGTATGGTGGTTGAAATTAAAATTATAAATATTTTATTTATAATTTAAACAGTGAAAATTGGTTAAATTTATTAACCAATGATTTATGTATATAAGCTGTTGTTGTTTGAAAACCCCACACGGGTATTGGGATGATTCATACACTAGTCCCAATTTTTAGTTCTATGTCAATCGATGGATTGACAGTTTGTGATGAGCGTTATTATTTACCTATTTTAATGCTCACACAATTATAAATTGCACTATGGATGTAAATGTATTATTTGAGGATTATCTATCATTACTGTTATAAAAATGTGATGTATGAAACCCATAGTACTGAAGTTATATGGTATTTGATTGAGTCACATTCCGATTCATAACATTTTTAAAATAAAGTATATTTGTAAATTAAGAATATTTAAAAAAAATAACATTTTAAATAATATTCAGTGAAATATAAAAATATGAAGTCGAGTTAAGTGGAAACGCCATTTTTACCCGAACGGGTTTATCGATCAATTTTAAATTTATTTAAAATGAATATCGAAAAGAAGTGATTTCAAAATATAATATTTTGAAAATATTAATATTATAATATGATAATGTTATCGAATATTCAATTTTGATCTAAAATTGAAAATGAAGTTAAAAATCATTTTATAACGAATTTATAAATATTTTATAAATTACGTTTTAAACAGAAATCGACGATATATATATATATATTATATATATATTTAATGGCCTGAATTGAACGCGCAGCGCAGCGACTGTTCGCGAATTTCGACCATCAACTTCAAATTGATGTAACGGGAGATCCGACCGTCGGATTCTCCTAAACCTAGAACCATTGGGTTCGTATCGAAAAGAGTTTTCCAATGAATATAAGAGTTTTGAAATCTAATGGTTGGATTTGGAATTATGTCCAAATCAAATTTGGAAAAGGTCGTTGTAAGTGTAGTTCGAAGACCGTTTATGGAAATCGATTGTAAAGGCCTTAATAAAATTATTAAAAATATGGAAAAATTATGTAAAATCATAATAAATGATATGAAAAGATTTTAGACGAAAAAAATCCATATTTAAAAAGATAAAAATATATTTTTATCAAAATGAACTAGTTATTAACTAGAATAAATCTTTTAATTAAGATTTAGTAGAGTTTTTCAATTAATTAATATTTAATTGGAATTAAATATAATAAATTAGATTTTTGGGTTTGTCGTAAATGGTGTTTTAAACGACATTTGGTCTTGAACCCCGTATGAAAAGAATATATCTTTTAATTAAGATTTTAGAGTTTTTCAATTATATTTAATAATTGGAATAAAATGAAAGGTAAACTGGGTTTATTGTTAATAGTGTTTTTAAATGACATTTGTTCTTTAACTCAATTAATAGTGAAAATATAATTTGGAAATTATAAATCTTTTATTAAGATTTAAATTGGAATTTTCCAATGTAAAGTTTTCCAATTTAATAATAAACTGGAATTGAATTGAATTCGATTTAATAATAATCGAGATGAGCTTCTGTAAAAGAAGATCGTTACTATATATGGAATTTAAAAGGCTTTGCCTTTATTCCATTTTTATTATTAGTGTTATACAGATATTTATATCGATTATATATGGATTTGATTTATGTGAAAATTCCATATTTAATGGAAGATGAATTTGTGTTTTATCGCGAACTGTGTTTTAAATGACATTGGTTCTTTAACTCAGTTAAGGATAAGATTTATTTCTTAAATTTGAATAATCATAAAGTAATAGTTTTAGATATTAAAACCCAAATTGGATTTTTAATGAATCTATAAAATAGAAGATCAAAGAATAAATCTAAAGAATTTATCTTTGATAAAATTAATGGGAACCTTTCCCTAATAATGTGAATATTTATTTAAAATAACATTCTGAATTGGAATGAGGTGCTTGATGTGTTTTTATAGCACTTTATTTTTAATTATAAAATACGCGAGTTATTCAGAAAACCGGGTTTAACCCATTCTGAATAATTACTACAATGATTAAAAGTCGAAGATGAAGACAGTGGTTGAAGACCGGAGATCTTCACATCGTTTGGGTGATTACTGAAGTCATTATTATGAGGCATCCCAAGACAAGGTAATAAGTGGTGATCGTCCAAACGTACTTGGAGATTGATGGATATGCGAGCACCTCACTCCTGTATTAGACATATGAGACGAGGAATAAGGTGTCGCCGGTTTCGTTCAGATCCAGAACGGACTTGTAAATGGATGGTATATCTGAAGTTTTATTCCTTTATGTTGTATTCATTGATCTCTGCTAAATGTATATCTATTGGTGGCGGAGAATTTATTTTCTTGCATAACACTCTTCTCTGAGACGTAAGAGCTTAGAGGTTATATATTGGTAGAACTCAATGGTATGGTATGGATTGACAATGTGGCATACTAAGATGCAAATGATCAAGGCTTTTGTTGAAAAGCAGAGCCTTGTTGTTGATGATCAAAGCACAGCTTTATTTAGCGTAGCTTTGTGTAGCGATACTTCGCGAGCCTCACACCCCGGAATGAACCGGAAATGGGAGAAGGATCCAGGGAGAACATGCGTTTCTTTCTAGCTAGAAGTGGTGTTAGGGTTTTTACAAGGCTCGATATTTTTACTTATGTGGATGATGGATTGCGAGTCGCCTCGGTTATTGAGTCCCTAGTGGCTCTATTTTACGCCCCTTAGGGCGGGGAGACGTATTGTTCTGGAATTTATATATAATCCACCAACGTAAGTTGGGGACCAACCCTGTGGCTCCGGGTGCAGTTGCGGCAGAGTCCTGAGGTTTGGGCTAGAGAGTTTCGAATTCAGTAAGGACGATCCCTTGCCTTGGTTCATGATGGAAATCCAACTTCCAGTACGACACCATACGGTTTTGATTGTATAACTAGTATGGTGACATAGTATATCGTAGCTATGCCTTCTATGATTGATATATTATGATCGAAATGTTTTTGAAACATATATACACTAATAATAATATAAAACCCGTTTTATCGTATTAAGCATTTTTAACCATTATAAGGTAAAACGCTATGCTCCGGTTTGTGTTGCATTGTGTGATGGGACTTGAGTCTTATAGTGGTTTCATTTTTCTAAAAGGCATTGCGTTATTTAACGATTTACTTTCTTTCTTGCACTGGCAATCCAATGGAGTAAACCCGTTCCGCGTTAGTGGCGTGGTCCTGTGATTAGCCTTATTATTAGATAAAATAGGAAAGATTTCTCATACTAGTCCCATGACTAGCCCGTAGTTTGTTTCACTTTGCAAACTCGGGTGCGCTCTTTTTCACACGGGCAGTCGAGTAGCTTACTTTGCAAATATATTGAGCAGGATTCTAGATCGAAGCTTAGAGCTATGACCAGAGCATTGATAGCCTTCCGCTGTGTTAATTTAATGGTTCCGCTATAGTATATTACATTTATTGTAATTTAATCTTCCGCTGTATTATTATAAAAATGTACTCTGATATTTTGTACTCTGATGTAACATTATTATGATATAATAAAAGTCTTCTGTTATTTGTTCTAATGTGTTGTACTCCCAGAGTTAACGTATTCGGGTTTTGAATGGTCTTGGTCGATTTAGCGATCGATTTGGTCCGGGCAAAATCCGTATCGTTACAGTTGGTATCAGAGCTCTGGTTAGCTCAAATCTTTGGGGTACAACTCGTTATAACTGAACAAAGAATCATCATTAGTAATATCCAATAAGAATACTCATTAGAGATAGGATCAGTAGCATCCTAGAACGAGAAAACTCATTAGAGGTGGGGTTAGAAATTCCCTAGAATGAGTTGAGAGTGACAAGTTTATAATTAACTTATTTGTGATTATATATATAATCCGATCTTAGAAAATATGATTTTTGTATGTATAAGAGATATATATATTTTTCAAAGTTAATCAACTAATTGATTGATGTTTGTGTCGTGTATTATTAGTTCAACTAATAAAATTATTGGAAAAAAAAAACTGAAAATTAAATTGGTTAGTTAAAAACTTTTAGCTTCATTCCTATTCGAGGATAAAAAGATTTTAAGTGGGGGAGATTGCAACAACCCGGAATTTTGGAACCAATTTAAAAAAATTATTTTAGAAATGTTAATGAATTTTAGGAATTTAAATTAATTTATTTTAAATAATAACAATTAAAAATTTATTTAAATCGAATTTAGAACGAATATATTTATTTTAATTATAAAAGGAGTTTAAAATAGCGTGGTAGTTTGAAAAATTGAATTTAAAATTTGACTGAATGTACCGGATGCAAAATAAATCGAATTTTAGTGAAACCAAGAATATTAGAATCTATTTAAAAATATCTTTTTAACGAATCTGAAAAATTGAAATTTCATAACGGGAATCAAAAGTAATGCCCAGTTTAATATTCAGAAAAGTCGCTATAGAAATTATATATATATATTAATATAATATATGGCCCTAAAAAATAGCCGTTTTGAAAATTACCTCTGTTTTCGACGAAACCACTTTTGTTGGAACCGGAATGTCAAATTATTGCTAGGTTTCAATTTTCATAATTTTTCGAATCAATAAGTGAGCGTGGCAAAAGAAAATGTGTTTTTTCCATTTCAGTCAAATTGGATCAACCGGAAAATGACCATTTTTCAAACGATCTCCAAATTCGACGAAATTAATTTTGTTAGGACCGTATCGTCAAAACATAGCTAGAAATAATTTTTCTGTAATTTTTAGAGTCAGTATATGGCCCCGGTAAATTGAAATGTACGATCAAATAAAATAAATAAATGATTTATATTTTATATGGAAGAAAATTGACTGGAAATATTCGATTGTGCTGACGAGACCTAGCCCATTGCGTCCGGAATGGGGGTATTTGCCTAGGGACAACTTTCGTTAGGTTAAAATTGGAGTTAGTTAGAATTAACGGGCTTATTTGTAAAATAAAACATTTATTAATATTATATTATAAATAAAGACCAAAACCCTAGAACCTTTATACTACCGCCGCCTATCTTAATCAATGGCCGATACCCTCAGATTTTGATTCCAAATTTAATTTTAATTCGATCAATGATTGTCGAAACAACTTAAGGGAAAATTAAAGAGCTTGATGAGATCTTCATGACCAACGGTTGAAGATGGGGTTTCGTGTTTCGATTTGGCCGGAATTGGATGATGAAGTGGCGTCGTTCGTGGTTGAATTCGGCACTCCAGGGGCATCGAACTCTATACGGTGGCGGGTGAAGGTGGCTCGGGTCGAGGGCTTCAAGGTGACGACGTTCGATTGGGTCCTGGACCTTCCAGAAGGCATGCGATTTTGATGATGAGGAGAGAAGTCGGGTTCGTCGAGTACATGCAAATGGACGGGAAGAAGAAGATGTAATTTTATTTTAATTATAAAATTATTTATATTCTTTATGTAATCAAATCTTAAAAAACCCGTAACTCATTCAAACAACAACAGAATTCGATGAAATTTGATCCGTTGGACACGCAGAAACGAGATCTACAACCTGGACGAGACTAGAGTTGAAACAAAGCAAGTTGGAAATTCAGATAAAATCAATGTGAGATTTCTTTTTTTGATAACTAAAAATAAGTAAATTATTATAGTGTTTAGAAATTCTGGCATGTATGTGATTTGATTCAAATTGTTTGATGCTGTTATGATGACATGATATTTTGCTGTACTAGGATTGAAAATATAAGATTGTCATTTTATTGAATTAAAATATAAATGGTCATTTTGTTGAGCTAGAATCAACAAAATATAAATTGACATTTGTGTTAAATTAGAATTGACAAATAAAATTGTCACTTTTGTTGAAATAGGAATTGACAAATAAAATTGTCATTTTTTGTTGAAATTAGAATTGGCAAAAAAAATGTCATTTTTTCGCATTAGAATTAACATAATAAAAATGTCATCTTGTCACATTAGAATTGGTCAAAACAAAACATTCATTTTGTTGAATCATATTAGCGTCAAAACAAAATATCCATTTTGTTGAATCATATTATATTTGAATAAAAACATCAATTATGTTAGAATTGTTATATTTGAATAAAAACATCAATTATGTTAGAATTATCATATTTGAATAAAAACATCAATTATGTTAGAATTGTCATAATGTTAGAATTGTCATATTTGAATAAAAACATCAATTATGTTAGAATTGTCATATTTGAATAAAAACATCAATTATGTTAGAATTGTCATATTAGAATAAAAACATTAATTATGTTAGAATTGTCATATTTGAATAAAAACATCAATTATGTTAGAAACCTCATATTTGTTAATATCATGTTAGAATAAAAACCTCATATTTGTTAATATCATGTTAGAATACAAACATCATATTTGTTAGATAATATCATGTTAGAATACAAACCTTATATTTGTTAATATCATGTTAAAATACAAAACTTATATTTGTTAATATCATGTTAGAATAAAAACCTCATCTTTGTTAATATCATGTTAGAATACAATCATCATATTTGTTAGATAATATCATGTTAGAATAAAAACCTCATATTTGTTAATATCATGTTAGATTATAAACATCATATTTGTTAGATAATATTATGTTAGAATAAAAATGTCATTAATGTTACATTAGAAATAAAAATATCATTTTGGTAAAAAAAAATGTTTCATTAGGATAAAAAAATATCATTTTGGTTAGAACTGGTACATTAGAATAAAATTGCATTTTTGTTATAAAATGTGCATTAGAATAAAATAATAATTTTTGTTATAAAATGTGCATTACAATAAAATAGCCGTTTTGAAGCACCCCACCTCCGTTAGGGTCACTCTCAAAGGGAATGCCCTAATTTTGGTGGAGGTTTATAAGTTTATGTCACAGATACACAAGACAGATATAAGTACACGTATTTTTGAACAGCGGAAAACAACATCAACTTTTATTTCAACAAAATACGTGTTACACAAACCATGCCATAATTGTCTTACAATACTTCCAAAAACATTACATTTTCATAACTGTCTTGATTTCATAACTTAGAGAAGCTTAAAAACATAAGTAAACTGCATAAGTCCCCATAATTTTATCCAAAGCCATAGTCCAAAACGAAAGAGATACAAGCAATACATTCTTTCTGTTGAAGCTGGATGTGAAAACTGGTCAAGCTGCGGTGTTCCCTCCCTGTGGACCTGGGGGGGGGGGGGGGGAGGGGGGCGGGGGACGGAAGAAAAGAAGACGAAAGAAAAGTAGAGCCAGACATAAAGCCTGAGTAAGTACAGGACTATTCAGTCTATGAATAAATAAATGAGCATGATAAGTATAAACTGGAAATGGGAAAGCACCATAAACTAAGTTAGGTTGTCTAGAGATGAATACACTATCGTAACCCATATTAATCTCTGCACCCCTATTAACAAGTTCCCAACAGGCACCCCATAATCAGCGTGAAGCGATCCATTTCAAATGATCGGCTCCTATTCGCATAGCTACATGTGTCTTACGGCCCCTGTTGTTGTAGTTACCTATGTTGGTCCCACCATGGGGTGTATCAAGTCCCATGGTGGCGGCCCGACACAATTCTAGAATGCACAGGTATACTACTGGTGCCCAGTGCCTTATTTTTCTGCGCTGGAGTGTGTGCACGCCCGCACCCCTTTAGAACCTACACTGCTGCACCACCGCCGTCGATTTGACCTCTTACAGTCAGCCCAGTAATCGTGCCCCACCCTGCCTAGTTCAGGGTATCCTGATACACCTTGTAGGGTTATTACTGAAAAGGGTCCCCCGCTAATAGGTTTTCTATTTCTAGCCAACATGCTAAGTTGGTTAAGTGTTTTGTAAATCTAACCCCCGATCAGTCTGTATAGTTTAGCATGTTCCATTTTGATTAAGTATTAATTCAATTTACTTAATCCTATCAATCCTAACTCAGCCTTAATTGTCTTATTAAAGCCTCGACCTCTCACATTAGATAGATATTGTTGTGGCTGCATGTTGCCGGTTGGGTCCGGGCAGTCTTACGCCACAACTCAGTCTAACCTCGGGTCATTATTGGGCTCCGTGTTTAACCACCCACATTGGATAGGTATTGTTGTGACTACTGGACAGCCGGGCGGTTCCGGGCAGGTTTACATCACAACTCAATCCAACCTCGGGTTAAACACATCGTATTTTCTAAATTTACATATTTTGTCTCTTTTCTTTTTATATGTAAATATTTGCAGCCCATTATTCAAATTCATCTTTATTAGGTAAAATTAATTTTTACCACTTAATTGTTTTTCAAGGTCGTCGGCATGCGTCAAACATGCCAACACATATGTTTTATATTTTAACCCAAACGTCATTACCCTCGTTTTATACGTTCGCTACAATATAACATATGTTGGGTTTAACATTTAAACCCAACTTAGCCACATGAAAAAGGGGAGGCTTAGAACATGGTGTTTATATGTTCTAAATAACATCAAAAGGGGAGTGTGAACGCATGAACTTGCAACATAGCGAATTAATTAACATAAATTAGGCACTTGTGAACTTGCATTGTAATTGCATATAATCATGACATAAAAACATACCTAAACATGAATCATGGTTTTTAATCTATTCATGTAAACTTGCAATTGAAATGTAAATCTAAGTTAATTATGTGTCGCATATATTTCATATGATTTTGATAACAGCATAGGCCTAAACCCTATTTTGTTTGGGAATAAAGTCAAACATAAACTAGCCATGTCATAAAGTCAACACAACTTCGCAAGGGTACTTACTTTTGTCACTAACACAAAAGTATGGTTTTACACTTGAATCATGATGTCAATTCCAACATAATTTCATATGAATCATAATACTCAAATGGATCCAATTACACTAAAGATGACCATAAAATTATACATCATGTTGGCATTATAGTAAATCATATACTTGCATTAATCTCAAATAAACTACCAAAAACATATAGTCGTTAACTTTCAACATGAATCATATACTTGCAATTATCCAATAGGTGTTGTAATAAACTACCACAAACATGTAGTTGTTAACTTTCAACATGAATCACATACTTGCAAATATCCAATCGTTATACCACAACATCCCAAATCGATTAGAATCATAGCAACATACAATTATGAATTATTATCACCACAAATTAAGTACAATTCCATTTCTCATTTTACACAAATCAAAACACAATTATTCATTCACATCGGAATAGCACTCTACTTACAACGTATGACGAATCTTCAATTCAGGAATCTGAATTCTGAATTTGGAGATGCTATCCTTTGTTGTAGGCATTGTTTTGATTTAATTGTCGTTGCTTTAAGCTTTTGAATCGACTCCTAATCGTCTGTCAATTTTGACGGCTACTCCTAGACTCACTTCAGCAGCATGACGGTCTCATTTTTATTTTTATTTGTATGAATTAGGTGGAGTCTTAGGTCCTTTTTATAGAGTTTGTGAATTGATTAGAACCGTCGATGGAGCTTGGATTAATATTAGTCGTTTGTTTGAAGGAGAGACCAATCAGGAGCTGAAACCTAGCCCTAGTGACAAGGTAAGGCTTAGAAATTCGGCCAAGCACAGACCAGGCCAGCCAGGGGGGCCTGGGTTCGGCCTGGCTCAGGGGCCAGGTCGACTCCCCAGTCGACCCCCGTGTCGACTTGGCAGTCGACCTGGGTGCCCCAGGTCGACTACCCAGTCGACCTGGGTAGCCCAGGTCGACTACCCAGTCGACCTGGGTAGCCCAGGTCGACTACCCAGTCGACCTGGGTGCCTTGGGCGGGAAAATTCCCACCCTGGCCAATCTGGTCCGATTTTTGAAATTTGAATTTGTTTTCTGAGCTGTTTTTGTCTGTTTGAATTTTAAACTGAATTCTGAAACTTCCGGAGGCCATATCTCCCTCATACGAAGTCTGTTTTACGCAAACTCGGACTCTATCTCAAGCAGAATTCCGAGACGAACGCAATGACGTATCCCGTTTCACTTACTTCTTTGATTTGAAATTAATTATACTTTAATTTGTGAATTTCACTGTTATAGAATACACGGGGTGTTACATTCTCCCCCACTTAAAAGGATTTCATCCCTGAAATCTTCAATTTCAAGAAGAATGTACATCCTAACATCCAAACATCCATCTACTCATCCATCAAACACGAGCATCCATTGTCCTTAAAAGACTTCTAATGCTTCATGATCATATGCGAAGTGTGTGTACATGTACTTATCTAATGCAAAATCAGTCGGTCTACTGATTCAGTTGACCTCCTTAATGCAAATTATGTAAGCGTCATGAATCCATTATGTATGCAAATTTTCCTATTCATGATTCTACATGAATGCACAATCATTCATATAAATGCAACATCCAAATGACAACACATTAAACTTCAACCATATACAAATGCAAACATATATATGCATATGCAATATGAGGTGACTGAGCCGATCTAACACCTAGATTGTGTGTGTATATGCAACCACGAGCAACCACTAGCAATCACTTGAAACCACTTGCAACCATCATCCATAACATGTTTTAATTACATGTTTTCATCCAAAGGGTTTCTACCTAAAAAAATAAGGTCGAGGAGATATACCTAAAAAGATAGATAAAAGCGCAACTTAAGGAAAAAGAAAGATCAAATATGTACCCTCAAAAAGAAAAGGGTAGGTTGCGCGTATTCTAGCTTCAGTTTCCCAAGTTGCGTCTCCCTCGGCGTCGCTCCACTGAACTTTGACGAGCTTGACTTCGCGGTTGCGTAGCTTTTTCACTTCCGTTCCTAATATGCGGGTTGGAACTTTCCTCACGGTTGCTTCGCGTTCCACTTCAGCTTCTTCTAGGATATTTGGTTCTACCACTTCAGCAGATTCATGTAGACATTTTTGGAGGTGCGAAACGTGAAAGACGTGAACTCCGGCCAGCTTTTCGGGTAGCTCTAATCTATAGGCCATTTTCCCAATTTTCTCGATAATAGGAAATGGTCCTATGAACCTTGGTGCTAGTTTTCATGTGGTTCCAAAACGAACAACGTTCCTTAGCGGAGATACCTTAAGAAAAACTCTGTCCCCAACCTCAAATTCAAGGTCGGTCCTCCTCTTGTCGGCGTAGGATTTTTGTCAGTCTTGGGCTGTCTTCATTCTTCTCCGTATTAAGTCTACTTTTTCTGAAGTCTCTCGGATCATATCTGGTCCAAGTATGAGCTTGTCAGTAGACTCCCACCAACAAGTGGGCGATCGGCACGGTCTTCCATATAAAGCTTCGAAGGGCGCCATTCCGATGGTGGCTTGGTAGTTGTTGTAGTAGGAAAATTCCACCAAAGGAAGATGGTCTTCCCACGTCCCTCCGAAGTCAAGGACGCACAGTCTTAAAAGGTCCTCCAAAACTCTGGTTACTCTTTCTGTCTGGCCGTCGGTTTGGGAATGATAGGCTGTGCTCAAGCATAACTGTGTGCCTACCGCTTCTTGCAGACTCCGACAAAACTCACTTGTGAAGATAGGGTCTCGGTCACTAACAATGCTAGAGGGTATTCCATGGAGTCGTACAACTTCCTTGAGGTAAAGAGATGCTAGGGATGAGGCAGTTCTTTTACTCTTGACAGGTAAAAAGTGGGCGCTTTTAGTAAGCCTATCCACTATTACCCAAATGCTAGTGTTGCCTCTTCTAGACCTAGGCAGCCCATCAATGAAGTCCATTGAGATGCTATCCCACTTCCACTGTGGGACCTCTAGGGGATGGAGCAAACCGCCAGGTTTCTTCTGTTCCGCCTTAACCTATTGGCAAACCATACACTTTGAAACGAATTCTGCCACGTCTTTCTTGATGCCGCTCCAAAAGAACGTTCTCTTTATGTCCTTGTACATTTTCTCTCCGCCTGGATGTATCGTCATCTTGGAGTGATGAGCTTCCTCGAGAACCGTCTTTACTAAATCCCTTGTCTGTGGGACGCATAGTCTTCCATCTCACCTTAGCCAACCCTTATCGTTGATGGAGTATCTGTTGAGGTGACTTGAAGTCTCACCCCTAATTAGCCTATCAATTATTTCCACAAGCTGAGGGTCTTCGCGTTGTGCTGTCCGTATTGAGTCCACTAAAGTCGGGCGTACTTCGAGAGATGCAAGCAAGCTCGGTACAAAATCGGAGGAGGGCCTAAAGTCAAAGCTGGCAATAAACTCTAGGCTTTGTCTTTCAACAAACAGCGGGCTTAGGGTCAGTTTCTTTCGTCTCAGCGCGTCTACCACTACGTTTCATTTGCCCGGAGTGTAGGAGATCTCGAAATCGTACGAGTCAAGAAACTCCATCCATCTCTGTTGCCTTAAGTTAAGATCTTTCTGCGAGAAAAGATATTTCAACGATTTATGGTCAGTGTAAAGTTCGAATTTCTCACCTAGGAGATAGTGTCGCCAAGACTTGAGTGCAAAGACGATGGCAGCTAACTCAAGATCGTGGGTCGGGTAGTTCTTTTCATGAACTTTCAATTGTCTCCCGCCATAAGCTACTACCCTTCCTTCTTGCATTAAGACAGCGCCTAGCCCTGTCCCACATGCGTCTATATAAACTGTGAATATCTTGCTTCCATCTGGCAACGTCAAAACTGGGGCTGTTGTAAGAGCCCTTTTCAGTCGTTGGAAAGCAAACTCGCAATCCAAGTCCCAATTGAACACTAGATTCTTCTTTGTTAGCCTTCTGAGCGGAGCTGATATTTCTGCAAAGTCTCTGATGAATTTCCGATAGAAGCCTGCTAGCCCAAGAAAGCTTCGGACTTCTGTTGCGTTCTTTGGTGTCTTCCAGTCCTGCACCGCTACTACCTTAGCAGGGTCCACAGCTAACCCATTTTTGGGTACTATGTGCCCAAGAAACCTTACTTCCTCTCTCCAAAAGTGGCATTTGGAGAATTTGGCTTTTAACTGATGGACTCGCAGAGTTTCCATGAGTGCCCTTAGGTGCTGAGCATGTTCTTCTTCACTCTCTGAGAAGATCAAAATATCGTCTACGAAGACCATTACGAATTTGTTGAGGAATTCTCTGAACACCCTACTCATCAGGTCCATGAAGTAAGCAGGTGCGTTTGTCAAGCCAAAAGGCATGACAAGCCATTCAAAGAAGCTGTCTGGGGTTTTGAATGCCGT
Organism: Allium sativum; assembly: GCA_030737875.1. NCBI lineage: Eukaryota > Viridiplantae > Streptophyta > Magnoliopsida > Asparagales > Amaryllidaceae > Allium > Allium sativum. Next base: position 299,097,342 of record CM060926.1, read on the forward strand.
TTTATCGATGTTATCTTCAGCCACCCTTAGCTGATGAAAACCGGTCACCAAATCAAGTTGGGAGAAAACAGACGCTCCTACAAGCTGATCAAACAGATCGTCAATTCTGGGGAGAGGGTGCCTATTCTTTTTCGTTAGTTTGTTGAGCTCCCGATAGTCAACACACAGACGGAGTGAACCATCCGCCTTTGTAGCGAACACCACTGGAGTGCCCCATTCTGAAATGTTCCTTCTAATGAACCCCTTCTCTAGAAGCTCTTTAATCTGTTTTCTGAGCTCCTTCCTTTCCCATGGAGCCATGTGTCTAACGGGCAAGGCAACGAGCTTTGCATTATCTACAATATATATGCGGAAGTCTATCTCCCGCTTCGGAGGTAAGCCCTTCACCTCTTCGAAGACATCCAGATATTCACGGACCACTTTAACCGATTGCAAACTATCAACAGAAGCATCTAGTGATTCAAGATAACTAAGCATAACCGCATACGAGGGATTACAAGTAATTTCCAGAGTGTTACCGAGTTGGGTCAGAAGCCTAACCACCCTTTTCTCACAATCAAGGATGGCACCATTACTGGATAGCCAATCCATGCCCAAAATCAAACCATATCCCAAGAAGCCCAAAACAAAGGCACTACATCTAAATTCTACGCTTAGAATAGAAATTTTCAATCCCACACAGACCATAGACAAATGAGATGGGCCCCCAATTGGATTTGAAACAATTAAGGGGTCCTCTACCATACTAGTTTCTAGGTGCAGAGATTCTACTAAAGCAGATGAGATAAAGGAGTGTGATGCGCCAGAATCAAATAAAGTGCGAACTGGGTGATCATAAAGATAAACTACACTTTTTACAGAAGTATTTATACCTCGCTGTTGCAATGGTGGCGCTTCTAGCACATGAACTTGTGTCCCTGAGTTGGATCCAGCCCTCTGCCCCTGCCCCCGCTTCTTTGGGCAATCCTTAGCCATGTGGCCTGTTTCACCGCAAGAAAAGCACCCACCATTCAACTTGGCCTTCTTTTTCGAGCAATCTTTCACTAAGTGCCCCACTTTGCCATAGAAATTAAACTTCGTCTTTTCTTTGTTGTCTTTCCTGCCCATCTTAATGTCTGTCTTCTTAGGCTGTAAACCCTCTTTCTTCCCTTGAGAGCTTTCTGCCTTTGTCTCCTTCTTGCCTTTATCCTCTTCGTTCAGCAATGCCATCTGCACCAACCTTTCATACGTAGCTCCTATGGGTATATGGGTCATGGCCAAACTGTGTAATGGCTCATTCAATCCTTTGACAAAGCGGAGAGCCTTCTTGTGCGGAGTGTTAACTAGGTCCAGTCCGAACCTAGCCAGATGATCGAACTGATTAACATACTCTTTGACTGTCATATTCTCTTGCTTAAGAAATAAGAATTTTTCCAACTGAAGACTCCTTTCAGCTTCTGAGAGAAATTTAGCCTCAAACCTTGCCCTAAAGTCCTCTCATGTTTCCACTGGTCTTTCTGCATTGGTGACTTCCCACTAGTAGGAAGCCTCGCCTTTAAGTATCCATACTGCCAGTTGTACCTTCTGCCTATCTTCTACCTCAAAGATGACGAATAAGTCCTCGGTTTCCTTTAGCCAATTCCTGGCTGCCACGAAGGACTCGGTTCCATTAAAGTCCTTTCCTCCCATAGCTTTAAAATCTCTACATATCTTAGCAAAAGTATTACCATGTGGAGGAGGTGGAGGAAGAGGTGCTGGTGCAGCTGGGGGAGGAGGATGATTTTCTGCAGCTGGGGGAGGAGGAATAATAGGACATGGCTGATTGGCCCTTGCTTCTAAGAATCGTCTAAACCAACCAGGTATTGGTACACCCTATGGCAAGTTAAGTTCTTCGGACATGCTGAAACAAAAGGATAGATTCATAATGAAGGATAAAAGATAGTACCTATGGCTTTGGGGGACTATGCCTTTTAAAATAAAATAACATTTTATCTTTAAAAATGCTTCTTTAAATTTTCTTTTGAAAATAATTTTTCAAAACTTTTTATCTTATCTGGTAAACCTATTCTCTGATACCAAGTGAAACACCCCACCTCCGTTAGGGTCACTCTCAAAGGGAATGCCCTAATTTTGGTGGAGGTTTATAAGTATATGTCACAGATACACAAGATAGATATAAGTACACATATTTTTGAACAGCGGAAAACAACAACAACTTTTATTTCAACATAATACATGTTACACAAACCATGCCATAATTGTCTTACAATACTTCCAAAAACATTACATTTTCATAATTGTCTTGATTTCATAACTTAAAGAAGCATAAAAACATAAGTAAACTGCATAAGTCCCCATAATTGCTATCCAAAGCCATAGTCCAAAACGAAAGAGATCCAAGCAATACATTCTTTCTCTTCAAGCTCGATGTGAAAACTGGTCAAGCTGCGGTGTTCCCTCCCTGTGGACCTTGGGGGGGGGGGAACAGAAGAAAAGAAGACGAAAGAAAAGTAGAGTCAGACATAAAGCCTGAGTAAGTCCAGGACTATTCAGTCTATGAATAAAGAAATGAGCATGATAAGTATAAACTGGAAATGGGAAAGCACCATAAACTAAGTTAGGTTGTCTAGAGACGAATACACTATCGTACCCCATATTAATCTCTGCAACCCTATTAACTAGTTTCCAACAGGCACCCCATAATCAGCGTGAAGCGATCCATTTCAAATGATCGGCTCCTACTCGCATAGTTACATGTGTCTTACGGCCCCCGTTGTTGTAGTTACCTATGCTGGTCCCACCATGGGGTGTATCAAGTGCCATGGTGGCGGCCTGACACAATTCTAGAATGCACAGGTATACTACTGGTGCCCATTGCCTTATTTTTCTGCGCTGGAGTGTGTGCACGCCCGCACCCCTTTAGAACCTACACTGCTGCACCACCGCCGTCGATTTGACCTCTTACAGTCAGCCGAGTAATCCTGCCCCACCCTGCCTAGTTCAGGGTATCCTGATACACCTTGTAGGGTTACTGCTGAAAAGGGTCCCCCGCTACTAGGTTTTCTATTTCTAGCCAGCATGCTAAGTTGGTTAAGTGTTTTGTAAACCTAACCCCCAATCAGTCTGTATAGTTTAGCATGTTCCATTTTAATTAAGTATTAATTCAATTTACTTAATCCTATCAATCCTGACTCAGCCTTAATTGTCTTATTAAAGCCTCGACCTCTCACATTAGACAGATATTGTTGTGGCTGCCTGTTGCCTGTTGGGTCCGGGCAGTCTTACGCCACAACTCAGTCTAACCTCGGGTCTTTATTGGGCTCCGTGTTTAACCACCCACATTGGATAGGTATTGTTGTGACTACTGGACAGCCGGGCTGTTCCGGGAAGGTTTACATCACAACTCAATCCAACCTCGGGTTAAACACATCGTATTTTCTAAATTTACATATTTTGTCTCTTTTCTTTTTATATGTAAATATTTGTGGCCCATTATTCAAATTCATCTTTATTGGGTAAAATTAATTTATACCACTTAATTGTTTTTCAAGGTCGTTGGCATGCGTCAAACATGCCAACACATATGTTTTATATTTTAACCCAAACGTCATTACCCCCGTTTTATATGTTCGCTACAATATAACATATGTTGGGTTTAACATTTAAACCCAACTTAGCCACATGAAAAAGGGGAGGCTTAGAACATGGTGTTTATATGTTCTAAATAACATCAAAAGGGGAGTGTGAACGCATGAACTTGCAACAGCGAACTAATTAACATAAATTTCGCACTTGTGAACTTGCATTGTAATAGCTTATAATCATGACATAAAAACATACCTAAACATGAATCATGGTTTTTAATCTATTCATGTAAACTTGTAATTGAAATGTAAATCTAATTTAATTATGTGTCGCATATATTTCATATGATTTTGATAACAGCATAGGCCTAAAACCTATTTTGTTTGGGCATAAAGTCAAACATAAACTAGCCATGTCATAAAGTCAACACAAGTTCACAAGGGTACTTACTTTTGTCACTAACACAAAATATGGTTTTACACTTGAATCATGATGTCAATTCCAACATAAGTTCATATGAATCATAATACTCAAATGGATCCAACTACACTAAAGATGACCATAAAATTATACATCATGTTGGCATAATAGTAAATCATATACTTGCATGAATCTCAAATAAACTACCACAAACATATAGTCATTAACTTTCAACATGAATCATATACTTGCAATTATCCAATAGGTGTTGTAATAAACTACCACAAACATGTAGTTGTTAACTTTCAACATGAATCACATACTTGCAAATATCCAATCGTTATACCACAACATCCAAAATCGATTAGAATCATAGAAACATACAATTATGAATTATTATCACCACAAATTAAGTACAATTCCATTTCTCATTTTACACAAATCAAAACACAATTATTCATTCACATCGGAATAGCAATCTACTTACAACGTATGACGAATCTTCAATTCAGGAATCTGAATTCTGAATTTGGAGATGCTATCCTTTGTTGTAGGCGTTGTTTTGATTTAATTGTCGTTGCTTTAAGATTTTGAATCGACTCCTAATCGTCTCTCAATTTTGACGGCTACTCCTAGACTCACTTCAGCAGCATGACGGTCTCATTTTAATTTTTATTTGTATGAATTAGGTGGAGTCTTAGGTCCTTTTTATAGAGTTTGTGAATTGATTAGAACCGTCGATGGAGCTTGGATTAATATTAGCCATTCGTTTGAAGGAGAGACCAATCAGGAGCTGACACCTAGCCCTAGTGACAAGGCAAGGCTCAGAAATTCGGCCAAGCACAGACCAGGCCAGCCAGGGGGGCTGGGTTAGACCTGGCTCAGGGGCCAGGTCGACTCCCTAGTCGACCCCCGTGTCGACTTGGCAGTCGACCTGGGTAGCCCAGATCGACTACCCAGTCGACCCCCGTGTCGACTTGGCAGTCGACCTGGGTAGCCCAGGTCGACTACCCAGTCGACCTGGGTAGCCCAGGTCGACTACCCAGTCGACCTGGGTGCCTTGGGCGGGAAAATTCCCGCTTTGGCCAATCTGGCCCGATTTTTGAAATTTGAATTTGTTTTCAGAGTTGTTTTTGTCTTTTTGAATTTTAATTTGAATTCTGGAACTTCCGGAGGCCATATCTCCCTCATACGGAGTCCGTTTTACGCAAACTCGGACTATATCTCAAGCAGAATTCCGAGACGAACGCAATGGAGTATCCCGTTTCCCTTAATTCTTTAATTTGAAATTAATTATACTTTAATTTGTGAATTTCACTGTTATAGAATACACGGGGTGTTACAAGTTTTTGTTATAAAATGTGCATTAGAATAAAATAGCAATTTTGTTATAAAATGTGCATTAGAATAAAATATCATTTTGTTAGCAAAGGTTACATTAGATTTAAAACATTATTTTGTTAGCGAATGTTACATCAGATTAAAACATGTCATTTTATGAGTATATGTTATGTTAAATAAAACTTGTCATTTTATTTGCATATGTTATGTTAAATAAAACACGTCATTTTATTAGTATATGTTATGTTGAAATAAACATGTCATTTATTTAGGATCATGTTTTGTAAAATAAAAATGTAATATAAGTAAAATACATTTTTTGTCAAATAAAAATGTCGTATAGTTAAGATACATGTTTTGTAAAATAAAAATGTCATCTAGTTAAACATATGTTTAGTTAGACAAAATGCTACATATATCATGATAGACAAGAATAAAAAGTTTACATGTTAAAATATATGTTTTGTTAGGCCAAAAGTCACCTTTACTAGGTCTTGAAATATATGTTTGTGATGCTGAAATGTTAAAGTATTAAAAATAATGTTAACATTAGTATGGTGGTTGAAATTAAAATTATAAATATTTATTTATAATTTAAACAGTGAAAATTGGTTAAATTTATTAACCAATGATGTATGTATATAAGCTGTTGTTGTTTGAAAACCCCACACGGGTATTGGGATGATTCATACACTAGTCCCAATTTTTAGCTCTATGTCAATCGATGGATTGACAGTTTGTGATGAGCGTTATTATTTACCTATTTTAATGCTCACACAATTATAAATTGCACTATGGATGTAAATGTATTATTTGAGGATTATTTATCATTACTGTTATAAAAATGTGATGTATGAAACCCATATAACTGAAGTTATATGGTAATTGATTGAGTCACATTCCGATTCAGAACATTTTTAAAATAAAGTATATTTGTAAATTAAGAATATTTTAAAATAATTAACATTTTAAATAATATTCAGTGAAATATAAAAATATGAAGTCGAGTTAAGTAGAAACGCCATTTTTAACCTGAACGTGTTTATCGATCAATTTTAAATTTATTTAAAATGGATATCGAAAAGAAGTGATTTCAAAATATAATATTTTGAAAATATTAATATTATAATATGATAAAGTTATCGAATATTCAATTTTGATCTAAAATTGAAAATGAAGTTAAAAATCATTTTATAACGAATTTATAAATATTTCATAAATTACGTTTTATACAGGAATCGACGATATATACATTATATATAATTAATGGCCTGAATAGAATGCGCCGCGCAGCTATCGTTCGCGAATTTCGACCATTAACTTCAAATTCATGTAACGGGAGATCCAACTGTCAGATTCTCCTAAAACTGGAACCATTGGGTTCGTATCGAAAAGAGCTTTCCAATGAATATAAGAGTTTTGAAATCCACTACAACAAAATGACCCTATTACAACGGTGGAACACCGTTGTAATAGGGTTTTTACAACGGTGGGCAAACCGTCGTGTCTTAAGAAGTTGTAATAGCCTAATATCTTTTACAACTTTTCTGCACTGTTGCAAGACCGTTGTAATATGTATATTTTACAACTTTTTTCCACCGTTGTAATAAGTCTATTACAACAGTTATGCACCGTTGTTGTTTTATTTTTTACATTTTATTACAATTTTTATATTTTACAATTGTAATATATCCACAAATTATATACATATTACTAATAAAAGAATTCATTGCAGAACATATTATCTAAAAAACTGAAAATATCAAACAAACTTAAACCATGAACCAAAACAATATATTATTAATTTCAAACTCATCATTTTTTTACATAATACATTGACAAAACTGAAGATACAAAGACTTTATAACAGTTCTAACTTTCTTCTGCTCCTGTTAATCTCCTTGTGCTCCTTTTTCTCCTTAATATCCATTCCTAAGAAAGAAATTATCAAACTGTTAGTGTTGCAGTATAGATTTATGCATGTAACGAAAATTGGAAAAATGTGAGTGCACAAAATAAACAGCTAATACAATGCATTCAAACCATTATATACGAAAATCTCCTTGTGCTCCTTTTTCAAATTGGTACATTAATATTACATTTTTGGCGTTTGAGCATTTGATTTCACCTTTTCTATTTTCCAGAAAGAAATGACTCGTTATTTATGCTAGTCCAATACAAGATTAGTTTTTTTTATTCCACGAACCAATAAAGGTGGAAAACAAATAGCGTCCAATGATACTATATTACTACATACTAATATACGTTGAATGTACCGCTTGCTTACTCCATAATTTTTCTTCTTAATAACGAATAGAGGGTAAAGCAGATAACCATCAGCATTTAAACTCTCCAATACTACCACCCAAAATAAATGGATGGACTTGACTGCAAGTATGGTTTTAGGTTATACAGCACATAATGCTTCTAAGCAAACATCAAGATAACTGGAAAAGAAAAAGAAAGAAAACCTGGTTTACGGCTGATGTATTAGACACTTAAACTAGATTATAAAAGTGATGGATGTGAAAATATTACACAACAGATAGTGTTTCTTAAATATAATGCACTCCGGCACTGTATGTCTATAATCAAAGCAAACAGTGTAACATGCTGATGTATTAGACACTTAAACTCGATTATAAAAGCGATGACTGGTGTGAAAATATTACACAACAGTAGTGTTGCCTAAATCTAATGCACTGCAGTACTGTATGGGTATAACCAAAGCAAACATTGTAACATATTATGAGGGCCAGAGTATTCCAAGGCAACACCATTCTTCATTATAATATATATGGAAGAATGAACAGGTAAACTGCTTTTTAGATATAATATATCCATACAGTATGGTGATATAAACAATTACTAGGTAGATAGAGAGAGAAAAGTAGTTACGGTGGATGCATTTATGATGAGTTAAGAGGAGAAATGACATACCTGCACTTAGATACAATGATGTTCAGGTATTCTTCAAGATTTACACTCATACCATCGAGCTGAAAAACAGAACAATGCATAATCAGTTAAGGTAAACCATCTTCCGAGAATGTTCTGTTTCCAGCATGGTTTGCCAAATTAATCGGGCAGTAGAGTTTAATTTCAATGGTTAATAAAAGATCATTAAAAATTGAATCACCTTTGCAAACAAATTATTTTTATACTTTTCAGAATCATTTAGGGATACTTCATTGTTTCCTTGAAGGACTTGAAAGCTATTACAGACCTGACAATTTCAAATTTTGTCAAATTTCAATTCATCAATGAATCAATTCACCACCACAGCTCTGCTAGTCAAAATTGAAATTTGTTACTTGAGTCAAATATCATACCTGTCCAGCAGAAGAGGAATTGATGTCAGCGAGCAAAATGGTGGACCGGAGGCATCAGGTTGTCGGTACGGTTTCGATGAAGGCAAGGGCGAAGGTTGTTGGTGGGGTTTCAGGTGCGCACGACAGGAGATAGCGGAGAAGATTCGATCGAGTACAGAGAGGAGGGCGAGCGGCTTGAGCCAGCGGTAGAGCAAGGAAGAATTGAGCCATGACGCGAGCAGTGAAGGAGGCGGTTCGATTTCAGCTGCTGCCATTACCAGGCTTTGATTTTTGGGAATGATTTGGGAAAAGAACAAAGGGGATCGAGATTATTTGAGGAAAGCTTCGGTCGGGTGAAATAGGAATGATGGCGTGTGAATTGGATGATGTAGGGTTTTCTTGTTATCGGGTCGGGTAGAGTCTGGTCATTTGATTTAGTGGCAACCGCTTTGCTCTTTAGTGTGGACATATGGGCTGTTTTGTAAGCATTCGTAAACGTGTTGTACATATAACAATTTAACTATTTCACCGATAATTATTAAAAATTAGAGATAATTTTTTTTGTTATTAATTACTTAGAGATATGATATTTTTAGTCGCTTAACGACTGTGAAACACACTTATTATTTATTAATTTTTTTTTATAGTTATTATTAGTTAATAATTATTAAATTAAAAAATTACGTTCATCTTAGATTATAAACTAATTGGTACATCTTAAAAAAAACATACTTGAACCTCACACGCAAATACATGTGAACTCCAGACAGAAGAAGTTTTTTTAGTTGAACAAATTAATAAGTATTTGTAAATTATTAATTAATTAAATTATTATCAATGATTATTAAATATTAATTATCAATCATTATTAGTATTGAACAGTGAATTATTATTTTATAATTTTTAATTAGTATTTGATTAATTATTATTTATTGAAAATTATTATCAATCATTAATTACTAGTATTTAACAGTGAATTATTTGTAAATTATTAGTTAATTAATTAATATTTATTTGTTTACTTATTACTGATTATTAATTATTACTTACTAATTAGTTATTAATTAAATGTTAATTATTAATTAGGATTATTTCATATTTTAAATTAATTATTAATTAGGATTATTTCATATTAACAATAGTTATTATTTAACTTTTACTTATTTCTACTTAGTTATAATCGAGTAATAACTATTAAAAGCTTATAATGTATATGTCACCTAAATATTAATTAATAAGCAGTTAACATTAACTATTAAACATTAATTACCACTTATTAACTATTAATTATTTAATAAATATTATTGATTCCTAAGTTTATTATTAATTATTAATTATTATTAAATATTAATATAATTAGTTATTAAATATAGATATTATAAACATGAAGTTTGTAATGGGCATCTATTACAACTAACAAAACAAAAAGTTGTTAAAAATACGTTTATTACAACTTTAGGGAATACCACCGTTGTAAAAAACCATTTATTACAACGGTGCTTTTACCACCGTTGTAAAAAACCATTTATTACAACGGTGTCTTTACCACCGTTGTAAAAAACCATTTATTACAACGGTGTCTTTACCACCGTTGTAAAATTAAAGTTGTAATATGGTGTTTTTGTTGTAGTGATCTAACGGTTGGATTTGGAATTATGTCCAAATCAAATTTGGAAAAGGTCGCTGTAAGTGTAGTTCGATGACCGTTTATGGAAATCGACTGTAAAGGCCTTAATAAAATTATTAAAAATATGGAAAATAGTATAAATGATTCGAAAAGATTTTGGATGAAAAATTCCATACTTAAAAAGATAAAAAAATATTTTTATCAAAATGAACTAGTTATTAACTAGAATAAATCTTTAAATTAAGATTTAATGGAGTTTTTCGATTAATTAATATTTAATTGGAATTAAATAGAATACATTGGATTTTTGGGTTTGTCGTGAACGGTGTTTTAAACGACATTTGTTCTTGAACCCCGTATGAAAAGAATAAATTTTTTAATTAAGATTTTATAGTTTTTCAATTATATTTAATAATTGGAATAAAATGAAAGGTAAATTGGGTTTATTGTGAACAATGTTTTTAAATGACATTTGTTCTTTAACTCAATTAACAATGAAAATATAATTTGGAAATTATAAACCTTTTATTAAGATTTAAATTGGAATTTTCCAAAGTAAAGTTTTCCAATTTAATATTTTAAATTGGAATTAAATGGAATTCGATTTTATAATAATCGAGATGAGCTTCTGTAAAAAAAGAACATTACTATACATGGAATTTAAAAGGCTTTGCCGTTATTCCATTTATATTATTAGTCTGATACAGATATTTTTATCGATTATATATTGATTTGATTTATGTTGAAATTCTATATTTAATGGAAGACGATTTTGGGTTTTATCGCGAACTGTGTTTTAAATGACATTGGTTCTTTAACCCAGTTAAGGATAAGATTTATTTCTTAAATTTGAATAATCATAAAGTAATGGTTTTGGATATTAAAACCCAAAATTAGAGTTTTATTGAATCTTTAGAATTGAAGATCAAAGAATAAATCTAAAGAATTTATCTTTGATAAAATTAATTAGAACATTTCCCTAATAATGTGAATATTTATTTAAAAGAATATTCTGAATTGGAATGAGGCGCTTGATGTGTTTTTATAGCAATTTATTATTGATTATAAAATATGCGAGTTACTCAGAAAAACCTGATTTAACCCATTCTGAATAATTATTACGACGATTAAAAGTCGAAGATGAAGACGGTGGTTGAAGACCGGAGATCTTCTCATCTTTTGGGTGATAATTGATGTCTTGATGAGAAGGCATCCCAAGACAAGGTAATAAGTGGTGATCATCCAAACGTACTTGGAGATCGATGGATATGTGTAATAACCCGGAAATCCGAGCCAATTTAAATTTTTTATTTTGGCAATTTTAGCGAATTTTGATTATTTAAAATGAATTATTTTAAATAATATCGACGAGAAATTTAATTTGAATAGAACTCAAACGTATATTTTATATAGATCGTTGTTAGAATATAAATATTTATTTATAATTATAAAAGGAATTGAAAATGGCGCGGTAGTTCAATAATCCGATTTCAAATTTCAAATGAATGTACATGATTTAAAATAAACTGGATTTTAACGAAACCAAAAATATTTGAATCTATTTGTGAATATCTTTCCAACGAATCCGAAAGATTGGAATTTCATAGCGGGAATCAAAACATATGTCCAGTTGAAATTTCAGAATAGTCGCTATGGAATTTCGGCCCTTAAAAATTGCCATTTTGCAAACGACCTCGGATTTCGACGAAACCACTTTTGTTGGATCCGGGATGTCAAATTATTGCTAGGTTTCAAATTTCATAATTTTTCAAATCAATATGTGAGCGTGGCAAAGGAAAACGCATTTAACCAGTTTTAGTTGATTTTAATCAACTGGAAAATGGTCATTTTTCAAACGGTCTCGAAATTCGACGGAACTAGTTTTGTTAGGACCGTATCGTCAATACGAAGCTAGAAAATATTTTTTTGGAATTTTTCATGTTAGTTTGTGGCCCCAGTAAATTGAAATGCGCGTTCAAATTCAATATATAGAGTTATATGTTGATTTTGACGAAAACTGATCGAAACGATCGAATCAGCTTACGATACATATCCCATTGTGTTACGAATGGGGGTAGTTAGCTTTGGACGACAGGCGATGGGTCTCGTTTCGAGTCTGAAATTTTAAGTTGCTTTTTGAAATTAAAAATAAATAAAATAATATAAAAATTTCCAAAACCCCCCCTCTTTCTTTATCTTACCCCGATTTTACTTTCAACAGAAGATTAAAAAAATGGGGAAAATGGAGGGGGTGTCGCAATCTCGTCGCCCCCTACATCGATTAGCCGCCGCCGCCCAAGGCGGGGCCGCCGCACCTTCTTCCCCTCCTCGACCTTCTTCTTCCTCCTCCCTCCTGGCTCGCGCAACCCCCTTCCTCTCGAAATCCCAATCGAAGACCCCCCCCAAAGCCCACGCCCTAGGCCACCGCACCTCCCTCCCCTTCTACTCCGCCTACCTCGTGCCCATTCCCCTCCTTCTTCTCTGGCGCGACCCTCCAGCTATCCTCCGGCCGTGAACAACAACCCCCCCTTGCGTCAACAACAGGAAAGACCCCCCTCTCGCTGATAAAAAAAGCTGTAAGTTTTTAACTTGTTTATTCCTTTTATTTACATATACCATAGGATTTAAAGGACTGGTTTTTTATTGATTTAAAGGACTGATTTTTTTATTATTTAAAGAACTGATTTTTAGTCTAGGTAAGACAATGTTTTTATAAGTAGGAAGTTAGAATTTTTATAAGAAGAAAGATGAGATTTTTATTTGTGAAAAGGCGATATTTTTAATAAGTGAAAAGATAGAATTTTTATCATATATATAGCAAAGTAAAAATACGATTTTGATCATTAGAATGGTTAAGGAAAATATGATTTTTAAATTGAAAGTGAACAAATAAAAATGTGATTTTTATTTTAAGGACAGCAGTATAAAAATGTGATTTTTATATATGTAGTGGCTACGGATAGTGGAATGGACGAAAGGCGAGAACGGCAAAGATTTCTACATAAGAAGAGTCGTGGCGTTTGGATTAGCTAGTCAGTGAGAATTCCTCACCTTTAATTTATTTTTAGTTGAAATATATACTAGGATGTAAACGGGGTTTAGTAGCACCCGACACCTGTCGTCCACAGACCGTGGACCGCTTATATGCTTGTTTGTTTGCTTTTGATGTGTAGTTGATTGTGTGATGTGATGTGAAATGAAATAAAATATTTATATAGTTAAAAATATTTTATAGTTGAAAATATAATTTCTAACGTGAATGTGAATAAATAAATATAAACAAATCGGATGATTTGTTTATATACACACATTTGACTGACATTGATTGGGATGATAAATTTTATACATCGCCCAACTGCACAAATAAAATCTGTGTTTGATTGTTTGAAACCCCACACGGGTATTGGGATGATATTTGACGTACACTAATCCCGATTGTTTAATGGTATGTCAATCGATGAGTTGACAGACTGTGTAAGCGTTAATTATTTACATTTAATGCTTATGCAGTTGTGTGGTGCACTCTGGAAGATGGTTGATTATTTATCATTGTTATTTTATACACTTGTTGTAGAAAATCCATTTAATTAACATTATATGGTAATTGATTGGGGCTCAATCCAGTTTTGAAATAGAATATCTGAATAGAAATATTTGAAGAGAGATATTTGAAATAGAATATTGGAAAATAGAAATATATGAAATCGTGTTGATTAGATTGACGCCATTTTGACGTGAACGATATTTATATTGATTTTATTCATTTTTAAATGAATATTGAAAAGTGATTTCAAAAATCGAATTAAAATTGAATTGAATAGGAATTCAAAAATCGAACTAAAATTGAATTGAATAGGAATTCAATTCGAATTGAAATTGAATTGAATAGGAATTCAAATCGAATTAAAATTGAATTGAATAGGAATGCAAATCGAATTGAAATTGAATTGAATAGGAATTCAAATTGGATTAAAATTGAATTGAATAGAATTCAAATCGAATTGAAATTGAATTGAATAGGAATTCAAATCGAACTAAAATTGAATTGAATAGTATTCAAATCGAATTGAAATTGAATGGAATAGAAAATGAATTCAGACTAAATTGAAAAGAATTGAAATTTGAATTAAACTGAATAGAATTGAAATTCGAACTAGATTGAAATAGAATTGAAATCGTTTTGAATTGAGTTTACAACGTATTGAAATTGAACTGAAAATCGATTTGAATTGAAATCAATTTGAAATGAATTTAAAACAAATTTGTAAGGGAAAATTCTACTTTGATTTGAATTTGAAAAAGAAGTTGAAATCGTTTTGAAAACGAATTTAAAACGATTTGTAAAATACGTTTTAAAAGGAAATCGACGAAGTATATGTTATATATATTATATATATATAATATAATGGCCTGAATAGAACGCGCCGCGCCGCGGCAGTTCGCGAATTTCGACCATTGACTTTGAATGGATATTACGGGAGATCCGACCGTCGGATTCTCCTAAAAGCGGAAACGTTGGGTTCGTATCGAAAAGAGCTTTCTAACGAATGTGAGAAATTAGAAATATAACGGTTGGATTTGGAATTATGTCCAAATCAAATTTGGAAAAGGTCGCTGTAAGTGCAGTTCGATGGCCGTTGATGGAAATCGACTGTACGGGCCGTGATAAAATTATAAAAAATAGTAATAATTTGTGTAAAATCATAAGAAATGATTTGTGAAGAATTGGGGTGAAAAACTCCATATTTGAAAGGATAAAAATAGATTTTTATCGAAATGAACTAATTTTGAATTAGAATAATAATTTATTTATTTTTAAATAAATAAATTGGATTTGAAATGGTTTGAAAAGAAACTGGAATTTCCAATAATTGAATTGGAAGGGATTTGAATCGAAATTATCTTTGGAATATTTCGATGTTGGATTTCGTGATTATACAGATAGCGTTATGGAAATTTGAAAGATATATATATATATATATATATATATATATATATATATATATATATATATCGTTATTTCCAAAACGATATTTGTTGGTCGTAGAATTGGATATTGAATATAAGCCGATATATTTTCTATTCAGAGCCTTGTATTTAATATCAAATGTGATTTGGGTTTGTCATGAATGGTGTCTTCATTAACACTGTTCTTAAGCCCAGTTGAGAAAAAGATTAAATCTTTTTATTTAGATTTAATGAAGTGTACCAATTAAATGATATTTAATTGGAATTGAATTGGTATTGATTTTTAGGTTTATCGTGAACCGTGTTTTAAATGACACTGATTCTTTGACCCAGTCAAAGATTAAAACTAAATGGAGCGCTAATGAATCTTTAATTAGATTGAAAAGATCGAGAATGGAGTATCACCAGTTTTACTCCAGGCGGTAGTTAAATCTTTAGTTAGATTTGAACGTGAAATGGGAATTGAATTTACCGATAACACCGTGGTGTTAGATATGAAGTATAACCAGTTTTACTTCATGGGATAAATAGGTTGGGATTGGGAAATAAAATAAATAATTACTTCGGTGTGGTTCGCTAACCCCGACTGGTTTGAAGTGATATTCAAAGGAAGATTAAAAAATAAATTTAAAGAGTTTATCTTTGATAAAATTAATGGGAACCTTTCCCTAAGAATGTGAAATTTAGAAACTAACTGCAGGTTAGCTAAGCAGAACGGTTTCCTGGGTATTGATCTAATGTTGGTTTCGTCCTTCGAGGTTAATGTTTGGGGAATTATTCTCTTGTTAATTTACGGTTAGTGACTGATGAATTGGAATGAGGCGTATGTTGTGTTTGTGTAACAATTGTTTATTATATACGCGAGTTATTCAGAAAGGCCGGGTTTATCCCATTCTGAATAACTGATACGACGATATGTCGAAGATGAAGACGGTGGTTGAAGACCGGAGGTCTTCACGTCGTTAGGGTGATTACTGATGATCTTGATTGGGCCGTACACCCAAGAGGAGGGAATCAGTTAGTGATCGTCCAGACGTACTTGGAGATCGATGGATATGCGGGGTACTAGGTGCCTCCGGTTTCGTTCAGACCCAGAACGAACTTGAAAATGGATTGTGTGTCTGACATTGGATTTTATTCTGTGTGATTGATTTCTATTAAATATATATCTGTTTGGCGGCGGAGAATTTATTTTCTTGCTTAACGCCCTTCTCTGAGACGTACGAGCTCAGAGGTTGTATGTTGATGGATATCAAACGCATGGAGTGAATTGCCTGTGTGGCATGCCTAAGTGGCAACATGATCAAGGCTTTTGTTGAAAAGCAGAGTCTTGTGGTTGATGATCAAAGCACGGCCTGTGTGGCATAGATTTGTGTTGCGTTGATTCGCGAGCCTCACACCCCGGTTGTGAACCAGAAACGGGAGAGGACCTCAGGGAGGGTGTGACGGCCCGCCCCGCACCAGCCTGCATTTCCTCCGAAGGTGCGCTGTACACATGCTCGACTAGCACAGAACGGTCGCCAAAGAAAGGAAAGAAGAGAATGAACTAACAAGGAACCTGTAGAATGTCTCACAGCGCATGGAACAAAATATAATAATAACATAATCTTGACATAAAACAGGCGAGACATTGCATAAGCTGAAAACTAAACCAACATAGCAGCGGAAATCCAAATACAGCTTATGATCCAACATCATTATAACAACTTTAAACTGTCTCTAAAGCAAAAGAAAGCTAAAGTAGAAGATGCACTACTAATGCCCAAGCAGTGATCTTCAACAACACAGGGAGAATATCTATATGTATCATACGTGGAAGCCTCCTGCTCGTCTCTGGATCAGCTACTCGTGCATACCCAGCTAACCTGTCTCTAGTCTGCTCGTGAGAGCACCCAGAGTAATAAGAAGAGACATATAACTCTGGGTTAGACAAAAAGTCTTGTATGAGCGATAAGCAGCTAAACAGAACAATAACAGGTATATTAAACCATACCTGAACCTGGACCTGCAAACAAAGAGTTAGCACTACATACCATACAATACTCTAAGGTGCCACTGAACAGATGGTGTAAAGATAACGGGGGTGGGGGTGTGCATGTCATGATGATGGAAAACAAGTCAACCATAACAACCATCCTCACATATCTCACTCAGTGCGTAAGGCATACGATGTCCACCACTGTCAATCACCAGACCCATCGAAGTAGTGACGGAGTTCGACTTGTACAACTTCTGCTACTACCAAGCTTACCACATGGAGTCATGACCAAATCTTTACTAATGACCCAACTTCATTGGTCTATTAGCTATTTAGTCGTACCTAGGCCACTGTGGCCCTGAATCCGTTCACGTACTCCCTACACATAGTGATTCCAAGTTACGGACATCGACAACCCCTTAGCACACGTCCCGCAGCAAAGCCCAATCATGAAGCTCGCTCATTGGTTCCCAACTGGATCCTGAGTCAAAGCTCCTCATTTGGACCTCCTTTGCATCTCGGGTTTTGGTTGAATTGGAGTTGGTCTTTAAAAGAGTCGTCGCGTAGAAGAGATGGAAGTTCAATTCGGTTTGGTCCAATCTGCTTCAGTCGGTTCAATTCGGATAAATCATCTCCAGGCTTCCCATTCGGTTCGGTTCGGGTGCCACGCTCCATTCGGTTCGGTTTGGATGCAATGCTCCTTTTGGTTCGGCTCGGATGCCATGCTCCATTCGGTTCGGTTCGTCCCTCCTGCTCCAGCTTGCCTGCTCCGATCCGATCCTGCTAGCTTGCCTGCTCCGATCTGATCCCGCTCCCTAGCTACGTTTCGATCCTCTGTCCAACTCCAACTCTAAGAAATGGCCTTCCTTCTTGCCAAACTTCCTTTGTTCCAGACTTCAGTTCGGTTTGGTTTCTTTGCCCAGCTCTCCTATCCGATCCGAGCCCCTAACCTGATCCTGTCCGAAACCCTGCACAACTTTCTGCAACTTTTTCCAGCGACTTGTTTACGCCATTCGACGACGTTTTCAACCAATCTAACTTTTCTAAACAACCATAAATCATTCCAACCAGTCATAGCAGCAAATAGAAGTGACCTCAAACACCAAAACAACAATCTTATCATGTAAAATTGATCAAACGTACCCAAAATCCCCTATTTTCCCTTAAGCATGTTTAGGCAAAACTAATGATATAATTAGCAAAACTTAATCAAATTAAACCAAATTTCTAACAGAGGTCTAAAACATCATTTAAGAATTTATAAATATTTTTCCAGAATTTATTAGTGTATAAATTCGCTAATCTTCACTAATTACCCTTAATTAACCGTAATTAGTGCAAAACTATGCAAATCACTCACCTTAGCCACAAATAAAACCCAAAAACTGAAATATTCTTCGATTTGGCGTTGTTCCCAATCTCACACACCAGCTCTACCTCGATTTTCATGCCAATCCGCCTTAATTTGATGTAGTTTAAGCCAAAACTTGATTAAGAGGTGATTAGAGGTGTATTTAGATGTTGGAGACCATTGTTATGTGGAAGAGAGAGTTTGTGGCGGCTGGAAAATGAGTGAAAAATCGAAATCCTAACCCTAGCAGCCCTCAAATACCTCTAATCCCGAAATCCCCCATTGGGCCTAGCTGTTAATCACCCGGTTAAGCCCAATTAAGCTGTTTTTCACTATTTGAAACTTGTTTCAGCCATATCTCCCAAACGGTGAGTCCGTTTGGCCATTGTGACCACTCTATGGAATTGTAAACCATCAAAAGAATCTAATGGAAGTAGTTTCAGGTCAAAATTCCTTTCCAGTCAAAAGTTATGGAAAAACAGTACCAGCTAGGGGCAAAATGGTCATTTAAAAATCGTCAAAAATCATGAACATGGGAAATGACTCCAATAATCGTCTCCCAAAGTTACATGACCATACGACTCCGTATGTGAGAGAAATAAATATTCTACGATCATTCGATGCGTAGAATACGGGTCGTTACACTCTTTCCCCCTTAAGAAATTTCGTCCCCGAAATTCCTTAACCCAAAACATACAAAGGATCCCGCATGTCTACCAATCATATACAACAATCAAACATGCAAAACAAACAAAAGAACCTATCCTAGCTTGCGGAAAGGCTAAATTGAAACTGAAATCTTACCAGGCGAAGATTTCTGGATACGTCTTCCTAATGCTCTCCTCTGTCTCCCAAGTACAGTCATTCTCATTCTCGCCCCACTGGACTTTGACTAATTTCTCCGCCTTCCTTCGAAGCTTCTTCGTATCATTCCCAACAATACGCATAGGTCTGCGGTTCCCAACCGCCTCGGGTTCAACTTCGATATCATCCAACTGATCATGTGAAATAGTCACATCTGGGTCGTGCACGAATTTCCTTAACTGGGAAATATGAAATACGTTATGAACTCCTACCATCTTCTCAGGGAATTCAACTTTATATGCCAAATTCTCAATTTGCTCAAGAACTGGGAATGGACCAACAAATCTTGGTGCTAACTTGCCTTTCCTACCAAATCGTACCACGTTCTTCAACGGAGATATCATGACAAACACCAAGTCGCCAATGGAGAACTTTAATTCTCTTCTCCTCTTATCAGCATAACTCTTCTGCCTATCTTGGGCAGCCTTCATTTGCTGTTGAATGATCTTGATCTTGTCTGAAGTTTTTGTAACACCCCGAATTTTCTATTAACACTAAAGTTGCTAAAATAATAATAAGTGTGTAGAAGAGGGGATGTATCTATTATGAATATAAAAATATTAATAAGTATGTAAGAGAGGGGATGTATCTAATATGAATATAAAAATATTAATAAGTGTGTAAGAGAGGGGATGTATCTAATATGTATATAAAAACAATAATAAGTGTGTAAAAGGGAGGGATGTATCTAATGTGTACATTGTAGAATATATATATATATATATATTGCTGAGTCACTTCTGACTCATTGTTGAGTCAACAAGATAAACCCCATCTTGTCTGAACGGCTGCGGTTATTTCTAGGTTAAATCTAATGGCCTAAATGAATTCTAAAATCTATAAATAAGTGGGTAGACCCTAGACCTAAATCACTTGTAAAATTAGAGAAGCTACCGTCATGCTGCTGCCATGGAGTTCAGCATAGCCGTCACAAACTAAGAAGAGGAAGCCTAATCATCTACAACTAAATCTACACAAATCAAATCAAAAGATCTCTCTTTCTCTAATTCTTTTCTTTTGTTGGTGAGTATGATGATTCTCACAAGACTATTACAAACTAATTTGACTCAGTTACGAATGGATCACAAGAAAGTGATGTGATTTGTAATTGTAAATTCTATATATTGTGGATCTCTTATTATGTTATTATGTTGTCGTATGATGTAAATTATATATGCTATGTCATGCTATGTTGTAAATTCTTTTATGCTATATCGTGCTATGTTGAGAATCATGTCAAGCTATGTTATACTATCATACTATGCCATGTTATAAATCATGCTATATTATGTTGAAAAATCATGATGTTGTTGGATCATGCTTAAAGTTATGTTTTTTTTTCTTAATTTAAATGGATCTTGTTTATGGGAATTTGCCTATTAGGTTAGGTGTACCCATAAACTTGAAACTATAATTAAATAAAACTTGATTATGGGAATTTGCCTATTGAGTTAGGTGTACCCATATAAAACCATGTTGTTAAAAAATTAGATGATGTTGATTCACACATGTTCATATGTAAGTTTATGAAAATTAATTGAGAATATATTAGGTGAATTTTGAACAAGTTGACACCTTTAGGTCCATGACATGTATAATCTATGCAAGTTGGACATATGCAAGTTTCACCCCTTATTATGATTCATTTGGTCACATATACATGTTGTTATTATGATAATCTCTTTTATGCTATGAGTTAGGCTATTCGAGTCTAACATATATTTTGCGAATAAACGTTCAAACGTGGGGTAGGGGTAATATTAGGAATTAATAAATTGGGTGCAATTTTGTAAGATGTTGCATACCATGAATGAATGTCCATAATTGAGTCAATTATGGACATTGTTAAAAATTGGAAGTAATTAATAATTCAAGTAGGGAATTATTAAAATTGGGGGAAAGTGGATTATTATTAATAATCAATGCTTAGGACACGAGGTTGGACCCGTTTGTGATGTAAACTTGCCCGGACCCGCCCGGCAAATCCAGTAGTCACAAATGTCGGCCCAATGTGAGAGGTCCTAGGCCCAAACTAAAGCATAACAGTTGTAAAGACACGAGGTTAGACTCTTTTATGGTGTAAGACTGCAGGGACCCGCCCGGCAAATCCAGCTGCCATAAATGCCAGTCTAATGTGAGAGGTCTTTATGAGGTTATGGCCTTAATGAACTAAGAAATACTTAACCAGATAATCATGTAAGGTGGGACATGGGGGTTAAGTAGGTGCCTTGGGTGGCATGAGGAATCTGGTGGTTTCCTTTAGAGGCATTTGAAATACGATTAGACTTAACCAAACACACATGTAAATGAGCATGACTAAGTGGGTTAAGTGGGATGGACTAATGGGGACAAGCTTAGGTGGAATGCTTGTGGTAAATAGTGGGGGCCCATTTCAACCAGTATCCCAAAACGTATCTTTGTGGGCTCGACCCAAGTCGAGGACGGGACACGCATACTGGGTTTGACTATAAGAGGCCAAAACAGGGAGCGGTGGCAACGCAAGTCCAACAGGTTTCATATGCGTGTGTGGACCCGGGCTGGTAGGTAAGACGTTGTTGCATCGTGTAGGTATAAGCCGTGCATGTCCGTTGTATCAGGTTGCCACTTTAGGGGAGTGATACACCCCACTGTGGGGCCAGCACGGGTATCTACGAGTTAGGGAGCCGATCGAATAATGGGAAGTAGGGCACACCTAGTGGAGATAGGGGCAGGAGGCACCTATGTAGTCAGTTAGGGGTACGTAAAGCCATTGGGAAAGTTTCTAAGTGAAGCTAAGTGGGATGAATCTTTAGGGTGACTGGTGTGGTGCAGTATAGTGTTTATCCTTTAGTATTTAGGAGTGCCTATAACGTTGCCTTTAGCGATTGTCTATGTCCTTAATCTGCTCTTCATAGACATTTTCTTGTTTTCCAGCTTATGCCTTAGTCCAGTTATTTTGGTAATAGTATTGTAGAATTATCATATTCACCAGACTTTATGTCTGACCCCCTCTTTTCCATCCTTTTTCTCCCTTCAGGTCCGCAGGTTGGGCCAAGTTCTAGTGGAGTCTAGTTGGATCGCTTATCTTCTGGAAAGCTTGGACTGCTGAAGTAAAGTCCAGCTTGTTATCTTTCTTTTTAATGGCTATTCATGTAATGGGATTATGTACTTGTTTTATCAAGATAGATATTGTACTTGACATTGAATATGGTGTTATGATGTAATCAAACATGTTTTGACTTCTGCTACAATGAAATAAAATTTTTGAATTTCCAAGTACTATTTAATATCTGTCTTGTTGTAATTTTACTGTTCTATATTCACTTAAAACCTCCATGGAAGTTAATGCATTCCCTTTGTGAGTGACATTAATGGACGTGGGGTGTTACAGTTTCTCTTATCACATCCGGTCCAAGCACAAACTTCTCACCAGTTTCTAACCAACATGACGGTGAGTTGCACGGTCTTCCATACAAAGCTTCAAATGGAGCCATGCCAATACTGGATTGGTAACTATTATTATATGCAAACTCTACTAGATGCAAATGGTCATCCCATGATCCACCAAAATTCAATACACAGGATCTCAAGCGGTCTTCTAATATACGATTCACCCTCTCTGTTTGACCGTCGGTTTGAGGATGATACACGGTACTGAGATGTAATTCTGATCCTAACGCCTCTTGTAAGCTCTTCCAAAATCTACTAGTGAACAACAGATCCCGGTCACTCACAATGCCCTTGGGTATTCCATGAAATCTCACTACCCACTTTACATACAGTTCCACTAATTTGGCTGCCATCCTGTTTGACTTGACGGGTATAAATCTTGCACTTTTGGTCAATCGGTCCACAATCACCCAAATGCTATCATGACCTAGTCCTTTGTAACCCATCAATGAAATCCATTGACACTTGTTCCCATTTCCATTCTGGAATTTCTAATGGTTGTAGAAAACCACTAGGCTTCTTTTGCTCAGCTTTAACTAGCTGGTAATTCATGCATTTGGATATAAACTTCCCAATGTCTCTTTTCATCCCTTCCCAGTAGTAAGTCTGCTTCATGTCTCGATACATTTTGTTACCACCGGGATGTATAGTCAGTTTTGAGTGTTGACATTCTCTAAGCACTTCATCTCTCAATCCATTGACATTGGGTATGGCTAGCCTTCCATTCATTCTAAGCCATCCATCTCGATCAAGCCCAGACTTGTTCATCTCTCCGTCGATTCCCATCTCTAACTTTGAGATGATTTCCAATAGGTTAGGATCATTCCTCTGACTGGAACCAATCTGCTCAATCAAAGTGGGTCTGATCGTCAAACTTGCTAACATTTCTGGATCCAATTCGCACTTTAGTCTGAAATCGTACCCAGCGATGTACTCCAGTTGCTTCCATTCTAGAAACATAGCCCCTAAACTGGCATGTCTTCTACTCAATGCATCAGCCACCGCATTGCCCTTTCCTGGTGTATATGCGATGTCGAAATCATAGGAAGCTAAGAATTCTAACCATCTTTGCTGTCGGAGATTTAGATCCTTTTGAGAGAAAAGATACTTTAACGATTTATGATCGGTAAACAACTCGAATCTTTCTCCCAAGAGATAATGTCTCCATATCTTCAATGCGAACACAATCGCTGCCAATTCCAAATCATGGGTAGGGTATCTTCACTCGTGCGGTTTGAATTGCCGACTTGCATAAGCTATAACCCTACCGGCTTGCATCAATACAACACCTAGTCCTATACCACAGGAATCTGTGTATACCGTCATCTCTTCATTCCCCTTAGGAATGACCAACACTGGTGCGTGCGTCAACTTTTACTTTAGACTCTTGAATGCATTCTCGCACTTTTCGTCCCAGACAAAAGCCTGATTCTTCTTGGTCAACTGAGTCAATGGTGCTGCTATCTTGGAAAAGTCTTGGATAAACTTACGATAATATCTAGCTAACCCCGAGAAACTTCTTATATCCGTTGCATTCTTGGGCGTAGACCAATCCTGTACCGTAGCCACCTTCGTAGGATCCACGACAATACCATTCTCTAAAACAACATGGCCCAAGAATCTCACTTCCCTTCTCCAGAAGTGACACTTAGAAAACTTTGCTTTTAATTGGTGTTTTCTCAAAACCTCCATCACTATTCTTAAATGTTCCTTGTGTTCTTCCTCTACCCTCGAGTAGACCAAAATATCATCCATGAACACAAGGACAAACTTATTCAAATGATCTCTGAATACCCTATTCATAAGATCCACAAAATATGCTGGGGCATTGGTCAGCCCGAATGACATGACCAGCAACTCATAAAATCCAGATGGCGTCCGAAATGCCGTTTTAGCTATACTCTCAGCTTCCACTCTAAGCTGATGAAAACCTGTCGCGAGATCCAACTGAGAGAATACTCTCGCGCCACTCAACTGATCAAACAAATCATCTATCTGCGGTAGAGGATACTTGTTCTTCCTCGTCACTTTATTCAACTCGCGGTAGTCTACACACAAACGAAGGGAACCATCCGCCTTGGTAGAAAACACAAGTGGTGCTCCCCATTCAGAAACACTCCTTCTGATAAATCCCTTCTTCAAAAGATTGTTGACTTGTACCTCGAGCTCTCGCTGCTCCCTTGGTGCCATACGACGATGTGGCATTACTATAGGTCTGGCATCTTTCACCAAGTCAATACGGAACTCAATCTCTCGATGTGGTGGAAGCCCGGTCACTTCCTCGAAGACATCCGGATAATGGCCAACCACGGGCAAACCTGACAACTCACTATGCGGGATGTCGAGGGAATTTAGAAAACTAGCCATTACCCCCTCACTGGGTAGACCACCAAACACTACCCTCCGCCCATCGTTCGCTCTAACTATCACCATAAAGCCCTCATAGTCTACCACCACCCCGTATCTTTGGAGCCAATCTACTCCCAAAATAATGCCAAACCCAGTAAAGCCCAAAACAAAGCAATCACAAACAAACATGCATCCATGACTCGATAAGACCACATTACGACAAATCATATTAAGGTTAGTTGAACCACCAATTGGGTTCGTCACTACTAAAAGTCTATCGACAATCTCGGGCTCCAATCCCAACCTATCTACCAGGTCACTAGATATGAAAGAACTGGAAGCTCCGGTATCAAACAAAACTCTAACAGGAACATCATAAACGGAAAGCATACCTTGAATAACGACATTCTTTCCCTTTTCCGCCACAGTTGGGGCATTTGACGAAGAAGGAACAGCATTAAGGGCATATGCTTTCACCATCTGCTTTTCTTTAGGGGGTTGCGGACACTTGTCCTTGTGATGTCCCACTTGGCCACAGTTGGAGCACTTCCTATCCGCTGGCTTGGCCCGACAATTACTAGCATAATGGCCCTTCTTACCACAGCTGAAGCACTCAACGTCTTTCTTATTCTTTTTCTGGCCATCCATATTCTGGTTCTGCTTCCTCTTATTCTGAGAACCACCCTTGCCTCCACCAATTGCTTGCGGCTTTGGCACCTTTTCAGATGCAACCTCAGTTTTCGACTTAGGGTAAAGACTCTCTGACCTCAATGCTTTCCCCACAATCGATTCAAACGTCTCATCGATGTGGTTAATAAGCCTCTCCCTCAAATACTGATCGAAGCCAGTTATGAACTTCTCGTTCTTCTTCTCGGCAGTATCAATAAGAGATAACCCATACTTTGACAAAGTGTCGAATTCGGCAATATACTCCGAGATAGCTTGCCATTCTGCTTGAGCTCCCTGAATTTCTTAAACAACACCGACTTTTGAGCAGCTGGAATGAACTTCTTGCTAAAGCGAGCCTTAAAATGATCCCAAGTAATCTGATCCTCGGGATTAGCTGCCTTTATAGCATTCCACCAATTCATTGCCCGTCCTTGCAGCTGACGGGATGCTAGCCTTCTCTTCATTGCATCATCGATGCCCAAGTCTTCGAAGATACGCTCATAGCTATCCAACCAATCCTGCACATCTGTAGCCGACTCCGTTCTGTGGAACGGCTTCCCACCAAGACTAGTATAATCCTTATTCAGCTTTGCGAAATCGGCACTAGGCGCCT
The DNA here is from genome assembly GCA_030737875.1 of Allium sativum. NCBI lineage: Eukaryota > Viridiplantae > Streptophyta > Magnoliopsida > Asparagales > Amaryllidaceae > Allium > Allium sativum. Next base: position 299,123,826 of record CM060926.1, read on the forward strand.
GCACTATTGGACCACCACCATTACCAACATTGGGAGCTGCCCTCTGCATATCCCTAAGCATCTCTCTCATGAGGTCAGTAAACATTGTCCTCATGTCAGTAGCATTCCCATTATTGGCTCCTCTACCGGCACCTCTTGCGTATCGGCTCATCGTTCAATCGGTTAAGAGAAAACTATTAACCATCTCCATAGCTGTGCTAGTGCAGTGCGACTTCATGCTTAGCTATACTAATAGTATATATATAGCTTTTGAAAACCAAAAAAATCACAAATACGCGCTCTCCTATACATATACTATCACTCCCTGATGACTTTCCTTGGTTAACAACGCAACCTAGAGCTCTGATACCAAGTGTGACGGCCCGCCCCGCACCAGCCTGCATTTCCTCCGAAGGTGCGCTGTACACATGCCCGACTAGCACGGAATGGTCGCCAAAGAAAGGAAAGAAGAGAATGAACTAACAAGGAGCCTGTAGAATGTCTCACAGCGCATGGAAAAAAAATAATAATAACATAATCTTGACATAAAACAGGCGAGACAGTGCATAAGCTGAAAACTAAATCAACATAGCAGCGGAAATCCAAATACAACTTATGATCAAGCATCATTATTACAACTTTAAACTGTCTCTAAAGAAAAAGAAAGATAAAGTAGAAGATGCACTACTAATGCCCAAGCAGTGATCTTCAACAACACAGGGAGAATATCTATATGTATCATACGTGGAAGCCTCCTGCTCGTCTCCGGATCAGCTACTCGTGCATACCCAGCTAACCTGTCTCTAGTCTTCTCGTGAGAGCACCCAGAGTAATAAGAAGAGAAAAAAAACTCTGGGTCAGACAAAAAGTCTGGTATGAGCGATAAGCAGCTAAACAGAATAATAATAGGTATACTAAACCATACCTGAACCTGGACCTGCAACCAAAGAGTTAGCACTACATACCGTACAATACTCTAAGGTGCCACTGAACAGATGATGTAAAGATAACGGGGGTGGGGGTGTGCATGTCATGATGATGGCAAACAAGTCAACCATAACAACCATCCTCACATCTCTCACTCAGTGCGTAAGGCATACGATGTCCACTACTGTCAATCACCAGACCCATCGAAATAGTGATGGAGTTCGACTTGTACAACTACTGCTACTACCAAGCTTACCACATGGAGTCATGACCAAATCTTTACAAATGACCCCACTTCAATGGTCTATTAGCTCTTTAGTCGTACCTAGGCCACTGTGGCCCTGAATCCGTTCACGTACTCCCTACACATAGTGATTCCAAGTTACAGACATCGACAACCCTTTAGCACACGTCCCGCAGCAAAGCCCAATCATGAAGCTCGCTCATTGGTTCCCAACTGGATCCTGAGTCAAAGCTCCTCATTTGGACTTCCTTTTCATCTCGGGTTTTGGTCGAATTGGAGTTGGTCTTTAAAAGAGTCGTCGTGTAGAAGAGATGGAAGTTCAATTCGGTTTGGTCCAATCTGCTTCAGTCGGTTCGGTTTGGATAAATCATCTCCAGGCTTCCCATTCGGTTCGGTTCGGGTGCCACGCTCCATTCGGTTCGGTTCGAATGCCATGCTCCATTCGGTTCGGTTTGGATGCCATGCTCCATTCGGTTTGGTTCGTCCCTCCTGCTCCAGCTTGCCTGCTCCGATCCGATCCCGCTCACTTGCCTGCTCCGATCCGATCCCGCTTCCTAGCTCCGATCCGGTCCTCTGTACAACTCCCACTCTAAGCAATGGCCTTCCTTCTTGCCAAACTTCCTTTGTGCCAGACTTCAGTTCGGTTCGGGTTCCTTGCCCAGCTCTCTTATCCGATCCGAGCCCCTAACCCGATCCGATCCGAAACCCTGCACAACTTTCAGCAACTTTTTCCAGCGATTTGTTTACGCCATTCGACGACGTTTTCGACCATTCTAACTTTCCTAAACAATCACAAATCATTCCAAACAGTCATAGAAACAAATAGAAGTGACCTCAAACACCAAAACAACAATCTTATCCTGTAAAATGGATCAAACGTACCCGAAATCCCCTATTTTCCCTTAAGCATGTTTAGGCAAAACTAATAATATGATTAGCAAAACTTAATCAAATTAAACCAAATTTCTAACAGAGGTCTAAAACATCATTTAAGAATTTATAAATATTTTTCCAGAATTTATTAGTGTATAAATTCGCTAATCTTCACTAATTACCCTTAATTAACCGTAATTAGTACAAAACTATGCAAATCACTCACCTTAGCCACAAATAAAACCCCAAAACTGAAATATTCTTCGATTTGGCACTGTTCCCAATCTCACACAACAGCTCTACCTCGATTCTCGTGCCAATCCGCCTTAATTTGATGTGGTTTAAGCTAAAACTTGATTAAGAGGTGATTAGAGGTGTATCTATATGTTGAAGGCCATTGTTAGGTTGAAGAGAGAGTTTGTGCCGACTGGAAAATGAGTGAAAAACTGAAATCCTAACCCTAGCAGCCCTCAAATACCTCTAATCCCGAAATCCCCCATTGGGCCTAGCTGTTAATCACCCGGTTAAGCCCAATTAAGCTGTTTTTCACTATCTGAAACTTGTTTCAGCCATATCTTCCAAACGGTGAGTCCGTTTGGCCAGTGTGACCACTCTATGGAATTGAAAACCATCAAACGAATCTAATGGAAGTGGTGTCAGGTCAAAATTCCTTTCCAGTCAAAAGTTATGGCCAAAACAGTACCAGCTAGGGGCAAAATGGTCATTTAAAAATCGACAAAAATCATGAACATGGGAAATGACTCCAATAGTCGTCTCCCAAAGTTACATGACCGTACGACTCCGTATGTGTGAGAAATAAATATTCTATGATCATTTGTTGCTTAGAATGCGGGTCGTTACAGAGGGCATGCGTTTCCTTCTAGTTAGAAGTGGCGTAAGTGGTTTTACACGCCCTGACGAGTTTGACTTATGTGGTTGTTGCTGTTGCAAGGCGCCTCGGATATATCGGTGACTATGTGAAGCCGAAGGAGTCATTCGTTGGCTCATTTACGCCCCAAAGGGTAGGGAAACGCAGTGTTCAGGAATTTTAATCCACATCGGTGGACCGGCCTTGTCGCTCCAAGGGTCACTCGAGCTCTGATCTTGAGGCTCAGGCTAGAGAGTCTCGAATCGGTGAGGACTATCTTTTGCCTCGGTTCACAGATGGAAATCCAACTTCCAATACGTGATATTTCGGTTTTATTTGTAGAGCCTAGTATTGGCGACATAGTAGCATGGGATGCTATGCCACCTATGATTGATATTTATGATTGAAATTGTTTTGACACTATAAACTTATAGTAATAATAAAACATGCAATTTTGCGTGTCAAGCATTCTTTGGCTATTATAAGGTAAAACCCTATCCTCCTGCTTGCATTGCATTGTGTGATGGGACCTGGGTCTTATAATAGCTTCATTTTTCTTTATTTAGCATTGCGATGTTTGTTTTATGCACTAGTATTCTTTGGAGGAAACCTGTTCCGTGTTATACGGCGTGGTCCCTTGATTTACCGAACTTTAAAATAAAGATTAATAACTGTTTTAGTTCTCACACCAGTCACATGACTGACCCGGAGTTTATTATTTTAACCTAAACTCTGGGTGCCCTTATTTTGACACGGGCAACTAGTAGTTTTGGTTTTGCAGATTTATATTCACAGGATCCTGACTTACAGCTGGAACGATATCCAGAAAGCTCTGTATCCGTATATCTCTTTCAATTGTGTTTTGTATTATTTTCCGCTGCGATGTATTTAAATGTATTGTAATCTCTGATATTTTCTATGTAATATTTATTTATACTCTGTATATTTTTGTATTCTGATGGAATTGTTGTAATTAACAGTGAATTGTTCTTCTGTCTACATCCTTTGTATGTTGTTCTCAAAGTATCTGCTCTTTCCTTCACCGGGAAGTTACGCTTTTTACATTTGGTATCAGAGCTTCGGTTTACAAAGCTCAGAGAACAAGACGCATTAGAACCATACGAAAGAATTCATCAGAAATTGGATTAGTAATATCCAATGGGAATGACTCGTTAGAGATGGGATCAGTAGTATCCTAGAACGAGTGTGAATTGTATATTTTTGAAAAATAAAAAGAAAACCAACTTTGTTTTGAAATTTAAATCATGGTATACGTATTTGAATATTTATTTATATTGATTTGGACTATCCAGTATATAAAGATTTTGCGTATACGTCTGATCCGCATGTATTCGAAGTATTAATATATTGGGTAGATATAGAATCACACTCTAGTCGCCCGGGCATTGTCCAGATGATGAAGTATACCATCACCAGTATTTATTTTCGAGTTTCGAAAGTGAGATTCCTATATGTTTCCATTAGACTGGTGTGAGAACCAAAGTATAGTTAGAATATATTGTTGTGACTTGGCACCAAAAAATGTGATTTTTGACTATATATTAAAATTATGAATTTGAAAATATAATCAACTAATTGATTGCTGATTGTGTTGTTTGATTATTGTTTGATTAATTAAAATTTTAACCATTTAGCCAAATAGAACCAAATAGTAAATTGTATTGAAAATTTATCGCATTTGCATGCATATACGTGTACTTAGATTGAACAGGTCATAGCAAGGAGGCTAGAGCAGAGAATAAAATTGTTTGCCCGACAAATAGGTACATATTTACCATAATTTACTGTTTTTTTTGGGTGATGATGATTTTATGAGCCGATTGGCTAGCCGCTTGGCCTTTTCTTTTTCTTTTGGATTGAAGAAGGCCATGGGAGGCTATATGAAATATCCCGAAGTCCCCGGTGCAGGGGAGGTTATGGCGAAATTTTTCGGAAATTTAGGGTGTTAGCCAAATTTTTGAAAAATTTGAAAAGTTCTTAGAAACTGAAAAGTTGAAGAACTTAAGCCGTAATGAAAATATAGGAAGTTGGGTTGATTAGTTAAACAACTTTCGGCTTCGTTCCTTTTCGGAGACGAAAAGTTTTAAGTGGGGGAGATTGTAATAACCCGGAAATCCGAGCCAATTTAATTTTTTTATTTTGGCAATTTTAGCGAATTTTGATTATTTAAAATAAATTATTTTAAATAATATCGACGAGAAATTTATTTTGAATAGAATTCGAATGTATATTTTATATAGATCTTCGTTATAATATAAATATTTATTTATAATTATAAAAGGAATTGAAAATGGCGCCGTAGTTCGATAATTCGATTTCAAATTTCAAATGAATGTATAGGATTCAAAATAAACCGGATTTTAACGAAACCATAAATATTTGAATCTATTTGTGAGTATCTTTCCAACGAATCCGAAAGATTGGAATTTCATAGCGGGAATCAAGAGATATGTCCAGTTGAAATTTCAGAATAGTCGCTATGGAATTTCGACCCTTAAAAATGGCCATTTTGCAAACAACCTCGGATTTCGACGAAACCACTTTTGTTGGATCTGGGATGTAAAATTATTACTAGGTTTCAAATTTCATAATTTTTCAAATCAATATGTGAGCGTGGCAAAGAAAAACGCGTTTGACCAGTTTTAGTTGATTTTAATCGACTGGAAAATGGCCATTTTTCAAACGGTCTCGGAATTCGATGAAACTAGTTTTGTTAGGACCGTATCATCAATACGAAGCTAGAAAATATTTTTCGAGAATTTATCTAGTTAGTATATGGCCCCAATAAATTGAAATGCGTGTTCAAATTCAATATATAGAGTTATATGTTGATTTTGACGAAAACTAATCGAAACGATCGAATCAGCTTACGATACATATCCCATTGTGTTCGAAATGGGGGTAATTAGCTATGGACGACAGGCGGTGGGTCCCATTTCGAGTACGAAATTTGAAGTTGCTTTTTGAAATTAAAAATAAATAAAATAATATAAAAATTTACAAACCCCCCCCCTCTTTCTTTCTCTTCCACCGATTTTACTTTCAATAGAAGATCTAAAAAAAAGGGAAAATGGAGGGGGGATCGCAATCTCGTCCCCACCCCCTCCGTCGATTAGAAGCCGCCGCCCAGGGCGGGGCTGCCGCACCTTCTTCCCCTCCTCCACCTTCTTCTTCCTCCTCCCTCCTGGCTCGCACAACCCCCTCCCTCTCGAAAACCCCATCGAAGACCCCCCCCAAAGCCCACGCCCTAGGCCACCGCACCTCCCTCCCCTTCTACTCCACCTACCTCACGCCCATTCACCTCCTTCTTCTCCGGCGCAACCCTCTAGCTATCCTCCGGCCGTGAACAACAATCCCCCCCTTGCGTCAACAACAGGAAACACCCCCCTCTCGCTGATAAAAAAAAGCTGTAAGTTTTTAACTTGTTTATTCATTTTATTTACATATACCATAGGATTTAAAGGACTGATTTTTTATTGATTAAAAGTACTGATTTTTTTTTTTTTGATTTAAAGAACTGATTTTTAGTCTAGGAAAGACAATGTTTTTATAAGTAGGAAGTTAGAATTTTTATAAGAAGAAAGATGAGATTTTTATTTATGAAAAGGCGATATTTTTAAAAAGTGAAAAGATAGAATTTTTATCATATATATAGCAAATTAAAAATACGATTTTGATCATTAGAATGGTTAAGGAAAAATATGATTTTTAAATTGAAAGTGAACAGATAAAAATGTGATTTTTATTTTAAGGACATCAGTATAAAAATGTGATTTTTATATATGTAGTGGCTACGGACAGTGGAATGGACGAAAGGCGAGAACGTCAAAGATTTCTGCATAAGAAGAGTCGTGGCGTTTGGATTAGCTAGTCGGTGAGAACTCCTCACCTTTAATTTACTTTTAGTTGAAATATATACTAGGATGCAGACGGTGTTTGATAGCACCCGACACCTGTCGTCCACAGACCATGGACGGCTTGTATGCTTGTTTGTTTGATTTTGATGTGTAGTTGATTGTGTGATGTGATGTGATGTGAAATGAGATAAAATATTTATATAGTTAAAAATATTTTATAGTTGAAAATATAATTTCTAACGTGAATGTGAATAAATAAATATAAACAAATCGGACGATTTGTTTATATACACACATTTGACTGATATTGATTGGGACGATAAATTTTACACATCGCCCAACTGCACAAATAAAATTTGTGTTTGATTGTTTGAAACCCCACACGGGTATTGGGATGATATTTGACGTACACTAATCCCGATTGTTTAATCGTATGTCAATCGATGGGTTGACAGACCGTGTAAGCGTTAATTATTTACATTTAATGCTTATGCAGTTGTGTGGTGCACTCTGGATGATGGTTGATTATTTATCGTTGTTATTTTATACACATGTTGTAGAAAATCCATATAATTAACATTATATGGTAATTTATTGGGCCTCATTCCAGTTTTGAAATAGAATATCTGAATAGAAATATTTGAAGAGAGATATTTGAAATAGAATATTGGAAAATAGAAATATATGAAACCATGTTGATTAGATTGACGCTATTTTGATGTGAACGATATTTATATCGATTTTATTCATTTTTAAATGAATATTGAAAAGTGATTTCAAAAATTGAATTAAAATTGAATTGAATAGGAATTCAAAAATCGAATTAAAATTGAATTGAATAGGAATTCAAATTGAATTGAAATTGAATTGAATAGGAATTCAAATCGAATTAAAATTGAATTGAATAGGAATTCAAATCGAATTGAAATTGAATTGAAATTGAATTGAATAGGAATTCAAATGAAATTAAAATTGAATTGAATAGAATTCAAATCGAATTGAAATTGAATTGAATAGGAATTTAAATTGAATTAAAATTGAATTGAATAGAATTCAAATCGAATTGAAATTGAATTGAATAGAAAATGAATTCGAATTAAATTGAAAAGAATTGAAATTCGAATTAAACTGAATAGAATTGAAATTCGAATTAAATTGAAACAGAATTGAAATCGTTTTGAATTGAGATTAAAATGTATTGAAATTGAACTGAAAATCGATTTGAATTGAATTCAATTTGAAATGAATTTAAAACGGATTTGAAAGGGAAAATTAAATTTTGATTTGAATTTTAAAAAGAAGTTAAAATCGTTTTGAAAATGAATTTAAAACGATTTGTAAAATACGTTTTAAAAGGAAATCGATGAAGTATATATTATATATATAATATAATGGCCTGAATAGAACGCGCCGTGCCACGGCAATTCACGAATTTCGACCATTGACTTCGAATGAATATTACGGGAGATCCGACCGTCGGATTCTCCTAAAACTGGAATCGTTGGGTTCGTATCGAAAAGAGCTTTCTAACGAATGTGAGAAATTAGAAATCTAACGGTTGGATTCTGAATTATGTCCAAATCAAATTTGGAAAAGGTTGCTGTAAGTGCAGTTCGATGGCCGTTGATGGAAATCGACTGTACGGGCCGTGATAGAATTATTAAAAATAGTAATAATTTGTGTAAAATCATAAGAAATGATTTGTGAAGAATTGGGGTGAAAAACTCCATATTTGAAAGGATAAAAATAGATTTTTATCGAAATGAACTAATTTTGAATTAGAATAATAATTTATTTATTTTTAAATAAATAAATTGGATTTGAAATGGTTTTAAAAGAAACCAGAATTTCCAATAATTGAATTGGAAGGGATTTGAATCGAAATTATCTTTGGAATATTTCGATGTTGGATTTCGTGATTATACAGATAGCATTATGGAAATTTGGAAGATATATATATATATATATATATATCGTTATTTCCAAAACGATATTTGTTGGTCGTAGAATTGGATATTGAATATAAGTCGATATATTTTCTATTCAGAGCCTTGTATTTAATATCAAATGTGATTTGGGTTTGTCGTGAATGGTGTCTTCATTAACACTATTCTTAAGCGCAGTTGAGAAAAAGATTAAATCTTTTTATTTAGATTTAATGAAGTGTACCAATTAAATGATATTTAATTGGAATTGAATTGGTATTGATTTTTAGGTTTATTGTGAACCGTGTTTTAAATGACACTGATTCTTTGACCCAGTCAAAGATTAAAACTAAATGGAGCGCTAATGAATCTTTAATTAGATTGAAAAGATCGAGAATGGAGTATCACCAGTTTTACTCCAGGCGGTAGTTAAATCTTTAGTTAGATTTGAACGTGAAATGGGAATTGAATTTACCGATAACACCGTGGAGTTAGATATGAAGTATAACTAGTTTTACTTCATGGGATAAATAGGTTGGGATTGGGAAATAAAATAAATAATTACTTCGGTGTGGTTCGCTAACCCCGACTAGTTTGAAGTGATATTCAAAGGAAGATTAAAAAATAAATTTAAAGAGTTTATCTTTGATAAAATTAATGGGAACCTTTCCCTAAGAATGTGAAATTTAGAAACTAACTGTAGGTTAGCTAAGCATAACGGTTTCCTGGGTATTGATCTGATGTTGGTTTCGGCCTTCGAGGTTAATGTTTGGGGAATTATTCTCTTGTTAATTTACGGTTAGTGACTGATGAATTGGAATGAGGCGTATGTTGTGTTTGTGTAACACTTGTTTATTATATACACGAGTTATTCAGAAAGGCCGGGTTTATCCCATTCTGAATAACTGATACGACGATATGTCGAAGATGAAGATGGTGGTTGAAGACCGGAGGTCTTCACATCGTTTTGGTGATTACTGATGATCTTGATTGGGCCGTACACCCAAGAGGAGGGAATCAGTTAGTGATCGTCCAGACGTACTTGGAGATCGATGGATATGCGGGGTACTAGGTGCCTCCGGTTTCGTTCAGACCCAGAATGAACTAGAAAATGGATTGTGTGTCTGACATCGGATTTTATTCTGTGTGATTGATTTCTATTAAATATATATCTGTTTGGCGGCGGAGAATTTATTCTCTTGCTTAACGCCCTTCTCTGAGACGTACGAGCTCAGAGGTTATATGTTGATGGATATCAAACGCATGGAGTGAATTGCCTATGTGGCATGCCTAAGTGGCAATATGATCAAGGCTTTTGTTGAAAAGCAGAGTCTTGTGGTTGATGATCAAAGCACGACTTGTGTGGCATAGCTTTGTCTAGTATTGACTCGCGAGCCTCACACCCCGGTTGTGAAACAGAAGCGGGAGAGGACCTCAGGGAGGGCATGCGTTTCCTTCTAGCTAGAAGTGGCGTCAGCGGTTTTACACGCCCTGACGAGTTTGACTTATGTGGTTGTTACTGTTGCGAGGCGCCTCGGATATATCGGTGACTATATGAAGCTGAAGGAGTCATTCGTTGGCTCATTTACGCCCCAATGGGCGGGGAAACGCAGTGTTCAGGAATTTTAATCCACATCGGTGGACCGGCCCTGTCGCTCCAAGGGTCATTCGAGCTCTGATCCCTAGGCTCGGGCTAGAGAGTCTCGAATCGGTGAGGACTTTTGAGACGATCCCAAAACCCCATGACACGGTGTTAAGGATAATCATTGGAATAAAACACATAAATCATCATTAGCAGATCACAGATAATAGCATAAACAGAAAATAGAATAATTTACATACATATGACAGCGGAATCATATAGATATCATCACATCAGAGAGCATAGTACAGGATACAACTTAGTGCATAATGATACATAATCAGTCACCATCGCCTGAGGCGGAATCATACATAAAGAGTACACAAAAGGAATATCAGTCTACATCGCCAGTGGCGGAATCATAATATAGATACAATAATGGCGGAGAAAATCCAAGTCAGCACAGTGTAGTCAAGCCTCGCCATGAGCCAAAAGGTGCGTCAGAAACCTGTAACTAGGCTGCCCGTGTGAAAATGAGGGCACCCGAGTTTGCAAGGTGAAACAAACTACGAGTCAGTCATGGGACTGGTATGAGAAATCTATTCAACTTATTAACAACAATAATAAGGCAAATCAAAGGACCACGCCACTTTCGCGGAACGGGTTTACTCCAATGAGTGCTAGTGCATGAAATAAAGTAAATGATTAAATCAACGCAATGCTCTTTATAAAATGAAGCCATTATAAGACTCAGGTCCCATCACACAATGCAACGCAAGCCGGAGGATAGAGTTTTTACCTTATAATGGCCAAAGATGCTTCATACGAATAAAACAAAAGTGCTTGATATTATTACTAGTGCATATATGTTTCAAAAGCGATTTCAATCATAAATATCAATCATAGGCGGCATAAATGACCCATACCACTATGTCGCCATACTAGTAATACAATCACAACCGCATATTTCATAATGGAAATTGGATTCCTTCATGAGTCGAGGCAAGGGGCAAGCTCCTCTCCGTTCGAGACACTCTAGCAAATGTCTCGGGACCGCACACAGCAATCCCCTGGATCCTCCAAGGCCGGTCCTCTCTTACTTTTGAGGATTGGCAATTCCTGAACACACGTTTCCCGGTCCTTACAGACCTATAATCGAGGCGCCTCGTATTCCAACAACCACACAGGTGAAAAGTAGATATAAATGTCAGGGCTGGGAGGTCACTGACACCACCATAGCTAGAAAGAAACGTCATGCACTCCTTGGGTCCTTCTCCCGTTTTTGACTCATACCGGGGTGTGAGGCTCGCGAATTCACGTTATACACAAAGCTACATCACACAGACCATGCTTTGATCATCAACCACAAGACTTTGCTTTGCAACAGAAGCCTTGATCATATGCCACTTAGGCGTGCCACACAGGCAATCCACTCCATGCGACTGATTTCTGTCAATACATAACCTCTGAGCTCGTACGTCTCAGAGAAGGGCGTTAAGCAAGAGAATAAATTCTCTGCCGCCAAACAGATATATATTTAACAGAGATTAACCAACACAGAACAAAATCCAATGTCAGACACACAGTCCATTTACAAGTCCGTTCTGGGTCTGAACGAAACTGGAGGCACCAATTCCTCGCATATCCGTACAATCAACAATATGTTTGGACGGCTACTACTTCAATTCCTTCATGGTAGCTACTCCAATCACGAGTATCAGTAGCGCCCATCCATCCAATGTGGAGATCGTCGGTCTTCAACCGTCTTCGACTCTTCGACTTCTCAACATCGATCGATTATTTGAAATGAGATAAACTCGGCCCTTTCAAATAACCCACGTATATTTAGATTTTCAAATCAATTAATCACATGGTTGGACCATTCAACATTCACACTTCAGTTATTTAGTTATAATTTTCATGTCAAATACATTCAACCATCACATATCAAGCAAACACAATAAAATTGGTTTATTTCCACTCTATATCGTCAATAGTATTTTATAACGATATATCGCCATTTTTATTTAATTTAAAACGACCATATTTAATTAAACGACGTTTCAGGTCGCGTCGATGCACTGGCGCTGCTTTTCACTAATTTTGTTCTACACATATAGGAAAATCTAACCGTTGGATCTTCACAAATTTTACATCATTTGGAAGGTCATTTCAAAACGAATCCAACGGTTTCAGTTTTGGGAAAATCCGACGGTCGGATCTTCCACACTAACCATTTTAAGTTAAGATTTCAATTTACGAACTGCAGCGTCGTTATTCGATTTAATTAAATTATATTTATATATATATATATAAATATAATCGTTTCTGGCGCTGTTTTTCTTCAGTTTTGAATTAAACATTCCAGACAATCCAACCGTCGGATCTTCACAAAGTTGGTGCCGTTGGAAAGATATTTCCAAGGCGAACCCAACGGTTGAGGTTTCGGGAAAATCCAATGGTCGGATCTTCCGCACTAGTCGTTTGAAATCACGGTTTCAAAATATGAACTGCACGGCCACGTTTCGTTTTAATTCTATTTATATTTATATATTTATATAAATACGGTTCATTCAAAAATCCCAATATCGTTTCTACTTAAATTATTTCACTAACGCCTTAAATTTTTGGAAAATTTCGCCATAACCTCCTTTGTACGGGAGGGTCTGGGAAAATTCCCAAATAGCCACACGGGCGTCTCATATCAAAAAGAAAAAGAAAAAGCCAAGCGGCTAGCCAACAGGCTCATAAAATCATCACCCAAACAAAGCGGTAAATGTGTACCTATTTGTCGGGCACAAAATTCTATTTCTCTTCTCTAGCCCCTTTTTGCTTTAACCTGTTCAATAGATATGCATGTACATATATACAATTTCTAACATTTATCATTTTCCATTCAATTGCATATTTGCCTTGCTTTGGTTTAAAAACACCATTCATTCTAATATCGCATGCATAGGCTAAAATCATATCATTAGCTAGTTAATGTATATTTCAATTCATGCACGTTTATTTGAACAAGTGGCTATTTTTAACACTTCACATTTCAAAGATGATAATTTTGGCGAACTAAAATAGATTTCAACACATGACTATTTTATTTAATTCCCATGCATGTAAAAAAATAATATTTCTATCACAAATATTTATTTCAACGTCCGCATATCTTTAGCATATCACATATATGATAAAAATTGATATTTTTATCATTTATAATATTTATTCAACAAATAGACGTTTCAACACTTCATAGTTTCAATAAAAATGTAAATTTTTTTTTGTTCGATCTTTTTATTCAACACATGAATATTTCCACTACACACACTTCTCAACAAATGAGCATTTCCACACATGGACATTTTATTTATGTTGTTCATATTAGAAAGATGAAATTTTGATTGTTGAAACTATTTATATAAGGCAAATATTTTGCATACTTCATACATATATAAAAATGTGATTTTTATTGATCAAACACTTCATTCATTCACGAATGAATTTTATTTTCATACAACACTTTTCAACACATGAATATTTCCACACATGGACATAGTTTTAATATATGGCTTTAATTTCAAGGCATGTTGTGAAAACCCGTAACTTCCCCGTAAAGGAAAGCGTCGGATAGTTCGTGAACAAGCCACATACAGAACACATACAGAAGAACATTTCATTGTATATTACAACAATGCATCAGATTACAGAATATACAGAGTATAAATGAATATTACACAGAAATATCAGAGATTTAAATTACATTTAAATACATAGCAGCGGAAAATAATACAATACACAACTAGAAAGAGATATACGGATACAATCCTTTCCGGGTATCGTTCCAGCTGTAAACCAGGATCCTGTGAATAAAAATCTGCAAAACCAAAACTACTAGCTGCCCGTGTCAAAATAGGGGCACCCAGAGTTTAGGTTAAAACAATAAACTCCAGGTCAGTCATGGGACTGGTGTGAGAACTAAAACAGTTATTCTTTATTTTAAAGTTAGGTAAATCAAGGGACCACGCCGTATAACACGGAACGGGTTTCCTCCCAAGAATACCAGTGCATAAAACAAACAGCGCAATGCTAAATAAAGAAGAATGAAGCTGTTATAAGACCCAGGTCCCATCACACAATGCAACGCAGCTGAGGATAGGGTTTTCCCTTATAACAGCCAAAGAATGCTTGATACGTTTAAAACAAATCATTTGATACTATTATAAGTGCATAGTGTATAAAACACTTCAAATCATAAGTATCAATCATAGGCGGCATGAATGGCCCATAACACTATGTCGCCATATATAAGTTTACAATCAAAACCGCAAATGTCGTATTGGAAGTTGGGTTATCATTTATGGTATGAACCGAGGCTAGGGGCAAGATCCTCTACCGATTTGTGACTCTCTAGCCCGAGCCACAGGGTCAGAGCGCATCGACCCTTTAGATCGTCAGGGCCGGTCCACCGATGTGGATTATTATGCCTGAACACTACGTTTCCCCGCCCTTTGGGGCGTAAGCCTGGCCCGTCAGCCGACCAGAAGCATCGGCCGAAACCGATATCACGAGGCGCCTCGCTTTTCAGCAAGTAATAATAAGTAACATCCACATGAGTCAAACTCGTCAGCCAGTTCAAGCACTGACGCCACTCATAACTAGAAAGAAACTGTAACACCCCACGCCCGCTATGGTCACTCACTAAGGGAATGCCATAGCATCGGTGGAGTATTTTAGTGAATATAGAACAGAAAAATTACAACAAGACAGATATAAATAGTACTTGAAATTTCATAACAGCAGAAATAAACATGTCTGGTTACATCATAAAACCACGATAAAAGTCAAGTACAATATCCATCAAAATAAAGAAGTACATAATCCCACTCTCTCATACAATAGCCAGAACAAAAGAAAAGATAACTGGATAACTGGAGCTTTACATCTACCCAAGCTCCTAAAGACTGGAACAGCAATCCGATCAAGCTCTACTACCGCTAGGATCCAACGTAGGACCTGAGGGTTGGGAAAAAGATAAAAACAACGGGGTCAGACATAAGTCTGAGTGATCCCTATAACTTTAACAATACAATCATTAAAGTAACCAAAGAAGACATAAACTTGACCTACGGTAATATCTGGGGATGAATGGCTACACTAAGCAGCTTGGTAAACTTAGGATAAACTAGGATAACCGTAAGGACGCATCTACCCACCCAAGGATAATTACTAACTGCACCACACCAGTCATTCCTACTTAAAGGTTGATCCCTTCCAAGGACTTGGAAAATTTCCCCAGTAGTCTTGTGTACCCCTAGCCCACTACATAGGTGTCGTCTGCCCCTATCTCCACTAGGTGTACTTAGTAATTTCACCCAGTAGTTTCGTGTACCCCTACATAGGTGCCGTCTGCCCCTATCTTTATTAGGTGTTCCCACTACTCCCCAGCGATCGGCTCCCTACCGTAGATACCCGTGCTGGTCCCACGATTGGGGTGTATCATTCCCCTAAAGTGGCTACCAGATAATATCAACAGTGCACGGCTTTATATCTACACGATGCAACAACGACTTACCAACCAGCCCGGGTCCACACACGCATATGAAACCCATTGGTCCCGCGTTGCCACCGCTAACCCGGTTTGGCCTCTTATAGTCAAGCCCAATATGCGTGTCCCGTCACTCGACTTGAGTCGAGCCCACAAAGATACGTTTGGGATATTGGTTGAAATGGGCCCCCACAAGCTACCACCTAAGCTTGCAATTTTATCTAGTGCATCCCACTTAACCCCTCTTTATAATCATGCCCACTTACATGTTAAGTTCTGGTTAAGTCATCTAATCATATTTCAATTGCCCCTTAAGGCACCCACTAGATTCCTACATGCCACCTAAGGCACTTACTTAACCCTTTAATCATGTTTACTTACATGTCCCACTTTGGTTAAGTATTCTAATCGTATTTTCACATGCCACCCATGGCACTTACTTAACCCTTTAATCTTGTTTAATTACATGTTCCACTTTGGTTAAGTATTCTAATCGTATTTTCACTTGCCACCCATGGCACTTACTTAACCCTTTAATCATTTTTAATTACATGTTTCACTTTGGTTAAGTATTCTAATCGTATTTTTCTATTGCCACCCAAGGCAACCCACTAGTCTCATCATGCCACCCCAAGGCACCCACTTAACCCCTCATGTCCCACTACATGCTAATATTGTTAAGTGTTTCTTAATTCATTAATTAAGATCATGACCTCATAAAGACCTCTCACATTAGACCGTCTTTTATGACTGCTGGATATGCCGGTTGGTTCCGGGCAGACTTCTGTCATCAAAAGGGTCTAACCTCGTGTCTTTACTTTAATCATGTATTTAATTTATGACTAAGACCTCTCACATTGGGCCAATCATTTGTAGCCGCTGGATGGCCGGTCGGTTCCGGGCAGACTTCCGCTACAAAAGGGTCCAACCTCGTGTCTTAGTTGATTAATTACACCTAATTAATCACCCCCATATTAATTATCCCTAATTAATATCAAATTTTCCATAACATGGGTAGACCTAACTCAATAGGTAAATTCCCATGGGGTAGACCTAACTCAATAGGTAAATTCCCACTTATGGTAATTTATTTTTATGGTATGCTTAATCATACCCAATCATATTTTTATTAACATATTTACCAACCCCATCGTTCCCCATGTAAATCGTTCTCATTTCATGACATAAATAAGGGGAAGATCATCACAAATATCATGGGTTTAGCATACAACTTTGTCATGGGTTAAGAGGATGTCAACTTGCATATATGAGCATATATTAACCCAACTACATATAACCCAAACTTGCATATTATCATACACATATCTTGCATAACATGTTGATCTTGCATATAAGCATTCACATGACTTGCATAACATATTGCATATAAGCATCCTCACAACTTGCATAATATGTTAAACATGCATTTAAGCATACACATAACTTGCATAAGCATTCATATTCTTGCATAAGCATTCACATTCTTGCATAAGCATTCACATACTTGCATATTAACTCTTAAACTTGCATAATGTGTCATCATGAACTTGCATATTAACAAACATGTAACTTGCATAGCATATCTTGCATATTAACATACATGTAACTTTTATAGCATATCTTGCATATTAACATACATGTAACTTTCATAGCATATCTTGCATATTAACATACATGTAACTTGCATAGCATATCTTGCATATTAACATACATGTAACTTGCATAGCATATCTTGCATATTAACATACATGTAACTTTCATAGCATATCTTGCATAACATGTATATGATCACATAGTCCACAACTTGCATATTTAGCATCATGTAAACATAACATACATCATACTAAACTTGCATAAACTTACATACTCAACATGCATAAATCCACTTGTTAAACATGCATAAACCAACTTATTAATCATGCATAAATCCACTTATCAAGTATGCATAAACCAACTTATTAAATATGCATAAACCAACTTATTAAATATGCATAAACCAACTTATTCAATATGCATAAACATAGAAAAACATAGAGTAACATATCATTACAAATGATTCAAACTCACTAATCCGCATTCAAGACCATAAGTCTCATTACACCTAATCTACTTGCTTTAACAATTGATGTTAAAGTGATAGAAACTCACTACTAGCAATTTGCACTCCAAATGAAGAAGATTAAGATGCTTAGAATGGATTAGAGGTTGATTAGAGAGGTTGATTAGCTTGCTTTCCTCTTCATTGATTTGTGGTGGCCATGATCAAGTTTCATTTTGCCATAGTTTAGTTACAAGATCTAATTATGAATGAATTAGGATAGGGTTAGGGTCTTATTTATAGGATTAGGTTGCATTTTAGACCCTTAGATTAACCCTAGATTGGTTTAGACCCGTCAGATCCAAGAAGCTTCCAGAACCAGCCCTCCAAGCCAGCCCAAGAACCTAAACTGGTGCACCCAGTTTTACTGGGCGTCGCCCCCCCTGTCGACAGGCAAGTCGACCCCCCCTGTCGACAGCCCTGTCGACATGGGTAGGGCGGGAATCTTCCCGCCTGGCCCCGCTTACTCAATTTTAAAATCTGGTTTTAAATTATTAAATCTGTTTTTATCTTTAAATTTTCTGCAAACTTCATTGGGCCTTAACTGGGCCATACGGACTCCGATTTTCGAAAACTCGGACTCTCTTTCGCGTATTTTTCCGAGACGAACGCAATGACGCAGCCCGTTACCCCAATTCCCACATCTGAGATTATTTATCCTATAATTAGTAAATTCTAGTATTACTAAAATTCGGGGTGTTACATTCTCCCCTCCTTAAAGGATTTCGTCCCCGAAATCTCTAAGCTAAGGAGAATGCATATCCTACCATCCAAACAACCATCTACTCAATCCATCAAACACGGGCATCCATTGTCCTTAAAACAATTTCTAATGATGTATGCGTATATGCAAAAAGTGTGTGTATATGTTCCCTATCTAAGGTATGAACATATGCAAACCATGATAGTGCCATGCATCCATTATGTATGCGAGAGAACCCTATAGACCCATACAATATCTATATGAGTGCACAATCATTCACCAAAATGCATCATCCATATGATAACACAATCATTAAACATCCATAAATATAGCTTCCTACACACAATTTTATGCAATATGCAATATGAAGTGATTGAGCCGATCTAGTGCCTAGAGTGTGTATATATGCATCCACGAGCAACCACTAGCAAACACTTGCATCCACATGCATCCATCAATCATAACATGTCTCAAACACATGTTTCAACCATAGGTTTACCCTATCTAAAGGTCAAAAGTACTAACGAGAGGACATACTAAGGATAAGATAAGCACAAAATATGTGATGAAGGAGAAGCAAAAGGACATACCCTCCGAAAGAAAAAGGGTACCTCGAATGCATCTTCGCTTCCGTCTCCCAGGTAGCATCGCTCTCTTTATCTCCCTTTTTGTACTTTGACTAGTTGAACCTCTCTGTTTTCTCAGCTTCCAAATCTCTGACCCAAGGATGCAAGTAGGAGCTCGTCGAATCTTCGCATCACACTCTATTTCCACTTCTCTAAGCAAACTCGGCTCTACCACCTCTGCGGTCTCATGTAGGCACTTCCTCCTATGGAATACATCATGTACACTACTAAGTCTGTCGGGTAACTCCACCAATGGAAGATGCTCCTCCCGTGTACCTCCAAAATCCAAGATACATAGCCTCAAAAAAAGGTCTTCTAAAATATGATTCACCCTCTCGGTCTGGCCATCTATCTGAGGATGATATGCGGTACTCAATTACAACTGAGTCCCTACCGCCTCTTGGAAACTCTTCCAAAACTCTCTAGACTCTCTAGTGAAGATGGGATCTCGATCGCTCACCATACTGGAGGGTCCACCATGCAATCTAATAATCTTTCGAATATAAACTGAAACTAGACATGGAATAGTGCTCTTGCTCTTCCCGGGTATGAAATGGGCACACTTAGAAAGTTTATCAACCATAAGCCCAATCCCCGCATTATCCTTCCTTGATTTTGGTAATCCATCGAGACACTATCCCACTTCCTATTACGGAACTCCCAACGGGTGAAGCAGCCCCCCGGGTTTCTTTTACTTTGCTTCCACTTGTTAGCACACCAAGCATCGAGCGACATACTCGGCCACATCTTTCTTCATACCGGTCCAGAAAACCCTCTTCATGTCTTGGTACATCTTGTCCCCACCGGGATGAATGGTCATCCTAGAACGGTGTGCATCATCAAGAATAACCTTCCTCAAACCCTCGTTTTTCGGTACACAAAGTCTACCGTCTCTAAGCAAGCACCCCCTATCGTCTAGGGTGTACGTACTCAAATGGCTGGACGACTCCCTCCTTATGAGCTTCCCCACCAACTCAACCAACTGTGGGTCTTCCCTCTGTGCTTCTCCAATCCGCCCCAAAAGAGTAGGTCTAACCTCAAAAGAAGCTAGCAATCCTGGTACAAAGTCAACGGAAGGTCTAAAGTCAAACATAGAAATAAACTCTAAGCTCCGTCGTTCAACGAACAATGAACTTAAGGACAACCTTTCTCTACTTAAGGCGTCCGCCACCACATTACCCTTGCCTTGGGTATACGCTATCTCAAACTCATAGGATGCTAAGAATCCCATCCCAAAATCATCACAATTGTCCATCTCTCACGCAGACCAACCTAGTCGAACTCGACATCCCCCAAATGCAAGCCCCAAAGCCTAAACCAATATCAGACAAACACCCAAGGGATATCTCCTTCGAGTTCAAGCGACCTACGTGAGATGATACTAGTAAAAATGGCTAAACAATTAAGCCTTTGACCAACTTTGGATGTCCTCGCCAGTCTCGCTCCAAAACCACTGTTTATCCCATAACTGGCTTTGCTCATCCTATTGAGCACATACGAAAACTTATTCCGCTCCTAGAAAAGACCAAGATGTCATTTACAAAGACCATCACGAACTTATTTAGGTACTCCCTGAACACCCTTCTCATCATATGCCGGGGCGTTCGTCAAACCAAATGGCATCTCTAGCCACTCATAAAAAAAACCATTCGGAGTCCTAGAGGCAGTCTTCTCTATACTATCCTCAGTCATTCCCAACTGACGAAACCTCGTGGTTAAGTCCAATTGCGAAAATACTGAGGCGCCCACTAACTGATCAAAGAGATCATCAATCCTCGACAATGGGTGTCTATTCTTCTTTGTGAGTTTATTTAGCTCCCTTTAGCCTACACAAAGTCTGAGGGACCCATCCGCCTTTGTGGCAAAAACTACCGGAGCACCCTACTCCGATATACTTCGTCTTTTAAACCCCTTCTCAAGCAAATTGCCTACTTGCTTATGGAGTTCCCTCCTCTCACGAGGAGCCACGTGGCACACTGGTTTGACATTGTCTACCAGATATATTTGGAAGTCAATCTCCCGCTCCGGAGGTAAGCCCTTCACCTCCTCCAAACACATCCGAGTATTCCCGGACCACTCTATAAATTGCAAACTCTCGACCGACGTGTCAAGCGACTCTAGATAACTTAGCATAACAGATTCTATGGGATTACAAGAGATCTCGAGAGTGTTACCCAAGCGGGTCATAAGCCTACAACTCTCCCTTCAAAATTAAGAACGGTACCCCTACTGGATAACCAGTCCGTGCCCAAAACTAACCCATAGCCCGTGAAGCCCAACAAGCATCACATCTAAACTCAATGCTAAGTATAGCTACTTTCAAACCCAAACACATCGTGGAGCCCCAATTGGGTTTGAAACAACTAAGGGATCATCAACCAAACTGGTGTTTATGTGCAGTGACTCAACTAACGATGAGATAAAAGAACTCAATGCGTCAGAATCAAATAAAGTACGGACAGGATAGTCAAACAGAAAAACTAGACTTTCCACGGAAATAGTTCTACCTCTTTCTCGAATCGGTGGAGCTGCGAGAGCCTGAACTTGCCCCCTTGCCTGAGCTGGTGCCACACGAGCTTGCACCCGTCCTCCTGAGGTAGACCCCGTCCTTTGCCCTTTCTTAGGACAGTCTTTCACTAGATGCCCTGCTTCGTCACAGTGGAAGCAGCCAGTCTTCTTCTTCTTGCGACAATCCTTGCTTAGGTGGCCTAGTGTTCCACAACTGAAGCACTTCTTCTTTCCCTTGCCACCGTTGCCTTTCCCACCCTTGTTTTGCTGTTGCTGTTGAGGTCTCTTCTGATCTCCTTTCTTCTCGTGTGCTTTATTAGCATTGGGACCTTTCTCTTCCTCATGCATATTTTCTTCCGCTTTTGAGAGAAACTTTGCCTCAAACCTATGCCTGAAATCCACCCAAGAGTCAATCGGGCGTTCTCCATTAGTGACCTCCCACCAGAACGAGGCCTCTCCTTCCATTAACCAAGCGGCCAACCTGACTTTCTTTCCCTCTTCTACTTCCAAGATTTCCATCAATTCTTCCGTCTCAATAAGCCAATCCCTAGCTCCCACAAAAGGTTTTCCTCCCATAGCCTTAAACTTCCTACAAGTCATAGCAAAATTATCCGCGCGAGGAGGAACGAGTGCAACGGGTGGAGGAGGAACATTTGCTGGACCTGCAGCGGCGGCCCTAGCCTCTAACAACCTCCTATACCATACTGGTACCGCTACACTATCCGGAAGATAAAGATCTTCAGCCATGCTGAGACGAAAAAGGGAAAGATTCAAAACGGAGAATTCGGAAGATAAAGATATGGCTATCGGGGATTATGCTTTTCTTTCAAAAACTTTTCTCTTTAAAGACATGTTTTTGAAAATATTTCTTCCAAAAACGTTTTTAGAAAAATAGTTTACTAAAACTTTTATCTGTTCTGGTAACCTTTGCTCTGATACCACGTGTAACACCCCACGCCCGCTATGGTCACTCACTAAGGGAATGCCATAGCATCGGTGGAGTATTTTAGTGAATATAGAACAGAAAAATTACAACAAGACAGATATAAATAGTACTTGAAATTTCATAACAGCAGAAATAAACATGTCTGGTTACATCATAAAACCACGATAAAAGTCAAGTACAATATCCATCAAAATAAAGAAGTACATAATCCCGCTCTCTCATACAATAGCCAGAACAAAAGAAAAGATAACTGGATAACTGGAGCTTTACATCTACCCAAGCTCCTAAAGACTGGAACAGCAATCCGATCAAGCTCTACTACCGCTAGGATCCACCGTAGGACCTGAGGGTTGGGAAAAAGATAAAAACAACGGGGTCAGACATAAGTCTGAGTGAGCCCTATAACTTTAACAATACAATCATTAAAGTAACCAGAGAAGACATAAACTTGACCTACGGTAATATCTGGGGATGAATGGCTACACTAAGCAGCTTGGTAAACTTAGGATAAACTAGGATAACCGTAAGGACGCATCTACCCACCCAAGGATAATTACTAACTGCACCACACCAGTCATTCCTACTTAAAGGTTGATCCCTTCCAAGGACTTGGAAAATTTCCCCAGTAGTCTTGTGTACCCCTAGCCCACTACATAGGTGCCGTCTGCCCCTATCTCCACTAGGTGTACTTAGTAATTTCACCCAGTAGTTTCGTGTACCCCTACATAGGTGCCGTCTGCCCCTATCTTTATTAGGTGTTCCCACTACTCCCCAGCGATCGGCTCCCTACCGTAGATACCCGTGCTGGTCCCACGATTGGGGTGTATCATTCCCCTAAAGTGGCTACCAGATAATATCAACAGTGCACGGCTTTATATCTACACGATGCAACAACGACTTACCAACCAGCCCGGGTCCACACACGCATATGAAACCCGTTGGTCCCGCGTTGCCACCGCTAACCCGGTTTGGCCTCTTATAGTCAAGCCCAATATGCGTGTCCCGTCACTCGACTTGAGTCGAGCCCACAAAGATACGTTTGGGATATTGGTTGAAATGGGCCCCCACAAGCTACCACCTAAGCTTGCAATTTTATCTAGTGCATCCCACTTAACCCCTCTTTATAATCATGCCCACTTACATGTTAAGTTCTGGTTAAGTCATCTAATCATATTTCAATTGCCCCTTAAGGCACCCACTAGATTCCTACATGCCACCTAAGGCACTTACTTAACCCTTTAATCATGTTTACTTACATGTCCCACTTTGGTTAAGTATTCTAATCGTATTTTCACATGCCACCCATGGCACTTACTTAACCCTTTAATCATGTTTAATTACATGTTCCACTTTGGTTAAGTATTCTAATCGTATTTTCACTTGCCACCCATGGCACTTACTTAACCCTTTAATCATGTTTAATTACATGTTTCACTTTGGTTAAGTATTCTAATCGTATTTTTCTATTGCCACCCAAGGCAACCCACTAGTCTCATCATGCCACCCCAAGGCACCCACTTAACCCCTCATGTCCCACTACATGCTAATATGGTTAAGTGTTTCTTAATTCATTAATTAAGATCATGACCACATAAAGACCTCTCACATTAGACCGTCTTTTATGACTGCTGGATATGCCGGTTGGTTCCGGGCAGACTTCTGTCATCAAAAGGGTCTAACCTCGTGTCTTTACTTTAATCATGTATT
This sequence comes from Allium sativum, assembly GCA_030737875.1. Lineage (NCBI taxonomy): Eukaryota > Viridiplantae > Streptophyta > Magnoliopsida > Asparagales > Amaryllidaceae > Allium > Allium sativum. Next base: position 299,148,232 of record CM060926.1, read on the forward strand.
TAATTTATGACTAAGACCTCTCACATTGGGCCAATCATTTGTAGCCGCTGGATGGCCGGTCGGTTCCGGGCAGACTTCCGCTACAAACGGGTCCAACCTCGTGTCTTAGTTGATTAATTACACCTAATTAATCACCCCCATATTAATTATCCCTAATTAATATCAAATTTTCCATAACATGGGTAGACCTAACTCAATAGGTAAATTCCCATGGGGTAGACCTAAATCAATAGGTAAATTCCCACTTATGGTAATTTATTTTTATGGTATGCTTAATCATACCCAATCATATTTTTATTAACATATTTACCAACCCCATCGTTCTCCACGTAAATCGTTCTCATTTCATGACATAAATAAGGGGAAGATTATCACAAATATCATGGGTTTAGCATACAACTTTGTCATGGGTTAAGAGGATGTCAACTTGCATATATGAGCATATATTAACCCAACTACATATAACCCAAACTTGCATATTATCATACACATATCTTGCATAACATGTTGATCTTGCATATAAGCATTCACATGACTTGCATAACATATTGCATATAAGCATCCTCACAACTTGCATAATATGTTAAACATGCATTTAAGCATACACATAACTTGCATAAGCATTCATATTCTTGCATAAGCATTCACATTCTTGCATAAGCATTCACATACTTGCATATTAACTCTTAAACTTGCATAATGTGTCATCATGAACTTGCATATTAACAAACATGTAACTTGCATAGCATATCTTGCATATTAACATACATGCAACTTTCATAGCATATCTTGCATATTAACATACATGTAACTTTCATAGCATATCTTGCATATTAACATACATGTAACTTGCATAGCATATCTTGCATATTAACATACATGTAACTTGCATAGCATATCTTGCATATTAACATACATGTAACTTTCATAGCATATCTTGCATAACATGTATATGATCACATAGTCCACAACTTGCATATTTAGCATCATGTAAACATAACATACATCATACTAAACTTGCATAAACTTACATACTCAACATGCATAAATCCACTTGTTAAACATGCATAAACCAACTTATTAATCATGCATAAATCCACTTATCAAGTATGCATAAACCAACTTATTAAATATGCATAAACCAACTTATTAAATATGCATAAACCAACTTATTCAATATGCATAAACATAGAAAAACATAGAGTAACATATCATTACAAATGATTCAAACTCACTAATCCGCATTCAAGACCATAAGTCTCATTACACCTAATCTACTTGCTTTAACAATTGATGTTAAAGTGATAGAAACTCACTACTAGCAATTTGCACTCCAAATGAAGAAGATTAAGATGCTTAGAATGGATAAGAGGTTGATTAGAGAGGTTGATTAGCTTGCTTTCCTCTTCATTGATTTGTGGTGGCCATGATCAAGTTTCATTTTGCCATAGTTTAGTTACAAGATCTAATTATGAATGAATTAGGATAGGGTTAGGGTCTTATTTATAGGATTAGGTTGCATTTTAGACCCTTAGATTAACCCTAGATTGGTTTAGACCCGTCAGATCCAAGAAGCTTCCAGAACCAGCCCTCCAAGCCAGCCCAAGAACCTAAACTGGTGCACCCAGTTTTACTGGGCGTCGCCCCCCCTGTCGACAGGCAAGTCGACAGGCAAGTCGACCCCCCTTGTCGACAGGCCTGTCGACAGCCCTGTCGACATGGGTAGGGCGGGAATCTTCCCGCCTGGCCCCGCTTACTCAATTTTAAAATCTAGTTTTAAATTATTAAATCTGTTTTTATCTTTAAATTTTCTGCAAACTTCATTGGGCCTTAACTGGGCCATACGGACTCCGATTTTCGAAAACTCGGACTCTATTTCGCGTATTTTTCCGAGACGAACGCAATTACGCAGCCCGTTACCCCCAATTCCCACATCTGAGATTATTTATCCTATAATTAGTGAATTATAGTATTACTAAAATTCGGGGTGTTACAGAAACGTAGGTCCTCCCTGATGTCCGTCTCCCGTTTTTGATTCATACCGGGTGCGATACTCGCGAATCAACGTTACACAAAGCTACACCACAAAGGCCGTGCTTCGATCATCAACCACAAGACTTTGCTTTTCAACAGAAGCCTTGATCATTTGCCTCTTAGCATGCCACACAGGCAATTCACTCCATGCGATTGATATCCATCAATATATAACCCCTGAGCTCGTACGTCTCAGAGAAGGGCGTTAAGCAAGAGAATAAATTCTCCGCCGCCAAACAGATATATATTTAATAGAGATCAATCACACGGACTAAAATCCAATGTCAGACACACAGTCCATTTACAAGTCCGTTCTGGGGCTGAACGAAACCGGAGGCACCTAGTACCCCGCATATCCATCGATCTCCAAGTACGTCTGGACGATCACAAACTGTTTCCATCTTCTTGGGTGTACAGCCCAATCAAGATCATCAGTAATCACCCAAACGACGTGAAGACCTCCGGTCTTCGACCATCGTCTTCATCTTCGACTTATCGTCGTATCAGTTATTCAGAATGGGATAAACCCGGTCTTTCCGAATAACTCGCGTATATTTTAAATAAGTGTTACACAAACACAACATACGCCTCATTCCAATTCATCAGTCACTAACCGTAAATTAATCAAGAGAATAATTTCCCAAATATTAACCCCGAAGGCCGAAACCAACATCGGATCAATATCCAGAAAACCATTCTGTTTGGCTAACCGACAGTTAGTTCCTAAATTTCACATTTATAGGGAAAGGTTCCCATTAATTTTATCCAAGATAAATTCCTTGAATTTATCCTTTAATCTTCTTTTGAATTTCGATTCAACTAGTCGGGATTAACGAAACTTACCGAAGTAATCATTTGTTTTAATTTCCCAATCCCAACCTATTAATCCCATGAAGTAAAACTGGTAATACTTCATATCTAACACCACAGTGTTATCGGTAAATTCAATTACCATTTCACGTTCAAATCTAATTAAAGATTTAACTATCGCCTGGAGTAAAACTGTTGATACTCCATTCTCGATTATTTCAATCTAATTAAAGATTCATTAAAACTCCACTTAGTTTTAATCGTTAACTGGGTTAAAGAATCAGTGTCATTTAAAACACGGTTCACGGTAAACCCAAAATATCATTCCATTAATTATCGGGTTAAAGAACAAGTGTTATTTAAAACACTGTCCACGATAAACCCAAAAATCAATATCAATTCTATTCCAATTAAATATTGTTTAATTGGTACATTTCATTAAATCTAAATAAAAAGATTTAATCTTTTCTCGACTGGGTTCAAGAACAGTGTTAGTGAAGACACCATTCACGACAAACCCAAATCACATTCAATATTCAATACAAGGCTCTGAATAGAAAATATATCGGCTTATATTCAATATTGAATTCTACGACTAACAAATGTCGTATTGGAAATAACGATATAAATATATATCTTTCAAATTTCCATAACAACACCTGTATAATCACGAATTCCAACATCAAAATATTCCGAAGACAATTTCGATTCAAATCCACTCCAATGCAATCATTGGATATTCTGGTTATTTTTAAAACCCTTTTTAAATTCAATTTATTTATTTAAAAATAAATAGAATTATAATTCTAGTTCAAAACCAGTTCATTTCGATAAAAATCTATTTTTATCTTTTCAAATATGGAGTTTTTCATCCCAATTCTTTCTAAATAATTTCTTATGATTTTACACAAATTATAACTATTTTTAATAATTTTATCGAGGCCTGTACAGTCGATTTCCATCAATGGTCATCGAACTGCACTTACAACGACCTTTTTCAAATTTGATTTGGACATAATTCCAAATCCAACCATTAGATTTTGAATTTCTAATATTCGTTAGAAAGCTCTTTTCGATACGAACCCAACGGTTCCGGTTTTAGGAGAATCCGACGGTCGGATCTCCCGTAATGTCCGTTTGAAATAAATGGTCGAAATTCACGAACTGCCGCGGCGCGGCGCGTTCTATTCAGGCCATTATATTATATATATAATATATATTTCGTCGATTTCTATTTAAAACGAATTATATAAATAGTTTTAAAATCGTTTCAAAAGCAATTTCAACTTTCTTTTCAATTCAATTCAAAATTGAATTCTTCTTTATAAATTCGTTTTAAAATTCATTTCTATTCAATTCAAATTTCAATTCAATTTGAATTCATTTCAATTCGATTTCGATTCAATTTGAATTCGTTTTCAATTCAATTCATTTCGAAATCGTTTTCAATTCATTTCATTTCGAAATCGTTTTCAGTTCAATTCATTTCGAAATCGTTTTCAATTCAATTCATTTCGAAATCGTTTTCAATTCAATTCATTTCGAAATCGTTTTCAATTCAATTCATTTCGAAATCGTTTTCAATACAATTCATTTCGAAATCGTTTTCAATTCAATTCATTTCGAAATCGTTTTCAATTCAATTCATTTCAAAATGAATAAAGTCGATATAAATATCGTTCACGTCAAAATGGCGTCAATCTAATCAACACGGCTTCATAAATTTCTATTTTCAAATTTTCTTTATTTTTCAAATTGGAATGAGGCCCAATCAATTACCATATAAAGTTAATTATATGGATTTTCATACAACACATGTATATAATAACATTGAAAATAATCAACCATCAACCAAAGTGCACTACACTGTAAAAGCATCAAATATAGATATTCAACGCATATAACAGCCTGTCAATCAATCGATCGACATATTTAATCAATCAGGATGAGTGAACTTCAAATTTCATCCCAACACCCGTGTGGGGTTTCAAACAATCAAACACATATTTTATTTGTGCTGTTGGGCGATGTGTAAAATTTATCGTCCCAATCAATGTCATTCAAATAGGTGTACATAAACAAACCGTCTGGTTTGTAAATGAATATTCTATTTTATTCACTTCACGTTAAAAATTATATTTTTAACGATAAAACATTTTATTTCAACCTATGAATTTCTATTCAATTCATTCTTTAAATAAAATGATATTTTTATTTTTCTAACTTATTTTAGAAAATTTCGGCGGCATAACGGCACGATACTAGAAACGGGACAAGGCCTAGCCTTATCCCCGGGCTAGTGAAGGCCCACGCCATTCACACATCAATCAAATCACTTTCGTTATGCAAACCACAAAATTTGGAGTAAGAGTCTAACCTAGCCTTACTCCTTCACCTTATAACGGCGCACGTCTAATCCTAACCCATTTATCGATTCGATTTTCCACACCACAAACCACATTCAAACCAATATCGCTATCAATCACCAAACAGCCAAACAAACAAGTCCATGGTCTGTGGACGATTGTGTCGGGTGCTACTAAGCACCGTCTGCATCCTAGTATATATATATAACTAGAAAATGAAATTGAAAGGTGAGAAGTTCTCACATATAGCTATCCAACTCCACGACACTTCATTGATATAAATCTTCTTTTGCAGAATTCTTCGTCGACCTCGCCTTTTTTTTTCCGCTTTCACCCGTATTCTCTACATATGTAAAAATCGAATTTTTACGATGCTATTCAATATATAAAAATATGATTTTTACTTCGCCTTTCAATATATAAAAATCGAATTTTTACTTCGATGTCATATAGATAAAAATTCCATTTCAAAAATAAAGTTTTCGCCTTTATAAAAATAAAGTTTTCGCCTTTATAAAAATAAAGTTTTCGCCTTTATAAAAATAAAGTTTTCGCCTTTATAAAAATCATCACTTTACTTCAACGTATATAAAATAAAAATCAGATTTTTATTTCGCTACATATACAAAGATGATATTTTTATATTCTCTATCCTATAAAGATTATATTTTTAATACTTTAAAAATATAAAAATCATATTTTTAATATTTTTATATAGTAAAGATTATATTTTTATTCGCTATCTACATAGAAAAGATTATATTTTTCAATCGCCATTTACATAGAAACGATTATATTTTTCTATCGCCATTTACATAGAAAAGATTATATTTTTCAATCGCCATTTACATAGAAACGATTATATTTTTCTATCGCCATTTTTAAAATAAAAATCACATTTTTATTTTGCTATTCTTATAATAAAAATCTTATTTTCCTAATTATAAAAATCATAACCTTTTACGTATAAAAATCACAACTTTTTAAGTATGAACATCATAGCTTTTCTAAGTATAAAAAAATCATCACTTTCATGAATTTAAAAATCGGATTTTTCTACTCATAAAAATCCTAACCTTTTTGCTCATGGAAATCATAAAGAAAAAAAAAACTAAGCTTTATAGGGAAAACAAAAGAATAAAACTTACAGCCATTTTAATCGGGAAGGGGGGGTTTCCTTTTGCTGCGTTCAGATTTGAGGGAGGCGGGGTCGGATTGGGGTTCGTGGAGGTGGTTGACGCAAGGCCAGAGGGGGTGCGTGGGCTGAGGGGAGTTGGCGGGGCTGGTCATCGTCGGAAGGGGGTGCTTCAAGGTGTTGCATCGGCTATTGGGGAGGTAGGTGGAGGCGGTCGAACTCGAGGGGGCGACGATGGAGCTCTGGTGGTCGGCTAGGGCACGCGGATCCGGGTCTTGCGTTCGAGCTGGGGAAGGGTGGAAGCAGGAGGAGGTGAAGCAGGAGTGGGGGTAGGCACCGGCTCCGTCGAGGCGCGGTGGCGACGTCGAGGGTGGCTATTCCGTTCGTTCCCCCTTTTTTTTAATTTTATTCTCGATCTGAAAATAGAAGAGAGATGGAAGAGAGAGTCAACGGGGTTATATAATATAATATATATATTTAATTATTTTTAAATTCAAAAAGTAACTTTTTATTTCAAACTCGAATTCAAACCCACCGACTGTCGTCCCCAGCGTATTACCCCCGTTCCGAACACAATGAGATATGTATCGTCAGCTGATTCGGCTGTTACAATCAGTTTCCGTTAAATTTACATTTAAATCACTATATTGAAATTTTAAACGTACATTTCAAATTACCGGGGTCACATACTAACTCTAAAAATTCCAGAAAAATATTTTCTAGCTTCGTATTGACGGTACGGTCCTAACAAAACTAGTTTCGATGAATTCTGAGACCGTTAGAAAAATGGCTATTTTCCAGTCGATTAAAATCAACTGAAAATGGTCAAACACGTTTTCCTTTGCCATGCTCACATATTGATTCGAAAAATTATGAAATTTGGAATCTAGCAATAACTTGACATCACGGACCCAACAAAACTGGTTTCGTCGAAATCCGAGGTCATTTGCAAAATGTCCATTTTTAAGGGCCTGAATTCCATAGCGACTATTCAGAATTTTCAATTGGACATATCTTTTGATTCCCGCTTTGAAATACGGATTTGTCGGATTCGTTGGAAAGATATTCACTATTAGATTCTATTATTTTTGGTTTCACTAAAATCCGGATTGTTTTGCACCCGGTACATTCAATTGAAGTTTGAAATCGAATTCTCGAACTACCGCGCCATTTTCAATTCTATTTATAATTATATATAAATATTTATATTTTAACGATGACGCGTATAAATATATACGTTCGAATTATATTCAAAATAAATTTCTCGTCGATATTATTTAAAATAATTCAATTTAAATAATCAAAATTCGCTAAAATTGCCAAAATAAAAATTTTAAACTGGCCCAGATTTTCCGGGTTGTTACAATCTCCCCCACTTAAAACTTTTCGTCCCCGAAAAGGAACAAAATCGAAAGTGGTTTGATTAATCAACTCTACGCTCGATCTGGCTTTCATTCTCCAACTTTTCAGTTTCTGAGAATTTTCTAAAATTTCAAAAATTTGGCTAACACCCTAAATTTTCGAAAAATTTCGCCATAACCTCTGCAATGGGAGCATCGGGGAATTTCAAATAGCTTCCCCGGTCCTTCAGATCTCAAAAAGAAAAAGAAAAAGCCAAGCGGCTAGCCAATAGGCTCATAAATCATCATCGCCCAAACAAAACAGTAAATTATGTAGTAAACATGTACCTATTTGTCGGGCAAACAAATTTTATTCTCTGCTCTAGCCTCCTTGCTATGACCTGTTCAATGATATATATGTATATGCAAGCAAATTCGACCAATTTTCAATACAATTCAATATTTGTTTCAATTAGGCTAAATGGTTCAAAATTATCAAACAATTAAACAAACAACACAAACATCAATCAATTAGTGAATTTAACGTTTCAGATTCATAATTTTGATACATATACAAAAATCAAATTTTTGATGCCAAATCACAACAATAAGCCCTATCTAATTTTGGGTTCTCACACCAGTCAATAGGAAATATATAGAAATCTCACTTTCGAAACACGAACATAAATACTGATGATGTCATGACAATCATCAGTACCATCTTCGGGTGACTAGAGTGTGATGCTATATCTATCCAATATATTAAAATTTCGAATACACGCGGATCAGACGTATATGCAAAATCTATATATACTGGATTGTCCACATCAATATAAATAGATAATCAAATACGAATAATTGATTTAAATTTTCAAAACAAAATTTGTTTTCACTTTTATTTATCAAAAACACTACTCTTCACACTCGTTCTAGGATACTACTGATCCCATCTCTAACGAGTCATTCTAAATGGGATATTACTAATCCAATTATCTGATGAATTCTTTCGTATGGTTCTAATGTGCCTTGTTCTCTGCTTTGTAAACCAAAGCTCTGATACCAACTGTGAAAACCCGTAACTTCCCCGTAAAGGAAAGCGTCGGATAGTTCGAGAACAAGCCACATACAGAATACATACAGAAGAACATTTCATTGTATATTACAACAATGCATCAGATTACAGAATATACAGAGTATAAATGAATATTACACAGAAATATCAGATATTTAAATTACATTTAAATACATAACAGCGGAAAATAATACAATACACAACTAGAAAGAGATATACGGATACAAAGCTTTCCGGATATCGTTCCAGCTGTAAACCAGGATCCTGTGAATAAAAATCTGCAAAACCAAAACTACTAGCTGCCCGTGTCAAAATAGGGGCACCCAGAGTTTAGGTTAAAACAATAAACTCCAGGTCAGTCATGGGACTGGTGTGAGAACTAAAACAGTTATTCTTTATTTTAAAGTTAGGTGAATCAAGGGACCACGCCGTATAACACGGAACGGGTTTCCTCCCAAGAATACCAGTGCATAAAACAAATAGCGCAATGCTAAATAAAGAAGAATGAAGCTGTTATAAGACCCAGGTCCCATCACACAATGCAACGCAGCCGAGGATAGGGTTTTCCCTTATAACAGCCAAAGAATGCTTGATACGTTTAAAACAAATCATTTGATACTATTATAAGTGCATAGTGTATAAAACACTTCAAATCATAAGTATCAATCATAGGCGGCATGAATGGCCCATAACACTATGTCGCCATATATAAGTTTACAATCAAAACCGCAAATGTCGTATTGGAAGTTGGGTTATCATTTATGGTATGAACCGAGGCTAGGGGCAAGATCCTCTACCGATTTGTGACTCTCTAGCCCGAGCCACAGGGTCAGAGCGCATCGACCCTTTAGATCGTCAGGGCCGATCCACCGATGTGGATTATTATGCCTGAACACTACGTTTCTCTGCCCTTTAGGGCGTAAGCCTGGCCCGTCAGTCGACCAGAAGCATCGGCCGAAACTGATATCACGAGGCGCCTCGCTTTTCAGCAAGTAATAATAAGTAACATCCACATGAGTCAAACTCGTCAGCCAGTTCAAGCACTGACGCCACTCATAACTAGAAAGAAACGTAGGTCCTCCCTGATGTCCGTCTCCCGTTTTTGATTCATACCGGGTGCGATACTCGCGAATCAACGTTACACAAAGCTACGCCACAAAGGCCGTGCTTCGATCATCAACCACAAGACTTTTCTTTTCAACAGAAGCCTTGATCATTTGCCTCTTAGCATGCCACACAGGCAATTCACTCCATGCGATTGATATCCATCAATATATAACCCCTGAGCTCGTACGTCTCAGAGAAGGGCGTTAAGCAAGAGAATAAATTCTCCGCCGCCAAACAGATATATATTTAATAGAGATCAATCACACGGACTAAAATCCAATGTCAGACACACAGTCCATTTACAAGTCCGTTCTGGGGCTGAACGAAACCGGAGGCACCTAGTACCCCGCATATCCATCGATCTCCAAGTACGTCTAGACGATCACAAACTGTTTCCATCTTCTTGGGTGTACAGCCCAATCAAGATCATCAGTAATCACCCAAACGATGTGAAGACCTCCGGTCTTCGACCATCGTCTTCATCTTCGACTTATCGTCGTATCAGTTATTCAGAATGGGATAAACCCGGTCTTTCTGAATAACTCGCGTATATTTTAAATAAGTGTTACACAAACACAACATACGCCTCATTCCAATTCATCAGTCACTAACCGTAAATTAATCAAGAGAATAATTTCCCAAATATTAACCCCGAAGGCCGAAACCAACATCAGATCAATATCCAGAAAACCATTCTGTTTGGCTAACCGACAGTTAGTTCCTAAATTTCACATTTATAGGGAAAGGTTCCCATTAATTTTATCCAAGATAAATTCCTTGAATTTATCCTTTAATCTTCTTTTGAATTTCGATTCAACTAGTCGGGATTAACGAAACTTACCGAAGTAATCATTTGTTTTAATTTCCCAATCCCAACCTATTAATCCCATGAAGTAAAACTGGTAATACTTCATATCTAACACCACAGTGTTATCGGTAAATTCAATTACCATTTCACGTTCAAATCTAATTAAAGATTTAACTATCGCCTGGAGTAAAACTGGTGATACTCCATTCTCGATTATTTCAATCTAATTAAAGATTCATTAAAACTCCACTTAGTTTTAATCGTTAACTGGGTTAAAGAATCAGTGTCATTTAAAACACGATTCACGGTAAACCCAAAATATCATTCCATTAATTATCGGGTTAAAGAACAAGTGTTATTTAAAACACTGTCCACGATAAACCCAAAAATCAATATCAATTCTATTCCAATTAAATATTGTTTAATTGGTACATTTCATTAAATCTAAATAAAAAGATTTAATCTTTTCTCGACTGGGTTCAAGAACAGTGTTAGTGAAGACACCATTCACGACAAACCCAAATCACATTCGATATTCAATACAAGGCTCTGAATAGAAAATATATCGGCTTATATTCAATATCGAATTCTACGACTAACAAATGTCGTATTGGAAATAACGATATAAATATATATCTTTCAAATTTCCATAACAACACCTGTATAATCACGAATTCCAACATCGAAATATTCCGAAGACAATTTCGATTCAAATCCACTCCAATGCAATCATTGGATATTCTGGTTATTTTTAAAACCCTTTTTAAATTCAATTTATTTATTTAAAAATAAATAGAATTATAATTCTAGTTCAAAACCAGTTCATATCGATAAAAATCTATTTTTATCTTTTCAAATATGGAGTTTTTCATCCCAATTCTTTCTAAATCATTTCTTATGATTTTACACAAATTATTACTATTTTTAATAATTTTATCGAGGCCTGTACAGTCGATTTCCATCAACGGTCATCGAACTGCATTTACAGCGACCTTTTTCAAATTTGATTTGGACATAATTCCAAATCCAACCGTTAGATTTTGAATTTCTAATATTCGTTAGAAAGCTCTTTTCGATACGAACCCAACGGTTCCGGTTTTAGGAGAATCCGACGGTCGGATCTCCCGTAATGTCCGTTTGAAATAAATGGTCGAAATTCACGAACTGCCGCGGCGCGTTCTATTCAGGCCATTATATTATATATATATAATATATATAATATATATTTCGTCGATTTCTATTTAAAACGAATTATATAAATAGTTTTAAAATCATTTCAAAAGCAATTTCAACTTTCTTTTCAATTCAATTCAAAATTGAATTCTTCTTTATAAATTCGTTTTAAAATTCATTTCTATTCAATTCAAATTTCAATTCAATTTGAATTCATTTCAATTCGCTTTCGATTCAATTTGAATTCGTTTTCAATTCAATTCATTTCGAAATTGTTTTCAATTCATTTCATTTCGAAATCGTTTTCAATTCAATTCATTTCGAAATCGTTTTCAATTCAATTCATTTCGAAATCGTTTTCAATTCAATTCATTTCGAAATCGTTTTCAATTCAATTCATTTCGAAATCGTTTTCAATTCAATTCATTTCGAAATCGTTTTCAACTCAATTCATTTCGAAATCGTTTTCAACTCAATTCATTTCGAAATCGTTTTCAATTCAATTCATTTCGAAATCGTTTTCAATTCAATTCATTTCAAAATGAATAAAGTCGATATAAATATCGTTCACGTCAAAATGGCGTCAATCTAATCAACACGGCTTCATAAATTTCTATTTTCAAATTTTCTTTATTTTTCAAATTGGAATGAGGCCCAATCAATTACCATATAAAGTTAATTATATGGATTTTCATACAACACATGTATATAATAACATTGAAAATAATCAACCATCAACCAAAGTGCACTACACTGTAAAAGCATCAAATATAGATATTCAACGCTTATAACAGCCTGTCAATCAATCGATCGACATATTTAATCAATCTGGATGAGTGAACTTCAAATTTCATCCCAACACCCGTGTGGGGTTTCAAACAATCAAACACATATTTTATTTGTGCTGTTGGGCGATGTGTAAAATTTTTCGTCCCAATCAATGTCATTCAAATAGGTGTACATAAACAAACCGTCTGGTTTGTAAATGAATATTCTATTTTATTCACTTCACGTTAAAAATTATATTTTTAACGATAAAACATTTTATTTCAACCTATGAATTTCTATTCAATTCATTCTTTAAATAAAATGATATTTTTATTTTTCTAACTTATTTTAGAAAATTTCGGCGGCATAACGGCACGATACTAGAAACGGGACAAGGCCTAGCCTTATCCCCGGTCTAGTGAAGGCCCACGCCATTCACACATCAATCAAATCACTTTCGGTATGCAAACCACAAAATTTGGAGTAAGAGTCTAACCTAGCCTTACTCCTTCGCCTTATAACGGCGCACGTCTAATCCTAACCCATTTATCGATTCGATTTTCCACACCACAAACCACATTCAAACCAATATCGCTATCAATCACCAAACAGCCAAACAAACAAGTCCATGGTCTGTGGACGATTGTGTCGGGTGCTACTAAGCATCGTCTGCATCCTAGTATATATATATAACTAGAAAATGAAATTGAAAGGTGAGAAGTTCTCACATATAGCTATCCAACTCCACGACACTTCATTGATATAAATCTTCTTTTGCAGAATTCTTCGTCCACCTCGCCTTTTTTTTTCCGCTTTCGCCCGTATTCTCTACATATGTAAAAATCGAATTTTTACGATGCTATTCAATATATAAAAATATGATTTTTACTTCGCCTTTCAATATATAAAAATCGAATTTTTACTTCGATGTCATATAGATAAAAATTCCATTTCAAAAATAAAGTTTTCGCCTTTATAAAAATAAAGTTTTCGCCTTTATAAAAATCATCACTTTACTTCAACGTATATAAAATAAAAATCAGATTTTTATTTCGCTACATATACAAAGATGATATTTTTATATTCTCTATCCTATAAAGATTATATTTTTAATACTTTAAAAATATAAAAATCATATTTTTAATATTTCTATATAGTAAAGATTATATTTTTATTCGCTATCTACATAGAAAAGATTATATTTTTCAATCGCCATTTACATAGAAACGATTATATTTTTCTATCGCCATTTACATAGAAAAGATTATATTTTTCAATCGCCATTTACATAGAAACAATTATATTTTTCTATCGCCATTTTTAAAATAAAAATCACATTTTTATTTTGCTATTCTTATAATAAAAATCGTATTTTCCTAATTATAAAAATCATAACCTTTTACGTATAAAAATCACAACTTTTTAAGTATGAACATCATAGCTTTTCTAAGTATAAAAAAATCATCACTTTCATGAATTTAAAAATCGGATTTTTCTACTCATAAAAATCCTAACCTTTTTGCTCATGGAAATCATAAAGAAAGAAAAAAAAAACTAAGCTTTATAGGGAAAACAAAAGAATAAAACTTACAGCCATTTTAATCGGGAAGGGGGGGTTTCCTTTTGCTGCGTTCAGATTTGAGGGAGGCGGGGTCGGATTGGGGTTCGTGGAGGTGGTTGACGCAAGGCCAGAGGGGGTGCGTGGGTTGAGGGGAGTTGGCGGGGCTGGTCATCGTCGGAAGGGGGTGCTTCAAGGTGTTGCATCGGCTATTGGGGAGGTAGGTGGAGGCGGTCGAACTCGAGGGGGTGACGATGGAGCTCTGGTGGTCGGCTAGGGCACGCGGATCCGGGTCTTGCGTTCGAGCTGGGGAAGGGTGGAAGCAGGAGGAGGTGAAGCAGGAGTGGGGGTAGGCGCCGGCTCCGTCGAGGCGCGGTGGCGACGTCGAGGGTGGCTATTCCGTTCGTTCCCCCCCTTTTTTTTAATTTTATTCTCGATCTGAAAATAGAAGAGAGATGGAAGAGAGAGTCAACGGGGTTATATAATATAATATATATATTTAATTATTTTTAAATTCAAAAAGAAACTTTTTATTTCAAACTCGAATTCAAACCCACCGACTGTCGTCCCCAGCGTATTACCCCCGTTCCGAACACAATGAGATATGTATCGTCAGCTGATTCGGCTGTTACAATCAGTTTCCGTTAAATTTACATTTAAATCACTATATTGAAATTTTAAACGTACATTTCAAATTACCGGGGTCACATACTAACTCTAAAAATTCCAGAAAAATATTTTCTAGCTTCGTATTGACGATACGGTCCTAACAAAACTAGTTTCGATGAATTCTGAGACCGTTAGAAAAATGGCTATTTTCCAGTCGATTAAAATCAACTGAAACTGGTCAAACACGTTTTCCTTTGCCACGCTCACATATTGATTCGAAAAATTATGAAATTTGGAATCTAGCAATAACTTGACATCACGGACCCAACAAAACTGGTTTCGTCGAAATCCGAGGTCATTTGCAAAATGTCCATTTTTAAGGGCCTGAATTCCATAGCGACTATTCAGAATTTTCAATTGGACATATCTTTTGATTCCCGCTTTGAAATGCGGATTTGTCGGATTCGTTGGAAAGATATTCACTATTAGATTCTATTATTTTTGGTTTCACCAAAATCCGGATTGTTTTGCACCCGGTACATTCAATTGAAGTTTGAAATCGAATTCTCGAACTACCGCGCCATTTTCAATTCTATTTATAATTATATATAAATATTTATATTTTAACGACGACGCATATAAATATATACGTTCGAATTATATTCAAAATAAATTTCTCGTCGATATTATTTAAAATAATTCAATTTAAATAATCAAAATTCGCTAAAATTGCCAAAATAAAAATTTTAAACTGGCCCAGATTTTCCGGGTTGTTACACATGTAAAATAATTTCAACATATGAAAATAATTCTAACACACAAAGATTATTCAAAATTTCGGCAGCATAACGGCAGGGTAGTTAAAACCGGCACCGTCCCAAGTACGGCTCCTCGCTCTACCTTAAAACCTCGCGGTTTTTGACAATGGGGATTCATGCATCTAATTCGCACGCAGGCGGCATGTTTATTTTTATTTCCACAAATATTTCCAATTCATTTCAATCACCAATGGGCATTTTTCCACCACAACCAAACAATATCAACTACAAACAATTATTCAACCATTCGTATTTTTCACCCAATATTTCACACCAATTCACCACGATAAATATCGTCCATGGTTTGTGGACGAGGGGAGTATATATATATATATAATATATTTGCTATATTTCACTTGCATTTCAACACATATATCAATTATTCTATGCATGTAAAAATTCATACTTCGCTCATATAGCTTACACTACGCATGTACATGAGGTATACAACACGTATGTAATTTATATTTCGCTTATATAAATTATACACGACATTTTCCATTCAATTTTACGTTAATTTTGATTTCTCACCTTGGTTTTCTAAGCGCTAAAAATCGATACGATGTCAGAAAAATCCGCAGCTTCTTCTATTGGGTAGAGAGCTTCCTTGCGGTCTCGATGTTTCCTGTTTCATCGAATTTCGTCAACACACCAAAAAGATATGATTTTTCAAAGTTCACAGATCAAAGAAAAACGCACTTTCAGAAAGCTTCAAAACTAGGTCAGCGATTTTTGATCAAATCGTGTAGCGGTTGGATGATCGGCCAGTGCAGGGTTGTAGGCGGAGGAGAGGCGCACGTGCGGGCCCCACGGCGTTGAACTCGACGGCCTCTGGGCGGCGGAATCGACCTCGAAACGGCCGGACTTTGGAGGAGCGGATCCGGCGAAATACTCGACGATGCTGGGCGAGGTTGGTATGGATTCGAAGCTCGTCTCGAGCTCTACGAAAAACTCCAAAGGGCCCTGGTGTTTTGATGAGCGGATGTGGAGATTTGGAGGAGAGAAGGCGGAAAAAGGAAGCCGCCGTTCGATCTGGAGGGTCGGCGGTTTTCTTTTCTTTTTTTTTATTTTAAAATTATGAATGGAGAAATATGATTGGCCGAGGATTATATTAAATTTTTAAATAGTGTTTTCTCAAACGAACTCCTTTTTAACCCCAACGACTGTCGCTCCTAGCTAAATACCCCCATTCCGGACACAATGGGATATGTTTCGTGGGCCAATTCGACTGTTACAGTCAGTTATTTTTCAATTTAAAGTATAAAACATTTAATTTTTAACTCTGAACGCACATTTCAAGTTGCCAGGGCCACAAACTGATTCGGAAAATTCCAGAAAAATAAATCTAGCTATGTTTTGATGCTACGGTCCCAACAAAACTAGTTTCGTCGAATTCTGAGGTCGTTTGAAAAATGGCCATTTTCTGGTTGATCCAATTTAACAGAAATCGACCAAACACATTTTCTTTTGCCATGCTCACATATTAGCTTCAAAAATTATGAAATTTGAAACCTAGCAATAGTTTGACATCCCGGACCCAACAAAAGTGGTTTCGTCGAATTCCGAGGTCGTATGCAAAATATCAATTTTCCAGGCCTATATATTCTATATACCGACTCTTCTGAAAATTCATCCGGCCATAACTTTTGATTCCCGTTATGAAACTTCGATTTTTCAGATTCGTTAGAAAGGTATTGACTAACAGATTTAAATATTTTTGGTTTCGCTAAAATCCGTTATATTTTCCACCCTGCACAGTCAGTCAAAGTATGAATTCAAATTTTCAAACCGACTCACTATTTCTAATTCACTATTTTATTGAAATATTCTATTTCAATTGTTCAAATTCCTTTGTAATAACCAGTTTAAAAATTTTAAATTGGCTCGTATTTTCGGGTTATTACAACTATCTTTTGCCTCGATTCACATATGGAAATCCAACTTCCAATATGTGATATTTCAGTTTTATTTGTAGAGCCTAGTATTGGCGACATAGTAGCATGGGATGCTATGCCGCCTATGATTGATATTTATGATTGAAATTGTTTTGACACTATACACTTATAGTAATAATAAAACATGAAATTTGGCATATCAAGCATTCTTTGGCTATTATAAAGTAAAACCCTATCCTCCGGCTTGCGTTGCATTGTGTGATGGGACCTGGGTCTTATAATAGCTTCATTTTTCTTTATTTAGCATTGCGCTGTTTGTTTTATGCACTGGTATTCTTGGGAGGAAACCCGTTCCGTGTTATACAGCGTGCTCCCTTGATTTACCGAACTTTAAAATAAAGATTAATAACTGTTTTAGTTCTCACACCAGTCACATGACTGACCTGGAGTTTATTGTTTTAACCTAAACTCTGGGTGCCCTTATTTTGACACGTGCAGCTAGTAGTTTTGGTTTTGTAGATTTATATTCACAGGATCCTGATTGCAGCTGGTACGATATCCGGAAAGCTCTGTATCCGTATATCTCTTTCAGTTGTGTTTTGTATCATTTTCCGCTGCGATGTATTTAAATGTATTGTAATCTCTGATATTTTCTTTGTAATATTTATTCATACTCTGTATATTTTTGTATTCTGATGGAATTGTTGTAATTAACAATGAAATGTTCTTCTGTCTGCGTCCTTTTGTGTGTTGTTCTCGAAGTATCTGCTCTTTCCATCACCGGGAAGTTACGGGTTTTTACAATATGCGAATACCTCACTCCTGTATTGGACATATGGGACGAGGAATAAGGTGTCTCCAGTTTCGTTCAGACCCAAAACGGATTTGTAAATGGATGGTATGTTTGACGTTGTATTCCTTTATGCTGTATTCGTTGATCTCTGCTAAATATATATCTGTTGGTGGCGGAGAATTTATTCTCTTGCATAACACCCTTCTCTGAGACATACGAGCTTAGAGGTTATATATTGGCATAACTCAATGGTATGGAATGGATTGACAATGCGGCATACAAAGATGCAAATGATCAAGGTAGTTATTGAAAAGCAGAGCCTTTTGGTTGATGATCAAAGCACAGCTTTATTTAGCATAGCTTTGTGTAGCGATACTTCGCGAGCCTCACACCCCGGTATGACCCAAAAATGGGAGAAGGATCCAGGGAGAACATGCATTTATTTCTAGCTAGAAGTGGTGTTAGGGTTTTTACAAGACCCGACATTTTTACTTATGTGGATGATGGATTGCGAGGCGCCTCAGTTATTGAGTCCCTAGTGGCTCTATTTTATGCCCCATAGGGCGGGGAAACGTATTATTTAGGAATTTATATATAATCCACCAAGGTAAGTTGGGGACCGACCCTATGGCTCCGGGTGCAGTTGTGACTAAGTCCTAAAGCTCGGGCTAGAGAGTCTCGAATACGGTAACGACGATCCCTTGCATTTTTTCATGATGGAAATCCAACTTCCAATACGACACCATACGGTTTTGATTGTATAACTAGTATGGCGGCATAGTATATGGTAGCTATGCCGTCTATGATTGATATATTATTATTGAAATGTTTTTGAAATATATATACACTAATAATAATTTCAAATCCGTTTTATCATATCAAGCATTTTTCACCATTATAAGGTAAAACTCAATGCTCTGGTTTGCGTTGCATTGTGTGATGGGACTTGAGTCTTATAATGGTTTCATTTTTCTAAAAGGCATTGCGTTGTTTAACAATTTAATTTATTTCTTGCACTGGCAATCCAACGGAGTAAACCCGTTCTGCTTTAGTGGCATGGTCCTGTGATTAGCCTTATTATTAGATAAGATAGGAAAGATTTCTCATACCAGTCCCATGACTGACCCGTAGTTTGTTTCACTTTGCAAACTCGGGTGCGCTCTTTTCCACACGGGCAGTCGAGTAGCTTACTTTGTAGATATATTGAGAAGGATTCCGGATCGAAGCTTAGAGCTGTGACCAGAGCATTGATAGACTTCCGTTGTGTTAATTTAATGGTTCCGCTGCAGTGTATTACATTTATTGTAATTTAATCTTCTGCTGTATTATTATAAAAATGTACTCTGATATTCTGTACTCTGATGTAACATTATTATGATATAATAAAAGTCTTCTGTTATTTATTCTAATGTGTTGTATTTAAAGAGTTGACGTATTCGGGTTTTGAACGGTCTTGGTCGATTTAGCGATCGATTAGGTCCGGGCAAAATCCGTATCGTTACAGTTGGTATCATAGCTCTGGTTAGCTCAAATCATTAGGGTACAACTCATTAGAACTGAACAAATGACTTATCATTAGTAATATCCAATAAGAATACTCATTAGAGATAGGATCAGTAGCATCCTAGAATGAGAAAACTCATTAGAGGCGGGGTTAGAAATGTCCTAGAATGAGTTGGGAGTGACAAGTTTATTATTAACTTATATGTGATTATATATATAATCCGATCTTAGAAAATATGATTTTTGTATGTATAAGAGATATATATGTTCTTTTAAAGTTAATCATCTGATTGATTGATGTTTTTGTCGTGTAATTATTAGTTCAACCAATAAAATTATTGTAATAAAAAAATACTGAAAATTAAATTAGTTAGTTAAACAACTTTTAGCTTCGTTCCTTTTCGAGGACAAAAAGATTTAAAGTGGGGGAGATTGTAACAACCCGGAATTTTGGAACCAATTTAAAAAATTTATTTTTGAAATGTTAATGAATTTTAGGAATTTAAAATAATTTATTTTAAATAATAACGATTAAAAATTTATTTAAATCGAAGTAAGAATGAATGTATTTATTTTAACTATAAAAGGAGTTTAAAATAGCGCGGTAGTTTGAAAATTTGAATTTAAACTTTGACTGACTGTACAGGATGCAAAATAAATTGAATTTTACTGAAACCAAAAATATTAGAATCTATTTAAAATATATTTCTAACGAATCTGAAAAATTGAAATTTCATAGCGGGAATCAAAAGTTATGCCCAGTATAATATTCAGAAAAGTCGTTGTAGAAATTATATATATATATTAATATAATATATGGCCCTTAAAAATAGTCGTTTTGCAAATGACCTCTGTTTTTGATGAAACCACTTTTGTTGGAACCGGAATGTCAAATTATTGCCACGTGTCAATTTTCATAATTTTTCGAATTAATAAGTGAGCGTGGCAAAAGAAAATGTGTTTTGTCCCTTTCAGTCAAATTGGATCGACCAGAAAATGACCATTTTTCAAACGGTCTCCAAATTCGACGAAATTAATTTTGTTAGGACCATATCGTCAAAAAATATAGAGAAATAATTTTTCTGTAATTTTTAGAGTTAGTATGTGGCCCCGATAAATTAAAATGTAAATCGAATTAAATAAATAAATGATTTACATTTTATATTGAAGAAAACTGACTGGAAGTAAATGGAATTTCTCTAGATCAGGT
Organism: Allium sativum; assembly: GCA_030737875.1. Lineage (NCBI taxonomy): Eukaryota > Viridiplantae > Streptophyta > Magnoliopsida > Asparagales > Amaryllidaceae > Allium > Allium sativum. The sequence continues at coordinate 299,169,231 of CM060926.1, forward strand.
GACAATACACCCTAATTGGCAGCTAACCACTTAGCCATGTGACCTACCCGATTTATACCATTTCCTGGTGGTGAGGCTTGAGGTCATAACGTACCGATCACACCTTTATTTACTTTGAATGTCACATCGTCATACCCGCCAAATCACAAATTAATTTCTCCAAAAATACTACGAGTATATAGCTAAGAGAATCGAATTCCTCTGCCACCAAACGTAAATACGTTTGAAGAGATCAACTTACGCGATCTATTGAATATACTCTGTCAGACATTCTTCCATACAGGTTGTCCTTGGACTGGACAAACTGAAGGCATTATTCTGTAAAACCATCTCAGGCAATTTCTACCTAGGATTTGCCAGAACGACCCTTGCATAAACTCCGTCTTCAATTATCTTCACCATATTTGATTTGCAACGCTAATGCCCATACGGAGTGGTGTTCAGAAAATATATCTTATCCTGGTCTCTCCATATTGACAACGGAAATGGTCAAAATCATTGATAGTTGGTGATTTAACTATCAACGGAAAACATGTGTATAAACAACGATCATATTTCCAAATGGAAATCTTATCGATCAATCATCAATCAAAATTTATCCCTTTAAATTAATTTATCATTAATTTATTTCATTTCCCTATTCCCATTTTTCCATATATTCGTAAATTCTTATTTTCTAAATTTAGAAAATATATGTTATTAATCATTGGAAAACATTTCCATACTTACTCTCATTTCTATTTTTTTCTATATTAGAAAACATTTCTGATTCTTATTTGGAAAACATTTCAAAAACTCCTTCATTGGATTTAAACAGATGTTTAAATAAAACATTTCTATGCCAACTCAAACCATTACCTTCGTTAACTAAATTCACTTAACCAACATTCACTATCAAACCTTAACCATTCCTTAGTTAAAAATGGAGTCAATCAAGTTGGGGTATAACTACCTCTCAGATCTTAACTGAACAACATTTCTAGCCTCGAAATAGACAAAGTACCCTTTTAAATCTTTAACAAACTTCCTTACGTAACTCTCGGTTTCAATTTACGAATCCACTTCTTTATTGAAAACATTGATTATAACTATAGCGTATTAATCCCTACTTCTGGAATATCTAACTTCAAAATATAACTTTTAATCCTTAATTTAACTAAATAATTAAATAGATAATTTATAACTAACTAAATTGATCTTGGTTAAAAATCAGAAAGTAATTAGTACTTTCTCGAAATCGATATAATCAAATTTCAATGTATAACTCTTTTTTGAATAATCTCCATTCGATAACTCCTTTTCAAATAAACTATATTCGATTAACTCCTTTTGAAAAAACTATATTCGATTAACTCCTTTCGAATAACTCTAACTTGATTAACTCTAATCGATTAACTCTATTCGAATAACTAATATTCGACTAATTCTTATTCCATAAACTCTATTCAATTAACTCTAACTCGATTAACTCTAATCGATTAACTCTAACTCGATTAACTCTAATTCGATTAACTCTAATCGATTAACTCTAATTCGATTAACTCTAATCGATTAACTCTAATTCGATTAACTCTAATTCGATTAACTCTATTCAATTAACTCTAACTCGATTAACTCTAATTGATTAATTCTAATTCGATTAACTCTAATCGATTAACTCTAACTTGATTATAGTTCGATTAACTCTATTCAACTAACTCTAACTCGATTGACTTTAATTGATTAACTCTAATTCGATTAACTCTAATTCAATTAACTCTAATCGATTAACTCTATTTGATTAACTCTAATCAATTTACTTTATTCGATCAACTCTTATTCGAATAACTCTATTCGATTAACTTCATTAAGTTTGACTTTGTATTTCAAAATAATATCTCATTTCCAAATTTTATTTATACTTCTATTTATAGAATTATTCATACGAAATCTCCTTTTTATTTATAGCACTTAAATCTCATTTATAATTACACTTATAAATGCTGAGTTCACATTCTATTTAAAATATCGGTGTCAAAACCGATTTCTAATTCTCTATATAAGTTCAGACCTATATATTCCATTTATCCAATGATAAATATTTAATTTAATTTATAAAGTATTATTTATAAATTAATCTTCTCATTCTATCTATTAAAACAGATTCCTATTTAACAACCACTTTAAACAATCTTCTCATAATTCTTTTATATCTCGTCGATTTCCATTTATAATCCTATTTATTTTCCAAATAAATATTCCTTTTATAATTCTATTTATTTTCTAAATAAATATTCCTTTTATAAATCTATTTATTTTCTCAATAAATATTCTTTTTTTATATATTTATTTTCTAAATAAATATTCCTTTTACATTTATTCCAATATTTATTTCCAAATATTCTTTATATATATATATATATATATATATATATTTCCAGTATCTATTTTCGGTATTTAAAATACCAAATAGAAAAGCACATTACCGTCCAAAAACACACAATCAGTTTCAGATAATATGTCACATCATATATCGCAATATATGAAAAACAGTAATATAATTATTGAGGAATCCAGTTGGATCCCTCCAACCTGTTTCCCTGCATCCACAGATGTTAAACAATATAATTAACATTAAATTCATTTCAACATGAAATATAATCATCAACAGAATCAATACTTAATTAACGATATATATATATATATATATATATATATAACTATATCGATATTTTCAACCAATTAATTAGCATTTCAACCAACCAATCAACACACAACAATCAACCAGTATTTATCAGTTCTGAAAATACGATATGAAAGTATAAAACTGAGCAGAGTTAGTGAGATTTACTCACATTGGACGGTTATCATTAAATAACTGTCGGTTGATTCAGACAGACAATTTATTTCGCTATAAATTGTAACGAGCTCCAATTCACTTACAGTCAGTTCCATTGTGAAGCCCTCCTCCATACGATCCCAACGGATCTTGTTTTGCTATATTCCATTAACATATGAATACGATATGTAATTTACAAGTTTTAATACTATATTAAATTAAAACAAGCTTAATATATTTATCAATTTGGGCCCTACTATTTGTATACTCGGCCCATCACATACTCCATACCACTGTGACGACCCCAAACCCCCGTACCACGGTGTCAAGGGTAATCTTTGGAATATAATACATAAACAGATTATAGCAGAATAGAAATAAATAAATACACCAGATAATGAACAAATAATACACTGGATAAAATTAATCATCACAGTTACACAGTATATAGGATCATACTTAGTACAAATACAGTTCAGCTATACATAGATGTCTACAGCGGAAAACAGAACATAATGCACAATAGGAGCTGGACAGCGTAAAAAGAGATAAATGATAGAATCCATCTTCAGCTCCGGCTATCCAGAAAAAGCCTGTTAAAAACCTGAACACAAGGCTGCCCGTGTAGAAAGAGGGGCACCCAAGTTTGAAAGTGAAACAAACTACGAGTCAGTCATGGGACTGGTATGAGAAATCTACTTAACACATTTAAAATATGGCTAATCACAAGACCACGCCACTTTCGTGGAACGGTTTTACTCCATCGGATTGTCGGTGCTTTAAAACAATTAAATCTTTTATACATCGCAATGCTTTTTATAAAAATGAAGCCGATATAAGACTCAAGTCCCATCACACAATGCAACACAAAACGGAGGATAGAGTTTTACCTTATATCGACCAAAATATGCTTGATACGAGCAAAACAAATCATTTCAAATGTAAACTTTGTCGTTTAATTCTTAATTAGACTCCAACTGAAAATTAGCAAGAGGACGACCCCTTAAGTATTAACCCCGAAGGCCGAAACCAACATCAGACCAATACCCAGGAAACCACCCATCTTAGCTCGTTTCCAGTTAGTTTCTAATTTCGTACAAAATCATAAATATCAATAATAGACGGCATGGGTACCATATATCATGTCGCCATATATACATACAATCAAAACCGCACAATAACGTATTTGGGAATTGTATTTCCGTCATGAACCAAGGCAAAAGATAGTCCTTACCGACTTCGAGACAATCTAGCCCATGTCTCAGCAAGTACTCAGTCAAGATTTTGGAGCGACAGGGCCGGTCCACCGATGTGGATTAAAATTCATGAACAATGTTTTTCCCCTCCCTTTGGGGCGTAAGTGAGCCAACGAATGACTCCATCAGTCCCGGATCGACCGACATAACCGAGGCGCCTTGCAACAGCAACAACCACATAGGTGAAAATAATATAAATGTCAGCCAGTTTAGGCACCGACACCACCTATAGCTAGAAGGAAACGCATGTCCTCCCTGAAGTCCTTCTCCTGTTTCTGGTTCATACCGGGGTGTGAGGCTCGCGAATTCACGTTATACACAAAGCTACGCCACACAGGCGGTGCTTTGATCATCAACCAGAAGACTTTGCTTTTCAACAGAAGCCCTGATCACTGCATCTTAGCATGCCACACAGGCAATTCTCACCGTGCAACGGATGGCCATCAATTACACAGAATGAATTCCAATGTCAGACACACCGTCCTTTTACTAGTCCGTTCTAGGTTTGAATGAAACCGGAGGCACTATATACCTCGCAAACCCATCGATTTCCACGTACGTCTGGATGATCACCACTCATTATCCATATTTCGGGATGCCTCCCAATCAGGACATCAGTTACCATCCAAACGAGGTGAAGATCTCCGGTCTTCAACCACCGTCTTCATCTTCGATTTCTTATCGTCGATTCAGTTATTCAGAATGGGATAACCCCGGTCTTTCTGACAACTCGCGTATATAATAAACAAGTGCTACATAAACACGACATACGCTATATTCCAATTCATTAGTCACTAACTGTAAATCAGTAAGAGAACGATTTCCTAAATATTAACCCCAAAGGCCGAAACCAACATCAGATCAAAACCCAGGAAACCATTCGACTTAGCCAACCTTCAGTTAGTTTGTAAATTTCACATCCATATCGTTTATAATATTATATAACGATTTATCGCTATTTTTATTTATTTAAAAATGGCCAATTTATTTAAAACGACGCTTCGGGCCATAACGCGGCTGTGGCGCTGTTTTTCTTCAGATTTGATTTACACATATCTGAAAATCTAACCATTGGATCTTCACAAAATTTATATCATTAGAAAGATCTTTTCAAAACGAATCCAACGGTTCCAGATTCGGGAAAATCCAACGGTCGGATCTCCCGGTACAATCGTTTGAAGTTTCAATTTCAAAATACGAACTGCAGCTTCGTTATTCGATTTAATTTAATTATATATATATATATATATATATATAATTGATTCTAGCACTGTTTTTCTTTAGATTTGAATTAAGCATTCCAGACAATCCAACCGTTGGATCTTTGCAAAGTTGGTGTCGTTGGAAAGATATTTCCAAAGCGAACCCAACGGTTTCGGTTTTGGGAAAATCCGATGGTTGTATCTCCCGCACTAATCGTTTGAAATCACGTTTTCAAAACATGAACTGCAGCTTCGTTATTCGATTTAATTTAATTATATTTATATATATATATATAAATATAATCGATTCTTCGAATTCAAAACCATATTCATTTCATATCTTTGATAAAAATGATATTTTTATCAAACTAACTTCGATTTCGACACTTCACTATTTTTAACAATTCATGTATATAATAAAAATATGATTTTATTGTTAAACAATTTACACGACTATTTTATATAGTTCATATAGATGGTAAAAATATGATTTTTATTATAAAATAATTTATTTCAAAACACGAATACCATTCAACACATGAATTTCTATTCAACGAATGAACTTCTATTCAACACATGAAGGTTTTCTATAGTTTATATATATAGATAAAATGGTGATTTTTATATTTAAAATACTAATACCATTCAACACATGAATTTCTATTCAACGAATGAATTTCTATTCAACACATGAAGGTTTTCTATAGTTTTTATGTATATAAAAATAAAAAGGTGATTTCTATATTGAAAATAGTTTATTTAAAACACGAATACCATTCAACACATGAATTTCTATTCAACGAATGAATTTCTATTCAACACATAAAGGTTTTCTATAGTATATATATATATATATATATATATATATATATATATATATAAAGGTGATTTTTATTGCAAAACAATTTATTTCAAAACATGAATGTCGTTAAATAGATGAATTTCTGTTCAACACACGAATATAGTTTCAACACATGTAAATAATTTTAACACATGAATATTATTCAAAATTTCGGCAGCATAACGGTAGGGTAGTTAAAACTGGGGCCGTCCCTAGTACGGCTCCTCGCTCTACCTTAAAGCCTCGTAGCTTTTGACAATGGGAATTTCATGCATCTAGTTCGCACGCAGGCGGCATGTATATTTTTCATTTCCATAAACTAATCCTATGTGGGTTTCAACCAAATAATTCCCAACCACAAACAGGTATTTTTCAACCACAATCAATCAATTTCTACCACAAACAATTTTAATCAACCATTCGTAATCAACCAAATTTCACACCAATCACAACCAATAAATATCGTCCATGGTTTGTGGACGAGGGCCGTATATATACATACAAATATATATATATATATATATATATATATATATATATATATATGTATGTATATGTATGTATGTATATATAAGCATTTCACTTCTATTTCAACACATATATAATTTTTACAACGCATATATAACTTATACATCGAACGTACGACCTATACAACGCTTATACATGAGGTGTACAACGCTTATACAAGTCATACATCGACTATATAATTTATACATCGTCATTTTCCATATCGTTTATAAATTAGAAATCTCACATTGGGTTCCAGTCCACCAAAAATAGCAGAAGGCTCAGAAAAATATATAGTCTCTTCTAGAATGTAGAAGACGTCCACACGAGTCCATTGTCTCTTGTTTCACTGAATTTCGTCAAGAAACAAAAAAGATATGATTTTTACAGTGAAATAGAAAACCGTAGCGCTTTAAACTACTATAATATAGTTTAAAATTAAATAGGCCATACCTTTTCAAACCCGTTCAAAACTAGTTTTTTGATTTTCGCACAAACGGTTGCACGATAGGAGAATCGGCCTACGCCACGTTGTCAAGCTAGGAGGGGCGATTCCACGGCGGGTGGTCAGGTCGAGTTCGATGCTGACTAGGCGGAGCTCTGGCGGGTTGAACGGGCGAGGTTGGAGGGCGTGGATCTCAGCAGATTCACAACGATTAAAGCCGAAATTTATATAGATTTGTTGCTCATAAAAATCTCTTCAAAATCCCCCAAAGAAGCACCTCCTTTCGTTGAGAGATGGAAGAGAAACTAAGGAGGGAAGAATCGAAGCTTTTCCGCCATATATCGCGATGGTTAATCGGGGGAGAGAGAATAAACTTGGGCAATGAAATTTTTTATTTTATTTTATAATTTTTAAAATCTCCAAAGTACCTTCTTTCACACGCGAACACCAATCCAAACCCAACGACTGTTGTCTCCAGCTAAATACCTCCATTCCGAACACAATGGGATATGTTTCGAAGGCCCATTCGACTGTTACAGTCAGTTATTCTTCAAATTAAAGTATAAAACATTCAATATTCGATTTGAACATACATTTCAATTTGCCAGGGCCACAAACAGATTCGAAAAATTCCAGAAAAATAAATCTGGCTATGTTTTGACGATACGGTCCAACCAAAACTAGTTTCGTTGAATTCTGAGACCGTTTGTAAAATGGCCCTTTTCTGGTCGATCCAATCTAACTCTAATTGACCAAAACACATTTTCCTTTGCCACGCTCACATACTAGCTTCAAAAATTATGAAATTTGAAACCTAGCAATAATTTAACATCCCGGATCCAACAAAAGTGGCTTCGTCGAATTCCGTGGTCGTTTGCAAAATGGCCATTTTCACGGGCTATATAAACTCCATAGCGACCTTTATGAAAATTCATTTGGCCATAACTTTTGTTGTCGGCTATGAATCTTCGATTTTTCAGATTCATTAGAAAGATATTCAATAACAGATTTAAATATTTATGGTTTCACTCAAATCCGTTTTGTTTTGCACCCGGTTCAGTCAATCAAAGTTTGAATTCAAATTTTGAAACTACCGCGCCATTTCAGGCCTTGTTTATAATTCAAAGTAATTATATTTATTTTCAATGTCGATTCAAACTTACTTTTCATCATTATTATTTAAAATATTTATTTTAAATACTCAAAATTCACTATTTTAGCCAATTTAAAATTTTCAAATTGGTTCAGATTTTCCGGGTCATTACAATCTTCCCCACTTAAAAAATTTTTGTCCCCGAAAAGGAACAAAGTCGAAAGTGGTTTGATTAATCAACACTACGTTCAATCTGGCTTCCATTCTTCAACTTTTCAGTTTCTGAGAATTTTCAAATTCTTCAAAAAATTTGGCTAACACCCGGAATTTTCGAAAAATTTCGCGATAACCTCCTTTGTACGGGGAGGGTTTTGGAAATTTATTGGGCCGTATTAGGTACCCAATAAATCCTATAAATCATACACATATTTATAGTGATATATTATGGTGTTTACAGGGGAGCGTGTATTGATAATAACTCCAGAGAATAAATTCTCATCACCCTGTCAAAGCCTGAGTGAGTGTGTATTTTAATTGCTCCAGAGAATAAATTCTCTTCACCTCGTCCCATGTGGGAAATAAATAATCCATGTGCCGTATCTAATGACTAAAGAGACGTGATTATTGTCAACTCCAGACCCGTGTTGGGTTTTTTTATTAATCTGGCAATTTATCGTTACAATTTTATATGGTCATATCAGTCATCAGTTCAACTTGTAAAATATAATCATCGCCATACAAGCCTCTCGCTCGTATGGTAAATCTTCCACCTCGTCACACAAGCTCCAAATGCTTATGTGGTATATGATGAAGTATGCCTATCTTCAAGAAGTATGTCGTGTAGTGTAGTTCAAAATTAATTGTTGCTATCCTATGGCGACGTTTATTATTACACACAGAATAACTAGCACTCCGCATCCAAGGGCATTCACAGGAGTTGATATAATAATATTTCGCATCCAACTCATTAAGGTTTACCTATTTGTCGGGCACGCAAATAATTTCTTAACTCAACAGCTAATCCAATTACCTGTTGAAACATATATAATGCACAACTATATATTTCTATCTATTTTGAACTCAGTTCAATGTGTGATTTAATTGAATAAATTCTACCATTCATTCTCTTATTGATTAAATTAACTATCGTTCTAATAATTTAATTAATCAAATCTACTATCACACAACACAAACAACAATCAAATTGTTTTTAACTTTTCAAAAATATAATAATTAATTCCTATATTCTTTTAAAATCATCCAGACTATAGAATTAAAAGTGCACATCTATGAAAAGAAAATAACAACATAGTAGAGAACTAAATGGTAATGCGAAGTATGGGAAATGTACCTTGCACCACAATCAATCAATGATATCCACTCAACACCTAGGATAGGCTTTCTGATTGCTCTCCTCAGTTTCCTAAGTACAATCTCGCGGATCTCCACTCCGTTGCACTTTGACTAAGTGAACCTTCTTGTTCCTCAGCTCTTTGGTTTCTTTGCCAATGATTTTTAGCGGCTCTCTTCTCACAACCAATTCTGGAGTAATTTCAATATCCTGCTGAGCAGCTTCTTCCACGATCAAATGTGGATCGTGAACGTGCTTTCGAAGTTGAGATACGTGAAATACATCATGCACTCCAGGCAACCAATCTGGCAATTTAACCCTATATGCGAGAGTTCCAATCCATTCAAGAATAGGAAACGGAGCAATGAATTTGGGGGCCAACTTCCCAATTTTACCGAACCAGATAACTCCTCTCATCGGCGATACTTTCAAATATACATAGTCGCCAACAGCAAATGATATATCTCTTCTTCTCTTATCGGCATAGCTCTTCTATCGGCTTTGAGCGACGAGTAATCGTTTCTTAATGAAATCGACTTTGTCAACAGCCTCTCGGACCATATCAGGTCCCAATACAAGTCTACTACCGGGTTCGACCCAACAAGCAGGAGATCGGCACGGTCTACCATATAATGCTTCGAATTGCGACATTGTCAGGCTCGCCTGGTAGTTGTTGTTATATGAGAATTCAGCCAAATTCAGATGGTCTTCCTATGATCCACTGAAATCTAGAACACAAGCCCGCAATAAATCTTCTAGGATACGATTCACCCTCTCAGTTTGACCATCTGTCTGAGGATGATAAGCGGTGCTCAAGTTTAGCTTCATTCCCAGTTCTACTTGAAATGCCTCCCAGAATTTGCTAGTGAATATTGGATCTCTATCACTAACTATACTGATCGACACTCCGTGTAGTCTAACAATTTCCTTTTAGTATATCTGCGCCAAACTCTGAGCAGTTCTGTTTGATCTGACAGGTATGAAATGGGCGGTCTTCGTGAAGCGATCTACGATCACCCAAATACTGTCATTTCCTTTTCTGGTTTTGGGAAAACCATCTTTGAAGTCCATGGAAATATATTCCCACTTCCAACCTTGAACGTCCAGCGGTTGCAACAATCCAGCAAGTTTCTGTTGGTCGCTTTTGACTAACTGGCAAGTAGGGCATCGGCTAACATATAAAGAAATGTCTCTCTTCATCGACTTCCACCAGAAAGTGCGTTTGATGTCATTATACATTTTGGTCACTCCTGGATGGATACTAAGTTTTTAGTTGTGGCACTCATCTAGTACTTCCTTTTGGAGCTCAGAAATGTTAGGAACACAAATTCGACCATTTAGCCTTAGAATCCCCTCATTATCAACTTGAAAACTCGAGGGCTCGCCTTTCTGAATCATCTCTCTGATCTTCTGAATGAAGTGATCGTCCTTCTAAAGAGCAGATATTTTATCTATTAATGAAGTCGTGATAATAAAGCTAGCAATCATTACGTTCTTTCTACTTAGCGCATTGGCCACGACATTGGCTTTCCCTGGAGTGTATAGAATCTCAAAATCGTATGCTGCAAGGAATTCTAGCCAACGTTGCTGCCTCAAATTCAAGTCTTTCTTGGTGAACAGATACTTTAATGACTGGTGATCTGTAAACAGTTCGAATTTCTCACCCAGAAGATAGTGTCTCCAGATTTTCAAAGCAAATACGATGGCCAACAACTCAAGATCATGAGTGATGTAGTTCTTTTCATGTGGCTTCAACTGACGGCTAGCATAAGCAACAACCTGACCCCTTTGCATTAATACTGCACCAAGGCCTTCTCTAGAGGCATCTGTCCAGACTTTTAAATCCTGATTGCCATCGAATATCATTAACACTGGAGCCGTTGTTAATCTTAACTTTAGCTCTTCAAAAGCCTCCTCACATTCTGGAGTCCTTTGAGTGCTTCTTTGTAAGCTTCGTTAAGTGACTAGATATCTTCAAAAAATCTTTAACGAACTTCCAGTAATAACTAGCCAATCCAAGAAAACTTCGGACTTCTATGGACGTACTGGGTTGTTTCCAGTTTTGAATAGCTGTGATTTTACTTGGATCCACAGCAATTCCCTCTTTTGATACGACGTGGCCAAGAAATTTCACTTCATCTTTCCAGAATATACATTTGGACAGTTTAGCTTTTAATACATTCTTTCTCAGAATCTCTAGAACCTGTTCCAAATGCCTTTCATGCTCGGCCTTTGACTTAGAGAAGATTAGAATATCATCAATAAAGACCAGAACAAACTTATTCAAGACCCCCCTGAATACTATATTCATTAGATCGACGAAGTAAGTTGGAGCGTTACATAAGCCGAACGGCATTACTAACCACTCATAGAATAAGTCGGGACCTCTGAATGCTGTCATAGGAACACACTCTTCGGCAATTCGAAGCTGATGGAAGCCTGTAGCTAGGTCCATCCTTGAAAATACTTGAGCTCCATTCAGACGATCCAATAAATCATCGATTCGCGGCAGTGGATATTTATTCTTTATTGTCTACTTGTTCAAATCACGATAATCCACACATAGTCGCAGAGTACCATCAGAGTTTGGGACAAACACCACTGCTGCTCCCCAATTAGAGAAACTAGACCTAATCAGACCCTTCCATACGAGCTGACGTGTTTGATTGTCTAGTTCTTCTTTCTCCTTTAGGGTCATCCTCCGAATAGCGTGCACTACTGGCCTAGCATTCGGAATTAAAGCAATCTTGAAATTGATTTCTCTCTGCAGAGGTAAGCTAACAACTTCTTCGAACACATCCGCATAATTCTTGACGATCGGAATATCTTTGATGAGGTCCGGAATATTCTCTGTGACTACCGGGATATCTTCTATTTGAGCAGAAGAAACATAGAGTGCTGCCCAGAAGTCTTTTCTATTTGAGTTCGGGCCTTCACATGGTATGGTTATATAGTTCCCTGATTGGGCCTTTGCCTCAACAATCTCTCGGCGCATCTAACCTCTGCCTCATATTTGTTAACCAATCCAATCTCAAAATAAGATCGAATTCAGTAAAATTCATGACGATCGAGATGGTAGGGAATTTATAACAGGAAAAAGAGACAGTCACCGCACAAATCCAGCTAAGATCGAGAGAACCTCCAACCAGATTATGGACAGCGATGGGTTCTTTGAGCCTTTTCAAATTCAAATCTAGCTTCTTAACTGCATTCTTTGCAATAAAGCTTCACGACGCGCCTGTATCAAACAGTACTTTAATGGGAATGTTTTTGACCTTGAGCGTGCCTTCTAAAACATCAGATCGTTCCTGAGCAGACGAAGATGCAGGCACTTCTGCCACTTCATTTATATGTATTGCTTCAGATTTCTTTGAGAGTTGGCACTCCCGTGCAATATGACCTGCTTGGTGGCACTTATGGCATTTCCTCTCCCCATGTGGGTTCTTTTGCTTCTTAGAAGGTTTAGATCCATTCTTTCTTTGCTTCTTTAAAGATATGCAATTTCCTTGCAAATGCCCTTGCTTATTTCAGTTATTGCATACATCAGTCGTTACTGGTTCTTTCTCAGACCTGGCCCTTTTCCGATTGACTTTGGGCTTGTTACTGGCCTCAACCATCGTACTGGTCTCAGGAATATCAGTTTCCGACTCACCTTTATTATCAGATCTGACTTCCTCTTCGCAACGCAACATACCTTTCTTATGGAGATCTTCGTACTGATAAACCATGTATATCATTTCTGAAAAAGGAAGCTTCACATTCCTCATTACACTATTCTGATATTTCCTTTGCAGGCCATGAATAAACCTCAGATTCTTCCTCTTTGGATCTTGAATTAAATGCGGGGAAAAATCAGAAAGTTCATTGAATCTCTTATGATATTCTGGAATGGTCATATCTCCTTGTATCAGATAATAGAATTCATCACATAATCACTCAGTTGCTTCCGGAGGAGTAAATCTTTCTAGGAAAATCTCTTTGAATCTATCCCAGGTGATATCACCTTCTGGATTATCTTTGATGATAGTTTCCCACTAGATTAAAGCTTCTTCTTTGAGCTCCCAAGATGCTACTAATCTTTTCTGCTCATCTCTCAACTGGATACGTTCAAAAATTCTTTCAACAGAACTCATCCAAGCTTGAGTTTGAATTATAGATTCATTGCCCGAGAATTGTGCTCCGCCCAGATTTCGATATCTCTTTAATAGAGCCTCTAGATCTGGTTCTGCATTTCTTCTGTTTCTGACACTCATTTTCTAGTACTTCTGCAAATAGCAGATCAAGTGTCAGGTCACAGAAAAGGTATTTTAAAATACAGAAACACATACTTCAAATGTAAATGTGTCTATCTGGGTGTATTTCATTCTGTGCTTTACTCATACTAGGATATTACTGATCCTATCTGTAATGAGTTATTCGTCCTAGAACACTGCTGGTTCTATTTCTGACGAGTTCGTTAATATGTTATATTCCAGCACTAAGCTCAACCAAAAGCTCTGATACCACGCTGTGACGTTACTACGAAATCCGGTAGGCTTTGCAACCATCCCTTCATCCTCCAATACAGCAGGTAAAACCCACCGTGGCTCACAATGGTCCCCCAGTCACTTGTTTTACGGCGACCCTCTCGAGACTTCCGACCACTGCCTAACCAACCCTCAACAGAGACATGTAGGGGTAAGAGTCTCCCGTTCACCACCAAACTGCGAAGCGAGAACCCCCTATCATGCGTACCCAGCCTACACAGGACCGGCAACAAGGACTGGTATCAGAAATCTACTTAACACATTTAAAATATGGCTAATCACAGGACCACGCCACTTTCGTGGAACGGGTTTACTCCATCGGATTTCCAGTGCTTTAAAACAATTAAATCTTTTAAACATCGTAATGCTTTTTATAAAAATGAAGCCGATATAAGACTCAAGTCCCATCACACAATGCAACGCAAACCGGAGGATAGAGTTTTACCTTATATCGACCAAAATATGCTTGATACGAGCAAAACAAATCATTTCAAATGTAAACTTTGTCGTTTAATTCTTAATTAGACTCCAACTGAAAATTAGCAAGAGGACGACCCCCTAAGTATTAACCCCGAAGGCCGAAACCAACATCAGACCAATACCCAGGAAACCACCCATCTTAGCTCGTTTCCAGTTAGTTTCTAATTTCATACACAATCATAAATATCAATCATAGACAACATGGGTACCATATATCATGTTGCCATATACATATATATACAATCAAAACCGCACAATCACATATTTGGAAATTGGATTTCCGTCATGAACCAAGGCAAAAGATAGTCCTTACCGACTTCGAGACAATCTAGCCCATGTCTCAGGCAAGTACTCAGTCAAGCCTTTGAAGCGACAGGGCCGGTCCACCGATGTGGATTAAAATTCCTGAACACTGCGTTTCCCCACCCTTTGGGGCGTAAGTCAGCCAATGAATGACTCCATCGGTCCCGGATCGACCGACGTAACTGAGGCGCCTCGCAACAGCAACAACCACATAGGTGAAAATAATATAAATGTCAGCCAGTTTAAGCACCGACACCACCTCTAGCTAGAAGGAAACGCATGTCCTCCCTGAGGTCCATCTCCTGTTTCTGGTTCATACAAAGGTGTGAGGCTCGCGAATTCACGTTACATACAAAGCTACGCCACACAGGCGGTGCTTTGATCATCAACCACAAGACTTTGCTTTTCAACAGAAGTCCTGATCACTGCATCTTAGCATGCCACACAGGCAATTCTCACCGTGCAACTGATGTCTATCAATTACACAGAATGAATTCCAATGTCAGACACACCATCCTTTTACTAGTCCGTTCTGGGTCTGAACGAAACCGGAGGCACTATATACCTTGCAAACCCATCGATTTCCACGTACGTCTGGACGATCACCACTCATTATCCATATTTCGGGATGCCTTCCAATAGAGACATCAGTTACCATCAAAAAGAGGTGAAGATCTCCGATCTTCGACCACCGTCTTCATCTTCGATTTCTTATCGTCGATTCAGTTATTCAGAATGGGATAACCCCGGTCTTTCTGAACAACTCGCGTATATAATAAACAAGTGCTACATAGACATGACATACGCTATATTTCAATTCATTAGTCACTAATCGTAAATTAGTAAGAGAACGATTTCCCAAATATTAACCCCGTAGGACGAAACCAACATCATATCAAAACCCAGGAAACCATTCGACTTAGCCAACCTTCAGTTAGTTTCTAAATTCCACATCCATATCGTTTATAATATTTTATAACGATTTATCGCTATTTTTATTTATTTAAAAGTGGCCAATTTATTTAAAACGACGCTTCGGGCCATAACGCGATCGTGGCGCTGTTTTTCTTCAGATTTGATTTACACATATATGAAAATATAACCATTGGATCTTCACAAAATTTATATCATTAGAACGATCTTTTCAAAACGAATCCAACGGTTCCATTTTCGGGAAAATCCGACGGTCGGATCTCCCGGTACAATCGTTTGAAGTTTCAATTTCAAAATACGAACTACAGCTTCGTTATTCGATTCGATTTAATTTTATTATATATATATATATATATATATATATATATATAATCGATTCTGGCGCTATTTCTCTTCAGATTTGAATTAAACATTCCATACAATCCAACCGTTGGATCTTTGCAAAGTTGGTGTCATTGGAAAGATATTTCCAAAGCGAACCCAACGGTTTCCGTTTCGGGAAAATCCGATGGTTGGATCTCCCACACTAATCGTTTGAAATCACGGTTTCAAAACACGAACTGCAGCTTCGTTATTCGATTTAATTTAATTATATTTATATATATAAATATAATCCATTCTTCGATTTCAAAACCATATTCATTTCATATCTTTGATAAAAATGATATTTTTATCAAACTAACTTCAATTTCGACACTTCACTATTTTTAACAATCCATGTATATAATAAAAATATGATTTTATTGTTAAACAATTTACACGACTATTTTTTATAGTTCATATAGATGGTAAAAATCTGTTTTTTATTATAAAACAATTTATTTCAAAACACGAATACCATTTAACACATGAATTTCTATTCAACGAATGAACTTCTATTCAACACATGAAGGTTTTCTATAGTTTATATATATAGATAAAAAGGTGATTTTTATATTTAAAATAAGAATACCATTCAACACATGAATTTCTATTCAACGAATGAATTTCTATTTAACACATGAAGGTTTTCTATAGTTTTTATATATATAAATAAAAAGGTGGTTTCTATATTGAAAACAGTTTATTTAAAACACGAATACCATTCAACACAAGAATTTCTATTCAACGAATGAATTTCTATTCAAAACATAAAGGTTTTCTATAGTTTATTTATATAGATAAAAAGGTGATTTTTATTGCAAAATGATTTATTTCAAAACATGAATGTCGTTAAATAGATGAATTTCTATTCAGCACACGAATATAGTTTAAACACATGAAAATAATTCTAACACATGAATATTATTCAAAATTTCGGCAGCATAACGGCAGGGTAGTTAAAACTGGGGCCGTCCCTAGTACGGCTCCTCGCTCTACCTTAAAGCCTCGCAGCTTTTGACAATGGGGATTTCATGCAACTAGTTCGCACGCAGGCGGCATGTATATTTTTCATTTCCACAAACTAATCCTACGTTGGTTTCAACCAAATAATTCTCAACCACAAACGGATATTTTTCAACCACAATCAATCAATTTCTACCACAAACAATTTTAATCAACCATTCGTAATCAACCAAATTTCACACCAATCACAACCAATAAATATCGTCCATGGTTTGTGGACGAGGGGCGTATATATATATAAGCATTTCACTTCTGTTTCAACACATATATAATTTTTACAACGCATATATAGCTTATACATCGAACGTACGACCTATACAACGCTTATACATGAGGTGTACAATGCTTATACATGTCATACATCGACTATATAATTTATACATCGTCGTTATCCATATCGTTTATAAATTAGAAATCTCACATTGGGTTCCACTCCACCAAAAATAGCAGAAGGCTCAGAAAAATATGCGGTCTCTAGAATGTAGAAGACGTCCACACGAGTCCACTGTCTCTTGTTTCACTGAATTTCGTCAAGAAACGAAAAAGATATGATTTTTACAGTGAAATCAAAAACCGTAGCGCTTTAAACTGCTATAATGTAGTTTAAAATTAAATAGGCCGTACCTTTTCAAACCCGTTCAAAACTAGGTTTTTCATTTTCGCACAAAAGGTTGCACGATAGGAGAATCAACCTATGCCACGTTGTCAAGCTAGGAGGGGCGCTTCCACGGCGGGTGGTCTGGTCGAGTTCGACACTGACTAGGCGGAGCTCCGGTGGATTGAACAGGCGAGGTTGGAGGGCGTGGATCTCAGCAGATTCACAACGATTAAAGCCGAAATTTATATGGATTTGTAGCTCATAAAAATCTCTTCAAAATCCCCCAAAGAAGCACCTCCTTTCGTTGAGAGATGGAAGAGAAATCAAGGAGGGAAGAATCGAAGCTTTTCCGTCGTATATCGCGTTGGTTAATCGGGGAGAGAGAATAAGCCTGGGCCAATGAAATTTTTTATTTTATTTTATAATTTTTACAATCTCCAAAATACCCTCTTTCACACAAGAACACCAATCCAAACCCAACGACTGTCATCCCTAGCTAAATACCCCCATTCTGAACCCAATGGGATATGTTTCGAAGGCCCATTCGACTGTTACAGTCAGTTATTCTTCAAATTAAAATATAAAACATTCAATATTCGATTTGAACGTACATTTCAATTTGCCAGGGCCACAAACTGATTCCAAAAATTCCAGAAAAATAAATCTGGCTATGTTTTGACGATACGGTCCCAACAAAACTAGTTTCGTTGAATTCTGAGACCGTTTGTAAAATGGCCCTTTTCGGCTCGATCCAATTTAACTCTAATTGACCAAATCACATTTTCCTTTGCTACGCTCACGTACTAGCTTCAAAAATTATGAAATTTGAAACTTAGCAATAATTTAACATCCCGTATCCAACAAAAGTGGTTTCGTTGAATTCCGAGATCGTTTGCAAAATGGCCATTTTCATGGGCTATATAAACTCCGTAGCAACCTTTCTGAAAATTCATTTGGCCATAACTTTTGCTGCCGGCTATGAAACTTCGATTTTTTAGATTCGTTAGAAAGATATTCACTAACAAATTTAAATATTTTTGGTTTCACTCAAATCTGTTTTGTTTTGCACCCGGTACTGTCAGTCAAAGTTTGAATTCAAATTTTGGAACTACCGCGCCATTTCAAGCCTTGTTTATAATTCAAAGTAATTATATTTAATCTCAATGTCGATTAAAACTTACTTTTCATCATTATTATTTAAAATATTTATTTTAAATACTTAAAATTCACTATTTTAGCCAATTTAAAATTTTCAAACTGGTTTAGATTTTCCGGGTCATTACAACCACGATGAACAGTAATCTTCCCTCTCCACTCAGATATCGCGCTTGTTGTACTTGCCACTGTGGATTTCTTTCCATCGATTATTCTTCCTTTCCACTTCATGATAATCAAATTCAAATTACTAGCAAGTTAATTATTAATTAACTAATCATTTAACCTATAACTAACTCATGATTTAAACCTTAATACCGCGCTCATCACGTTTCTTCCCTATCCATTCTGAAACCGCCTGCTCTTCTTTTCACCATCACCGAACTTCTTTGCCACCGTTATCTCCACTTTGGCTCAATTAAAAATCATGGAAAAATTACCATTCTACTCCTCTTCCCTTCCCTTACATCACCACACCATTTTGATCGAACTCGATCGTCTCGCCTGAATTCTGTTCTACAGGTATTCTCGCAAGAATCAGGACATCGCACGACCCCTTTTTGCTCGAAATCACCTAAACACTTCGGGCGAGCTGCTAAATCCCATCAAAATTCCCAATACCATACTTAAACTAAGAATGATGCTTCATATATCACAAATTATTGAACTCTAGACTCACGTATTACTTGCTGGAAAAATTCCACTGATCCAAACATGAACCGGACCCTTTAAAACCCGTACTAGGTCGAAGATCATTAACCCAGGAATCCATATACACCACTCTTTTGATTTTAGGAATTTTATACAATTTGTGGAGGATTTTTAAACTCTTATTCATATATATTTTTCTTACTAGATGCGGCGGCTACATGAGCCTGACTACCAAATGAGGAGTAAGGGTTAAGAAATATTAAGATGGGTATATATAGGATAGGGCAGCTTCTACTGCAAGGTACGTATAATTTTTTTATTAATTTATTATCTTATCTCTATTTGTATTTGTCTTCTAAAAATGCATATGATCACATACAATTTTCAAATTCGACGAAAATAGATATACAACTACAGTTCGACATTACGGACCCAACGAAACTAGTTTCGATGAATTCCGACTTCGTTTGCTCGCACAGCGAATTTTTAAAGTCAAATTATTGACTATTTTTTAAATTAAAGTCTCGCATGGCCACATACTGACTCCAAAAATCACAAAAATTGAAATATAACAATAATTTAATATTCTGGATCCAACAAAATTGGTTTTGTTGAAAACGGAGTTCGTTTGCAAAATTGGCTATTTTTAAAGCTCTAAATAAATCATATTAAATATTAATTTATTTAAAAATAATTAATATAAATATAAATAAATAAATATTATTGCATATATTCACACAGAATATTATCCAGCTCCAAAATAAATATATCGGGATTTATAACTCGATATTTCAAAGTTCCTAGTTATATCGATATTCGATTTATATTAAATTCCTTTTATAATATAAATAAATCGTTATAAATTATAAAGGAATTCCATAGCGACTATTTTAAAATTTGATTTGGACATAAATCAAAATCTACACGAAGAAATCTCGAATTTTCTCTTTCATTGGAAAAATATTGTTTAACAGATCCGAACGTTTCTTGTTTCACAGAAATCCGATTTAAAACGGCTTCTGCATATTCGTTTGAAGTTCGAATCGCCAAATTACGAACTGCGCGCCATTTCGAGCTCGAATATAATTATAATATAATTTTTTGATCAAATGTCATTTATATAATATATCCGTTAATATAATTCAACTATATACTGAAATATATATTATAAATGATCCAATTCACACAATATAATCAATTCCACTATTTTCAACTATTTCGGAAATAAATATATTATTCTGCTATTTATATTAATTAAATATTCAATATTATTTAATTAAACAACTCTTTAAATATCTAAATCACTATTCAAATAATTAAATTAATTAATTATAATACCGTAAAAATATGGGTCGTTACAGTTTACCTCTTGTGACATCCAAAATTTCTACACAAAAGTACCTTCCTCTTTATGAGAGAATCATTAAGAGATTAGATTGTTGGTCTAATAGGTTTCTTAACCAAGCCGGTTGATTCACTATCATCAAATCCATTGTATTCTCCATGCAAGTATATTGGTCGCGTATATTTCTTCTACCCTTGAAACTTACTAATATGATAAGTTCTGCCATAATGAATTCTTTTGGAAAGGTAATACTACCTGTAAGTGTCTTGCTCCAACCTCATTTTTAAGACTGAGAAACCATTACAGAAATGCGGTTTGGGTATACTGAACATTGATTTATGGAATAAGGCTGCTCGTGCTTCCCACTTGAATAATTTTCTCAACAACAAAACTAGGATTTGGGTACGCTGGTCTGCGAAATATATTGTCAAAGAAAAGTGTTTTTGGAGCATGGACATCTGACAAAAATGTAGCTGGACTTGGATAAGTTTGTTTAAATTAAGGGAAGTACTTCTTTCATTTGTTAAATATAATTTGAATAGTCATAAGAGGGTGTTATTTTGGTAGGATCCCTGGATGAATTTTGGAGAAATCTTAAGCAACAAAGTGGATTTTCTAGAAATACAACAATCTGGTATCAACAGTTTTGAGCTTCTGAATAATTTAAGACATGATGATGGTATTAATATGCCATCTAATTCGAGCTCCGGAATTAAAGGTATTTGGAGTCAAATTCATTTAAGCTAGAGCAATATTTTTCATGACACCAATGCCAGTTGGATTAAAGACAAAGATACTTTTAGCATACATAAAATACACAAATACATGGTGAATGAAGCTGAAATGTTGAATTGGAAGTGGAGGAGAAGGGTTTGCAAGAGTGACAGTGCGACTAAAGATGATCTTTTATTATGGAAAGTTTTATTGGGTGCCCTTCATACTAAGGACAAGCTTTTATAGAGAGGTATTAATGTTAATGATCAGTTTGTTTTTGGTCTGCAATTTCCTAAATCTATCGATCATCTTTTCTTCGAATGCTCTGAGATTAAAAATATGTTGGACATTATTTTGATGAAGGTTGGCTTGAGCTTGTATGTTGCAATTAATGCAACACTTTAGGATAGAATTTTTACTTTGACTGGTAGCAAGAACAACCAGAAAAGATTGATGAACATGATTTTAAAGAAGTTCAGTAGTTGCATGTGGCGTGAAAGAAATGTTAGAATATTTGATATAGATAAAAAGAAGACATCTGGTATGATGAAGTCTTGGATTACACAAGATATACGACTTGAATTTGAGCATGCATAGTTTGCTATAGAGCCTGGGATCCTCATGCAATTCAAAGTTTAGTTTGTTTACGTTTTCTGTCTTTAGTTTTTATTTTCGTACTTCCTGTGATTGAAGTATTGTTTTCTCTGTTTTGTTCATTACAATTAACTTTGCACTGGCTTTGTATTTTCTCTCATTACTTCAATAAAAAAGGTCGGCGTCCTTCAAACCCCGCTAGTTATGCCAAAAAAAATCATATCTTTAGTGCAAAATCGTACCTACAATTTCGTAATCTTGTCGTTAAGGAAAACTCACTTATCTTTTAAACGATCCTTAAACTTTGTTCCATCATCGTTTGCTAAGGGAAACTCTTGCATTGAATCCTTATACTCAAATTAAATAAAGATTTCTCTTCGACTTAATTTGGAAAATCATCTTTTGCTTTGTATGGGTTAAAGAACAATAGTATTTAAGATATCATTCACGATAAACCCACAATCATACTTTCATTCTAAATGAAATATTCACGAAAATCATGTTAGCTCATAATCAATACGAATTTCTGTATTGGGCTAATACTATAAACGAAATAATGGCAAATCTTTTTTAATTCCTTAAATAGTAAAGATCTTCATCCACATAGATTCGTCCCAGTTATCACCAAATCGATTCTCATTCAACTTCAATTCAACTCATAAATTGGAAAACTTAACATTGTTTCGTACTTTTCAAATCCCAAAATATCTTAAAATTATCATTTTAATACTTCAGATACGTTTGCAAAACCTTTGGAGAACATTGGTTATATCAAAATGTTTTTGTTTCAACGTTTTGCATAAACCCGTTGCAAACAGCGTTACTAAAACAACTTATTTCCGTAAAATAACATTTTATCTTTTCAACCTTAGAATATTCAACCCAAATTATTTTTAAACCGTTTATTATGATTTATCATAATTTATCTCTATTTTTAATAATTTAAAAATATCTAATTTCATAAAAATCCAATTTTGGTCGGTCGGATCTCCCGGTATATCAATTTGAAATCAACGGTCGAAATTCATGAACTACCGCTACACAACTAGTCCTATTCAGACAAAACTTCGACTTATACGTAAAATCAAGTTGAATTGCCTTCAATATAGTTTATTAATTATACAAAATATATATAATAACATTTGCAAACTATATATCCAATATTTAACTTTAAATTCAAATATCCCATTATTTATATATTATAACATTATTTAAATCATTAAAATAATATTATTTTTTAAACTTTATCTTTTGAACTCTAAACCTTGCTGAAGTCAAATTAAATAATATATAAGACTATCGGAACAATAAAATCGATATTTGGACTTCGTTTGTATAAAAAACAAAATTTCACTTTCTTTATTAAATTGAAATCGATTTATTTTCAATTTTAAAACTTTAACTTGCAATAACTTGACTTTAATTTTGTCAAATCAATTTCATTCTTTTATAACAGTTTATCATAATGACTTAATTTCATCTTTATAAAGTGTCGGATATCAAATTTGAACTTTTATTTTTATTTTCACTTATTATCTAATTAAGAAAATATCCAATAAATCACTTTATTAAATGAAGACTTAACCTCATTTACCCAATAATCCTAATTTTTGAGTATAATTAATCATGATAACACATACAACGATCATAACATCCAATAACATCGAAATAACATTTCATTAACTTAACGAGTAAATACCAAATAACCATTTACTATTCAATATAGCATCCAATAACCATTTAAGGTCCAATATCAACAAAATCCACATCCAATAACAACATAATCAATATAGGGTGTCATTAACTTAAGGGATCCACTCATAACACTTAAATATCACATTTTACTTCGCTAACTTAAGTGTTTACATCATTAACACTGAAGGATCACATTTTCACTTCACTAACTTAACAGTTCACATCACTAACACTTAAAAATCACATTTTTCCTTACTAACTCTTAGTTATCAAATAAACCAAACCCAATATCATCCCATAAATTACATAACATTCGATAACAACCCAATATCATATCCATTCATTGTTAAGTCAAACCCAAGCATGTATATTAGCTACTATGCACTAACTTAGCCCTTAAGAATGTGGTTTTCTCACGAAGGGATCCACTCCTTCATTTTCTAAGGCTAAAGGTCTTAGCTTTCTCACTTCAAAGTGATTTTCACTGCTTTTAATCTTCAAGCGGACGATACTTCGGCGTCACGAACTATTTGTCACCCGAGATTTCAACAAAAAAATTTATGCTTACGAACTCTCAACTAAAATTAAAAATGGGGTATCTTATGTTTATATTGTTTAAAGGTCATATTTTTATGTTGTATAGGCTTAAATTTTTGGAGTAAAGAGGTGTGTGAGTGGTTTAAAGGGGGAAGGTAGGATATATTTTTTTTGGGAGGGGGGAGGGTGAAATGGGCTTGGCCTTGGGGAGGAGGGCAACCTTTAAAGAGGTAGGGACAGGCCTTACGCGTAGGTAAGAGGAGGTAGAGGGGAAGTTTTGAAGAGTTTTGTTAGTGTTTTAAGTGGAGGAAGGGGGAAGTTACGACCGAACTTAGGATGGGAATGGAGATTTTTAATGGAAGCTTAGAAGGAAAAGAAGAAAAAGAAAAACTGAAAGGAAGGAAGAAGGAGATGTTTTTTTTAAGGAAGTGGAGAATGAATGAGAGGAAGACAACACAAAAGTAGTAACCATGGAGAAGAAGACAACTCAAAAGGAGGTAATTATGAAAGAGAAAGAGAGAGGAAGTGAGGTGTAAAGAGAAGAGAAGAAGGCTGAAGAAAGCGACACCTCAAAAGTATGCACATGGATATGTTTTTATTTAATTAGCTTAGGAATTGTTTTAGTTTACTTAATCTTGACTTAAGTACTTAACTTAAATACAAATGTCACAAATTAAAATACTTAGCTGCTTAATACATCAAATTTCAATATCCACAAATATTTTCAAAGCTAAATATTTTGTTAATCCAATATTTTAATCAAACCGAAATTCAAATGGTATAATTTCTAATTAAAACCATATATCTATCTATGTAAATCCATACAATTCTTATTTTTAAATTGAAAAAAATTTCAGGTCGTTACAATCTCTCCTACTTAAAAGAATTTCGCCCACGAAATTGAAACGAAAGAGAAAGCTGAAAAGAATGATATTAAAGAAAACGTGATTTCCTAACGAGTAAGCTAAACTTAGATATCCACTTCTTGACTTTTACAGCCTTCTCTAAATCCTCGAAAACTCCTTCAAACCTTGGGTTATCTTTACTACTCAAACCTTACATTTTAACTATTTATCCATTAAAATGAAGTCTACTATAGTTGAGGCATTATTACCTCCCAGACCTTGAATGTACCACACCTTTAGCTTTAAAGTTTCATAGTCAATCACCATAGCTTCCTATTTGGGTTTCAGTTTTAACTCCACAATCATTTTATTTGATATAAACTATGTGAGGCACCAGTATCAAATAATGATTTAACTGGAATATTCTTAATAGAATGTTTACCTTCAAGAACTTCTTTTCCCCTCACGTCCGACAAGGTTGACAGTACATCCTGTATGGAATAAGCATGTGTTACCTCTGTCTTTTTCATCAATGGACAGTTCTTGATGATGTAGTCTAGCTTATGATAGTTATAACATTTTTTAGTATGTTGAGCTTTCTCCTTGGTCTCTTGATTGTTCCTACTCTGCCTCTTTGGATTTGGATACTTGGTTGCCAAATTTCGTTCTCTTGACAATTAAAGCAAGTTTGGTATCTCAACGACTCTTCTTTGGATTTCCTCTTTTTTTTTTGGTTCAGACTTCTTGTCTCCAATTTTTTTTCTTCTTCCATGAATTGTCCTTCATGTTATCATTATCCTCCGAGGCATCTGTTAGTCTAGATATTCAAAATAATACGCCATATCAATCATTTCGACAAATGATTCTTTCACATGAGTTGTCATTCTGTTTCGGTACTTCCTTTGCAGCCCGTGAATAAACCTTTAATTTTTCTTGATCGGGTCATGTATCAGTTCCGGTCCAAAACGAGAAAGTCCATTGAACTTATTCAAATATTCTTGAATAGTCATATCTCCTTGCTTCAAGTTGGCAAATTCGTAGTATAAGTGAGCTATAATTCTGCTTTCAAAGACATTCTTGAAGCGTTCCCAAGAGAAATTCTCTTCGGGTTCTTCTAATGTAACTGTCTCCCATCGAACTTAGGTTTCATTCTTTAATAACCAAGTTGCCGTATATCACCTTTGTTCATCGTTAAGCTTCAATCCTTGAAAATTTTCACATGTACACAGCCATGCATGGGCCTCGATAACTTATTCTTTTCCAAGGAATCGCTGTCCTCCGAGTGTAATGACCCAAAATTCCCACCTTTCGAATTGTTCGTAAACCACACAAGTCCGACCCAAAATGGCAGAAACCCTCGGAACATTAATTTTGGACATACAACACGTTAAACAGAAACAAAATAATGTCTCATTATTATTATAATAATTTACATCAGAGTACAAAAATATCAGAGTACATCGCAAATATCCGAAAATAGCAAATACAATAAAACACAATACAATACAGAGTAGAAACATAATTACATTCAATGGAAGAATATCAAACGCTCCTGACACAACTTTAAGCTTCAAAACAGAATCTTGTTCTGTATATTTGCAAAACAAACTACCGGGTGATGGTGTGGAAAATATGGGCACCCGAATTTGCAAAGGAAAAACAAACTACGAGTCAGTCATAGACCGGTATGAGAGACTCAAGTCAGTTATAGTTCATTTTTAACTTGAGTAATTCATTGGACCATGCCATATAACATGGAATGGGTTTTCCCCATATGATTATCGATTCATAAATAACTCAGAACAATAAGAGTTTTATCTTCAATTTTAGATTTATTAAATCTAATTTACTTTCAAAACAATTCTTTTGAAGATAATTTCTTTGGACTAAAAATCCCCATTTCACTTCAAATCAATGAAATACTAGATAGTCTTTCATATCAAATCATGCTTTACTTCGGGATTTCAAAATAAATCACTTTGAAAAGCCCAAATATCTATAATACAACATATCAAAACACATGCAATTAGATCAGGAGGTTTCTCCTAATAACAAGGCAACTGGGGCCAAGCCTTCCCATCTCAATAATAATTCTATGTAAGTCCCTCTCGTAGGGGTGTCCGCATACACAGGGTGTCTCTCCCGCAGTAGAGACGGTATGTCCCTCTCGAAGAGGCGTTCGCATAACCGTTTGCCCACACTTTTAGTCCCGGGTTAATCGAATCTTAGGTAACATATCAAATCATTTTTCAATAATAATCACAAGTACTTTCAAATCATAGTATCTTGCTTTCCAAATCATTTAAACATTGGAGTTAAATCCATCGAAATTCTATTCGTTTACAAAATTCTTTTCTAGACTATTTATCACTTCAAAATATTTTCTAGTTCCTCAAAATCAAACTTTTATTTCATATTCGCGTTCATATTTTAATGAATCACACACAATCGCTAAATCAAAGCATTATAAAAAGCGCTACGAATAAGCTTATATTGGCTAATTTATTCAGAATGACTTTATCATCCCAAACTTAATTTTTTCAGTTCGAATCAGTTCCAAACCATTTATTATGATTTATCATAATTTATCTCTATTTTTAATAATTAAAAATATCTCATTCCTTAAATATCCAGTTTCGGGTCTTAAATTTCAAAATCCATATTTTTCTAAAAATTTGATTTTAACTTATCACAATCTAACCATTCGATTTGAAAACTTTCTGGTCCATTTGAAAGCTCTTTTCATTTCTAACTCAACGTTTTTCATTTCAGGAAGATCCGATGGTTGGATCTCCCGATGCGTCAGTTTGAAGTCAATGGTCGAAATTTGTGAACTACTGCAGCACGATTAGTTCTATTCTGACCAAACTTTGATTTTTAAATAAAATCAAATCGACTGTAATTTTAAATAATTCATTAACTACATATCAACAATCAACATAACATCCAATCCACACATCATGGTATATATCACATAAGCCTTAAACCATTAACGCTTATATGGGTTTGTCAATCAACAGATTAACTGCAATATCCATCAATGTCCAATCAATAATCATCCAATTACCCAAGTAGAGTTCTCATCAATAATAATTTAACAAACACTCGGGTAATTACTTTCTAATGACCATTTAAGGTTCAGTCAATTCCCAGTGTCCATATCATTAGTTTTAAGTGTCACATACTTAAGCACTTGTCCGTACTTCACTTAAAAAACATATTTTTATCTTGCTAAACATCATTATGCACTATAATGAACTTACTTTATCCACCACAAGGCAATAAATAACTCAATCAAGTTTACAACGATAACCAATAATTAACTAGCCCTTAACCGGTTAGAAATTCTCACTTACTTAAGTGACTACACAAATTTTACTTAAAAATCGAGTCTTTTTCGTTCTAATCATCATCAAACCAAATCATAAATCCAAATCAATCACATGTCAACATATAACCCAAACAATTTCACAATAGTAATTAAAATTGAACTCGCGCTTAATAGGTTAGAGATTCTCACCTAGTACTCCACTCCGCCAATATTTAATCAGAGGGTATCCTAACATTCCCGGATGACTTCGGCTGTCTTCCAGCGTCACTGAATAATTTTGGAAATTAATTTGGTAAAGTTTCGACATTGTGGAATTTCTAAACTCTCGTACAAATAAATAGGACTAAATTTGGGTTTTCAGAGCAAACATGAATTGGTTTCTTGGTGTTAGGGGCTTGGGATAGAGGTGGTACCCTCGATGGGTTGCTGTTGGGTTGGAATTGGGGCTTGGTGGATCAGGTATAGGTTGGTTTGGGCTGAGTTGGTGAGCTTTGGGTTGGAGGAGGCTTAATTGAGTGGTTTATAGGTTTTTTAATGGAGTTTTAAGCGTTTTTGAGGTAATGATGTCCACCACGAGGTGGTGGAGCTGCTGGTGTTGACGTGGCCAGTAGGGAGAAGGGCATGGGTGGCCGGTCTAGCCGTGGATGGCCATGGGGAGCTCAGGTGAGGCTTGATGCAAGGAAGGAGGAGAGAAACTAAGGAAAAAGGAGAAAAAAATGGTAAAAAGGAAATAATGGCTTGTCTTTTTATAAGAAAGGTAAATGCTAGGATCGTTGAGTTATTGGAGCAAGGAGAAGGAGGAGAAAGCACACAAAGGAAGTCTGAATGGAAGACAATACATAGAAAATACAAGCCCCTTTGGACTTGTCTAAGTGTAAGGCTTATTAAAAGCCTATTCATGCGTTTATTATTCGTACAACCAAAGGTAAGTCCATTTGATATGAAATTTTTAACCCTACTATATTTCATAGTTACAGATCCAATGAAACATATCTCGTTGAATTTTGAGTCTGTTTGACCGTTGGTCTTGTTACTTTATTACATTATTACTTAATTTTAACCAGTTGACTTGATACGCGTTTATTTTTCATACGCTCACATACTAACTTCGAAAAATATGAAATTTTAAACTTTACCATTTTTCAAGTTTTGGATCCGATAAAATTAGTTTCGTTAAATTCCGAAATCATTTGGAAAATGTCTCTTTTTAAGATATTGAAACAATATTAAATTATCGAATTTCAATATAATTACATTTAAATAAATTTTAAAGGTTCACTAACCTTGTTTCAATCCCAGTAAAATGTAAAACCAAGTTAGAATTCATTTTAAAATTAATCTCTAGTCTAGATCCAATGTTTAACCATTTAGAATCCACTAAAATTAATTAAAAATTCATATTTTAAGTTAACTAAAAATATGGCTCGTTACACTAAGATTCTTGTACTTCTTTGACAAAACTTTCAGATCCATCTCAGGTTGCTCTTACACAACTACTTCAGCTTCTGTTTCCGTAACGACCCGCATTTTACGTATTAGAGGATTGTAAAATATTTCCATTTAATTCCCCGAAGGTCTGATCATCTCCATCTTTTGATATGTTATCCATAGAGATATGGGACATGTCCATGATTTTTACCAATTTTATTCGTGACCATTTTTCTCTTATTGTTTTTTTAGAGCATAAATTTTGCCTAGACTCGAATCAGGTGTTGGGATCAATTTCACTGGATCTAAAATGGTGTTTCCAGTTCCGTAGAGTGGTCACATTAAAGATTTGGTTCAACGGTTTGGGAGGAATCGCTGTTTTAGTGCTACACTTCTGGTCAGGCTAATTAGTCAATAGTGGGCTGATTTGTGGGGACTACTAAGGCTTGGGATGTTAACTATAAATAGGGGGTAGAAGCATGGAGAATGGTTTAGATTCTTCATTTCTCTTATTTGGTTGAGCTCGTGATCCTCCTTGCTCAATCAAATACATCTCCACTCCATTAATTTCATAGATCTAGATTAGAAGATTAAAGATCAACATGGAGGAAAGGTAGATCACATCAAAGTGATTGATTCGAAGGTCGTTCTTTGTTGTCTGGATTTGTAGATCATCGTTTTCAAGCTATTTTGTGGATTTGGTGAGTAATAAGCATCTCTCACACGGATTCAATCAAATATATGGGTTGTTTAATCTTATTTTCATCATTTCAAGTTGATTTCACCTAAATTTAATAGATGTAAGTATTTTTTCAATTCGAATCACTATAGGACCTAAACTAACAACTTGTAACGGTAAATTTCATATGCTAGTTCTATGATTAGACAAGTTAGATCCATTTTATTGATTCCTTGATTATTTAACTATGATTGGGTGAATGCTATGCGATTTTATGATGATTATTTTATTTATTATTGTTGATTGACCATTTCTTGATTTTATTATTGATTGGTTGGCGGAACTTATCAATCTTTGGTCAAAATGTGTGTATTGATTCGTTGGATCGAGTATTCTTTTGTTTGGATGGCAAATTGGAGTTGAGCATCATTGTAGCATGGATCGACCATGAATTTCATGGATCAATGGAGTGTGCTCTAAGAAATGAAGATGTATCAGTGATGGAATTTGATGATGGATCGGTTGCTAAGTTGGCATGGATCAGCAAGGCTTGGCAAAGGTGCTAGATCACTTGAAAATGGTGGATTGGGCAAGGGAATTTGGTTGGATTGGCAATGTTTCTTTGGTTGGATCTGAGGTGATCAGGTGGCATGGATCAGGAAAATTTTCAAGCAATGAATCGGGTAATGCTCTATTGATAGTTTGGAGCACATTATCTAATGCATCGGACGTTGCAGCGCTCGATGGATCGAGCACCGATCCATTAATGGATCAGTTTTGTAACGTGATGGACTGGTAGCGTTTCTAAAACGTTGTGCTTTTAATGGATCGGGCAAGCATAAATTCCGATGGATCGGTCATGATTTCAGCATGGATCGGGCATGGTTTTTCTCGATGGATCGGTGATGGCATATGATGGATCAATGACAGGATCATAGCGTTTGAGAAACGCTACGAAAGGAAACCAAAATGATGTAGTTTGTTATTCACAGCAAAGGGTGACACGCTGTGAATCATATATCGACCCACTTCACCAGAAACTGCTTTTCACAGCGTTTGAAAACCGCTGTAAAAAATTTCACAGCATCAGTAAAGTCGTTGCATAATGACATGATGTCTTTGATATAGAATTTCAAACAATAGTATAAAAACGCTGTAAAAAATAATTTTATACATTGTAATTTTGTTTGCTGTAAACATGTCTTACACAGCATTTATGTTTTTTTGATTTTAGTTAACAACGTTTATATGTTGCTGTAATAATGTATTAAGGGTATTTTTTTGGTTTTCAATAGCTTCTTATAAACGCTATCATTATTTCTACAACAGCCTTTTCTAAACACTGTTATAGTGCATGTTCTTTATCTGTCCGACAATTAACCGCGAGGAATAAACATTGTTGGTATTTATTCATTTGTCTTTCAGAAATTAACAACTAGTTATAAATGCTGTCGTTAAGTCATATTATGTCATTATAATATCCATGTACCATTAATCTAATTGCATCTAACTTCATTTGATTAACGTACAATATATTTACAAATCAATCTAAAAACAATAAAATAAGAGCATAACAAATTGATCATTTCCATAAAATAAGTTGAACACAATATCTACTAACAAAGCTAAGTCACAAACAACGAAATTTATGGATTATCTTCATACAACATTAGACAAATACACAATATATACATGACAAAACATGCAACCAAACTTTTCATATGCTAACTAGTCCGAGCCTCCAAAAATCAAAAGAGTATCATGTGCATTTCTTGCATCTAAAAACTTCATCTATCTGTAACAATGAAATTAAAATTTAGTGACTAATACACATTTAAAATAACATATTTTATTTACAACTACCAAAAAAACTACAACATAAATTTACACTAGCATTAACTAATGAAATGCAAACAAACCTCCCTTCTGTTTATTTTGTTGAACCTGAACCAATGCATCTAAGGCCATTTAAAATATTCATTGTTTTAGGAATCATCACTTGTTTCTAACATTCAACATAAATATAACATGTGTGCATGGAAGTCTTTAGTTCACCTGTGCATTTAAGTTGGTGTCACGGACCATTTTTCAACATAATTTTGCGCACTTAGTGTGAAAGGGAAACGAGAATTATGGAATTTGCGACGTTTTATGAATTGGATAATGTAAAGGATATAATTCAGTTTTGAATTGAATTATAATAACGAATATATTATTTAAACGACGTCTGAACGTATAATTTACAATATAATTATAAACGAGCCCGTAACGTCGCGGCAGTTCGTAATATTACGTTTTGAACTTTAAATGAATATAGTGGATTGTTATAAGTCAGATTTTTGTGAAACAAGAAATGTTGGAATCTATTGAATTATATTTTTCTAATGGAAGTGAAAAATCGAGATTTCATCTTATTTAGTGTAAGTTTTGTCCAAATCAAATTTTCAAATAGTTGTTATGGAATCGTTTATAAATCATAACGATTATTTAATATAATTAAATATTGGTTTTGAATTACGATGATATTTTACATATACTTAATTAAATTTATAGAATTTTTCTGTAATTTTTAATTTGGAAAATATGCAACTTTTTCTGTGATAACCCGTAACTTCCCCGGTAAGGAAAGAGTGGATACTTTGAGAACAACACACAAAAGAACGCAGACAGAAGAACATTTCATTGCTTTTTAAATAATCCATCAGAATACAAGAATATACAGAGTATGAATAAATATTACATAGAAAATATCAGAGATTACAATACATTACATAGCAGCGGAAAATAATACCATACACAACTAGAAGTAATACACGAATACAGAGCTTTCCGAGTATCATTCCAACTGTAAATCAGGATCCTATGAATATAAATCTGCAAAACCAAAACTACTAGCTGCCCGTGTCAAAATAAGGGCACCCAGAGTTTAGGTTAAAACAATAAACTCCAGGTTAGTAATGGGACTGGTGTGAGAACTAAAACAGTTATTAACCTTTATTTTAAAGTTAGGTAAATCAAGGAACCACGCCGTATAACACGGAACGGGTTTCCTCCCAAGAATACCAGTGCATAAACAAACAGCGCAATGCTAAATTAGAAAAAATGAAGCTATTATAAGACCCAGGTCCCATCACATAATGCAACGCCAGCCGGAGGATAGGGTTTTTACCTTATAATAGCCAAGAATGCTTGGTACGTGAAATTTCATGTTTTATTATTACTATAAGTGTATAGTATCAAAACAATTTCAAATCATAAGTATCAATCATAGACGGCATGAGCGCCCCATCCCACTATGTCGCCATACTGGGCTCTACAATCAAAACCGCAAATGTCACGTATTTGGAAGTTGGATTTCCATCTGTGAACCGAGGCAAAAGATAGTCCTTTACCGATTCGAGACTGTCTAGCCCGAGTCTTAGGACCTAGACACAGGTGAGCCCTTGGATCTTCAGGGCCGGTCCACCGATGTGGATTAAAATGCCTGAACACTGCGTTTCCCTACCCTTTGGGGAATAAATGAGCCAACGAATGACTCCATCGGCTTCACATAGTCACCAACATATCCGAGGTGCCTCGTAATAGCAACAACCACATAAGTCAAACTCGACGGGGCGTGTAAAAACACTGAAGCCACTTCTAGCTAGAAGGAAACGCATCCCCTCCCTAAGGTCATCTCCAGTTTCTGGTTCACAACTGGGGTGTGAGGCTCGCGAATTAACGCTACACAAAGCTGTGCCACACAGGCTGTGCTTTGATCATCAATCACAAGACTCTGCTTTTCAACAGAAGCCTTGATTATTTACATCTTAGCATGCCACACAGGAAAACCACTCCATGCAACCGATATCCATCAATCACACAGAATGATATCCAATGTCAGACACACAGTCCATTTACAAGTCCGTTCTGGGTCGGAACGAAACCGGAGGCACCTTGTACCTCGCATATCCATTGATCTCCAAGTACGTCTGGACGATCACTAACTGATTCCCTCATCTTGGGTGTACGGCCCAATCAAGATCATCAGTAATCACCCAAATGACGTGAAGATATCCGGGCTTCAACCACCATCTTCATCTTCGACTTATCGTCGTATCAGTTATTCAGAACGGGATAAACCCGGTCTTTCCGAATAACTCGCGTATATAATAAACAAGTGTTACACAAACACAACATACGCCTCATTCCAATTCATCAGTCACTAACTGTAAATTAGTAAGGGAACAATTCCCCAAATATTAACCCCGAAGGCCGAAACCAACATCAGATCAATACCCAGGAAACCATTCATCTTAACTAATCTACAGTTAGTTGCCAAATTTCACATTCTTAGGGATAGATTCCCATTAATTTGATCAAAGATAATTTCCTTAAATTTATTCTTTAATCTTCTTTTGAATATCGATTCAAACCAAATTATGGTTTATCCAAACTAGCCGGGATTAAAGAACCTTACCGAAGTAATCATTTATTTTAGTTTCCCAATCCCAACCTATTCATCCCATCTAGTAATACTTCATATCTAACACCACGGTGTTATCGGTAAATTTAATTACCATTTCACGTTCAAATCTAATTAAAGATTTAACTATCGCCTGGAGCAAAACTAATGGTACTCCATTCTCGATCTTTTCAATCTAATTAAAGATTCATTGAAACTCCACTTAGTTTTAATCTTTAACTGGGTTAAAGAACCGATGTCATTTAAAACACGGTTCACGATAAACCCCAAAATCACATCACATTTCAATCAGTCCCTAACCATAAATTAGCAAGTGAGCAATTCCCTATGTATTAACCCCAAAGGCCGAAACCAACATCAGATCAATACCCAAGAAACCCTTCAACTTAACTAATCTCCAGACGGTTTCTGATTTTCTTAACTCCGTTGGGCCTAAGAACCGTATTATTGAAGATACCGTTCACGACAACCCAAAATCACATTCCATTAATTATCGGGTTAAAGAACAAGTGTTATTTAAAACACCGTTCACGATAAACCCAAAAATCAATTCGAATTCAATTCCAATTAAATACCATTTAATTGGTACATTTCATTAAATCTAAATAAAATGATTTAATCTTTTTCTCAACTGGGTTCAAGAATAGTGTTAATGAAGACACCATTCACGACAAACCCAAATCACAATTGATATTAAATACAAGGCTCTGAATAGAAAATATATCGGCTTATATTCAATATCAAATTCTACGACCAACAAATATCGTATTGGAAATAACAATAAAAAAATATATCTTTCAAATTTCCATAACAATATCTGTATAATAACGAAATCCAACATCGAAATATTCCAAAGACAATTTCGATTCAAATCCATTTCCACTTCAATTATTGGAAATTCTAGTTTTCTTTTAAAACCATTTCAAATCCAATTTATTTATTTAAAAATAATTAAATTATTATTCTAATTCAAAATTAGTTCATTTCGATAAAAATCTATTTTTATCTTTTCAAATATGGGATTTTTCATTCTAGTTCTTCCCAAATCATTTCTTATGATTTTACACAAATTATTACTATTTTTAATAATTTTATCAAGGCCCGTACAGTCGATTTCCATCAACGGCCATCGAACTACACTTACAGCGACCTTTTCCAAATTTGATTTGGACATAACAACTAATCTAACCATTAGATTTCAAATTTCTAATATTCATTGGAAAGTTATTTTCGATACAAACCTAACGGTTCCAGTTTCAGGAGAATCCGACGGTCGGATCTCCCGTAATGTCAATTTGAAGTCAATGGTCGAAATTCACGAACTACCGCAGCGCGGAGCGTTCTATTCAGGCCATTCTATATATATATATATTATATATTATATATATTTCGTCGATTCTCTTTTAAAACGTATTTTATAAATCGTTTTAAATTCGTTTTCAAAACGATTTCAACATCCTTTTCAAATTCAAATAAAAATCGAAGTTTTCAATATAAATTCATTTTAATTTCATTTCAAATCGATTTCAATTCAATTTCAATTTAATTCGAATTTCAATTCATTTCAATTTAATTTGAATTTCAAATCTATTCAATTTAATTCGAATTTCAATTCATTTCAATTTAATTCGAATTTCAAATCTATTCAATTTAATTCGAATTTCAATTCATTTCAATTTAATTCGAATTTCAATTCATTTCAATTTAATTCGAATTTCAAATCTATTCAATTTAATTCGAATTTCAATTTAATTCGAATTTCAATTCATTTCAATTTAATTTGAATTTCAAATATATTTAATTTAATTCGAATTTCAATTTATTTCAATTTAATTTGAATTTTGAAATCACTTTCAATATTCATTGAAAAATGACTAAATTCGATATAAATATCGTTCACGTCAAAATGGCGTCAATCTAATCAACACGGCTTTCATATATTTCTATTTTCAAATATTTCTATTTCAAATATTTCATTTTCAAATATTTCTATTTCAAATATTTCTTTTTCAAATATTTCTATTTCAAATATTTCTATTCAAATTTTCTATTTCAAAACCGCAATGAGGCCCAATCAATTACCATAGATTTTATTTCTATGGATTTCCATACAACGCATGTATATATCAACAATGACAAATAATCAACCATCATCCAAAGTGCATTCCACACTGTAAAAGCATCAAATATAAATATTTAATGCTTATAACAGTCTGCCAATCAATCGATCGACATATAACTAATTATTGGGATTAGTGTATGTCATATATCATCCCAATACCCGTGTGGGGTTTCAAACCATCAAACATAGATTTCATTTGTGAAGTTGGGCGATGTGTAAAATTTATCGTCCCAATCAATATCAGTCAAATGTGTGTATATAAAAAAATCGTTCGATTTGTTTATATTAATTTATTTCATTTCATATACACGTTAAAAATTCTATTTTTAACTATAAAATATTTTAACTATATAAATATTTTATTTCATTTCATATCACATTACACAATCAACTACACATCAAAATCAAACAAATAAGCATACAAGCCGTCCACGGTCTGTGGACGACGGGTGTCGGATGCAACTAAACACCGTCTGCATCCTAGTATATATTTTTAACTAGAAAATTAAATTAAAAGTGAGAACTTCTCACAGAGGGTTCCACTCCGCCGTGCTTTTCTTCTGGACTGCTGAACCGTCTGGATTTATCTGAAATTCCAATGTAGTCACTTTTACGCTGTTCACAATAAAAATCACATTTTTATTCCAACGTTGTAAAAATCACATTTTTATTCCATTATATATATAATAAAAATTAGATTTTTATTTCGCTACATATATAAAAATCATATTTTTATATTCTCTACCTTATAAAAATTATATTTTTTACTTACTACTCGAATAAAAATTATATTCTGAACCTTCCTATAATATAAAAATTATATTCTAAACCTTCCTATAATATAAAAGTCATATTCTGAACCTTCCTATAATATAAAAATCATTTCTTTCTCATAATAAAAATCTGACATTTCATGTTTTAAAAATCCAAGTTCTCGTTCCTTAAAAATCAAACCTTTCGTTCATTAAAAATCCCACCTTTATATTTTTAAAATCTCACCTTTCCTTATTTAAAGTTTTCTCCCTTCAAAATATAAAATTCATAGCTTTTTAGATATAAAATTCCTATTTTATATGATTTAAAAGTCGGAGTTCTCTTTATAAAATAAAATAACATAAATCGATATAGGTAAAAGAGGCTTACATCATTCGGAAAAGGAGGGGGTTTGCTCGCCGTGGTGTGTGGCTCGTCGGATCTGACATAGGGCGGCTGGCGTCAGGTGCTTTCAGGTGGCGGCATCAGTTTTTGGCTGTGGGGGTGCGTGGATCTCGAGGGGAGGGTTATACGATGGAAGAGGAGGGAGAGGAGTGAAAGAAGAAGGCGATGGGGGTGGAGGCGACGGTGGCGTGGGGGTTGAGTGGCTGAGGGCGCGTTGAAGAGGAGAGAGAGGGAATGGAGAAGAGAAGGAGGAGGAGAGGGAAGATCAAGGGTGGAGCGGAGGTGCGGCGGCCCTGGGCGGCGCCTGATGGCACGGTGACGCTCCAATGGAAGGAGCGACGGCGGCACCTCCCCCTCTTCCCTTTTTTTTCTAATTTGTGAATAAGTGAACAGGGAAGAAAAGAATAGAGGGGGTTATTAAAATTTATATTATTTAATTTATTTTTCACTAAAAGGTTGGCTTTTCTATCGATCTCCAAACAACACCCAACGACAGTCGCCCCTAGCTAATTACCCTTATTCCGAACACAATGGGATATGTTTTATAGGCCAATCGACCGTTATGATCAGTTTCCGTCAAATTTAAAATATAAATCTATATATATTCAATTTAAATGCACATTTCAATTTACCGGGGCCACATACGAACTCTAAAAATTCCCGAAAAATTATTTCTAGCTACGTATTGACGATACGGTCCAAACAAAACCAATTTCGGCAAATTCTGAGACCGTTTGAAAAATAGCTATTTTCCAGCCGATTAAAATCAACTAAAACTAGTCAAACGCGTTTTCCTTTGCCACGCTCACATATTGATCCGAAAAATTATGAAATTTGAAACATAGCAATAATTTGACATCGCGGATCAAACAAAAGTGGTTTCGTCGAAAACCGAGATCGTTTGCAAAATGGCCATTTTTAATGGCCAGAATTCCATAGCGACTATTCTGAATTTTCAACTGGGCATAACTTTTTATCCCCGCTATGAAATTTTGATTTTCCGGATTCGTTGGGAAGATATTCTCAAATAGATTCTAATATTTTTGGTTTTGTTAAAATCCGGTTTATTTTGCACCCGGTACATTCATTTGAATTTTGAAATCGAATTTTCAATCTACCGCGCATTTTCAATTCCTTTTATAATTATAAATAATTAATTATATTCTACCGACGATTTATATATATATATATACGTTCTAATTTTATTCAAAATAAATTTCTCGTCGTTATTATTTAAAATAATTCATTTAAAATATTCAAACTTCACTAAAATAGCCAAAATAAAAAATTTAAATTAGCTCGGATTTCCGGGTTATTACAATCTCCCCCACTTAAAACTTTTTGTCCCCGAAAAGGAATGAAGCCGAAAGTTGTTTATGTAACAACCCGTATTTTCAATAACCTGTTATAACGTAAATCGAGGCAGAATTTAATTTATAAATCTGAATCAAGGGAAACGGGCTATGCCATTGCGTTCGTCTCGGAAAAATACGCGAAATAGAGTCTGAGTTTTCGAAAATCGGAGTCCGTATGACCCGATTAAGGCCCAACGAAGTTTTCAGAAAATTTCAAAGTAAAAACAGATTTCAAATTCAAGTTTGAATTTGGAAATTTGGGCCAGTTTGGGCCAGGCGGGAAAATTCCCGCCAGAGCACCCAAGTCGACAGCCCTGTCGACTTGGGAGTCGACTTGGTTGGACCCAAGTCGACAGCCCTGTCGACTTGGCTGTCGACTTGGTCCAGCCGGGCAGTTTTGCCTGGTGCACCATTTTGGGTTTGTGTTGAGTTTGGGGACCAGATTCGGTTTTGAGGGCTGAGATTGGAACTAGGGTTTAATCCTAAGGTTGAAACTAGTCCTAATCTCTATAAATAAGCCCTTAACCTAACCTTAAATCATCATTAATCAATCCTACAACTAAACTATGGCAAAATTTTACCTCTCATGGCCTCCACTCTCTTCATAAAATTTCTAAATTGTTTCTATGAGAGATTTTCCATGCATACAAGTGTTTTCAAGCTTGTATGAGTGTCATTAGCTTGCATTCAAGTCAAGTTTCTATATTTGCATCATAAAGCAAGGATTTTTATTGATTTGGAGATTGCATTTTGGGTTTAATTGATTGCATAAGGGCTTTGTCATATTTTTGTGTCTTCATAAGCATTGTAAGCCCTTTTCTACTTTCATACTTAAACTCTAAAGTTAATGAATGATGCAAGTTGTGTTTGATCATTAGGATATGCAAGTTTACTATGATGTGTTATGCAAGTTTACTATGATGTGTTATGCAAGTTTACTATGATGTGTTATGCAAGTTCATCAAGTTATGTTATGCAAGTTTGATATGCAAGTTTGTCATATGATATGCAAGTTATGTTATGCAAGTTTGATATGCATGTTTGTCATATGATATGCAAGTTATGTTATGCAAGTTTGATATGCAAGTTTGTCATATGATATGCAAGTTATGTTATGCAAGTTTGGGTTGATCCTTTTGTTCATGTTATCATGTTATGCAAGCTTATCTTGGGTTTATGAGCTTAAAGCTTCAAGCTTTATGCTAAAGGTTGCATTTTGGCAACATGTAAGTTATCATATCTCTTATGATAACTTGCATGTGAGGCTAAATGCGAACTTATGGACATTTCTAC
This sequence comes from Allium sativum, assembly GCA_030737875.1. Lineage (NCBI taxonomy): Eukaryota > Viridiplantae > Streptophyta > Magnoliopsida > Asparagales > Amaryllidaceae > Allium > Allium sativum. The sequence continues at coordinate 299,210,337 of CM060926.1, forward strand.
ATGCCATTTATCACCATGTATCACCAATATGCTAAGTTTGGTTTTATGCATGCTTTTGAGGCCTAAATATGTAATATGCAAGTATATGTACATATGTACATTTCATATGCCACCATGTTAAGCTTGTGGCTTCAACACCTTTATGTCATGATTATGCCAAGTTCCCTCTTTCTATCCTTTATGCGCTATTGCGATATGTAAGCGATGGGATTGTGTTTGGGGTTGGGTAAACTTAAAAGACATAAAAACATAAGATTGGGAATTTACCTATTAAGTTAGGTCTACCCATTGGGAATTTACATATTAAGTTAGGTCTACCCAATTGCTTGAAAACTTGTAACATGTTTTGGAAACATGATGGACATGACACTTAGAAAAGATAAGTGTGACCAACTCGAGGTTGGGTTGAGTTTGTAGCGTAAACCTACCCGGAACCGACCGGCTTAACTAGTTGCTACAAACAATAGGACCCAATGTGAGAAGTTGGCCATGTTGTACCTTGAACCCGAGGTTAGACCAAGTTGTGGTGTAAAGCTACCCGGACCCGCCCGGCTTAACTAGTAACCACAACAAGGTCTAATATGAGAGGTTATGTAATAACCCGGAAAATCTGGGCCAGTTTAAAATTTTTATTTTGGCAATTTTAGTGAATTTTGAACATTTAAAATAGATTATTTTAAATAATATCGATGAGAAATTTATTTTGAATATAATTCAACGTATATATTATACGCGTCGGCGATAGAATATATATAATTATTTATAATTATAAATAGAATGGAAAATGGCGCGGTAGTTCGATAATTCGATTTCAAATTCAATTAAATGTACCGGGTGCAAAACAATCCGGATTTTAGTGAAACCAAAAATATTAGGATCTATTTGATAGTATCTTTCCAACGAATCCGGAGAATCGAGATTTCATTGCGGGAATCAAAAGATATGTCCAGTTGAAAATTCTGAATAGTCGCTATGGAATTCAGGCCCTTAAAAATAGTCATTTTGCAAACGACCTCGGATTTCGACGAAACCAGTTTTGTTGGGTCCGTGATGTTAAGTTATTGCTAGATTCCAAATTTCGTAATTTTTCGAATCAATATGTAAGCGTGGCAAAGGAAAACGCGTTTAACCAGTTTCAGTTGATTTTAATCGACCAGAAAATGGCCATTTTTCAAACGGTCTCAGAATTCGACGAAACTAGTTTTGTTAGGACCGTATCGTCAATATGAAGCTAGAAAATATTTTTCAGGAATTTTTAAAGTTCGTATGTGACCCCGGTAATTTGAAATGTACGTTTAAAATTCAATATAGTGATTTAAATGTAAATTCAATGGAAACAGAGAGAAACGATCGAATCAGCTTACGATACATATCCCATTGTGTCCGGAATGGGGCTAAAATGCTATGGACGACGGGCGGTGGTCCTCGTTTAGAGGTCGTATGTAAAAGTCAACTTTTTGAAATATAAATTAATTAAATAAATTAAAATAAACTTTACATATACCCCCCCCCCCCCGTTTATTCTTCAACTGATTCAGAAAAAAAAAAAAACTCGTGACCTAATCTACCCCGTCGCCCCGTAGTATCGCTTCTGTCCGCCATCGATGGCCGCCGGCGATCCATCCCCGCCCCCCCCCCCCCCCTCTGCCACGCCTCCACTTCCTCTCACTCTCCCTCCTCTACAAAACTGCGAGACCCGTACCTAAACCCTGAGCCCTAATCGAACCCTCCCCCTTTCGTGACACCCCTCCCTCAGCTCCAAGATTCCGACGCGCCGCCCGTTCAGTTCACCGCGAGCACGAGGTGGCGGACCCCAACACCGCTCACCCACCGTCGCTTGGCCCTTCGATGCCGCCAATGACGCCAGCTCTTCGACTGATTGATTCAAAAAGAAAAAAGGGGTTGTAAGTATTATTTAATTTGAGTAAAGTCTGTTTTTTTTATTATGTATATAAAAAAAAGGAAAAAAAACTGATTTTGTTTAAAAAGGAAAAAAACTGATTTTGTTTAAAAAGGAAAAAAACTGATTTTTATATATTGAACTTCGAAAGAAAAATATGATTTTTATATATTGAACTTCGAAAGAAAAATATGATTTTTATATATTGAACTTCGAAAGAAAAATATGATTTTTATATATTGAACTTCGAAAGAAAAATATGATTTTTATATATTGAACTTCGAAAGAAAAATATGATTTTTATATATTGAACTTCGAAAGAAAAATATGATTTTTATATATTGAACTTCGAAAGAAAAATATGATTTTTATATATTGAACTTCGAAAGAAAAATATGATTTTTATATATTGAACTTCGAAAGAAAAATATGATTTTTATATATTGAACTTCGAAGGAAAAATATGATTTTTATATATTGAACTTCGAAGGAAAAATATGATTTTTATATATTGAACTTCGAAAGAAAAATATGATTTTTATATATTGAACTTCGAAAGAAAATATGATTTTTATATGTTGAACTTCGAAATAAAAATATGATTTTTATATATGGAATAGCGAAGTAAAAATTCGATTTTTACATAGGTAGTGAATGCGGACAACGAAGATGACGAAGATGCGGTAGCGACGAAGGTTTCTGCAAATGAAGTGCCGTGGAGCTAGGATAGCTATATGTGAGAATTTCTCACCTTTCAATTTATTTTTCTAGTTATATATATATACTAGGATGCAGACGGTGCTTAGTAGCACCCGACACAATCGTCCACAGACCATGGACTTGTTTGTTTGGTTGCATAGATTAGTTATATGATGTGATTTGAAATTGAATTGTTGGGTGAAATAAATTGAATTGATTGATGTGTGAATGGCGTGGGCCTTCACTAGATCGGGGATAAGGCTAGGCCTCGTCCCGTTTCTAGTATCGTGCCGTTATGCCGCCGAAATTTTCTAAAATAAGTTAGAAAAATAAAAATATCATTTTATTTAAAGAATGAACTGAATAGAAATTCATATGTTGGAATAAAATGTTTTGTCGTTAAAAATATAATTTTTAACGTGAATGTGAATAAATAAATATTCATTTACAAACCAGACGGTTTGTTTATGTACACCTATTTGAAGGACATTGATTGGGTCGATAAATTTTACACATCGCCCAACTGCACAGATAAAATATGCGTTTAATTGTTTGAAACCCCACACGGGTGTTGGGATGAAATTTGAAGTTCACTCATCCTGATTGATTAAATATGTCGATCGATTGATTGATAGGCTGTTATAAGCGTTAGATATCTATATTTGATGCTTATACAGTGTAGTGCACTTTGGTTGATGGTTGATTATTTTTCAATGCTATTATATGTGTGTAATGTATGAAAATCCATATAATTAACTTTGTATGGTAATTGTTTGGGCCTCATTCCAATTTGAAAAATAAAGAATATTATAAAATAAAAGTTCATGTGTTGACAGTACTCATCCATTGAGATTGGTCATGTGTTGAACGAAATATTTTAGTAATAAAATTTACATCTTTATCGATATAAAATAAAAGTTCATGTGTTGACAGTACTCATCCATTGGGATTGGTCATGTGTTGAACGAAATATTTTAGTAATAAAATTTACATCTTTATCGATATAAAATAAAAGTTCATGTGTTGACAGTACTCATCCATTGAGATTGGTCATGTGTTGAACGAAATATTTTGATAATAACAACTATTTTGAAAAAGAAATATTTGAAATAGAATATTTGAAAATAGAAATTTATGAAGCCGTGTTGATTAGTTTGACGCCATTTTGACGTGAACGATATTTATATCGATTTTATTCATTTCGAAATGAATTGAATTGAAAACGATTTCGAAATGAATTGAATTGAAAACGATTTCGAAATGAATTGAATATATAACGATTTCTAAATGAATTGAATTGAAAACGATTTCGAAATGAATTGAATATATAATGATTTCGAAATGAATTGAATTGAAAACGATTTCGAAATGAATTGAATTGAAAACGATTTCGAAATGAATTGAATTGAAAACGATTTCGAAATGAATTGAATTGAAAACGATTTCGAAATGAATTGAATTGAAAACGATTTCGAAATGAATTTAATATATAACGATTTCGAAATGAATTGAATTGAAAACGATTTCGAAATGAATTGAATATATAACGATTTCGAAATGAATTGAATTGAAAACGATTTCGAAATGAATTGAATTGAAAACGATTTCGAAATGAATTGAAAACGATTTCGAAATGAATTGAATTGAAAACGATTTCGAAATGAATTGAATTGAAAACGATTTCGAAATGAATTGAATTGAAAACGATTTCGAAATGAATTGAAAATATAACGATTTCGAAATGAATTGAATTGAAAACGATTTCGAAATGAATTGAATTGAAAACGATTTCGAAATGAATTGAATTGAAAACGATTTCGAAATGGATTGAATTGAAAACGATTTCGAAATGAATTGAATTGAAAACGAATTCAAATTGAATTGAAATTTGAATTGAATAAGAATGAATTTTAAAACGAATTTATAAAGAAGAATTCAATTTCGATTTGAATTGAAATGGAAGTTGAAATTGCTTTTGAAACGAATTTAAAACTATTTATATAATCCGTTTTAAATAGAAATCGACGATATATATATTATATATATTATATATATAATATAATGGCCTGAATAGAACGCGCCGTGCTGCGGCAGTTCGTGAATTTCGACCATTTATTTCAAACGGACATTACGGGAGATCCGACCGTCGGATTCTCCTAAAACCGGAACCGTTGGGTTCGTATCGAAAAGAGCTTTCTAAAGAATATTAGAAATTAGAAATCTAACGGTTGGATTTGGAATTATGTCCAAATCAAATTTGAAAAAGGTCGCTGTAAGTGCAGTTCGATGACCATTGATGGAAATCGACTGTACGGGCCTTGATAAAATTATTAAAAATAGTAATAATTTGTGTAAAATCATAAGAAATGATTTAGAAAGAATTGGGATGAAAAACTCCATATTTGAAAAGATAAAAATAGATTTTTATCGAAATGAACTGGTTTTGAACTAGAATTATAATTCTATTTATTTTTAAATAAATAAATGGAATTTAAAAAGGGTTTTAAAAATAACCAGAATATCCAATGATTGCATTGGAGTGGATTTGAATCGAAATTGTCTTCAGAATATTTCGATGTTGGGATTCGTGATTATACAGGTGTTGTTATGGAAATTTGAAAGATATATATTTATATCGTTATTTCCAATACGACATTTGTTAGTCGTAGGATTTGATATTGAATATAAGCCGATATATTTTCTATTCAGAGCCTTGTATTGAATATCAAATGTGATTTGGGTTTGTCGTGAATGGTGTCTTCACTAACACTGTTCTTGAACCCAGTTGAGAAAAGATTAAATCTTTTTATTTAGATTTAATGAAGTGTACCAATTAAATAATATTTAATTGGAATTGAATTGATATTGATTTTTGGGTTTATCGCGAACAGTGTTTTAAATAACACTCGTTCTTTAACCCGATAATTAATGAATGTGATTTTGGGTTTATCGTGAACCGTGTTTTAAATGACACTGATTCTTTAACCCGGTTGAAGATTAAAACTAAGTGGAGTTTTAATGAATCTTTAATTAGATTGAAATGATCGAAAATGGAGTATCACCAGTTTTGCTCCAGGCGATAGTTAAATCTTTAATTAGATTTGAACGTGAAATGGTAATTGAATTTACCGATAACACTGTGGTGTTAGATATGAAGTATTACCAGTTTTACTTCATGGGATAAATAGGTTGGGATTGGGAAATTAAAACAAATGATTACTTCGGTAAGTTTCGTTAATCCCGGCTAGTTGAATCGAAATTCAAAAGAATAGATTAAAGAATAAATTCAAGGAATTTATCTTGGATAAAATTAATGGGAACCTTTCCCTATGAATGTGAAATTTAGAAATTGACTGTCGGTTAGCCAAACAGAATGGTTTTCTGGATATTGATTTGATGTTGGTTTCGGCCTTCGGGGTTAATATTTGGGGAATTATTCTCTTGATTAATTTACGGTTAGTGACTAATGAATTGGAATGAGGCGTATGTTGTGTTTGTGTAACACTTATTTAAAATATACGCGAGTTATTCGGAAAGACCGGGTTTATCCCATTCTGAATAACTGATACGACGATAAGTCGAAGATGAAGACGATGGTCGAAGACCGGAGGTCTTCACGTTGTTTGGGTGATAACTGATGATCTTGATTGGGTTGTACACCCAAGAAGATGGAAACAGTTGGTGATCGTCCAGACGTACTTGGAGATCGATGGATATGCGGGGTACTAGGTGCCTCCGGTTTCGTTCAGACCCAGAACGGACTTGTAAATGGACTGTGTGTCTGACATTGGATTTTAGTCCGTGTGATTGATCTCTATTAAATATATATCTGCTTGGCGGCGGAGAATTTATTCTCTTGCTTAACGCCCTTCTCTGAGACGTACGAGCTCAGGGGTTATATATTGATGGATATCAAACGCATGGAGTGAATTGCCTGTGTGGCATGCCTAAGTGGCAATTGATCGAGGCTTCTGTTGAAAAGCAAAGTCTTGTGGTGATGATCAAAGCACGGCCTTTGTGGCGTAGCTTTGTGTAACGTTTTACTTCGCGAGTATCACACCCGGTATGAACCAAAAACGGGAGACGGACCTCAGGGAGGACTTGCGTTTCTTTCTAGCTAAAAGTGGCGTCAGTGGTTTTACACGCCCTGACGAGTTTGACTTATGTGGTTGTTGCTGTTGCGAGGCGCCTCGGATTGATCGGTCGTTCTCGAACCGATGGAGTCATTTGATGGCTCATTTGCGCCCCAAAGGGCGGGGAAACGTAGTGTTCAGGCATTTTAATCCACATCGGTGGACCGGCCCTGTCGCTCCTAGGGTCACTCGAGCTCTGATCCTGAGACATGGTAGGCTAGATTGTCTCGAATCGGTTGAGGACTATCTTTTGCCTCGGTTCATAGACGGAAATCCAATTTCCAAATACGTGACATTTGCGGTTTTATTTGAAGATCCTAGTATGGCGACATAGTGGGATGGGGCGCTCATGTCGCCTATGATTGATACTTATGATTTGAAGTTGTCTATGCACTTATAATAGTATCAAACGATTTGTTTTAACCGTATCAAGCATTCTTTGGCTGTTATAAGGGAAAACCCTATCCTCGGCTGCGTTGCATTGTGTGATGGGACCTGGGTCTTATAACAGCTTCATTTTTCTTTATTTAGCATTGCGCTGTTTGTTTTATGCACTGGTATTCTTGGGAGGAAACCCGTTCCGTGTTATACGGCGTGGTCCCTTGATTTACCTAACTTTAAAAATAAAGATTAATAACTGTTTTAGTTCTCACACCAGTCACATGACTGACCTGGAGTTTATTGTTTTAACCTAAACTCTGGGTGCCCCTATTTTTGACACGGGCAGCTAGTAGTTTTGGTTTTGCAGATTTATATTCACAGGATCCTGGTTTACAGCTGGAACGATATCCGGAAAGCTTTGTATCCGTATATCTCTTCTAGTTATGTATTGTATTATTTTCCGCTGCTATGTATTTAAATATAATTTAAATCTCTGATATTTCTGTGTATTATTCATTTATACTCTGTATATTCTTGTAATCTGATGCATTGTTGTAATATACAATGAAATGTTCTTCTGTATGTGTTCTGTTGTGGTTTGTTCTCGAACTATCCGACGCTTTCCTTTACGGGGAAGTTACGGGCCGTCACAGTTGGTATCAGAGCTTTGGTTTACAAAGCTTAGAGAACAAGGCACATTAGAACCATATGAAAGAATTCATCAGATATTGGGTTAGTAATATCCAATTAGAATGACTCGTTAGAGATAGGATCAGTAGTATCCTAGAACGAGTGTGAAGAGTATATTTTTGAAAATGAAAACAAATTTTGTTTTGAAAATTTAAATCAATTATTCGTATTTGATTATCTATTTATATTGACGTGGACAATCCAGTATATATAGATTTTGCGTATACGTCTGATCCGCGTGTATTCAAAGTTTTAATATATTGGATAGATATAGAATTACGCTCTAGTCGCCGGGGAGTGATTCTGATGATTGATATATCATCATCAGAATTTATATTCGAGTGACGAACGTGTGATTTCTATATATTTCCATTAGACTGGTGTGAGAACCAAAACTTATATAGTTGGAACACATTGTTGTGAATTGGCATCAAAACATGATTTTTGTATATGTATCAAAGTTATGAATTTGAAACTCTAATCCACTAATTGATTGATGTTTGTGTTGTTTGTTTAATTGTTTGATAATTTTGAACCATTATGCCTAATTTGATCAAATATTGAATCGTATTGAAATTTGGTCGCATTTGCTTGCATATACGTATTCTTACATTGAACAGGTCATAGCAAGGAGGCTAGAGCAGAGGATAAAATTTGTTTGCCCGACAAATAGGTACATGTTTACTACGTAATTTGCTGTTTGTTTGGGTGATGATGATTTTATGAGCCTATTGGCTAGCCGCTTGGCTTTTTCTTTTTCTTTTTGAGATCTGAAGGACCGGGGAAGCTATTTGAAATTCCCCGATGCTCCCATTGCAGGGGAGGTTATGGCGAAATTTTTCGAAAATTTAGGGTGTTAGCCAAATTTTTGAAATTTTGAAAATTCTCAGAAACTGAAAAGTTGGAGAATGGAAGCCAGATCGAGCGTAGAGTTGATTAATCAAACCACTTTCGACTTTGTTCCTTTTAGGGGACGAAAAGTTTTAAGTGGGGGAGATTGTAATAACCCGCAAAATCTGGGCCAGTTTAAAATTTTTATTTTGGCAATTTTAGTGAATTTTGAACATTTAAAATAGATTATTTTAAATAATATCGACGAGAAATTTATTTTGAATATAATTCAACGTATATATTATACGCGTCGGCGATAGAATATATATAATTATTTATAATTATAAATAGAATGGAAAATGGCGCGGTAGTTCGATAATTCGATTTCAAACTTCAATTAAATGTACCGGGTGCAAAACAATCCGGATTTTAGTGAAACCAAAAATATTAGGATCTATTTGATAGTATCTTTCCAACGAATCCGGAGAATCGAGATTTCATTGCGGGAATCAAAAGATATGTCCAGTTGAAAATTCTGAATAGTCGCTATGGAATTCAGGCCCTTAAAAATAGTCATTTTGCAAACGACCTCGGATTTCGACGAAACCAGTTTTGTTGGGTCCGTGATGTTAAGTTATTGCTAGATTCCAAATTTCGTAATTTTTCGAATCAATATGTAAGCGTGGCAAAGGAAAACGCGTTTGACCAGTTTCAGTTGATTTTAATCGACCAGAAAATGGCCATTTTTCAAACGGTCTCAGAATTCGACGAAACTAGTTTTGTTAGGACCGTATCATCAATACGAAGCTAGAAAATATTTTTCAGGAATTTTTAAAGTTCGTATGTGACCCCGGTAATTTGAAATGTACGTTTAAAATTCAATATAGTGATTTAAATGTAAATTCAACGGAAACAGAGAGAAACGATCGAATCAGCTTAAGATACATATCCCATTGTGTCCGGAATGGGGCTAAAATGCTATGGACGATGAGCGGTGGGCCTCGTTTAGAGGTCGTATGTAAAAGTCAACTTTTTGAAATATAAATTAATTAAATAAATTAAAATAAACTTTACATATACCCCCCCCCCCCCCGTTTATTCTTCAACTGATTCAGAAAAAAAACAAAATAAAAAAAAACTCGTGACCTAATCTACCCCGTCGCCCCCTAGTATCGCTTCTGTCCGCCATCGATGGCCGCCGGCGATCCATCCCCGCCCCCCCCCCCCCCCTCTGCCACGCCTCCACTTCCTCTCACTCTCCCTCCTTTACAAAACCGCGAGACCCGTACCTAAACCCTGAGCCCTAATCGAACCCTCCCCCTTTCGTGACACCCCTCCCTCAGCTCCAAGATTCCGACGCGCCGCCCGTTCAGTTCAGCGCGAGCACGAGGTGGCGGACCCAACACCGCTCGCCCACCGTCGCTTGGCCCTTCGATGCCGCCTCTGACGCCAGCTCTTCGACTGATTGATTCAAAAAGAAAAAAAGGGGCTGTAAGTATTATTTAATTTGAGTAAAGTCTGTTTTTTTATTATGTATATAAAAAAAAAGAAAAAAACTGATTTTGTTTAAAAAGGAAAAAAAACTGATTTTGTTTAAAAAGGAAAAAACTGATTTTGTTTAAAAAGGAAAAAAACTGATTTTTATATATTGAACTTCGAAAGAAAACTGATTTTTATATATTGAACTTCGAAAGAAAAATATGATTTTTATATATTGAACTTCGAAAGAAAAATATGATTTTTATATATTGAACTTCGAAAGAAAAATATGATTTTTATATATTGAACTTCGAAAGAAAAATATGATTTTTATATATTGAACTTCGAAAGAAAAATATGATTTTTATATATTGAACTTCGAAAGAAAAATATGATTTTTATATATTGAACTTCGAAAGAAAAATATGATTTTTATATATTGAACTTCGAAAGAAAAATATGATTTTTATATATTGAACTTCGAAAGAAAAATATGATTTTTATATATTGAACTTCGAAAGAAAAATATGATTTTTATATATTGAACTTCGAAGGAAAAATATGATTTTTATATATTGAACTTCGAAAGAAAAATATGATTTTTATATATTGAACTTCGAAAGAAAAATATGATTTTTATATGTTGAACTTCGAAATAAAAATATGATTTTTATATATGGAATAGCGAAGTAAAAATTCGATTTTTACATAGGTAGTGAAAGCGGACAACGAAGATGACGAAGATGCGGTAGCGACGAAGGTTTCTGCAAATGAAGTGCCGTGGAGCTAGGATAGCTATATGTGAGAATTTCTCACCTTTCAATTTATTTTTCTAGTTATATATATATATATATACTAGGATGCAGACGGTGCTTAGTAGCACCCGACACAATCGTCCACAGACCATGGACTTGTTTGTTTGGTTGCATAGATTAGTTATATGATGTGATTTGAAATTGAATTGTTGGGTGAAATAAATTGAATTGATTGATGTGCGAATGGCGTGGGCCTTCACTAGACCGGGGATAAGGCTAGGCCTCGTCCCGTTTCTAGTATCGTGCCGTTATGCCGCCGAAATTTTCTAAAATAAGTTAGAAAAATAAAAATATCATTTTATTTAAAGAATGAACTGAATAGAAATTCATATGTTGGAATAAAATGTTTTGTCGTTAAAAATATAATTTTTAACGTGAATGTGAATAAATAAATATTCATTTACAAACCAGACGGTTTGTTTATGTACACCTATTTGAAGGACATTGATTGGGTCGATAAATTTTACACATCGCCCAACTGCACAGATAAAATATGCGTTTGATTGTTTGAAACCCCACACGGGTGTTGGGATGAAATTTGAAGTTCACTCATCCTGATTGATTAAATATGTCGATCGATTGATTGACAGGCTGTTATAAGCGTTAGATATCTATATTTGATGCTTATACAGTGTAGTGCACTTTGGTTGATGGTTGATTATTTTTCAATGCTATTATATGTGTGTAATGTATGAAAATCCATATAATTAACTTTATATGGTAATTGTTTGGGCCCCATTCCAATTTGAAAAATAAAGAATATTATAAAATAAAAGTTCATGTGTTGACAGTACTCATCCATTGAGATTGGTCATGTGTTGAACGAAATATTTTAGTAATAAAATTTACATCTTTATCGATATAAAATAAAAGTTCATGTGTTGACAGTACTCATCCATTGAGATTGGTCATGTGTTGAACGAAATATTTTAGTAATAAAATTTACATCTTTATCGATATAAAATAAAAGTTCATGTGTTGACAGTACTCATCCATTGAGATTGGTCATGTGTTGAACGAAATATTTTTAATAACAACTATTTTGAAAAAGAAATATTTGAAATAGAATATTTGAAAATAGAAATTTATGAAGCCGTGTTGATTAGTTTGACGCCATTTTGACGTGAACGATATTTATATCGATTTTATTCATTTCGAAATGAATTGAATTGAAAACGATTTCGAAATGAATTGAATTGAAAACGATTTCGAAATGAATTGAATTGAAAACGATTTCGAAATGAATTGAATATATAACGATTTCGAAATGAATTGAATTGAAAACGATTTCGAAATGAATTGAATATATAACGATTTCGAAATGAATTGAATTGAAAACGATTTCGAAATGAATTGAATTGAAAACGATTTCGAAATGAATTGAATTGAAAACGATTTCGAAATGAATTGAATTGAAAACGATTTCGAAATGAATTGAATATATAACGATTTCGAAATGAATTGAATTGAAAACGATTTCGAAATGAATTGAATATATAACGATTTCGAAATGAATTGAATTTAAAACGATTTCGAAATGAATTGAATTGAAAACGATTTCGAAATGAATTGAATTGAAAACGATTTCGAAATGAATTGAATTGAAAACGATTTCGAAATGATTTGAATTGAAAACGATTTCGAAATGAATTGAATTGAAAACGATTTCGAAATGAATTGAAAATATAACGATTTCGAAATGAATTGAATTGAAAACGATTTCGAAATGAATTGAATTGAAAACGATTTCGAAATGAATTGAAAACGATTTCGAAATGGATTGAATTGAAAACGATTTCGAAATGAATTGAATTGAAAACGAATTCAAATTGAATTGAAATTTGAATTGAATAAGAATGAATTTTAAAACAAATTTATAAAGAAGAATTCAATTTCGATTTGAATTGAAATGGAAGTTGAAATTACTTTTGAAACGAATTTAAAACTATTTATATAACCCGTTTTAAATAGAAATCGACGATATATATATTATATATATAATATAATGGCCTGAATAGAACGCGTCGTGCCGCGGCAGTTCGTGAATTTCGACCATTTATTTCAAACGGACATTACGGGAGATCCGACCGTCGGATTCTCCTAAAACCGGAACCGTTGGGTTCGTATCGAAAAGAGCTTTCTAAAGAATATTAGAAATTAGAAATCTAACGGTTGGATTTGGAATTATGTCCAAATAAAATTTGAAAAAGGTCGCTGTAAGTGCAGTTCGATGACCATTGATGGAAATCGACTGTACGGGCCTTGATAAAATTATTAAAAATAGTAATAATTTGTGTAAAATCATAAGAAATGATTTAGAAAGAATTGGGATGAAAAACTCCATATTTGAAAAGATAAAAATAGATTTTTATCGAAATGAACTAGTTTTGAACTAGAATTATAATTCTATTTATTTTAAAAATAAATGGAATTTAAAAAGGGTTTTAAAAATAACCAGAATATCCAATGATTGCATTGGAGTGGATTTGAATCGAAATTGTCTTCGGAATATTTCGATGTTGGGATTCGTGATTATACAGGTGTTGTTATGGAAATTTGAAAGATATATATTTGTATCGTTATTTCCAATACGACATTTGTTAGTCGTAGGATTTGATATTGAATATAAGCCGATATATTTTCTATTCAGAGCCTTGTATTGAATATCAAATGTGATTTGGGTTTGTCGTGAATGGTGTCTTCACTAACACTGTTCTTGAACCCAGTTGAGAAAAGATTAAATCTTTTTATTTAGATTTAATGAAGTGTACCAATTAAATAATATTTAATTGGAATTGAATTGATATTGATTTTTGGGTTTATCGTGAACAGTGTTTTAAATAACACTCGTTCTTTAACCCGATAATTAATGAATGTGATTTTGGGTTTATCGTGAACCGTGTTTTAAATGACACTGATTCTTTAACCCGGTTGAAGATTAAAACTAAGTGGAGTTTTAATGAATCTTTAATTAGATTGAAATGATCGAAAATGGAGTATCACCAGTTTTGCTCCAGGCGATAGTTAAATCTTTAATTAGATTTGAACGTGAAATGGTAAATGAATTTACCGATAACACTGTTGTGTTAGATATGAAGTATTACCGGTTTTACTTCATGGGATAAATAGGTTGGGATTGGGAAATTAAAACAAATGATTACTTCGGTAAGTTTCGTTAATCCCGGCTAGTTGAATCGAAATTCAGAAGAATAGATTAAAGAATAAATTCAAGGAATTTATCTTGGATAAAATTAATAGGAACCTTTCCCTATGAATGTGAAATTTAGAAATTGACTGTCGGTTAGCCAAACAGAATGGTTTTCTGGATATTGATCTGATGTTGGTTTCGGCCTTCGGGGTTAGTATTTGGGGAATTATTCTCTTGATTAATTTACGGTTAGTGACTAATGAATTGGAATGAGGCGTATGTTGTGTTTGTGTAACACTTATTTAAAATATACGCGAGTTATTCGGAAAGACCGGGTTTATCCCATTCTGAATAACTGATACGACGATAAGTCGAAGATGAAGACGATGGTCGAAGACCGGAGGTCTTCACGTCGTTTGGGTGATAACTGATGATCTTGATTGGGCTGTACACCCAAGAAGATGGAAACAGTTGGTGATCGTCCAGACGTACTTGGAGATCGATGGATATGCGGGGTACTAGGTGCCTCCGGTTTCGTTCAGACCCAGAACGGACTTGTAAATGGACTGTGTGTCTGACATTGGATTTTAGTCCGTGTGATTGATCTCTATTAAATATATATCTGCTTGGCGGCGGAGAATTTATTCTCTTGCTTAACGCCCTTCTCTGAGACGTACGAGCTCAGGGGTTATATATTGATGGATATCAAACGCATGGAGTGAATTGTCTGTGTGACATGCCTAAGTGGCAATTGATCGAGGCTTCTGTTGAAAAGCAAAGTCTTGTGGTGATGATCAAAGCACGGCCTTTGTGGCGTAGCTTTGTGTAACGTTTTACTTCGCGAGTATCACACCCGGTATGAACCAAAAACGGGAGACAGACCTCAGGGAGGACTTGCGTTTCTTTCTAGCTAAAAGTGGCGTCAGTGGTTTTACACGCCCTGACGAGTTTGACTTATGTGGTTGTTGCTGTTGCGAGGCGCCTCGGATTGATCGGTCGTTCTCGAACCGATGGAGTCATTTGATGGCTCATTTGCGCCCCAAAGGGCGGGGAAACGTAGTGTTCAGGCATTTTAATCCACATCGGTGGACCGGCCCTGTCGCTCCTAGGGTCACTCGAGCTCTGATCCTGAGACATGGTAGGCTAGATTGTCTCGAATCGGTTGAGGACTATCTTTTGCCTCGGTTCATAGACGGAAATCCAATTTCCAAATACGTGACATTTGCGGTTTTATTTGAAGATCCTAGTATGGCGACATAGTGGGATGGGGCGCTCATGTCGCCTATGATTGATACTTATGATTTGAAGTTGTCTATGCACTTATAATAGTATCAAACGATTTGTTTTAACCGTATCAAGCATTCTTTGGCTGTTATAAGGGAAAACCCTATCCTCGGCTGCGTTGCATTGTGTGATGGGACCTGGGTCTTATAACAGCTTCATTTTTCTTTATTTAGCATTGCGCTGTTTGTTTTATGCACTGGTATTCTTGGGAGGAAACCCGTTCCGTGTTATACGGCGTGGTCCCTTGATTTACCTAACTTTAAAAATAAAGATTAATAACTGTTTTAGTTCTCACACCAGTCACATGACTGACCTGGAGTTTATTGTTTTAACCTAAACTCTGGGTGCCCCTATTTTTGACACGGGCAGCTAGTAGTTTTGGTTTTGCAGATTTATATTCACAGGATCCTGGTTTACAGCTGGAACGATATCCGGAAAGCTTTGTATCCGTATATCTCTTCTAGTTATGTATTGTATTATTTTCCGCTGCTATGTATTTAAATATAATTTAAATCTCTGATATTTCTGTGTATTATTCATTTATACTCTGTATATTCTTGTAATCTGATGCGTTGTTGTAATATACAATGAAATGTTCTTCTGTATGTGTTCTGTTGTGGTTTGTTCTCGAACTATCCGACGCTTTCCTTTACGGGGAAGTTACGGGCCGTCACAGATTAAGGCGCATTAAATTAATAAATGCCTCATGATTAGGGTTAAGTCATGGTCCACTTAATACTTAACCAATTTGGGCTTGGTAGATTAATCAGGGTTAAGTCGTGAACTCATCGTTACACTTAACCAAGTTAATCCATGATTAGCAAGAGGGTTAAACCGTACTTAACCCACTAGAAAATCCTAGCAATGGGGGTCCACTCCAGCAGTAATCCCAAGTTCGTATCATTATGGCCCTAGGGTCTAGGCTAGGGTGTGGGGCACGATTACTGAACTGGAGGTAAGTGACCAAAAACGACGGTAGAGTGGTACGTCGGTGTAGTTCCGGGCGGACTTATGGTCGTGCACATAGTCCGAAGCCGGGGAAAACATGCACGGGTACCAGTAGATCGAGACTGTGCACGCATGTTTATGGTGTCCATGGGTTGCCACCCTAGGGCTTGATACACCCGACGGGAGACCCGGCACAGTCTGACTACAATTATGTTTGGGCCGTATGGACACCAACACGTGACGAGTTAGGCTTATAGGGAGCCGATCGACTAGACCATTTGGTTAGACCTCGTATTAGGGTCATTTCATGTTATTGGGCCAAAGCTTGGGCCAAGGGATCAATACTTGTATATTCAAGTCATGTTAGTTTGCTAGTACAACTGTGGTGCAAAACCTTAAACCTGATTATGCGATGACACCTTTATCTACCTTGTTAGTTAATCATCATGCTAGTATGTTGTTATCCTTATGTTCATCCCAGCTTTCATCATGCCAGTTAACTTTATCAGTTTACATTGATTGTAGTAGGGCTTACTCAGTCTTTTTGACTGACCTGTTTTTCTTTCGCCTCTTTTCTTCCGTTCCCCCCCCTCCAGGTTCTCAGGGTGGGAATATTGGAGCTTAGCTTGGATTTCTGATCGCTTGCTTGTGGGATTTTAGCTCATGTACGGTCTTGACATGAAGCTAGTTATGGTTATCACTTATTTTGGGGATAGTACTTATGTATTTCAGTTTTTCAGTAATGTTGTTTTTATCTAGACTTGTGTATTTGGAAAGTTGACATTATGTTGTACCAGACTTGTTTTGAAATGGTTTGAAATCTTCCGCTGTTTTATCTATGTTATTTACTCTGTTTACATATATACATATGTTCTTGTTCTGCCTTGATATATCATTATGCATGTTTACCTGATTCAAACGCCCCTCCAAAGTCAGAGTGCTTGCAAGAGACACCCTGGCAGAGGTGGGGTGTTACATTTGGTATCAGAGCATATGGTTTACGAGAAGGAACAAAAAGGTTTTCAGAGGCTATTCCCCAAAAAGCCATTAGCAAAATTCCAAGTTGGGGTGTTACATTTTCAAAACCAAGTATAAAGTATTTTCCAAAGAAAAGTCTAGTTTATTTTAAAGGCTATTCCCCAAAAAGCCATTAGCAAAATTCCTTCGTTTTTCTCCATTCTGAATCTATCTCTTTTTCTTCGTTTTCTGTATGGCCAATAACTTTGCCATTCCGAAGGGAGTACAAGTACCTGTTTGGTATAGGAGACTTTTGGAGGCTAGGGCGACCGAAGCCGGCCCCCAAATATTACTCCTCCTCCGGTAGTTGATGTTCCTACTCCTCCTGTCGCTGAGGTTCCTTTTCCTCCTCCCCCTCAGCATCCTCAAGTTGACTTCGCAAAGATTTGCCAAGACTTTAAGGTGATAGGTTGCAAGAATTTCATTGTAACCGAGACTTATGTTGAGGCAAGGAATTGGTTGAAAGAAACCGAAGATCTTTTTACCTTCTTTGATATAGATGACCGTAGGAAGGTTTTATTAGCAGTGTGGTTGCTAAAGGAAGAAGCTGCACGATGGTGGGTGGTCACCACCGCTACTAGGCCAATTGAGACTTGGGATGACTTTCGGGGAAAGTTTGGACTAAGGTTCCTATCACTGAAGCAAGGGGACATGACTATTAGGGAATACATAGATAAGTTTAATCAACTGGCTCGGGTCGGTTTAGACTTGGTTCACACAGCTCCGAAGAAGGCCCTATACTTTGCTCTAGGATTAAATGAGCCATTACATGGTTTAGCCATGACTCATATACCCTTGGGGGCAACTTTCGAGAGTTTGGTGAATATGGCCCTACTCAATGAAGAGAATAGGAGAGACAAGAAGGAGATCAAGATGAATGGTACTCAAGCCAAGAAGACTGATTCCCAGTGGAAAGGAAATCAGGGTAATCCAAGTGGTCAGAGCAGTCAAGGCAATCAGAACAAGAACAAGAAAAAGAGTCAAGGCAACAAGGGGAACAACAACAAGGACAATAACAAAAAGGGGAAGTGCCATTATTGCGGTTCAGTTGGGCATCTTATTAAGGATTGTAAGAAGAGGAAAAGGAAGAATGGCGAATGCTTTTATTGTGGTGAGTTTGGACACTTCACTAGGGATTGCCCGAAGAAGCAAGGGCAAGGCCAGGGTCAGACTCAGCGTGCTGGACCTTCGGGAGGGCAAGTTCATGCTCTCAATACCGCTCCAGTTCCCGATCGAGGTAGTGTTTCTGTTGAGAGCCTTGTATATATTTCTGATTTTCCAGTTCGTACCTTGTTTGATTCTGGTGCATCGCATAGCTTTATCTCATCTGATCTTGTTGATAGTTTGCACCTAAGTACTAGTCTAGTTAATGATTCCGTGTGTGTTTCAAATCCAATTGGGGGTTCCGCCCATTTGTCTATTATCTAGGTGGACTTGAATTCTCGCGTGATGCTTATATTCTCGGTTTCATGGGGTATGGGTTGATTTTGGGCATGGATTGGTTGTCCAGTTTTGGAGCCATTCTTGGTTTTTGAGCATAGGGTTGAGAGGCTCATGACTCGCCTCGGTAATACCCAAAAAATTTCTAGTAACCCTATGAGTCCCGTCATGTTGTGTTGTCTTAAATCCGTCAACTTGTCTATCGATAGTTTGTAATCGGTGAGGGTGGTCCGAGAATATCCTGATATCTTGGGTGAAGTGAAGGGGGGGTTACCCCTAAACGGGAAATAGATTTCCGCATGTATCCAGTTGATAATGCCAAGATAGTTTTGTGGCCGGTTAGGCACATGGCCCCGCAAGATGAGAGTTAAGAAAGCAAGTCAAGGAGTTGCTTGAGAAGAACTTCATTAGACGAAGTATATCTTAATGGGGAGCGCCTGTCGTATTTACTACCAAGGCAGATGGTTCTCTTCGACTTTGTGTTGATTATCGTGAGTTAAACAAAGAGAAAAGACAACCATTGCCAAGGATCGATGATTTGTTTGATCAGCTTGTAGGAACATCTGTTTTCTCTTGATCTTGCTACTGGATTCCATCAGCTCAGAGTAGCAGAGGATAGTATAGACAAGACTGCGTTCAGAACTCCGGATGGATTCTTAGAATGGCTGGTCATGCCATTCGGTTTGACTAATGCACCCGCCTACTTCGTGGACTTGATGAGTAGGGTGTTCAGGGAGTTCTTGAACAAGTTTGTCATGGTCTTCGTGGATGATATTCTGATCTTCTCTAAGGATGAGGAAGAGCACGCAAGGCATCTCATGGAGGTGATGGATACGCTTAGAGCGCATCAGTTGAAGGCCAAGTTCTCCAAGTGTCATTTTGGAGAAAAAGGAGTTAGATTTCTTGGGCACATAGTTTCTAAGCAAGGCTTAGCGATGGATCCCGCTAAGGTAGTTGCAGTTCAGGATTGGAAGACTCCAAGGAATGCAACTGAAGTAAGAAGTTCTCTCAGTTTAATTAGTTAGCGTCCCTTGAGCTTAGACCTACCCTTCTGGATCAAGTAGGGACTTCACAGAAAGAAGACCCGCGGTTAGTCGAGATCATGGACAAGTTGATTCGAGGCGAGATGGTAAGTCACCTCGCTATAGATGACAAGGGATGGCTAAGACGCGATAAGAGAAAGAAGGTTCTTAAAGATGCACATCACTCGAGGAGGTGGCCGAGTTTGTCCCAAGGTGCATGTTGTGCCAACAGATTAAGGCCGAGTCGTAAAAAGCCCGGTGGGCTATTACACCAGATGGGAGGTCCCCGCAATGGAAATAGTAAAGAGTCATGAAGGATTTCGTGGATGGACTGCCTAGGTCAAGGAAAGAGAATACGAGCATGTGGGTCATAGTAGGTTGTCTCACGAAGAGCGCTCATTTCACTCCGGTAAAGAGCGAAAGGACTGCATCATAGCTAGCGACAGTTTACTTTCAAGAAATAAAGCAGTTGCACGGGGTTCCCTAAAGGATAGTTAGTAACCATGACTCAATCTTCACTAGCCAGTTTTGGTATAGTCTACGGGAAGTCATGGGCAAGCAACTGAATCTAGGTACGGCCTATCATTCGCAGGCGGATGATTCATTTCGTTCAAGCATGAGTAATAGAAAATCATGTTGGTAAGAGCAATTGGCAACGTGGATTGGTATTTCCAAGAAAAGTTCTGCTGCGTGGAATACTTTATAGTAAGTAAACGAGATCCAGGATTCGCTAGTGAATTTTGGAGAGCTTGCAGGAAACCATGAGGTCATAGTTATGTTTAAGCCAAGAATGATAGAAGATTAAGAAAAAGACGGTCAAAGCACAGTGGAGTTAAGCTCAAGGAAATGTGGCTTAGAAGACTGAAGGCTAGATACGCGCATCATATCTCTTTTTAAGAGCATATCCTTGATCCTTGTTTTCCTGTGGAACTTACTCGCATGTTATCTTTTTATGTATATCCTCTCGGTCCCATTATCGGTCCTATTTTGTCGGGAGGTACGACTTATTGGCTAGTAATACATGTCAGGGTTAGGAAGGGATTTCTTGTAATCCAAAAGGAGTATATCCTGCTTATCTTCCCGATCTCTTTGTAGCATATCTTTTGCTATCCATGTTTGTCTTGATTATCTAGTTTATCATGTTAATCTTGTCATGAGAACCTTAGGTAGAAACCCTTTGGATGAAACATGTGTTTGAAACATGTTATGCTTGATGGTTGCAAGTGGTTGCAAGTGTTTGCAAGTGGTTACTCGTGGATGCATTATACACATTAGGCACTGGATCGGCTCACACACTCCTCATATTGCATATGCATGAGTGTTTACGCTTATTCATGGATGGTAATTTTTGTGTTATCACATGGATGTTGCATATGGATGTATGTTATGTGCACACATATAGATGTTATACATTATGTTAGGAATTGCATACATATGGATTCATTTCACTAACATAATTTGCATTGATGATATTTGCATTAGATAAGTACATATACACACACCTTTGCATATGTTCATACAACATTTAGAATCTTGTAAGGACAATGATTGCTCGTGGATGATGTTTTGAGTAGATGGATGTTGGATGGTAGGATACGCTCTTCCTAACTTGAAGATTTCGGGGACGAAATCCTTTAAGGAGGGGAGAATGTAACAACCCGTATTTTCAATAACCTGTTATAACGTAAATCGAGGCAGAATTTAATTTATAATTCTGAATCAAGGGAAACGGGCTATGCCATTGCGTTCGTCTCGTAAAAATACGCGAAATAGAGTCCGAGTTTTCGAAAATCGGAGTCCGTATGACCCGATTAAGGCCCAACGAAGTTTTCAGAAAATTTCAAAGTAAAAACAGATTTCAAATTCAAGTTTGAATTTGGAAATTTGGGCCAGTTTGGGCCAGGCGGGAAAATTCCCGCCAGAGCACCCAAGTCGACAGCCCTGTCGACTTGGGAGTCGACTTGGTTGGACCCAAGTCGACAGCCCTGTCGACTTAGCTGTCGACTTGGTCCAGCCGGGCAGTTTTGCCTGGTGCACCATTTTGGGTTTGTGTTGAGTTTGGGGGCCAGATTCGGTTTTGAGGGCTGAGATTGGAACTAGGTTTTAATCCTAAGATTGAAACTAGTCCTAATCTCTATAAATAAGCCCCTAACCTAACCCTAAATCATCATTAATCAATCCTACAACTAAACTATGGCAAAATTTTACCTTTCATGGCCTCCACTCTCTTCATAAAATTTCTAAATTGTTTCTATGAGAGATTTTCCATGCATACAAGTGTTTTCAAGCTTGTATGAGTGTCATTAGCTTGCATTCAAGTCAAGTTTCTATATTTGCATCATAAAGCAAGGATTTTTATTGATTTGGAGCTTGCATTTTGGGTTTAATTGATTGCATAAGGGCTTTGTCATATTTTTGTGTCTTCATAAGCATTGTAAGCCCTTTTCTACTTTCATACTTAAACTCTAAAGTTAATGAATGATGCAAGTTGTGTTTGATCATTAGGATATGCAAGTTTACTATGATGTGTTATGCAAGTTTACTATGATGTGTTATGCAAGTTCATCAAGTTATGTTATGCAAGTTTGATATGCAAGTTTGTCATATGATATGCAAGTTATGTTATGCAAGTTTGATATGCAAGTTTGTCATATGATATGCAAGTTATGTTATGCAAGTTTGATATGCAAGTTTGTCATATGATATGCAAGTTATGTTATGCAAGTTTGGGTTGATCCTTTTGTTCATGTTATCATGTTATGCAAGCTTATCTTGGGTTTATGAGCTTAAAGCTTCAAGCTTTATGCTAAAGGTTGCATTTTGGCAACATGTAAGTTATCATATCTCTTAGGATAACTTGCATGTGAGGCTAAATGCGAACTTATGGCCATTTCTACATGCCATTTATCACCATGTATCACCAATATGCTAAGTTTGGTTTTATGCATGCTTTTGAGGCCTAAATATGTAATATGCAAGTATATGTACATATGTACATTTCATATGCCACCATGTTAAACTTGTGGCTTCAACACCTTTATGTCAGGATTATGCCAAGTTCCCTCTTTCTATCCTTTATGCGCTATTGCGATATGTAAGCGATGGGATTGTGTTTGGGGTTGGGTAAACTTAAAAGACATAAAAACATAAGATTGGGAATTTACCTATTAAGTTAGGTCTACCCATTGGGAATTTACCTATTAAGTTAGGTCTACCCAATTGCTTGAAAACTTGTAACATGTTTTGGAAACATGATGGACATGACACTTAGAAAAGATAAGTGTGACCAACTCGAGGTCGAGTTGAGTTTGTAGCGTAAACCTACCCGGAACCGACCGGCTTAACTAGTTGCTACAAACAATAGGACCCAATGTGAGAAGTTGGCCATGTTGTACCTTGAACCCGAGGTTAGACCAAGTTGTGGTGTAAAGCTACCCGGACCCGCCCGGCTTAACTAGTAACCACAACAAGGTCTAATGTGAGAGGTTAAGGCGCATTAAATTAATTAATGCCTCATGATTAGGGTTAAGTCATGGTCCACTTAATACTTAACCAATTTGGGCTTGGTAGATTAATCAGGGTTAAGTCGTGAACTCATCGTTACAATTAACCAAGTTAATCCATGATTAGCAAGAGGGTTAAACCGTACTTAACCCACTAGAAAATCCTAGCAATGGGGGTCCACTCTAGCAGTAATCCCAAGATCGTATCATTATGGCCCTAGGGTCTAGGCTACGGTGTGGGGCACGATTACTGAACTGGAGGTAAGTGACCAAAAATGACGGCAGAGTGGTACGCCGGTGTAGTTCCGGGCGGACTTATGGTCGTGCACATAGTCCGAAGACGGGGAAAACATGCACGGGTACCAGTAGATCGAGACTGTGCACGCATGTTTATGGTGTCCAGGGTTGCCACCCTAGGGCTTGATACACCCGACGGGAGACCCGGCACAGTCTGACTACAATTATGTTTGGGCCGTATGGACACCAACACGTGACAGTTAGGCTTATAGGGAGCCGATCGACTAGACCGTTTGGTTAGACCTTGTATTAGGGTCATTTCATGTTATTGGGCCAAAGCTTGGGCCAAGGGATCAATACTTGTATATTCATGTCATGTTAGTTTGCTAGTACACCTGTGGTGCAAAACCTTAAACCTGATTATGCGATGACACCTTTATCTACCTTGTTAGTTAATCATCATGCTAGTATGTTGTTATCCTTATGTTCATCCCAGCTTTCATCATGCCATTTAACTTTATCAGTTTACATTGATTGTAGTAGGGCTTACTCAGTCTTTTTGACTGACCTGTTTTTCTTTCGCCTCTTTTCTTCCGTTCCCCCCCCCCCCCCCAGGTTCTCAGGGTGGGAATACTGGAGCTTAGCTTGGATTTCTGATCGCTTGCTTGTGGGATTTTAGCTCATGTACGGTCTTGACATGAAGCTAGCTATGGTTATCACTTATTTTGGGGATAGTACTTATGTATTTCAGTTTTTCAGTAATGTTGTTTTTATCTAGACTTGTGTATTTGGAAAGTTGACATTATGTTGTACCAGACTTGTTTTGAAATGGTTTGAAATCTTCCGCTGTTTTATCTATGTTATTTACTCTGTTTACATATATACATATGTTCTTGTTCTGCCTTGATATATCATTATGCATGTTTACCTGATTCAAACGCCCCTCCAAAGTCAGAGTGTTTGCAAGAGACACCCTGGCGGAGGTGGGGTGTTACAGTTTAACTAATCAACTCAACTTTCATTGCTTTCATTACGGCTTAAGATCTTTAACTTTTCAGTTTCTAAGAACTTTTCAAATTTTTAAAAAATTTGGCTAACACCCTAAATTTTTGAAAAATTTCGCCATAACCTCCCCTGCACCGGGGACTTCGGGATATTTCATATAGCCTCCCATGGCCTTCTTCAATCCAAAAGAAAAAGAAAAAGCCAAGCGGCACATAAAATCATCATCACCCAAACAAAACAGTAAATTATGGTAAACATGTACCTATTTGTCTGGCAAACAATTTTATTCTGCTGCTCTAGCCTCCTTGCTATGACCTGTTCAATGTAAGTACATGTACATGCATGAAAATACGACTAATTTCCAATACAGTCTAATATTTGATACAATTTTTCTAAATGGTTCAAATTCAATTAATCAAAACAATAATAAACAACACGACCAGCAATCAATTAGTTGATTAACGTTTCAAATTCATAATTTTGATATATAGTCAAAAACCACAATTTTGGTGCCAAATCACAACAATAGGCCTATCTAATTTTGGTTCTCACACCAGTCTAATGGAAATATATAGACATCTCACTTTCGATACTCGAAAATAAATACTGATAACGCTGCAGCATTATCAAAATCATCCCCGGGCGACTAGAGTGTGATTCTATATCTAACCAATATATTAAAACTTCAAATACACGCGGATCAGACGTATATGCAATACCTTTATATACTGGATTGTTCAAAATCAAAATAAAATAAATAATCAAATATGAATAATTGATTTAAATTTTCAAAACAAAACTTGTTTTCATTTCAAAAACACACTCTTCACACTCGTTCTAGGATACTACTGATCCCATCTCTAACGAGTCATTCCCGTTGGATATTACTAATCCAATTTCTGATGAATTCTTTCGTATGGTTCTAATATGTCCTGTTCTCTGAGCTTTGTAAACCAAAGCTCTGATACCAACTGTGATAACCCGTAACTTCCCCGGTAAGGAAAGAGCGGATACTTTGAGAACAACACACAAAAGAATGCAGACAGAAGAACATTTCATTGCTTATTACAACAATCCATCAGAATACAAGAATATACAGAGTATGAATAAATATTACACAGAAAATATCAGAGATTGCAATACATTACATAGCAGCGGAAAATAATACCATACACAACTAGAAGTAATACACGGATACAGAGCTTTTGAGTATCGTTCCAGCTATAAATCAGGATCCTGTGAATATAAATTTGCAAAACCAAAACTACTATTTTCCCATGTCAAGATAAGGGCACCCAGAGTTTAGGTTAAAACAATAAACTCCAGGTCAGTCATGGGACTGGTGTGAGAACTAAAACAGTTATTAACCTTTATTTTAAAGTTAGGTAAATCAATGGACCACGCCGTATAACACGGAACGGGTTTCCTCCCAAGAATACCAGTGCATAAACAAACAGCCCAATGCTAAATAAAGAAAAATGAAGGTATTAGAAGACCCAGGTCCCATCACACAATGCAACACAGGCCGGAGGATAGGGTTTTTACCTTATAATAGCCAAGAATGCTTAGTACGTGAAATTTCATGTTTTATTATTACTATAAGTGTATAGTATCAAAACAATTTCAAATCATAAGTATCAATCATAGACGGCATGAGCGCCCCATCCCACAATGTTGTCATACTAGGCTCTACAATCAAAACAACAAATGTCACATATTTGGAAGTTGGATTTCCATCTGTGAACCGAGGCAAAGTAGTCCTCTACCAATTCAAGATTGTCTAGCCCGAGTCTCAGGACCCAAACACAGATGAGCCCTTGGATCGTCAGGGCCTGTCCACCGATGTGGATTAAAATGCCTGAACACTGCGTTTACCCACCCTTTGGGGCGTAAATGAGCCAACGAATGACTCCATCGGCTTCACATAGTCACTGATATATTCGAGGCGCCTCGCAACAGCAACAACCACGTAAGTCAAACTCGACAGGGCGTGTAAAACCACTTACGCCACTTCTAGCTAGAAGGAAGCGCATGCCCTCCCTGAGGTCCTCTCCCGTTTCTGGTTAACAACCGGGATGTGAGGCTCACGAATTAACGCTACACAAAGTTGTGCCACACAGGCTGTGCTTTGATCATCAACCACAAGACTCTGCTTTTCAACAGAAGCCTTGATCATTTGCATCTTAGCATGCCACACAGGCAAACCACTCAATGCAACCGATATCCATCAATCACACAGAATGATATCCAACGTCAGACACACAGTCCATTTATAAGTCCGTTCTAGGTCTGAACGAAACCAGAGGCACCTTGTACCTCGCATATCCATCGATCTCCAATTACGTCTGGACGATCACTAACTAATTCCCTCCTCTTGGGTGTACGGCCCAATCAAGATCATCAGTAATCACCCAAACGACGTGAAGACATCCGGTCTTCAACCACCGTCTTCATCTTCGACTTATCGTCGTATCAGTTATTAAGAATGGGATAAACCCGGTCTTTTCGAATAACTCGCGTATATAATAAACAAGTGTTACGAAAACATAACATATGCCTCATTCCAATTCATCAGTCACTAATCGTAAATTAGTAAGGGAATAATTCCCCAAATATTAATCCCCGAAGGCCGAAACCAACATCAGATCAATACCTAGGAAAGCATTCATCCTAACTAATCTACAGTTAGTTGCTAAATTTCACATTCTTAGGGATAGGTTCCCGTTAATTTTATCAAAGATAAATTCCTTAAATTTATTCTTTAACCTTCTTTTGAATATCGATTCAAACCAAATTATGGTTTGTTAACGAACCTTAACAACGTAATCATTTGTTTTAATTTCCTAATCCCAACCTATTCATCCCATGAAGTAAACTGGTAATACTTCATATCTAACACCACGGTGTTATCGGTAAATTTAATTACCATTTCACGTTCAAATCTAATTAAAGATTTAACTATCGCCTGGAGCAAAACTAGTGATACTCCATTCTCGATCTTTTCAATCTAATTAAAGATTCATTGAAATTCCACTTAGTTTTAATCTTTAATTGGGTTAAAGAACCGATGTCATTTAAAACACGGTTCACGATAAACCCCAAAATCACATCACATTTCAATCAGTCCCTAACCGTAAATTAGCAAGTGAGCAATTCCCTAAGTATTAACCCAAAAGGCCGAAACCAACATCAGATCAATACCCAAGAAACCATTCAACTTAACTAATCTCCAGTCGGTTTCTGATTTTCTTAACTCCGTTGGGCCTAAGAACAGTATTATTGAAGATACTGTTCACGACAACCCAAAATCACATTCCATTAATTATCGGGTTAAAGAATAAGTGTTATTTAAAACACCGTTCACGATAAACCCAAAAATAAATTCAAATTCAATTCCAATTAAATACAATTTAATTGGTACACTTCATTAAATCTAAATAAAAAGATTTAATCTTTTTCTCAACTGGGTTCAAGAACAGTGTTAATGAAGACACCATTCACGACAAACCCAAATCACATTTAATGTTAAATACAAGGCTCTGAATAGAAAATATATCGGCTTATATTCAATATCAAATTCTACGACCAACAAATATCGTATTGGAAATAACAATAAAAAAATATATCTTTCAAATTTCCATAACAATATCTGTATAATCATGAAATCCAACATCGAAATATTCCAAAGACAATTTCGATTTAAATCCATTTCCACTTCTATTATTGGAAATTCTGGTTTTCTTTTAAAACCATTTCAAATCCAATTTATTTATTGAAAAATAAATAAATTATTATTCTAATTCAAAATTAGTTCATTTCGATAAAAATCTATTTTTATCTTTTCAAATATGTGATTTTTCATCCCAGTTCTTCCCAAATCATTTCTTCTGATTTTACACAAATTATTACTATTTTTAATATTTTTCAACGCCCGTACAGTCGATTTCCATCAACGGCCATCGAACTGCACTTACAACGACCTTTTCCAAATTTGATTTGGACATAACTACAAATATAACCAGTAGATTTCAAATTTCTAATATTTATTGGAAAGTTATTTTCGATACGAACCCAACGGTTCCGGTTTCAGGAGAATCCGATGGTCGGATCTCCCGTAACGTCAATTCGAAGTCAATGGTCTAAATTCACGAACTACCACGTCGTGGCGCGTTCTATTCATGCCATGCTATATATATAATATATATATTATATATATTTCGTCGATTCCCTTTTAAAACGTATTTTATAAATCGTTTTAAATTCGTTTTCAAAACGATTTCAACTTCCTTTTCAAATTCAAATCAAAATCGAATTTTTCAATATAAATTCATTTTAATTTCATTTCAAATCGATTTCAATTTCAATTAAATTCGAATTTCAATTCATTACAATTTAATTCGAATTTCAAATCTATTCAATTTAATTCGAACTTCAATTCATTTCAATTTAATACGAATTTCAAATCTATTCAATTTAATTCGAATTTCAATTCATTTCAATTTAATTCGAATTTCAGTTCATAACAATTTAATTCGAATTTCAAATATATTCAATTTAATTCGAATTTCAATTTATTTCAATTTAATTCGAATTTCAATTCATTTCAATTTAATTCGAATTTCAAATCTATTCAATTTAATTCGAATTTCAATTTATTTCAATTTAATTCGAATTTTGAAATCACTTTCAATATTCATTGAAAAATGACTAAAATCGATATAAATATCATTCATGTCAAAATGGTGTCAATCTAATCAACACGGATTTCATAAAATTCTATTTTCAAATATTTCTATTTCAAATATTTCTTTTTCAAATATTTCTATTTCAAATATTTCTTTTTCAAATATTTCTATTCAAATGTTCTATTTCAAAACTGGAATGAGGCCCAATCAATTAACATAGATTTTATTTCTATGGATTTCCATACAACGCATGTATATATCAACAATGACAAATAATCAACCATCATTCAAAGTACATTCCACACTGTATAAGCATCAAATATAAATATTTAACGCCTATAACAGTCTGTCAATCAATCGATCGACATATAAATAATTATTGCGATTAGTGTATGTCATATATCATCCCAATACCCATGTGGGGTTTCAAACCATCAAACACAGATTTTATTTGCGCAGTTGGGCGATGTGTAAAATTTATCGTCCCAATCAATATCAGTCAAATGTGTGTATATAAACAAATCGTTCGATTTGTTTATATTAATTTATTTCATTTCATATACATGTTAAAAATTCTATTTTTAACTATAAAATATTTTTAACTATATAAATATTTTATTTCATTTCATATCACATTACACAATCAACTACACATCAAAATCAAACAAACAAGCATACAAGTCGTCCATGGTCTGTGGATGACGGGTGTCGGGTGCTACTAAACACCGTCTGCATCCTAGTATATATTTTTAACTAGAAAATTAAATTAAAAGTGAGAACTTCTCACAGAGGGTTCCACTCCGCCGTGCTTTTCTTTTGGACTGCTGAACCGTCTGGATTTGTCTTAAATTCCAATGCAGTCCCTTTTACGCTATTCACAATAAAAATCACATTTTTATTTCAACGTTGTAAAAATCACATTTTTATTCCATTATATATATAATAAAAATCAGATTTTTATTTCTCTACATATAAAAAAATCATATTTTTATATTCTCTACCTTATAAAAATTATATTTTTTATTTACTAGTCGAATAAAAATTATATTCTGAACCTTCCTATAATATAGAAATTATATTCTGAACCTTCCTATAATATAAAAATCATATTTTGAACTTCCTATAAAATAAAAATCATTTATTTCTCATAATAAAAATCCGGCCTTTCATGTTTTAAAAATCTAAGTTCTCGTTCCTTAAAAATCAAACCTTTCGTTCATTAAAAATCCCACCTTTATATTTTTAAAATCTCAACTTTCCTTATTTAAAGTTTTCGCCCTTCTAAATATAAAATTTATAGCTTTTTAGATATAAAATTCCTATTTTATATGATTTAAAAGTCAGAATTCTCTTTATAAAATAAAATAACATAAATCGAGATAGGTAAAAGAGGTTTACATCGTTCGGAAAAGGAGGGGGTTTGCTCGCCGTGGTGTGTGGCTCGTCGGATCTGACAGAGGGCGGCTGGCGTCAGGTGCTTGCAGGTGGCGGAGTCAGTTTTTGGCTGTGGGGGTGCGTGGATCTCGAGGGGAGGGTTCTACGATAGAAGATGAGGGAGCGGAGTGGAAGAAGAAGGCGACGGGGGTGGAGGCGAAGGTGGCGTGCGGGTTGAGTGGCTAAGGGCACATTGAAGAGGAGAGAGAGGGAATGGAGAAGAGAAGGAGGAGGAGAGGGAAGATCGAGGGTGGAGCGGAGGTGCGGCGGCCCTGGGCGGTGCCTGATGGCGCGGTGACGCTCCAATGGGAGGAGCGACGGCGGCACCTCCCCCTCTTCCCTCTTTTTTTTCTAATTTGTGAATAAGTGAACGGGGAAGAAAAGAATAGAGGGGGGTTTTTTAAAATTTATATTATTTAATTTATTTTTCACTAAAAGGTTGACTTTTCTATCGATCTCCAAACAACACCCAACGACTATCGCCCCTAGCTAATTACCCATATTCCAAACACAATGGAATATGTTTTATAGGCCAATTCGACCGTTACGATCAGTTTCTGTCAAATTTAAAATATAAATCTATATATATTCAATTTAAATGCACATTTCAATTTAACGGGACCACATACGAACTCTAAAAATTCCCGAAAAATTATTTCTGGCTTCGTATTGATGATACGGTCCTAACAAAACTAATTTCGTCAAATTCTGAGACCGTTTGAAAAATAGCCATTTTCCAGTCGATTAAAATCAACTGAAACTGGTCAAATGCGTTTTCCTTTGCCATGCTCACATATTGATTCGAAAAATTATGAAATTTGAAACGTAGCAATAATTTTACATCGCGGATCCAACAAAAGTGGTTTCGTCGAAAACCGAGATCATTTGCAAAATGGCCATTTTTAAGGGCCAGAATTCCATAGCGACTATTCTGAATTTTCAACTGGGCATAACTTTTTATCCCCGCTATGAAATTTTGATTTCCCAGATTCGTTGGGTAGATATTCTCAAATAGATTCCAATATTTTTGGTTTCGTTAAAATCCGGTTTATTTTGCACCCGGTACATTCATTTGAATTTTGAAATCGAATTTTCAAACTACCGCGCCATTTTCCATTCTTTTTATAATTATAAATAATTAATTATATTCTAACGATGATTTATATATATGTATATATATACGTTCTAATTCTATTCAAAATAAATTTCTCGTTGTTATTATTTAAAATAATTCATTTTAAATATTCAAACTTTACTAAAATAGCCAAAATAAAAATTTTAAATTGGCTCGGATTTCCGGGTTATTATATTTTGTGTAGCGTATTTTGCGCCCTAAATCAGTGTTTTTTGGAATTTCAAGAATGTCTATATTATTATGTTTTTGGGATTGTGGCAAATTGCTCGTCACAATGGTATTTTTATTTTTGTCAATAGCGGTCTGAAATGAACGAAATTTTACATAATGGATACCCTTAATAAATATCTAATATTTGCACATATATATTTCCCTTAGCTTTTCCTAGTAAAATAGCCACGATTTCTTTTCTTTTCTATTCAGTTTACATTGTTTCTAACTTGATTGGTATTATATGTGAAGTGAAATCTAATTAGCTTGAAATTAAATCTCCTACAAAACAAATGCACAAGAGTCCACATAGCAGCAATAATTATAAAAGAAGCTCTACCCAGATTTGTGGGAAAGAGATAGGGGATACAACATATGACTAAAACTGTCCTGCATATTATTATGTTTTGCTTGAAACAAAATTGAAGTCCCAGTCCAAAATATTGTGATACAGTGCCAAACAAATTTAATCAGCAAACAAGAATGCTTATTAGAAATCTCATTAAATTTAGCGACCGGTGAATAAGCATAGATGATGTACACTACCTAACAAAATGGATTCATTAATTTATTATTCACATTTATTGTTCGTTTATATTTCCATAGAAAATAAAGCATTAACCTTATACTCTGGTCTGGATGATCATAAACATAGTGCTCATCTTCAACTATTATATGAAAATATAGCTTCAACCTACTACATGTCTGCCCAACGTACCACGTACATACAAACGCTGGAAGAGAGTAGCTACGAAGTGAAAATTTAGGGTAGTGCAGACCTATGTTCCTATGGGTGCGTTCTTAACCAACGCGAGCAGGTATTTGACCGTGGCATTTGAGTGGGGTATTTGAGCGTGGTACTGTAGTGAACGAGGAATGTGTTTTTAGCTGCGAATGGGGTATTTGAGCGTGGTATCTGAACGGGGTATTTAATTGTTAAATTATTTGTTTCGATTTAATTAAATACTAATTTCGTAAAAACAAAATGACTACATTTCATTACACAAAGAAAATACAAACATAAATACGACAGAAATACAATAATATGATGACATGAACCTCCTACTTGTTGGTATTTATCAGATAAGTTTGGTATTCTTTTGCCTGGCGTTTGTCTGCAAGCCCTAATATGAACCAACTTTTCGCTATCTCATCCGGAAGCGCAGTGAACATATCATTTATTTTGGGGTCCAAAAAAAATAATAGTGCTTCTGCAACATCAAACTCGCCCGTTGCTCCAAGACGTTGCATGTGAGCTACCGTAGTTGCATAATTTATAGAACTTCCCATTGATTCCACGCTAGTACCCGTATTCGGACTATCAGAATGCGTGCGAGATTTTTTCGTTTTCCTCTCGTGCATTAGGTCAATCAGCATAGCCATCTTATTATCACTTTCACCCCCATCATCTTCTTAAATTTTGATGTGCAGTTGGTTGAGTAGGCAGATTCATTGGATTTTGGGTTGGCGGAGGGATTGTTAGAGCTTCATAAATTGGTGGATTCATTGAAGTTTGATGCAATGGAGGATTTGATGGCGAATTCAAATTTGGAATATGATTATTTTGTGTTTCATCCAATGGATTAAAGAACTCATCGAAAGCCCATGTTCTGTCAAACGTGCTTTGTGTTAATGGTGGCGTGCCAGTCTGCGACGGTTGTACGGTAGCAGCAGGAGTGTACGACGATTGACCAGTTGCATTCGTCCCACGGAATAATTGTTGCATCATCTCCAAGTTTTCTAGTGGATATTTCTTATATTTCATAACACCCGTTCCAAATTCCTAAATGTAAGAAAGAAATAAATTGTAAGAAACTATCTATAAATAAATGGTAACAAAATAAATTTACAGACCTTAACACGATCTTCCCACCATTCATCGCTTCCGGAGACCGTTCTCTTATAAGCATCCCAACCAGCGCTAGTCTTGTTCATCAGTGCATCCCATTTCATCCAATCTCGTCGAAGACTGTCATATTTGTTTCGGATCTTGCTTTCGTCAATCGGTTCGATGTCTGGATAGTTTTGTATGGCATCATTGAACTTTTCTGCAATGACTTTATGAACACCATTTTTGTTGTTGCCACAAGCACCATATGCTTCAACAGAACATTGTAGCATAATCTGAGTTGCAGTAAACGACCAGTGATGTGCAGTTTTTCGATTGGCCCTACTGAAAAATGAAAAACAATATATATTAGAAATAAATTTAACAAAATAAGGAAAAAAAACTAGTTTGAATAACGGAAAATAATATGAGCATCAAATTGTAAAAAAACCTGATTGCTGCTCGAATTCGGTTGTAAGGAAAATAGAAGAGGATTGAGTTGGTGTAGTGTGGATGAAGAGGTAGGTGAGGGTAATTGTTTTATAGGGAGAGAAGAGGAATGTTGGAAATCGTCCCATCTGGAAGGGGGAAAAGCAATTGGCGTCGGACGCCACCGAAAACCCCAACGTGCCAATTAATTGATGCGAACGCACCCTAAGACGATATAAAAAATTAGGAACATCGGTATGATAACAGTCACATCCGTGTGCATGCATACTCATTATTTCTGGTCAAATGTATATAGTGGCGTTCATGCGAACTATTCAATAACTGTACCAAAACTAACTTTAGAAAAAAAATACAAAGTGCAGGTGCGTTCTTAACGAACTGTAACGGGGTATTTGAGTGTGTATTTGAGCGTGGCATTTGAGCGTGGCATTTGAGCGTGGTACTATAGCGAGCGTGGAATGTGTTTTTAGCTACGAACGGGGAATTTGAGCGCAGCATCTGAGTGTGTTATTTGAGCGTGGCATTTGAGCGTGGTACTGTAGCGAGCGTGGAATGTGTTTTTAGCTACGAACGGGGAATTTGCGTGGTATCTGAGCGTGGTATTTTAAAAATAAGATATATAGATATGATTTGGCAAATACGAATACAGATACAGTTTCTAATACAAATACAAGTACAAGTACAGTTACAGATCCAAGATAAGCCAGTGAACTCTGAAGTATTAATCCGCGTCATATGATTTCTCGCTCCATTCCGATAAAGATAAATCCGGTAGAGATCAATCAAATTGTCTTAATCGGAGGATGAATCGGAGTTAGACATTAATCGAATAAGAAGAAAGAGTTGAAGTAGTAGTTGTGAAAGTTGTTAAAAAAGGAGGGGGTGATTTGTAGGAAGAAATGGGAAGTTGAAAATCAAACCGTTGGCGTCCGACGCGTCAGACGCCAACAGTTTGATTTTCAGCTTATAGAAATCGTTTCATTTGAAAGGAGAAAAAGTGCTGATGTCCGACACCACAAGAATTTCAAACGTGCCAAATTAAAGCTGCGAACGCACGCTATGTCCCTTGATGCCAAAGGCAGGCACACTGCGATGAGTTTTCAAATCGACAGCCCTATGATGTATGTGTACAGCACCCCTCCTAAGCTGAAACGTGGATTATAACCTAATATACTTCATTACCTACCAAGTTTTCCCCGCTACATATAGACATATGTAGAATGCTACTGCATTTCTTCCTGCTTCAAAATTACCGAAGCTTTTGCCGTGGCTTTGGTCAGCAGATATTTTGGGGAGACGTGAACCAACGGGAAGAGGGTGGGAAAAGAGAGATTGGAAGGATAATTAAGATGAAGGATGGCCTTGGTTTTTATTACGTGTGAAGTAGGATATATATAGGAGCATGCAAAGCATGGCGTGGGAAGAAAAATCTCTTCTTTTTGGAGCAGATTGTTTCTTGTGCATACCGGGATATTGGGGTTTGGGACCACCCAATTTCAACAACATGTATACACAATCTATGTTGTATTCATTTTTTCCAGGAACAAGCAGATGGCGAACTAAATGGAGAGTTAGAGCTGCTGCGTCTGGTCCAGTTATGAAGTTGAATTGTCCTAATTTTGAACTACTCAAAAAATTACATTCTCTTTCAACTAGCTTTCTCTTCCTTTGATTTATAACCAGCTTATTTCATGACAATTGTTATGTAAATTTAAACTTTGTAATGGATGGATTTAACATACGTTGTCATATTCTTTGTGTTTCATCATGCAAACTTGCAGATAATATATTCCACATGCATACTAATTTTTTCACTTTATAATTCGTTCAGTTGGCAACTGCCATTCCTGCTTGGAGTTTCAAATTTGCTGTCATGTTCGTAAAATTTCTTTAGATATATTTGTTTTTAACAATTTAGGAAGGCCATCTAGCTTTGTTGAGATGTAAAGTCCACGTGTTAAATCATCATATTTAAATAATTTCCTATTACTGTAAGCATACTGATTGTTAGAATTCCAATTTGTTGCCTTTATTTCATTACTCTCCACTCCTTTATATAGGAGTTCAATATTTTCAGGAATTTATTGCAAACAGTAGATAAACATCAACATAAATCTTCTGTCATTAATATATATTACCATGCGTAATATATATAAATGACAAATCTTCTACCATTAATATATGGTATTTATGTAATATATTATTAACATAAATACCATATATTAATTATTCTAACATGAATCTTCTACCATTAATATATGGTATTTATGTAATATATTATTAACATAAATGCCATATGTTAATTATTCTAACACTCCCCCGCGGTCGAAACAGGCTGTTGTCGGATGTTGAGCTTGTCCCGAAATTCGTCAAATAACACACACACAGAAGACCTTTTGTAAAAATATCAGCAATTTGATAACGGGATGGAACATGAAGGACTCGAACTTCTCCTTTAGCTACTTTTCCATGGAAAAAGTGAATATCCATTTCAATGTGTTTTGTGCGTTGATGCTGAACTAGATTACCAGATAAGTAGATCGCACTTACATTATCACAAAAAACCAAGGTGGCTTTTTGAATGGGGCCATGCAACTCTAATAACAAATTTCTGATCCAACGTGAGTCGGAGACAACATTAGCAACTCCTCTGTACTCAGCTTCTGCACTAGAACGAGACAATGTAGGTTGACGTTTAGAGGACCAAGAAATAAGATTATCTCCAAGAAATACACAAAAACCTGAGGTGGAGCATCTAGTATCTGGGCATCCACCCCAACATCCAACTTGGAAGCTACCATTCCTGCTTGGAGTTTCATATTTGCTATCATGTTCATAAAATTTCTTTAGATATATTTGTTTTTAACAATTTAGGAAGGCCATCTAGCTTTGTTGAGATGTAAAGTCCATGTGTTAAATCATCATATTTAAATAATTTCCTGTTATTGTAAGCATACTGATCCTATGTGTTAAGGAAATCTATATCAACAGGATTTACAAACTAATCAACATTCGTCTATTTTCTTTGCTACTGTTTTATAACATGCGGCTTCAATATTATTGGTCGTATATAGATAGGGAGCTATTCTATGAACATCGTTGATATTTATGTTTATTATTACGTATCTTCCCAATGGATCCTTGAAAGACGGAATTATGAACTCCACATCAATTCAGCCTTTGCATAATGTTACTATAATGTTTAGGTTCTCAAATCCATGTGCAATTTTGTCATGTAGAACATCGTAAAGCTTTTTAAGATAGTTGAATTACATTTATAACTGTAGTCTGTGTGCGTAGCATGGGTTCGCACTTGTTAGCTTAAAACAAATCATTGTATTTGTGAATACGCAATGAAAGAAGACGACTAATGTAATAATAAGTTTAATAAATAAATCACATATTAACAAATTACATTGTTTAAATAAATACCTCAAAAATACCATTGTTATTTTAAAAAACTAAAATTGCTGAAATAATTAAACAAGCATTGCTGAAATAAATAAAAAACTAAACTAAAGAATCTGTCATCGTTGATACTTCTTTCAACAAACAATTTGATTCAACCGAATAATCAACAGTTGACTAAGACTAACAATGATCTTTTGCTTTATCTCATTAGTAGCCATAGAAATATGTAGCCGAGTTATGGAATAATCAACAATTGACCGAATAAGCAACGACAAAGCATATACGTTGTCATGTCAGTTTGCAATAATGATGTAGCTCAGTTATGAAGGCCTAAAATGATAAATTAGAAGTCGTAGAAAGATAGTAAGAATGACATACAAAAACATGTACATGTTGCTTGCGTTGACAGAGATGGACATATAGCATGCTAGAATAGTAGAAGTGGTGAGAATGCCTTGTAATCAGTATAAGTAAACATATTTGTAACATGTAAACTAACTAAACATTTTCCTGAAATCATCTATTATGTATTCCAGGCTATACGTGCAGGTGCTCAACATACAACAACGACAATATAAAATAAATCAGAAACTTAGAATTTCTTTTTTTAGCATAAGGTGTGGCTTGTAGGAGACAAATTAGAGGATAGTGAGCAAAGATGTGCATCTAAAGAAGTGCATCCTATAACATATTCACAGTTTCCACCAAAACGAACATGTAAGGATTACATGTATTACGTCGCTCCTATGATGAAAATATCAGAAGTACTGGAAAATATGTGTTAAAAAAAGGCCAAAAATGCACTTTGTTGTCAAATTTACGATGTGATGTATTTAAACTCAATGTTCCTAGTAAACGGAATATAGAATAGCACACGGCAATGCAAAGCAGCATGAATTTCATGATAATCTCGAATTGCTCATCGTAGAGTAATCCTAAAAATAGTAGAATCGAAGTCAATGAAAGGACTGAAGCACGCCCAATAAGCGGTTGCATTACAAAAAATAGAGAGGGGAAAAAGTCCGCATTTTAGAAAGCAAGAAGAAAAATATAAACAAGATAACAACAAGCCAACATTTAGTAGATCAACTAAAAACAAGAGAAAAATTTATTGCAGATAATGTTAAAAGTCAACTTTCCAACATTACCACAAAAATGCATGATGGGCATCAAACTCACACGCCTCAAAGACAAAAGGTACATATAAAGCCTAAAATAAGGTTCCACCTAATATGCATTTTTATTCTGGACAACAAAATAGAAGACACAAACTCAACAATCTAAGAGCAACACCAACATCATATCAGATATCAGAAATGCTGGAATGTATACTCAAATTGGCCTCCAATAGTGTGTACATTTTGCCCTTAGTATGGATTTTGGGGAAAGTTGTGACGACCACCCATAATCCCCGTACTAAACAAGAGGAACAATGCACTAAAAGATGTGTAAGGCAGTTATGCATCATCGAGGAAGATAAACACACGTGGAACCTGTCGTAGAACTCACGTCGGAAGGAAAAAATATAATAGAGTATATATAACAGGTAGAAGTAGTGAAGCATCATATAGCAGAAATCCAAACTTTTATATCATCTCAAAGTTTTTTATACAACATCCGAATACATCATAATAGTCTGTACATGAAGCCTCACTACAACCCTTAGAGTAGCACTCAGTAAAACAATAGCAGAAACATCCAATATTTATAGTAAAGCAAATAATACGTAAGCCTCCATCTCGTCTTCGGTCAACAGCATCGTCCACTAAGATCTACCATCTACAACCTGCTACTCAGTCTGCCCATCCACAACACCGTAGATGAACAACCCAAGGTAATAAGAGGAAACATAAAACCTTAAGCCAAACAACAGTCTTAGTGAGTGATAAACAACTATCTAACATCATCAATAAAGTATATGAGAGTAGGCAGAATGAACATCCAATCTACCAATGCCAATAGGGAAGAAACTCGACCCGTCTTCCCCACATCTGACGGTGATAGCCTCCAATCAAACAGAAGCATTCAAGCAGTAGCAACCAGAGCAACCAGTATAAGTCCTACGTAAACCATCATAACAGAGATCAATATCTCTCAAGCATGAGCCCCAAAGGCCGAAACCAATATTAGACAAGCACCCAAGAATCATCTTCATCGACGTCGAACAATCTACGTAGAAGGTACAAGCAAACAATCATCCATGACTCTGG
The DNA here is from genome assembly GCA_030737875.1 of Allium sativum. NCBI lineage: Eukaryota > Viridiplantae > Streptophyta > Magnoliopsida > Asparagales > Amaryllidaceae > Allium > Allium sativum. The sequence continues at coordinate 299,250,232 of CM060926.1, forward strand.
CTATCACCGCCTAACCCTGCTTCGAAACCAACGTTAATCGTATGATGACCATCAACCACATGCCAAGGGCTAATGGCAACCCTGTATCTAGCAAAACTCTATACGCCTTTCATCGATACGTATCTAGGCCTTTCAACAATACCCAAGGTACAAGACCGTACAACCCGGTCTTCTAGGCGTCCCTATTGTACCTCTGCTTTGAGTCCGCTAGAACCTATTACAATGATAATCTCTCAGCCTTCAACATCTCTAGTTGTCAACACCTGTGACTATCCTCAAGCTCAAAACACCCTTGAGCAACCATTATCCATCAACTCAAAACGTCCTTGAGTTGTTTTCACATTCGTTACTTTCAACGATCAACGAACACTTCACGATGTTTCAGACATTCCTCCTGGAATTAGCATCAAAGTTACCATCATCGTCGACTAAAAAACAAGCTTCGTTTGGTCGATACTGCTATTCGTAGCATTTCTAGCTTCCTTGCTATGAAAAACTGAATTCTGCGTCAAAACAGCTTCTTATAGCGCTTCTTGAATGCTATCATATCTCCTCGTTCAATTCTGGATCATTTTTGTGTGAAAAACTAAGTAAAACATCAAAACAGACTTTCACAGCGTTTTTGGAACGTTATCATTGCTTCTAGGTGGTTCATCCACCCTTGTGGATTGTTTTTGCTTAAAACAACTTTTCACAGCGCTTCTGGATTGCTATCATTGCTTATGCGAGGTCCATCCACCCCTATGGATCGTTTTTGCTTTAAACACCCTTTATACAGCGTTCTGGATTGCTATCAATTATACTGAGCAATCCATCCATCTCTATGGATCGTTTTTGCGATCCAAGCCTTATCTACAGTGTTTTTCAAATTTCCATAAAAAACCGACGATCCATCCACTTTGCCAGAACACAAAAATCTGCTCTGATCCATGGTTTTTACTTGCGCGATCCACATTTTTGGCTTGCGCGATCCAGGCCTAGATCGTGGCCGATCCATCCACATACCACGGCGTTTCCCAAACGCTGTTGATTCCATTTTTTTAGATTTTGCCAGAAAATTCAGCTTTTTCCTGATTCAGCAAAACTAGCCTGATCCATCATTTTTTCGCGGCGATTAACTGATTTTTGGTCACCGATCCATACTAGGATTTGTGCTTGATCATAGACTTTCTATAGCGTCCTCCAAATGCTATAAATATCCAGATTTTGATTTTTGGCTGATTCTTTCAGTTTTTCTTAGTTGATCTACTCCTTTTCCACTAGTTGAGCCACACCAAAGCCTCTACAACACCGATCCATTACGAATCTCGCTCGATCAACGATTTTCACTTCGACGTATACTTGTTAACAATGTTTTTCAACCATCAACAAATCACACCAAAACAACAATCATTCAAACAACGATTTTCATTACGACCACATAGAAAACTTACCGGTTTAAATTGCTAATTAGATCCTATGGTGATTTGATTTTAAAAATCATACTTACATCAATTAGATCTATGCAAAAACAACTCGAAATGATGAACAAGTGATTAAACAACTTATATACTTGATTGAATCTGAGAGAGAGATGCTAATCACTCACCAAATCTTCAATCTAGCCTAGAAACGATGAAATATGAATCCGGACAGTGGAGATCTTGCTTCAATTTGCTTGATTTGATGAAATCTATCCTCTCTCGTTGTAGATCTAACTTGATATGATGCAAATCTTCAATCCCTTTTGTAGATCTAGAATTTAATAGTGGAAAGATGTATTTGATTGAGCAAGGAACAATCACAAGCTCAACCAAATGAGAGAATGAATAAAGTAACTCCCTCTCCATATCCCTAGCCCCTATTTATAGCCTTCCACCAGCCCACTATTGGGCCTCCCCGAATCATCCCATTAGCATATAAAAACCTGAACAACTAACTATGAAACCTTAAAACAGTGATTCTTCTCAAACTGTTGGGCCAAATCTTTAATGTACCACTCTACGAAATGGGAAACATCATTTCCTTTCCAATTAGAACTATTTCATTACCTGATTCAATCCGAGTCAAAAGTTATTCCTTGAACAAAACTGACAGGGGAAAACGGCCATAAATAAAATTGGTAAAAATAATGGACATGTCTCACATCCCCATGAACAACTTATCAAAAGATGAGAATGATCCAACCCTCAGGGAATATACGATCCTCCGATACGTAAAATACGGGTCGTTACATTCTCTTCCCCTTAGGAATTTTGCCCCCGAAATTCCAAACAAACGCAAGCAACCAAAACAATTTTCGCATGCCTACCATCCATTAGCAGCCAATTCTATCACCCAAACTAGCAGCCATCAACCATGTATCCATTGCCTTATCCTAGCACGCAGAGTTCTATCAACCATAGCAACAACCACAAGAGTACAAGCTACATCGGGGTAAGAGTGACACGACAACTATGGGTCATACCAACGAAGAGTTCTGGATGAATCACCTTCATCTTCTCTTCAGTTTCACATATATAGTCTCCATCATCCTCACTCCATTGCACCTTGACTTGCTTAACCTACTTCCTCCTAAGCTGTTTCATGTCATTCCTTACAATACGAAGCGGTTTACGAGGCTTCATAGCTACGAACTCGACTTTTAGGTCTTCATACTGATCTGGAGGTACCACTACATTCGAATCATGCACGAACTTCCGTAGAAACGGTACATGAAAAACATTGTGCACACTCGACATCTTCTAGGCTAAATCTAGTCTATATGCTAACTTTCCAATCAGCTCGACTGTCCGAAAGGGTCCAACGAACCCCAGATCCAATTTTCCTTTATTTCCGAACCAAATGACATTCTTCAGAGGAGAAATATTCATGAAAACCATATCGCCAACGTCGAATTCCAAATCCTTATAATGCTTTTCGGCGTGACTCTTCTGACGATCTTGGGATGCCTACATTCGCTACCGAACAATCTCAGTACACTCCAAAGTTTCTCTTATCCTCTGGCCTAACTATCTACTTATCTCTGGTTTGTAACCAACATGCCAAAGAATTACACGGTCTACCAAACAACGCCTCGTATAGTGCCATTCCATTGCTCATTTGCTAATTGTTATTATACGCAAACTCAGCTAGATGTAGAAGGTCTTCCCAAGATCCCTTAAAATCCAATACATAGGCTCTAAGGAGATCTTCTAAAACTCGGTTAACTCTCTTGGTTTGACCATTAGTTTGCGGATAATAAGCCGTACTCAAACACAACTTGGTTCCGAAATCTTCTTGCGAACTCTTCAAAAATCCACTTGTAACACCCCGCCTCCGCTAGGGTCACTAGCAAAGGAATGCACTAGCTTTAGAGGGGCATTATTGGTAAACATGCACAGAAATATCACAAGACAGAACATATAAAATAGCGGAAGTAAAATCGAACTTTCATAAATTCAATAATTAAGGTCTAAAGCCTTTTACATCAGAGTACATCAAAACCTGTCTTGCAGTAGTAAAGAAGCATAAAGACTTTTTTATAAATTATTCCCCAAATAAAACAGTAAAGTAGCCATAGCCAAGAAAGTCCAAGCCATCCATGATGACCTTCAAGCAGAAGAAGTCCGAACTAAACAGCATTGTTTCCTCCCTGTAACCTTGGGGGGGAACGGAAGAAAAGAGGCGAAACAAAACGGGTCAGTCAAAAAGACTGAGTAAGTCCTATCTACTTCCAGTATAAAAACAGGTAAAGGTAACATGACATGCATAAACTGAAAGTAAACATAAGGATAACTACAAGATAGATAAACTAAACCAGGGTAGCCGGTTGAACTACTGCGGCAAGGTAAACTAAGGTATCATGAAAAACTACGGTGTTATGATAAGTCAAGGTATCACATCGTCAGATTTCTATCGAGTACATTATCCCAAGGTATCTACCCCGTCTAACATCCCACGGTATCTATTATGTATATTCTTCGTACTTCTAACATGTATATTTGCTCTGCACCCTCCGTACTAGTATCCCAGCCTTGTTATGTGTTAACCATGAATGTCCCTTACTCAAAGTCGTGTAATGGTCCATGTCAACCTAATATATCGCATATATAGGTTACTCAAATCATATGTTTCTTTCCATGTATATAAGTTCAGTCCTTTGCCGTACCTCGTACGGGCTTCCTCATGTCGTATTATCCTTGAAATCGTTTGGATTGTCACCCTTGTTCTAGCTAGGCTCTTCCATATGAATCATCGTTTGAACTACTAGGACTTACGCCACCTAGCACCACTAGGGATTACGCTTACCTATTGCACGCTTTCGTATTTCGGTTTGGGTTAAACCACCTAGGCCACTAGGGATTACGCTAACCCTCAACCGCGCCCTTTTTCCCACGCATTCATCGTGAATCGTTTTTCTATTACAGTATGCACATGTATCACATCGTCCCACCCGAGTCCTGTCACAGGGCAAACCAAGAAATATAGGACTCAGTCGGGAGCTTTAGATTTATCTGCCGATGCAGATACTAAGGTCTGCTTTTCTACACGTGGCTATGGTCCCACGAGACCCCTCCCTCAACTAGTGAAAGGCAACACAAGAGAAAATCTTGCATGAGAACTACACTCCGGCCAGCCCACATCCTACGGCCTACCTCACCCATAATTAGATAGCAATTATGGTCTGTTGGGTGTTCCCTGCCTTTCCGTACGTACACGCTTGACTCAAGATGGTAGATGATCGACGAACTTGCTATCTCGGGCACCTTATGTATTCGTCGACTCACTGCTATCCACCCCAGTCTTTAGGTCGCTCGCATAGCAACCAAGGCATATTCTTGGTTCTTCTACCGCAGACCTCAACCTCTCCTGAGCCTAGTATAATGACCTGGCAGCTCACAGAGGGATCCCAAGAATATCCTCACGTTCCCCGAAGCCGCTGCTTCGTTACCCAGTTCGTTGGTGCCTTTATCTAAATCAGATAGCCTGCTCCTACACGCATACTTAAACGTTGACCTAACGTATCGGGTTACTAATCTATCTAAGAAATGGTCCAAATTTCCTTGACTAAGAATTATTACTTAGTTTCCCTTAACTAAGGTTTACCACTTATCCTTATTTCCATAATCCTTGTTAACTATGGTTATTTACCTAATCCTCCGAATTACGGTTTATCTAATGGGTTAAGTGTCACTTAAGTTCATAACTTAGCCTGTCTACAAACCATGTCAAAATTGGCTAAGTATCCAAGTCCAAGACTTAACCCTACAAACCATGTGTCAAGTTGGCTAAGTATATTAAGCAATCCATAACTTAACCTCGTCTAGTTATCATTTTAGATTGGTTAATTATATAAATTAACTTGACCTTGTCATCAAATCGGTCAAGCGTATTCAAGTGATTCGTGACTTAGCCTTATCATGTTTTCACGTTAGATTGGTTAAGTATAGATTAACTTAACCTCATCAAATTAACGAGTTAGATTGGTTAAGTATAGGTCACTTAACCTCATCAAATCATCGTGTTAAATTAGTCAAGTGTTTAACTTAACCCCATTAAATTACCAAGTTGGATTAATTAAGTCTAGGCTAACTTAACCCCATCTGATTACCATGTTTAGATTAGTTAAGCCTAATCTTAACCCCATCCATTAACTGTATTATACGGTTAAGTGTCATTAAGAAAATTTACTTAACCTTATCACGTTATCGTGTTGGATTGATTAAGTGTTGGTTAACTTAATCCCGTCCACTAGTCGTATAAAAATGGTCAAGTGTCATTAGGCAAATCAAGTTACTTAACCTACCCAAGCTTATCATGTTTTGTTAAGTATCATTAGCCTAATCAAATTACTTAACCCATTTGTCCATATCATATTTGGTTAAGCCTCATTAATCAAATTAACTTAACCCTATTATGTGGCATTAATTTAATTACTGCACCCTCAACCTCTCACATTAGACCTTGTTGTGGTTACTAGTTAAGCCAGGCGGGTCCGGGTAGATTTACACCACAACTTAGTCTAACCTCGGGTCTTAAGCGCGACATGACCAACTTCTCACATTGGGTCCTATTGTTTGCAACTACTAGTTAGGCCGGTCGGTTCCGGGTAGTTTTACATTGCAAACTCAACCCAACCTCGAGTTGGCCATACTTATATTATCTAAGTTCATCATGTTTCCAAAACATGTTACAAGTTTTCAAGCATTTGGGTAGACCTAACTTAATAGGTAAATTCCCAAAGGGTAGACCTAACTTAATAGGTAAATTCCCAAGCTCATGTTTTTATGCATACGTACATGTCATCTTCCATGTTATCTTTCAAGTCATATTTTCGAGTATAAACACATGTCATATTCAAGTTAGGATTTTGCGACACGTTCATGTTTATCTAACTACCCAAAATCGTGTTTTCCCAACGCAAGCAAAGCGAGTCAACATAGTAAGGAGACTATGTCACATATTGGTCTCAAAACTTGCATGATGCCAAAAAGGGCTTGGCTTCCACATGCATAACATCATAAAGGGATTGGCCATAAACATGCATAGTGTCATAAGGTAATTTGGCCACAAACATGCACATTATCAAAAAGGGTTTGGCCATAAACATGCACAACTTAAAAGAGGGGATTGGCCACGAGCATGCATAATCTCATAAAGGATTTGGCCACAAACTTGCATGGTAGCATAAGGGGTTTGGGTTCATAAACATGCATAAGCCCCAAAATCTTGTCTTCGCCAATGTTTCACAAGTAAAGTGGTTCCTAAAGGTTCATGCTAGCATTTCATGCATAAAGATCCAAACTTGCAAGTTAAACTAGGTTATGCATAGCATGAGAGGCATGATTAAGTCACTCACATGGCCTAAAATCATAAACATGAACACAAGAGGCAAAGTAAGTTTCATATAGGTTCGCATAATCATGTTTAGCCTCATTTTATCCCATGTCATTATCAAAACTACCGTTTCCATCTAAAAGTAGCTAGAACTTACCTAGTTAGGCCTAGGGAAAGAAGCATGAATCATCTTGGCTAAGAAAGGCGCCTCCTTTGTTGAAGAACCTTCATGAAACTCGCATAGCAATGTTGATTTGGCCTCCATTTGGTGTAGCAAGCTTGCATATTTTGATTTGAACCCGATTTGAATGCATAGGCTCTAGGGATTGGAGATGGAGGACATGATCAAGATTGATTTTGGCAGCACTTAGTTGCTAGGTTAGATTTTTAGGGATTTAGGTTAGGTTTAGGGTCTTTTTATAGAGATTAGGGTAGTTTTGGGCCCTTAGATTAACCCTAGGATAGATTAGGACCATCAGATCTCGGAAGCTTCCAGAACCAGCCCAAGAACAAGACCAGGTGAGACAGGCAGGTGCGCCAGGCAGCTTGCCCCGGCCACCCCCTGTCGACAGGCAAGTCGACAGGGCTGTCGACTTGGACTGGGCCCAAGTCGACAGGCCTGTCGACAGCCCTGTCGACATGGCCTAGGCGGGGAAACTTCCCGCCTAGCCCCAGATCTGATTTCCAAAATTGTTTCCGAAATTCAAATTCCCAGAAATCTTCTTTGGGCCTTTAACGGGTCATACGGACTCCGATTCTCGAAAACTCGGACTCTATTTCGCGTATTTTTCCGAGACGAACGCAATGGCATAGCCCGTTTTACTTGATTTAGAATTTAAAATTAAATTCTGCCTTGATTCTCGTTTTAACATGTTATCGAAATACGAGTTGTTACATTCTCCCCACCTTTTAGGATTTCGTCCCCGAAATCTCAAAGTTAGGAAGAACATATCCTACCACCCATCATCCATCTACTCAAACCATCATCCACAAGCAACCATTGTCCTTAAACGAATCCTAATGCTTTATGAATGTATGCAAAACGTGTGTGTACATGTTCCTTAGCTAATGCTAATGATCAGGCCTGAAAAAATCTTTTGAATGCAAAAATATGTTTAGTGCTATGAATCCATTATGTATGCAAATAGTCCTAGTCATATACACTATATGCGTGCACAAACATTCAACCATATGCAACATCCACATGATAACACATTCAATTTCATCCATAAACAAGTATAAATACTCGTGCATATGCAATATGAAATATGACCGAGTCGAGCTAATATCTAATGTAAGTTCGCGCATCCACGAGCAACCACTTGCAACCATATCAATCATAACATGTTTCAAATACATGTTTACATCCATAGGGTTCTACATAAGATTCCCTGAAACAGGGTCGAGAAGATAAACAAAACAAACTCCGTACGGGGTTTGTAACAGAGACAGGACCGAGAGGATGTCCATAAAAGATAGCCTACAAGCAAGCTCAACAGAAAAACAGGGATCGAGGATATATTCCCCAAAAGAGATATAATGCACGTATTTAGTCTTCAGTCTCCTGAGTCGCATTAATTTCCTTGAGCTTAGTTCCATCGTGCCTTGACTGCCTTTGACTTCATGATTTCGTAGCTCCTTGATTCCTGTTTCCAAGGTGCGAGTGAAACTCATTTCACTTTCGCCTCTCGTTTCACTTTCACATATTCTTTCCCTAGTATACTTGGCTCAACCATATCTACGTACTCAAGCCAGCTCCCCAAAATTCACTAGTGAATTCTGGATCTCGTTTTCCGATGCCAAACCAAATTGCCAAGAGTCGTTACTAGGGTGATTCCCATAACTCATGCATAATCGAAACGAACCATCCGCCTTAACGGCGAATTCTATTCAAACGGATTACCAACAACTGCGTCCTGGGATTCTAGGTAACTAGCCATGACAGAACCCAAAAGGTTACACGAGATTTCGAGGGTATCACCAAGATGAGTCGAGAATCTAACTACCCTCTTTCCAAAACCGAGAATGGCACCCCTTGCTGGATAACCACTTCATCCCTAGAATCCATCCATAGCTTATAAACATAAGCATTATTTCCAAACTCAACACTTGATATAGGCATTCTCAAATCCAAACAAGCCATGAGTAAATGGACCGATCTTCCCATAGGACTTGAGACAAAAACGGGATCCTCTAATACGCTAGTACTAAGGTGCAGAGACTCAACTATCGAAGCGGACTTAAAAGATGCGGTGATCAAAACAAAGTCCCGACAGGATGATAGAGAAGAAAAGCTAAACCTTTAACAAGATCGTTACCCTCCTTCTGAGGTACCCTAGAAATGAGAGCATACTATTGCCCTCCGAATGATCTTGTCCCTGTTCCATGATACTTAACTATCCGTCCCGTTTCACCATGCCAAAGGTACTCTCTCGTCATGGGTTTCATTGTTCATCTTTCTCCCTCCTTTTAGGACTCGGCCATACCAACATGTTGCTTATCCCTGAGCTCGTATCCTTTATCTCTGTTCTTACTATCCTTTCATGCATAACTCTGCAACGGTCTCTCGAGAACCACCTCCATCGTACGGGAAACACTTACGCAGCTAGAAAGACTAGTCGCAGTCAAAACCACTGTGACTACGGATGGAGGAAAGAAAGGAAAAGAGATTCAATCAAGGAAACAAGGATAATGCTAATGGCCTTTGGGGAATAGCCTTTTTCTTTTTAAAAGAAAATTTTCTTGAAAAATGCTTCTTTGTAAACGGTTTTTCAAATAATTTTCAAAAGGTCTTTAAAAACTTTTGCCCAGCCTGGTAACCTTCTGCTCTGATACCAAATGTAACACCCCGCCTCCGCTAGGGTCACTCGCAAAGGAATGCACTAGCTTTAGAGGGGCATTATTGGTAAACATGCACAGAAATATCACAAGACAGAACATATAAAATAGCGGAAGTAAAATCGAACTTTCATAAATTCAATAATTAAGGTCTAAAGCCTTTTACATCAGAGTACATCAAAACCTGTCTTGCAGTAGTAAAGAAGCATAAAGACTTTTTAATAAATTATTCCCCAAATAAAACAGTAAAGTAGCCATAGCCAAGAAAGTCCAAGCCATCCATGATGACCTTCAAGCAGAAGAAGTCCGAACTAAACAGCATTGTTTCCTCCCTGTAACCTTGGGGGGGGGGGAACGGAAGAAAAGAGGCGAAACAAAACGGGTCAGTCAAAAAGACTGAGTAAGTCCTATCTACTTCCAGTATAAAAACAGGTAAAGGTAACATGACATGCATAAACTGAAAGTAAACATAAGGATAACTACAAGATAGATAAACTAAACCAGGGTAGCCGGTTGAACTACTGCGGCAAGGTAAACTAAGGTATCATGAAAAACTACGGTGTTATGATAAGTCAAGGTATCACATCGTCAGATTTCTATCGAGTACACTATCCCAAGGTATCTACCCCGTCTAACATCCCACGGTATCTATTATGTATATTCTTCCTAGTTCTAACATGTATATTTGCTCTGCACCCTCCGTACTAGTATCCCAACCTTGTTATGTGTTAACCATGAATGTCCCTTACTCAAAGTCGTGTAATGGTCCATGTCAACCTAATATATCGCATATATAGGTTACTCAAATCATATGTTTCTTTCCATGTATATAAGTTCAGTCCTTTGCCGTACCTCGTACGGGCTTCCTCATGTCGTATTATCCTTGAAATCGTTTGGACTGTCACCCTTGTTCTAGCTAGGCTCTTCCATATGAATCATCGTTTGAACTACTAGGACTTACGCCACCTAGCACCACTAGGGATTACGCTTACCTATTGCACGCTTTCGTATTTCAGTTTGGGTTAAACCACCTAGGCCACTAGGGATTACGCTAACCCTCAACCGCGCCCTTTTTCCCACGCATTCATCGTGAATCGTTTTTCTATTACTGTATGCACATGTATCACATCGTGCCACCCGAGTCCTGTCACAGGGCAAACCAAGAAATATAGGACTCGGTCGGGAGCTTTAGATTTATCTGCCGATGCAGATACTAAGGTTTGCTTTTCTACACGTGGCTATGGTCCCACGAGACCCCTCCCTCAACTAGTGAAAGGCAACACAAGAGAAAATCTTGCATGAGAACTACAGTCCGGCCAGCCCACATCCTACGGCCTACCTCACCCATAATTAGATAGCAATTATGGTCTGTTGGGTGTTCCCTGCCTTCCTTTACGTACACGCTTGACTCAAGATGGTAGATGATCGACGAACTTGTTATCTCGGGCACCTTATGTATTCGTCGACTCACTGCTATCCACCCCAGTCTTTAGGTCGCTCGCATAGCAACCAACGCATATTCTTGGTTCTTCTACCGCAGACCTCAACCTCTCGTGAGCCTAGTATAATGACCTGGCAGCTCACAGAGGGATCCCAAGAATATCCTCACGTTCCCCGAAGCCGCTGCTTCGTTACCCAGTTCGTTGGAGCCTTTATCTAAATCAGATAGCTTGCTCCTACACGCATACTTAAACGTTGACCTAACGTATCGGGTTACTAAACTATCTAAGAAATGGTCCAAATTTCCTTGACTAAGAATTATTACTTAGTTTCCCTTAACTAAGGTTTACCACTTAGCCTTATTTCCATAATCCTTGTTAACTATGGTTATTTACCTAATCCTCCGAATTAGGGTTTATCTAATGGGTTAAGTGTCACTTAAGTTCATAACTTAGCCCGTCTACAAACCATGTCAAAATTGGCTAAGTATCCAAGTCCAAGACTTAACCCTACAAACCATGTGTCAAGTTGGCTAAGTATATTAAGCAATCCATAACTTAACCTCGTCTAGTTATCATTTTAGATTGGTTAATTATATAAATTAACCTGACCTTGTCATCAAATCGGTCAAGCGTATTCAAGTGATTCGTGACTTAGCCTTATCATGTTTTCACGTTAGATTGGTTAAGTATAGATTAACTTAACCTCATCAAATTAACGAGTTAGATTGGTTAAGTATAGGTCACTTAACCTCATCAAATCATCGTGTTAAATTAGTTAAGTGTTTAACTTAACCCCATTAAATTACCAAGTTGGATTAATTAAGTCTAGGCTAACTTAACCCCATCTGATTACCATGTTTAGATTAGTTAAGCCTAATCTTAACCCCATCCATTAACTTTATTATACGGTTAAGTGTCATTAAGAAAATTTACTTAACCTTATCACGTTACCGTGTTGGATTGATTAAGTGTTGGTTAACTTAATCCCGTCCACTAGTCGTATAAAAATGGTCAAGTGTCATTAGGCAAATCAAGTTACTTAACCTACCCAAGCTTATCATGTTTTGTTAAGTATCATTAGCCTAATCAAATTACTTAACCCATTTGTCCATATCATATTTGGTTAAGCCTCATTAATCAAATTAACTAAACCCTATTATGTGGCATTAATTTAATTACTGCACCCTCAACCTCTCACATTAGACCTTGTTGTGGTTACTAGTTAAGCCGGGCGGGTCCGGGTAGATTTACACCACAACTTAGTCTAACCTCGGGTCTTAAGCGCGACATGACCAACTTCTCACATTGGGTCCTATTTTTTGCAACTACTAGTTAGGACGGTCGGTTCCGGGTAGTTTTACATTGCAAACTCAACCCAACCTCGAGTTGGCCATACTTATATTATCTAAGTTCATCATGTTTCCAAAACATGTTACAAGTTTTCAAGCATTTGGGTAGACCTAACTTAATAGGTAAATTCCCAAAGGGTAGACCTAACTTAATAGGTAAATTCCCAAGCTCATGTTTTTATGCATACTTACATGTCATCTTCCATGTTATCTTTCAAGTCATATTTTCGAGTATAAACACATGTCATATTCAAGTTAGGATTTTGCGACACGTTCATGTTTATCTAACTACCCAAAATCGTGTTTTCCCAACGCAAGCAAAGCGAGTCAACATAGTAAGGAGACTATGTCACATATTGGTCTCAAAACATGCATGATGCCAAAAAGGGCTTGGCTTCCACATGCATAACATCATAAAGGGATTGGCCATAAACATGCATAGTGTCATAAGGTAATTTGGCCACAAACATGCACATTATCAAAAAGGGTTTGGCCATAAACGTGCACAACTTAAAAGAGGGGATTGGCCACGAGCATGCATAATCTCATAAAGGATTTGGCCACAAACTTGCATGTTAGCATAAGGGGTTTGGGTTCATAAACATGCATAAGCCCCAAAATCTTGTCTTAGCCAATGTTTCACAAGTAAAGTGGTTCCTAAAGGTTCATGCTAGCATTTCATGCATAAAGATCCAAACTTGCAAGTTAAACTAGGTTATGCATAGCATGAGAGGCATGATTAAGTCACTCACATGGCCTAAAATCATAAACATGAACACAAGAGGCAAAGTAAGTTTCATATTGGTTCGCATAATCATGTTTAGCCTCATTTTATCCCATGTCATTATCAAAACTACCGTTTCCATCTAAAAGTAGCTAGAACTTACCTAGTTAGGCCTAGGGAAAGAAGCATGAATCGTCTTGGCTAAGAAAGGCGCCTCCTTTGTTGAAGAACCTTCATGAAACTCGCATAGCAATGTTGATTTGGCCTCCATTTGGTGTAGCAAGCTTGCATATTTTGATTTGAACCCGATTTGAATGCATAGGCTCTAGGGATTGGAGATGGAGGACATGATCAAGATTGATTTTGGCAGCACTTAGTTGCTAGGTTAGATTTTTAGGGATTTAGGTTAGGTTTAGGGTCTTTTTATAGAGATTAGGGTAGTTTTGGGCCCTTAGATTAACCCTAGGATAGATTAGGACCATCAGATCTCGGAAGCTTCCAGAACCAGCCCAAGAACAAGACCAGGTGAGACAGGCAGGTGCGCCAGGCAGCTTGCCCCGGCCACCCCCTGTCGACAGGCAAGTCGACAGGGCTGTCGACTTGGACTGGGCCCAAGTCGATAGGCCTGTCGACAGCCCTGTCGACATGGCCTAGGCGGGGAAACTTCCCGCCTAGCCCCAGATCTGATTTCCAAAACTGTTTCCGAAATTCAAATTCCCAGAAATCTTCTTTGGGCCTTTAACGGGTCATACAGACTCCGATTCTCGAAAACTCGGACTCTATTTCGCGTATTTTTCCGAGACGAACGCAATGGCATAGCCCGTTTTACTTGATTTAGAATTTAAAATTAAATTCTGCCTTGATTCTCGTTTTAACATGTTATCGAAATACGAGTTGTTACATTCTCCCCACCTTTTAGGATTTCGTCCCCGAAATCTCAAAGTTAGGAAGAACATATCCTACCACCCATCATCCATCTACTCAAACCATCATCCACAAGCAACCTTTGTCCTTAAACGAATCCTAATGCTTTATGAATGTATGCAAAACGTGTGTGTACATGTTCCTTAGCTAATGCTAATGATCAGGCCTGAAAAAATCTTTTGAATGCAAAAATATGTTTAGTGCTATGAATCCATTATGTATGCAAATAGTCCTAGTCATATACACTATATGCGTGCACAAACATTCAACCATATGCAACATCCGCATGATAACACATTCAATTTCATCCATAAACAAGTATAAATACTCGTGCATATGCAATATGAAATATGACCGAGTCGAGCTAATATCTAATGTAAGTTCGCGCATCCACGAGCAACCACTTGCAACCATTTGCAACCATATCAATCATAACATGTTTCAAATACATGTTTACATCCATAGGGTTCTACATAAGATTCCCTGAAACAGGGTCGAGAAGATAAACAAAACAAACTCCGTACGGGGTTTGTAACAGAAACAGGACCGAGAGGATGTCCATAAAAGATAGCCTACAAGCAAGCTCAACAGAAAAACAGGGATCGAGGATATATTCCCCAAAAGAGATATAATGCACGTATTTAGTCTTCAGTCTCCTGAGTCGCATTAATTTCCTTGAGCTTAGTTCCATCGTGCCTTGACTGCCTTTGACTTCATGATTTCGTAGCTCCTTGATTCCTGTTTCCAAGGTGCGAGTGAAACTCATTTCACTTTCGCCTCTCGTTTCACTTTCACATATTCTTTCCCTAGTATACTTGGCTCAACCATATCTACGTACTCAAGCCAGCTCCCCAAAATTCACTAGTGAATTCTGGATCTCGTTTTCCGATGCCAAACCAAATTGCCAAGAGTCGTTACTAGGGTGATTCCCATAACTCATGCATAATCGAAACGAACCATCCGCCTTAACGGCGAATTCTATTCAAACGGATTACCAACAACTGCGTCCTGGGATTCTAGGTAACTAGCCATGACAGAACCCAAAAGGTTACACGAGA
Source organism: Allium sativum (assembly GCA_030737875.1). NCBI lineage: Eukaryota > Viridiplantae > Streptophyta > Magnoliopsida > Asparagales > Amaryllidaceae > Allium > Allium sativum. The sequence continues at coordinate 299,265,365 of CM060926.1, forward strand.
TTTCGAGGGTATCACCAAGATGAGTCGAGAATCTAACTACCCTCTTTCCAAAACCGAGAATGGCACCCCTTGCTGGATAACCACTTCATCCCTAGAATCCATCCATAGCTTATAAACATAAGCATTATTTCCAAACTCAACACTTGATATAGGCATTCTCAAATCCAAACAAGCCATGAGTAAATGGACCGATCTTCCCATAGGACTTGAGACAAAAACGGGATCCTCTAATACGCTAGTACTAAGGTGCAGAGACTCAACTATCGAAGCGGACTTAAAAGATGCGGTGATCAAAACAAAGTCCCGACAGGATGATAGAGAAGAAAAGCTAAACCTTTAACAAGATCGTTACCCTCCTTCTGAGGTACCCTAGAAATGAGAGCATACTATTGCCCTCTGAATGATCTTGTCCCTGTTCCATGATACTTAACTATCTGTCCCGTTTCACCATGCCAAAGGTACTCTCTCGTCATGGGTTTCATTGTTCATCTTTCTCCCTCCTTTTAGGACTCGGCCATACCAACATGTTGCTTATCCCTGAGCTCGTATCCTTTATCTCTGTTCTTACTATCCTTTCATGCATAACTCTGCAACGGTCTCTCGAGAACCACCTCCATCGTACGGGAAACACTTACGCAGCTAGAAAGACTAGTCGCAGTCAAAACCACTGTGACTACGGATGGAGGAAAGAAAGGAAAAGAGATTCAATCAAGGAAACAAGGATAATGCTAATGGCCTTTGGGGAATAGCCTTTTTCTTTTTAAAAGAAAATTTTCTTGAAAAATGCTTCTTTGTAAACGGTTTTTCAAATAATTTTCAGAAGGTCTTTAAAAACTTTTGCCCAGCCTGGTAACCTTCTGCTCTGATACCAAATGTAACACCCCGCCTCCGCTAGGGTCACTCGCAAAGGAATGCACTAGCTTTAGAGGGGCATTATTGGTAAACATGCACAGAAATATCACAAGACAGAACATATAAAATAGCGGAAGTAAAATCGAACTTTCATAAATTCAATAATTAAGGTCTAAAGCCTTTTACATCAGAGTACATCAAAACCTGTCTTGCAGTAGTAAAGAAGCATAAAGACTTTTTAATAAATTATTCCCCAAATAAAACAGTAAAGTAGCCATAGCCAAGAAAGTCCAAGCCATCCATGATGACCTTCAAGCAGAAGAAGTCCGAACTAAACAGCATTGTTTCCTCCCTGTAACCTTGGGGGGGGGGAACGGAAGAAAAGAGGCGAAACAAAACGGGTCAGTCAAAAAGACTGAGTAAGTCCTATCTACTTCCAGTATAAAAACAGGTAAAGGTAACATGACATGCATAAACTGAAAGTAAACATAAGGATAACTACAAGATAGATAAACTAAACCAGGGTAGCCGGTTGAACTACTGCGGCAAGGTAAACTAAGGTATCATGAAAAACTACGGTGTTATGATAAGTCAAGGTATCACATCGTCAGATTTCTATCGAGTACACTATCCCAAGGTATCTACCCCGTCTAACATCCCACGGTATCTATTATGTATATTCTTCCTAGTTCTAACATGTATATTTGCTCTGCACCCTCCGTACTAGTATCCCAACCTTGTTATGTGTTAACCATGAATGTCCCTTACTCAAAGTCGTGTAATGGTCCATGTCAACCTAATATATCGCATATATAGGTTACTCAAATCATATGTTTCTTTCCATGTATATAAGTTCAGTCCTTTGCCGTACCTCGTACGGGCTTCCTCATGTCGTATTATCCTTGAAATCGTTTGGACTGTCACCCTTGTTCTAGCTAGGCTCTTCCATATGAATCATCGTTTGAACTACTAGGACTTACGCCACCTAGCACCACTAGGGATTACGCTTACCTATTGCACGCTTTCGTATTTCAGTTTGGGTTAAACCACCTAGGTCACTAGGGATTACGCTAACCCTCAACCGCGCCCTTTTTCCCACGCATTCATCGTGAATCGTTTTTCTATTACTGTATGCACATGTATCACATCGTGCCACCCGAGTCCTGTCACAGGGCAAACCAAGAAATATAGGACTCGGTCGGGAGCTTTAGATTTATCTGCCGATGCAGATACTAAGGTTTGCTTTTCTACACGTGGCTATGGTCCCACGAGACCCCTCCCTCAACTAGTGAAAGGCAACACAAGAGAAAATCTTGCATGAGAACTACAGTCCGGCCAGCCCACATCCTATGGCCTACCTCACCCATAATTAGATAGCAATTATGGTCTGTTGGGTGTTCCCTGCCTTCCCTTACGTACACGCTTGACTCAAGATGGTAGATGATCGACGAACTTGCTATCTCGGGCACCTTATGTATTCGTCGACTCACTGCTATCCACCCCAGTCTTTAGGTCGCTCGCATAGCAACCAACGCATATTCTTGGTTCTTCTACCGCAGACCTCAACCTCTCGTGCGCCTAGTATAATGACCTGGCAGCTCACAGAGGGATCCCAAGAATATCCTCACGTTCCCCGAAGCCGCTGCTTCGTTACCCAGTTCGTTGGAGCCTTTATCTAAATCAGATAGCTTGCTCCTACACGCATACTTAAACGTTGACCTAACGTATCGGGTTACTAATCTATCTAAGAAATGGTCCAAATTTCCTTGACTAAGAATTATTACTTAGTTTCCCTTAACTAAGGTTTACCACTTAGCCTTATTTCCATAATCCTTGTTAACTATGGTTATTTACCTAATCCTCCGAATTAGGGTTTATCTAATGGGTTAAGTGTCACTTAAGTTCATAACTTAGCCCGTCTACAAACCATGTCAAAATTGGCTAAGTATCCAAGTCCAAGACTTAACCCTACAAACCATGTGTCAAGTTGGCTAAGTATATTAAGCAATCCATAACTTAACCTCGTCTAGTTATCATTTTAGATTGGTTAATTATATAAATTAACCTGACCTTGTCATCAAATCGGTCAAGCGTATTCAAGTGATTCGTGACTTAGCCTTATCATGTTTTCACGTTAGATTGGTTAAGTATAGATTAACTTAACCTCATCAAATTAACGAGTTAGATTGGTTAAGTATAGGTCACTTAACCTCATCAAATCATCGTGTTAAATTAGTTAAGTGTTTAACTTAACCCCATTAAATTACCAAGTTGGATTAATTAAGTCTAGGCTAACTTAACCCCATCCGATTACCATGTTTAGATTAGTTAAGCCTAATCTTAACCCCATCCATTAACTTTATTATACGGTTAAGTGTCATTAAGAAAATTTACTTAACCTTATCACGTTATCGTGTTGGATTGATTAAGTGTTGGTTAACTTAATCCCGTCCACTAGTCGTATAAAAATGGTCAAGTGTCATTAGGCAAATCAAGTTACTTAACCTACCCAAGCTTATCATGTTTTGTTAAGTATCATTAGCCTAATCAAATTACTTAACCCATTTGTCCATATCATATTTGGTTAAGCCTCATTAATCAAATTAACTAAACCCTATTATGTGGCATTAATTTAATTACTGCACCCTCAACCTCTCACATTAGACCTTGTTGTGGTTACTAGTTAAGCCGGGCGGGTCCGGGTAGATTTACACCACAACTTAGTCTAACCTCGGGTCTTAAGCGCGACATGACCAACTTCTCACATTGGGTCCTATTTTTTGCAACTACTAGTTAGGACGGTCGGTTCCGGGTAGTTTTACATTGCAAACTCAACCCAACCTCGAGTTGGCCATACTTATATTATCTAAGTTCATCATGTTTCCAAAACATGTTACAAGTTTTCAAGCATTTGGGTAGACCTAACTTAATAGGTAAATTCCCAAAGGGTAGACCTAACTTAATAGGTAAATTCCCAAGCTCATGTTTTTATGCATACTTACATGTCATCTTCCATGTTATCTTTCAAGTCATATTTTCGAGTATAAACACATGTCATATTCAAGTTAGGATTTTGCGACACGTTCATGTTTATCTAACTACCCAAAATCGTGTTTTCCCAACGCAAGCAAAGCGAGTCAACATAGTAAGGAGACTATGTCACATATTGGTCTCAAAACATGCATGATGCCAAAAAGGGCTTGGCTTCCACATGCATAACATCATAAAGGGATTGGCCATAAACATGCATAGTGTCATAAGGTAATTTGGCCACAAACATGCACATTATCAAAAAGGGTTTGGCCATAAACGTGCACAACTTAAAAGAGGGGATTGGCCACGAGCATGCATAATCTCATAAAGGATTTGGCCACAAACTTGCATGTTAGCATAAGGGGTTTGGGTTCATAAACATGCATAAGCCCCAAAATCTTGTCTTAGCGAATGTTTCACAAGTAAAGTGGTTCCTAAAGGTTCATGCTAGCATTTCATGCATAAAGATCCAAACTTGCAAGTTAAACTAGGTTATGCATAGCATGAGAGGCATGATTAAGTCACTCACATGGCCTAAAATCATAAACATGAACACAAGAGGCAAAGTAAGGTTCATATAGGTTCGCATAATCATGTTTAGCCTCATTTTATCCCATGTCATTATCAAAACTACCGTTTCCATCTAAAAGTAGCTAGAACTTACCTAGTTAGGCCTAGGGAAAGAAGCATGAATCATCTTGGCTAAGAAAGGTGCCTCCTTTGTTGAAGAACCTTCATGAAACTCGCATAGCAATGTTGATTTGGCCTCCATTTGGTGTAGCAAGCTTGCATATTTTGATTTGAACCCGATTTGAATGCATAGGCTCTAGGGATTGGAGATGGAGGCCATGATCAAGATTGATTTTGGCAGCACTTAGTTGCTAGGTTAGATTTTTAGGGATTTAGGTTAGGTTTAGGGTCTTTTTATAGAGATTAGGGTAGTTTTAGGCCCTTAGATTAACCCTAGGATAGATTAGGACCATCAGATCTCGGAAGCTTCCAGAACCAGCCCAAGAACAAGACCAGGTGAGACAGGCAGGTGCGCCAGGCAGCTTGCCCCGGCCACCCCCTGTCGATAGGCAAGTCGACAGGGCTGTCGACTTGGACTTGGCCCAAGTCGACAGGCCTGTCGACAGCCCTGTCGACATGGCCTAGGCGGGGAAACTTCCCGCCTAGCCCCAGATCTGATTTCCAAAACTGTTTCCGAAATTCAAATTCCCAGAAATCTTCTTTGGGCCTTTAACGGGTCATACGGACTCAGATTCTCGAAAACTCGGACTCTATTTCGCGTATTTTTCCGAGACGAACGCAATGGCATAGCCCGTTTTACTTGATTTAGAATTTAAAATTAAATTCTTCCTTGATTCTCGTTTTAACATGTTATCGAAATACGAGTTGTTACACCACTTGTGAACAATGGATCTCGATCACTCACTATGCTAGTCGGGATACCATGGAATCGAACTATCCACTTTATATATTGCTCTTCCAACTTCGACGTTGTCCTTTTCGGTCTGACAAAATTAAATCTTGCACTTTTGGTCAAGCGATCCACTATGACCCAAATTCCTTTGTTTCCTACCATGGTTATAGGCAGTCCATCAATAAAATCCATCGATATTTTCTTCCATTTCCATGTAGGAACTTCCAGTGGCTGAATCAATCCACTCGGCTTTTTCTGTTAAGATTTCACTAACTGACAGTTCATACATTTGGAAATGAATCTTTCAACATTTCCCTTCATCCCTTCCTAGTAGTAAGCTCGTTTCATATCCCGATACATCTTATTACCACCGGGATGAATCGTCGACTTCAAGTGATAAAATTCCCTTAGAACCTAACCTCTCAATCCATTAATATCGGGAACGACCAATCATCTTTTCTTACGAAGTCAACCATCTCTTTCGACTTCGAATTACTTTTTTTGGTTCCAACTTCTAGATGATCTCGACAAGCTTTCCATCATGTTTTTGGCTTTCGCCAATCCTTTTAATGGGAGTAGGTCTTATCGATAAGCTTGCCAACATTTCCAGTTCCAACTCACATCATGGTCTGAAATCAAATCCCGCCAAAAACCCGAGGCTCTTACATTCCAAAAACATTGCTCCCAATCATGCATGTCTTCGACTTAACCCGTCTAAAACTGCGTTACCTTTACTAGGAGTATAGGCTATACCAAAATCGTAGGAGGCTAAAAATTCTATCCACCGCTGCTGCCGAAGATTCAGATCCTTTTGGGAGAAAAGATACTTCAATGACTTATGATCCATAAATAGTTCGAATCGAACACCCAAAAGGTAATGTCTTCACATCTTTAGAGAAAATACTATTGTTTCTAACTCTAAATCACGAGTCGAATAATTCCTTTCATGCGGCTTCAGTTGGATACTCGCGTACGCCACAACTTTACCCTTCTGCATTGGCACTGCTATAAGTCCAGTACCGCATGCGTCGGTGTATACCACTATTTCTTCGTTCCCACATGGAATCGTCAAAACAAGAGCACACATCGGTATTTCTTTCATGATTCCTAAAGCTTGTGCGCACTTAGCATCCCATGTGAACACTTGATTCTTCTTCATCAATCTTATTAACAGTGCAGCTACCATGGAGAAATCATTGATAAACAGTCAGTAAACTCGGCCAACCCAAGGAAACTCCTAACATCCGTCGCATTCTTAGGTCTATCCCAGTCCTGGATTGCTGCCACCTTAGAAGGGTCAACCGCTATCCAAATTCCAAAAACAACATGGCCTAAGAGTCTCACTGCGCTCTTCTAGAAGTGAAACTTTGAAAACTTAGCTCTCAGCTGATGCTTTCACAAGATTTCCAAAACGACTCTCAAGTGCATCTTATGTTCTTCCCCGTTTCGGGAGTAAACCAGAATATCATTCACGAACACAAGCACAAACTTTTTCAACTGATCCTTGGAAACCATATTCATAAGATCCACGAAATACGTTGTTGCATTAGTCAAACCAAATGGCATCACCGACCACTCGAAGAAATCAGATGATGCCCTAAAAGAAGTCTTCGACACACTATTCTTCGCTACTCCTGACTGGTGAAATTTCATTGCAAAATCCAACTAAGAAAACAAATTAGCCTCGTGAAGCTGATTGAAGTCATCTATTCTTGGCAACAGATACTTGTTTTTTCTTGGTCACCTTGTTCAGCTCACGATAATCCACACACAATCTCAACGATCGGTCAGCCTTGATTGTGAATACAACTGGTGCACCCCATTCGGATACACTTCTCTGATGAATCATTTTCCCCAAAGGTTATGAACCTGCACCTCTAAATCTCGTTGTTCCTTAGGCGCCACTAGCCTAAGAGGTATGACAATAGGTCCAGCACCTATGACCAAATCGATTATGAACTCAATCTCGCGATGCCACGGCAACCCTTTGACCTCATCAAAGACATCATCAAACTCACTAGCGATCGACACCTGTTACAAGTCTTCATGTGGAATCACAAGCGAGTACAAAAAGCTAACAAAGACTCCATCTTTGGGCTTACATCGAATCACAATCACCCACACTTCCACATTCCCGAGTGTCACCTCGATCTTCTCACAATCCATCTTATCTACATACCTGTTGAGCCAATCCATACCCAAGATAATCCCAAACCTAGCGAAATTCAAAAAAAAGCAATCATATACAAAAGAGTAACCATGACTTGATAACACTAGACCATGACAAAGCATACACAACTAGACAATTCCCTCTGATTAGATTAGTCACCACCAATGGTCTATCAAAAATCTTGGGTTCCAAACCAAGCAACACACAAGCTCATGACGAACTTCTCATTTTTCTGATAAAGAGAGTGGATGTACGAACGAACATACTTGAAGAAAGCTTCAAAATCAGAAACATAATCCAACATTTGTCGACCATTCTTCTTCAACTTAACGAACTTTTTGAATAGAACTAACTTCTGAACGATTGAAATGAACTTCGTCTCGGAACTGATCCTATGGGATCTCATCCTATGGAGTCTCTATAGTGACAGAGTTCCACCAATCCGTAGCTACCCTACAGCTGCCTCGATGCAAGCATTCTCTTAGTAGCACCGTCAATACCCAAGTCCCCGAAAATCTGAATACAAGAATATAGCCATCTCTGAATCTCTACAGTCTGCTCTGTCCCTTTGAATGGCTTTCCACTAAGAGCAGTGAAGTCGTTACATAGCTTTGCGAATTCAACCACCATTGGTACCTGTACCTAAACCCCTACATCTATTGTGGGTGCTTCTAGAGAGGGTATCCTCCTCATGTTCACTGCCATCTTAGTCTCGAACATAGTTGGGTAATATTGTATACTTCCATCACCTCCTTCCAGAACAGTATCCTCCCTAGTAGTGTGTCTCGACGATCGTTGACTCATTCTAAATCTATAATGTAGAACGATTAGCCCACATACGAGAAAGCTGCAATGGAGTTCAAGTGCTATTAGACTATACACTAATATATAGAGTATATGTAACACCCCGCGAATTCTATAACTATGAAATTAACAAATTAAAGTATAATTAATTTTAATCAAAGAACTAAGGGAAACGGGATACGCCATTGCGTTCGTCTCGGAAAAATACGCGAAATAGAGTCCGAGTTTTCGAAAAACGGAGTCTGTATGAAGAAGATATGGCCTTCGGAAGTTTCTGAATTAAATTTAGAATTCAAACAGAATAAAACAATTAAAAATTCCGAAGTGGGGCCCAATGGGCCAGGGCGGAAAAAGGCCCGCCTGACGCACCCAGGTCGACTGGGCTGTCGACCTGGTCTAACCAGGTCGACACGCCTGTCGACAGGGCTGTCGACAGGAGTGTCGACCTGGTCCAGAGCCAGGTCGAACCCAGCCCAACCTGGCTGGCCTATTCTATGTTGGTCAATTTTCTGTGGTCTGCTTTGTCATTAGGGCTAGGTGGCAGGCTCTAATTGGTCTCTCCTTAGGATGAATGGCTACGATAAATCCAAGCAACATCAATGGTCCTAATCAGTTCAATTCCCCTATAAAAACAACCCTAGACTAACCCTAATCTATTCATTCAAAAATAAGAACAAAGCCGCCATGTTTCTGAGGAACGACTAGGGGTAGCCACCAATTGGAGAGAGGACTAGGAGGCAAAATTCTAAAGCATAAAAGCAACCTAAACAAATCAAAGCAACAAGGAATCGCATCTTCAAATCCCTAAATTTGAGAATTCGCCTCACCATTGTAAGTAGAGTATTACTTTGGTATGAACAAATAACTGTGTTGGTTTGTATACTTGATTGTGGTAATAAATAATTCATAATTTGTGCGTTACTATGATTATTATTGATTTTAAATATTGTATACGTTTGGAGATTCTTGAATTATGTTAATCATTATAAAGAACTACATGCGGTAGTTCTATGCAAGTATACGTTTGGAATATTCGCAAATTATGTAATCCATGTTGAAGCTACATGTATGTAGTTGATTGAAATTCATGCAAGTTTGGGGCTTTGCTATTATGCCATCATAATGTGTATTTTTATACAAACATCATTTTTGAAGTAATTGGAATAAGTTTGGAATTATGTTGAAAATTTGGCATCATGTATTAAGCCATGCTTTTGTACTGGAAAAACCTATTTGCAAACTTATGAATATGACTAGGCTATGATTGATATTTTGCATAATTGGAATCCATATTGTTAACAAGAATTTTATGATGACATATGTGGTACATAGCTAGGTTAGGTTCAAAATCCCTTTTTGCAAGTTTACATGACTAAAGTAAAAAATCATGATTTCATGTTAGAAATATTTATGCCATGGTTATGTGAACAAATACTTATGCCATGCTTATGTTTGACATTATGCCATGCTTATGTTTGACATTATGCCATGCTTATGTTAGAAATATTTATGCCATGCTTATGTTTGACATTATGCCTAAATAAAAATATAGGTGCATGTTGTAGTTTTGACTATGCGTCAATAATGATACCCAATTTAGATTCTTATCTCAACTACAAGTTTACATGGCTTGATTCATGTCACCTATGCTTTATGACCAAAGTATATGTTACCACTATGCAAGTACACCAGTTTCTATTTTATATTTCCAACGTCATATTGCAAGTTCATGCGCTCACCTTCCCCTTTTTGTGTATGTAATCACGCTTTAAGCCTCCCCTCTCGCATGGCTAGGTTGGGCTTTAAAAGGCTAAGCCCAACATATATATAATAAACGGACGTGTTAAACGGGGGAAAATAACGTTGGGTTAAAATTACTAATGAATGAAAATATAAAATAGAAGGGCCCAAGTTCAAGTATGGGTTGGGCCCATGATTGGTGTAACCTTTACACCATTAACTTAATAATGGGCCGCAAATATTTACATATAAAAAAATAAAGAAGAAAGACAAAATATGTAAATGTAGAACATACGATGTGTTTAACCCGAGGTTGGATTGAGTTGTGATGTAAACCTGCCCGGAACCGCCCGGCTGTCCAGTAGTCACAACAATACCTATCCAATGTGGGACGTTAAACATGGAGCCCAATCAGGACCCGAGGTTAGACTGAGTTGTGGCGTAAGACTGCCCGGAACCAACCGGCAACAGGCAGCCACAACAATACCTATCTAATGTGAGAGGTCAGGGCCTTAATAAGACAATTAAGGCTGAGTCAGGATTGTTAGGATTAAGTGAACTAAAGACTTAATCAAAATGGAACATGCTAAACTAAACGGACTGGTGGGGGTTAGGTTAGAAAACACTTAACCAACTTAGCATGTTGGCTAGAGATAGAAAACCTAGTAACGGGGGACCCTTTTCAGCAGTAACCCTAGAAGGTGTATCAGGATACCCTGAAACTAGGCAGGGTGAGGCACGATTACTGGGCTGATTGTAAGAGGTCAAATCGACGGCGGTGGTGTAGCAGTGTAGGTTCTAACGGGGTGCGGGCGTGCACACACTCCGGCGCAGAAAAATAAGGCACTGGACACCAGTAGAATACCTGTGCACTCTAAGGTTGTGTCGGGCCGCCACCATGGGACTTGATACACCCCATGGTGGGACCAGCATAGGTAACTACAACATCGGGGGCCGTAAGACACATGTAACTATGCGATTAGGAGCCGATCATCATAGAATGGATCACATCACCCTGATTGTGGGTTGCCAGTTGGAAACTAGTTTATATGGGTTCAGAGATTAACATGGGGTACGATAGTATATTCGACCCTAGACAACTTAACCAAGTTTATAGTGCTTGCACACTTCTTGTTTATACTTATCACACCCAGTTCTTTATTCATAGACAAAATAGTACCAGACTTACTCAGGCTTTATGTCTGACTCTACTTTTCTTTCGTATTCTTTTCTTCTGTTCCCCCCCCCCCCCCAGGTCCACATGGAGGGAACACAGCAGCTTGACCAACCTTAACATCCAGCTTGAAGAAGAGAAATGTATTGCTTGGACTTTCCTGTTTTGAACTATGGCTTTGGACAATCCACTATGGGGACTTTTGCAGTTTATCTATGTTTTATTTATGCTTCTTTAAATAATGTACTCAAGACAGATTATGAGAGTGTTATGTTATGTTTTTGGAAAAAGATGTAAGACAATCATGGTGATGTTTTGTAACACGTATTTGCTTTTATGAAATAAAAGTTGTTGTTTTTTTCCGCTGTTTACAAATATGTGTTCTTATATCTGTCTTGTATATCTGTGACTTATACTTATAAACCTCCACCAAAATTAGGGCATTCCCTTTGAGAGTGACCCTAACGGAGGTGGGGTGTTTCACTTGGTATCAGAGCATAGGTTTACCAGATAAGATAAAAAGTTTTGAAAAATTATTTTCAAAAAGGAAATTTAAAGAAGCATTTTTAAAAGAAAAATATTATTTTATTTTAAAAAGGCAAAGTCCACCCCCAAAGCCATAGGTACTATCTCTTATCCTTCGTTTTGAATCTATCCTTTTTGTTTCAGCATGTCCGAAGATCTTAACTTGCCAGAAGGGGTGCCAATACCTGGTTGGTTTAGACAGTTCTTAGAAGCAAGGGCCACTCAGCCAGGTCCTACCATTCCTCCTCCCCCAGCTGAAGGAAATCATCCAGCTGCAGCAGCACCTTTTCCTCCACCTCCTCCACGGGGAAACACGTTTGCTAAGATATGTAAAGATTTTAAAGCTATGGGAGGAAAAGATTTCCATGGAACTGAGTCCTTCGTGGCAGCTAGGAATTGGCTGAAAGAAACTGAGGACCTATTCATCATCTTTGAGGTAGAAGATAGACAAAAAGTACAATTGGCAGTGTGGCTATTGAAGGGTGAGGCTTCCTACTGGTGGGAAGTCACTAATGCTGAAAGACCAGTGGAGACATGGGAGGACTTTAGGGCAAGGTTTGAGACTAAATTTCTCTCAGATGCGGAAAGAAGTTTGCAGTTGGAAAAATTCTTATTTCTTAAACAAGGGGACAAGACTGTTAGAGAATATGTGAATCAGTTCGATGAGCTGGCTAGGTTTGGGCTTGACCTAGTCAACACCCCGCATAAGAAGGCTCTCCGTTTCGTCAAAGGGTTGAATGAGCCATTACACAGTTTGGCCATGACCCATATACCCATGGGAGCCACGTATGAAAGATTGGTGCAAATGGCATTGCTGAATGAAGAGGATAAGGGCAAGAAGGAGACAAAGGAAGAAAGCTCTCAAGGGAAGAAAGAGGGTTTGCAGCCTAAGAAGACAGACTTTAAGAAAGGCGGAAAAGGCAACAAAGAGAAGAGGAAGTGCAATTTCTGTGGCAAAGTGGGGCACTTAGTAAAGTACTGCCGGAAAAAGAAGGCCAAGGAGAATGGTGGGTGCTTTTCTTACGGTGAGACAGGTCACAGGGCTAAGGACTGCCCAAAGAAACGAGGACAGGGGCAGAGGGTTGGATCCACCCCAGGGGCATAGGTTCATGTGCTGGAAGCGCCACCTCTGCAACAGAGAGGTATAAATACTTCTTTAGAAAGTGTAGTTTATCTTTATGATCACCCCGTTCGCACTTTATTTGATTCTGGCGCATCACACTCCTTTATCTCGTCTGCTTTAGTAGAATCTCTGCACCTAAAAACTAGTATGGTAGAGGACCCCTTAATTGTTTCAAACCCAATTGGGGGCCCAGCTCATTTGTCTATGATCTGTGTGGGATTGAAAATTTCTATTCTAAGTATAGAATTTCAATGTAGTGCCTTTGTTTTGGGCTTTTTGGGTTATGGTTTGATTTTGGGAATGGATTGGCTATCCAGTAATGGGGCCATCCTTGATTGTGAGAAAAGGGTTGTTAGGCTCCTAACCCAGCTCGGTAATACTTTGGAAATTTCTTGTAATCCCTCGTATGCGGTTATTCTTAGTTATCTTGAATCGCTAGATGCCTCTGTTGAAAATTTACAATCAGTTAAAGTAGTCCGGGAATATCCGGATGTCTTCGAAGAGGTGAAGGGCTTGCCTCTGAAGCGGGAAATAGACTTCCGCATATATCTTGTAGATAATGCAAAGCCCGTTGCGTTGCCCGTTAGACACATGGCTCCACGAGAAAGGAAAGAGCTCAGTAAACAGATTAAAGAGCTTCTAGAAAAGGGGTTCATTAGGAGAAGCATTTCAGAATGGGGCGCTCCAGTGGTGTTCGCTACAAAGGCGGATGGTTCACTCCGTCTATGTGTTGACTATAGGGAGCTCAACAAGCTAACGAAAAAGAATAGGCACCCTCTCCCTAGAATTGACGATTTATTTGACCAGCTTGTAGGAGCGTCTGTTTTCTCCCAACTCGATTTAGCAACTGGTTTTCATCAGCTAAGGGTGGCTGAAGATAGCATCGATAAAACGACGTTCAGAACCCCAGACGGCTTCTTTGAATGGCTTGTCATGCCTTTCGGCTTGACAAATGCACCTGCTTACTTCGTGGACCTGATGAGTAGGGTATTTAGAGATTTCCTCAACAAATTCGTAGTGGTCTTCGTAGACGATATCCTTATTTTCTCAAAAAGTGAAGAGGAACATGCTCAGCACTTAAGGGAAATCATGGAAACTTTGCGAGTCCATCAACTAAAAGCCAAATTCTCCAAATGCCACTTTTGGAGAGAAGAGGTGAGGTTCCTTGGGCACATAGTATCCAAACAAGGGTTAGCAGTGGACCCTGCTAAGGTAGTGGCGGTACAGGATTGGAAGACACCAAGGAATGCAACTGAGGTCCGAAGCTTTCTAGGACTAGCGGGTTTCTATCGAAAATTCATAAGGGATTTTGCGAAAATCTCAGCTCCGCTCACGAAATTGACCAAGAAGAATCTGGTGTTCAATTGGGAATTGGATTGCGAGTTTGCTTTCCAACGACTGAAAAGGGCTCTCACAACAGCCCCAGTTTTGACGCTGCTAGATGGGAGCAAGATGTTCACTGTTTATACGGATGCATGTGGGACAGGGCTAGGCGCCGTCTTAATGCAAGAAGGAAGGGTAGTAGCTTATGGCGGGAGGCAGTTGAAAGTGCACGAAAAGAACTACCCAACCCACGATCTTGAGTTAGCCGCCATCGTCTTTGCACTCAAGTCTTGGCGACACTATCTCCTAGGTGAGAAGTTCAAGCTTTACACTGACCATAAATCGTTGAAATATCTTTTCTCGTAGAAGGATCTTAACTTGAGGCAACAAAGATGGATGGAGTTTCTTGCCTCGTACGATTTCGAAATCTCCTACACTCCGGGCAAAGGCAACGTAGTGGCAGACGCGTTGAGCCGAAAGAAATTGACCCTAAGCCCGTTGTTTGTTGAAAGACAAAGCCTAGAGTTTATAGCCAGCTTTGACTTTAGGCCTTCCTCCGATTTCGTACCAGGCTTGCTAGCATCTCTCGAAGTGCGCCCAGCTTTAGTGGATTTAGTAGGGTCAGCACAACGCGATGAGCCTCAGCTTGTGGAAATAATTGATAGGCTAATTAGGGGTGAGACTTCAAGTCACCTCAACAGATACTCCATCGACGATAAGGGTTTGCTAAGGCGAGACGGAAGACTATGCGTCCCACAAACAAAAGATTTAATAAAGAAGGTTCTTGAGGAAGCACATCACTCCAAGATGACGATACACCCAGGCGGAGATAAAATGTACAAAGACATAAAAAGGACTTTCTTCTGGAACGGCATGAAAAAGGACGTGGCAGAGTTCGTTTCTAAGTGTATGGTGTGCCAACAGGTTAAGGCAGAACAGAAAAAGCCTGGCGGACTGCTACATCCTCTGGAGGTCCCACAGTGGAAGTGGGATAGCATCTCAATGGACTTCATCGATGGGCTGCCTAGGTCTAGGAGAGGCAACACTAGCATTTGGGTAATAGTGGATAGGCTTACTAAAAGCGCCCACTTTTTACCCGTCAAAAGTAAAAGAACTGCCTCATCCCTAGCATCACTTTACCTTAAGGAAATCGTTCGACTCCATGGAATACCATCTAGCATTATTAGCGACCGAGACCCCATCTTCACCAGTGAGTTTTGGCGGAGTCTGCAAGAAGCAGTAGGAACGCAGTTATGCTTGAGCACAACCTATCATCCCCAAACCGACGGCCAAACAGAGAGAGTGAATAGAGTTTTGGAAGACCTTTTAAGACTATGCGTCCTTGACTTCGGAGGGACATGGGAAGACCACCTTCCTTTGGTGGAATTTGCCTACAACAACAGCTATCAAGCAACCATCGGAATGGCGCCCTTCGAAGCTTTATATGGAAGACCGTGCCGATCGCCAACTTGTTGGTGGGAGTCTACTGATAAGCTCATACTTGGACCAGATATGATCCGAGAGACTTCGGAGAAAGTAGACTTAATACGAAGAAGGATGAAGACGGCCCAAGACAGACAGAAGTCCTATGCCGACAAGAGAAGGACCGACCTTGAATTTGAGGTTGGAGACAGAGTTTTTCTCAAGGTATCACCACTAAGAAACGTTGTTCGTTTTGGAACCACAGGAAAGCTAGCACCAAGGTTCGTAGGGCCATTCCCTATCATCGAGAAAATTGGGAAAATGGCCTATAGATTAGAGCTACCCGAGAAGTTGGCTGGAGTCCACAACGTTTTTCACGTTTCACATCTCCGAAAATGTCTACATGAGTCAGCCGAGGTGGTAGAGCCAAATATCCTCGAAGAGGCCGAAGTGGAGCGCGAAGCAACCATAAGAAAAGTTCCAACCCGCATCTTGGGAACGGAAGTGAAGAAGCTACGCGACCGTGAAGTCAAGCTCGTCAAAGTTCAGTGGAGCGACGCCGAGGGAGACGCGACTTGGGAAACTGAAGCTAGAATCCGTACAGCCTACCCTTTTCTGTTCGAGGGTACATCCTTGATCTTTCCTTTTCCTTAAGTTGCGCTTTTATCTATCTTTTTAGGTATATTTCCTCGACCTTATCTTTTAGGTAGAATCTTTTTGGATGGAAACATGTAGTTGAAACATGTTATGTATGATGGTTGCAAGTGGTTGCAAGTGATTGCTAGTGGTTGCTCGTGGTTGCATATACACACACAATCTAGGTTTTAGATCGGCTCAGTCACTTCATATTGCATATGCATATATGTTTGCATTCATATATGGTTGAACTCTAATGTGTTGTCATGTGGATGTTGCATTTGTATTGAATGATTGTGCACTCATGTAGAATCAAGAATAGGAAAATTTGCATACATGATGGATTCATGGCACTTACATAATCCGCATTAAGGAGGTCAACTGAATCAGTAGACCGCCTGATTTTGCATTAGATAAGTACATGTACACACACACTTCGCATATGATCATGAAGCATTAGAAGTCTTTTAAGGACAATGGATGCTCGTGTTTGATGGATTAGTAGATGGATGATTGGATGTTAGGATATACATTCCTCCTAACTTGAAGATTTCGGGGACGAAATCCTTTTAAGTGGGGGAGAATGTAACACCCCGCGAATTCTATAACTGTGAAATTAACAAATTAAAGTATAATTAATTTTAATCAAAGAACTAAGGGAAACGGGATACGCCATTGCGTTCGTCTCGGAAAAATACGCGAAATAGAGTCCGAGTTTTCGAAAAACGGAGTCCGTATGAAGAAGATATGGCCTTCGGAAGTTTCTGAATTAAATTTAGAATTCAAACAGAATAAAACAATTAAAAATTCCGAAGTGGGGCCCAATGGGCCAGGGCGGAAAAAGGCCCGCCTGACGCACCCAGGTCGACTGGGCTGTCGAACTGGTCTAACCAGGTCGACAGGCCTGTCGACAGGGCTGTCGACAGGAGTGTCGACCTGGTCCAGAGCCAGGTCGAACCCAGCCCAACCTGGCTGGCCTATTCTATGTTGGTCGATTTTCTGTGGTCTGCTTTGTCATTAGGGCTAGGTGGCAGGCTCTAATTGGTCTCTCCTTAGGATGAATGGCTACGATAAATCCAAGCAACATCAATGGTCCTAATCAGTTCAATTCCCCTATAAAAACAACCCTAGACTAACCCTAATCTATTCATTCAAAAATAAGAACAAAGCCGCCATGTTGCTGAGGAACGACTAGGGGTAGCCACCAATTGGAGAGAGGACTAGGAGGCAAAATTCTAAAGCATAAAAGCAACCTAAACAAATCAAAGCAAATAGGAATCGCATCTTCAAATCCCTAAATTTGAGAATTCGCCTCACCATTGTAAGTAGAGTATTACTTTGGTATGAACAAATAACTGTGTTGGTTTGTATACTTGATTGTGGTAATAAATAATTCATAATTTGTGCGTTACTATGATTATTATTGATTTGAAATATTGTATACGTTTGGATATTCTTGAATTATGTTAATCATTATAAAGAACTACTTGCGGTAGTTCTATGCAAGTATACGTTTGGAATATTCGCAAATTATGTAATCCATGTTGAAGCTACATGTATGTAGTTGATTGAAATTCATGCAAGTTTGGGGCTTTGCTATTATGCCATCATAATGTGTATTTTTATACAAACATCATTTTTGAAGTAATTGGAATAAGTTTGGAATTATGTTGAAAATTTGGCATCATGTATTAAGCCATGCTTTTGTACTGGAAAAACCTATTTGCAAACTTATGAATATGACTAGGCTATGATTGATATTTTGCATAATTGGAATCCATATTGTTAACAAGAATTTTATGATGACATATGTGGTACATAGCTAGGTTAGGTTCAAAATCCCTTTTTGCAAGTTTACATGACTAAAGTAAAAAATCATGATTTCATGTTAGAAATATTTATGCCATGGTTATGTGAACAAATACTTATGCCATGCTTATGTTTGACATTATGCCATGCTTATGTTTGACATTATGCCATGCTTATGTTAGAAATATTTATGCCATGCTTATGTTTGACATTATGCCTAAATAAAAATATAGGTGCATGTTGTAGTTTTGACTATGCGTCAATAATGGTACCCAATTTAGATTCTTATCTCAACTACAAGTTTACATGGCTTGATTCATGTCACCTATGCTTTATGACCAAAGTATATGTTACCACTATGCAAGTACACCAGTTTCTATTTTATATTTCCAACGTCATATTGCAAGTTCATGCGCTCACCTTCCCCTTTTTGTGTATGTAATCACGCTTTAAGCCTCCCCTCTCGCATGGCTAGGTTGGGCTTTAAAAGGCTAAGCCCAACATATATATAATAAACGGACGTGTTAAACGGGGGAAAATAACGTTGGGTTAAAATTACTAATGAATGAAAATATAAAATAGAAGGGCCCAAGTTCAAGTATGGGTTGGGCCCATGATTGGTGTAACCTTTACACCATTAACTTAATAATGGGCCGCAAATATTTACATATAAGAAAATAAAGAAGAAAGACAAAATATGTAAATGTAGAACATACGATGTGTTTAACCCGAGGTTGGATTGAGTTGTGATGTAAACCTGCCCGGAACCGCCCGGCTGTCCAGTAGTCACAACAATACCTATCCAATGTGGGAGGTTAAACATGGAGCCCAATAAGGACCCGAGGTTAGACTGAGTTGTGGCGTAAGACTGCCCGGAACCAACCGGCAACAGGCAGCCACAACAATACCTGTCTAATGTGAGAGGTCAGGGCCTTAATAAGACAATTAAGGCTGAGTCAGGATTGTTAGGATTAAGTGAACTAAAGACTTAATCAAAATGGAACATGCTAAACTAAACGGACTGGTGGGGGTTAGGTTAGAAAACACTTAACCAACTTAGCATGTTGGCTAGAGATAGAAAACCTAGTAACGGGGGACCCTTTTCAGCAGTAACCCTAGAAGGTGTATCAGGATACCCTGAAACTAGGCAGGGTGGGGCACGATTACTGGGCTGATTGTAAGAGGTCAAATCGACGGCGGTGGTGTAGCAGTGTAGGTTATAACGGGGTGCGGGCGTGCACACACTCCGGCGCAGAAAAATAAGGCACTGGACACCAGTAGAATACCTGTGCACTCTAAGGTTGTGTCGGGCCGCCACCATGGGACTTGATACACCCCATGGTGGGACCAGCATAGGTAACTACAACATCGGGGGCCGTAAGACACATGTAACTATGCGAGTAGGAGCCGATCATCATAGAATGGATCACATCACCCTGATTGTGGGTTGCCAGTTGGAAACTAGTTTATATGGGTTCAGAGATTAACATGGGGTACGATAGTATATTCGACCCTAGACAACTTAACCAAGTTTATAGTGCTTGCACACTTCTTGTTTATACTTATCACACCCAGTTCTTTATTCATAGACAAAATAGTACTAGACTTACTCAGGCTTTATGTCTGACTCTACTTTTCTTTCGTCTTCTTTTCTTCCGTTCCCCCCCACCTCCCCCCCCCCCCCAGGTCCACAGGGAGGGAACACAGCAGCTTGACCAACCTTAACATCCAGCTTGAAGAAGAGAAATGTATTGCTTGGACTTTCCTGTTTTGAACTATGGCTTTGGACAATCCACTATGGGGACTTTTGCAGTTTATCTATGTTTTATTTATGCTTCTTTAAATAATGTACTCAAGACAGATTATGAAAGTGTTATGTTATGTTTTTGGAAAAAGATGTAAGACAATCATGGTGATGTTTTGTAACACGTATTTGCTTTTATGAAATAAAAGTTGTTGTTTTTTTCCGCTGTTTACAAATATGTGTTCTTATATCTGTCTTGTATATCTGTGACTTATACTTATAAACCTCCACCAAAATTAGGGCATTCCCTTTGAGAGTGACCCTAACGGAGGTGGGGTGTTTCAGTATACGTCCATCATAAATTTACAAATACGTCTCTTATACGTTATTATGTCTTCGAACTTTGGCTAAAATCGATTAAACTAAGCTCTGATACCAATTGTGACGACCGTGCATAACCTCCACACTTGACCAGGGGAATACTGCGCTGAAAGGTGTGCTAGGCAACTATGGACGATTATCAAGGTAAGATAAACACACGAAACTTGTCATATAACTCACAATGTAAGGAAAAAAAATAGAACATATTCAACAAGCAATAATAGTGAAGCAGAAATGAGAAGAATTTTAAACTTTTTCATATCATCGTGAATTATTCGTACAACATTGGATTACGCCATAAGAGTCTGTACAAAGTTGCCCGACTACAATCACTCAGAGAATCATACAACACAAGAAACATCGGAAATAGCAACTAGATATGTATAGAAGTAATCTTGCTTATCACCGATCTGCAACATCGTCCACTAAGATATGCTACTTGCGACCTGCTACTCAGTCTGCCCATCCTAGCAGGATGAATAACCCAAGTTAATAAGAGAAAACATAAATCTTTGAGTTAGACAACATTCTAATGAGTGATAAAACTTCTATCTAACATCAACAATAAAGTATATGAGAATAGGTAGATCAACCGACTAATATACCAATGTCAACATAGAAAAGACTCAACTCGTCTTCCCCACATCTGACAATGATAGCCTTTACAAACAACCAGAAATAAACAAACAGTAACATTCACAGCAACCAGTTAAATCCCACGTAAACCATCTTAATCGAGATCAACAACCCTTAAGCATAAACACCGCACTACACAAAAATAGGGGATTCCTAACAAGTATAGGTGTTATAAATAATTTCTGTAACACTTTTAAGTGTTACCAATAGCTTATAAGGAATTGTCCAGCCATATTTGTAACACTTATAAGTGTTACAATCAGAGTAATTGCTAACATTTATAAATGTTGGAACCATAAGCTATGGTAACACTTATAAGTGTTACAAACACATTCATTGCTAACATTTATGAATGTTGGAACCGGAAGATATGGTAACACTTATAAATATTACAAATATATTCATTGCTAACACTTATAAATTTTGGAACCATAAAATACGGTAACACTTATAAGAGTTACAAACATATTCATTGCAAACACATATAAATGTTGGAACCATAAGATATAATAACACTTACAAATGTCAACATGATAATCCCACTAACACTTATAAATGTTAGCATACATAAATTGCTTACATTTATAAATGAGTATAACATGTCTTTATGATTTCCAATCACATGTATAATTCAACATATCAATTCAATATAAGATTTGGTACACTTCCACATTTCATATTCAACAATGTCACATTCGCATAATTCTCAAATATTTGTTACATGCTTCCAATTTTAAAATACCATAATATCAAGTTCAAATTATAAAAAGCAATACAAAGTTTTACTAAAGATATATAGAATTTTAGATGCTGTGAAGGCGAAACATGGACCATATAATTTTTATTCTTGTCGGCAATTGCTTTTGAAGCTTGTATCATCTTTACTTGCTTTACGGAAGAATAGGAGCCAATTGCACGACAATAATTTTTCTTTTTATCAAAACCAAAAACTTTGGAGATTGGATCATTGTCAAGATAACACTTATTTGCTTTCTAATTGTTATTACATTCCAAATTTTGTTTTCTTCCTCCTCCATAAGTGCCTACAAAATATAATTGCACTCATTTTTTCAAGAATAACAAGTTGCAAAACTGATAAATAACAAGTGTATTTATTAAAATATCTAGGTCGGCGACTCAGTTTTGGAAAACTGAGTCGCTTGATCCAGATTGCAAAAACTAAGTTGCCGACTAAGTTTGCATTGCAAAATTGAAGCGACTCGGTTTTTGCAAGCCGAGTCGGCAACATAGATTGCAAACCGAGTCAGTGACTCACAATGCAAACTGAGTCTCGCCTTAGTTTGTAACATGAGTCGCCGACTCGGCTTGCTAACCGAGTCAAGCTCAGTTTGCAAAATCTAAACTGAGTCAACTCAGCTTTTTGCAAACTGAGTCGTAGATTCGCAACAGTTTGCAAACTGAGTCGACTCAGCTTAGTTTTTGCAAATTAAGGCGACTTAGTTTGCAAACTGAGGCAATTCAGTCTGCAAAACTGAAAATTCAGGTGAACACAAACAAGAAGCAAAACAGCGCAATGCCAAGTAATAACAGATAGTAACATTAGAAAAAGTGACGCAGTTTTAATTGATACTGGTGAGTAATATTATTGACATATTGCGGCAATAAGATATTGATTAAGATTGAGTTTTAACTATTATTCTACCAAAAAAAGAATGAAAATCATTTCACTGTGGGATTCACAAGCCCGTCGACGAAGGAGTAAAACTATGTTTCTCCCTATCTTAAATTCTAGTGATCTATCCTTCGTTTGAGAAGATGTGGCGTTCCTCATTAAGGAAATTTCCTGTAGTGGTGGCAATTAGACCCGACCCGATGGACCCGGACCCGACCCATCGGGTTTCGGTTCTAAGCGCGTTGGGTTTTGTCAGGTCTAAACTATACATTTCAATCATCTAGACCCGACCCGACCTGAGCTTCGGTTCGGGTCAGATCGGGTCGGTTCGGGTCCGGTTGAGTAATAACGCTAAGAACACATATATTTCAATGCTTTTTGGTTGGGTCTTTCGGGTTGGGTCTATGCGGGTCGGGTTCGATCGGGTCTTGATGGTATTTTTTGTCACGCAGACCCGACCAGAGACCCATCCGGTTCGGGTCTTTTAGGGTTGGTTTGGTTCAGGTTTTCGGTTCTCGGTTCTAATTGCCAGCCCTAAGTGCCTGTATATATGTAAATTTCCCATGTCGTATATCATCAGACAGAACTCGTACAACATATATCACAAGGCTAAACTCACACTAAAGATAAGATCAAGTAAGGAGTTCACTAATATTCACATACCTAACATGAGGTTCAATTTAAATAAAAAAACACAAAATCATATAGGAATTTACCTTCAACCTTGTCCAATTTCAAAATGAAATCTTAACTTATTTTTAGGTTCAAATCCTAAATCTTTGCTCAATTTTGACTTTTGTTTACCAATTACCAATAGGATGCAAACATCAAAGTCATATACATTTTAAAGACCTATAAGTTACAACAGAAAAATATACCTCCCTGTTTGTAGAAACCAGCAATCTACCACATGTTTTATTGAGATGAAGTTCATCGCTCAATTTAAGAGCCTGGATGGTAAAAAAAAGATGAAAAACATGTAAGCAACGAAGTAAAACCAAATGACCAACTCATAATGATAAAGGGCCAAGTAATTATGGTTCCCTAGCTAACATTAAATTAAGAGCAAAGAACATGTGTTAACTATTTAATCATTAAAATAGGAGGTCGACATTTTAAACATTATTTGAAACAGATGAAAACAAAAGTATTAACGACCGCATACTATCCTATAGCATCTCATAAAAAACCACAGGAAAAAAAATAAATAAAAAGAAGAACTAAGTATGAACATGATAAAAATGATCATGTGGTTTTGAGTGGGAGAAGTTTTACTTAAAAAACAAAAGATGTTTCTTTGTGTTTGTTTTAAGACTCTAAATCGTAAACATTGTGCTGAATATTAGGGTGCAAGTAAACGTGAGTGCTTGGTTATTTATATAGAATGACATAAACATTAATACGTACCTAAGGTTGGAAGAAAATTTCTAGCAGACAACGAATGCCGCCAAAGGCTAAGTTAATCAAAAAAAATGCATAGTTTTTCACATTCATATTAATGGCTCTGGATCTTATTTCATCTCGAATGACAATTTGTGTACAAGACGATTCCATTTACCTTCGCCAGAAGAGGCAATGGTGCATTTGATGTCACAATGAGAATTTTGTACTACGG
Organism: Allium sativum; assembly: GCA_030737875.1. Taxonomy (NCBI): domain Eukaryota; kingdom Viridiplantae; phylum Streptophyta; class Magnoliopsida; order Asparagales; family Amaryllidaceae; genus Allium; species Allium sativum. The sequence continues at coordinate 299,289,408 of CM060926.1, forward strand.
GATATGCCACATTGATCTACACTACGCCAAAAAACGACCATGGATTCTCCATTTATCCTCTTGTTCCTGGGCCTGAGATAACGGGAGAGGTAACCGAAGTAGGAATAGGGGTTATAAAATTCAAATTTGGGGACAGAGACCATACCGATGAGTTATATAAACACTGCAGTGGAGCGACTGGTGAAAGGAGATGTCAGATACAGATTTGTCATAGATATTGGGAACACTTTAATTCCTTAGGAAAAGGAAAATAAATGTTTTGTTGCAACTTAAAACTCACTTAATTCTAGAAAAGTTACATCAAAAAAAGAAAAAAAATTGTGTACAAGACGATATATAAATGTCGTTGCCATGGAAAACCGCTAATTATACAACAAACGTACTGCATGTTGAAATATAGATATGGTTATTGCCAGAAGGCTCAGTTTTTAAACTGAGCTCAGTTTCGAACCGGAAGGCTCGGTTTAGAAACTGAGCCTTTCGACTCAGTTTTCCTCGGCTAAGTAAAATTGAGAGGCTCGGTTTTCGCATAAACTGAGCCGAGGCTGCAAACAGCAATGGACACAGTGCTCTCAGGCTTTCATATACACAACATCAGTGAAGACGTCATTTCAATGTGGTGTATGCATTAGATGTGTTGTACACATTAGACTGAAACACAAGCAAAATGGAACATGAAATTTTAACATTTTAAGTTCTTCCAAATAACGATGAATACATCATTTCATGCAATCTAAAGTTCGGAACTGGGATGATATAAGATGTTATGATGGGTAATATTTACTGGAAATAAATATTATTTGTGTTGAATGTTTAGGTTCAATTACGGATAGTGAAATTTGGGATCTGTCCCTTATTATCAACTCAATACATAGAATTTCCTTTTCAAAAACATATTTTAAATTACCTCCACTAAATCGACAAAAGTTCCCTTTTTATTTTTTGAAGATCAAACGTGCACTTAATATGATAGAAAATATACATTTTTCACTTTATTTTTATTTCATTGCAAAAGTGCAAGTTCTTGTGGTCTGGCTAAAATAAAAAACTGGACATGTTTCTTAAATTTGTTTAAAGAAAGGAGCGGCTACGTATTTTGGAATTTAGAATATTAATACAATAATCATTGATTGGTAAAATCAAGGTGCCACTGAACCTAGGGAAACCATGATCAACCATCACCAACAATGACCATGCATGACATCCAGGTAGATTTAGCAAGATAGATTTAACAGCCATATTAAAGGCAGGCTTACTTGTTAAACGTATGAAGTGCTATGATGAAACCAAGATGATGAGTAGATGTAAAAGATCTTGTAATTCTTGCATCAACCATCACCAACAATGTGTAAAATCCTTTCCCTGAGTTTCTGGATTACCTGCATCAATTAAATTAGTAGATACGAAAAACTAAAAAAAAGCTTGGTACAAAATGCCCAGATATTGAGGTCGCTAGACTCAACCCTCCTACTTATTCCACAGTAGAAGGTAATCATCCCGTTTTTTTAAAACATGGCAGAAGGTAATCATCTTATTATATAGACCATGGCATCTACACACCACACAATGATAAAAATAAATAAAGTGAACTGTTAACAGACATCATTGCTCATGAATCATAAAGTCGTTAAAAAGGATCATGTTCCAAGTACAACTGTTAAACAATGTTCATGTTATTGCTATTTGGCCAAGAAAATAGAATGTTATAGAGATTAATAGTTTGCTTAGTTTGTTTACTACCGAAGAATTTTGTGCCCACTGCATGGCAAAGCTGGCAGCTTCCTTGAAGCGAACATCATTATGAACATTATAGCAAATGGAAAATATAGAAAGTTCTATCGCCTCGGCTACCCAAATATGATTCACCTGATCTCTAGTTCGCTTGACAAGATTACTAAAGGCAATCTATTATGGAAGTACAAAAATAATTAAGCTGCGGAGCACAATGGAATACCTTTTTGTATTTGGTTTACATGAAATAAAGAAGATAATAAGATAAATTAAGCGAGAACAGACAATAGACTACGATCAACCTATCCAGCAATTTGTCTTATCAGGCATATATCTGAATTCCTTACATCCTTGAATATTCGACATTCCGATCCATTTGATTTTATCATGCATATTAACTGACATTATTTGGTATATAGCCTAATGTGTGAAGCTCAAACTAGCCAAGATATGTTGGTACCAGTACCAAAAATCCACCACCAAAGACATGCAGGCATAACCATCAATCAGAAATGCATAAGCAGGCATATTCTGAGCGAAGTTACACCAATCAACCAAAATTTAGTGCACATGTAAAAAGACTGGTGTATTAGGATATACTGAGGCTCAAATGAGCTAAACAACATGAAGTACAAATAGAATTCATTCAACATATAATAACCGTAGACCTAAATATAATAACATAGGCCAACAGTTACATATCGTAGTCCCCGGAAGACACTGAATGAGTACCCCTGATATATCATCTATTTCAGGAATGCTGAAGCTAGCAGCATGCAGACAATCATAGATATCTTCGATTTTTGTTTCGGACCTACATTTAGATCCATCTGTTACAAAGCCCCATTGTTTTTTCTGAGCACCAGCTGTACATGCCTCTCCCACATTCACTACCACAACAACCATATCATATCCACTGAAATCATAATGTGAAATAAGTAGTTAATCATTTTATTGTAGGTATATATCAAGTGAGAAAAAAATTAGAATTTCCATATCATCTACTACTATTACTAGTTTACATGCATATTCATATATACATATAATATGAACAAGTAGTATAGCATCCTCTACATCCACATCACATCAACATACCTATACAATTTTGAACCATGGATTCTAAATAAAATCAAATTTTACGAATATATAATCAATACTATGAACATCATCTCCAAAAAAGATAGTAGTAACTCTTTTGTTCTAAGTTCAAATCTCATACAATGTGCAAAACTGTGCAAACTCAGTTTGTGCAAAACTGTGCAAACTCAGTTTGCTCAAAACTGTGCAACTTAGTTTTTGCAAAAATGAATTGCAAACTCAGTTTTGCGAAAACCAAGTTTCAACTCAGTTTTGCGAAAACTGAGTTTCAACTCAGTTTTGCGAAAACTGAATTTGCAACTCAGTTTTTCGCAAACTGTGTTGAAAAAAATCAGTTGCGCAAGCTGATTTGCAAACTCAATTGTGGAAACTGAGTTTGCAACTCAGTTGCACGCAAACTTAGTTTGCAACTCAAAACACGTCTTTCATAGAATAAAAGTAAACACCATAAATTCTAGTATCCCTCCTACCAGGATCATAGTGTATATGTATAGTTATTTTTTTATGTTTTTAATGAATTTTGAAAAATAAAAACCTAATTTACAATGTTTTTAAACATGGATATTTTATGCATTTTGAAGCTTAACATTATCTTAGTTAAACTTCTCCAATAAAAAATCAGAACTGCAGAACAAATGGTGCTGCAACAGATTTTTCTTGAATTTATAACCATTATGGTGAAGTAGTGGCTGAGGCATTCATACAGGTAGCACAATTAAAGAGCACGCTTCAGTTTCTGGCAAACCCATCCAAAAAACAAAATAAATAAGAGACAAGGACAAAGAAAACAAATAACAAGAAGAATCATATGATACATCGGAATGACTCGTTACACAGTAACACAACTCATATATGCAAAGTATTGTATACAGGACAATCAATATTCTCCTATACTGAGTAACAATATGACCAAAAGGCATATAACACAAGATACAACTAGAAATCCCAGAAACAAGTGAAGTGATTTATATACATCTAATTAGGACGTAGTGTACCACTGCTTGGTGATTAAAAAAAATTACATAATCGTAATTAACACAGTTATTTACCATTGAAATTAAAAAATGTGAAATGCTATTATGTTCCAAATTAGATATGCATCCTCACCTATGCATTTGTTGTCAGCATACAACATATCCCCCTCACTCGTATATTTTAGATATGAAACGTTAATCTCCCAATCGCCTAATTTCTAAAGCTTTAGTGAATCAAGGAGATCCGATCTGAAACGCGAATCTCCCAATCACCATGTCTTTATAAATAAACAAAGAAGTGTGAAAACATAAACAATCTTTGCATAAATCTGATGTAACATGTTAACTTGAAGCACAACGAAAGTGAAATCGATTTCTTACCTATTATCGTGATTCCTAGAAGCCGTGATTTCTTGAAACCGTAATTCACACAAAGACAAAGCCGATTGCCCCTAATTTGCGAAGCCGAAGTCTCTAAAGTCGAAGAATGACCCAGTTAGTGAACCAAATAGATGTAGCCCAATTCGAATTCGATGATTGAGAAACGGGTAGGGAGAGGATTTGAGAGACTAATACCGATTTGAGAAATTCAAAATCCTTAGTATCGCTGATGATATCGTCGCTAATATTGATATCGATTCAAAGTCCAATTTTAGTTTTATTTGCTTATAAATCGGCCTTCAAAGCAATAAGCGTTGAGGGAGAGAGAGGATTGAGGTAGCGATTAGGTTATGGGTGAGAACTTACAATTTTCCCCTCAAAATATAAGGGTTGACCAGGCATATCAACACATATAAGTGTTGGCACATTTTTGGTGACATATTTTTACTATAGCAACACATATAGTGTCACTAGTCTATAACACAAATAAGTGTTGGCAGTTGAAAAAAATTAGAGTTTCCAAACGGCCATTATGTTGTAGTGCCTAAGATCTGAACAACCATCAGACAGGAACCCAAGAGATATCTCCTTCGACGTCAAACAATCTACACAAGACAGTTCGAACAAAACAAACAACATCCATGACTCTGGCTATCACTGCCAACCTTGCCTTGAAACTATCTTTAATCGTATGACTGACAAACCCATCATACGTCAACGGCTAATGGTAACACTGGTTCTAACGAAACAACATACGCCATTCATACTTGAAGACAACTAGGCCCATTCGTACTGCCTAGGATATTCGATTGCCTAACTTCCAGTCTTTTGGCGTCCCCATTATACACCTGCATCAAAAAAACCTTGAGTCGTCTTCACATTCATTGCATTACGACGATCAATGAACACTTTACGATGCTTTGGACATTCCTCCTTGAATTCACATCGAAGCTATAATAACCATCGTTGACCTAAAAATAAGCTTAGTTTGATCAATACTGCATTCCATGGTATTTCCAGCCTTTTTGCTGTGAAACACATATAAAGTGTTCAATTTAGCATTTTACAGTGTTTCAGAAATGCTATCATATCTCCTGGCTTGATCCAGGCCCATTGGCTCAATTTTTATACCACAGCGTTTAAAACTGCTTTCCACGGCTTTTTGAAAGCTATCATATCTACGTGTTCAATTCTGGATCAGCTGTCAGCCCGATCCATCGAAATAGCCTAAAATCACATGCGCAACACACGTATTTAATTAATCACCCGATCCATGCTTAGGAAGTGGCCGATCTATCCATCTTCCATAGCGTTTCTCTAACGCTGTTATTTTACCCGATCCCCAGCCCAGATTTCCGCCCGATCCATCACGTTGCACTCTGCCCAATCCATCTTTTTGACGTGCACAACTCAGTCCGATCCATGTCCAGATTTTTCAGCCGATCCATACATTTAACTACATTTTTCAAAGGGTTCATTTGGCTCAAGTCCCTAATAAGTTTTAAAATTCATGTCATGTCCGGTCCAAAACTTATTATAAATTACATCCCTATTTTTCGAAAATTCATCAAAAAAATAAAAAAAGACACGTAAACTCATAATTAAATAAACAAGTACACATCAAAAAAATCAAGTGTTAAAACAATCAAAAAACACAATAAAAAGAAAAAAGAAACAGAGAAACTGCAGTTAGTTGCATCAAAAAATGCATATATTTGGAACTCTTGCATATTTGTATGCAAATATTTCAGTTATGCATCTGTATTAACTTTTATGCATATAATTCAGAATAAATGCATACATGTATCATATTTATTTGCATACATGTATGCAGTTATTTAGAATAAATGCAAACATGTATGCAACAATCCGTAGGCATAAATTTTAGTTCAACTTTATTTGCATACATATATGCAATAAAACAGAATACTTGCATACATGTATGCAAGTATTCATGCAGATTTTCAACGTAAAATCTGCATGAATTATTGCGTACATGTATGCATATATTTATGATAGTTGCATACATGTATGCAAGAATTCATGCAGATTTTCAGTGTAAATTGCATCATGAATAGTTGCATACATATGCGCAACTTTTTTTTTCCTAATCTTCTGGGAATATTTGCAGATTTTTGAATTTTTTTTATATGGTAGCGCATGAAAACACAAAACATCAAAAGGAAGGACCCACTTTGTATTTTAAACTTACTACGGATTCCGTTCTAATTATGAATAATAATAGGGATGTTTATCCAATTTCCACCTTTTCAAACTCTATCGTACCTAGAAAATCTAGCCTTTGCCGAAACCATCAAAGCATGCCCGATCCATCATTTTTTCATGCCAATCCACTGATTTTTGGTGATCGATCCATACTAGAACTTGTGCCCGATCTACGCCTTTCTACAACGTTTAACAAACGTTAAAACCTGAAAATTCAGTCTTTGACAAAACTCACTCATCCAAGCCCAAAACTCGCCCAAACACCATCGATCCATCTTAAGCATCACTGATCAACCCACTTAGTTTTGCCCAATCCATTGACCACTTTTCTGCTCGATCCATGTTTAATAATTTAGCCCGATCCATGCAGTGGAATTCCCAAAACTTTGACTAATCTTCACACTTGAATATGACTCGATTCCATACTCAAAAACCAATCAAACTCCGACTTTTTCAACAACAATTCAATCAACAAGCATTTAAACAACGATTTAACAATTAATCAAATAAGTAAGTGGATATAAACATAGAATTAACATAAGAATTAATGTTTATAAGTTTCTATATTAGATCTTATGGTGTTTGGTATTGAAATCATACTTACATCGACCAGATCTACATGAAAACAACTTGAAATGATGAAAATATGATCATACAACCCATATAATTGATTGAATCCGTGCGAGAGATGCTTATCTATAACGACCCGCATTCTACGCATCATAGGATCGTAGTATAATTATTTCTTTCACATACGAAGTCGTATGGTCATGTAACTTTGGGAGACGACTATTGGGGTCATTTCCCATGTTCATGATTTTTCCCAATTTTTAAATGACCATTTTACCCCCAGTTGGTACTGTTTTGGCCATAACTTTTGACTGGAAAGGAATTTTGACTTGAAACCATTTCCATTGGCTCCGGATGATGGTTTACAATTTCGCAGAGTGATCACATTAGCCAAACGGACTCACCGTTTGGGAGATATGGCTGAAACAAGTTTCAGATAATGAAAAACAGCTTAATTGGGCTTAACCGGGTGATTAACAGCTAGGCCCAATGGGGAATTTCGGGATTAGGGTTATGAGGAGGCTGAAATCAGTTAGAGAACGATCTTGTTTTCATTTTTCAGCTGCTACTTTCATCCTTGAACCCTAACAATGGCCGCCAACATCTAGAAACATCCCCAAATCACTTTCTAATCAAGGATTAAGCCTAGCAACATCAAATCAAGGAGAAATAGCACCAAATCAGTATTAGAGCTGCTGTTAGACATCAGTATTCACCCAAATCAGCGAGGTTTCAGTTCTGAAAATTTTATTTGTGGCCAAGGTGAGTGATTTGCAAAGTTTTGCACTAATTACGGTTAATTAAGGGTAATTAGTGAAGATTAGCGAATTTATACACTAATAAATTCTGGAAAAATATCTATAAATTCAAAAATAATATTTTATGCCTCTGTTAGAAATTTGGTTTGATTTTGTTAAGTTTTGTTAACCCTATGATTAGTTTTGCTTAAACATGCTTAAGGGAAATATGGGATTTTCGGTATGTTTGATCCATTATACATGCTATAGTTATTGTTTTGATGTTTTTGGTTGATGTTACATGTTGCTATGACTGTATGACATGATTCGTGATTGTCTAGGAGTGTTAGATTGGTCGAAAACGCCATCGAATGGCGTAAACAGTCGCTGGAATGAGTTGTAGGAATTTGGCCGATCCAGACCGGATCGGAGGGAGGAGCCCGAACCGAACCGACCAGGAGACCTCCCCACGAACCGATGTTCTGGAGCCAGGTAGCCTCGCGAGCTGAACTGAAGGAGCATATCCGAACCGAACCGACCTGGCGCTATGGAGCAAGAATCCCAAGCCGACCCGATGGAGAAGCTTGAGAGACCCGGCCCGATCCGATTACTTGGGAAGGAGGACCGAACCAGAGGAGTTTTCCATGAAGCTAGGAGGTGTGGACTCCGATCCGAATCGCTGGAGGAAGATCACCCCTATCCGACCCGAAGCAGAGAGGAAGGTTGAGCTGGAGATTCCGAACCGATCCAATTGCTTCGGGAGGAGTGTTCCGATCCGAACCGAGGAGCTTATGACCACGACCTGAAGTAAAGTAAGGTGAAGAAATGAAGACCGGTCTGGAGAAGAAGGTGATGACCAGAACCCGAGATGCAAAGGAAGTCCAAATGAGGAGCTTTGACTTAGGATCCAGTTGGGAACCAATGAGTGAGCTCCATGATTGGGCTTTGCTGCGGGACATGTGCAAAAGGGTTGTTGATGTCTGTAGCTTTGAATCACTATGTGTAGGGGGTACGTGAACAGATTCAGGGCCACAGTGGCCTAGGTACGACTAAAGGGGCTATAGACCAATGAAGTGGTGTCATTTGTAAAGATTTGGTCATGACTCCATGTAGTAAGCTTGGTAGTAGCAGTAGTTGTACAAGTCGAACTCCGTCACTTCTTCGATGGGTCTAGTGATTGACAGTGGTGGACATCGTATGCTTTACGCACTGAGTGAGAGATGTGAGGATGGTTACTATGGTTGATATGCTTTCCCATCATTATGACATGCACACCCCCAACCCCGTACTCTTTACACCATCTTTTTAGTCGCACCTTAGAGTATTGTGCGTTATGTAGTGCTAACTCTTTGGTTGCCGGTCCAGGTTCATGTATGGTTTAGTATACCTGTTATTGTTCTGTTTAGATGCTTATCGCTCATACCAGACTTTTTGTCTGACCCAGAGTTTTATGTCTCTTCTTATTACTCTGGGTGCTCACATGAGCAGAATAGAGACAGGTTAGCTGGTGATGCGCGAGTAGCTGATTCGGAGGCAAGCAGGAGGCTTCCACGTATGATACATATGCTATTCTCCCTGTGTTGTTGAAGATCAATGCTTGGGCATTAGTAGTGCATCTTCTACTATAGCTTTCTTTTGCTTTAGAGACAGTTTAAAGTTGTAATAATCATGTTGGATCATAAGCTGTATTTGGATTTCCGCTGCTCTGATGATGATGTTGATGCTGGTTTTAGTTATCAGCTTATGCACTATCTCACTTGTTTTATGTCAAGTATGTTGTTATTATATTTTGTTCCAAGCGTTGTGAGATATTCTACAGGTTCCTTGTTAGTTAATTCTCTTCTTTCCTTTCTTCGACGACCGTTCCGTGCTAGTCGGGTATGTGTACAGCGCACCTTCGGAGAAAATGCAGGCTGGTACGGGGTGGGCCGTCACACTTGGTATCAGAGCTCTAGGTTGCGTAGTCAACCTAGGGAAGTTATCAGGGAGAGATAGTATACGTATATGAGAGCGCGTATTTGTGATTATTTTGGTTTTCAAAAGCTATATATATGTACTATTAGTAGTATAAGGATGAAGTCGTACTGCATTAGTACCACTATGGAGATGGTTAATCGTTTTCTCTGTGCAGATTATCCGATGAGCCGATACGCAAGGGGTACATGTAGAGGGGCCAATAATGGGAATGCTGCTGACATGAGGACGAAGTTTACTGACCTCATGAGAGAGATGCTTAGGGATGTGCAGAGGGCAGCTCCCAATGGTGGTAATGGTGGTGGTCCAATGGTGCAGGCGCCGAGGGCCGACTTCGCCAAGCTGAATAAGGATTATACTAGTCTTGGTGGGAAGCCGTTCCACGGAACGGAGTCGGCTACGGATGTTCAGGATTGGGTGGATAGTTGCGAACGTTTATTCGAGGATTTGGGTATCGAGGATGCGATGAAGAGAAAGCTAGCGTCCCGTCAGCTGCAAGGGCGGGCAATGAATTGGTGGAATGCTATAAAGGCAGCTACTCCCGAGGATCAGATTACTTGGGAGCAGTTTAAGGTTCGCTTTAGCGAGAAGTTCATTTCAGCTACTCAGAAGTCAGTGCTGTTTAAGAAATTCTTGGAGCTCAACCAGAATGGCAGAGCTGTCTCGGAGTATATTGCTGAATTCGACACTTTGTCGAATTATGGGTTATCTCTTATTGATACTGCCGAGAAGAAGAATGAGAAATTCATAACTGGTTTGGATCAGTACTTGGGGGAAAGGCTTATTAACCACATCGATGAGACGTTTGAATCCATTGTGGGGAAAGCATTAAGATCAGAAAGTCTCTACCCTAAGCCGAAGACTGAGGTTGCATCTGCAGAGGAGCCAAAGCCACAAACAAGTGGTGGGGGCAAGGGTGGTTCCCAGAATAAGAGAAAGCAGAATCAGACTAAGGATGGTAAGAAAAAAAAGAATAAGCAAGATGTTGAGTGCTTCAGCTGTGGTAAGAAGGGCCATTATGCTAGTAATTGTCGGGCCAAGCCAGCGGATAGGAAGTGCTTCAACTGTGGCCAAATGGGACATCACAAGGACAAGTGTCCGCAACCCCCTAAAGAAAAGCAAATTGTGAAAGCATATGCCCTTAATGCTAACCGCGGCGGAGAAGGGAAACAATGTCGTCATTCAAGGTATGCTTTCTGTTATATGATGTTCCTGTTAGAGTTTTGTTTGATACCGTAGCTTCTAGTTCTTTCATATCTAGTGACCTGGCAGATAGGTGGGGATTGGAGCCCGAGATTGTCGATGGACCTTTAGTAGTGACGAACCCAATTGGTGGTTCAACTAACCTTAACATGATTTGTTGTAATGTAGTCTTATCGAGTCATGGATGCATGTTTGTTTGTGATTGCTTTGTTTTGGGCTTTACTGGGTTTGGCATTATTTTGGGAATAGATTGGCTCCAAAGATACGGGGTGGTGGTAGACTGTGAGGGCTTTTTGGTGACAGCTAGAGCGGACGATGGGCGGAGGGTAGTGTTTGGTGGTCTACCTAGTGAGGGGGTAATGGATAGTTTTCTAAATTCCCTCGACATCCCGCATAGTGAGTTGTCAGGTTTTCCCGTGGTTGGCCAGTATCCGGATGTCTTCGAAGAAGTGACCGGGCTTCCACCACATCGAGAGATTGAGTTCCTTATTGATTTGGTGAAAGATGCCAGACCTATAGTGATGCCACTTCGTCGTATGGCACCAAGGGAGCAGCGAGAGCTCGGGGTGCAAATCAGCGATGTTTTGAAGAAGGGATTTATCAGAAGGAGTGTTTCTGAATGGGGAGCACCAGTTGTGTTTGCTACCAAGGCGGATGGTTCCCTTCGTTTGTGTGTAGACTACCGCGAGTTGAATAAAGTGACGAGGAAGAACAGGTATCCTCTACCGCGGATAGATGATTTGTTCGATCAGTTGAGTGGAGCGAGAGTATTTTCTCAGTTGGATCTCGCAACAAGTTTTCATCAGCTTAGAGTGGAAGCTGAGAGTATAGCTAAAACTACATTTCGAACACCGTCTAGATTTTATGAGTGGTTGGTCATGCCATTCGGGCAGACCAATGCCCCAGCATATTTTGTGGATCTTATGAATAGGGTATTCGGAGATCAGTTGAATAAGTTTGTCCTTGTGTTCATGGATGATATTTTGGTCTACTCGAGAACGGAGGAAGAACACAAGGAACATTTAAGAATAGCGATGGAGGTGTTGAGAAAACATCAATTGAAAGCAAAGTTTTCTAAGTGTAACTTCTGGAGGAGGGAAGTGAGGTTCCTGGTCCATGTTGTTTCAGAGAATGGTATTACCGTGGATCCTGCGAAGGTGACTACGGTACAAGATTGGTCTATGCCCAAGAATGCAACGGACATAAGAAGTTTCTTGGGATTAGCTGGACATTATCGTAAGTTTATCCAAGACTTCTCCAAGATAGCAGCACCGTTGACCCAGTTGACCAAGAAGAATCAAGCTTTTGTCTGGGATGAAAGGTGCGAGAATGCATTCAAGAGTCTAAAGGACAAGTTGGAGTGTGCACCAGTGTTAGTCATTCCTAAGGGGAATGAAGAGATGACGGTATATACGGATGCCTGTGGTACCGGACTAGGTGTTGTATTGACGCAAGGCAGTAGGGTGGTAGCTTATGCAAGTCGGCAATTGAAACCGCACGAGAGAAGATACCCTACCCATGGTTTAGAATTGGCAGCGATCGTGTTCGCGTTGAAGATGTGGAGACACTATCTCTTGGGAGAAAGATTTGAGTTGTTTACAGATCATAAGTCGTTGAAGTATCTTTTCTCTCAGAAGGATCTAAATCTCTGACAGCAAAGGTGGTTAGAATTATTAGCTTCCTATGATTTCGACATCGCATATACACCGGGAAAGGGCAATGCGGTGGCTGATGCATTGAGTTGGAGACATGCCAGTTTAGGGGCTATGTTTCTAGAATGGAAGCAACTGGAGTACATCGCTGGGTATGATTTCAGACCGAAGTGCGAATTGGATCCAGAAATGTTGGCAAGTTTGACGATCATACCCACTTTGATTGAGCGGATCGGCTCTAGTCAGAGGGATGATCCTAACCTATTGGAAATCATCTCCAAGTTAGAGATGGGTTTCGATAAGGAGATGAACAAGTATGGGCTTGATCGAGATGGATAGCTTAGAAAGAATGGAAAGCTTATTGTACCCAATGTTAATGGATTGAGAGATGGAAGTGCTCAGAGAATGTCATCACTCAAAATTGACTATACACCCCGGTGGTAACAAGATGTATCGAGACATGAAACGGACATACTACTGGGAAGGGATGAAAAGAGATGTGGGAAAGTTTATATCCAAATGCATGAACTGCCAGCTAGTTAAACCTGAGCAAAAGAAGCTTAGTGGTTTGTTACAACCATTAGAAATTCCAGATCGGAAATGGGAACAAGTGTCAATGGATTTCATTGATGGGTTACCAAGGACTAGATCGGGCCATGATGGCATTTGGGTGATTGTGGACCGATTGACCAAAAGCACAAGGTTTATACCCGTCAAGTCAAACAGGACGGCAACTAAGTAAGTGGAACTGTATACAAAGTGGGTAGTTAGATTTCATGGAATACCCAAAGGCAATGTGAGTGACCGAGATCCGTTGTTCACTAGTGGATTTTGGAAGAGCTTACAAGAGGCGTTAGGATCAGAATTACATCTCAGTACCGCATACCATCCTCAGACCGACGGACAAACAGAGAGGGTGAATCGAGTATTAGAGGATCTCTTGAGATCCTGTGTATTGGATTTTGATGGATCATGGGATGACCATTTGCATCTAGTAGAGTTTGCATATAATAATAGCTATCAGTCCAGTATTGGTATGGCTCCGTTTGAAGCTTTGTACGGAAGACCGTGCAACTCACCGTCATGTTGGTTAGAAACCGGTGAGAAGTTTGTGCTTGGACTGAATGTGATAAGTGAAACATCAGACAAGATTAAGGTTATCCAACAGCGAATGAAGGCTGCCCAAGATAGGCAGAAGAGTTATGCCGATAAGAGGAGAAGAGATTTAAAGTTCTCCATTGGCGACTTGGTGTTGGTCAAGATTTCTCCGTTGAAGTGCGTGATACGATTTGGCAGGAAAGGCAAGTTAGCACCAAGATTCGTTGGTCCATTCCCAGTTCTCGAGCAAATTGGGAATTTGGCATATAAAGTTGAATTACCAGAGAAGACGGCAGGAGTTCACAACGTATTTCATGTTTCCCAGTTAAGGAAATTCGTGCACGACCCAGATGTGACTATTTCACCTGATCAGTTGGATGATGTCGAAGTTGAACCCGAGGCGATTGGGAACCGCAAGCCTATGCGTATTGTTGGGAACGATACGAAGCAACTTCGAAGGAAAGCGGTGAATCTAGTCAAAGTTCAGTGGGGCGAGAATGAGAATGACTGTACTTGGGAGACAGAGGAGAGCATTAGGAAAACGTATCCAGAACTCTTCGCCTGGTAAGATTTTACCTTCGATTTAGTCTTTCCACAAGCTAGGATAGGCTTGTTTGCTTGTTTTCATGTTTGATTGTTGTATGTGGCTGGTAGGCATGCGGGATTCTTTGTATGTTTTAGGTTAAGGAATTTCGGGGACGAAATTTTTTAACGGGGGGAGAGTGTAACGACCCGCATTCTACGCATCACAGGATCGTAGAATATTTATTTCTTTCACATACGAAGTCGTATGGTCATGTAACTTTGGGAGACGACTACTGGGGTCATTTCCCATGTTCATGATTTTCCCGATTTTTAAATGACCATTTTACCCCCAGTTGGTACTGTTTTGGCCATAACTTTTGACTGGAAAGGAATTTTGATTTGAAACCACTTCCATTGGCTCCGGATGATGGTTTACGATTCCGTAGAGTGGTCAAATTAGCCAAACGGAATCACCGTTTGGGAGATACGGCTGAAATAAGTTTCAGATAATGAAAAACAGCTTTATTGGGCTTAACCGGGTGATTAACAGCTAGGCCCAATGGGAAACTTCGGGATTAGGGTTATGAAGAGGCTGAAATCAGTTAGAGAACGATCTTATTTTCATTTTTCAGCCGCCACTTTCATCCTTAAACCCTAACAATGGCCGCCAACATCTAGAAACATCCCCAAATCACTTTCTAATCAAGGATTAAGCCTGGCAACATCAAATCAAGGAGAAATAGCACCAAATCAGTATTAGAGCTGCTGTTAGACATCAGTATTCACCCAAATCAGCGAGGTTTCAGTTCTGAAAATTTTATTTGTGGCCAAGGTGAGTGATTTGCAAAGTTTTGCACTAATTACGGTTAACTAAGGGTAATTAGTGAAGATTAGCGAATTTATACACTAATAAATTCTGGAAAAATATCTATAAATTCGAAAATAATACTTTATGCCTCTGTTAGAAATTTGGTTTGATTTGGTTAAGTTTTGTTAACTCTATGATTAGTTTTGCTTAAACATGCTTAAGGGAAGTAAGGGATTTTGGGTATGTTTGATCCATTATACATGCTATAGTTATTGTTTTGATGTTTGTGGTTGATGTTACATGTTTCTATGACTGTATGACATGATTCGTGATTGTCTAGAAGTGTTAGATTGGTCGAAAACGCCGTCGAATGGCGTAAACAGTCGCTGGAATGAGTTGCAGGAATTTGGCCGATCCGGACCGGATCGGAGGGAGGAGCCCGAACCGAACCGACCAGGAGACCTCCCCACAAACCGATGTTCTGGAGACAGGTAGCCTCGCGAGCTGAACTGAAGGAGCATATCCAAACCGAACCGACCTGGTGCTATGGAGCTAGAATCCCGAGCCGACCCGATGGAGAAGCTTGAGAGACCCGACCCGATCCAATTGCTCGGGAAGGAGGACCGAACCAGAGGAGTTTTCCATGAAGCTAGGAGGTGTGAACTCCGATCCGAACCGCTGGAGGAAGATCACACCGATCCGACCCGAAGCAGAGAGGAAGGTTGAGCTGGAGATTCTGAACCGATCTAATTGCTTCGGGAGGAGTATTCCGATCCGAACTGAGGAGCTTATGACCACGACCTGAAGTAAAGTAAGGTGAAGAAATGAAGACCGGTCCGGAGAAGAAGGTGATGACCAGAACCCGAGATGCAAAGGAAGTCCAAATGAGGAGCTTTGACTCAGGATCCAGTTGGGAACCAATGAGTGAGCTCCATGATTGGGCTTTGCTACGGGACGTGTGCAAAGGGGTTGTCGATGTCTGTAGCTTTGAATCACTATGTGTAGGGGGTACATGAACGAATTCAGGGCCACAGTGGCCTAGGTACGACTAAAGGGGCTATAGATCAATGAAGTGGGGTCATTTGTAAAGATTTGGTCATGACTCCATGTAGTAAGCTTGGAAGTAGCAGTAGTTTTACAAGTCGAACCCCGTCACTATTTTGATGGGTCTAGTGATTGACAGTGGTGGACATCGTATGCTTTACGCACTGGGTGAGAGATGTGAGGATGGTTGCTATGGTTGATATGCTTTCCCATCATTATGACATGCACATCCCCACCCCCGTACTCTTTACACCATCTGTTTAGTCGCACCTTAGAGTATTGTACGGTATGTTGTGCTAACTCTTTGGTTGCAGGTCCAGGTTCAGGTATGGTTTAGTATACCTGTTATTGTTCTGTTTTGGATGCTTATCGCTCATACCAGACTTTTTGTCTGACCCAGAGTTTTATGTCTCTTCTTATTACTCTGGGTGCTCACACGAGCAGACTAGAGACAGGTTAGCTGGTGATGCGCGAGTAGCTGATTCGGAGGCGAGCAGGAGGCTTCCACGTATGATACATATAGTATTCTCCCTGTGTTGTTGAAGATCACTGCTTGGGCATTAGTAGTGCATCTTCTACTTTATCTTTCTTTTGCTTTAGAGACAGTTTAAAGTTGTAATAATCATGTTGGATTATAAGCTGTATTTGGATTTCCGCTGCTCTGATGATGTTGTTGATGTTGGTTTTAGTTATCAGCTTATGCACTGTCTCACCTGTTTTATGTCAAGTATGTTATTATTATATTTTGTTCCATGCGCAGTGAGACATTCTATAGGTTCCTCGTTAGTTAATTCTCTTCTTTCCTTTCTTCGACGACCGTTCCGTGCTAGTCAGATATGTGTACAGCGCACATTCGGAGAAAATGCAGGCTGGTACGGGGCGGGCCGTCACATTATCACTCACTAATTCTTCAAAATAACTTTAAATTGACTAATCTCAAATTTGGAGACCGATGATCAATCTCCAAACCTCTTAATTTGATGTGATCTACCCCCACTCGATGTAGATCTAGCTTTGTTTGATGCAGATCTTCAATCTTCTTGCGTAGATCTATAATTTTAATGGTGGAAATGTGTATTTGATTGAGCAAGGAGGATCACAAGCTCAACCAAATAAGAGAAAAATAACACCTATCCATGTCCCTAACCCACTTATTTATAGCATCTAACCAGCTCACTAGTGGGCCACACCAATTCATCCCATTAATGACTAGCCAAACCTGTACAAAAACTGTATAACACTAAAACAACAATTTCTCCCAAACCACCGAACCAAATCTTTATTGTAGCCACTCTACGGAATTGGCAACACCATTTCCTTTTTAATGAAATTGATCTCAGCACCTGATTCGATCCTTGTCAAAAGTTTTGTCATGTACAAAACTGAAAAGGGTAGAAAGGTCACAAATAAAATTGGTGAAAATCATGTACATGTCTCACATCCCCACGAGCAGCATATCAAAATATGAGAATGATCCAACCCTCATGGAATTAAATAAATATATTTTACGATCCTCTGATACATAAAATACGGGTCGTTACATTATGATTTCTATTTCCACGTCTTGGCAACATTTTAATTTGAAACGATAACAAATGCTTGGTTTAAATTTCACACAATTAAACAATCACACTTGACTTCAAAATCACTCACTATCGAGAACACTTGTTGTCGAAAGCCTAATTATCATAACCAATTAGCGAATTAAACAACTTTGTCATCGCAACTGATTCACTTTCGGAACAAACTTGCTTTCGTTACCAAGTTTCCATCGTTACCAACTTACTGTTGCAACTGATTCACTATCGAAGCAAACTTTCTTTCATTACCATGTCTTTGTCGTTAACAACTTACTGTCCTAACTGATTCGAACTCATTTCAGAATAGTATGGAACAGTACTCTGAAACACAATTTCGTTCATTACACCAAATCATTGAAACAAGCACAATCGGAAATAGAAGCAATGATCCACTTCTGAAATCCTCGAGATAATGAACCAATAAATCCAATCTTCTAAATGGTACTTCGTATTCCATTAAACCAATCTGAACAATAATAAAATCTTCAAACTACTGCTAGTCTCGATAATCCACTTTGAAACTCGAATAACATAGAATCACTAAATCGATGACCAATGACGGATTTCAAACTGGAACGGTTATCGATCTGAAGCAAAACCAACCAAAGAATTTCTTCGGCTCTGATATCAAGCTGACTCAGTGGAATGTCACGATTTTGAATTTCGCATTCGAAAATTGAAGAATTCTTATCAAATCATAAATCACTGTTAAATTTGATCTAATCGGATGCAAAAGTAACAAGATAATCCACGATTTCATAGATCGAAACGATGCCGGAAAGGTACTTGAAATTGTGGTCTCGATGAACTCAAGATGAACAGTTAAACACAATTTCCATTGATCTCAAAGATACCAGAAACGTGATCACCAACTCTCTGTTGATCCGCTGATGTCGGAAAGATGATCTTCCAAGCCATTGATCCACCAGTTGATATCGTAAGTGGGGATGGAGAAATAAAGCTCCCAATAATGGCGAACACAAATATTTTCAAAAAAATATACTTTTTTGTACAAACACACCCCGCCTATTTATGGGCTTCAGACAAATAGGGCAACACTGGCACCATAACAATCGACACTGTAATCAAATACAGCAATTAGATACTGAAAATGAAAACAACACACATAAATAAAAGAAATGACACTAAAAGCAATTGTAAAACTGGACCGGCACCACTCCGCTTTATCTGATGCCGAAAGCAAGAAGGGCTTTATTCTGAAAGCTTAATTCAAAACCGAAAGCAGAAAGCAAATTCAGTTCGATTGTAGCTGCCAAAGATGAAAGCTTCTAAGGAACTTTTATTATAGCCGATGACAACAAACAAAGAACTCTTCACAACTGGTGATTATGACCCTGAAACAACGCTTCTGATAGCCAAAAGCGAATCAGGAAAAATAAAATATACCCTAAATGCTTAGATAGAGCCGAAAGCCGATACTGTAGCTACTTTGAGAATGAAAGCATGATAATTTATAGTACATCAAGGGGCAATTAGGAAGAAAGACAAAATTTGGAAAAAAATTAGGTTGAAGGACACTCAAATTTATTTCAAACTGAAGGACAAATTTTGGAGAAAATTAATCTGAAGGAAATTGCTAAATACACTTAGCATTATATTCGGGTTTTACACTATACCAAAATGCTGGTTACAACTAGCATTGCTTTGTAAAAAATGCTAGTTCAATTTTGCATTGCCCTTCAGCCTAAAATTTCTCAAAGTTTTTCCTTCAATCTTAGAAAAAAAACTTGGTGCCATTTAGCCTTTTTTTTTCAAAGTTTGTCCTTGTGTCAATTTTCTACTTTTACTTTTTGTAATTTACCTTCGTATTTTTCCATCAAAATAATTATTTGAAGTACTACAATACCGTACAATTAGATAATACAATAAAATTTCCATTAATTCAGGTAAACCAATAAAAAAATTAAAGTTCGAATTCAAATCAGTTTAGTTTCAAAACCGAACCAACCGACATAAATTGGACTAGTATGTTAATTCGGTTCTAACCTTATACTGCTTACTCCTACAAACATTTTTAAGTTCATAATCTTTAATTTCTTTTGCTGTAATGTCGGTCTCAAGCTCCAAAAAGGAGAGGAAATGATTTATATACAAGTAACGTATAGGAATCTACAATCGAATTTGTCTAGATCCACGTCCGACATGCACAAGTTATAGATGTCTGATTGATTTTTTTGTATATGCATTCAAACTATGCTATTATGTACATGTCAAGTCAATTTGAAAAGAACATTTTCTTTTAAAGGACAAAGTTAACAAATTCTTTGGCCAAAAGTATGGAAAGATTGGTTTTTAGCCAAAAGTCCACATTTTAGTGCAAATGTGGAATTCAGGCGTCCCCTGCCATTTTCCACTTTACACTAAAATGTGTCCATTTGGCCAAAAACCAAACTTTCCATACTTTTGGCCAAAATTTTTGTTAAGTTTAGCCTTCTCACTATTTTTCATATTTATTTGAAAAATCAAAACATGGACGTGTAATATTTTATAATGCCATTCCTTCTAAACAGGTGCAATTCACGTGCTAACGTACTTGTGATTAGTTTATTACATCTACTTCAAATAGATTAGTTCAATAATTTATGATTTATTTATTACATCTACTTTTTTATTTTTTTTATTTCAATCAAATATTTATTGATAGGGTGACATACTTTGAGCTTATTATTTTTTTGTTTCTTCTTTTATTTCTTTAATCCATTTATGTTTCAAGCTGCCAAATAAAAAATAAACATTAAGAGCACATCGATCTTACTTAATATAATAAATGCATATGTATGTGTTTGATGTGTTTATGAATGATTCACATTAATTAATGCATTGATAACATATCCTTAGAGTTGGCTTACATGTACATTTTGTAGTATAACCGGATTCACACTTTTCCAATTACTTTTGTTTTTCGTTAAACCACGAAATAACTTTTTCACTTAAACCTAGTCTAAAATAAGTTTAAACAGATAATTTTATATTTTATATTAAACGTATTAACAGTCGATTTTCACATCGTTGTGCGGTTATAGTAGTTAAATGAAAATGATGGTAAATGTTTCCAACCAATGTGAAATTACAAATGATCGATAAAGTTATGTATAAAATTTTGAAAATATATCACAATACCATATTCTTTAAATTCACTTTCATAGTAATAGATAAGAGACTAGAGAAGCTCATTAGTTGATGTGCTCACATTGGTTGAAAAAGAGCTTAGAGCACTCCCAATTAGCCAAGATTGGGTTGGGATCCAACCAACCTCCAATAGGATGTCAGTTGGTTGCATAGGGGTTGCTTTGACAAGCTTCTCTTAACCGGCTCAAACATTCTGCAACAAGGAGCATGAAAACCCTCATTTATTCTCGATCATTACCACTCTTTCAGCTTAGTAAATCAACGTCCTTTCAAGAAACCTTGAAGTTCCAAAAGGCAAGCATATATTAGAACAATGCAAGAAATGTTGCTTTGTGGCTCCCTCGATGATACTGTTATTGTTATTCCTAATGAAAAAATGCTAAATTTCTAAAGTGTGAGGAGGGTGAAGGTAGAACTCTAATTTTAGCGACCATAACTCTTTCTTTTGAATCACAAGATAAAGCGTTGTCTAAATTTTAGACATGAAAGCGTGAATATATATCAACACGAAAGTTGAGACCAACTGTAAGGAAGCGTAGTCTAAATTGTAGGCAGCTACCATTAAAAGAAAACGTGAAGGATTAGCTATAACATAACTGAATGAAAATAGGGAATAACATCATTTACCTCAGTTGAAAGAATGTCCTTTTATGGGAATGTCCTAGAGCCCTATTAAGGTTAACAAACAACAAAGTGAAGGAGAGACATCCTTCTCATTTCAACCAAGATTAGGGAAAGAACTGAAAATTCATCAACAAAAAAACTATAGTGCATTAAACCTCAAGAAGGCGTGACACAAATAATAAACAAAGCATATAAGCAACATATCTGAAATCTAAAATTGAACAATATTCAAGACACGACAGTGCAGAGATATTATACTACTTTTATTTCGTGTCTCCTTGAACATAATATAAATAGTTCTTGACGCTCAGATGGACCGATGATCACTTCTCAATAAACTCCTTAAGGTTTTGCCAAGCAAAAGTCTTCTAGTCCATCAGATAATGCAAGTAATAGTAGAGGGATTTTTTGAAACCCCTTGCACCCAAGTACTCCTGAAAGGCACTTTGCAACCTCTTCTGCGAATCACTGAAAAGGTTTTAAGATTAGGGAAAAAACCAACATGAGAAAGATACTCATCCACGCGTATTGCTTATCCATATGAAGCAAATTAGCTAAATGCACATATAAAGATTTAGTAAATCCTTTTACTGTAGCATCCGTTGCATGTAAATAACTTAAAATTGAGAATAAACTTTCATTATATGCTAGGATAGTAGGTTTGCACTTTGCAAAAGAAACAGAAAATAAAATTAAAAAATCTACGTGTTGTTTTGTACAATGGAATACCAATGGTAAATTATTCTAATCATTTAATTTCATTCTGATTTCACCTAGTTCCCTTCAGATCTAGGTTGGATTCAGTCTATTTCTCTTGTGGTTCTGCTCTCCTCATGTGGCTTTGGTTTTCGATTTCCCTTTTTTCTGATTTAATATATTGGATATATCTCTCAATTCAAAATCTTGCTACAAGATGTTACAAAAATTACCAACGTCAAGACTAGATGTGTAAGATGGACAATAGTTATTTCTGATGGCTTGTATAAAAAGGAAAAAATGGAATAATAATAATTTCAGAATTTAATTATGATTAAAAATCCATATGCCCACTCAACTCATGGGTATTAATAGATCTAATTAAATAAAAGAAAGTTATATCCAGATGCAAAGTCAAGACACATGTAAGGATAAGCTTCAAGCAATCTCAGCAAGTATAAAGAAATCTTACCAGGAAACAAGCCCTCGAAAATAGTTTTCAAGGTAGTTCTTTAAACTTCTCAATGACACACTTTCAATTTCAAAATCATTTGGTGTGATATTGCACCAAAATTCCAAAGTAGGGCCCACTTTCTTGTTTATGGTAATAGACAGAGATATCTTGGATTCAGAATCCATGAACAAAGTAGCATGGATCTACTCATCGTCATATTCTCTGTTAAGTGTAATTGAACTATCTCCAGGATTATCAATAATCTCGAATTGAAAACCTTTTGGCAACACTTTTTTTTGCTAAAATTCCAGAACAAAAATACATATTATTGATTTAAAGTAACCATTATTATAATAGTAAAGCACAAAATCATCGATCAGTTTTGATTGTGTTCATGTACCATTGAAATTGGAATAAATTGTTAGTCGTATAATGATAGACCAATCACGTAATTTTATCATTCAAGCTACAGGGCAGTGTGCTAAGTTCGTAAATTCACTTCAACAAGATATATTATTCATCTAGGCAACTGTAAAAAGAAACTCCTGGTATAAAGCAATAGAATAACCATATTATTTTTGGTGCATAGAATTATAGTGCAATAAAGAAGCAATCAAAAAAGGAGGAAAGAAAATGATTCTTATACAAGTAACGTATAGGAATCTACAATCGAATTTTGTCTAGATCCATGTCCGACATGAACAAGTTATACATCTCTGATTGATTTTTTGTATATGCATACAAACTGTAATGAACACGGAATTTCGACCCTGAAAATCAACACAATACACATGTCGAATATTCAAGTATCGGAAATTTTTGATCAATAATAGAAAGAAGTTAGAGGGTGAGAAAATAGAAAGAAAGAAATTTAGAATAGAAGAAGATAACAGCAGAACATAATCAGAGTAACACGAATCTCACAACGGAACGAATAAAATATATTATATAATAACTTTGGAAATCCAATCTGGTAACCGTATATACATACCATTATCACATAACATCGCAGCGGAAAATAAAATCTCTATATATATCTAACTTTGAAGCCCCCCGCTCAGAGCTCCTCCAAGTAAATCTGAAATATCCCAACTACTTGGCTGCTCATACAAATTTGAGCACCCAAGAGTTTAGGAAAAACAAAACAAAATATAACTCCTGGTTAGTCATGTGACTGGTGTGAGTAAACTCTAATCACTTGGTTTAACTTTTAAAATCCTTTTAAAAGAAACGATAATCATAAGACCTATCCACAAATAAACACAGGCGGTTTTTACCCTACGATAACCCAAAATATTTCTTAAGATAAATATTTTCTGATTTTATAATAATGTCTAAATCTAGTAAATAGAAATCTAGCAGAACGTTTTCATATCACGCTCTATATATATAATATACAATCAAAAACCGTGGGCTCTTATTGGGTAATAGATTTCCATCTATGACAAGGTACGGAACCACCTTTCGATTAGTGTACTCTAGAAGCGATACACTGGAGTTCAACAAGAACATCTTGTAACTTGGCCACACATGATCGGCCATTCATTTCGCTTGAATGTTCCGAATATATTATCACCTTACGGTTGGTATACCAACATAACCATCCCCGAGAGATACAGAAGCGAAAGAAGTAACAAATATGAATATTCTGTAGATGGTGACAATATATCCTTGTTAGGTGCGACCCACTTAGCCATGTTGCCTTCCCGATTTCTATCATTTCCCAGTTGATGAGGCTTGAGGTCGTAACGTATCTTTTAGCATGTCACTCCTATATTTATTTTGAATGCCACATCGCTATACCCGTCAAATCACAAATTGATTTCCCCAAAAATACCACGGGTATAAGCTAAGAGAAATGAATTCCTCCGCCACCAACGTAAATACGTTTGAAACGATCAATTTACGTGATCTACCTGATATACTCTGTCTGACATTCATCCATTCAAGTTGTCCAAGGACTGGACAAACCAAAGGAATTATTCTGTAAATCCATCTTAGGAAATTTCTACCTAGGATCGCCAGAGTAACCCTTGCATAAAGTCCGTCTTCAATATATTTGATTCGAAACGATAATGCCCATACGAAGTGATTTGCAGATAATAAATATGATCTCGGTCTCTCCGTATTGACAATGGAAATGGTCTAAAACTTTGATAGTCAATGATTTAACTATCAAAGGAAAACATGTGTACAAACAATGGTCATATTTCCAAATGGAAATATTACCGATCAATCATCATTTCATTTTTCCCAATTATTTCTTAAACCCGTTTTAACTTCCCACGATTCTCGGAAAATAAATCCCATATATTCCCAACTTCCTATTTTCTATATTTAGAAAATATGTGTTACTAGCATTGGAAAACATTTCCATTTCTTATACTCACGCGTCTCTATCCATCAACGTCCATTAGTCTCTAACCGTAAACTAGTAAGAGAACAACTCCCTAAGTATTAATCCCGAAGGCCGAAACAAACATCAGATTGATACCTCGAAAATTACTCAACTCAACCAGCGTACAACAAGTTCCAATTTCATGAAATCCTTTCATATTCCCTTTAACATTTTTAAAGTTATTATATTATTATAATATCACAAATAAATTCAATACTATTTAAATATCATTTTGCAAAATTAATTAAAATAACTCAACTTGACTTCTATAAATAATGTTACAGATTTCATTTCACAACCCTTCGCATTTCCTTTACGAAATCATTAACCTTACATTCGTGAATTTCTTTATATTTCATTTACAAATCCATTTCCTCTAGCTTTATCTATCTCCATTTGCTTTATAAACCATAAACTATCCGCTTTATAAACCATTACCATTCGCTGTATAAACCATTACCATTCGCTGTATAAACCATTACCATTCGCTGTATAAACCATTACCATTCGCTGTATAAATCATTAACTATTCGCTGTTTAAACCATTATCGTTTGCTGTATAAATCAATAACTATTTGTGTATAAACCATAAACTATTTGCTGTATAAACCATTACCATTCGCTGTATAAACCATTACCATTCGTTGTATAAACCATTACCATTCGATGTATAAATCATTACCATTCACTGTATAAACCATTACCATTCGCTGTATAAATCATTAACTATAAAACATTAACTATTCGCTGTATAAATCATTAACTATTCGCTGTATAACTCATTTAATAAGTTATAACTATGATGAGACCCATGCTTCGTACACAGGCGGTTGGTAGTGGCTACCGACTTTAAGTTATAATTTTAATCTCGATTTCCTATTTGATAACAAATCCAAATATTAATTATCTCGTCAAATCCTGAATTTCATTATATATTAATTTATAAGAATAAATTATTTTCAATATATTCGACATAGTCGAATGCTAATTATAAATCCTTACGGATTTATTTCAATCCGATTTTCATTTCGAACATCGAAATCATTTCGTCGTTTTCCTTTCAAACAATTTTCCATTTCCCTTTTTAAATTCATTTCTGAATTAATAATTCCAAATTATTTAATAATAATAATTTCATCTCATTTATAAATATCGTTTATAAATCAAACTTACTTGTTTTATATAATTTAAACAAGTTATTTTATTGTAGTTTATTCAAAATTCACTTTCTATTTAAAAATAGTCTTTTCTCTTTTCAAAACCCCAAATTCTTTTCTAATATATTCGAATATATTTTACGGTATTTAATTACCAATTATTTCAGTTCAGTGTTATTCAAACACCCCAGTCATACAATAATCAACACCGGATTATTTGTCACATCATATAATGCAATATATGAAAATCAATAATAAAATTGTTGAGGAATCCAGTTGAATCCCTCCAACCTGTTTTTCTGCATCCACAGATGTTAATAAACATTTATTTCATATCAATACGAAATAAATAATAAATAGATCCATATTTAACTAACAACTTGTATAAATAACTGTACGTATGATTTTAGCCAATTCATCCAAACAGCCATCACACACAACATTCAATCATTTTTATCAATATTAAATAACATTTATAAAATTATATACTGGACAGAGTTGGTGAGATTACACACCTTAGTCGTTAATCATTGAAAAAGATTAACGTTCTGTTTTTTATATCAGGTGTTTAATTCTGTCTAAAATTGTAACAAGCTCCAATTGGTTCCAGATCAGCTTTAGTACATAGCACGCGATCATACGATCCTAACGGATCTTGTTTTTTGTAATTTTTGTTAAAGTATGAGAAAGATACGAAAATTCTAAGTTAACATACTTATTAAATTTTAATTTAAACTTAAGTATATTCTATTTGGGCTTTTACCATTTAATAGTCGGCCCGCATCCACATTTAAAATCCTAGATAAACCTTGCATTCTTCTTCCCCGAGCTCTGGTATCCCAAACCCGTTACTTACTATCATGGATGAACTTAGAACCACCCTCCCTCTCTCTTTTATTACTTCATGCATTCCTCTTCAAAACCCCTTATTAGTTTCATAATGCTTCTCAGCTCAAATATTATTTCATTGAACTGGGCTTCATGTTATGAACTGGCCCATCTCCACTTTGAAAAGCCCATACCCATGTCATACCTCATTTTCCCCAAGGATAATCTTCTCCAGTGTCTATTGCAAAGGGAGAATGGCCATACGCACGCATTCCTTCAGCCCATTGCACCTTCATTTCACTATCCGCTCCTCTCCGTAGAAATTCGCATTGCACGTGAGCTCCTGTAGCGTGTACAACTCCCACTGTTCCCAGTATTACACCTCTTCGAGATAAAAATAATAGCAACTCCATGCCAAACTTCACCACTCTCCCCTTGTTAACGCCATTTGTACACAGTTTCTTCATTCCAAGTATTAACGCAACCTGCTCCCATACTCATGTTGTAACACCCCGTATTTCTGTTAACACTAAAGTTGCTAATTCAAATATAATAATAAATGTGTAAAGGGAAGATGTATCTAATGTGCATAAAAAAAGAATAATAATAAATGTATAAAGGGGAGATGTATCTAATGTGTACGTATTTATATTTGATGGATTGACAAATAATAATAAATGTTGATAATGTACATTAAGAAAGTAATTATGACATAATTTGAAATAGGAGTAATTTACAGCCCTAAAATTGTGAACATAATTGGCTTCTCTTTAGAACGGACGGCTTGTATTAACCTTGGCTTCATCGACGGCTCAAATTAACTTGCAACTCTATATAAACAACAAAGCTCTCACAACTTAATTCACAAAAAAAGAAGAAGGAGCCATCATGCTGCTGAAGAGAGACTAGGAGTAGCCATCAAATTAAGAGACGATTAAGAGTTGATTCAAAGCTTAAAACTACAACAAATAAATCAAAACAACGTCAACCTCAAAGGATAGCATCACCAAATTCAGAATCCTGAATACAAGATTCGTCATACGTTGTAAGTAGAGTACTACTCCGATATGAATAAAAATTGAGACTTGATTTGTGTAGAATGAAAATGGAATCGTACTTTAATTATAACGATGCTAGTTCATAATTGTATGTTGTTCTGATTTTATTATAAATGGATTTGGGATGTTGTAGTATAATTAACATGATATTGGATTAACTGAACATTTGCAATGAAAAGTAACACCCCTTGCATGTATACGATTCATGTTGGAAATTGACATTTATATGTTGTGGTTAATAAGAAGTTGTATATATTTTGTTACAACCAAGTTGAGACTTATGTAAACATAATTCACTGTAATGCCTACATGATTTAGATCTTTGTATATATATGCCTATGATCATTTTAAGTGCAGTTGGATCCATTTGGGTAACATGATTCATATAAGTTTATGTTGGAATAGGTCTCATAATTCAAGTTAAACTATACTTTTGTATTAGTGACAAAAGTAAGCATCTTTGTGAACATATAGTGACTTTATGGAAATGACTAGTTTATGTTTAGTGTTATGCCTAAATAAAAATATGTTTTAGGCTTATGTTGTTATAAAAATCATATGCTAATACAAGTGACACCTAATTTAGTTAGGTTCATATTTTAAATGCAAGTTTACATGAATAGATTGAAACCCATGACTCATGTTTAGGTTTATGATTTATGTCAAAATTATATGCTATTACAATGCAAGTACACAAGCCACTAATTTATGTTAATAAAATCGCTATATTGCAAGTTCATGCACCACATAATTTATGTTAATTAAATCGCTATATTGCAAGTTCATGCACCACTAATTTATGTTAATAAAATCGCTATATTGCAAGTTCATGCACCACATAATTTATGTTAATTAAATCGCTATATTGCAAGTTCATGCACCACTAATTTATGTTAATTAAATCGCTATATTGCAAGTTCATGCACCACATAATTTATGTTAGTTAAATCGTTAGGTTGCAAGTTCATGCGTTCACACACCCCTTTTATGTTACTTAGAATATATCATGTTCTAAGCCTCTTTTTTTTTATGTTTCTAAGTCGGGCTGAAATGTTGAAGCCCAACATATGTTATAATATTGCGAACGTACAAACGGGGAAAATAACGCTAGGTTTAATTAAAATATATGTGTTGGCATGTTTGGCACATGCCAACGACTTGTGAAATTTAAGTGATATAAATTATTATACCCAAGAATAGCGAATTTGGATAATGGGCCACAAAACATTTACATATAAAATTGAAAAGAGACAAATATGTAAACTTAGAAAATACGATATGCTTAACCTGAAGTTGGATTGAGTTGTGATGTAAACCTGCCCGGAACTGAACGGCTGTCCAGTAATCACAACAATACCTATCCAATGTGGGTGGTTAAGCATTGAGCCCAGTAAAGACCCGAGGTTAGACATGAGTTGGGGTGTAAACCTGCCCGGAACCGACCGGTTGTCCAGTTACCACAACAATATCTATCTAATGTGAGTGGTTGGTGCTTTAATTAATAAATTAAGGCTGAGTCAGGATTGATAGGGTTAAGTCAATTGAATTAATACTTAACCAAATTCAACTGTTAACTAAATTGGTGGGTAGGGTTAGGTTAATCTGGACACTTAACCAATTTAATATGTTGACTAGGGGAGTGGGTGAGGTTAAGCAAATGTTTAAACATTCTAACATGATTAAACTGGACTAGAGAGTGAGGATAAGTTAATTAGAACACTTAATCATAGAAACATGTTAGTGTGACAAGTGATTGAGGTTAAGTTAATTAGAACACTTAACCATAGAAACATGTTAGTGAGACAAGTGATTGAGGTTAAGTTAATTAGAACACTTAACCATAGAAACATGTTAGTGAGATAAGTGATTGGGGTTAAGTTAATTAGAACACTTAACCATAGAAACATGTTAGTGAGACAAGTGATTGAGGTTAAGTAAAATTAGAACTCTTAACCAGGATAACAAGTTGATTTGACAAGTGGGTTAGGATTAAGTAAGTTAGAAATACTTAACCAATATAACACGAATGATTAGAGTTAAGTTACAAGAACACTTAACCAGTGTAATTTGACTTGTAGTAAAGTTAAACGTGAATGGACAACACTTAACCACTATAGCCTGTTAATTAAACAAGTAGTAGGGTTAAGTTATATAAGGAGACACTTAACTGTTGTAACAGGTTAGTTAAACAGATGGTGAGGTTAAGTTAACACAAGGAGGCAACACTTAACCAGTTTAATATGACAAAAGGGATGGGTTAAGTTAACTTGAATTGACTAATGACACTTAACTAACTTGATGAAGGAAAGAAACTAAGTAGTAAATCTTAGTAGAACACGAGAAGGAGCGTACGCCCGTCTGATTCTAGAAGGCTCCAACGAATTGGGTTACGAAGCCCAAGGCTTTCGAGGGGACATGAGGGTACTCTTGGTATCCCTCTGTGAGGCTGCAGATGATCCTCCTGGGCTCACAGAGGTTAAGGTCTGCGTTAGAAGAACCAAGGGTATGCCTTGGTTGCAAAATATGGGAACCTAAAGACTAGGATGGACCAGCGTGATTC
This sequence comes from Allium sativum, assembly GCA_030737875.1. NCBI lineage: Eukaryota > Viridiplantae > Streptophyta > Magnoliopsida > Asparagales > Amaryllidaceae > Allium > Allium sativum. Next base: position 299,319,934 of record CM060926.1, read on the forward strand.
GGCGAGAAGACGGTAGCCCTGTGTAGCAACTCGTCGTCTACCTACCATCTTGAGTCAATCGAGATACGTGAAGCGGAAAGGCGGAGAACTCTAAAAGACCATATACTTGCTATCAAGTTATGGTTGTGGATGGCCATAGGACAGTGGGGGCATAGGGGGGCCTGCGCATAGTTCTCATTTTTCAAGGATGGCCTTTCATTAGTTGAGGGAGGGGTCGAGTGGGACCATAGCCACTAGAAAAAAAAAACAGACCTTAGCATCTGCATCGGAGGATATCTGAAAGCTCCCGACCGAGTTCTGTATTTCTAGAGTAGCCCTGACACGGAACTCGGGCCGCACATTACAAGACATGTGCATCTAGACAAGCGATAACGATTCGCGACACATATGTGGAAAAAGTCTAGGAACATATACCACTCTAGGTAGTGTGTCCTAGACTAGAGGGTATCGTTCGGAAGATAGCGTAAATCCTAGATTAGATCTAGGTCAGAAACAATAAATGTACGCCTGAAGGCAACAAAAATTACAGGGATTGGGATCACGTTATCATTACTAGTTGGGACACTAGTTAGGTGGTGTAGAGATTAGTATGGGGTACGATAGTATATTCGGTTCGAGATAACTTAACTTAGCTTAGGGTGCTTTCCCATTTCCAGCATATACTTATCATGCTCTTTTTCTTATCCATAGACTGAATAGTAACTAGACTTACTCAGGTTTTATGTCTGACTCTACTTTTCTTTCTTCTTCTTTTCTTCCGTTCCCTCCCCCCCCCCCTCCCCAGGTAGTTGAGGAGGGAATAGTTCAGCTCAGGTTAGATTGGACCGTTGCTCTTCTCAAACTTGAAGATTCTTGGACAAAGTGCTTTGGACTCTCCTTTTCGCTGCTATGGCTGGCTTATGCTACATTGGGGAATATAAATGTATTTTTATGTTTCTTTATTTTGTAAGACAGATGATACTCTGATATTGGAAAACAATTGTTGTACAAACTATCTTATCAATAAAGTAAAGTTTTATTTTCCGCTGTTTAATTTCTGTCTGTCTTGTAATTTATCTGCATCTTTTACCCTAAATGCTCCACAAAACTTAGTGCATTCCCTTTGTGAGTGACACTAACGTATGTGGAGTGTTACACGTGGTATCAGAGCTGAAGGTTACCGGATCAGATAAAAGATTTGAAAAATTATTTTTCAAGACAGTTTTTAAAAGAAGCATTTTCAAAAGAAAAGTTTTGTTTTAAAGGCATATTCCCCAAAGCCATATGCACTATCTTTTGATTCTCTGATTCAGTCCTTATTTCCTTCTTTCTTGAGCCTCTGGAGCTCCTGGCTTTCTGGGAGGTAACCTCATCGAAGGGCGGGGTAGTGCCCGTCTTCCATCTATAGCCGTAGTAGTTTCACCTGCGACCAGTTTTCTTTCAAGCTTTGTAGGGTTTTCTATACGATGGAGGCAGCTTTTGAGAAATTTGTCAGCATGATTACACACGGAAGAGGATGAGGAGTTTGGAAATGGAGCACAACCCAAGGATGAGGAATTCATGGATGTAGACTTGACTCACGAAGGAGGATGGAATTATAAAACCTAAGACGAGAGGAAGTATCTTTACTATGTATAATATGGCATATAATTAAGGACAAAGGACAAGATTTTCAGAAGGGCAAGTACATGTTTTCACCACTAAGCGTACCTAGGAGAAAAGTAATAAAGTTCTGTTGGAAGAATCTAGTTTTTCTGTTCGTACTCTTTTGATCTTAGCGCTTCGCATTTGTTTGTATTTGCTTCCATAGTTGAGTCTCTGCACCTTCGTACTTGTATAGTAAAAGATCCAAATTAGTGCTCAATTGTTTGGCTGTTTTGCTTATATAATCTCACGTAGATCGTCCAAATTTGGAGGAGATATTCCTTGGGTACTTGTCTGATATTGGTTTAGGCCACTGGGGCTTGTACTTGAGGGATGTCGAGTTCGACTAGGATGGTTTGCGTGAGAGATAGATAGTTGTGGCAGGCGCTCTAAATAGAAAAAGACTAACTTTAAGAGAGGTAAAAAGTACGTAATGACCTTTTGACCCTCATAGTTATGGCGTAATGGATAATTTAAGAGGAGAGACCTCAAATCATCTTGGTATGTACACTTGGTATCATAGTTAACATTTGTTTATTTTGGAAATGGAGGTCAAGAAACTTCGCAATCGTGAAGTAAAATTTGTTAAAGTTCAAGAAGGCGCGATATGGGGGATTGAAGATAAGGCATACGCGCCGTGTACCTTTTTTCTTAAGGGTACATCCTTGATTTCTTTTTCTAGGAATTCTATGCATACTTGTTTCTAGCTTTTAAGGTATATCCTCTAGGACGTATCTTCGATCCTTAGGTAGAAACCCTTTTGGATGTAAGCATGTATTTGAAACATGTTATGGTTGATGGTTGCAAGTGGTTGCTCATGGATGCATATACACACCGTAGGCGCTAAAACGACTCGGTTACTTTTATATCGCATTCGCACATATGTATTTGTTTATGAATTAAACTTAATGTGCTATCATATGGATGTTGCATTTGAGTGAATGGTTGTGCACTCATATAGAAATAATATGTATCATTAGGATTTGCATACATATTGGACGCATGACACTAACATGATTTGCATTAAGGAGGTCAACTGAATCAGTAGACCGCCTGATTTTGCAATAGATAAGGACATATACACACAGTATGCATATGAACATAAAAGCATTAGAAGCCTTTAAGGACAATGGATGCCTGTGTTTGATGGCTGAGTAGATGGACGATTGAATGGTAGGATATGCATTCTCCTAGACTTGAAGATTTCGGGGACGAAATCCTTTAAGGAGGGGAGAATGTAACACCCCGTATTTCTGTTAACACTAAAGTTGCTAATTCAATAATAATAATAAATGTGTAAAGGGTAGATGTATCTAATGTGCATAAAAAAAGGAATAATAATAAATGTGTAAAGGGGAGATGTATCTAATGTGTACGTATTTATATTTGATGGATTGGCAAATAATAATAAATGTTGATAATGTACATTAAGAAAGTAATTATGACATAATTTGAAATAGGAGTAATTTACAGCCCTAAAATTGTGAACATAATTGGCTTCTCTTTAGAACGGACAGCTTGTATTAACCTTGGCTTCATCGACGGCTCAAATTAACTTGCAACTCTATATAAACAACATAGCTCTCACAACCTAATTCACACAAAAAAAAAAGAAAAAGAAAGAAGGAGCCGTCATGCTGCTGAAGAGAGACTAGGAGTAGCCGTCAAATTAAGAGACGATTAAGAGTTGATTCAAAGCTTAAAACTACAAATAAATTAAAACAACGTCAACCTCAAAGGATAGCATCACCAAATTCAGAATTTAGAATCCTGAATACAAGATTCGTCATACGTTGTAAGTAGAGTACTATTCCAATATGAATAAAAATTGAGACTTGATTTGTGTAGAATGAAAATAGAATCGTACTTTAATTGTAACGATGCTAGTTCATAATTGTATGTTGTTCTGATTTTATTATAAATGGATTTGGGATGTTGTAGTATAATTAACATGATATTGGATTAATTGAACATTTGCAATGAAAAGTAACACCCCTTGCAAGTATACGATTCATGTTGGAAATTGACATTTATATGTTGTGGTTAATAAGAAGTTGTATATATTTTGTTACAACCAAGTTGAGACTTATGTAAACATAATTCACTGTTATGCCTACATGATTTAGATCTTTGTATATATATGCCTATGATCATTTCAAGTGTAGTTGGATCCATTTGGGTAACATTATTCATATAAGTTTATGTTGGAATAGGTCTCATAATTCAAGTTAAACTATACTTTTGTATTAGTGACAAAAGTAAGCATCTTTGTGAACATATAGTGACTTTATGGAAATGATTAGTTTATGTTTAGTGTTATGCCTAAATAAAAATATGTTTTAGGCTTATGTTGTTACAAAAATCATATGCTAATACAAGTGACACCTAATTTAGTTAGGTTCATATTTTAAATGCAAGTTTACATGAATAGATTGAAACCCATGACTCATGTTTAGGTTTATGATTTATGTCAAAATTATATGCTATTACAATGCAAGTACACAAGCCACTAATTTATGTTAATAAAATCGCTATATTGCAAGTTCATGCACCACATAATTTATGTTAATTAAATCGCTATATTGCTAGTTCATGCACCACTAATTTATGTTAATTAAATCGGTATATTGCAAGTTCATGCACCACATAATTTATGTTAATTAAATCGCTATATTGCAAGTTCATGCACCACTAATTTATGTTAATTAAATCGCTATATTGCAAGTTCATGCACCACATAATTTATGTTAATTAAATCGCTATGTTGCAAGTTCATGCGTTCACACACCCCTTTTATGTTACTTAGAATATATCATGTTCTAAGCCTCTTTTTTTTTATGTTTCTAAGTCGGGCTGAAATGTTGAAGCCCAACATATGTTATAATATTGCGAACGTACAAACGGGGAAAATAACGCTGGGTTTAATTAAAATATATGTGTTGGCATGTTTGTCACATGCCAACGACTTGTGAAATTTAAGTGGTATAAATTATTATACCCAAGAATAGCGAATTTGGATAATGGGCCACAAAACATTTACATATAAAATTGAAAAGAGACAAATATGTAAACTTAGAAAATACGATATGCTTAACCCGAGGTTGGATTGAGTTGTGATGTAAACCTGCCCGGAACCGACCGGTTGTCCAGTAATCACAACAATACCTATCCAATGTGGGTGGTTAAGCATTGAGCCCAATAAAGACCCGAGGTTAGACATGAGTTGTGGTGTAAATCTGCCCGGAACCGAACGGCTGTCCAGTTACCACAACAATATTTGTCTAATGTGAGTGGTTGGTGCTTTAATTAATAAATTAAGGCTGAGTCAGGATTGATAGGGTTAAGTCAATTGAATTAATACTTAACCAAATTCAACATGTTAACTAAATTGGTGGGTAGGGTTAGGTTAATCTGGACACTTAGCCAATTTAATATGTTGACTAGGGGAGTGGGTGAGGTTAAGCAAATGTTTAACCATTCTAACATGATTAAACTGGACTAGAGAGTGAGGTTAAATCAATTAGAACACTTAATCATAGAAACATGTTAGTGTGACAAGTGATTGAGGTTAAGTTAATTAGAACACTTAACCATAGAAACATGTTAGTGAGACAAGTGATTGAGGTTAAGTTAATTTGAACACTTAACCATAGAAACATGTTAGTGAGATAAGTGATTGAGGTTAAGGTAATTAGAACACTTAACCATAGAAACATGTTAGTGAGATAAGTGTTTGGGGTTAAGTTAATTAGAACACTTAACCATAGAAACATGTTAGTGAGACAAGTGATTGAGGTTAAGTAAAATTAAAACTCTTAACCATGATAACAAGTTGATCTGACAAGTGGGTTAGGATTAAGTAAGTTAGAAATACTTAACCAATATAACATAAATGATTAGAGTTAAGTAACAAGAACACTTAACCAGTGTAATTTGACTTGTAGTAAAGTTAAACGTGAATGGACAACACTTAACCATTATAACCTGTTAATTAAACAAGTAGAAGGTTTAAGTTATATAAGGAGACACTTAACCATTGTAACAGGTTAGTTAAACAGATGGTGAGGTTAAGTTAACACAAGGAGGCAACACTTAACCGGTATAATATGACAAAAGGGATGGGTTAAGTTAACTTGAATTGACTAATGACACTTCACCAACTTGATGAAGGAAAGAAACTAAGTAGTAAATCTTAGTAGAACACGAGAAGGAGCGTAGGTCCGTCTGATTCTAGAAGGCTCCAACGAATTGGGTTAAGAAGCCCGAGGCTTCGAGGGGACGTGAGGGTACTCTTGGTATCCTTCTGTGAGGCTGCAGATGATCCTCCTGGGCTCACAGAGGTTAAGGTCTGCGTTAGAAGAACCAAGGGTATGCCGTGGTTGCAAAATATGGCAACCTAAAGACTAGGATGGACCAGCGTGATTCGGCGAGAAAACGGTAGCCCTGTGTAGCAACTCGTCGTCTACCTACCATCTTGAGTCAATCGAGATACGTGAAGCGGAAAGGCGGAGAACTCCAAAAGACCATATACTTGCTATCTAGTTATGGTTGCGGATGGCCATAGGACAGTGGGGGCATAGGGGGGCCTGCGCATAGTTCTCATTTTTCAAGGATGGCCTTTCATTAGTTGAGGGAGGGGTCGAGTGGGACCATAGCCACTACAAAAAAATAGATCTTAGCATCTGCATTGGCGGATATCTGAAAGCTCCCGACCGAGTTCTGTATTTCTAGAGTAGCCCTGACACGGAACTCGGGCCGCACATTACATGACATGTGCATCTAGACAAGCGATAACGATTCACGACACATACGTGGAAAAAGTCTAGGAACATATACCACTCTAGGTAGTGTGTCCTAGACTAGAGGGCATCGTTCGGAAGATAGCGTAAATCCTAGATTAGATCTAGGTCAGAAACAATAAATGTACGCCTGAAGGCAACAAAAATTACAGGGATTGGGATCACGTTATCATTACTAGTTGGGACACTAGTTAGGTGGTGCAGAGATTAGTATGGGGTACTATAGTATATTCGGTTCGAGATAACTTAACTTAGCTTAGGGTGCTTTCCCATTTCCAGCATATACTTATCATGCTCTTTTTCTTATCCATAGACTGAATAGTAACTAGACTTACTCAGGCTTTATGTCTGACTCTACTTTTCTTTCGTCTTCTTTTCTTCTGTTCCCTCCCCTCCCCCCAGGTAGTTGAGGAGGGAATAGTTCAGCTCAGGTTAGATTGGACCGCTGCTCTTCCCAAGCTTGAAGATTCTTGGACAAAGTGCTTTGGACTCTCATTTTCGCTGCTATGGCTGGCTTATGCTAAATTGGGAATATAAATGTATTTTTATGCTTCTTTATTTTGTAAGACAGATGATACTCTGATATTGGAAAACAATTGTTGTACAAACTATCTTATCAATAAAGTAAAGTTTTATTTTCCGCTGTTTAATTTCTGTCTGTCTTGAAATTTATCTGCATCTTTTACCCTAAATGCTCCACAGAACTTAGTGCATTCCCTTTGTGAGTGACACTAACGGATGTGGGGGTGTTACACATGTTGTTTCTCTCTTTTCTTCTACACATATCTTCTTCCTTGAAACCAAAATACCCGCACCTATCTACAACAAGAACCCCCAAGCTCCTACCCACTTCTACATTATCACGCATGCTTCCCTGTAATAGACTTTGCCAAATGGTTTGAACTTCCATTCATGATTCACACAAAAACAACACCAAACTCCTCTCACGCAAGCACTATGCAGTGCTCAATTTTCCCCACTAAATCTCTAGCACTCGCTGGCAAAAATACAGCTATAGCCGATGACTTCTCCTTGCCCTAGTACCTTCCTCAATCCACGAAACTCAAACCGGACCCACCACTAGGCTTCCCTACGCTTCCTATATTATAACTGTAACCTCTTCTTCTTTATATACCGTGCATCTTCTCTCCTCTTCACACAAACGATTCCGCACTAGTTATATACACTCTTCCTTCCCTCACCAAACAAAAAATGTTCACCGCCCCATATCCTTTTACACAGCAAACCTGAAGCTCACCCCTACCAAAACATAACGCCCCCTTCTAGTTTGATCTATATTTAAATTGGATTTTTCTTTTATTTGAAGATGGTGATCTCCATTTTCTTACTGCATGTGGTTTCCGAAAGAAAAGAAGAAAGCACAGCTTGCGTGTACTTACAGAGTAAAGAAAACTTAACTGTTAAGTAAATATAGGTGGTACAGACTATGGTATTCAATTCGATTAACCTTGACAAAGGGCGGGGTTGATGGAGTAGACATACGGTATGGTGTGATATATATTTATAAAAATATATAATATGATACTTAACAACTAAGGAGAGGAAACATGGACCATTAGCTCGCGTGACAGCCCAAAACGGAAACAACATTAGCTAGCCGTTGCTGGAAATTATGGAATTTATACGCTTCATGCAAAATACATACTACAATATACGTATAACAGAATGGTAAATTGTTATATATATATATATATATATATATATATATATATTAGTTGTTTGGTTTTATGTAACGACCCGCATTCTACGCATCATAGGATCGTAGAATATTTATTTCTTTCAAATATTAAGTTGTATGGTCATGTAACTTTGGGAAACAACCATTAGACTCATTTCCCATGTTCATGATTTTTGTCGATTTTTTTTATGACCGTTTTGCCCCTAGCTGATCTTGTTTTGGCCATAACTTTTGATTGGAAAGGAATTTTGATCTGAAACCACTTCCATTAGACTCGTTTGATGGTTTACCTTTTCGTAGAGTGGTCATAATAGCCAAACGAACTTACCGTTTGGGAGATATGGTCGAATTAAGGTTTAGAAGGTGAAAAACTGCTTAACCGGGCCAAATAGGGTGATTAGTGAATAGGCCCATAACCCATTTCGGGATTAGGGTTATGGGGAGGCTGAAAAGGGTTAGAGAATCATTCCATTTCAGTTTTCTAGCCTCCACTTATCTCCAAGAAACCCTAAAAATGGCCTCCAACCTCTAAATCACCTCTAAATCATCTTCTAATCAAGGATTAAGCTTAGCAACGTCAAATCAAGGGAGATCTACACCAAATCAACATTGGAGCTGCTATTTAGCATCGGGATTTGCATCAAATCGTAGATTTATTTCAGATCTTAGTTTTGTTTGTGGCTAAGGTGAGTGATTTGCATAGTTCCTCACTAATTATGGCTAATTAAGGGTAATTAGTGTTAATTAGCGAATTTAAACATGAAAAAATTCTGGAAAAATGTTCATAAATTCTAAAATGATGTTTTAGACCTCTGATATGAATTTGGGTTAATTTGGTTAAGTTTTGCTAATTCTATCATTAGTTTCACCTAAACATGCTTAAGGGGAAATATGGGGTTTTGGGTATGTTTGATCCATTTTAACCTATCATATTGATGTTTTTATGTTTGTGGTTGATTCTCTACATTTCTATGACTGCATGGTATGCTTTGTGATTGATTAGAAGTGTTAGATTGGTCGGAAACGCCGTCGAGAGGCGAAAATAGCTTGCTGAAATGGTGCAGGTTTGGGGTCGAGATAACCGACCAAGGGGGTTTTGACCAGCCCGAGTTCCTGAACCGACCGACCCGAGAGGGTGAAAACCGACCCGATCACCATGCAATGTACGACCGACCCTGGCATCCCCAGAACGACCGACCAGGAATGGTGGAGGAGGACCGACCGATTCAGCTTCCAACTTGTGAAGCAACTGGAGAAAACCAACCGACCAGGGGAGACCGAGCAGGTTTGGGAAAGACCGACCACTATGCGATGTCCGACCGACCCCATACGATGGTGAAGTACGACCGACCAGGAATGGTGGAGTGTTCGACCGACCAGCGGGGGCAATACCGACCGACCAGGGTAGAGATGATAAAAGCCGACCAGCACGAAAAGTGCTTGACCAACCAGACCTAGTATTGACCAATAACCCGAGATGCAAAGGTAGTCCAATATGGGAAGTTAGAGCTCAGGATCCAATTGGGAACCAATGAGTTCACTTCATGGTTGGGCTTTGCTGCCGGACGTGTGCTAAGGAGTTGTCGACGTTCATAACTTTGATTCACCACTGAAAATGGATGAAGGGCTACTTATCAGTGCAGTAGAGTCATTATGACTCGAGGGGCAAGGTGATGGTAGCAAGACTACGTTATCAGTGCAGTAGAGTCATTATGACTTGAGGGGCAAAGTGATGCGTAGTAAGACTATGAGCCAGCGCAGATGGGGTGAATAACTCCATGGGGCAAGTGGACATAGTAAAGGATTGGTAAGGCTATGAGCCAGCGCAGATGGGGTGAATAACTCCATGGGGCAAGTGGATATAGCTAAGGATTAGTGGCTACGTTATCAGTGCAGTGAAGTCATTTATGACTTCATGGGGCAAAGTGATCGTAGCAAGGTATGTTGGGTGATCGAAGTGGTGAATATCGTATGCTTTACGCACTGAGTGAGAGATGTGAGGATGGTTGCTATGCTTGATTGTTTGCCATCACTATGACATGCACACCGCCACCTCCGTATCTTTACACCGTTGATATGGCACCTTAGAGTGTTGTACAGTATGTAGTGCTAACTCTTTGATTGCAGGTCCAGGTTCAGGTATATTTCTAGTCTACCTGTTATTGTTCTATTTAGATGCTTATCGCTCACACCAGGCTTTATTTCTAACCCAAAGTTTTATGTCTCCTCTTATTACTCTGGGTGCTCACATGAGCAGACTAGAGACAGGTTAGCTGGTGATGCGCGAGTAGCTGATTCGGAGGCGGGCAGGAGGCTTCAACGTATGATATATAGATATTCTCCCTGTGTCGTTGGTGGTCGCTACTTGGGCATTAGTAGTGTGCCTCCTTTGTCTTGCTTTTGCTTTGAGAGAGTTTGAAAAGTTGTAATAATGTTTAACTTTGGATCATAAGCTGTACTTACATTTTCCGCTGCCATGATTAGTTGTTTCAGCTTATGCACTGTCTCACCTGTTTTATGTCAAGTATGTTATTATTATGTTTTATCCTATGCGCTGTGAGACATTCTACAGGTTCTTTGTTAGTTCATTTCCTTCTTCCCTTTCCTTCTGACGACCCGTTCCGTGCTAACTGGACATGTGTACAGCGCACCTTTGGAGTAAATGTCGGTTGGTGCAGGCAGGCCGTCACATTTGGTATCAGAGCTCTAGGTTGCATAGTTAACCTAGGGAAAGACACTACGGAGAGATAGTACGTATACGAGAGCGCGTATTTGTGATTACTTTGGTTTTCAAAGCTATATATATACTATTAGTAGTATAAGAATGAAGTCGTACTGCACTAGCACCACTATGGGGTCGTTAATCGTTTCTTTTTTACAGATTGACGATGAGTCGAGACACGAGGGGTGTTGGTAGAGGGACCAACCATGGGAATGTTGCTGACATGAGGGCGATGTTTACTGACCTCATGAGAGACATGCTTAGGGAGGTGCAAGGGGCAGTTCCCAATCCCGGAGTTGGTGTTGGTCCAGTAGTGCAGGCGCCTATGGTCGATTTTACCAAGTTGTGCAAGGATTACACTAACCTTGGTGGGAAGCCGTTCCACGGGATGGAGTCGGCCACATATGTTCAAGATTGGATGGATAGCTGTGAACGTATCTTCGATGACTTGGGTCTTGAAGATGCGATGAAGAGAAGGCTAGCGTCTCGTCAGCTGCTAGGGCGAGTGATGAATTGGTGGAATGCCATGAGAACAGCTACTCCAGAAGATCAGGTTACTTGGGATCAGTTTAAGGCTCGCTTTAGCGAGAAGTTCATTCCAGCTGCCCAGAAGTTAGTGCTGTTTAAGAGATTCTTAGAGCTCAAGCAGAATGGTAGGGCAGTCTCTGACTATATTGCTGAGTTCGACACCTTGTCAAAGTATGTACTATCTCTTATCGATACTCCTGAAAAGAAGAATGAGAAGGTCATTACTGGTTTGGATGGATACTTGGGAGAAAGGCTTATCAACCACATCGATGAGACTTTTGAATCGATTGTGGGGAAAGCTTTGAGATCAGAGAGTCTTTACCCTAAGTCAAAGACTGAGGCTGCATCTGCAGAAGGGCCAAAGCCGCAAGCGGGCGGTGGAGGCAAGAATAACTCTCAGAATAAGAGGAAGCAAGACCAATTTAAGGGTGGCCAAAAAAAGAACAAGAAGGATGTTGAGTGCTTCAGCTGTGGTAAGAAGGGCCATTATGCTAAAGAATGTCGGGCCAAGCCAGCGGAAAGGAAGTTCTACAACTGTGGCCAAGTGGGACATCATAAGGATAAGTGTCTGCAACCTCTTAAGGAGAAGCAGATTGTGAAAGCCTACGCTATTGATGCTGTTCCTTCTTCGTCGAATACCCCAACTGCGGCGGAGAAAGGAAAGAATGTTGTTATTTAAGGTATGCTTTCTATTTATGATGTACCAGTTCGAGTTTTGTTTGATACTGGGGCTTCCCGTTCCTTCATATATAGTGACCTGGTAGATAGGTTGGGACTGGAACCCGAGATAGTTGATAGATCGTTGGTTGTGACGAACCCGATTGGTGGTTCGACTAGCCTTAGTATGATTTAATGAAATTTGGTCTTATCGAGTCATGGATGTATGTTTGTTTGTGATTGCTTTGTTTTGGGCTTTACTGGGTATGGCATTATATTGGGAGTCGATTGGCTCCAAAGATACGGGGTGGTGGTAGACTGTGAGGGCTTTTTGGTGACAGTTAAGGCGGATGATGGGCGGAGGGTAGTGTTTGGTAGTCTACCTAGTGATGGGGTTATGGCTAGTTTTGTAAATTCCCTCGACATCCCGCTGGATGAGTTGTCAGATGTGCCCGTGGTTGGCCAGTATCCGGACGTCTTCGAGGAGGTGACCGGGCTTTCACCACACCGAGAGATTGAGTTTCGTATTGATTTAGTGAAAGATGCCAGACCTATAGTGATGCCACTTCGTCGTATGGCACCAAGGGAGCAGCGAGAGCTCGGGGTGCAAGTCAGCAATCTTTTGAAGAAGGGATTTATTAGAAGAAGTGAGGAGCACCAGTTGTGTTGCCACTAAGGCAGATGGTTCCCTTCGTTTGTGTGTGGACTATCGCGAGTTGAATAAGGTAACGAGGAAGAATAAGTATCCTCTACCGCGGATAGATGATTTGTTTGATTAACTGGAAGGAGTAAGAGTGTTCTCCCAGTTGGACCTCGCGACAGGATTTCATCAGCTACGAGTAGCGGATGAGAGTGTTCGAAAAACGACATTTAGGACGCTGTCTGGATTTTATGAGTGGTTGGTCATGCCATTTGGGTTGACCAATGCACCAGCCTACTTTGTGGATCTTATGAATCGAGTATTCAGAGATTAGTTGAATAAGTTTGTTCTTGTGTTCGTAGATGATATCCTTGTTTACTCAAGGATAGAGGAGGAACACAAGGGACACTTCAGGATAGTGATGGAGGTGTTGAGGAAACACCAATTGAAAGCGAAATTCTCTAAGTGTCATTTTTGGAGAAGGGAAGTGAAATTCTTAGGTCATGTTGTTTCAGAGAGTGGTATTGTCGTGGACCCTGCGAAGGTGGCTATGGTACAGGATTGGCCTACACCCAAGAATGCAACAGATGTAAGAAGTTTCTTGGGGTTAGCTGGATATTATCGTAAGTTTATCCAGGACTTCTCCAATATAGCAGCACCGTTGACTCAGTTGACTAAGAAGAATCAGTCCTTCGTCTGGGACGGAGTGTGTGAGAATGCATTCAAGAGTCTAAAGGAAAAGTTGACGTGTGCGCTAGTGCTAGTCATTCCTAAAGGGAATGAAGAAATGACGGTATACACTGATGCTTGTGGTACCGGACTAGGTGCGGTATTGATGCAAGGAGGTAGGGTTGTAGCTTATGCTAGTCGGCAGCTGAAGCCGCATGAGAAGAAGTATCCTACCCATGATTTGGAATTAGCAGCGATCGTGTTTGCGCTGAAGATGTGGAGACATTATCTATTGGGAGAAAGATTTGAGTTGTTCACCGATCATAAATCGTTAAAGTATCTCTTCTCCCAGAAAGATCTAAATCTCCGTCAGCAAAGATGGTTAGAGTTCTTGGCTTCGTATGATTTTGATATCGCATATACACCTGGGAAAGGTAATGCGGTAGCTGATGCCTTGAGTAGGAGACATGCCAGTTTAGGGGCTATGTTTCTTGAATGGAAGCAACTGGAGTATATCGCGGGGTTTAATTTCAGACCAATGTGCGAATTGGATCCAGTCATGCTAGCTAGTTTGGCGATCAGACCCACTTTGATAGAGCGAATTGGTTCCAGCCAGAGGGACGATCCTAATCTATTGGAAATCATCTCCAAGAAAGAGATGGACATCGACGGTGAGGAGATGAACTTGTATGGGCTTGATCGAGAAGGATGTCTTAGAAAGAATGGAAGACTAGTTGTACCCAACGTGAATGGGTTGAGAGAAGAAGTACTTAGAGAATGTCATCACTCAAAACTAACTATACATCCCGGTGGTAACAAGATGTATCGAGACATGAAGCAGACTTACTACTGGGAAGGGATTAAAAGAGACGTTGGGAAGTTTATATCCAAACGCATAAATTGCCAGCTAGTTAAAGCCGAGCAAAAGAAGCCTAGTGGGTTGTTGCAACCATTAGAAATTCCCGAATGGAAATGGGAGCAAGTCTCGATGGATTTCGTCGATGGTTTACCAAGGACTAGATCGGGACATGATAGCATTTGGGTAATTGTGGATCGATTGACTAAGAGTGCAAGATTTATACCAGTCAAATCGACCAGAACGGCAGCTAAGTTAGCAGAATTGTATATGAAGTGGGTAGTGAGGTTTCATGGAGTACCTAAAAGCATTGTGAGTGACCGAGACCCGTTGTTTACTAGTGGGTTTTGGAAGAGCTTACAAGAGGCTCTAGGGTCAGAATTACATCTCAGTACCGCATATCATCCTCTGACCGACGGTCAGACGGATAGGGTGAATCGTATATTGGAAGATATCTTAAGAGCTTGTATATTGGATTTTGGTGGATCATGGGATGACCATTTGCATCTAGTAGAGTTTGCATATAATAATAGCTACCAATCCAGTATCGGTATGGCTCCATATGAAGCTTTGTACGGAAGACCATGCAACTCACCATCATGTTGGATAGAGACTGGCGAGAAGTTTATGCTTGGACCAGATGTGGTGAGGGAAACTTCAGATAAGATTAAGATCATTCAACAACGAATGAAGGCTGCCCAAGATAGGCAGAAAAGTTATGCTGATAAGAGGAGAAGAGACTTAAAATTCTCCGTCGGTGACTTGGTGTTTGTCAAGATTTCTCCGTTGAAGAGCGTGATACGATTGGCAGGAGAGGCAAATTGGCACCAAGATTTGTTGGCCCATTCCCTGTTCTTGAGCTAGTCGGGAATTTGGCGTATAGAGTTGGCTTACCAGAGAAGATGGCGGGAGTTCACAATGTATTTCATGTTTCCCAACTAAGGAAGTTCGTTCACGACTCAGATATGACTATTTCGCCTGATCAGTTAGAGGACTTCGAAGTAGAACCCGAGGCGGTTGGGAACCGCAAGCCGATTCGTATTGTGGGGCACGATACGAAGCAACTTCGAAGGAAGGCGGTGAAGCTAGTCAAGGTTCAGTGGGGCGAGGATGAGAGTGACTGTACTTGGAAGACAGAGGAGAGCATTAGGAAGACGTACCCAGACCTCTTTGCCTGGTAAGATTTACTTCGTAATTTAGTTATTCCGCATGCTAGGATAGACTTGTTTTGCTTATTTTGCATGTTTGATTGTTATTTTATGATTGATAGGCATGCGGCACCCTTTTGTGTATTTTGGTTAAGGAATTTCGGGGCGAAATTTCTTAAGGGGGGAGAGTGTAACGACCCGCATTCTACACATCATAGGATCGTAGAATATTTATTTCTTTCACATATGAAGTTGTATGGTCATGTAACTTTGGGAAACAACCATTAGACTCATTTCCCATGTTCATGATTTTTGTCGATTTATTTTATGACCGTTTTGCCCCTAGCTGATCTTGTTTTGGCCATAAATTTTGATTGGAAAGGAATTTTGATCTGAAACCACTTCCATTAGACTCGTTTGATGATTTATCTTTCCGTAGAGTGGTCATAATAGCCAAACGGACTTACCATTTGGGAGATATGGCTGAATTAAGGTTTGGAAGGTGAAAAACTGCTTAACCAGGCCAAATAGGGTGATTAGTGAATATGCCCATAACCCATTTCGGGACTAGGGTTATGGGGAGGATGAAAAGGGTTAGAGAATCATTCCATTTCAGTTTTCTAGCCTCCACTTATCTCCAAGAAACCCTAAAAATGGCCTTCAACCTCTAAATCACCTTTAAATCATCTTCTAATCAAGGATTAAGCTTAGCAACGTCAAATCAAGGGAGATCTACACCAAATCAACATTGGAGCTGCTGTTTAGCATCGGGATTTGCATCAAATCAGAGATTTATTTCAGATCTTAGTTTTGTTTGTGGCTAAGGTGAGTGATTTGCATAGTTCCTCACTAATTATGGCTAATTAAGGGTAATTAGAGTTAATTAGCGAATTTAAACATGAAAAAATTCTGGAAAAATGTTCATAAATTCTTAAATGATGTTTTTGACCTCTGATATGAATTTGGGTTAATTTGGTTAAGTTTTGCTAATCCTACCATTAGTTTCACCTAAACATGCTTAAGGGGAAATATGGGGTTTTGGGTATGTTTGATCCATTTTAACCTATCATATTGATGTTTTGATGTTTGTGGTTGATTCTCTACGTTTCTATGACTGCATGGTATGCTTTGTGATTTATTAGAAGTGTTAGCTTGGTCGAAAACGTCGTCGAGAGGCGAAAATAGCTTGCTGAAATGGTGCAGGTTTGGGGTCGAGATAACCGACCAGGGGGGGTTTTGACCGACCCGAGTTCCTGAACCGATCGACCCGAGAGGGTGAAAACCGACCCGATCACCATGCAATGTACGATCGACCCTGGCATCCCCAGAACGACCGACCAGGAATGGTGGAGGAGGACCGACCGATTCAGCTTCCAACTTGTGAAGAAACTGGAGAAAACCGACCGACCAGGGGAGACCGAGCAGGTTGGGAAAGACCGACCACTATGCGATGTCCGACCGACCCCATACGATGGTGAAGTACGACCGACCAGGAATGGTGGAGTGTTCGACCGACCAGCGGGGGCAATACCGACCAACCAGGGTAGAGATGATAAAAGCCGACCAGCACGAAAAGTGCTTGACCGACCAGACCTAGTATTGACCAATAACCCGAGATGCAAAGGTAGTCCAATATGGGAAGTTAGAGCTCAGGATCCAATCGGGAACCGATGAGTTCACTTCATGGTTGGGCTTTGCTACGGGACGTGTGCTAAGGAGTTGTCGACGTTCATAACTTCGATTCACCACTGAAAATGGATGAAGGGCTATTTATCAGTGTAGTAGAGTCATTATGACTCGAGGGGCAAGGTGATGGTAGCAAGACTACGTTATCAGTGCAGTAGAGTCATTATGACTTGAGGGGCAAAGTGATGCGTAGTAAGACTATGAGCCAGCGCAGATGGGGTGAATAACTCCATGGGGAAAGTGGACATAGTAAAGGATTGGTAAGGCTATGAGCCAGCGCAGATGGGGTGAATAACTCCATGGGGCAAGTGGACATAGTTAAGGATTAGTGGCTACGTTATCAGTGCAGTGAAGCCATTTATGACTTCATGGGGCAAAGTGATCGTAGCAAGGTATGTTGGGTGATTTAAGTGGTGAATATCGTATGCTTTACGCACTGAGTGAGAGATGTGAGGATGGTTGTTATGCTTGATTGTTTGCCATTACTATGACATGCACACCCCCACCTCCATATCTTTACACCGTTGATATGGCACCTTAGAGTGTTGTACAGTATGTAGTGCTAACTCTTTGGTTGCAGGTCCAGGTTTAGGTATGTTTCTAGTTTGCCTGTTATTGTTCTGTTTAGATGCTTATCGCTTATACTAGGCTTTATGTCTGACCCAGAGTTTATGTCTCCTCTTATTACTCTGGGTGCTCACACGAGCAGACTAGAGACAGGTTAGCTGGTGATGCGCGAGTAGCTGATTCGGAGGCAGGCAGGAGGCTTCCACGTATGATATATAGATATTCTCCCTGTGTCGTTGGTGGTCGCTACTTGGGCATTAGTAGTGTGCCTCCTTTATCTTGCTTTTGCTTTGAGACAGTTTGAAAAGTTGTAATAATGTTTAACCTTGGATCATAAGCTGTACTTACATTTTTCGCTGCCATGATTAGTTGTTTCAGCTTATGCACTGTCTCACCTGTTTTATGTCAAGTATGTTATTATTATATTTTATCCTATGCGCTGTGAGACATTCTACAGGTTCTTTGTTAGTTCATTTCCTTCTTCCCTTTCCTTCTAACGACCCGTTCCGTGCTAACTGGACATGTGTACAGCGCACCTTTGGAGTAAATGTCGGTTGGTGCGGGCGGGCCATCACATTTTATTTCTTTCCCTTATTTTTCGCAGGAGAAAAATAGACTTTTCCATGTGCTGTGTGTATATATATATATATATATGCAGTGTTTACTGAGCATGTAAGAATTAGTCACATAGGGTAGTAGCGCTATATGTAAGGCTATTGATTTGAAAACAAAATCGTACTTCTTTATTGGATAAAAAAGTTGGCAATTTCCTTCAAAATACCACACAAACATAGCCAGCTAATATGAGACGTGATGTGGTGTAATGGCGCGATTTTCCATGCCTGGGAAACCGTGTCATTATTGAAAGAATTTAGAAGATGAGATAGAAAAGGTAGAACTTTTAGAATAGAAGAGTAAGAAGTTATCAGAATCTCACAGCGGAATTTCACAAAATACTTATATATTACATCACAAAGCCTGATACATCAGAGTACATAACATATTACATCATCATGGTTCATACAATACCATATTACAATACATAGATACTCCAACTGATAATTAAAAATAAAATGCTACTGGGTCTTGAACTGGTTCAGCATCATGTTCCACTTGCCTTACCTGAACCTACTTGTCTACTCATAATAATAATATGAGTACCCAAGAGTTTTAAGAAACACAAAAATAAACTCTGGGTCAATCAGGGGACTGGTGTGGGGAAACATAGTTAAACGGTATAAACAGGGAATAGGTGTCAAGGTGTTTATATTGAACCCTGTTTTTACTTTAAAAATCATTAGATCCATCCATGTCTAATATCTGGAATTGATCTAATCTCTTTATATCAAAACATTTGATATTATAATAGTTCGTAACAGATAATTAAAAATCGAGTGAAACGCTTGCATCTCACGTTCACATATACAGTATACAACTTTAAAGGTCGCAGAGCGCGTATTGGAGTTTGGATTCCAACATACACGGTATGGGAGCACCCACCGATCAGTGTACTCTAGAGAAGGTACACTGGGGTTCAACAAGAACGTCTTGTAACCCGGCCACACATGACCGTCCACTCATTCAGCTTGAGTGTGACGAATATATTATCACTCCTACGGTTGAGCTCGATTTACCATTTCCGAATACAACATCAGCGAATTAGATTTAAGAAGTGAAATAAGGAAGTCCTCTAGATGGTGATAATATACCCTGCTTGGGTATGACCCAACTAGCCATGCTGCCTAGCCCAACTTTTGTTACTTCCGGGTTGTGAAGTTTTGAGGTCACGTTCACTTCTGACAGATTTTTTTTCTTTACATTCTTTGAATGCCACATTGTCCTATCCGTCAGAAAATACTCGTTCGATTACCCAAACATATTACGGGTAATAAAGCTAAGAGAAACGAGTTCCTCCGCTACCAACGTAATATACTTACGTAAAACCGATGTGTATAATCTGACTGACACACGCTGTCAGACACTCGTCCATTCGGGTATGTTCTGGGTTTGAACAGACCAAAAATCTCTTTTTCAAATAACGCTTGCATCTCGTTGTCTTTAGTACTTTGATATGCGTCGTACACTTCGAATCGAAGTGGAATTGGTTATTCCGGACTCTTCGAACGATGTATGAAACCTTTTATAGTCGATAATGTTTATCGATTTAATCATGAGTATTGTTTAGTTACAGATCAATTATCAGTTTATACTCCGTTTGGTTACCTGGCTTATTTCAGAATAATTTAATTAAAACAATCAGTTGAAGTTGTAAATGTTTTACACAGATGTTTTATCATTATCTGGTGATGAATATGAAAAGCCCGTGCTCTGCACACGCGTTTCCATTTCTTTTATTCTTTTAGTTCGAATGACACTTGAACTCTTTTTCCTTTTGGTTTTATTCTTTTTATGATTATTTACCTCATAATTAATTCAAATAATTTATTTAAATTATTTACTCTTGTCAAATTTATATTTCAACTTGATTGAACTTTCCCCGTCGAACTTGTGGTTCGAAATCTCGGTTTCTACTTCTCCACTTGTTTGTTTAATTAAATAAAAATACTTCTTTATTTAATTTATTTATTTATTTATACTTTAAATTTAAAACAAATTTTAAATTTAAAAACTCGTGTTCATTTTGAAAAGAACACCGGACTTTGGCATTGCCAGAGTACCGGATTTGGCTAGTGCCAGAACCAGACTTTGGCACTGCCAAAGTACCAGAACTTGGCACTACCAAAGTGCCAGGTCTGGCACAGCCAAAATGCCAAGCACTTGGCAAGTGCCAAGGTACCAGGCCTTGGTACTTTACACCGCTGAAACACAGTGCACGGTGGTGCACGTGCACACCACCACGGCACAGCGAGAGGCCACCGCACCGACTCCGACAAGTCGTACTCCATCCCCAGGTCAACGTCCGCCGACCCCATCACCAAATCTCCGATGCTACAGTGTTTTGGATGTTCGAGCACTCCAACGTCAGAAAGCATCATCGGGGAAAACGCCTCGTGCTCCAACCTCAGACCGAACGACGCCGAACCCTTTCGACCACAGCACCGCCACCTCCTAACGCCGCCATTCCCCCATACCGCGACTTCAAAACTTCACCGACGATGAGCAATTTCGATCCATACAGTCGAACCCATTTTACTCATTAAAACCCTAAATTTGATTCATTCGCAAAATCCATGCATTAGAAAAATATGTTTGTATTTTTCCCCGACCCCCTGGTTCCCGACGCTTCTTCCCTCACGATCGCCTGACCTCTCGCTTCTCCAATGATCGGAATTTGGTCGAAGACCATTTTCAGTTCATGTCGAAAATTGTCATGATATACATAACTAAAAATCACGAAATTCATCTTAAAAATCATTATTTACATTCGTGATTCAATTCATATCATCCAAACGGGTTTTTATCACTTTTGAATTTCCACTTTGATTTTCACTTTACAGAGAACTTCCTGTATTTCTATTTTTAACAAAACTTGATTTTTCTTTGATCTTATATGAACATGTATGGTATGTTTATACTTAGATTTATACTCTTTCATAACTCAAATGTGAATCAACTTAGTTTGTTTGTCACATACACATGTTCTGTAATTTCCAGAACACTTCTACAGGTTCTAATAGATGTGTTAAATCATCAATCAAATTGCACACACACATTTTAGGGAGGTATGCTATCTAGTTGATCCATATATAGTGATGAAATCAAAGTGATCTACCATCATGATCTATAGGTTGACAATAATGAACAGAAATCAAATAAACAGGGTAGTTCAACTTAACTAAAAACTGTTTTACAGCAGTAATTTAAAACTCAGGAAAATTTAAGTGTTTCACTCACCAAATGCTCTCCAATTTAATCCAGAAAAATGCTTCAGATCTGAGAAGAAAGTTCAGATTTGTTTGTGTGGAGAATGTGAAGGGAATGAGTGGTATATATAGGTAAACTCATGCATTAAAATATGAATTTCTGTGCACACGTTCCAACAGTAAAACTCTTCTAGCCTCACCCCTCTCTCCTTAGTCCCTACGGCCAGAAAATGAGGAGTACATGGATTCAAATTTTGTCTTACTAATGGTTTGTAGCTAATGATATGCTCCTAGGTAGTGTTTCTAGAAGCTTGAACCATTCTTGCATTAAATGCAAG
Source organism: Allium sativum (assembly GCA_030737875.1). Classification (NCBI taxonomy): domain Eukaryota; kingdom Viridiplantae; phylum Streptophyta; class Magnoliopsida; order Asparagales; family Amaryllidaceae; genus Allium; species Allium sativum. Next base: position 299,341,690 of record CM060926.1, read on the forward strand.
GACCATCCCTTTGGATTTTAAAACCTTAACTAATGTTCTCATTTGTTTTCTTCTTTGCTGAGATTTTTCTCCTATACTATAACATGTACATGCTAACTATACTATAGGATTTTTAGGCAATGGCTAACGAAGATCATGGTTACTATGTCAAGTATGTTTCATTAAATGCTTGTCTCTTCTTGGAAATTGTATTGTCTTGCTAGAGATTTCCTTTTTGTCTTTTGTTTGGATATTTAAGATGATAAATGGTTCATGTGTTATATAATTCATGTTTTGGCCGTAATGTTTCATGTTGTAGGCAACATGTTGTGGTGTTTTTGTTTTCCAATCCCTCCTTTATTTTTAAATGAACACGTGCTCCTTTATTTTTGTTTATGTTCTAGTCCTTTGTTTTCAACTCCTTAGTTTGGCAAAATAATACTATGAAGTATTTCATTTCTATATGAAATTCTTTTTTGAATAATATATACTTGTTTTACATTTTTAAATCAAAGATCTTATCAAGTATATATATAATAATATTATTACATACATATGCTCATTCATATGTATATTTGTTTTCAAGAATCTCCTTAGTATATATTTTTAAATAGAATCCTCATTTTAATTCTTCATTAAAATGATTTAAAAATAGTCAGAAAAGTCGGGACATTACAGTCCACCCCCCTTATAAGAATTTCGTCCCCAAATTTAAAAGTAAGAAAAATAGACAGTTTTTCCAAAAGATGCTACTACATATCATAATCACTTAGTACATCCTAATTATACAATTAGTTCGATACTAGCACTAGTCTAGATAACATACTACACTACTAGTGCTACACCTGACTAATCATAGACATACACACCATACTACATAGATAGACTATACTTGACTAAATCAAGTTATAGCTACATAATATACACATACATAGTCCACACCCATCAGTCTACTCCACTCTACTCGTCTGAGTCACTATCGATCACGATCCACTCATCATCAGAAATATCTACTACCTCGACCACCTCATCGTCATTATCTGATGGCACAAAAACATCCATAATCTCCGGGTTAGCCGGTACCACCTCTTCATCATCAGAGATCTCTATAACCTCTATGGGCGGAATCATGTACACCTGAATCCAAGGATATCCAAAGTCTCCGAAAATCTCGACCCATCCACCTACTTCGTGATACTCTACAAGTGCTTGCTTCAGTTTCTCCCATATCACCACTGCCGGGTCCACAAATTCGGTTGGCTGCTCTCCCATATCAGCTATCAGTGTCACAGGTACAAACTCTTCTTCCTCCTCGGGTTCTTCTTCATCATCCCCATCCATATCCATATCCTCAGCCTCATCTCCCTCTTGGTCACTGTCATCGTCATCACTATCATCGTCTCCACAACCAGTCTCAATCATAAGTGCACCATCATCCTCTGAGGGCTCCGTGCTGTCTGGATCTTGCTCCATGGGTTCCTCTCTGCCTACATTCGACTCATCCGAGGTCCTGTGTGTGCCTTCATCATCACTCGGTATCCTTTCTCTAACATCTTCAGAATCACCCACTCTTGCTCGCTTGGCTTGTAATCTCTCGGTTTGGTGTGATGTAAGTCTCTTTCTAGCGGTCCTCTTCATCAGTGGTGCCATCTGAAAGTAAACAAGGAAAAGAACTCGTCAATGACAAAATCATAGCAAGGGAGTTCATAAGTCCTAATAAACCGAATCCACAAATGTACATGCCAATGCTTACAGAAATGAAGAAATCCAAGGTTTCATTTCATCCAAACAACCAAACAGTAAAACATACCTAATCTGTAGATAAATCCGGGTATAATTTCCTGATATGGTTCTCGGTCTCCCACGTGCAATCTTTCGGATTATCGCTCCACTGAATCTTAAGCAGACTTACTGCCTTGTTGCGAAGTTGTTTTTCTTCTCTGTCGATAATACAAAATGGTCGTCGAATTATAGTCAAATATGGTTCAATCTCTATTTCTTGCTGAACAGATGGTTCCAGAATTAATGACGGATCGTGCAAACATTTCCTTAAATGAGACACATGGAATACGTTGTGGATCCCTGCCATATGTTCTGGTAATTCTACTCTGTAGGCTTGAAAACCAATTCTCTCCATAACTCGGAAAGGTCCAACATATCGCGGAGTTAACTTTCCAGCTTTTCCAAATCTCACCACTCCTCTCATTGGTGAAATCTTCACAAATACCAGGTCTCCTATCTCAAATACAAGACCTCTTCATCTTTGATCGGCATAGCTTTTCTGTCGATCCTGGGCTTCTTTCATTCTTAACTTCACCAATTCTACTTTCTCTGTTGCTTCTCAGATCATGTCTGGTCCAAGTATTAATTTGTCTCCGGATTCAATCCAACATGCTGGTGCTTTACAAGGTCTTCCATACAATGCTTCGTATGGTGCCATTTGTATACTCGCCTGATAACTGTTGTTATAAGAAAATTCGACTAGGTGTAGATGATCTTCCCACGATCCTCCAAAATCAAGAATACACGCTCTTAACAAATCTTCCAATATCCGGTTCACTCTCTCAGTTTGACCGTCCGTTTGAGGATGGTAAGCTGTACTGAGGTTCAATCTTGTTCCCAAAGTTCTTTGTAATGCCCCCCAAAAGTTACTTGTTAAGATGGGATCTCTATCGCTTACAATGCTTGCTGGGACTCCATGTAATCGTACAATCTCCCTCATGAAAATTTCGGCTAAAGACGCAGCTGTACATGTCGGTTTTACAGGAATAAAATGCGCGCTTTTCGTTAGCCGATCGACAATTACCCAAATTCCTTAAAATCCTCTTCTTGTCCTTGGCAATCCATCGATAAAATCCATCGATATCATTTCCCACTTCCAGTTGGGTATTTCTAATGATCGCAACAATCCAGCAGTTTTTTGATGATCTCCCTTGACTTGCTGACAACACAAACATTCATTCACGAAAGTTGTAACATCCTTCATCATTCCTGGCCACCAGAATACTCTTTTCATATCGTTATTCATTTTATGAATTCCCGGATGGATACTCAATTTTGATGTGTGGCATTCTTTCAAAACCTCCTGCCTCAATCCATCCACATCTGGAACACATAGTCTATTGTTAATTCTTAACACTCCTCGGTTATCCAAATTGAAATCAGACTCCTTTCCATTCACGACTCCTTGTATGATCTTCTCCAGTTTAGCATCTCTTCTTTGATTGCTCATAATCCTTTCTTGGAGAGTCGGTGTGACTTCCAATAGGGATAGAATCGCATTTCTACTCAAAGCGTCTGCTACTACATTTGCCTTGCCTGGCGTATAGATGATATCCAAATCATACGATGCAAGAAACTCTAACCATTGTTATTGTCTCAAATTTAAATCCTTCTGGGAAAACAAGTACCTCAATGGTTTATGATCTGTAAATAGTTCGAATTTTCCACCCAGAAGATAATGCCTCCATAACTTCAATGCAAAAACAACGGCCAATAACTCTAAATCGTGCGTTGCATAATTCCTCTCGTGTATCTTTAATTGCCTACTTGCATATGCAATTACACGACGGTTCTGCATCAACACAGCTCCTAATCCAGTTCCACAAGCGTCAGTGTAAACTTCAAATTTGCTCGTTCCATCGGGAACTGCTAATACTGGTGCTTTTGTTAAACGATCTTTTAACTCTTGAAAAGATTCTTCACACTTCGGGGTCCAAATGAACTTCTGGTTTTTCTTCGTCAATTTCGTTAGATGAGATGATATTTTAGAATAGTCTTTGATAAACCTTCGGTAATATCCCGCCAATCCTAGGAAACTTCGAATGTCAGTTGGTGTACGAGGTTGCCTCCACTGTTGTACTGATTCAACTTTCACCGGATCTACCGATATTCCACCTCCGTTTACGATGTGCCCCCAAAAACCTCACTTCAGACTTCCAAAAATGACATTTTGAAAATTTGGCTTTCAACACATTTTTCCTTAGGGTTTCTAATACTACTCTGAGGTGATAGCGATGCTCCTCTTCAGTTTTTGAGTAAATCAGAATATCGTCAATGAAAATTAGAACAAACTTGTTTAGAATTTTTCTAAAGACTCTGTTCATCAAATCCACGAAAAATGCTGGTGCGTTGGTTAGACCGACTGGCATAACCAACCACTCATAAAAGAAATCCGGGCCTCTAAATGCTGTTAAAGGAATACTATCCTCAGCGATTTTCAATTGATGAAATCCTGTTGCTAAATCCATTTGAGAGAATACGGTCGCTCCATGTAATTGATCGAAAAGGTCATCGATTAGGGGTAAAGGGTATTTGTTTTTGATGGTCACTTTGTTTAACTCTCTATAGTCAACACATAGTCGTAATGACCCATCAGACTTCACTACAAAAACTACCGCCGAGCCCCAACTAGAAAAACTAGGTCGGATTAATCCTTTACTCAGCAAATCCCGAGTCTGTTTCTCCAGTTCCAATACTTCCTTTGGTGCCATACGTCTCTTTGGTTGCACTATTGGTCTCGCTCCTGGGATTAAATCGATTCGGAATTCTATCTCCCGATGAGGAGGTAAACTTCCAACTTCTTCGAAAATATCCTTGAATTCTCTAACCACGTCCAGTGTTTCAAGGTTCTCTTGGGGTTCTTCTAGGGCGTATAGGAAACTACAGGTATGAATACCGGGTTTTCCACAGGGTATTCTAGCTTTACGGTCTAGGCTCATGATCAAGGTTATGGTTTCTTTATCACATTTTATCTTGGCTTGGAACTCGCTCAGCCAGTCCAATCCGAGAATAAAATTGAAACTTTTGAAATCTAAGACATAGAAATCAAACTGAAAGGAATGTGAGAGATATAACAGCGCTATATCCTCACAACACATTTTTAACTCCGTTTTACCACCGATAGGATTTGATACACAAATTGGATTTGGGGAAATTATTGGCTTAAGGTTAAATTGGTTTACAATTTCAGAAGAAATAAAACTGTGTGAAGCGCCAGTGTCAAACAAAACTCGAAGGTAAATTCCTTTAAATTGTAAAGTACCTTCTAGAATTCCCTTCCCTTTCACATTCTGAGAGCCAGATGGTTCATTCTTGATGGCATACACTTTTGCTTGAGGTGCCCTTTTCATCAGTGGACAGTCTTTTACCATATGCCCAGGCTGGTGATAGTTGAAACAGAGGTTCTTCAATACCATCTCATTCCTTTGAACTTGCTGCTACTGCTGCTGTGGTTGTTGCTGAGGCTTCCTTTGTTGCTGTTGTGGTTGCTGTTGTTGTGGTTTCTTGTTGCTCTTTTGTTTACAGAACCTGGCAATGTGTCCCTTCTGCTTGCAGTTGTGACATATCACATTCCTGAAACGATTCTCAGTTTTCTGTTGAACTGCTTTTCCTTGGTTCTTGTTATCTTTCCAGTCAGGGTTAAATTTCCTTTTCTGGGGATTCCCTCCACTTGCTTCTCCAGTTTGAGCCTTTGCTGCAGTTGGGTTTTTAGCGTCCAGAGCTTCATATCTGAGTGCTAAATCTACGAGTTCAACAAATGGATCTTTCAGATGCCCCATCATACAGCCTTGCAGACTATCCTTTAATCCAGCTACGAACATCTCGTTCTTTTTCAGTGAGGTATTTACCAACTCTGGTCCAAAGCTTGACATTGCATTGAACTTGTTTTCGTACTCAGTGACAGTCATGGTTTCTTGCTTCAAATCGATGAAGTCTCGGTACATCCTGGATTTCCCAGTTGCAGGCATATACTGAGCTTCAAAAGCTTCTTTGAACATAGCCCAAGTAAATTTCTCCTCTGGAGTATTTGCAGTCTGGGCATCCCACCAGATAGCTGCAGCTCCTTCCAGATTCCAGGATGCTAACAGTCGTTTGTACTCGTCATCCAGTTTCAGTCCCTTAAAAATCTTTTCACACAATCTAATCCATGCTTGGACGTCAACCAGTGATTCTGTTCCCTTAAAAGTTTTTCCTCCCAGAGTAGTGTAGTTCTTACAAATCATAGCGAAGTTTGGCTGCGTTGGAGCTTGGACTACTTCAGTCGTTTCCACTTGGGTCTGATTAACAGTGTGCCCATTTGTCGTAGTTGCCCGACTTGCTCCTCGGCCTCGCCTTGCTTGAGAACTCATTGTCAACTTCTGAGTAAATGATTCGAGAGTTAATACTCATTCGGAAACCAGTCTTTAAGGGTAAATTAACCAAATAACTAGGGTTGATAATTAAGGTTAATAACTATGGTTGAGAACTAAGGACGACTCATACTAAAATAGTTTTTAGTAAAAATACGCTCTCTCGATGCTCACTCTAAGCCTAGGTGTTCAGAAAACCTAAGCTCTGATACCAACTGTAACGGCACGATTTTCCATGCCTGGGAAACCGTGTCATTATTGAAAGAATTTAGAAGATGAGATAGGAAAGGTAGAACTTTTAGAATAGAAGAGTAAGAAGTTATCAGAATCTCACAGCGGAATTTCACAAAATACTTATATATTACATCACAAAGCCTGATACATCAGAGTACATAACATATTACATCATCATGGTTCATACAATACCATATTACAATACATAGATACTCCAACTGATAATTAAAAATAAAATGCTACTGGGTCTTGAACTGGTTCAACATCATGTTCCACTTGCCTTAGCTGAACCTACTTGTCTACTCATAATAATATTACGAGTACCCAAGAGTTTTAAGAAACACAAAAATAAACTCTGGGTCAGTCAGGGGACTGGTGTGAGGAAACATAGTTAAACGATATAAACAGGGAATAGGTGTCAAGGTGTTTATATTGAACCCTATTTTTACTTTAAAAATCATTAGATCCATCCATGTCTAATATCTGGAATTGATCTAATCTCTTTATATCAAAACATTTGATATTATAATAATACGTAACAGATAATTAAAAATCTAGTGAAACGCTTGCATCTCACGTTCACATATACAGTATACAACTTTAAAGGTCGCAGAGCGCGTATTGGAGTTTGGATTCCAACATACAGGGTATGGGAGCACCCACCGATCAGTGTACTCTAGAGAAGGTACACTGGGGTTCAACAAGAACGTCTTGTAACCCGGCCACACATGACCGTCCACTCATTCAGCTTGAGTGTGACGTATATATTATCACTCCTACGGTTGAGCTCGATTTACCGTTTCCGAATACAACAGCAGCGAATTAGATTTAAGAAGTGAAATAAGGAAGTCCTCTAGATGGTGATAATATACCCTGCTTGGGTATGACCCAACTAGCCATGCTGCCTAGCCCAACTTTTGTTACTTCCGGGTTGTGAAGTTTTGAGGTTACGTTCACTTCTGACAGATTTTTTTCCTTACATTCTTTGAATGCCACATCGTCCTATCCGTCAGAAAATACTCGTTCGATTACCCAAACATATTACGGGTAATAAAGCTAAGAGAAACGAATTCCTCCGCTACCAACGTAATATACTTACGTAAAACCGATGTGTAAAATCTGACTGACACACGCTATCAGGCACTCGTCCATTCGGGTATGTTCTGGGTTTGAACAGACCAAAAATCTCTTTTTCAAATAACGCTTGCATCTCGTTGTCTTCGTACACTTCGAATTGAAGTGGAATTGGTTATTCCGGACTCTTCGAACGATGTACGAAACCTTTTATAGTCGATAATGTTTATCGATTAAATCATGAGTATTGTTTAGTTACAGATCAATTATCAGTTTATACTGCGTTTGGTTACCTGGCTTATGTCAGAATAATTTAATTAAAACAATCAGTTGAAGTTGTAAATGTTTTACACAGATGTTTTATCATTATCTGGTGATGAATATGAAAAGCCCGTGCTCTGCACACGCGTTTCCATTTCTTTTATTCTTTTAGTTCGAATGACACTTGAACTCTTTTTCCTTTTGGTTTTATTCTTTTTATGATTATTTACCTCATAATTAATTCAAATAATTTATTTAAATTATTTATTCTTGTTAAATTTATATATCAACTTGATTTAACTTTCCCCGTCGAACTTGTGGTTCGAAATCTCGGCTTCTACTTCTCCACTTGTTGTCTGTTTAATTAAATAAAAATACTTCTTTATTTAATTTATTTATTTATTTATACTTTAAATTTAAAACAAATTTTAAATTTAAAAACTCGTGTTCATTTTGAAAAGAACACCGGACTTTGGCATTGCCAGAGTACCGGATTTGGCTAGTGCCAGAACCAGACTTTGGCACTGCCAAAGTACCAGAACTTGGCACTACCAAAGTGCCAGGTCTGGCACAGCCAAAATGCCAAGCACTTGGCAAGTGCCAAGGTACCAGGCCTTGGTACTTTACACCGCTGAAACACAGTGCACGGTGGTGCACGTGCACACCACCACAGCACAGCGAGAGGCCACCGCACCGACTCCGACAAGTCGTACTCCATCCCCAGGTCAACGTCCGCCGACCCCATCACCAAATCTCCGATGCTACAGTGTTTTGGGTGTTCGAGCACTCCAACGTCAGAAAGCATTATCGGGGAAAACGCCTCGTGCTCCAACCTTAGACCGAACGACGCCGAACACTTTCGACCACAGCACCGCCACCTCCTAACGCCGCCATTCCCCCCATACCGCGACTTCAAAACTTCACCGACGATGAGCAATTTCGATCCATACAGTCGAACCCATTTTACTCATTAAAACCCTAAATTTGATTCATTCGCAAAATCCATGCATTAGAAAAATATGTTTGTATTTTTCCCCGACCCCCTGGTTCCCGACGCTCCTTCCCTCACGATCGCCTGACCTCTCGCTTCTCCGATGATCGGAATTTGGTCGAAGACCATTTTCAGTTCGTGTCGAAAATTCTCATGATATACATAAGTAAAAAATCACGAAATTCATCTTCAAAATCATTATTTACATTCGTGATTCAATTCATATCATCCAAACGGGTTTTTATCACTTTTGAATTTCCACTTTGATTTTCACTTTACAGAGAACTTCCTGTATTTCTGTTTTTAACAAAACTTGATTTTTCTTTGATCTTATATGAAGATGTATGGTATGTTTATACTTAGATTTATACTCTTTCATAACTCAAATGTGAATCAACTTAGTTTGTTTGTCACATACACATGTTCTGTAATTTCCAGAACACTTCTACAGGTTCTAATAGAGGTGTTAAATCATCAATCAAATTGCACACACACACATTTTAGGGAGGTATGTTATCTAGTTGATCCATCTATAGTGATGAAATCAAAGTGATCTACCATCATGATCTATAGGTTGACAATAATGAACAGAAATCAAATAAACAGGGTAGTTCAACTTAACTAAAAACTGTTTTACAGCAGTAATTTAAAACTCAGGAAAATTTAAGTGTTTCACTCACCAAATGCTCTCCAATTTAATCCAGAAAAATGCTTCATATCTGAGAAGAAAGTTCAGATTTGTTTGTGTGGAGAATGTGAAGGGAATGAGTGGTATATATAGGTCAACTCATGCATTAAAATATGAATTTCTATGCACACGTTCCAACAGTAAAACTCTTCTAGCCTCACCCCTCTCTCCTTAGTCCCTACGGCCAGAAAATGAGGAGTACATGGATTCAAATTTTGTTTTACTAAGGGTTTGTAGCTAATGACATGCTCCTAGGTAGTGTTTCTAGAAGCTTGAACATTCTTGCATTAAATGCAAGGACCATCCCTTTGGATTTTAAAACCTTAACTAATGTTCTCATTTGTTTTCTTCTTTGCTGAGATATTTCTCCTATACTATAACATGTACATGCTAACTATACTATAGGATTTTTAGGCAATGGCTAACGAAGATCATGGTTACTATGTCAAGTATGTTTCATTAAATGCTTGTCTCTTCTTGGAAATTGTTTTGTCTTGCTAGAGATTTCCTTTTTGTCTTTTGTTTGGATATTTAAGATGATAAATGGTTCATGTGTTATATAATTCATGTTTTGGCTGTAATGTTTCATGTTGTAGGCAACATGTTGTGGTGTTTTTGTTTTCCAATCCCTCCTTTATTTTTAAATGAACACATGCTCCTTTATTTTTGTTTATGTTCTAGTCCTTTGTTTTCAACTCCTTAGTTTGGCAAAATAATACTATGAAGTATTTCATTTCTATATGAAATTCTTTTTTGAATAATATATACTTGTTTTACATTTTTAAATCAAAGATTTTATCAAGTATATATATAATAATATTATTACATACATATGCTCATTCATATGTATATTTGTTTTCAAGAATCTCCTTAGTATATATTTTTAAATAGAATCCTCATTTTAATTCTTCATTAAAATGATTTAAAAATAGTCAGAAAAGTCGGGACATTACATGTGGTGTGAAAGAACCAAAACTAGAAACAGTCCTGATGGCTCGCAAGGGTAGGTTAAAGTTTGAAGATGTAGATTGTATCTCTAATTTCCTAGGCTTGCAGTTCCCTTAAAAACAATCATATCTTTAAATATTTAAAGTATTATTATAATTGATAGGGTCATCTAGAGGTAAGAAATAAATAAAACGTGACAGCTATACATTGGTTTCAAAATATTATTTACCCTAATGTACAAGATTCCATTTACGTATGAATGGATATGGACACAAATAAAAATACTATCGTGACAAACAATGTGTCACGATCCCAAGAATAAAATAATATAGGCAAGTTAACTTATTCGGTGAAACCCTAAAATGCTGATATAGGGCACTGTAAAATACTCCAAATAAAAAGTTGCTTATTTTCCAAATTAAAAATTATAGAAAAATTCTAAAAATTAAGTTATAACTACATCTCAAATATCTTGTCCAAATTCGAAACCAATATTTAACTAAAATTAAATAACTGTTATGACTTATAAACGATTCCATAGCGACTTTTCGGAAATTTAATTTGGACATAGCTTACAATCTATAACACGAAATCTCCATTTTTCTCTTCCATTAGAAAAATACAGTTCAATAGATTCCAACGTTTCTTGTTTCACAGAATTCCGACTTAAAATGGGTTTTGTATATTCACTTGAAGTTCAAAACTCAATATTACCAACTACCGCGACATTACGAGCTCGAATTATTATTATATTATAATTAATACATTCAACTGTTGTTTAAATAATATATTCGTTATAATAATTCAATTTTAACTGAATTAAATTCCTTATATTACACAATTTACACAAAATTGTTATTTCCATCATTTCCGACAATTTCAGAAATCAAATATATTATCGCATTATTCATATCTAAATTAAATATTCAAAATGTTTGAATTCAAACTATTTTAATTATCAAACCCATCGATTAAAATAATTAAATTAATTAATTTTTAGATCGCTAAAATTCCGGGACATTAAACAAACTATGCTATTATGCACATGTCAAGTCAATTTGAAAAGAACATTTTCTTTTAAAAGACAAAGTTAACAAATTCTTTGGCCAAAAACCAAACTTTTGGCCAAAGTTAACATTTTCTTTTAAAAGACAAAGATTCCACTTTACACTAAAATGTGTCCTTTTGGCCAAAAACTAAACTTTCCATACTTTTGGCCAAAATTTTTGTTAAGTTTGGCCTTCTCACTATTTTTCATATTTATTTGAAAAATCAAAACATGGACGTGTAATATTTTATAATGTCATTCCTTCTAAACAGGTGCAATTCACGTGCTAACGTACTTGTGATTAGTTTATTGCATCTACTTCTAATAGATTAGTTCAATAATTTATGATTTATTTATAACATCTACTTTTGTATTTTTTTTATTTCAATCAAATATTTATTGATAGGGTGACATACTTTGAGCTTATTATTATTTTTGTTTCTTCTTTTATTTCTTTAATCCATTTATGTTTCAAGCTGCCAAATAAAAAATAAACATTAAGAGCACATCGATCTTACTTAATATAATAAACGCATATGTATGTGTTTGATGTGTTTATGAATGATTCACATTAATTAATGCATTGATAACATATCCTTAGAGTTGGCTTACATGTACATTTTGTAGTATAACCGGATTCACACTTTTCCAATTACTTTTGTTTTTCGTTAAACCACGAAATAACTTTTTCACTTAAACCCAGTCTAAAATAAGTTTAAACAGATAATTTTATATTTTATATTAAACGTATTAACAGTCGATTTTCACATCGTTGTGCGTTTATAGTAGTTAAATGAAAATGATGGTAAATGTTTCCAACCAATGTGAAATTACAACTGATCGATAAAGTTATGTATAAAATTTTGAAAATATATCACAATACCATATTCTTTAAATTCACTTTCATAGTAATAGATAAGAGACTAGAGAAGCTCATTAGTTGATGTGCTCACATTGGTTGAAAAAGAGCTTAGAGCACTCCCAATTAGCCAAGATTGGGTTGGGAGCCAACCAACCTCCAATAGGATGTCAGTTGGTAGTATAGGGGTTGCTTTGACAAGCTTCTCTTAACCGGCTCAAACATTCTGCAACAGGAAGCACGAAAACCCTCATTTATTCTCGTTCATTACCACTCTTTCAGCTTAGTAAATCAATGTCCTTTCAAGAAACCTTGAAGTTCCAAAAGCCAAGCATATATCAGAACAATGCAAGAAATGTTGCTTTGTAGCTCCCTCGATGATACTGTTATTGTTATTCCTAATGAAAAAATGCTAAATTTCTAAAGTGTGAGGAGGGTGAAGGTAGAACTCTAATTTTAGCGACCATAACTCTTTCTTTTGAATCACAAGATAAAGCATTGTCTAAATTTTAGACATGAAAGCGTGAATATATATCAACACGAAAGTTGAGACCAACTGTAAGGAAGCTTAGTCTGAATTGTAGGCAGCTACCATTAAAAGAAAACGTGAAGGATTAGCTATACCATAACTGAATGAAAACAGGGAATAACATCATTTACCTCAGTTGAAAGAACGTCCTTTTATAGGAATGTCCTAGAGCCCTATTAAGGTTAACAAACAACAAAGTGAAGGAGACACATCCTTCTCATTTCAACCAAGATTGGGGAAAGAATTGAAAATTCATCAACAAAAAAAACTATAGTGCATTAAACCTCAAGAAGGTGTGACACAAATAATAAACAAAGCATATAAGCAACATATCTGAAATCTAAAATTGAACAATATTCAAGACACGACAGTGCAGAGATATTATACTACTTTTATTTCGGGTCTCCTTGAACATAATATAAAAAGTTCTTGATGCTCAGATGGACTGATGATCACTTCTCAATAAACTCCTTGAGACTCTGCCAAGCAAATTTCTTCTGGTCCATCAGATAATGCAAGTAATCGAAGAGGGATTTTTTGAAACCCCTTGCACCCAAGTACTCCTGGAAGGCACTTTGCAACCTCTTCTGCGAATCACTGAAAAGGTTTTAAGACTAAAGGAAAAAAACCAACATGAGAAAGACACTCATCCACACGTATTACTTATCCAGATGAAGCAAATTAGCTAAATGCACATATAAAGATTTTTATTATTTAACTGAGAATAAACTTTCATTATATGCTAGGATAGTAGGTTTGAACTTTGCAAAAGAAACAGAAAATAAAAATAAAAAATCTACGTGTTGTTTTGTACAATGGAATGCCAGTGGTAAATAATTTTTATCATTTAATTTCATTTTGATTTCACCTAGTTCCCTTCAGATCTAGGTTGGATTCAATCTATTTCTCTTGTGGTTCTACTCTCCTGGCTTTAGTTTTCGATTTCCCCTTTTTCTGATTTAATATATTGGATATATCTCTCAAATCAAAATCTTGCTACAAGACGTTACAAAAATTACCATCGTCAAGACTAGATGTGTAAGATAGACAATAGTTATTTCATATGGCTTGTATAAATAGGAAAAAAATGGAATAATAATAATTTCATAATTTAATTATGATTAAAAATCCATATGCCCACTTAACTCATGGGTATTAATAGATCTAATTAAATAAAAGAAATATCCAAATGCAAAGTCAAGACACAGGTAGGATAAGCTTCAAGCAATCTCAGCAAGTATAAAGAAATCTTACCAAGAAACAAGCCCTCGAAAATAGTTTTCAAGTGAGTTCTTTGAAGTTCTCAGTGACACGCTTTCAATTTCAAAATCATTTGGTGTGATCTTGCACCAAAATTGCAAAGTAGGGCCCACTTTCTTATCTATGGTAATAGCTAGAAATATCATGGATTCATAACCCATGTACAAAGTAGCTCGGATCTTCTCATTGTCATATTCTCTCTTAAGTGTAACTGAATTATCTCCGGGATTATCAATAATCTTGAATTGAAAATCTTTTGGCAACACTTTTTTTTGCTGAAATGCCAGAACAAAAATACTTATTATTGATTTAAAGTAACCATTATTATAATGGTAAAGCACAAAATCATCAATCAATTTTGATTGTGTTCATGTATCATTGAAATTGGAATAAATTGTTAGTCACAATGATAGACCAATCACGTAATTTTATCATTAATGCTACAGGACAGTGTGCTAAGTTCGCAAATTCACTTCAACCAGATATATTATTCATCCAGGCAACTGTAAAAAGAAATTCTTGGTATAAAGCAATAGAATAACCATATTATTTTTGGTGCATATAATTATAGTGCAATAAAGAAAAAAAATGTATGCTAAGAACGTAAAATTGTAGCATGAAATTGCTCGCCAACATACAAACATGCCGACAGAGATAACTCATCCACAAAACACTTCAGCTTTTTCTTCTACAAATGACAATCTAACTATATGACATATATCTACTGCATAAATTGTAAAACAAAATCTCAAAACTTATGATGTGTACCCTAGATATCATAGCATTTCAAAATCCAGAGCGCTGGATATCCCTCTATTTTTTTTGACTTCTGTTGTCGCATCCCTTCATAACCAAAAACCCATAAAATAAAGAAAAGACGCACCATTTTGCGCCGTAGGCCATTTGATGCGCCTTTTCACATGCGCCGCGTCATAAGCAAAAATGGCACAAACGCCGCGCTGCACCACACCGTGCGCCATGGCGCGCACCTTTTATAACTATAAACCACCCACAGCCTCGCGTTCTTCCCTGTTTCCCCTCCCCCAATTCATGTATTTCTCTGTAATATTTAGTCCATATGAAATGGTAAAATTTTGAAAATGTGTATAAATGTGTAAAAAATAATAAAGAAATTGTTTGCTGAAGTAGGCATGATGTCAATACCAATGAGGCAATGTGTAGTATGGTTAAATTAGGTAAAAAGAGAGCTAATTATACCAAGATTCTATTTCTTTATTTCTTTTTTCAATTAAGTCAACATATGTTGTGTTATGTCTTAAAGAGCTTAATCAAATCACTGTAGTTGATGAACTAAATGTGAAATAAAATAGTAAATATAATATTAAAGATGGGAATAAAGATGATATGCTAAGAAGACTTATAATGTGTTGAAAATTTCACATTCTGAATGATGTTTTTGTTTCTTTTCAAGTTATATTATACCACATGTTCACTAATAATTGCAGAGTTTTGTACTTTTGTTCTAATGTGTCACATTAGAAATACTCAACTGGTTGCTGGTACACTCAATCTATAAACCTCTAACATGGTACAATAATTGGGATAATATTATACAAATATTATGGTCCAAATACTTCTTAATTTTTGATAACTGCAGTTTTGTTTAGCTATAATCTATGTGGTTTTGTTTAACTATGTATCTTATTGCAAACAGAGACTGTGGAGGTGAAACAAGCTGAGTTGATTAAGAATAGACCACAGGAACATCAAGTTAAGGGGACAAGCATTGCTTACATGCCCTCCTTCAGAAATAAACTACTGTCAGTTTTTTCTTCACCGGCCCTCCCTCTACATCCATTTTACGGCCAGTTTTTTCCTTACATGCCCTAGCTCTACTGTCAGTTTTTTCCTCATAGACCCTCCCTCTCCATCCATTTTACCAGCAATTTTTTCCTCACAGGCCCTCCCGCTCCATCCATTTTACGTGTAGGGCAACCATCTGTCTCATTTTTGAACAGATTTTCGTGACCTTGCCTAGAGCAACCCGATGTCCGGAGCCGGCACTGGTTGCAATGAAGGACGCATCAAATTGGGTCATCATATTTTAATATGAGGCAGCACGAGGCAGAGCATACATGCTGAGAGGCGATCAAAAGGATGATAATAATCAGTGGGCGCAGGTGCTGTAAAGAATGGAATTTATGTCTTAATTTGCTTCAAGCATTTTCTTTTCTTCCGTTGATCAAAGTTTTTACAGTTTAAAAATAAATAAATTAGCAACAGTATTATCTTGCATTAAGTATTCCACATATTGGAGGTTGTTCGTATCATTTTTATTATGTATAAATAATCATATGAGTAGGCTGGAAGGAAACCGTCTAGATATACAATCCATGATGATTCAAGAATAAATACGAGTAGGTTGTTCGTACCATTTTTATTCTGAATAATTTGTTTTGAAACGCCGAAAAACAAGCATGTAAAGTTCTAATTTTTAAAAAAGAATTTAAATTTAGAACTTTAAATAAATGATAAACGTTATTGCAATATCATTGAATAAAAACAGCAAAAGGGTTAATGAGTATTATTACCAAATTTTTCTCAGCGATCACCGATTCCAAAACACGCAAGAGATTCTTGTCGTCTCGCTCGATTTTGTCCTTCTCGCTCGCTAAACTTTTCGAAGAAGCGGATTTGATAGAAATTGCAGAGCATGGTTTGCTGATTAAATTTTTAAGGATCAAAGTCCTTGGGATGAGAGGAGTTGTGGAGTAAAATTGAGTACGGTAAATAAAAGAAACCCTGGGAATTGAGCAGCGTAGCAAGGAGAATATTAAGCGAGAAGTCATCGTTAAGTTCTGTGATTAGGGAAAAGTTTAGGGTTAAGGAGCCGATGGAGAGTTTATACAGGGGATAGTGCTGGAGAAAGCATGGACTGGGCCGGATTACAACAAATGCATCGCCCGATCCATGGGTTTGAAGATCTCTTCCCTACACACTTCAGGCCCTGTGCGAAATAGCAATCAACGGGTGGAATTTAGGGAAGATAACCATTTTGCGTTGGTTTACTTGCTAATTTGCAATTTTACGGTAAAAAACACTATCACACCCACTGTTTCTTTTATACTCTACTTCACTTTATATTTTTTGTTACTTGCTTTTTTAATGAACATAAAGGTTTCGTTTGAGTGCCTCAAGTTCGTCAATATTCAACAATGATAACAACATATTGCGTACGTTGGATGAAGAAATAACTATACTAAAATCACGTATATATGTTAAATGTAATATGTTATACTATGTTTGTTTATTAAATTTATTAATTCACATTTCAGTTGTGGTTGAAAGTTTTAGCTGAATGTACTTTTGATGATAAAAGTTACAAAGATGCTGATACTTGCTAAAAATCTTGCAACAATAATAAAAATGCCAAGAGTTGTTTTATTTGGGTTTTCATCCAATTATTGTTGATTGTTTTAATGTTGTCCATACCAACCAAAACATATGTTAGGTTAGTTGGTACTCTCTGTTTATTTTGATTTTGTTTTTACATGAGGAAGATAAATTATCTTGAAATTTCTTTCTTTTATGAACTTTGATTAAGCTGATATTAAAGTTCACCCTTAATGAACTTCAATTTCACGGTAACTTTTCTTCCTTTGTTTTTGAGCTGCATGTTTTAATAAACAGGAGAGCATGCCTTAATACAAATAATTTATGAAACTTTCCTTCCTTGATTGTCAATCTTACATTTTTTTATTACACTTTTGATATATTACTTACTTCTCATACATAACATTTTGACATTTTACAAAACCTTTGCGGTTTCCATGCCCTCTATAGTTTTGCATAATTGCAATATGATTATAACTTTATGCAACATATTAGACACAAAAGCAAATTTACCAAATTAGTTGAGAATCATGCTTTGGTTATTAATTGTGAGCCTTAGGTTTCCATTGAGTTATATATTGTGCGTAAATGTAACTCTTTCATATGGCTTATGGTCTGTAATATAATTCCTACATGATCATTCTTCTCTTATTTACCTGAATTTTACGAAGATGAAACTAGAAACGATTAGATTATTATATTTCTAGCAAAATCATACACAATTATTTTTGATAATTATGAAGTAGTCTTCCAGTTATTGATTATTTTGCACTTAATTATTATCTTCTTTTTGTTTAGTTGACAATGGCAAGTATAATTATACTACAGTTCTCTATTTACAGGCTTGCATCTAATCACGTATTAACCTACTATAATACTCTTCTCTTATTAGTGATTACTATACTTATAATCAATAATCTACAAATAGGAATGATAAATGACTAGCGACAACTGTAACAAGTCAATATTTAAAATGTGCAATATGTGGAAACTATAATTAATTTAATACTCCTTTTCTTACTACATTAAACTAAAAAGTCCATTCCTTCCTTATTATCTATTTTGTGATGAACAAAATGGAAATATAAAATCACCCCGAGTTCTTTTGTGTTTTCATTGTTGTCTTTATGTTTGTATTTGTTTCTATTACAACTTATTCATAGTTTATATAACATTGAATATGCTTAAATTTTCTACGCAGCTTTCTAATAGGACCACGTCAAATATTATCAAACTAAAAATTATGCACATTCTTCCTTTAGATTTGTAGTACAAATCCCATTAAAAATGGTGGATGTGTCACTGAACTTAGATGATCCAAATAGTCATTATTTTTTTATATTTTTAAAGATGCTCATATTGCATTAAACTTAATGATAAGATGACTAAATTGGATCATGTGAGGTATGTGTCTTTTGAGAAATTAAGTTACCATTTATGATTTTCGAATAATATAAATTATTGATATATTGTAGGCCAAGACTCTTCTACAGCCTTAATGTTCCATTGAAGAAAATAATACTTTGATTGCCTACCACGATAGCAAAATGATTTAATTTTCAGTACAGTAGCGAAGAAAAATGAAAAGTTGAGGGTCCCATATTATAACCTTTTCCCAGTTAACAAAATTTTCTTTCACCGCCCACTACAATAATTTAAATTGGCTATTTACAATCTATATCAAAAAAAAATATTGAGTTCGCAAAAGTCTATATTATAGTAATAGTATAAATCTTTGCATATGAGGCTATTCTGTCTTTTGCAAATATGATTTCAATTATCATCTTTGTAATATGCTTTGCTTTATCACCATGAATGTACTGGGATATATATTTGATTCTAATATTTCTGATTGACAAATCAATTGTTCCTAGTCATTAAATGGTCAACTGAAGCATACATATAATATACAGTGTAGTATAAAAATGGGAGTGATTATTAAGTGATATATTTTTGGTCCACTCATACACTTATGTTTTGCAGTGAAGGAAATTTAATTACATATATTACACTATAGAACATGAATACATGTAATAAAGACATATTACTTATGTAACCATGATGTTAGCTTTGTATGTAATTTGTCTACTAAAATAGGAGATATCATAGTATGATTTAAAATGTCAATTTATTTTGAATCTATAAATATTTGAATTTCTGCGTTTTGCATTAATGATTTTGAATAAACTGTCAAAATTTACAATTTCTAATGAAATAATACATGTAAGGAAAGTGTTGAAAAACTATTATTTGTTTGCCCATGGTCTTAGCTTTGCAGGAAACTCTCTATAATGAAATAGAAGGCAATAAATCTATATGTGGTTGCAGTAAATCCCCGTCCTTTGAATCGACCATAAACCACACAGGTCTGATCCAAAAGTTGGAAATCCACGAATACTTTAACTATGGGCATACAACACATCAGAACAAATAACAGAAGACTTTTATAAACATTACAATAATGTTACATCAGAGTACATTGGATAAATAATACAGCGGAAGATAAATTTATAATACAATACAATGCAGCCGAATCAAACACAGCGGAAGACTATCTATGCTCTGGACACAGCTTTAAGCTTCAATCCCTAATCCTTCTTAAGAAATGAATATCTGCAAAAGAAGCTACTCGACTGTCCGTGTGGAAGAGAGGGCATCCGAGATTGCAAAGCGAAACAAACTACGGGTCAATCATGGGACTGGTATGAGAAATCTTACTTAAATTATCTAATAATAATATAATCTTTTTATTTTACTTAAACAACAATAAAAATATGAACTTTATAATCTAAACTTTCTATTGTAACGGATCTACGAATAAAAATACAATCTTTAATCGCTAATCTTTTTATTGAAACAGATCCACAATAAAAATATGATTTTTATTGTATAATCAAAACTTGACAAAATGAACATTTTAATCTTGCATACACCATTCAATCTAACTATCCATTTCAATCTCAAACAATCAATCCAAATTTCATCCAATCACATATATAAATTTTACATCAAAATAAATACTAATTTTATTTTCAAAATAGAGATCTCACCGATGGTTTCCTATCTGACAAAAATTGAAAATAGTTCTGTTTCTGATCTAGTCAGTTCGTGGTTGTAGATCTCGTTTATGCGATTCCAATGGATTCAGTTTCATCGAATTCTGAAGTCGTATGATAAAATTATGATATTGTTTACATATTTTTGGTTTCACTAAAATCCGATTTATTTTGCATCCTGTACGGTCAATCAAAGTTCAAATTCAAATTTTCAAACTACCACGCTATCTCTAACTCCTTTTATAATTAAAATAAATATATTCATTCCAACTTTAATTAAAACAAATTTTTAGTCGTTATTATTTAAAATAAATTATTTTAACTATTTAAAATCCATATAAATTTATAAAATAAAAATTTTAAATTGGTTCAAAATTTCCGGGTTGTTACAATCTCCCCCACTTAAAATCTTTTCGTCCTCGAAAAGGAACGGAGCTAAAAGTTGTTTAATTAACCACTAAATTTTCATTCTTTCATTTGTTTCAATCATTTTATTAGTTGAATTAAATTTTCAAATATATATGACTTTTATATATTCAAAAATCACATATCCTAAGATCGGATTATATATATATAATCACAAATACGTTAATTATAAACTTGGCACTCTCAACTCATTCTAGGGCATTGCTAACCCCATCTCTAACGAGTTTTCTCATTCTAGGATACTGTTGATCCTATCTCTAATGAGTATTCTTATTGGATATTACAAATCCAATCTCTAATCAGTCTTTGTTCAGTTCTAATGAATTGTACCTCAAAGATTTGAGCTAACCAGAGCTCTGATACCAGCTGTAAAGACCCGTAAATCCCCGTCCTTTGAATCGACCATAAACCACACAAGTCTGATCCAAAAGTTGGAAATCCACGAATACTTTAACTTTGGGCATACAACACATCAGAACAAATAACATAATACTTTTATAAACATTACAATAATGTTACATCAGAGTACATAATATCAGAGTACATTGGATAAATAATACAGTGGAAGATAAATTTATAATATAATACAATGCAGCGGAATCAAACATAGCAGAAGACTATCTATGCTCTGGACACAGCTTTAAGCTTCGATCCAGAATCCTGCTTAAGAAATGAATATCTGCAAAAGAAGCTACTCGGCTGCCCGTGTGGAAGAGAGGGCACCCGTGTTTGCAAAGTGAAACAAACTACAGGTCAGTCATGGGACTGGTATGAGAAATCTTACTTAATCTATCTAATAATAATATAATCTTTTTATTTTACTTAAACAGCAATAAAAATATGAACTTTATAATCTAAACTTTCTATTGTAACAAATCTACGAATAAAAATACAATCTTTAATCGCTAATCTTTTTATTGAAACAGATCCACAATAAAAATATGATTTTTATTGTACAATCAAAACTTGACAAACATGAACATTTAAATCTAGCATACACAATTCAATCTTACTATCCATTTCAATCTCAAACTATCAATCCAAATTTCATCCAATCACATATATAAATTTTACATCAAAATAAATAATAATTTTATTTTCAAAATAGAGATCTCACTGATGGTTTCCATTCTGACAAAAATTGAAAATAGTTCTATTTCTGATCCAGTCAGTTCCAAGTTGTAGATCTCGTTTCCGCGATTCCAATGGATTCAGTTTCATCGAATTCTGAAGTCATTTGATAAAGTTATGATATTATTTACATATTTTTGGTTTCACTAAAATCCGATTTATTTTGCATCCTGTACGGTCAGTCAAAGTTCAAATTTTCAAACTACCGCGCTATTTCTAACTCCTTTTATAATTAAAATAAATATATTCTTTCCAACTTCAATTAAAATGATTTTTTAGACGTTATTATTTAAAATAAATTATTCAAACTATTTAAAATCCATTAAAATTTCTAAAATAAATTTTTTAAATTGGTTCAGAATTTCCGGGTTGTTACAACATTTAAAAGAAAGTGCTACCAAAAGTTCTTTTTTCTCCTTAAGACACATGTCTTTATGCATGCTCCTTTCATGCATGATTGCCACTTGCCCCATTATGTGTCTTTACCTTCTTACTCCTCCTTTCCAATATAAGGAGGCCCTTTTCTCCATTTTCTTACCATTCCATTCCATTTCCTCCTTTCCACCTTCTTCTTAAAGCTTATAGCCATGGTTTCCATGGCATAAGTCTTCCTCTTTTCCACCACCACCTTGCCAAAGTTCGTCATTCTCCTCCTCCTCTTATAATATAAAGAGAGATTAGTGTATATTATATTATATATATATATATATATATATATATTGGTGAAGAAGACATTGCGCTGAAATACCATCCGACGGTTCGCTTAGCTAGGCCCGCCTACCGTGAAGATTGGGAAGCTGTTAGGTGAGAACTCTTTAACCACGGTTTATATATTTAATTAGTAGCTAGTCTAATTTAAATATAGTGATAAATTATTATTGGTTAATGATGATTGACATTTGTTGTGATGGATGATGGATGCGAAATTTAGAACACACACTATTAAGCGTTAGTGTTATAATGCTTGTGCACAATTATGATTTATTGAATCATTTTGATGATGGTTGCTATGGATGTTTAAGTGGTTGTTGATGTTGTTTTGCACACACTATGACACAACAATTATGGTATCACATTGGTGATCGAAAAATCTCCTTCATAATTAAAAGAAATATCATTATTGAAATTGAAGGTTAATAATTGGAAAAGACCATATGTATGAATTCATATATATTGTTAAAGTCCTTTAAATGAATAAATAAATACCGGAACATTCTAGGATGACAGGGAGGATAGTGTCTAGGCTTGGGTTTGGAAATGATGTTTCCTGCTCTCCCTGACTATCCCTAACTGACCCGACGAATGGGAAGGTTAATTTGAAGTTATTTGAATTTAGAAATGAATTGGAATTTATGAAAGTTGAATTTTAGATCCAAAATAATTTGGAAAGTAAATTTAAATGATTTTAAAAGGGTTATATAAGGATATAATGGTTTTCTAAGATATTTTGAAGTGTCGTAGAATAATGGTTATTACGGTAAAAATAGAGCTTGTCGCATAACGGTAATTTACGTATTTTAGATGCAAACTTTAAACGCTTATAACTTTTGCAATATAAATTGGATTTCCATAAAATGAAAAACGTTTGATTTCCATTAACAAGAACTTTCAAATGAGTGAAAGCAGATTTTGAATTCGAGTTATAATTTTCAAGTTACGTTTGAAACCGTTTTGAAAAAGATCGACGTAAGAACAATTGTTGACCATAACTATAAACAGCTATTTTTAAATGTTTTAAAAAATATGGAAAATTTTGTAAAATCATTACAAATTATGAAAAGGTGTTTTGAATTGTGAAGTTTAAGTTTTGGCTAAGATAAACGATATTTTGATCAAAATAGTTAAGATAACTGTTTTGTGACGCTTTTGTAACACTTTTGAAATTTTATTATAACCCTTCCTTCGAAAACAATCTATTTTAAAGTTTTAAACCGTAAACTATTTTCCGAACTATAAGTAATGATTTATGGAATATTTTCAAAGGTTTAAAATTATTAGAAATATTTTATATGGAATTTAAATTGATATTAATGTGGGTTTTCAATTTTAAATAATTGGATATGGTTGGAGATAAATCTTCGGATGTTTGATATTAATCCGGTAGATGACGATTCTTACTATTTGAGGAATTTAAAAGGTAGTTCACCATTATTCCGCTTATAGGTGAGTTGGATATCGAGATTAATATTAAGTATAAGTTGATGGTATTTCTATCCAGATCTAATGTCAAAGAGTTGGATAAATCTTTTAATTAAGATACGAGTTTCCTAATTTGACTAGGATAAGTTGGATAGAAATAATCTTCAGATATTTGATATGAAATTATGTGGTGTAAACGTATACTATTTGAGGAATTTGGAAGATATTATTATATCGTTATTCCACTTATAGTATTTGTTGACTATGAGAATTGATATCGAATATAAGTAGATACAATTTCTGTGTAACTTATGTTCAAGATCAATTGATTTAGTTTTTGTTGTGAATCATATCTTCAATAATATAATTCTTGAAACCCCATGAGATTGAGTTATGGAAATTCATATCGTAATTTGAGGATTTAATCAGATCTTTGATTTGAGGAAATTAAAAGTGAGGAATTGGAAAGAAAGTATAATCTTTTAGTTAAGATTAAAGAATGGAATGTTGGAAAGAAAGTATAATCTTTTAGTTAAGATTAAAGAATGGAATGTTGGAAAATCAATTTAATTGGAAACTATGGTTGAAATGTGGATTAAGGATTTTCAAAGGAAACTGGATTTTGATAACGAGTTATCAAACGGAAAATTAATTAAGGCTTTAAGGCTAAATCATCTTTGATTTAAGGGATGTGTTTTAAAAGAGAAAGGTTAAATATGGATTTTGTAATAATTTGAGAATGGGTTTAAAGAAGTTTAATTTTGACAAAATCCAAGACAGAAGGAGATTGGTAGAAAGCCTGTATATTCTATAATTGTGTTTTTTTTAATTGCGACTATTATTTGGAAAGACCGGTATCGGATGTATGTCTGAAAACCATTCCAAGTTATAATATGACGTTGTGGAGCAACTGAAGACATTGGAGACGACATTAAAGACCGGGACCCTACATGTCGTATGGACGACTTGCTGAATGTCTCGAATGGGTCGCTCCCATTTGCAGATGGATTTTGTATCAGTTAAGGGGCAAGAAGCCCGAACGTATGTGAAGGAATTCCGGATTGTGGGTTCATTCAGACTCAGAACGAACTTGTATGGATTGTGTGTCTGACATTGTAATTGACTGCGTAGCACTGATCTTTGTTAAATATATATCTACTTGGTTGCGGAGAATTTATTCTCTTGCTTAACACCCTTCTCTAAGACGTATGATCTTAGAGGTTATATATTGATGAAAATCAGTGATGCGTAGTGAATGGACATTGTGGCATACTTTAGTTATGAGATGAGCTATGGATGATCAAAGCGTGGCTTATTTAAGCGTAGCTTTGTGTATATCGTAACCTCGATGTACCTCACACCTCGGATTGATGGTAAACTAGTGGTCAGATTTTTATGTTCGTTTCGTATGTTCAGTGCACCGGGATGTGATGATGAAAGGATACTACGAAGTCCCCAGTCTGGGACGCTATTCGTTGGGTACTCTGATTCATGTATGGTGGGTTAGTATAACGGAGTCCGAGTCTGGACGTTATCCGCGAGTACTGGGATGATGCGCGAAGGAAAGTTTGTGAGCCCACGAATGATCTTTCATACCAGGAACCATCATGTTCGAAACCCAATCTCCACTGCGAGCCCATACGGTTTTGATTGTATGGACTGCTGGTTACCAGTAGGATTGTCAGTATAATGGAATGGGGCATTATGCTAGCTAGGATTAATACATTTATTTGCAAAAAGGTTTTTCAGACTATATATAATAGTAAAAGATGTAACGACCCGGAAAATCTGAACCAATTTAAAAATTTTAAATTTGCTAAAATAATGGATTTTAAATATTTAAAATAAATATTTTAAATAATGGCGATGAAAACTGAGTTGAATCGACATTTGAAAACGAATATAATTAATTATAATTATATATAGAATTGAAAATAGTGCGGTAGTTCGATAATTCGATTTCAAACTTCAATTGAATATACCGGGTGCAAAACAATCCGGATTTTAGTGAAACCAAAAATAATGGAATCTAATTGATAATATCTTTCCAACGAATCTGACAAATCGAAATTTGATAGCGGGAATCAAAAGATATGTCCAGTTGAAAATTCTGAATAGTCGCTGTGGAATTCAGGCCCTTAAAAATGGACATTTTGCAAACGACCTCGGATTTCGATGAAACCACTTTTGTTAGATCCGCAGTGTCAAGTTATTGCTAGGTTTCAAATTTCATAATTTTTCGAATCAATACGTGAGCGTGGCAAAGGAAAACGCGTTTGACCAGTTTCAGTTGATTTTAATCGACTGGAAATTGGCCATTTTTCAAACGGTCTCAAAATTTGACGAAACTAGTTTTGTTAGGACCGTATCGTCAATACGAAGCTAGAAAATATTTTTTCTGGAATTTTTCTAGTTAGTATGTGAACCCGGTAATTTGAAATGTACGTTTAAAATTCAATATAGTGATTTAAATGTAAATTTAACGGAAACTGATTGTAACGATCGAATCAGCTTGCGATACATATCCCATTGTGTTCGAAATGGGGGTAGAACGCTAGGGACGACAGGCTGTAGGCCTCGTTTAGAGGTCGTATGTAAAAGTCAACTTTTTGAAAAATTAAATAATTAAATATATATATTTTTATATAAACCCCCCCTATTCCCTCTTCTCTCTCTTCACTTCGAACAGGAAAAAAAAACCTAAATTAAGCCGCCTCCCCCGATCATCCACCTCCGCACGTCGCCACCTCCTCCTGGAGCTGCTGCCGCTGCTGCTTCTTCTCTCCCCCCTCCGTTCGTAGATCGGCAGCGACATCGCACCCCCTCCCCCCCCCCCCGAATCAAACGCGACGCCCTAAATTCTCGAGCCCCCCCTCCCCCAACCGAGACCTAGCCTCCGCCTGTCCCTCCTCCAACCGCGACCTCCCCGAGCGCCACCCTCAAGAAGCCCTCCGACGATCTGTGAACCCCCCCCCCCCCCCCCCCGTAAGTTTTTTTTGTTTTGTTAATTTATTTTTATGTAGTTAAAAACTGATTTGTTTAGAAGTTAAAACTGAATTTTTTTTTAAAAAAAGAAAAAAGATTTAAAACTGAATTATATAAAGCTTATAAAACTGATTTTTAATTTTAAGTTAAAAGAGAAAGATTTGAACTTTAAAACTGATTTAAAAAAAAAAAGAATTTCAAAAAGGTTTGAACTTTAAAATAGAAAAGGTTTGAACTTTAAAATAGAAAAGGTTTGAGCTTTAAAATAAAGAAGATTTGATCTTTAAAATAGAAAAGACGGAATTTTTATTAAGTAAAAGAAGTAAGATATGAAATTTATATTTTTAAAGCAATAAAAATATAATTTTTACATCATAGGAATATTAAAAATATAATTTTTACATCATAGGAATATTAAAAATATAATCTTTATATATTGAATAGCGAAGTCAAAATTCGATTTTTATATATTGAATAACATAGTCAAAATTCGATTTTTACATATGTAGAGAATACGGGCGACGAAGCGACAAAAGGCGAGATTGGCGAAGATTTCTCAAAGGAAGTGTCGTGAAGTTGGATAGCTATTGGTGAGATTTCTGATTTAAAAATATTATATTTGTGAGAAAATAAAAGTGAATTGCTATATAATATATATATATATATATATATATATACGCCCCTCGTCCACAAACCATGGACGATATTTATTGGTTGAAATTGTTGTGAAAATTGATAGATAGCGAATGGTTGTTTGGGATTGTTTGTGATTGATATTGGTTGATTGTGGTTGAAAAATACCCATTTATGGTTGAGAAATATTTGGTTGAAACCACATAGGATTAGTTTGTGGAAATGAAATAAATATATACATGCCGCCTGCGTGCGAACTAGATGCATGAACCCCATTGTCAAAAACCGCGAGGTTTTAAGGTAGAGCGAGGAGCCGTACTAGGGACCGTGCCGGTTTTAACTACCCTGCCTTTATGCTGCCGAAATTTTGAATAATATTCGTGTGTTTGAATTATTTTCATATGCTTAAACTATAGAAAACATTCATGTGTTGAATTGATATTCATTCGTTGATTAGAAACTCATGTGTTGAATGGTATTCATATTTTGAAATAAATTGTTTGATAATAAAAATCACCTTTTATCGACTATATGAACTGTGTAAAATAATCTCGTTTTAAAAGAAATTGTTTTAGGATAAAAATCTTATTTTTATCACCTATAGGAACTATATAGAAAAATAGTGTTTTGAAATGAATTGTTTTTACAATAAAAATCACATTTTTATTGTATGCATAAATCGTTGAAGTGTGAAGTGTTAAAAATAGCCACTTGTTCAAAATAAACATATATGAGTTGAAATATTCATTAATTAGCTAATGAAATGATTTGCACCTATTTATGTAACATTAGAATGAATGGTGTTTTTAAACCAAATTGAAATCAAATATGAAGTCGAATAGAAAATGATAAATGATATGAACTGTGTATATGTGTACATACATATTCATTGAACAGGTTATAGCAAAGGGGCTAGAGAAGAGGAATAAAATTTTGTGCCCGACAAATAGGTACACATTTACTGCTTTGTTTGGGTGATGATTTTATGAGCCTGTTGGCTAGCCGCTTGGCTTTTTCTTTTTCTTTTTGAGATTAGAAGGACCGGGAACGCTATTTGCGATTTCCCGATGCTCCCGGTGCAGGGGAGGTTATGGCAAAATTTTCCAAAATTTTAAGGTGTTAGAAAAATATTTGAAGTGAAAACGATATGGAAATCATTGAATGAACTATATTTATATAAATATATATAAATATAAATAAAATTAAAACAAAACGAAGCCGTGCAGTTCGTATTTTGAAACCGTGATTTCAAACAACGAATGCGGGAAATCCGACCATTGGATTTTCCCGAAACCTCAACCGTCGGGTTCGCCTTGGAATAATCTTTCCAACGGCACCAACCTTGTAAAAATCCAACGGTTGGATTGTCTGGAATGTTTAATTCAAATCTGAAGAAAAACAGCGCCAGAAGCGATTATATTTATATATATATAAATATAATTATATATTTAATCGAATAACGACGCTGCAGTTCGTATTTTGAAATCGAAAATTCAAACGATTGTACCGGGAGATCCGACCGTCGGATTTTCCCGAAACTGGAACCGTTGGATTCGTTTTGAAAAGACCTTTCTAATGATGTAAATTTTGTGAAGATCCAACGGTTAGATTTTTAGATATGTGTAAATCAAATCTGAAGAAAAACAGCGCCACGGCCGCCTTATGGCCCGAAGCGTCGTTTTGAATAAAATGGCTATTTTAAAATAAATAAAAATAGCGATAAATAGTTATAAAATATCATAAGCGATATGGCATGGAAATAAACTGAATTTGCTTGATTTATGTGGCTTTTGATGGTTGAATGTGTTTGGTGTGAAAATTACATTTAAGAACAATATTGGTGTTGTCGAATAATTTAACCATTGAAATAAATCGATTTGAAATTCTAAATATACGTGAATTATTTGAAAAGGCCGAGTTAATTCTCATTTCGAATAATTGACCGACGATTGAAATTCGAAGATGAAGACGGTGGTCGAAGACCGGAGATCTTCACCTCGTTTGGATGGTAACCGAGGTCCTGATTGGGAGGCATCCCGAAATATGGATAATGAGTGGTGATCGTCCAGACGTACGTGGTGATCGATGGGTTTGCGAGGTATTTAGTGTCTCCGGTTTCGTTCAGACCCAGAACGGACTTGTAAATGGACTGTGTGTCTGACATTGGGGTTTATTCTGTGTTGATTGATTTCTGTTAAATATACATCTGTTTGGCGGCAGAGAATTTATTCTTTTGCTTAACGCCCTTCTCTGAGACGCACGAGCTCAGGGGTTGTATATCGATGGACATCAATCGCATGGCGTGAATTGCCTGTGTGGCATGCTAAGATGCAGTGATCAGGGCTTCTGTTGAAAAGCAAAGTCTTGTTGTGATGATCAAAGCACCGCCTGTGTGGCGTAGCTTTGTGTATAACGTGAATTCGCGAGCCTCACATCCCGGTATGAACCTAAAACGGGAGAAGGACCTCAGGGAGGGCATGCGTTTCTTTCTAGCTAGGGTGGTGTCAGTGACCTACCAGCCCTGACATTTATATACTTTTCACCTATGTGGTTGTTGCTGTTGCGAGGCGCCTCGGTTTGATCGGACGATCCGGGTCCGATGGAGTCATTCGTTGGCTCATTTACGCCCTAAAGGGCGGGGAAACGTATTGTTCAGGCACTATAATTCACATCGGTGGACCGGCCCTGTCGCTCCAAGGGGCAGTTGCGGCTGTTCCGGTGGCTCGGGCTAGAGAGTCACGAATTCGGTAAGGACTATCTTTTGCCTTGGTTCATGACGGAAATCCAATTTCCAAATACGTGACGATGCGATTTCGATTGTATATATATATTTGGCGACATAGTGGCATGGGACGCTCATGTCGTCTATGATTGATAGTTATGATTTGAAATTGTTTTCAAAACATATAAACACTAGCAATAATATCAAATGCCTTTGTTTTATTCGTATCAAGCATATTTGGCCGTTATAAGGTAAAAACTCTATCCTCCGGTTTGCGTTGCATTGTGTGATGGGAACTGGGTCTTATAACGGTTTCATTTTTATAAAAAGCATAGCGATGTTTAAAAGAAAGATTTGTTTTAAAGCACTGGAAATCCAATGGAGTAAACCCGTTCCACGAAAGTGGCGTGGTCCTGTGATTAGCCAATGATATAGGTGTTGAGTGGATTTCTCATACCAGTCCCATGACTGACTCGTAGTTTGTTTCACTTTCAAACTCGGGTGCCCCTTTTTCTACACGGGCAGCCTTGTATTCAGGTTTAGCTGGTTCTTTCTGGATAGCTGGAGCTGAAGATGGATTCTATCATTTACCTCTTTTTATGCTGTTCAGCTCCTATTGTACATATTTTGTTTATTTCCGCTGTAGACATTTATGTATAGCTGAACTGTATTTGTACTAAGTAAGATCCTGTATACTGTGTAACTCTGATGATTACTTTTATCCAGTACATTCTATTGTTCATTATCTGGTGTATTTATTTAATTCTGTTCTGCTATTATCTGTTTCTGTGTTATATTCCAAAGATAGCTCTGTTTCCGTCAGAACGGGAATTCGGGTCGTCTCAACGTGGTATCAGAGCTTTGGTTAAGCTTAGTTCTGGAATATAACATTTGAACAAACTCGTCAGAAATAGAACCAGTAGTGTTCTAGGACGGGTAACTCAATACAGATAGGATCAGCAATATCCTAGTATGAGTAAAGCAGGATATTGAAATTACTCCAGAATTAGCTGTGAGGCGAGAGCCGCTAAAGATTATCGGCAAAGAAACCAAAGAGTTGAGGAACAAGAAGGTTCACTTAGTCAAAGTGCAATGGAGTGGAGATCCGCGAGATTGTACTTGGGAAACTGAGGAGAGCATACAAAAAGCTTATCCTAGATGCCGAGTAGATATCTCTGATTGACTCCGGTGCAAGGTACATTTAACCTACTTTGCATTACCATTCAATTCTCTACTCTATTGATATTTTCTTTTCATAGATATACACTTTTAATTATATGGTCTGAATGATTTTTAAGGAGTATGAAAATAGATTAGTATATTTTTGAAAGGTTAAAAACAATTGGATTGGTTGTTGTGTTGTGTGATTGTAGATTTATCAAACCACTTTCGACTTTGTTCCTTTTCGGGGACGAAAAGTTTTTAGTGGGGGAGATTGTAACGACCCGGAAAATCTGAACCAATTTAAAATTTTTAAATTTGCTAAAATAATGGATTTTAAATATTTAAAATAAATATTTTAAATAATGGCGATGAAAACTGAGTTGAATCGACATTTGAAAATGAATATAATTAATTATAATTATATATAGAATTGAAAATAGTGCGGTAGTTCGATAATTCGATTTCAAACTTCAATTGAATATACCGGGTGCAAAACAATCCGGATTTTAGTGAAACCAAAAATAATGGAATCTAATTGATAATATCTTTCCAACGAATCTGACAAATCGAAATTTGATAGCGGGAATCAAAAGATATGTCCAGTTGAAAATTCTGAATAGTCGTTGTGGAATTCAGGCCCTTAAAAATGGACATTTTGCAAACGACCTCGGATTTCGATGAAACCACTTTTGTTAGATCCGCAGTGTCAAGTTATTGCTAGGTTTCAAATTTCATAATTTTTCGAATCAATACGTGAGCGTGGCAAAGGAAAACGCGTTTGACCAGTTTCAGTTGATTTTAATTGACTGGAAATTGGCCATTTTTCAAACGGTCTCAGAATTTGACGAAACTAGTTTTGTTAGGACCGTATCGTCAATACGAAGCTAGAAAATATTTTTTCTGGAATTTTTCTAGTTAGTATGTGACCCCGGTAATTTGAAATGTACGTTTAAAATTCAATATAGTGATTTAAATGTAAATTTAACGGAAACTGATTGTAACGATCGAATCAGCTTGCGATACATATCCCATTGTGTTCGAAATGGGGGTAGAACGCTAGGGACGACAGGCGGTAGGCCTCGTTTAGAGGTCGTATGTAAAAGTCAACTTTTTGAAAAATTAAATAATTAAATATATATATTTTTATATAAACCCCCCCTATTCCCTCTTCTCTCTCTTCACTTCGAACAGGAAAAAAAAAACCTAAATTAAGCCGCCTCCCCCGATCATCCACCTCCGCACGTCGCCACCTCCTCCTAGAGCTGCTGCCGCTGCTGCTTCTTCTCTCCCCCCTCCGTTCGTAGATCGGCAGCGACATCGCGCCCCCCCCCCCCCCCGAATCAAACGCGACGCCCTAAATTCTCGAGCCCCCCCCCCAACCGAGACCTAGCCTCCGCCTGTCCCTCCTCCAACCGCGACATCCCCGAGCGCCACCCTCGAGAAGCCCTCCGACGATC
Organism: Allium sativum; assembly: GCA_030737875.1. Classification (NCBI taxonomy): domain Eukaryota; kingdom Viridiplantae; phylum Streptophyta; class Magnoliopsida; order Asparagales; family Amaryllidaceae; genus Allium; species Allium sativum. Next base: position 299,374,759 of record CM060926.1, read on the forward strand.
TGTGAAACCCCCCTGTAAGTTTTTTTTTTGTTAATTTATTTTTATGTAGGTAAAAACTGATTTGTTTAGAAGTTAAAACTGAATTTTTTTTTTAAAAAAAAAGATTTAAAACTGAATTATATAAAGCTTATAAAACTGATATTTAATTTTAAGTTAAAAGAGAAAGATTTGAACTTTAAAACTGATTTAAAAAAAAAAAAAGAATTTCAAAAAGGTTTGAACTTTAAAATAGAAAAGGTTTGAACTTTAAAATAGAAAAGGTTTGAGCTTTAAAATAAAGAAGATTTGATCTTTAAAATAGAAAAGACGGAATATTTATTAAGTAAAAGAAGTAAGATATGAAATTTATATTTTTAAAGCAATAAAAATATAATTTTTACATCATAGGAATATTAAAAATATAATTTTTACATCATAGGAATATTAAAAATATAATCTTTATATATTGAATAGCGAAGTCAAAATTCGATTTTTATATATTGAATAACATAGTCAAAATTCGATTTTTACATATGTAGAGAATACGGGCGACGAAGCGACAAAAGGCGAGATTGGCGAAGATTTCTCAAAGGAAGTGTCGTGAAGTTGGATAGCTATTGGTGAGATTTCTGATTTAAAAATATTATATTTGTGAGAAAATAAAAGTGAATTGCTATATAATATATATATATATATATATATATATATATATATATATATATATATATATACGCCCCTCGTCCACAAACCATGGACGATATTTATTGGTTGAAATTGTTGTGAAAATTGATAGATAGCGAATGGTTGTTTGGGATTGTTTGTGATTGATATTGGTTGATTGTGGTTGAAAAATACCCATTTATGGTTGAGAAATATTTGGTTGAAACCACATAGGATTAGTTTGTGGAAATGAAATAAATATATACATGCCGCCTGCGTGCGAACTAGATGCATGAACCCCATTGTCAAAAACCGCGAGGTTTTAAGGTAGAGCGAGGAGCCGTACTAGGGACCGTGCCGGTTTTAACTACCCTGCCTTTATGCTGCCGAAATTTTGAATAATATTCGTGTGTTTGAATTATTTTCATATGCTTAAACTATAGAAAACATTCATGTGTTGAATTGATATTCATTCGTTGATTAGAAACTCATGTGTTGAATGGTATTCATATTTTGAAATAAATTGTTTGATAATAAAAATCACCTTTTATCGACTATATGAACTGTGTAAAATAATCTCGTTTTAAAAGAAATTGTTTTAGGATAAAAATCTTATTTTTATCACCTATAGGAACTATATAGAAAAATAGTGTTTTGAAATGAATTGTTTTTACAATAAAAATCACATTTTTATTGTATGCATAAATCGTTGAAGTGTGAAGTGTTAAAAATAGCCACTTGTTCAAAATAAACATATATGAGTTGAAATATTCATTAATTAGCTAATGAAATGATTTGCACCTATTTATGTAACATTAGAATGAATGGTGTTTTTAAACCAAATTGAAATCAAATATGAAGTCGAATAGAAAATGATAAATGATATGAACTGTGTATATGTGTACATACATATTCATTGAACAGGTTATAGCAAAGGGGCTAGAGAAGAGGAATAAAATTTTGTGCCCGACAAATAGGTACACATTTACTGCTTTGTTTGGGTGATGATTTTATGAGCCTGTTGGCTAGCCGCTTGGCTTTTTCTTTTTCTTTTTGAGATTAGAAGGACCGGGAACGCTATTTGCGATTTCCCGATGCTCCCGGTGCAGGGGAGGTTATGGCAAAATTTTCCAAAATTTTAAGGTGTTAGAAAAATATTTGAAGTGAAAACGATATGGAAATCATTGAATGAACTATATTTATATAAATATATATAAATATAAATAAAATTAAAACGAAACGAAGCCGTGCAGTTCGTATTTTGAAACCGTGATTTCAAACAACGAATGCGGGAAATCCGACCATTGGATTTTCCCGAAACCTCAACCGTCGGGTTCGCCTTGGAATAATCTTTCCAACGGCACCAACCTTGTAAAAATCCAACGGTTGGATTGTCTGGAATGTTTAATTCAAATCTGAAGAAAAACAGCGCCAGAAGCGATTATATTTATATATATATAAATATAATTATATATTTAATCGAATAACGACGCTGCAGTTCGTATTTTGAAATCGAAAATTCAAACGATTGTACCGGGAGATCCGACCGTCGGATTTTCCCGAAACTGGAACCGTTGGATTCGTTTTGAAAAGACCTTTCTAATGATGTAAATTTTGTGAAGATCCAACGGTTAGATTTTCAGATATGTGTAAATCAAATCTGAAGAAAAACAGCGCCACGGCCGCCTTATGGCCCGAAGCGTCGTTTTGAATAAAATGGCTAATTTAAAATAAATAAAAATAGCGATAAATAGTTATAAAATATCATAAGCGATATGGAATGGAAATAAACTGAATTTGCTTGATTTATGTGGCTTTTGATGGTTGAATGTGTTTGGTGTGAAAATTACATTTAAGAACAATATTGGTGTTGTCGAATAATTTAACCATTGAAATAAATCGATTTGAAATTCTAAATATACGTGAATTATTTGAAAAGGCCGAGTTAATTCTCATTTCGAATAATTGACCGACGATTGAAATTCGAAGATGAAGACGGTGGTCGAAGACCGGAGATCTTCACCTCGTTTGGATGGTAACCGAGGTCCTGATTGGGAGGCATCCCGAAATATGGATAATGAGTGGTGATCGTCCAGACGTACGTGGTGATCGATGGGTTTGCGAGGTATTTAGTGCCTCTGGTTTCGTTCAGACCCAGAACGGACTTGTAAATGGACTGTGTGTCTGACATTGGGGTTTATTCTGTGTTGATTGATTTCTGTTAAATATACATCTGTTTGGCGGCAGAGAATTTATTCTTTTGCTTAACGCCCTTCTCTGAGACGCACGAGCTCAGGGGTTGTATATCGATGGACATCAATCGCATGGCGTGAATTGCCTGTGTGGCATGCTAAGATGCAGTGATCAGGGCTTCTGTTGAAAAGCAAAGTCTTGTGGTGATGATCAAAGCACCGCCTGTGTGGCGTAGCTTTGTGTATAACGTGAATTCGCGAGCCTCACATCCCGGTATGAACCTAAAACGGGAGAAGGACCTCAGGGAGGGCATGCGTTTCTTTCTAGCTAGGGTGGTGTCAGTGACCTACCAGCCCTGACATTTATATACTTTTCACCTATGTGGTTGTTGCTGTTGCGAGGCGCCTCGGTTTGATCGGACGATCCGGGTCCGATGGAGTCATTCGTTGGCTCATTTACGCCCCAAAGGGCGGGGAAACGTATTGTTCAGGCACTATAATCCACATCGGTGGACCGGCCCTGTCGCTCCAAGGGGCAGTTGCGGCTGTTCCGGTGGCTCGTGCTAGAGAGTCACGAATTCGGTAAGGACTATCTTTTGCCTTGGTTCATGACGGAAATCCAATTTCCAAATACGTGACGATGCGATTTCGATTGTATATATATATTTGGCGACATAGTGGCATGGGATGCTCATGTCGTCTATGATTGATAGTTATGATTTGAAATTGTTTTCAAAACATATAAACACTAGCAATAATATCAAATGCCTTTGTTTTATTCGTATCAAGCATATTTGGCCGTTATAAGGTAAAAACTCTATCCTCCGGTTTGCGTTGCATTGTGTGATGGGAACTGAGTCTTATAACGGTTTCATTTTTATAAAAAGCATAGCGATGTTTAAAAGAAAGATTTGTTTTAAAGCACTGGCAATCCAATGGAGTAAACCCGTTCCACAAAAGTGGCGTGGTCCTGTGATTAGCCAATGATATAGGTGTTGAGTGGATTTCTCATACCAGTCCCATGACTGACTCGTAGTTTGTTTCACTTTCAAACTCGGGTGCCCCTTTTTCTACACGGGCAGCCTTGTATTTAGGTTTAGCTGGTTCTTTCTGGATAGCTGGAGCTGAAGATGGATTCTATCATTTACCTCTTTTTATGCTGTTCAGCTCCTATTGTACATATTTTGTTTATTTCCGCTGTAGACATTTATGTATAGCTGAACTGTATTTGTACTAAGTAAGATCCTGTATACTGTGTAACTCTGATGATTACTTTTATCCAGTACATTCTATTGTTCATTATCTGGTGTATTTATTTAATTCTGTTCTGCTATTATCTTTTTCTGTGTTATATTCCAAAGATAGCCCTGTTTCCGTCGGAACGGGAATTCGGGTCGTCTCAAAAGAGGATTTTCACGTATGAATTCATTTTTGGCTATCATAAGGCAAAACTCGTCCATCTGGTGTGCGCTTGCATTGTGTGATGTGGAATGAGCTTATGATAGCTTCATTTCTCAAAAAGTCATTGCGAATATCTATGCACTGGTATCCACCTGGAGTAAACCCGTTCCGCATTAGCGGCGTGGTCCGGTGAATTACCTAACTTTAAAATAAACCCTAAAAACAACTGTTTTGAGTTCTCACACTAGTCCCACGACTGACTGGAGTTTATTGTTCCCTCACCTAAACTCTGGGTGCCCATAATTTTTACACGGACAACCTAGTAGTTTGGTTCGCAGATTTAGCCTTGGAGTTAGTTGGAGCAGGATTCTAGCTGAAGCTATTATGACTTGGAGCATTCGCATTCTTCCGCTGAGTTTAGTATCTTTTCCGCTGTGTAATCGTTATACTACGATGTACCTCTTGTTACTCTGATGTAATATTATTTTAATGATAATGGAAAAGTTGTTTTTATTTTGTTCAAATGTGTAAGTGCCCCTAATAATCCGTCTTTATGAACGGTTTAAGTTGGTTTAATTACCGGCGAAAACCGAGCAAAAAAGCCAGGTCATTACGTTTTTGGTATCAGAGCTTTGGTTTATACAAAGCAATGGGGGTACGACACATTTGAACAAAAGGAAAGACCCATCAGAGTTATTTATCTCATTAGAGATAGGGTTAGTATTGCCCTAGAATGAGATTTTGGAGTATTATATTTGACAGAGCGTATTTGAAAATATGAAATGAGTTTTGAATAGTTATATTTTAAGAAAGAAGCATATTTTGGAAATATATGGTTAATTATAACCTGGATACTTAATCAAATGATTAAGGTTAAGTTTACATTTTGTGATTATAATTACACATAAAATAATTCTTTCGGCATGGTAATTAAGCCCCTTCCACTGATCAGGAAAATGATCCAAGTACAAATGCCTTTTGGATTTAATTTCACTATTGGGTAACATTTCGAAATATGGATAAACTTAGGTCAAATATGTTAAGTAACTAATCAATATGGTTAGAAATTAAAAATTAGAATTTGAGTATTTTATTTGATGTTGAGGTTGGACTATCGAGTATAAGAAGATTTTGCATATACGTTTGATTAACGTATATACGGAGTCTTAAGTATACCAGATAGATATAGAATCACACTTTAATCGCTTGAAGATGATTCTGTTGATGACTGCAGCATCATCATCATGTATTTTCGAGTTTCGAAAATGGGATGACTATATGATTCCGATTAAAATATCAATATATACTTAAACCAATTTAGGCAAGTGTTTGAAAATATTGGATAAATTGATGTGAATTAGAATAAGTAAGCGAGATTTTGAAATTTTGATAAGTTGTAAGAATTATATCAGGTAAACCTGTAATAAGGATAAGCCAGTAAAGAGTATATGAGAAAGTGCATTTGTGATATATATATATATATATATATATAAAGGTTTTGAAAAGATGTATAATTCGAAAACTCAAATCAAAATTTTGAGTAAGAATTGGCAGTTACATTGGAATTGATTTTGAAAGAATATATTTTGCATATAAAGGAAAAAAGTCTTTGAAAATATTTGGAAATTAAAAACTTGAGCACGAACATCATGTGATTGGAATTTCTCAGTTGATTAAAAGATGTCTATGTAAAGGTGTAATTTACATAAGCAATCCAAGTAGTTTGGGAAACAATTTAAAGGCTAAGTTAGAATTAATTAATTAGGATATTTTATAATTGGTCCTCCCCAACAAATTAATTTTAAAATGCAAATATCTTGAGAATTCAATATGACAATATGATATTTGATGATATTTTGGTTAAGGACTACATTGGCTAAAGCTGTTTCTCTAAAGTTTGAAGGAAATAAGTTTTGTAATCTTGAATTTAGAATAATTAATGAGGATATCAAAACTTAAACAATATAAGGAATTAAAATCTGGAATTATCGGCGAATTTGGACAGTCGATAAGTTTTAAAGTATATTGTGACAACAAAAGGAACTGTTTAAGTGAGCATGAATACCTTGTGGATTAAGTTTCACAATTTGATTAAAGGATATCTAGAAAGTGGGAATATTAAGAAGATATTACCTAAACTAAAACGTTAAGATAAGTTGAGTTCTGAGATGATCGAGTTTTCTATGTAAAGAATAATAGTAATTTTGAGGAACTGAAAAGGAACAAGTTTCATAACCTTTGTATTTGCAAGATAAGATCTAAGAGAATAAATTTATAACTCTAATTTTTTTTGAAAAAAGTAAATGGTTGAGTATAAGTAAATGGCCCAGTAAACAATGAATCGAATATAATGGGTAACTGGAGGTTACCACTGGAGTACATGTAGATATGGTTGTCCGTAAATATGCGTGTTATAATATTTTACCTGGTATATCCATTATAAGAACAAGGAGCTTTGGTATAAAGAATCTTAATCTTGAATTTGTTGAATGAGTAGTTATGATTCCCTTTCCTTTTCGAGAACGAAAAGTTTTAAAGGGGGGGGGGGGGGGGGAGGGGGTGAATGTTACTATCCAGAATTTTTAAGCAATTTAAAATTGGAATATTCATTACTTAATTTGAATTTAAATTTGAATTTGACATATATATATATATGGTTAAGAATATTTAATAATTTTGATAAGTTATATGATAGATTTTACTTGAATTATAAACGAGAATGATTATTAATGAGTTTGGATTTATTGATACTATTTGTCGTTCGATCGGATTTGTCAAACCATAACACGAATTAGTAGCGTTAGAATTAAGTGTTGCCTTTAGTTTTCATAACATTTAAAAGAAAGTGCTACCAAAAGTTCTATTTTCTCCTTAAGACAATTGTTAAGACACATGTCTTTATGCATGCTCCCTTTCATGCAAGATTGCCACTTGCCCCCTTATGTGTCTTTACCTCCTTACTCCTCCTTTCCTATATAAGGAGGCCCTTTTCTCCATTTTCTTACCATTCCATTCCATTTTCTACTTTCCACCTTCTTCTTAAAGCTTATGGCCATGGTTTCCATGGCATAAGTCTTCCTCTTTTCCACCACCACCTTGCCAAAGTTCGTCATTATCCTCCTCCTCTTATAATATAAAGAGAGATTAGTGTATATTATATTATATATATTTTGGTGAAGAAGACGTTGCGCTGAAATACTGTCTGACAGTTCTCTTAGCTAGGCCCGCCTACCGTGAAGATTGGGAAGCTGTTAGGTGAGAAATCTTTAACCACGGTTTATATATTTAATTAGTAGCTAGACTAATTTAAATATAGTGATGAATTATTATTGGTTAATGATGATTGAAATTTTGTTGTGATGGATGATGGATGCGAAGTATAGAACACACACTATTAAGCGTTAGTGTTATAACGCTTGTGCACAATTATGATTTATTTGAATCATGTTGATGATGGTTGCTATGGATGTTTAAATGGTTATTGAATTTGTTTTGCACACACTATGACACAACAATTATGGTATCACATTGGTGATTGAAAAATCTCCTTCATAATTAAAAGCAATATCATTATTGAAATTGAAGGTTAATAATTGGAAAAGACCATATGTATGAATTCATATATATTGTTAAAGTCCTTTAAATGAATAAATAAATACCGGAACATTCTAGGATGACAGGGAGGATAGTGTCTAGGCTTGGGTTTGGAAATGAAGTTTCCTGCTCTCCCTGACTATCCCTAACTGATCCGACGAATGGGAAGGTTAATTTGAAGTTATTTGAATTTAGAAATGAATTGGAATTTATGAAAGTTGAATTTTAGATCCAAAATAATTTGGAAAGTAAATTTAAATGATTTTAAAAGGGTTATATAAGGATATAATGGTTTTCTAAAATATTTTGAAGTGCCGTAGAATAATGGTTATTATGGTAAAAATAGAGCTTGTCGCATAACGGTAATTTACGTATTTTAGATGCAAACTTTAAACGCTTATAACTTTTGCAATATAAATTGGATTTCCATAAAATGAAAAACGTTTGATTTCCATTAACAAGAACTTTCAAATGAGTGAAAGCAGATTTTGAATTCGAGTTATAATTTTCAAGTTACGTTTGAAACCGTTTTGAAAAAGATCGACGTAAGAACAATTGTTGACCATAACTATAAACAGCTATTCTTAAAAAAATTTAAAAATATGGAAAAAAATTGTAAATTCATTACAAATTATGAAAAGGTGTTTTGAATTGTAAAGTTTAAGTTTTGCCTAAGATAACCGATATTTTGATCAAAATAGTTAAGATAACTGTTTTGTGACGCTTTTCTAACACTTTTGAAATGCTATTGTAACGCTTCCTTCGAAAACAATCTATTTTGAAGTTTTAAACTGTAAACTATTTTCCGAACTATAAGTAATGATTTGTGGAATATTTTCAAAGGTTTAAAAGTATTAGAAATATTTTATATGGAATTTAAATTGATGTTAATATGGGTTTTAAATTTTAAATAATTGGATATGGTTGGAGATAAATCTTCGGATGTTTGATATTAATCCGGTAGATGATGATTCTTACTATTTGAGGAATTTAAAAGGTAGTTCACCATTATTCCGCTTATAGTGTGAGTTGGATATCGAGATTATAATTAACTATAAGTTGATGATATTTCTATCCAAATCTAATGTCAAAGAGTTGGATAAATCTTTTAATTAAGATACGAGTTTCCTAAGTTAACGGGGATAAGTTGGATAGAAATAATCTTCAGATATTTGACATGAAATTCTATGGTGTAAACGTATACTATTTGAGGAATTTGGAAGATATTGTTATATAGTTATTCCACTTATAGTATTCGTTGATTATGAGAATTGATATCGAATATAAGCAGATACAATTTCTGTGTTACTTATGTTCAATATCAATTGACTAGGGTTTTGTCGTGAATCATATCTTCAATAATATCATTCTTGAAACCCCATGAGATTGAGTTATGGAAATTCATATCGTAATTTGAGGATTTAATCAGATCTTTGATTTGAGGAAATTAAAAGTGAGGAATTGGAAAGAAAGTATAATCTTTTAGTTAAGATTAAAGAATCGAATGTTGGAAAATCAATTTAATTGGAAATTATGGTTGAAATGTTGATTAAGGATTTTCAAAGGAAACTGGATTTTGATAACGAGTTATCAAACGGAAAATTAATTAAGGCTTTAAGGCTAAATCATCTTTGATTTAAGGGACGTGTTTTAAAAGAGAAAGGTTAAATATGGATTTTGTAATAATTTGAGAATGGGTTTAAAGAAGTTTAATTTTGACAAAATCCAAGACGGAAGGAGATTGGTAGAAAGCCTTTGTGTTCTATAATTGTGTTTTTTTAATTGCGCCTATTATTTGGAAAGACCGGGATCGGATGTATGTCTGAAAACCATTCCAAGTAATAATACGACGTTGTGGAGCAATTGAAGACATTGGAGACGACATTGAAGACCGGGACCCTTCATGTCGTAAGGACGACTTGCTGAATGTCTCGAATGGGTTGCTCCCATTTGCAGATGGATTTTATATTAGTTAAGTGGCAAGAAGCCCGAACGTATATGAAGGAATTCTGGATAGTGGGTTCATTCAGATCCAGAATGAAATTGTATGGATTGTGTCTGACATTGTAATTCACTGCGTAGTACTGATCTTTGTTAAATATATATCTTCTTGGTGGTGGAGAATTTATTCTCTTGCTTAACACCCTTCTCTAAGACGTATGAGCTTAGAGGTTATATATTGATGAAAATTAGTGATGCATAGTGAGTGGACATTGTGGCATACTTAGGTTATGAGATGAGCTATGGATGACCAAAGCATGGCTTATTTAGGCGTAGCTTTGTGTATATCGTGACCTCGACGTACCTCACACCCTGGATTGATGGTAAACCGGTGGTCAGATTTTTATGTTCATTTCGTATGTTCGGTGCACTGGGATGTGATGATGAAAGGGTACTACGAAGTCCCCAGTCTGGGACGCTATTTGTTGGGTACTCTGATTCATGTATGTTGGGTTAGTATAACGGGAGTCCGAGTCTGGGCGTTATGTGCGAGTACTGGGATGATGCGCGCAAGAAAGTTTGTGAGCCCACGAATGATCTTTCGTACCAGGAACCATCATGTTCGAAACCTAATCTCCACTGCGAGCCCATACGGTTTTGATTGTATAGCTTGCTGGCTACCAGTAGAATTGTCAGTATAATGGGATGGGGCATTTTGCTGGCTAGCATTGATACATTTATTTGCGAAAAGGTTTTTCACACTATATATAATAGTAAAAGAGGATTTTCACGTATGAATGCATTTCTGTTATTATAAGGCAAAACTGGCCTATCTGGTGTGCGCTTGCATTATGTGATGTGGGACGAGCTTATGATAACTTCATTTTTCAAAAATTCATTGCGGATTTCTATGCACTGGTATCCACATGGAGTAAACCCGTTCCGCATTAGCGGCATGGTCTGGTGAATTACCTAACTTTAAAATAAACCCTAAAAACAATTGTTTTGAGTTCTCACACCAGTCCCACGACTGACCTGGAGTTTATTGTTCCCCCACCTAAACTCTGGGTGGCCATTATTTTTACATGGGCAGCCTAGTAGTTTGGTTCGCAGATTTTGCCTTGGAGTTAGTTGGAGCAGGATTCTAGCTGAAGCTATTATAACTTGGAGCATTCGCATTCTTGCGCTGAGTTTAGTATCTTTCAGATGTGTAATCGATGTACTCTGATGTACCTCTTGTTACTCTGATGTAATATTATTTTAGTGATAATGGAAAAGTTGTTTTTATTTTGTGCAAATGAGTAAGTGCCCCTAACAATCCGTCTTTATGAACGATTTAAGTTGGTTTAATTACCGGCGAAAACCGAGCAAAAAAGTCGGGTCCTTACAGTGTACATATGAATTTCATGTACCAAAATCTACAGTATCATAAATCTACCTTATACTGATGCTAATTCATTTCTGCCATGTCTTAAAAATTTACAAAATTTTCTTATTTATCTGCTCTAATCTAGAAGTTGTTCGATCTCGATTGGTGAATGTATTGAAAATAGTAGGCGGTTCATCTGTAATATTATTTGAAGAATCTTATGCTTTACAAATCTTCAAAATTATCAGAGTGTATGTTTGGTCATTTGGTTTTAGGTCCTTTGTCTCCATACAATTAGCTTCATAAGTATATGGTAATAACAAGGCCTAAGCTTTTATAAATACAAATAATCAGTTAGTGAAAATTAGTGAAAATTATGGATGTATAATGATTATCCCATAATATTTTTAATAACATGCCTAAAGCATTGGTATTTGTTTAAATACATGTACCATATTTAAGCTACATCATAATTTGGTCATTATGCCTTTCTGTGTATGAACATTTTTTCATAGATCTTATTTCTCATAGTCTGATGTACATTATACATGCACTAACCAATGATGTTTTCAATAATGATGAAGATTGAAATTTGAAGTTCTATACATTAGCTAAACTCATACAACTTATGTTACTATGCATTTTAGGACATATGAGTGTCTCGTGATGATGTTTTTAGGCTAAGGAGTACAAATACAAAGGTGTAGTATAGTGGATATTTATTCTACGAGCGAGAGCATCAATTAAATAATCCGCATACTCTTTTGTTGATATGTTTCTATTCTACATAAGATTATCCTTTATATGGTTCAAGCATTATATGATACATTCAATTTTAATAATGGATATGCATGATATCAATTAAATAGTCTACATACTCTTTTGTTGATATGATTCTATTCTACATATGATTATCCTTTATATGGTTCAAGCATTATATGATACATTTAATTTTAATAATGGATATGCATGATACTTCAGTATAATCTAACTCAATTCATAATGTGTAGGAAATATTTTTGAGAAGTTGGTGCATATAAACTTTGAGACCAAGATTTGACTCATTTAGGCAATTCGAAGATTATGTGTCAATGGTATCTCCCTTTATTTTTATCAAGGAGTTTTCTCAAATCCATTTCCTTTTGTTTTGGAATGTTTTGCTTTCTCTTGAAGCAGCATGAATGAGATTAATTCACATGGGACAAAGGGACAGTTGAGTAGCTATTTAGTGCTGACATGCATTTCACACAAAGTAGTGCCAGCAATGCTTTGTATCCACTGTAATGAATATTAGATTATACATTTCATAAGAAAAAGAGCTGTTGTAAAGCATGAACATTTCGTACTCTCCTATGTGCAACAAATTATCAGTATCTTTTTAGTTAAATAGGCAATGCTAAAATTTAGTGCTATTCTTTTTCAAGAAAAATCAATTGATTTGTTAACATTGTCTTTTGATGAAAGAACAAACGAAATATCCATGTAAGCTTTCGTCGCATACAAGAGAACTAATAAAGATCCTATTTCAAATAAAAATAATAATATAAATGTGATCCGTGTGCATAGCATGGGTTAACACTTTAATAATAATATGTGATTTTTAACTCAACCATCAATTCATTATTCAAAAGCATGACCACTATTAATTAATACATGTAAGAACTTGATTACATTACTAAAAGATAAACATTACACTGCTAATATTAAGTGCATGTAATATTAAGAATAAAGCACAAATATTAAATGTTCAAAACAATTAAGTCGTATTTAATTAAAACATTAGAGGCGTATTCATTATAGAAGCGTAAATATTGCTTATTTAAAACACTACTATAGTATTTAATATCAATATAACAACCATTTTTATTATTCAAACACATTACAACATTATAATAAATGTAATTATTTGAAGGGATAATTTAATTTTGAACCACCGACTGTAGATATTAAAATTTAGTTTGCTAAATATATAAGGGAGCAATTTGATATTTAATTCAGCTGTGCTTGAAACATGCTTTATCTATTATAAATAAATTAACATGATATAGAATTAGAAGTCCCGCAACGCATTGCTAAGTTAGTGAAATATAATAATGCCTGTAAATTTATATAGAACTCACCATCCACTATCTGGTATGACATTTAGTTTAGTGAGATGCTAATACATATCATAATATTGATACGCTAGTTACAGCTAAATTAGTGGCCATGCTGCTCGACTACTATTTAAATTATGCATAAATGAAACCTTATTTATTCATTTATTTTTCTTAGGAAAGGCATGGTTGATATCATGGTTTGACTATTCATTGTTCAATGTTTGGAATATGATACCAAATTTTTGCTCTATCGCTTGCATAATTTTCAAAGATAGAGAGTGGGTTCTCATATGGTATTTTGTGCTACATGTGTGATATAAGCACATACAATTATTGATTGATGATACATCAAATAATTTCAGTTATTAGTAGTTAATGGTAAGTTTCTAGATATAATTATTATTTTATTATTTCCGTCCATGATCGAATACGTAGCATGCATTTTTCATCGTTTTCGTACATGAATAGTTCAATTCATGCAAACCACAAATCCAACTATATGTTAAAAATTTGAGCCAAGGTTCCCACTTATTTAAATTCACAAGTTCAAAATAATAGAGACATGTCATCATCATTCAACAGACATGTGAATCTTCATCATAATAGTTATTCTATTCGTTTCTATTTTTTGTCGTTTTGAATCAAATCACGAAGAGTTAGACGTGTAAAAGCCTTTATTCTTTTTCGTAATCCTTGATCTTCTCCATTGCAAGATCATGAATAATTTTATAGTGGGTCCAAAAGGTTGATTCAAAAAAATGCTCACTATTTGGGAAGATTACTTGATTGGTTTCTTCTTAGATGCACCCTTGTCTTATACTGTTATGGTTAATAAGCTAAAGAAGATATGGAAAATAATAGGCACTATAAAAGTAAGATCGAACGGTAATCTCTTCTTCTTCCTCTTGTTGAATAGTATAGACAAAAATAGGATTTTGGAAGCGGATCCGATAATTATTCGTAATGTGACGGCCCGCCCGAGACCAACCGACATTTCCCTCGAAATGCGCTGTGCTAATGCGCGACTAGCATGGGACGGTCGTCAAAGGAAAGGGATTTGAAACTATGAATCAACAAAGGACCTGTAGTATATCTAACAGCGCATGGAATAAAATATAATAATAACATAACTTGATATAAAATAGGCGAGACAGTGCATAAGCTGAAAACTAAATCATATCCATCAGAGTAGCGAATTTCAAAATACAGCTTATGTTCCCAACCATTATTACAATTTCATAATACTGTATCTAAAGAAAAATAGAAAGGTACACTACTAATGCCCAAAGTAGTGACCATAACCAACACAGGGATAATATATGTAAATAGTACATGGAAGCCTCCTGCTCGTCTCCGGACAGCTACTCGTGCATACCACCTAACCTGTCTCTAGTCTGCTCGTTTAGGAGCATCCAAAGTAATAAGAAGAGACATAAAACTCTGGGTCAGACAAAAGTCAGGTATGAGCGATAGTAAGACTATAACTGAGTAAATAATAACAGGTATAAGTAAATCATACCTGAACCTGGATCTGCAACCAAAGAGTTAGCACAACAAGATGTACAGTACTCTAAGGTAACACTAACATAGAGTGTAAAATGGGAATGTGCGTGTCATGGTGATAGCAAACATCAAACATAGCAATCATCCTCACATCTCTCACTCAGTGCGTAAAGCATACGATATCCACAACTTTAATAACCAAATCCTTTGCTATCACTACGACCACTTTGCCCCTTTGGTCCATGATGACCCCACTGCACTGGCCCATAGTCAACAATCCCTCGCTACAATCACTTTGCCCTTTGGAATCCTGACGACTCCACTGCACTGATCCAAAGCCATGCTACGATCACTTTTCCCTTTGGAGTCTTGACAACTCCACTGCACTGATCCATAGCCAATAACCCATCTCTCAGTGGTGAACCAAAGTTATGGATATCGGTAATCCCTTTGCACACGTCCCGCAGGAAAGATGTTTAGGCTGTGAAAACTGGCAAAAATGTCAAAAAATAGCGTTTCAGAAATGTTGTTATATCCCCTGGTTCAATTCTGCATTCATCTGGTGTGAAGAACTAAACAAAACATCAAAACTAGCTTTCACAACATCTCTTCCATTTTTACAGTGTTTCAGAAGAGCTGTCGTAGCTCAGGTGCAACCGAAACCCATGCACGACCGACCACAACATTTCACAAATGCTGTCGTAGGTCCAACCGAAACCTATGCACGACCGACCATAGCGTTTCACAAATGCTGTCGTAGGTGCGACCGAAACATATGCGCGACCGGCCACGACATTTCACAAGTGCTGTCGTAAGTGTGACCGAAGCATATGCGCAACCGACCACAGCGTTTCACAAGTGTTGTCGTAGGTGCAACCGAAATACATGCGCGCGACCGACCATAGCATTTCATAAGTGCTGTCGTAGGTGCGACCAAAATACATGCGCGACCGGCGACAGACGACAACGTTTCACAAGTGCTGTCGTAGGTGCGACCGAAATGCATGCGCGACCGACCACAACTTTTCACAAATGTTGTCGTCGGTGCGACCGAAATACATGAGAACCCGACCACAACGTTTCACAAGTGTTGTCGTAGGTGCGACTGAAATACATGCGCGACCGACCACAGCATTTCACAAGTGTTGTCGTAGGTGCGACCGACCACAGCGTTTCACAAATGTTGTCGTAGGTGCGACCGATCCCATTTCCTGCATACATTCCAACAAGCAATCTTTGCCACCCGACGGCGTTTTCAACCATTCTAACCCTCCTATGCAACCACAAAACATACCAAATAGTAATAGCAACATATAGAATCAACCATAAACATCCAAACAAAGATTTAATATGTAATTATGGATCAAACATACCCGAAACCATGATTTTCCCCTTAATCCACTTAACCATGTTTTAACTATAGAATTAGCAAACTTAATCCAAATTAACCCAAATTTTCATCAGTGACATAAAATAATACTTTAGAATTACTACATATTTTTTCATATTTTTATGATGCATAATTTCGCTAATTATCACTAATCACCGCTAATTAACCGTAATTATTGAATAAAAGTGCAAATCACTCACCTTAGCCGCAAATAAATTTTAGATATGGAAGTCCAACTGATTTGGCACAGTTCTCAATGTATTCCAGCAGCTCTATCTCTATTTCTATGCTAATCCGCTTTAATTTGATGTAGATTTGGCTAATATGTGATTGAAGATCAATTTAGAAGGTGGAGGCCATTGCTAGGGTTGAAGAAATGAAAGTGGCGGCTGAGAAAAATGAAATGAGATGGTTTCCTAACTCATTTCAGCCTCCCCATAACCCTAATCCCAAAATGGGTTATGGGCCTAGCCGCTAATCACCCCGTTAAGCCCAATTATGCTGTTTTTCACCATCCAAACATTATTTCAGCCATATCTCTCAAACGGTAAGTCCGTTTGACAAATGTGACCACTCTACGGAAAGGTAAACCATCATCCGAATCCAACGGAAGTGGTTTTAGGTCAAAACTCCTTACCAATCAAAAGTTATAGGCGAAACAAGATTCGCCAGGGCCAAAACAGTCATTTAAAATTCGGCAAAAATCGTGAACATGGAAAATGGACCCAATAGTCGTTCCCCAAAGTTACATGACCATATGAATTCGTATGAAAATGAAATAAATATTCTACGATCCTCTGATGCGTAGAATGCAGGTCGTTACATTCTTCGCTTCTTAAGAAATTTCGCCCCCGAAATTCCTTAACCAAGAAGCATACAAAGGTCGAACCCAAATGCTAAGTGCGTGCACTTTGAAGATTGGGCACTTAGAAAGTACACAAGTGGTCGTTGAGCTGCGATTGACTTGGTAGTTGGGGCTTTAAAGATAAATGGATGTAACCTTCATTTGGAGCATGTCGATCCCTTAATTGTAGTTGCTTCCATTCTTCTCGTCCCCGGAGGGAAACTTAGCTTAAGGCATGGAGCATACAAAATACTGCTTTTGCACTTCAGGTATTTGAGTTGTCCTTAGGTTTCCAGACAAGGGAAAAGATATATGGACAGCCAGAGGATTCCCGAGATTGTCACTCAAGAGCGTGGAGTGGTAGATTCTGGGAAGCGAAAATAGGGATTTGAAGACAAGTTTTTACGGATATAGGGTCGGACTTCGTATCCCAAATACTTATTAAATCTTTCAGGCTCTTCAGGAATTCGAAACTTGTTCGGGGAGATGACCACTGAGATTGGGAGCGTGAAACGGAGTTCCGTACTCTAGTGACTTTGTCGGGCCCTAAATTCGATCATGAGTTAGTAAACTTGACCCCTGCGTGGCGTCGGATGAGCGAACAATGATCAGTGAGTTGCGGTCTTGCGACGCGGTTCTCAAGGAATGGGCTTGCTTGAACCGGCGGCTCGAATGCGTATGTATGATGTCGACACATAGTTGAGCTATTAGTCTCGGGATCCGATCAATAATCCAACCATGGCGCAGCTCCATCTTGACTCAGGCATGGTGCTGGTAATTGGTCATGGCCATGGCGTTAGTTGATGAGGCTAAAAGTTTCCATCATGTTCTAGGGTGTCTGCTTTTGTGGAGTCCAGGCACTGATGGAAAGCCGAAAAACCTCCAGGGCCAGGACTCTGGCTTCAGATTACCTTCGTTGCAAGGTAAAAGCGCTCTCAAGATGGAGGCTCCAAGGGATATCATGAGGGCGACGCCAGTGCAGGGATCGAAGTGGATCTGATAGGGTCCTATGATTGTAAGCCCAGTGTGGTAATCCGTAGAGGGTTGGCCCCAAGCCCGGGTATCTGCTAGATTCTGCTTGACGTCAGGGATGAGCTAACAAGTTCGGATCGTTCCTCAATGTTTAATGTCTGGTTTGTAATTGAAGTTGAGCATAACACAACTGGTTGGAAAATGATTATGGAGATGGACTTATTCGGACTGATTACTTGGATATGCACATAAGATGTAAACATATGGTCGAGTCGTTAGTTCCAACTCAATTATGTTGTGACCATTTTCCGACCCGAGAATGGTGTTGATGGTAACCGATAATCACTGTTATAATTATTAAAACTAGGTATCGTCACCACATTCTGATGCGCTTGTAGGTAGGAAGCTGTTGCATCAAGGGGTGTGAGTCAGCTTCACATTGCGTTTAAATATGAGCTTGCTGGCAAGGCGTTGAGACTTTGGGAACCCAATGAACTGACCATGGAAACTCAAAACTTGCATCGAGATATGAATTTTTATTTCACGTACTGAGAAATTATCTAAATTCTCCAGTTCCTCGGGGAACTGGTGGTTGTATTGCTCCCTCTGTCCTTTGGTTCGGGCTTCTACGCCTGGTCTGCCTAGTATTGACGAGAGGTTAGAAGTTTCCAAGACCCGAACTTTTGGGTCTGGATCATCCTTGTGGCGAGGTGTATGTCCCTCTTTGGAATGGTTGCCCTGAAGGTTGTGGCGATGGAAATGCCAGTGCGGAAGCTGGTGTGGATCCTCCTCAGGTCCTGCGATGAGAAAGCTGGTGCAAGGATAAGTGGGGGACTGCCCCCAAGCTCGAGTACTTGTTGACTGAGGAGGATGTGAGCGATGAACCCTCAAAAGTCAAATAGTTGTTTTTTTTGCTGTGAAGCCCCCTTTGGAACAGATGCGACATCAGGCTTTGCCCCTATGCTTCCTAAAGCGTCCGAGTCCCGGTTGGAGTTACAGCGGGATCAATCTGGAGAAGTAGGAGAACCAGTGGCTTCAGGATCCCATGTTTATATGAGTCACTCCAGAGGAGGAGAATTTGTGGTTGACCAAAATGCTCATGCGACGGGCGTAGCTGATGTAAGTGTGCAAGCGATGCAAGCTAAGGTGGAAGATCAGGAAGCCCGACTGGTGGCAAAGTTTGAGGAGCCGGAGGGGAAGAGGGAGACGATGGCGTTGTTGTACAAGATGCTTGGGCAAAGGCTACCCAAGGTGCCGAGGAGAAATCCGCCGCTGCGGTGGCGAAGAAGTAGGTCGGTGTTGAAGCGGAGAAGGGGAGGGCCTCTGAGTAGGCTAGGAAAAAGGAAAGCCATTGATGATGCCCACCAAAAGAAGGCGAGGGACCCTTAGAAAACTTGAAGCGGATGCAGTTATGTGACTCCAGGCCAAGGAGCTAGCTAATCATAAGGCCGTCGAAGATGCTGAGAAGAGAGCAGAGCTTGGCGCCTGGAAGGCTTGGGGAGAAACCCAGGATGCACTGGTCCTTGTTTGTTACACTGTCCCTAACGTGTTGCTACGTATTGCCCTCGGGGGTTACGATAATCACAAACAGCAAGGATGATGGAAGGAAGCACACATCGATGTCTCATGAATCCGTTACTCCTGTAAAGAGTAGAGCACGAGGAAGCGGTTCTAGAAAGAAGGGACCCATCACTGGTGGTGACCTACAGGGTGCCGAACTTGTACAGAAAAAAGAAAAGAAAAGAGAAGAATGAGTAGCATCAATGATTATTAAAGGAATTATAGATACTTTGGGTTAGGTAGACCGATAGCATATGCGAGTGTGGTCTTCGCTTTCGGTTCTTAAAGACATAGTGTGGTATTCATATACACCCTGTCATCGAAGAGAAAATATGTTAGACATGTAGTCTGTTTAATGTGTGTGTGTGTGTGTGAAAATGAAATATGAATTAGTAAAGATCGCAGTTTATGTCAAGTGTTCAATGTTCTTTTTATGTTTTCCAGCGTCCTGTACTTGCATAAGCATACTTATCGTTACACATTTCATAAAAGCGATTGGGTACCATGCTCTGGGTCAATTATTCCAGAGGGGTGAAATAGAGCGCTGGTTTCAGTAAGTTCCCCTCAGCTCAGGAAACCCGTAGTTTGCAAAACCAAGTTGTGCGCCTACTGTTTTGGGTTGCCCGGGGTTAATCCCAAGTATAGTGAAGGTGTCGAGCATCGCGTTATGCGGTCCGCCAGGGGGGTGGCTCTCCCGTTGTTCATTGGGTTGGGGCAAGCCGCTAGAACTCGTTTATTCGCCGACGTGGTGGTTGGCCCAGATCATCAGCTCGTAAGGTCCGATCGTGGCCATGGGCTACCCCTAAGCCTTGAGAGCCTGGGGGAAAGAAATAATTTAAGGTCGGTCTTGGTGCTGCGCCAAGATTCGACCAAAACCGGCAACCGGCGAAGAGAGACTTGCATCGCTCTTAGTCGGTTGTTGGTGGCGGCGCAAAGTCACCTGGGCTTGGACACGGAACGATTTATCCTCGGCCTCGGCACGGGGCCGGGGTTCGAGTTAGTGGTTGTTTATACTCGGTCGCGCCGCGGGCCGACGATTCGAGTAACGTTGTCGGCTCCCGTGCTCGGGTTGCCGGACGTAGCCAAGTGTTTAACCCCGATGTTGGCTCGAGGTTCGGTTGGTGGCATCGGCTCCCCCGCTCGAGGTGCCAATACGGCGATTGCATGTTTGTACGCAAGCTGGTTGTCAGGATTAATCAAACACATCATGCACAGAGTAAACATGGAAGGGTGATAGGGAACTGAACATCATTGCTGCGGAAAACTCTGGTAGTAGTGGCCTTTACAATGCCTCGAATTATGAGAAAACAAAACATCGTTGGAAGGCATGGGAAGCTATACACTAAGTTATGTAGAGTAGACGCGAACATGTTCATTATTCCATGCTCTTGGGAGATAGGCTCCGTCCATGGTGGAGAGTTTGAAAGTTCCATCGCTAAGCTTTCGTTGTATGAGTATGGGCCTTCTAAACGAGGAGTGAGGCCTGCAGGTGGAGGAAAGACCCGTTTGAAGATGAGGTCACCGATGTGCACTCAAGCGGGCCTTTGGTTAAGCTTCCAGTCGTGCCCCGAAGTTGCTGGATACTGAGGGAGGCACAGGTAGAGAGGAGTTGCAAGCTGGCATCTCCGATGACCACCTAGAGTCAATTGCGTCATGGAAGTTGTAGTACTGACAAGTCGGGGGGACGATCTTGAAGGATTAGTTGTTGGAGTTGAGGTCCTGTTTAGTGGGAATATTTGATGAGCGCTAAGTATCTTGGAGATCCCATGTAGATGAGTTTTTTGAGGTTGTCTTGTATGTGGTGCATCATGCTCGTGTTGTGTTCGCAGATGCTGTAGAACCGACAATATCCTGTATAGTCCCTTGGTGCGCTCGTCAGAATTTCTGGCCTTGGCCTTTTGCATGGTTGGGAATTGCATGTCGCGAGATAGATTTTCTCGGGGATGTCGCCGAGAGCGGAATAGCTGCGATAAGGAGGAAGTCAGAGATGTCTCTTTTAACTATTGCGGCTACCTTTGATGTTGCCGATGTGAGCGAGATAGCACAGAGCAGTGGAATAAGAGTCGCTGGGCTCTGGGCATCGGCATGGGGCAAGATGTTAAGGTGAGAAGCTCGACCCCTTTGCGCTAAATTTTCCCATAGGAAGTAGTCGGCATTCCTGCAGAAGATCTCCTCAATCTTTGATTGCTCTTGATCGATCCATGCTCTAAATTCGGAATCAGGTGGTATTCCATGTGTAAGTTAGACGAGTACGATTCGAGGAGTAGGTTTCTTGATTTCAGCCAAGGCGGTGTGGGGTCTTGCGAGATAGCCTTTGAGAATTTCACAGGTGCCTTGGTAAATGTTTGAGACTATGAGGATGTCTCTGGGCATCACGATGTGCATCCTGGACTTCGCGACCAATCTATTGTCGAGTTAGTCGAGGGTTGAAATAGTTCTAGGTGGAAGTCGAAGGAACCATAATATATCCATCTCGGGTAAGGATAGAGAAACACTTGCATTTTATAGCGTTGATGACGCGTAACGAACCCATGTGCCATTTGTGGCGGTTAAATAAAGCTTCGAGAATCACAACTTCTTTAAGTATGGAGTGAGTGTTAGCATATCGAAGTTCTTGCGCCATTCGATATTGAGGATAGCCGAAGTGAATGGTCACGCCTCATACTATTTTTGCAGACGTCGTGGGCATGCCCCCGTGGTCCCTCATGATTCCACGGATCGTGTGGGGGAGATGTGCAGGATGGGGATATTCTAGCGGAACCCATTAGTTTTGGCGGACTTCGGGAGTTCTGTTCCGCGGACGTCCTCTGTAGTACACATCCGGCTTCTCTTTTCCATGTTATCAACGTTGATGGTCTGGTTTTGGTAAGGCTGGCGAGGTTGAGCGGGGTGGTGTGCATCCTAGTCTGGAAGTACTTGGTCATGACATTTTTCGAAGCTGAGAAACTTCCATATGTCGAATGCACCTCACGAGGTGAGTAGTTGGGTCCTTGTGATCGTCATAAGTATCCAAGACTGGTAGTTTGAAATTAGCCAGGTCACGCAATCCATGCGTTTAGGAGAAGCGCCGCCTTAGGGGCACTGATGGATGACATCCGCGATCTCATACCCATCTCCGAAAGAGCGTAGCTGATCCAGTTTGTCTGAAGCGGCACTAGTGCCTCCAATGTTTAAATCCAAGTTGAGAATCAGTTGATTGAGAAGGAAGCATGATTGGATTCCAACTTGAGAGGCCATGTTGGGCGTACCCTTGACTCCCGGAACTGTGGGAGCACTACCATCCAAAGCTACGTGCGTCGGTGCTTGAGCAACATCTCCGACTGCGAGGACCACAACCTTAACAATAAAAGTGCCATGGCTCGGAGCGACATCAGGATTAGGGTGCCCCCGAGTGTAGTGGGACTAGCACCATTCTGAGGAGTGGCATCGGCTGGTTGGTTAGTTTGTGGGGTTACCTCCAAGTCCCGAGTCGCGGGTGGAGGGACACTGGTTCTTGTCCCAATAATGTATGCTTGGCTGGTCGGACTTGAAGTGCTTCTCATCCTATCTTCATTTCGGGTGAGGAAGGTATTGAAAGCCTCTTCCTGTCACTCAAGTCGAGCATACAAAGCTATGATAAGATTCTCTCTCATTCCATCGACGCCTTCCGGAGTGACGTAGTTCGATGGAGGTCCGGTCGAGGAGAGTTCTTGACTTCCTCCCCCTTTTACACCTTGAGCTTTGATTATAGCGCCGAGCTTCCCAGGGTTAAGCACCATGCTGAGAAGCGAGTAATTGAGTCATAGTCGAGAACCGAAGACGGACCAAAAGAACTTATCTCCAACATTCTGTCATTTGATTCTTTGTTGCTTAGCCATCGTGAGTGGACTCGACCGCAGGTTATAGAATGAACCTAAGGCATGTCGAAGTTGAGATGGGAATTTGCGACAAAGAAACAAATCTGAGTTCTCTCCATGAAGAGCTTCTACTTGTCATGAAACGAGCGATGCCTTATTGAGAGTGTCGCTGGACTGACTCCCTGTTTTTCCTAACTGGGGCTTTAAGTCATCACTCGGTTTCTTTTGATCTTTGGGTAAGTGGAGAAGCTATACTTGAGCTACCCAGTCCTCGGGGGCCAGAGGTAATGCCATATCAGCAGTGGCTAAGGTGTTAGAAAGAAATCGCCGACGGACTGGAGTGACTTGATTATCGACGGTGGAAGGTCCGACTATGGGGTTCTTTCCTTAGTTCACCATTGTCGATGGGCTTGGTTTTGTAAGTCTGAGAAAACTTAAGTAACATCCAAAGTCTTGGTGATTGAATAGAAGGAAAGACAAGTTTTCGATTCCTCGAAGGAAGTGATGGAAAGTCGACCATAGGTGTGCACTTTACTCCCCCTTCCTGGTGCACAAAATGTTGATGCCTAAAATTGTCGTCAACACCAGCGAATTCCAAAAATTTGAAACATTTTAGTCTAGAGCGGATAATCATAAGAAATGCGGTAATAATATGCAGGGAAGTAAAGGACACAGTTATTTATAGTGGTTCGGCCCGTTGGAGCCTACATCGACTTTGAAGGCTATACTGATTTTATTCCATTACAACAAATTTCAACAAGGCTATTATAAAAAGCTACAATGATTAAAAATATCCTATTAGTCCTTGTCATCGATCTTCCTTGCTAAGCGAGAGTAATCGAGGTGTTGTCGATGTTGTAGCGTAGCCGAGTCGAGGCCGAGTGAGGCGGAGTCGAGGCCGGCGGTGTCGGGGCTAGCGGAGTCGAGGCCGAGTGAGGCGAAGTCAAGGCCAAGTGAGTCGGAGTTGAGTGAGGCAGAGCCGAGGCCGAGTGAGTCAGATTCGAGGGACCCAAAGTAAGGAGTGGAGGTTCAAGGCTGAGGTGATGGTGTTTCGAACCCCTTGAAGCTCGAGGTTTCGAACCCGGTGGGATTCGAGTTTTGAACCCCGTAGGGTTCGAGTTTCGGACCCGGTGGGGTTCGAGTTTCGGACCCGGTGGGGTTCGAGTTTTCGAACCCTGTGGTGTTCGAGTTTCGAACCCATGGGAGGCTCGAGACCGAGCCGAGGGATTCGGAGCTCGAAGTCTGAGGAGAGTGAATCGAGGCTATCTTCTTCTTCGGGTGGAAGAAGCGTTAACTTGGTCAACAATGTCCGAGAGGTCCGGAAATATCCGAGGGTGGTGTAATGTCTGAAAGCATGGCTAAACACTCATGAGTATGCTCATGGGTCTAAGAACATTCATCTTGTTCGTTGCATGATGAAGGAAGGTGCCTTGGTGGCTTTGGGGAAGAAGTTGGAAGCCATTAAAGCTTGGGAGAGAGAGCTTGGACCAACCCCTTAGAAGTGGGAAGTGAGGGGGTATTTATAGTAGAGAAGTTAGGTCATGGTAGGCGGGAGTAGGTAGAAAGTACAAAAGGATAAAAAGGAGTGGGAAAAGGGATAAAAAGGAGTGGGGTTTGTGCCATGGAGTGATCAACCAAAAGTAGGTGATCGGCGTGTGCCGATCAGCTATTTTTAGGTGATCAACATGGCTGGGAGCTTGCCCGGGGAAGATTTGGTTATGTCGCACCCTAAGGTATATCCCTCCAGAGAATCTCGAACCTCGACCGCATTGAAGCCCAAGAACTTGAACCCCTCCCTAGGGTTCGAACTTCGAACCTGTGGGGTCCGCACTTCGAACCCGTGGGGTTCGCACTTCGAATCCCGCGTGGGTTCAAACTTCGAACCCCACGTGGGTTCGAACTTCGAACCCGTGGGGTGCGAACTTCGAACCCCGTGGGGTTCGAACTTCGAACCCCATGTGGGTTAGAACTTCGAGCCCCGTGGGGTTCGAACTTCGAACCCCGCATGGGTTTGAACTTTGATCCCCGTGGGGTACGAGTTTCGTACCCCGAGGGGTACGAGGAGTGTATGAAAATGAGGAAGATGTGCGTTGAGGCTAAGGCCTTTGCCCTTACGGAGTTCAAGGTGATGGATCGACGATGTTTTGGAGGAGCGGTAAGGTCCTTGTTGGCGCGATCCCTTCTCGACCTATTTCCTTTCCTTTGCGGCGACATTCTCGTCTTCAACCATACGCGATACATTGAGTCAAGTGCGCCTTGCGTACTTTTGGGAACCGAACCAAAAAGCCGGTTAACAGTGCTAACTTATCTCTCCTGCCAAAACGAATCACACTTTTCAATGGAGAAATCTTGACGAATACCAAGTCGCCAACGGAGAATTTCAAATCTCTTCGTCTCTTTTCAGCATAACTTTTCTGCCAATCTTCGGCAGCCTTCATTCTCTATTGAATAACCTTGATCTTATCTGAAGTTTCTCTTATTACTTCTGGCCCAAGCACAAATTTCTCACCGGTCTCCAACTAACATGATGATGAGTTGCACGGTCTTCCGTACAAAGCTTCAAATGGAGCCATACCAATACTGGACTGATAACTACTATTATATGCGAACTCAACCAGATGCAAATGGCCATCCCATGAACCCCCAAAATACAATATGCAAGCTCTCAAGAGATCCTCTAATACACGATTCACCCTCTCTGTTTGACCGTCTGTTTGAGGATGGTATGCGGTACTGAGATGCAGTTCTGACCCTAAAGCCTCTTGTAAGCTTTTCCAAAACCCACTAGTATATAATGGATCTTGGTCACTCACAATACCTTTCGGTACTCCATGAAATCTCACTATCCATTTCATATATAGTTCCTCTAGCTTAGCTGTCATTCTATTCGACTTGACTGGTATAAACCTTGCACTCTTGGTCAATCGATCCACAATCTCCCAAATACTATCATGACCTGATCTAGTCCTTGGTAAACCATCGATGAAATCCATCGAGACTTGTTCCCATTTCCATTCAGAATTTCCAATGGTTGTAACAAACCACTAGGCTTCCTTTGCTCGGCTTTAACAAGTTGGCAGTTCATGCACTTGGCTATAAACTTTCCAATGTCTCTCTTCATCCCTTCCCAGTGGTAGGTCTGCTTCATATCTCGATACATTTTGTTACCACCGGGATGTATAGTCAGTTTCTAGTAATGGAATTCTCTAAGCACTTTATCTCTCAATCCATTCACATTGGGTACAACCAACCCCTCATTCTTTCGAAGCCATCCTTCTTGATCAAGTCCATGCTTGTTCGTTGCCTCACCGTCGATACCCATCTCTATCTTGGAGATGATTTCTAATAGATTAGGATCGTCCCTCTGACTGGAACCAATTTGCTCAATTAAAGTCGGTCTGATCATCAAACTTGCTAACATTTCTGGATCCAATTCACACTTAGGTCTGAAATCATATCCCGCGATATACTCCAATTGCTTCCATTCCAAAAACATAGCCCCCTAAGCTGGCATGTCTCCTACTCAATGCATCATCTACCGCATTGCCCTTCGCAAGTGTGTATGCGATATTGAAATCATAGGAAGCCAAGAATTCTAACCATCTCTGCTGATGAAGATTTAAATCCTTTTGAGTGAAAAGGTACTTCAATGATTTTTGATCAGTAAACAACTCGAATCTTTCTCCCAAGAGATAATGTCTCCACATCTTCAATGCGAATATGATCGCTACCAATTCCAAATCATGGGTAGGATATCATTTCTCATGCAGTTTCAGTTGCCAAATAGCATAAGCTACAACCCTACCTCCTTGCATCAGTACAACACCTAGTCCGGTACCACAGGCATCCGTGTATACCATCATCTCTTCGTTCCCCTTAGGAATAACTAACACTGGTGCACAAGTTAACTTCTCCTTTAGACACTTAAATGCATTCTCACACAACTTCGTCCTAAATGAAAGCTTGATTCTTCTTGGTCAACTAAGTTAACGGTGTCGCTATCTTGGAGAAATTTTGAATAAACTTACGATAATATCCAGCTAACCCCAGGAAACTTCTTACGTCTGTTGGATTCTTGGGTGTAGACCAATCTTGCACCATAGCCACCTTCACAGGGTCCATGGCAATACCAATTTTTGAAATAACATGGTCCAAGAATCTCACTTCCTTCCTCCAGAAGTGACATTTAGAAAAAAATTCTTTTAATTGGTGTTTCCTCAACACCTCCATCACTATCCTCAAATGTTCCTTGTGTTCTTCCTTTGTCCTCGAGTAAACCAAGATATCGTCCATGAACACAAGAACAAACTTATTTAATTGTTCCATGAAAACCCTATTCATAAGATCCACAAAATATGCGGGTGCATTGGTCAACCCGAATGGCATGACCAACCAATCATAGAATCCTGACGGCGTCCGAAAAGCTGTTTTAGGTGTACTCTCAACTGCTACTCGGAGCCGATGAAAACCTGTTGCGAGATCTAGTTAGAAAAACACTCTTGCTCCATTCAGTTGATCAAACAAATCATCTATCCGTGGAAGAGGATACTTATTCTTCCTCGTCACCTTGTTCAACTCATGGTAGTCCACACACAATCGAAGGGAACCATCGTCCTTGGTAGCAAATACAACTGGTGCTCCCCACACGGAAACACTTCTTCGAACAAATCCTTTCTTCAAAAGATCGTTTACTTGTACCCCGAGCTCTCGCTGCTCCCTTGGCGCCATATGACGAAGAGGCATCACTATTGGTCTGGCATCTTTTATTAAATCAATACGAAACTCAATCTCTCGGTGTGGTGGAAGTCCGGTCACTTCCCCGAAGATGTACGGATACTTTCCAGCAATAGGCACATCTGACAACTCATCATGCGGGATGTCGAGGGAATTTAGAAAACTAGCCATCACCCCATCACTAGGTAGGCTACCAAACAGTAACCTCCTCCCATTATCTTCTCTAATGGTCACCGAAGACCCCTCACAGTCCACCACTACCTCATACCTTTGGAGCCAATCGACTCTCAAAATAATGCCAAACCCAGTGAAGCCCAAAACAAAGCAATCACAAGCAAACATACATCCATGATTCGATAAGACCAAATCACGACAAATCATACTAAGGCTAGTCGAACCACTGATCGGGTTCATCACAACTAAAGGTCTATCGACATTTCCGGGTTCCAATCCCAATCTCTCTACCAGGTCAATAGAAATGAAGGAATGGGAAGCTCAGGTATTAAACAACACTTGAACAGGAACATCATAAATAGAAAGAATACCTTGAATAATGACGCCCTTTCCCTTCTGCGCCGCAGTTGGGGCATTCGACGAAGTAGGAATGGCGTTGATAGCATATGATTTCACGATCTTCCTCTCTTTAGGGTATTGCAGACATTTATCCTTGAGATGTCCCACTTGGCCACAGTTGAAGCACTTCCTGTCCTCTGGTTTTGCTAGACAATCTCTAGAATAGTGGCCCTTCTTGCCACAATTATAGCACTCGATACCTTTCTTGTCCTTTTTCCTCTGACCATCCTTAGTTTGGTTCAGTTTCCTTTTATTCTGGGAATTATTCTTGCCCCCACCGCTTTCCTACAGCTTTTGCTCCCCTGTAGCTGTAATAGCAACCTTGGTTTTCGATCTTGGGTAAAGGCTCTCAGATCTCAATGCCTTTCCTATAATAGATTCGAATGTCTCATCGATATGGTTTATAAGTCTTTCCCCCAAGTACTCATCTAAGCCAGTTATGAATTTTTCATTCTTCTTCTCGGTAGTTTCGATAAAAGATAATCCATACTTCGATAAGGTATCGAATTCAGTAATATATTCCGAGACTGCCCTACCATTCTTCTTATGTTCCAAAAATTTTCTGAATAATTCTGATTTCTGAGCAACTGGGATAAACTTATCATTGAAGAAAGTTTTAAACTGATTCCAAGTTACTTGATCCTCTAGATTAGCTGCTTTAATAGCATTCCACCAATTCTTTGCTCGTCATTGAAGCTGACGTGATGCTAACTTTCTCTTCATTGCATCCTCGATCCCCAAATCCTCGAAGATGCGCTCACAACTATCAAGCCAATCTTGAACTTCCGTTGCTGATTCCATTCCGTGGAACGGCTTTCCACCGAGATTAATATAATCCTTGCTGAGCTTGGCGAAATCGGCTCTAGGCGCCTGCACCGCTTCTCTACCACCATTAGAAACATTAGGAACTGCTCCCTGAGCATCCCTAAGCATCTCCCGCATGAAGGCAGTAAACATCGTCCTTATATCAGGGACATTCCCATTGTTAGCCCCTAAACTCGTACTCCTTGAATATCGGCTCATCGTTAAACCTATAAAGAGGAAAACGACTAACCATCACTTTAGTGGTGGCAGTGCAGTGCGACTTCATCCTTAGCTATACTAATAATATATATATAGCTTTTGAAAACCAAAATATCACAAATATGTGCACTCATATACGTGTACTACCTCTCCTTGATATCTTCCCCTAGATTAAACTACGCAACCAAGTCTCTGATACCAAGAGTGACGGCCCGCCCTGGACCAGCCGACATTTCCCTCGAAATTTGTTGTGCTAATGCCCGACTAGCACAGGACGATTGTTAAAGGATAGGGATTTGAAACTATGAATCAACAAAGGACCTGTAGTATATCTTAGAACGCATGGAATAAAATATAATAATAATATAACTTGATATAAAATAGGCGAGACAGTGCATAAGCTAAAAACTAAATCATATCCATCAGAGTAGCGGAATTCAAAATATAGCTTATGATCCAAACCATTATTACAACTTCATAATACTGTCTCTAAAGCAAAATAGAAAGGTACACTATTAATGCCCAAAGTAGTGACCATTAACAACATCGGGAGAATATATGTAAATAGTACGTGGAAGCCTCATTCTCGTCTCCAGACAGCTACTCGTGCATACCACCTAACCTGTCTGTAGTCTGCTCGTTTAGGAGCACCTAGAGTAATAAGAAGAGACAAAAATCTGGGTCAAACAAAAGTCTGGTATGAGCGATAGCAAGACTATAACTGAGTAAACAATAACAGGTATAAGTAAATCATACTTGTACATGGACCTGTAACCAAAGAGGTAGCACAACAAGATGTACAGTACTCTAAGGTAAGACTAAGATAGAGTGTAAAATGGGAGTGTTTGTGTCGTGTGATAGCAGACATCAAACATAGCAATCATCCTCACATCTCTCACTCAGTGCGTAAAGCATACGATATCCACCACTTCGATCATCAAATCCTTTGTTATTACTACGACCACTTTGCCCCTTTGGGCCATGATGACCCCACTGCACTGGTCCATAGTCAACAATCCCTCGCTACGATCACTTTGCCCTTTGGAATCCAAACGACTCCACTGCACTGATCCATTGCCATGCTACGACCACTTTGCCCTTTGGAGTCTTGACAACTCCACTGCACTCATCCATAACCAATAACCCGTCTCTCAGTGGTGAACCAAAGTTATGGATATCGATAACCTCTTTGCACACGTCCCGCAACAAAGCTGTTTAGGCTATGAAAACTGGTCAAAATATCAAAAATAGCCTTTTACAGCGTTTTCGAAATGCTTATATATCTCTTGGTTCAATTCTGCATTCATCTGGTGTGAAGAGCTAAACAAAACATCAAAACTGACTTTCACAACATTTCTGCCCTTTTTACAGCATTTCAGAAACCCATGCGCGACCGACCACAACATTTCACAAATGCTGTCGTAGGTGCGACCGAAACCTATGCGCGACCGACCGCAGCGTTTCACAAATGTCGTCGTAGGTGCGACCGAAACATATGCATGACCGACCACAGCATTTCACAAGTGCTGTCGTAGGTGCGACCGAATCATATGCGCGACCAACCACAACGTTTCACAAGTGCTGTCGTAGGTGCGACCGAAATACACGCGCGACCGACCACACGTTTCACAAATGCTGTCGTAGGTGCGACCGAAATACATGCGCGACCGACCACAGCGTTTCACAAATACTGTCGTAGGTGCGACCGATCTCATTTCCTGCATACATTCCAGCAAGCAATCTTCGCCACATGATGGCGCTTTCAACCATTCTAACCCACATATGCAACCGCAAAACATCCCAAACAGTAATAGCAACATATAGAATCAACCATAAACATATAAACAAAGATTTAACATGTAATTACGGATCAAACATACCTAAAACCGTGATTTTCCCCTTAATCCACTTAACCATGTTTTAACTATAGAATTAGCAAACTTAATCCAAATTAACCCAAATTTTCACCAGTGACATAAAATAATACTTTAGAATTTCTACAAATTTTTCCATATTTTTATGATGCATAATTTCACTAATTATCACTAATCTCCCCTAGTTAGCCATAATTATTAAATAAAAGTGCAAATCACTCACCTTATCCACAAATAAATTTCAGATCTGAAACTCTAACTGATTTGGCACGGATCCCAATGTATTCCGGCTACTCTATCTCTATTTCTAGGCTAATCCGCTTTAATTTGATGTAGGTTTGGCTAATATGTGATTAAAGATCAATTTAGAAAGTGGAGGCCATTGCTAGGTTTGAAGAAATGAAAGTGGCAGTTGAGAAAAATAAAATGAGATGGTTTCCTAATTCATTTCAGCCTTCCCATAAACCTAATCCCGAGATGGGTTATGGTCCTAGCCGCTAATCACCCCGTTATGCCCAATTATGTTGTTTTTCACCTTCCAAACCTTATTTCAGCCAGATCTCTCAAACGGTAAGTTCGTTTGACAAATGCGACCACTCTACGGAAAGGTAAACCATCATATGAATCCAATGTGAGGTTCAACACTTCAAGGAATCTTGGATTTGGAAGGGGATTAGTGAATGACAACAGTTCTACCAAAGTTTTTGTGCAAGGAAGCAAAGCATTGGATAAATACAAGGAAATTGCTAATAGTAACATGTTCAAATCTCTTTGATTCTGAAGATCAAAATGCATCTATTGATGATTATGTGGAAGGTGAAATAATGGCCGATGATAGTCATGCTGTAACAACCCGGGGAATGTGCGACCTTGGTTATCGACATAAACTCAATGTCGACTATCCAAGCATCAGAAATACTTGATAGTTAATAGAAAGAAGTTAGAGGGTGAGAATAGATAGGATAGAAAATTAGAATAGAAAAAGATCACAACAACAGAATCAGAGTAACACGAATCACACAGCGGAACGAATAAAATATCACATAACTTTGAAATAAAACCAATATATGTATACAATAACATTTATCAGAGTACAACACTTACAACACAGCGAAAATAAACAATTGCTATAAAATCCTGAAGCCTCCTGCTCCAAGCTCTCAGTATCTGTAAAATCCCGACTACTTGACTGCCCGTACAAAATTGGGCACCCAAGAGTTTAGAGAAAGCAAACAAAATAAACTCTGGGTCAGTCATGTGACTGGCGTGAGTAAACTCCAAAAACTTGGTTTAATTTTTCCAAGTCCTTTTCAAAAGAAATGATAATCATAAGACTGATCCACATATAAATACAGATGATTTTTACCTTATGATAACCCAAAATATTTCTTAAGATCAATATTTTCTGATATTATAATAATGTCTAAATCAAGTATATAGCAATCTAGTAGAACGCTTTCATCTCATGCTCTACATATATAATATACAATCAAAAACCGCGGGTTCGTATTTGGTAATGGATTCCAACTATGACAAGGTATGGAACCATCTTCCAGTCAATGTACTCTAGAAGCGATACACTGGAGTTCAACAAGAACATCTTGTAACTCTGCCACACATGACCGACCATTCATTTCGCGTGAATGTTCCAAATTTATTGTCACCTTACGGTTGGTATACCAACATAACCGTTCCCAGGAGATACAGAATTGAAAAAAGTAACAAATATGAATATTCTCTAGATGGTGACAGTATACCTACTTGTGTGCGACCTACTTAGCCATGCTACCAGCCCGATTTTTGTCATTTCCCGGTTGATGAGGCTTGAGGTCATAACGTATCTTTTAACAGATCACCCCTTTATTTACTTTGAATGCCACATCGTCATACCCGTCAAATCACAAATTGATTTTCCCAAAAATACCACAGGTATAAGCTAAGAGAAACGAATTCCTCCACCACCAACGTAAATATGTTTGAAACGATTAACTTACGCGATCCACCGGATATACTCTGTCAGACGTTCGTCCATTCAAGTTGTCCTGGGACTGGACAACCCGAAGGCACTATTCTGTAAACTCATCTTAGACAATTTCTACCTAGGATTTACTAAACAACCCTTGCATAACTCCGTCTTCAATTATCTTCATCATACTTGATTCGCAACTCTAATACCATACAGAGTGGTTTTTAGATAATATATCTGATCCCGAACTCTCCGTATTGACAACGGAAATGGTCAAAATCTTTGATAGTCGGTGATTTAACTATCAAAGGAAAACATGTGTACAAACAACGGTCGTATTCCCAAATGGAAATCTTACCGATCAATCATCATTTCATTTCCCATTTATTGTTTCCATATATTCATAAATTCCTTATTTTCTAAAATTAGAAAATATACATTACTAACTTTGGAAAATGTTTCCATTTCTGATTCACACATCAATATCTTCCCACCTCTATCAGTCTCTAACTGTAAACTAGTAAGAGAATAATTTCCCAAGTATAAACCCCGAAGACCGAAACCAACATTAGATCGATACCTAGAAAGCCATTCAACTTAAGTAATTTCCAGTCAGTTTCTAATTTCAGTAATTCCATTTAAATTCCTATTTCAAAAACCCAATTTCCTTTATAAATATTTTTATCTTCAAAATAATTTTTTAATCTATTTTTCACATCGAATGTGAATAACATGTCTATATATAATCAAACAGTTTGATTTCGTATTTTAAAATCAATATCCCAAATCCAAATTCTTTTCATACTTCTATTTATAGAATTTTCATATAAAAACTTATTTTTTACTTCTAACACTAAAATCTCATTTAATTCCCTTTAAAAATGCTAAGCTCAAATCCATTAAAAACATCGGTGTTAAAACTAATTTTCACCCCTCTATATAAATTCAGATTTATATATCCAATTTATCCAATGATAAATATTTTATTTAATTTATAAACATCATTCATAAATTTATCTTTCTAATTTATATATATTAAAATAGATTTTTATTTAATATCTACTTTAAATCAATTTCCCGTAATTCTTTTATATCTCGTCAATTTCCTTTTATAATCCTATTTATTTTATAAACAAATATTCCTTTTATAATTCTATTTACTTTCTAAATAAATATTCCTTTTATACTTCTATTTATTTTCTAAATAAATAATCCTTTTATAAAATTCTTTGATTTTATAAATATTCCTTTTATAAAATTCTTTGATTTTCTAAATATTCCTTTTATAAGATTCTTTGATTTTATAAATATTTTGTTTTCAATATACACTTTGAAAATTCCCTTTTCACATTTTGGTATTTTAAATACCAAATAACCATGGTCAACATCATCTACACACCCATAATCAATCACAGATTATATATCACACCATATATCACAATATATGAAAACAAACAGTACTACAAATATTGAGGAATCCTGTTGGATCCCTCCAATCTGTTTCCCTGCGTCACAGATGTTAAACAACATAAATAACATCTATTTCATTTCAGTATGGAATATTCTGATAAACTGAATCAATATTTGATCAATGATTTATACATATATAATTATATTTATATTTTCAACCAATAAATCAGCAATTCAGCCAAACAATCAACATACAGTAATCAATCATCATTTATCAACACTAGATTATATTTATAAAAATATAAACTGTACAGAGTTAGTGAGATTTACTCACATTGGACGGTCATTGTTAAATAGCGATAACTGTCGGTTGATTCAGACAGAAAATTTATTTCGCTATAAATTGTAACGAGCTCCAATTCACTCCAGATCAGTTCCATTGTGTAGCCCTCCTCCATACGATCCCAACGGATCTTGTTTTGTCTGATTCTGATATCGTATGATCAAGTTATGATATTTACAAGTTTGAATACATCTACTAGTAATTAACTAAACTAATTATATATTAATTATTTTTAAATATACCATTATCCAATTTTTATCCATGTGTTTCAGCTGATCCTTCTTCCTCACAGGCGCAACTCGTACTCCATTCACATCCATTAACGCATATCCTCCATCACCATAACTCCCTTCCCACTCTATTTAAATTCAAACCAAAAATACCAATACATCTCTCTTCGAATCCTCTTCCCGATCATACCTAACACACTCCACTAGCACCCTAATACTAAAACCCGTCATCACCTCTTATACATAAGTCGACTGCCATTGCCGTGATATCCAGGCACCCACTCTCCCTCTCTACTTCGTCATTTCACAAACGGAAACCACTATCGTTCATCTCTTAACCTCCTCTTCTTCCTCATATACTTCTCGCTCAACTCGAACACGCATTGTAAATCGCGTCTAACAGTATCACGCAACCCTTAGTAGCAGGTATCGACATTTTTTTTCTTGAATTCACCCCAAACTTTTCATGAAACCTCTAAATCTTTCCACAAGTTCAATTCCACAATCGAATTCACTTAAATCTTTACCAACTGAAAGGAATTAGAAGCCCTAGGTATTCGCTGTACGAAAAACAGCGTTTGAATATTCCGTCGAACCCATTGATCTCCATACCAAAATGAAGAGCATCCCTAGGCGAATACAAAAATGTTTGTTTGAAGATTTATGGTTTTTTATCTAATTTAATTAAGACTGATGGCGGCGGATTTCTTACTGACTAGAGAGAATGAAATTTTTAGGTTAGAAGATTTTAAGGGGGGGGGGTATTTATAGGAGTAGATAACTTCTAGGTGAAGATTAGTATATATTATTTTAGAAATTTATATTCAATTATTAGCTCAATTTAACGTTTAAAATTTCCTGTAGTCACATACAATATCCAAATTCGACAAAAATGAACTCGCAGATGCAGTTCGACATTACGGACCCAACGAAACTTGTTTCGTCGAATTCCGAGTCCGTTTGCTCACACAATGTATTTTAAAGGTCAAATTATCGACTGTATTTCACATTGAAATCCCATACGGCACATACTGACTCCAAAAATCAGGGAAATTGAAATCTAATAATAATTTAATATTTCAGATCCAAAAAAATTAGTTTCGTCGAAAACGGAGTTCATTTGCAAAAATGGCTATTTTTAAAGCTCTAAATAAACCTATTTAAATATTAATATGTTTAAAAATAATTAAATTTAATATTTATAAATAAATATTATCGTATATATTCACACAGAATATAATACAGCTCTAAAATATTCCTATCTGAATTTATAACTCGACATTTCAAATCCAGATTAAGTCAGTATTCAATTTATATTGAAAATCCATTTATAATATAAATAAATCGTTATAAATTATAAAGGAATTCCATAACGACTTTTCGAAAATTATATTTGGACACAACTCACAATCTACGTGACGAAATCTCGATTTTTCTCTTCCATTGGGAAAATATACTTCACCAGCTCCGAACGTTTCTTGTTTCACAAAAATCCGACTTAAAACGGATTCTGTATATTTGTTTAAAGTTCAAATCGCCAAATTATGAAGCGCCGCGCCATTTCGAGCTCGATTATAATTATAATATAGTTATACGTTCAAACTTCGTTTAAATAATATATTCGTTATTATAATCAAATTCTAAACTGAATTAAATATTATAAAAAATCCAATTCACACAATATTGTG
Source organism: Allium sativum (assembly GCA_030737875.1). NCBI lineage: Eukaryota > Viridiplantae > Streptophyta > Magnoliopsida > Asparagales > Amaryllidaceae > Allium > Allium sativum. The sequence goes on from CM060926.1 coordinate 299,411,940, forward strand.
AAATTCTACCATCCTCCGACTATTCTGGAATTTAAATATTTTTTTTAATTATTATATTAATTAAATATTCAAAGTTATTTAATTTAAACCATTAAATTACCAACCATTATTTGAATAATTAAATAAAATTAATTATTAAATCATAAAAAAATACGGGTTGTTACACATGCCAACAAAAAAATCTATTCCTAAAGGATTGGAACAATTTGTTCATGCTACTGTTAACAGCATGCATGCAAAGAGTGCTAGAGGAAGTGCTTTTGCAATAGACATAAGTAATTTATTCATGGATGCAAGTGCACAAACTAATGTAACTATAGCTAGATGTGAAGACGTTAGCGACCAGAGTGTTGTGACTTCTGCTGAGCAAATAGAAGATAATGTAAAGAATGGAACTGCAGATAACCACAAGGAGATACATAAGCATGGCGAACTAGAGAGTACCATTGAGAAACAAAAGGAAGTTGAATCAGACAGTAGCATTGAGAACCATAGGCAAGACAAACAAGAGAGTAACATTCAAGTAGTATCCCTTCTAGCAGGAAATAAAGAAAATAAAATGCTGAAGAGGAATATATGACAAAAGAGAACTTCATGCAATAAATTATGGATGACGTAAGAGACTTCGAATCAATGTTGAAGGTTGATGTCAATACTACAGTGGATATGTCGTCACCTACGACTTCCAATGGTGACTTTAGCTTCAAGCCCGACATTCTTAATTCTAACAGCAAAAAAGCTAATATGAAGAAAACTGATGAGGAAAACACAATTGCTAAGACCAACATGACAAGCTCGGCATCATCTTCAAAGAAAAAAGGGAAGCAGTCTAAGTTTCCATATGATCATTTGATTCCTCCTGCGGCCTACTTGCCACCACCACTGCAAATCCTTCCAGAACAATCGAAATCACGGGTATCCAGAGACCCACATGCGCCATTTACTCATAGCAGGAACCATGGACTTCAGTTTATAGGAGATTGGATCAGTTTGGTAGGCGAGAGTCAATTATGGACTCAAGTTATTGAACTGGGAAGTTAAACATGTATTCATGTTGCACTATTCTAATTTTTTGTAGGTTGTGAGTCAGTCATGTATTACTGAACCCTGTTTTCAGCTCTTCTCCCTGCGTGGAGGTCTAGACATTGGTGCACATTCTATGTATCACCTGTTTTGTATGTTTTATTATTTTGATATAATAAAAAGTGTAACAGATCACTTAAAAAACCGGAAGGCCTTGCCAAAAAATAAAATTTAATTCGTTAATTCCTTTGAAAATGGCATCCACGAAAACATCTCCTTCTTCTTCATCCACCTCCTTCGCCTTCGACTTAGCCTTTCCTGCTCTCCCCTCACGTAATTCTCTGCCTATTCCCCCTGACTCACATCCTGATGTTGTTAATTCCCTTTCGGCAAAACCCACTGATGCAAATCAGGAATCAATTCTTCCAGATCCACGAATTTCTTCTTCCAGATCTACCTCTTCCAATGTTTCCCCTCCTCAAGCTAATTGCTCTAATGTCAATTCAACGAACCCTGCTAATCAATCCTCGTCCAATGCCTCCTTTCCATCCTTTACGAAATTGGACTATGCTTCCCTTTTTAATTCTTTACCTCGAAATGTTGGTATATTTCTACCTCAACATTTCGACATCCCTAGGGATGGTAAGCCGAAGAAGATTCCAGGACCAGTTAAGGTGGAAGGTATGAATTATTGGAGCAATTTCTTGGTTAGCTTTTTCCTGAATGGCACTGCATCGTATCCTTCAGTACCTTAAATTTCCTCAATCATTTTTGGAAATTAGATGGTGAAGTTAGTATAAAATCAGATGGAATTCATTTCTATTTTAAGTTTTCAAATGAATCAAACAGAGAAAAAATTCTAAAATCTGATCCAATCTTTATAAGAGGTCGTACGTTTATTATTACTAGATGGGATCCATCTATAGGAAATGCACAAGGGCAAATTAAAAAAGTTCCTATTTAGGTCCATTTTTATCAAATTTCAACTATTCTTTGGACGTTATTGGGTACAAATTGGCTTGCTTGTCATGTGGGGAGATTAATACATTTTGATAGTAGCAATGAAAAGTTGTAGAGATTTAGATACGCAAAAGCCCTAATTGAGATTTCTTCTGAGTTTGAGCTACCAGATAAAATAGTGGTAGATGGTTTAGGTAAGGATTGCCCATTAGTTTGATTAACTTATGATTGGAGACCCAATATTTGTACCATTTGTAAGGTTTTTGGCCATGAAACTAGTAAATGTGAATTTAATGCTAAGGTCGATGCGACTTGTGGAGACCATTTAGAGGATTTTGATAATAACTCTCATGTCAGGTTCAATGACCATGACGGATAGCATTTTATGAAGTCCACTTCAAATGCTAATAAGGGTAATTGGACTACAGTTAATATGAAAGTTAAAAAGTTTTGGAGAAAGAAGAGTGTTACTAATAATAAGGCTAATGTTAATGTTGGAACTAATGTACCTGATCTTAATGAAAAACCTTTTGATGCCTTATCAACAGAGTATGAAGGAAATGGTACCACTAAGGGTGTAAATATTGAGATCAATTTAACCTCTAATGAGCAAGTTCATAGTCCTGAGGGTGATCATATAATAGGAAGTAATTATGATGTTGTTGCTGGTATAGAAGCTCAAGTCAATAATAATAATCAGGTTGCAGATCACAATTTAGAGGAAAACAATCAGGTTGAAGATGTGGAAACTTTGGTAGGTAATCTCTATGATGAAAATTCGGATAATGTTGAAAAATATGTAGCGGAAAATTCTGGTATGTGCAAAACTTACACTATTATTAATGCTTTCGCTATTACTTCCTCTCCAATTGCCACTTTATCATGCACAACACTTCCAGCATCTACACCCTCAAATTCTTCCCCATATGAAAGCTTGGGACCTCCTTCAAATATTAAGCTACCTCCACCTAATGTAACTGGCTCTGGTTTGACATTTCTAATTGTTAACACTTCTCTGCTATCACCTACGGTGCCCACTAAATCTCTTCCATCTTCTAAGGCCAAGAATACTAAGCTGAAAGGAAATTTTTGGGCGGATTCAGATTTTGAAGAAGGTATTGATTACGGGCTAGAGGATGTGATGCCTCTCAGTAGTAAACTGAAATGAAAAAAAAGGCACATGAGAAGCAATCCAATGTACGATCCATTCTTTACATGAACTGTTGCTGTGAACTTCTGCGCTAGAAAGGTGATTAGTTTCTGTGTCTGATTGGTGAAGTCAGCAGTGATATCTCATTGATGTTATGTGATATACTTTTTATAGATATAAAGGTAGCAAGTGGTTCAAAGAAGCTAGTATCAGTTTATACTGATTAAAAACAAGCTTATTTGAAGTAAGCATTATTATCACGGTTTACACTGAAGTATGTACGAGGATATTAAGTGTTACACAGTATTGGTGAATTCAGATGGTTGCATGAGGGTTTTCCTGATCTTACCATCATTTTTGCTACGAATTTCATGAAAATTAAATCAATTCGTGTTATCTGTTTTGGTTGCATAAGGCATTCTTTGTTAATATATCAATGTTGTAAGTCATTATAATATTGTGAGAGTCTTTGAGGAAATAAGGTATACTGTGGGGAGAAAATGAGAAAACTCAGCTTATTTTGTTACTGTTATAAACTATAATTTGTACATAAGTAATAAAAAAATTATGCTGCCTTTCAAAAAAAAAAAAAAATTCATTAATTCTCTCGTTTTACACCTTTCCATGCATTGCACCAATTAATGTTTCTCTATTTCTTTTCTTATTAACGCATTCTTATTTAAATGTTACTTCATTAATTGCATCCATTCCTTTAACATATTAATCTTTCTCTCTTGCATGCATTTATTATTTTACTGTACATTTTACCGTATGCACTACCTTTTAATGCACTATGTATCTTTTTAAATATTATTTCATTCCCCTGCATGCATCCTTATTAATGCATGCATCCATTTATTACTAGTATTTCTTACTTGCACATTTAGTGCATTAATCCTTTTTTTTTTCAAATTCATGAATCTATTACATGTAACCATACATTATCATTATTTTAATTTTCTTTCATATATGTTTATGCATATATATATACATATATGCACCGTTAAATTTTTAATTATCATAAAATGCGGGGTGTTACACAGAGTCTCAAAGTTACTTAATTATCATAGTACAAAATTTATATCAAAAATCCCTTCTCAAATCCAATTAAAAAAAATACAAGAATTGAATAAAAATAGAAGTTGGGAATACATAACGATGAATCACTCAAGCCATGCTCCAAGTCTGTTAAGAAATCTGCTACAAATAAGGAGAATGAGTCAGATATAAATTCTGGTGAATAGAAGTTATTACTAGGATTAGAACAAATAAGGGATAATAGACTTTATAATAGTTCTGATGTTACATGGGTAAATTGTTTGTGCACAATTTAGGGCATTTCTTAGATTGGTTGATTATTTGCTGAGACAACCCCAAATCCCGTTCCGACGGAGACAAGGGTTATCTTTGGAAATATAACACAGAAACTGATAATAGCAGAACAGAAATAAATAAATACACCAGATAATGAACAATAGAATATACTGGATAAAAGTAATCATCAGAGTTACACAATATACAGGATCATACTTAGTACAAATACAGTTCAGCTATACATAAATGTCTACAGCGGAAAACAAACAAAATATGTACAATAGGAGCTGAACAGCATAAAAAGAGATAAATGATAGAATCCATCTTCAGCTCCAGCTATCCAGAAAGAACCAGCTAAACCTGAATACAAGGCTGCCCGTGTAGAAAAAGGGGCACCCGAGTTTGAAAGTGAAACAAACTACGAGTCAGTCATGGGACTGGTATGAAAAATCTATTCAACACATATATATATAATTTGGCTAATCACAGGACCACGCCACTTTCGTGGAACGGGTTTACTCCATTGGATTGCCAATGCTTTAAAACAAATCTTTCTTTTAAACATCGCTATGCTTTATATAAAAATGAAGCCGTTATAAGACTCAGTTCGCATCACACAATGCAACGCAAACCGGAGGATAGAGTTTTACCTTATAATGGCCAAAAATATGATTGATACGAATAAAACAAAAGCATTTGATATTATGACTAGTGTTTATATGTTTCAAAAACAATTTCAATCATAACTATCAATCATAGACGGCATGGGTACCATATATCATGTTGCTATATATATACAATCAAAACCGCACGAAGTCGTATTTGGGAATTGGATTTCCGTCACGAACCAAGGCAAAAGATAGTCCTTACCGACTTCGAGACAATCTAGCCCATGTCTCCGGAACAGCCGCAACTGCCCCTTGGAGCGACAGGGCCGGTCCACACAGAGTGGATTATAGTGCCTGAACAATACGTTTCTCCGCCCTTTGGGGCGTAAATGAGCCAACAAATGACTCCATCGGACCCGGATCGTCCGATCAAACCGAGGCGCCTCGCAACAGCAACAACCACATAGGTGAAAAGTATATAAATGTCAGGGCTGGTAGGTCACTGACACCACCCTAGCTAGAAAGAAACGCATGTCCTCCCTGAGGTCCTTCTCCCGTTTCTGGTTCGTACCGGGGTGTGAGGCTCGCGAATTTACGTTATACACAAAGCTACGTCACACTGGCGGTGCTTTGATCATCACCACAAGACTTTGCTTTTCAACAGAAGCCCTGATCACTGCATCTTAGCATGCCACACAGGCAATTCATGCCATGCGACTGATGTCCATCAATACACAACCTCTGAGCTCATGCGTTTCAGAGAAGGGCGTTAAGCAAAAGAATAAATTCTCCGCCGCCAAACAGATGTATATTTAATAGAGATCAATCAACACAGAATAAAATCCAATGTCAGACACACAGTCCATTTACAGGTCCGTTCTGGGTCTGAACGAAACCGGAGGCACTAAATACCTCGCAAACCCATCGATCACCACGTACGTCTGGACGATCACCACTCATTATCCATATTTCGGGATGCCTCCCAATCAGGACCTCGGTTACCATCCAAACGAGGTGAAGATCTCCGGTCTTCGACCATCGTCTTCATCTTCGAATTTCAACCGTCGGTCAATTATTTGAAATGAGAATTAACTCGGCCCTTTCAAATAATTCACGTATATTTAGAATTTCAAATCAATTTATTTCAATGGTTAAATTATTTGACAACACCAATTTTGTTCTTTAATGTAATTTTCACACCAAACACATTCAACCATCAAATACTACTACATAAATCGAGCTAATTCAGTTTATTTCTATTCCATATCGTTTATGATATTTTATAATGATTTATCGCTATTTTTATTTATTTTAACATAGCCAATTTATTCAAAACGAAGCTTCGGGCCATAACGCGGCCGTGGCGCAGTTTTTCTTCAGAATTGATTTACACATATTTGAAAACCTAACCGTTGGATGTTCACAAAATTTTCATCATTAGAAAGGTCTTTTCAAAACGAATCCAATGGTTCCAGTTTCGAGAAAATCCGACGGTCGGATTCCTCATACCAATCGTTTCAAATTACGATTCCGAAACACGAACTGCACGGCTTCGATTCCTTTTAATTATATTTATATATATGAATATAGTACATTCTATAATTTCAACTATAGTTCATTCTATATTTTCAACTTCGTTTTCACTTCAAATGTTTCACTAACGCCTTAATATTTCGAAAAATTTCGCCATAACCTCCTTTGTACGGGGAGGGGTTTGGAAATTTATTGGGCCGTGTTAGGTACCCAATAAATCCTAAAAAGCATTCACATATTTATAGTGATATATTCTGGTGTTTACGGGGGAGCATGTATAGATAATCACTCCAGAGAATAAATTCTCGTCACCCCCGTTTCCGTGTGGAAATAAATAGTCTATGTGCCGTATCTAATAACTAGAGAGACGTGATTATTGTCAACTCCAGACCCGTGTGGGTTTTTATTAATCTGGCAATTTATCATTATATTTTATAGAGTCCATATCAGTCATCAGTTCAACCTGTAGTATATAATCATTGCCATACAAGCCTCTCGCTCGTATGGTAAATCTTCCACCTCGTCACACAAGCTCCAATTGCTTATGTGGAATATGATGAAGTATGCCTATCGTCAAGAAGTATGCCATGTAGCGTAGTTCAAATTTAATTGTTACTATCCTATGGCGATATTTATTATTTCACACAGAATAACCAGCACTCCGCATCCAATGGCATTCACAGGAGTTGATATAAAAAGTAAAATTGCGCAGCCAACTCATCAAGGCTTACCTATTTGCCGGGCACGCAAATAATTTCTTTACTCTACAGCTAATCCATTTTTCCTGTTCAACACATGTATATATATGCAGAACAAAGCCAATAATAATATTCCTAGCAAACTATTATTTATTTCAACACGTGTGTATTTTTATCAAAGCGTATACATGATAAAAGAAATATTTTTATCATCAAAATATTTATTCAACACGTGAATGTTTTTAACACTTCATATTCACAATAAAAATGTAGTTTTTATTGTCTATTCATCTTATTTTAAAATACGATAACATTCAACACATGAATTTCAACTCGACAAACGAATTTCAATTCAACACATGAATATTCTCTATAGTTTGTATATATATAAAAATGTGATTTTCATCGCTAAAACTATTTGTTTAAATTCAAATAATATTCAACACATGAATTTCAACTCAACGAATGAATTGCAACTCAACACATGAATATTCTTTCAACCTATGTAATTTATTTCAACGAATGAAAATTATTCTAACACATGTATATTTCAGAAAATTTCGGCAGCATAACGGCAGGGTAGTTAAAACCGGGACCGTCCCTAGTACGGCTCCTCGCTCTACCTTAAAACCTCGCGGTTTTTGACAATGGGGATCATGCATCTAGTTCGCACGCAGGCGGCATGTATATATTTCTTTCATTTCCACAAACTAATCCTATGTGGTTTCAACCAAATATTTCTCAACCTCAAACGGGTATTTTTCAATCACAATCAATCAATATCAACCACAAACAATCCCAAACAACCATTCGCTATCAATCAATTTGCACACCAATCACAACCAATAAATATCGTCCATGGTTTGTGGACGAGGGGCGTATATATATATATTTATATATAACAATTCACTTTTATTTCAACACATATATAATTTTTACAACGCATATATAACTTATACATCGAACGTACAACTTATACAACACTTATACAAGAGGTGTACAACGCTTATATAATTCATACATCGACTATATAATTTATACATCGTCGTTTTCCATATTATTTATAAATTAGAAATGTCACATTGGGTTCCACTCCACCAAAAATAGCAGAAGGCTCAGAAAAATATGCGGTCTCTTCTAAAATGTAGAAGGCGTCCACACGAGTCCACTGTTTCTTGTTTCACTGAATTTCGTTAACGAAGCAAAAAGATATGATTTTTCAAAGTTTGCAACGGTTTTAAACTGTTAAAATCAGTTTAAAATAAAAACAGTCGATACCTGCATGGAATCTTCGAAACTAGGTTTCGATTTTTCGATCAATCCATGCAATGGTTCCACGATCGGGTTGCGCAGGGTCGAAGAGCTACATGAGGTGCACGTGCGCTAGGGAGGAGGGTCAACTCGGTGGCTTCTGGTGACGGCGGCGGTGATTTTAAAGTCGAAACTTCACGGAGGTGGTTCGGGCGATTTACACAACTATAATTGCTTCTCCCTATATGGATTTGAAGATCTCTCCAAGCTCTACAAAATCCTCAATAGGAGGGAGGCGTAATATTGCATGCAGGAGGAGAAACGGAGGAGAGAAGGCATGGGGTGGTTTCCGCCGTATATCGCGATCAGGGAGAGAGAAAATTTAAAGAATTTTCTTTTTTTTTTATATAAAAATTTTGATTGGCCGATGGGTTTTATAAGGGGTTTCTTGGACGAACTCGAAATCCAACCCAACGACTGTCGTCCCTAGCGTTTTACCCCCATTCCGAACACAATAGGATATGTTTCGTAGGCCCATTTGACTGTTTCAGTCAGTTTCCATTCAAATCAAAATATAAAACATTCAATATTTAATTTGAACGTGTATTTCAATTTGCCAGGGCCACAAATTGATTCGAAAAATTCCAGAAAAACAAATCTAGCTATGTTTTGACAATACGGTCCCAACAAAACTAGTTTCGTCGAATTCTGAGACCGTTTGCAAAAAGGCCCATTTTTGGTCGATCCAATTTAACTATAATTGACCAAAACACATTTTCCTTTGCCACGCTCACATACTAGCTTCAAAAATTATGAAATTTGAAACCTAGCAATAACTTTACATCCCGGATCCAACAAAAGTGGTTTCGTCGAATTCCGAGGTCATATGCAAAATTGCCATTTTCACGGGCTATATAAATTCCATAGCGACCGTTCTGAAAATTCATTCGGCCATAACTTTTGCTTTCCGCTATGAAAATTCGATTTTTCAGATTCGTTAGAAAGGTATTCACTAACAGATTTAAATATTTTTGGTTTCACTAAAATCCGGATTGCTTTGCACCCGGTACAGTCCGACAAAGTTTGAATTCAATTTTTGAAACTACAGCGCCATTTCAGGCCTTGTTTATAATTATAATTAATTATATTCGTTTTCAATTGTCTATTCAAACTCCCTCTTCATCTTACTTATTTAAAATATTTATTTTAAATATTTAAAATCCCTTATTTTAGCCAATTTAAAAATTTTAAATTGGTTCAGATTTTCTGGGTTGTTACAATCTCCCCCACTTAAAACTTTTCGTCCCCGAAAAGGAACAAAGTCGAAAGTGGTTTGAAAAATCTCCAATCACACAATACAACAACCAATTTGTTTTTTAACCTTCCAAAAATATACTAGTCAAATCCTATATCCCTTAAAAAAAATCATTCAGAGTATAGAATAAATAGTGCACATCCATGGGTAGAAAATAGCAACAGAATAGGGAATTACATGGTAATGCAAAGTATGGTAAATGTACCTTGCACCGGAGTCAATCAGAGATATCTACTCGACATCTAGGATAAGCTTTCTGAATGCTCTACTTAGTTTCCCAAGTACAATCTCGCGGATCTCCACTCCATTGCACTTTGACTAAGTGAACCTTCTTGTTCCTCAACTCTTTGGTTTCCTTGCCGATAATCTTTAACGGCTCTCTTCTCACAGCTAATTCGGGAGTAATTTCAATGTCATGTTGAGCTGCTTCTTCCACGATCAAGTCTGGATCATGAACGTGCTTTCGAAGTTGGGATATGTGAAATACATCATGAACTCCAGGCAACCAATTAGGCAGTTTGACTCTATAAGCGAGAGTTATGATCCGTTCAAGAATAGGAAACGGACCAATGAATTTGGGCACCAACTTTCCAGTTTTACCGAACCGGATAACTCCTCTCATCGGCGATACTTTCAAATATACATAGTCGCCAACTTCAAAGGATATATCTCTTCTTCTTCTATCGGCATAGCTCTTTTGTCGGCTTTGAGCGGCGAGCAACCGCTTTTTGATAAAATCAACTTTGTCGGCAGCTTCTCGAATCATATCAGGACCCAACACAAGTCTATTTCCGGGTTCGACCCAACAAGCAGGGGATCGGCACGGTCTACCATACAATGCTTCGAATGGAGACATTATCAGACTCGCCTTGTAGCTGTTGTTATAAGAGAATTCAGCCAAATGCAGATGGTCTTCCCTTGATCCACCGAAATCTAGAACACAAGCCCGCAATAGATCTTCTAAAATGCGATTCACCCTCTCAGTCTGACCGCCTGTCTGAGGATGATAAGCGGTGCTCAAGTTCAACTTCGTTCCCAGCTCGACTTGAAATGCTTCCCAGAATTTGCTAGTGAATATTGTATCTCTATCACTGACTATGCTGAGCGGCACTCCATGTAGTCTAACTATTTCTCTGATGTATATCTGCGCCAGACTCTGAGCAGTTCTGTTTGATCTGACAGGTATAAAATGGGCGGTCTTCGTGAAGCGATCTACGATCACCCAAATACTGTCATTCCCTTTTCTGGTTCTGGGCAGACCATCAATGAAATCCATAGAAATATGTTCCCACTTCCAACCAGGAACTTCTAGCGGCTGTAACAATCCAGCCAATTTCTGTTGGTCTCTCTTGACTAGCTGGCAAGTAGGGCATCGGCTAACATATAAAGAAATGTCCCTTTTCATCGACTTCCACCAGAAAGTGCGTTTGATGTCATTATACATTTTGCTTACTCCGGGATGGATACTAAGTTTTGACTTGTGGCATTCATCCAGAACTTCTTTTCGAAGCTCAGGAATGTTAGGGACACAGATTCGACCTTTGATCCTTAAAATCCCATCATTTTCTACTTGAAAACTCGAGGGTTCGCCTTGTTGAATTATCTCTCTGATCTTCTGAATGAAGTGATCATTTTCCTGAAGAGCAGATATTTTATGTATCAATGAAGTCGTGATAATAAAACTGGCGATCATTTCATTCTTTCGGCTTAACGCATCGGCCACGACATTGGCTTTTCCTGGAGTATATATAATTTCAAAGTCATAAGCTGCAAGAAACTCCAGCCAACGTTGTTGCCTCAGATTCAGGTCTTTCTGAGTGAACGGATACTTTAACGACTGGTGGTCTGTAAATAGTTCAAATCTCTCACCCAGAAGATAGTGCCTCCAGATTTTCAAAGCGAACACAATAGCCAATAACTCAAGATCATGAGTTACGTAGTTCTTCTCGTGCGGCTTCAGCTGACGGCTAGCATAAGCAATCACTTGCCCGCTTTGCATTATCACTGCGCCAAGGCCTTCTCTAGAAGCATCAGTCCAGACTTTTAAATCTTGGTTGCCATCGATGATGGTTAACACTGGAGCTGTCGTTAATCTTAACTTTAACTCTTCGAAAGCCTCCTCACTTTCAGGAGTCCATATTGAATTTAGAATGCTTCTTCGTAAGCTTCGTTAAGTGACCAGATATCTTCGAAAAATATTTAACGAACTTTCGGTAATAGCTAGCCAATCCGAGAAAACTGCGAACTTCAATGGGGGTACTGGGTTGTTTCCAATTTTGAATGGCTGTGATTTTGCTTGGGTCCACAGCAATTCCTTCCTTTGATACGACGTGGCCCAGAAATTTCACTTCATCTTGCCAGAATATACATTTGGAAAATTTGGCTTTTAATACATTCCGTCTCAGAATTTCTAGAACCTGTTCCAGATGCTTTTCATGTTCAGCCTTTGATTTAGAGAAGATTAGAATATCGTCAATGAAATCCAGAACAAATTTATTCAAAACCCCTCTGAACACTTTATTCATCAGATCGACGAAGTAAGCTGGAGCGTTACATAAGCCGAAGGACATTACTAACCACTCGTAGAATAAGTCGGGGCCTCTGAAAGCTGTCATTGGAACACACTCTTCGGCAATTCGAAGTTGATGGAAGCCCGTAGCTAGGTCCATTCGTGAGAATACCTCTGCACCATTTAATCGATCCAACAAATCATCAATCCGTGGCAATGGATACTTGTTCTTTATTTCCTGTTTGTTCAAATCATGATAATCCACACATAGCCGTAGAGTACCGTCAGATTTTGGGACAAACACCACTGCTGCACCCCAATCAGAGAAACTAGGCCTGATCAGACCTTTTCATACTAGCTGTCGTGTTTGATTGTCTAATTCCTCCTTCTCTTTCAAGGACATTCTTCGAATAGCGTGAACTACCGGCCTTGCATTGGGAATCAAAGCAATCTTGAAATCTATTTCTCTCTGCGGAGGTAAGCGAACAACTTCTTTGAACACATCCGCACAGTTTTTGACGACAGGAATGTCTTTGATGAGGTCAGGAATATTCTCTGTGACCTCAGGGACATTTTCTATTTGAGCTGGAGAAACATCGAGAGCTGACCAGAAATCTTTTCTATTTGAAGTCGGGCCTTCACATGGTATGGTTATATAATTCCCCGATTGGGCCTTTGCTTTAATCACTCTCTCGGCGCATTTAACTTCAGCTTCATATCTAGTTAGCCAATCCAATCCCAGAATGATATCGAATTCGTAAAAATTCATGACGATAGAGATAATAGGGAATTTATAGCAAGAAAAGGAGAAGGTACTGCACAAATCCAACCGAGATTGATAGAACCCCCGACCGGATTCTGGACAGTCATTGGTTCCTTGAGCTTCCTCAAGTTCAAATCTAGTTTCTTAGCGGCACTCTTTGAAATAAAGCTTTGCGACGCGCCTGTGTCAAACAGTACTTTAACTGGAATATTTTTGACAGTAAGCGTGCCTTCTAAAACATTAGACCTTCCCTGACTATTTGAGGGTGCCGAGGTTTCTGCTACTTCATTTATTTGAGCCTCCTTGGTTGCCTTTAGTAGCCGGCAATCCTGTTTTACATGGCCAAAACGATGGCAAATGCTGCATTCTCTGGTCTCCTGAAACTTTTTCATTGACTTCGGTTCACTCTTCTTTAGTTTCTTTAAAAATCTGCATTTTCCTTGCAAATGCCCTTGCTTATGGCAGTTATTGCATATGGCGATCGTTACTAGTTCTTTTTCGGATCTGGCCCTTTTTCGATTGGCCTTGGGCTCCTTACTGACCTCAGGAATATCAGTTTCCGACTCTTCCTTGTCACTAGAACAGACTTCTTCTTCGTCGCGCAACATCCCTTTCTTATGGAGATCTTCATACTGATAAGCCATATAAATCATTTCTGAAAAAGGGAGCTTCACATGCCCCATTACTTTATTCTGATATTTCCTTTGAAGCCCGTGAATAAATCTCAGATTTTTCCTCTTTGGGTCTTTAATCAGATGAGGAGCAAAATGAGAAAGTTCGTTGAATTTCTTATGATATTCTGGGATGGTCATATCACCTTGTATCAAATAAGAAAATTCATCACAAAGGCGCTCAGTCGCTTCGGGAGGGGTAAATCTTTCTAAAAAAATCACTTTGAATCTATCCCAGGTGATATCGCCTTCTGGATTATCCATAATAACTGAATCCCACCAGAACAAAGCTTCGTCTTCGAGGGCCCAGGAGGCCAGTAATCTTTTCTGGTCATCCCTCAGCTTTAATGCTTCGAAGATTTTCTCAGCCGAACGAATCCAAGCTTGTGTTTTCATAATTGCTTCTTCACCCGTAAAGGGTTTTCCACCCAGATTTCTATATTTCATGAATAGAGCTTCTATATCCGGGTCAGTATTACTTCTTCTGTTTCTGGCACTCATTTTCTATTTCTTCTGCAAATAGCAGATCAAGTGTCAGGTCAACAGAAAAGATATTTCAAAATATAGAGACAAATACTTGAATGTAAATGTGTCTATTGAGGTGTAATTTCATTCTGCTTTACTTATACTAGGATATTACTGATCCTATCTGTATTGAGTTACCCGTCCTAGAACACTACTGGTTCTATTTCTGACGAGTTCGTTCAAATGTTATATTCCAGATGTAAGCTTAACCAAAGCTCCGATACCACGTTGAGACGACCCCAAATCCCGTTCCGACGGAGACAAGGGTTATCTTTGGAAATATAACACAGAAACTGATAATAGCAGAACAAAATAAATAAATACACCAGATAATGAACAATAGAATATACTGGATAAAAGTAATCATCAGAGTTACACAGTATACAGGATCATACTTAGTACAAATACAGTTCAGCTATACATAAATGTCTACAACGGAAAACAAATAAAATATGTACAATAGGAGCTGTACAGCATAAAAAGAGATAAATGATAGAATCCATCTTCAGCTCCAGCTATCCAGAAAGAACCAGCTAAACCTGAATACAAGGCTGCCCGTTTAGAAAAAGGGGCACCCGAGTTTGAAAGTGAAACAAACTACGAGTCAGTCATGGGACTGGTATGACAAATCTATTCAACACATATATATATAATTTGGCTAATCATAGGACCACGCCACTTTCGTGGAACGGGTTTACTCCATTGGATTGCCAGTGCTTTAAAACAAATCTTTCTTTTAAACATCGCTATGCTTTATATAAAAATGAAGCCGTTATAAGACTCAGTTCCCATCACACAATGCAACACAAACCGGAGGATAGAGTTTTACCTTATAATGGCCAAAAATATGATTGATACGAATAAAACAAAAGCATTTGATATTATGACTAGTGTTTATATGTTTCAAAAACAATTTCAATCATAACTATCAATCATAGACGGCATGGGTACCATATATCATGTCGCCATATATATATATACAATCAAAACCGCACGATGTCGTATTTGGGAATTGGATTTCCGTCACGAACCAAGGCAAAAGATAGTC
Source organism: Allium sativum (assembly GCA_030737875.1). Taxonomy (NCBI): domain Eukaryota; kingdom Viridiplantae; phylum Streptophyta; class Magnoliopsida; order Asparagales; family Amaryllidaceae; genus Allium; species Allium sativum. The sequence continues at coordinate 299,427,308 of CM060926.1, forward strand.
CTTACCGACTTCGAGACAATCTAGCCCATGTCTCCGGAACAGCCGCAACTGCCCGTTGGAGCGACAGGGCCGGTCCACACGGAGTGGATTATAGTGCCTGAACAATACGTTTCTCCGCCCTTTGGGGCGTAAATGAGCCAACGAATGACTCCATCGGACCCGGATCGTCCGATCAAACCGAGGCGCCTCGCAACAGCAACAACCACATAGGTGAAAAGTATATAAATGTCAGGGCTGGTAGGTCACTGACACCACCCTAGCTAGAAAGAAACGCATGTCCTCCCTGAGGTCCTTCTCCCGTTTTTGGTTCGTACCGGGGTGTGAGGCTCGCGAATTTACGTTATACACAAAGCTACGTCACACTGGCGGTGCTTTGATCATCACCACAAGACTTTGCTTTTCAACAGAAGCCCTGATCACTGCATCTTAGCATGCCACACAGGCAATTCATGCCATGCGACTGATGTCCATCAATACACAACCTCTGAGCTCGTGCGTTTCAGAGAAGGGCGTTAAGCAAAAGAATAAATTCTCCGCCGCCAAACAGATGTATATTTAATAGAGATCAATCAACACAGAATAAAATCCAATGTCAGACACACAGTCCATTTACAAGTCCGTTCTGGGTCTGAACGAAACCGGAGGCACTAAATACCTCGCAAACCCATCGATCACCACGTACGTCTGGACGATCACCACTCATTATCCATATTTCGGGATGCCTCCCAATCAGGACCTCGGTTACCATCCAAACGAGGTGAAGATCTCCGGTCTTCGACCATCGTCTTCATCTTCGAATTTCAACCGTCGGTCAATTATTTGAAATGAGAATTAACTCGGCCCTTTCAAATAATTCACGTATATTTAGAATTTCAAATCAATTTATTTCAATGGTTAAATTATTCGACAACACCAATTTTGTTCTTTAATGTAATTTTTACACCAAACACATTCAACCATCAAATACTACTACATAAATCGAGCTAATTCAGTTTATTTCTATTCCATATCGTTTATGATATTTTATAATGATTTATCGCTATTTTTATTTATTTTAACATATCCAATTTATTCAAAACGACGCTTCAGGCCATAACGCGGCCGTGGCGCTGTTTTTCTTCAGAATTGATTTACACATATCTGAAAACCTAACCGTTGGATCTTCACAAAATTTTCATCATTAGAAAGGTCTTTTCAAAACGAATCCAACGGTTCCAGTTTCGGGAAAATCCGACGGTCTGATTCCTCATACCAATCGTTTCAAATTACGATTCCGAAACACGAACTACACGGCTTCGATTCCTTTTAATTATATTTATATATATAAATATAGTTCATTCTATAATTTCAACTATAGTTCGTTCTATATTTTCAACTTCGTTTTCACTTCAAATATTTCACTAACGCCTTAATATTTCGAAAAATTTCGCCATAACCTCCATTGTACGGGGAGGGGTTTGGAAATTTATTGGGCCGTGTTAGGTACCCAATAAATCCTAAAAAGCATTCACATATTTATAGTGATATATTCTGGTGTTTACGAGGGAGCATGTATAGATAATCACTCCAGAGAATAAATTCTCGTCACCCCATTTCCGTGTGGAAATAAATAGTCTATGTGCCGTATCTAATAACTAGAGAGACGCGATTATTGTCAACTCCAGACCCGTGTGGGGTTTTTATTAATCTGGCAATTTATCATTATATTTTATAGAGTCCATATCAGTCATCAGTTCAACCTGTAGTATATAATCATCGCCATACAAGCCTCTCGCTCGTATGGTAAATCTTCCACCTCGTCACACAAGCTCCAATTGCTTATGTGGAATATGATGAAGTATGCCTATCGTCAAGAAGTATGCCATGTAGCGTAGTTCAAATTTAATTGTTACTATCCTATGGCGATATTTATTATTTCACACAGAATAACCAGCACTCCGCATCCAATGGCATTCACAGGAGTTGATATAAAAATAAAATTGCGCAGCCAACTCATCAAGGCTTACCTATTTGTCGGGCACACAAATAATTTCTTTACTCTACAGCTAATCCATTTTTCCTGTTCAACACATGTATATATATGCAGAACAAAGCCAATAATAATATTCCTAGCAAACTATTATTTATTTCAACACGTGTGTACTTTTATCAAAGCGTATACATGATAAAAGAAATATTTTTATCATCAAAATATTAATTCAACACGTGAATGTTTTTAACACTTCATATTCACAATAAAAATGTAGTTTTTATTGTCTATTCATCTTATTTTAAAATACGATAACATTCAACACATGAATTTCAACTCAACGAACGAATTTCAATTCAACACATGAATATTCTCTATAGTTTGTATATATATAAAAATGTGATTTTCATCGCTAAAACTATTTGTTTAAATTCAAATAATATTCAACACATGAATTTCAACTCAACGAATGAATTGCAACTCAACACATGAATATTCTTTCAACCTATGTAATTTATTTAACCGAATGAAAATTATTCTAACACATGTATATTTCAGAAAATTTCGGCAGCATAATGGCAGGGTAGTTAAAACCGGGACCGTCCCTAGTACGGCTCCTCGCTCTACCTTAAAACCTCGCGGTTTTTGACAATGGGGATCATGCATCTAGTTCGCACGCAGGCGGCATGTATATATTTCTTTCATTTCCACAAACTAATCCTATGTGGTTTCAACCAAATATTTCTCAACCACAAACGGGTATTTTTCAATCACAATCAATCAATATCAACCACAAACAATCCCAAACAACCATTCGCTATCAATCAATTTGCACACCAATCACAACCAATAAATATCGTCTATGGTTTGTGGACGAGGGGCGTATATATATATATATTTATTTATTTATATATAGCAATTCACTTTTATTTCAACACATATATAATTTTTACAATGCATATATAACTTATACATCGAACGTACAACTTATACAACACTTATACAAGAGGTGTACAACGCTTATATAACTCATACATCGACTATATAATTTATACATCGTCGTTTTCCATATTGTTTATAAATTAGAAATCTCACATTGTGTTCCACTCCACCAAAAATAGCAGAAGGCTCAGAAAAATATGTGGTCTCTTCTAAAATGTAGAAGGCGTCCACACGAGTCCACTGTTTCTTGTTTCACTGAATTTCGTTAACGAAGCAAAAAGATATGATTTTCAAAGTTTGCAACGGTTTTAAACTGTTAAAATCAGTTTAAAATAAAAACAGTCGATACCTGCATGAAATCTTCGAAACTAGGTTTCGATTTTTCGATCAATCCGTGCAATGGTTCCACGATCGGGTTGCGCAGGGTCGAAGAGCTACGTGAGGTGCACGTGCGCCAGGGAGGAGGGTCAACTCGGTGGCTTCTGGTGACGGCGGCGGCGATTTTAAAGTCGAAACTTCAAGGAGGTGGTTCGGGCGATTTACACAACTATAATTGCTGCTCCCTATATGGATTTGAAGATCTCTCCAAGCTCTACAAAATCCTCAACAGGAGGGAGGCGTAATATTGCTTGCAGGAGGAGAAATGGAGGAGAGAAGGCAGGGGTTGGTTTCCGCCGAATATCGCGATCAGGGAGAGAGAAAATTTAAAGAATTTTCTTTTTTTTTTTATAAAAATTTTGATTGGCCGATGGGTTTTATAAGGGGTTTCTTGGACGAACTCGAAATCCAACCCAACGACTGTCGTCCCTAGCGTTTTACCCCCATTCCGAACACAATGGGATATGTTTCGTAGGCCCATTTGACTGTTTCAGTCAGTTTCCATTCAAATCAAAATATAAAACATTCAATATTTAATTTGAACATGTATTTCAATTTGCCAGGGCCACAAATTGATTCGAAAAATTCCAGAAAAACAAATCTAGCTATGTTTTGACAATATGGTCCCAACAAAACTAGTTTCGTCGAATTCTGAGACCGTTTGCAAAAAGGCCCATTTTTGGTCGATCCAATTTAACTATAATTGACCAAAACACATTTTCCTTTGCCACGCTCACATACTAGCTTCAAAAATTATGAAATTTGAAACCTAGCAATAACTTTACATCCCGGATCCAACAAAAGTGGTTTCGTCGAATTCCGAGGTCATATGCAAAATGGCCATTTTCACGGGCTATATAAATTCCATAGCGACCGTTCTGAAAATTCATTCGGCCATAACTTTTGCTTTCCGCTATGAAAATTCGATTTTTCAGATTCGTTAGAAAGGTATTCACTAACAGATTTAAATATTTTTGGTTTCACTAAAATCCGGATTGCTTTGCACCCGGTACAGTCCGACAAAGTTTGAATTCAATTTTTGAAACTGCAGCGCCATTTAAGGCCTTGTTTATAATTATAATTAATTATATTCATTTTCAATTGTCAATTCAAACTCCCTCTTCATCTTACTTATTTAAAATATTTATTTTAAATATTTAAAATCCCTTATTTTAGCCAATTTAAAAGTTTTAAATTGGTTCAGATTTTCTGGGTCGTTACAATCTCCCCCACTTAAAACTTTTCGTCCCCGAAAAGGAACAAAGTCGAAAGTGGTTTGAAAAATCTCCAATCACACAATACAACAACCAATTTGTTTTTATCCTTCCAAAAATATACTAGTCAAATCCTATATCCCTTAAAAAAAAATCATTCAGAGTATAGAATAAATAGTGCACATCCATGGGAAGAAAATAGCAACAGAATAGGGAATTACGTGGTAATGCAAAGTATGGTATATGTACCTTGCACCGGAGTTAATCAGAGATATCTACTCGACATCTAGGATAAGCTTTCTGAATGCTCTCTTTAGTTTCCCAAGTACAATCTCGCGGGTCTCCACTCCATTGCACTTTGACTATTGAACCATCTTGTTCCTCAACTCTTTGGTTTCCTTGCCGATAATCTTTAGCGGCTCTCTTCTCACAGCTAATTCGGGAGTAATTTCAATGTCATGTTGAGCTGCTTCTTCCACGATCAAGTCTGGATCATGAATGTGCTTTCGAAGTTGGGATATGTGAAATACATCATGAACTCCAGGCAACCAATTAGGCAGTTTGACTCTATAAGCGAGAGTTCTGATCCGTTCCAGAATAGGAAACGGACCAATGAATTTGGGCACCAACTTTCCAGTTTTACCGAACCGGATAACTCCTCTCATCGGCGATACTTTCAAATATACATAGTCGCCAACTTCAAAGGATATATCTCTTCTTCTTCTATCGGCATAGCTCTTTTGTCGGCTTTGAGCGGCGAGCAACCGCTTTTTGATAAAATCAACTTTGTCGGCAGCTTCTCGAATCATATCAGGACCCAACACAAGTCTATTTCCGGGTTCGACCCAACAAGCAGGGGATCGGCACGGTCTACCATACAATGCTTCGAATGGAGGCATTATCAGACTCGCCTGGTAGCTGTTGTTATAAGAGAATTCAGCCAAATGCAGATGGTCTTCCCTTGATCCACCGAAATCTAGAACACAAGCCCGCAGTAGATCTTCTAAAATGCGATTCACCCTCTCAGTCTGACCGTCCGTCTGAGGATGATAAGCGGTGCTCAAGTTCAACTTCGTTCCCAGCTCGACTTGAAATGCTTCCCAGAATTTGCTAGTGAACATTGTATCTCTATCACTGACTATGCTGAGCGGCACTCCATGTAGTCTAACTATTTCTCTGATGTATATCTGTGCCAGACTCTGAGTAGTTCTGTTTGATCTAACAGGTATGAAATGGGCGGTCTTCGTGAAGCGATCTACGATCACCCAAATACCGTCATTCCCTTTTCTGGTTCTGGGCAGACCATCAATGAAATCCATAGAAATATGTTCCCCACTTCCAACCAGGAACTTCTAGCGGCTGTAACAATCCAGCCAATTTCTGTTGGTCTCTCTTGACTAGCTGGCAAGTAGGGCATCGGCTAACATATAAGGAAATGTCCCTTTTCATCGACTTCCACCAGAAAGTGCATTTGATGTCATTATACATTTTGCTTACTCCCGGATGGATACTGAGTTTTGACTTGTGGCATTCATCCAGAACTTCTTTTCGAAGCTCAGGAATGTTAGGGACACAGATTCGACCTTTGAGCCTTAAAATCCCATCATTGTCTACTTGAAAACTCGAGGGTTCGCCTTGTTGAATTATCTCTCTGATCTTCTGAATGAAGTGATCATTTTCCTGAAGAGCAGATATTTTATCTATCAATGAAGTCGTGATAATAAAACTGGCGATCATTTCATTCTTTCGGCTTAACGCATCGGCCACGACATTGGCTTTTCCTTGAGTATATATAATTTCAAAGTCATAAGCTGCAAGAAACTCCAGCCAACGTTGTTGCCTCAGATTCAGGTCTTTCTGAGTGAACGGATACTTTAACGACTGGTGGTCTGTAAATAGTTCAAATCTCTCACCCAGAAGATAGTGCCTCCAGATTTTCAAAGCGAACACAATAGCCAATAACTCAAGATCATGAGTTACGTAGTTCTTCTCGTGCGGCTTCAGCTGACGGCTAGCATAAGCAATCACTTGCCAGCTTTGCATTATCACTGCGCCAAGGCCTTCTCTAGAAGCATCAGTCCAGACTTTTAAATCTTGGTTGCCATCGATGATGGTTAACACTGGAGCTGTCGTTAATCTTAACTTTAGCTCTTCGAAAGCCTCCTCACTTTCAGGAGTCCATTTGAATTTAGAATGCTTCTTCGTAAGCTTCGTTAAATGACCAGATATCTTCGAAAAGTCTTTAACGAACTTTCGGTAATAGCTAGCCAATCCGAGAAAACTGCGAACTTCAGTGGGGGTACTGGGTTGTTTCCAATTTTGAATGGCTGTGATTTTGCTTGGGTCCACAGCAATTCCTTCCTTTGATACGACGTGGCCCAGAAATTTCACTTCATCTTGCTAGAATATACATTTGGAAAATTTGGCTTTTAATACATTCCGTCTCAGAATTTCTAGAACCTGTTCCAGATGCTTTTCATGTTCAGCCTTTGATTTAGAGAAGATTAGAATATCGTCAATGAAATCCAGAACAAATTTATTCAAAACCCCTCTGAACACTCTATTCATCAGATCGACGAAGTAAGCTGGAGCGTTACATAAGCCGAACGACATTACTAACCACTCGTAGAATAAGTCGGGGCCTCTGAACGCTGTCATTGGAACACACTCTTCGGCAATTCGAAGTTGATGGAAGCCTGTAGCTAGGTCCATTCGTGAGAATACCTCTGCACCATTTAATCGATCCAACAAATCATCAATCCGTGGCAATGGATACTTGTTCTTTATTGCCTGTTTGTTCAAATCACGATAATCCACACATAGCCGTAGAGTACCGTCAGATTTTGGGACAAACACCACTGCTGCACCCCAATCAGTGAAACTAGGCCTGATCAGACCTTTCCATACTAGCTGTCGTGTTTGATTGTCTAATTCCTCCTTCTCTTTCAAGGACATTCCTCGAATAGCGTGAACTACCGGCCTTGCATTGGGAATCAAAGCAATCTTGAAATCTATTTCTCTCTGCGGAGGTAAGCGAACAACTTCTTCGAACACATCCGCATAGTTTTTGACGACAGGAATGTCTTTGATGAGGTCAGGATTATTCTCTGTGACCTCAGGGACATTTTCTATTTGAGCTGGAGAAACATCGAGAGCTGACCAGAAATCTTTTCTATTTGAAGTCGGGCCTTCACATGGTATGGTTATATAATTCCCCGATTGGGTCTTTGCTTTAACCACTCTCTCGGCGCATTTAACTTCAGCTTCATATCTAGTTAGCCAATCCAATCCCAGAATGATATCGAATTCGTAAAAATTCATGACGATAGAGATAATAGGGAATTTATAGCAAGAAAAGGAGAAGGTACTGCACAAATCCAACCGAGATTGATAGAACCCCCGACCGGATTCTGGACAGTCGTTGGTTCCTTGACCTTCCTCAAGTTCAAATCTAGTTTCATAGCGGCACTCTTTGAAATAAAGCTTTGCGACGCGCCTGTGTCAAACAGTACTTTAACTAGAATATTTTTGACAGTAAGTGTGCCTTCTAAAACGTTAGACCTTCCCTGACTATTTGAGGGTGCCGAGGTTTCTGCTACTTCATTTATTTGAGCCTCCTTGGTTGCCTTTAGTAGCCGGCAATCCTGTTTTACATGGCCAAAACGATGGCAAATGCTGCATTCTCTGGTCTCCTGAAACTTTTTCTTTGACTTCGGTTCACTCTTCTTTAGTTTCTTTAAAAATCTGCATTTTCCTTGCAAATGCCCTTGCTTATGGCAGTTATTGCATATGGCGATCGTTACTAGTTCTTTTTCGGATCTGGCCCTTTTTCGATTGGCCTTGGGCTCCTTACTGACCTCAGGAATATCAGTTTCCGACTCTTCCTTGTCACTAGAACAGACTTCTTCTTCGTCGCGCAACATCCCTTTCTTATGGAGATCTTCATACTGATAAGCCATATAAATCATTTCTGAAAAAGGGAGCTTCACATGCCCCATTACTTTATTCTGATATTTCCTTTGAAGCCCGTGAATAAATCTCAGATTTTTCCTCTTTGGGTCTTTAATCAGATGAGGAGCAAAATGAGAAAGTTCTTTGAATTTCTTATGATATTCTGGGATGGTCATATCACCTTGTATCAAATAAGAAAATTCATCACAAAGGCGCTCAGTCACTTCGGGAGGGGTAAATCTTTCCAAAAAAATCACTTTGAATCTATCCCAGGTGATATCGCCTTCTGGATTATCCTTAATAACTGAATCCCACCAGAACAAAGCTTCGTCTTCGAGGGCCCAAGAGGCCAGTAATCTTTTCTGGTCATCCCTCAGCTTTAATGCTTCGAAGATTTTCTCAGCCGAACGAATCCAAGCTTGTGTTTTCATAATTGCTTCTTCACCCGTAAAGGGTTTTCCACCCAGATTTCTATATTTCATGAATAGAGCTTCTATATCCGGGTCAGCATTACTTCTTCTGTTTCTGGCACTCATTTTCTCGTTCTTCCGCAAATAGCAGATCAAGTGTCAGGTCAACAGAAAAGATATTTCAAAATATAGAGACAAATACTTGAATGTTAATGTGTCTATTGAGGTGTAATTTCATTCTGCTTTACTTATACTAGGATATTACTGATCCTATCTGTATTGAGTTACCCGTCCTAGAACACTACTGGTTCTAATTCTGACGAGTTCGTTCAAATGTTATATTCCAGAACTAAGCTTAACCAAAGCTCTGATACCACGTTGAGACGACCCCAAATCCCGTTCCGACGGAGACAAGGGTTATCTTTGGAAATATAACACAGAAACTGATAATAGCAGAACAGAAATAAATAAATACACCAGATAATGAACAATAGAGTATACTGGATAAAAGTAATCATCAGAGTTACACAGTATACAGGATCATACTTAGTACAAATACAGTTCAGCTATACATAAATGTCTACAGTGGAAAACAAACAAAATATGTACAATAGGAACTGAACAGCATAAAAAGAGATAAATGATAGAATCCATCTTCAGCTCTAGCTATCCAGAAAGAACCAGCTAAACCTGAATACAAGGCTGCCCGTGTAGAAAAAGGGGCACCCGAGTTTGAAAGTGAAACAAACTACGAGTCAGTCATGGGTCTGGTATGAGAAATCTATTCAACATATATATATATATATATATATATATATATATATATATATATATAATTTGGCTAATCACAGGACCACGCCACTTTCGTGGAACGGGTTTACTCCATTGGATTGCCAGTGCTTTAAAACAAATCTTTCTTTTAAACATCGCTATGCTTTTTATAAAAATGAAGCCGTTATAAGACTCAGTTCCCATCACACAATGCAACGCAAACCGGAGGATAGAGTTTTACCTTATAATGGCAAAAAATATGATTGATACGAATAAAACAAAAGCATTTGATATTATGACTAGTGTTTATATGTTTCAAAAACAATTTCAATCATAACTATCAATCATAGACGGCATGGGTACCATATATCATGTCGCCATATATATATACAATCAAAACCGCACGATGTCGTATTTGGGAATTGGATTTCCGTCACGAACCAAGGCAAAAGATAGTCCTTACCGACTTCGAGACAATCTAGCCCATGTCTCCGGAACAGCCGCAACTACCCCTTGGAGCGACAGGGCCGGTCCACACGGAGTGGATTATAGTGCCTGAACAATACGTTTCTCCGCCCTTTGGGGCGTAAATGAGCCAACGAATGACTCCATCGGACCCAGATCGTCCGATCAAACCGAGGCGCCTCGCAACAGCAACAACCACATAGGTGAAAAGTATATAAATGTCAGGGCTGGTAGGTCACTGACACCACCCTAGCTAGAAAGAAACGCATGTCCTTCCTGAGGTCCTTCTCCCGTTTCTGGTTCGTACCGGGGTGTGAGGCTCGCGAATTTACGTTATACACAAAGCTACGTCACACTGGCGGTGCTTTGATCATCACCACAAGACTTTGCTTTTCAACAGAAGCCCTGATCACTGCATCTTAGCATGCCACACAGGCAATTCATGCCATGCGACTGATGTCCATCAATACACAACCTCTGAGCTCGTGCGTTTCAGAGAAGGGCGTTAAGCAAAAGAATAAATTCTCCGCCGCCAAACAGATGTATATTTAATAGAGATCAATCAACACAGAATAAAATCCAATGTCAGACAAACAGTCCATTTACAAGTCCGTTCTAGGTCTGAATGAAACCGGAGGCACTAAATACCTCGCAAACCCATCGATCACCACGTACGTCTGGACGATCACCACTCATTATCCATATTTCGGGATGCCTCCCAATCAGGACCTCGGTTACCATCCAAACGAGGTGAAGATCTCCGGTCTTCGACCATCGTCTTCATCTTCGAATTTCAACCGTCGGTCAATTATTTGAAATGAGAATTAACTCGGCCCTTTCAAATAATTCACATATATTTAGAATTTCAAATCAATTTATTTCAATGGCTAAATTATTCGACAACACCAATTTTGTTCTTTAATGTAATTTTCACACCAAACACATTCAACCATCAAATACTACTACATAAATCGAGCTAATTCAGTTTATTTCTATTCCATATCGTTTATGATATTTTATAATGATTTATCGCTATTTTTATTTATTTTAACATAGCCAATTTATTCAAAACGACGCTTCGGGCCATAACGCGGCCGTGGCGCTGTTTTTCTTCAGAATTGATTTACACATATCTGAAAATCTAACCGTTGGATCTTCACAAAATTTTCATCATTAGAAATGTCTTTTCAAAACGAATCCAACGGTTCCAGTTTCGGGAAAATTCGATGGTAGGATTCCTCATACCAATCGTTTCAAATTACGATTCCGAAACACGAACTGCACGGCTTCGATTCCTTTTAATTATATTTGTATTTATATATATAAATATAGTTCATTCTATAATTTCAACTATAGTTCGTTCTATATTTTCAACTTCGTTTTCACTTCAAATATTTCACTAACGCCTTAATATTTCGAAAAATTTCGCCATAACCTCCTTTGTACGGGGAGGGGTTTGGAAATTTATTGGGCCGTGTTAGGTACCCAATAAATCCTAAAAAGCATTCACATATTTATAGTGATATATTCTGGTGTTTACGGGGGAGCATGTATAGATAATCACTCCAGAGAATAAATTCTTGTCACCCAGTTTCCGTGTGGAAATAAATAGTCTATGTGCCGTATCTAATAACTAGAGAGACGTGATTATTGTCAACTCCAGACCCGTGTGGGGTTTTTATTAATCTGGCAATTTATCATTATATTTTATAGAGTCCATATCAGTCATCAGTTCAACCTGTAGTATATAATCATCGCCATACAAGCCTCTCGCTCGTATGGTAAATCTTCCACCTCGTCACACAAGCTCCAATTGCTTATGTGGAATATGATGAAGTATGCCTATCGTCAAGAAGTATGCCATGTAGCGTAGTTCAAATTTAATTGTTACTATCCTATGGCGATATTTATTATTTCACACAGAATAACCAGCACTCCGCATCTAATGGCATTCACAGGAGTTGATATAAAAATAAAATTGCGCAGCCAACTCATCAAGGCTTACCTATTTGTTGGGCACGCAAATAATTTCTTTACTCTACAGCTAATCCATTTTTCCTGTTCAACACATGTATATATATGCAGAACAAAGCCAATAATAATATTCCTAGCAAACTATTATTTATTTCAACACGTGTGTATTTTTATCAAAGCGTATACATGATAAAAGAAATATTTTTATCATCAAAATATTTATTCAACACGTGAATGTTTTTAACACTTCATATTCACAATAAAAATGTAGTTTTTATTGTTTATTCATCTTATTTTAAAATACGATAACATTCCACACATGAATTTCAACTCGACGAACGAATTTCAATTCAACACATGAATATTCTCTATAGTTTGTATATATATAAAAATGTGATTTTCATCGCTAAAACTATTTGTTTAAATTCAAATAATATTCAACACATGAATTTCAACTCAACGAATGAATTGCAACTCAACACATGAATATTCTTTCAACCTATGTAATTTATTTCAACGAATGAAAATTATTCTAACACATGTATATTTCAGAAAATTTCAGCAGCATAACGGCAGGGTAGTTAAAACCGGGACCGTCCCTAGTACGGCTCCTCGCTCTACCTTAAAACCTCGCGGTTTTTGACAATGGGGATCATGCATCTAGTTCGCACGCAGGCGGCATGTATATATTTCTTTCATTTCCACAAACTAATCCAATGTGGTTTCAACCAAATATTTCTCAACCACAAACGGGTATTTTTCAATCACAATCAATCAATATCAACCACAAACAATCCCAAACAACCATTCGCTATCAATCAATTTGCACACCAATCACAACCAATAAATATCGTCCATGGTTTGTGGACGAGGGGCGTATATATATATATTTATATATAGTAATTCACTTTTATTTCAACACATATATAATTTTTACAATGCATATATAACTTATACATCGAACGTACAACTTATACAACGCTTATACAAGAGGTGTACAACGCTTATATAAATCATACATCGAATATATAATTTATACATCGTCGTTTTCGAAATTGTTTATAAATTAGAAATCTCACATTGGGTTCCACTCCACCAAAAATAGCAGAAGGCTCAGAAAAATATGCGGTCTCTTCTAAAATGTAGAAGGCGTCCACATGAGTCCACTGTTTCTTGTTTCACTGAATTTCGTTAACGAAGCAAAAAGATATGATTTTTCAAAGTTTGCAACGGTTTTAAACTGTTAAAATCAGTTTAAAATAAAAACAGTCGATACCTGCGTGAAATCTTCGAAACTAGGTTTCGATTTTTCGATGAATCCGTGCAATGGTTCCACGATCGGGTTGCGCAGGGTCAAAGAGCTACGTGAGGCGCACGTGCGCCAGGGAGGAGGGTCAACTCGGTGGCTTCTGGTGATGGCGGCGGCGATTTTAAAGTCGAAACTTCACGGAGGTGGTTCGGGCGATTTATACAACTATAATTGCTGCTCCCTATATGGATTTGAAGATGTAATAACCCGAAAATCTGGGCCAGTTTAAAATTTTTATTTCGGCAATTTTAGCGAATTTTGATTATTTAAAATGAATTATTTTAAATAATATCGACGAGAAATTTATTTTGAATTGAATTCGATGTATATATATACGCGTCGTCGTTAGAATATAAATATTTATTTTAAATTATAATAGGAATTGAAAATGGCGCGGTAGTTCGATAATTCGATTTCAAACTTCAATTGAATGTACCGGGTGCAAAACAATCCGGATTTTAGTGAAACCAAAAATGATAGGATCTAATTGATAATATCTTTCCAACGAATCCGAAAGATCAAATTTTCATAGCGGGAATCAAAAGATATGTCCAGTTGAAAATTCTGAATAGTCGCTATGGAATTCAGGCCCTTAAAAATGGGAATTTTGCAAACGACCTCGGATTTCGACGAAACCAGTTTTGTTGGGTCCGTGATGTAAAATTATTGCTAGGTTTCAAATTTCATAATTTTTCCAATCAATATGTGAGCGTGGCAAAAGAAAACGCGTTTGACCAGTTTTAGTTAATTTTTAATCGACTGGAAAATGGCCATTTTTCTAACGGTCTCAGAATTCGACGAAACTAGTTTTGTTAGTACCGTATCGTCAATACGAAGCTAGAAAATATTTTTCTGTAATTTATAGAGTTAGTATGTGACCCCGGTAATTTGGAATGCGCGTTTAAAATTCAATATAGTGATTTAAATGTAAATTAAACGGAAACTGATTCAAATGATCGAATCAACCTACGATACATATCCCATTGTGTTCGGAATGGGGGTAAAACGCTATGGACGACAGGCGGTGGACCTCGTTCAGGGGTCGTATGTTAAAGTGAACTTTTTGGAAATAAAATAATTAAAATAATTAAAAAAAACTAAAATCCTCTCCTCCCCTATACGTTCTGGCCCCCCTTCGTTTCATTTCAAAACAAAATCAAAAAAAAAAAGAAGAAGAACGCTTCTCCAGATCGACGGCCGCCTCCCACCGCCCTCGCGGTGGCCTCCCAACGCCGGCGCCCCCTCTTCTTCCCCCTCCCCTCCTCTCGTGCGATGCCCGAACCACCCCAGGACCCCACAATCGAAACCACCCAATCGCCCCCCCCCCCCACGGCGCGCCGCCGCAAGCGGAAGCCCCCAGCCCAGAGCCGACGCGGAAACACCCCGCCCTGGACCACCGTAGACCGCCACCGCTGGAAGCCCAGAGCACCCCTCCGACGAAGAACCCCCCCCCCCCTCCGTTCACTGTAAGTTCTGTTTTTTGTTTTTATTATTATTATTATTTATTTTCATTTAACTGAATTTTTATAATGATTTTAAAAACTGAGAATTTTAATTCGTCGAAGTTTAGATTTTTAAATTGGTTAAAAATTAGATTTTTATATAAAAAACGAAAACTTTATTTTTATAAAGGCGAAAACTTTATTTTTATAAAGCCGAAAACTTTATTTTTATAAAGGCGAAAACTTTATTTTTTATAAAGGCGAAAACTTTATTTTTTATAAAGGCGAAAACTTTATTTTTTATAAAGGCGAAAACTTTATTTTTATAAAGGCGAAAACTTTATTTTTATAAAGGCGAAAACTTTATTTTTTATAAAGGCGAAAACTTTATTTTTTATAAAGGCGAAAACTTTATTTTTATAAAGGCGAAAACTTTATTTTTATAAAGGCGAAATCTATATTTTTATAAAGGCGAAATCTATATTTTCATAAAGGCGAAATCTATATTTTTATAAAGGCGAAATCTATATTTTTATAAAGGCGAAATCTTTAAAAGTGAAAAGGCGAAATCTTTAAAAGTGAAAAGGCGGATTCATATATATTGAATAGCAAAGTAAAAATATGATTTTTATATATTGAACATCGAAGTAAAAATATGATTTTTATATATTGAACATCGAAGTAAAAATATGATTTTTATATATTGAATAGCGAAGTAAAAATTCGATTTTTACATATGTAGTGAAAGCGGACAACGAAGGTGACAAAAAGGCGAGAACAAAGAAGATTTATATCAAAGAAGAGTCAAGATGTTTGGATAGCTATTGGTGAGAATTTCTCACCTTTCAATTTCATTTTCTAGTTATATATATATATACTAGGATGCAGACGGTGTTTAGTAGCACCCGACACAATCGTCCACAGACCATGGACTTGTTTGTTTGGTGATTGATTGCGATATTGGTTTGAATGTGGTTTGTGGTGTGAAAAATCGAATCGATAAATTGGTTAGGATTAGACGTGCGTCGTTATAAGGCGAAGGAGTAAGGCTAGGTTAGACTCTTACTCCAAATTTTGTGGTTTGCATAACGAAAGTGATTTGATTGATATGGGTATGGCAGTGGCCATTATTAGACCGGGGACAAGGCTAGGCCTTATCCCGTTTCTAGCATAGCGCCGTTATGCCGCCGAAATTTTCTAAAATATGTTAGAAAAATAAAAATATCATTTTTATTAGAAATGAATAAAATAACATATTCATTTACAAATCAAAACGATTTGTTGATGTACACCCATTTGACTGATATGGATTGGGACGATAAATTTTACACATCGCCCAACAACACAAATAAAATATGTGTTTGATTGTTTGAAACCCCACACGGGTGTTAGGATGAAATTTGAAGTTCACTCATCCTGATTGATTAAATATGTCGATCGATCGATTGACAGGCTGTTATAAGCGTTAGATATCTATATTTGATGCTTATACAGTGTAGTGCACTTTGGTTGATGGTTGATTATTTTTCAATGCTATTATATACATGTGTTGTATGAAATCCATATAATTAACTTTATATGGTAATTGATTGGGCCTCATTCCAATTTGAAAAATAAAGAATAATATAAAATAAAGGTTCATGTGTTGACAGTACTCATCCATTGAGATTGGTCATGTGTTGAACGAAATATTTTAGTAATAAAATTTACATCTTTATCAATATAAAATAAAAGTTCCTGTGTTGACATTACTCATCCATTGAGATTGGTCATTTGTTGAACGAAATATTTTGATAATAACCACTATTTTGAAAAAGGAAATATTTGAAATAGAATATTTGAAAATAGAAATATATGAAACCGTGTTGATTAGATTGACGCCATTTTGACGTGAACGATATTTATATCGATTTTAAACGATTTCGAAATGAATTGAATTGAAAACGATTTCGAAATGAATTGAATTGAAAACGATTTCGAAATGAGTTGAATTGAAAACGATTTCGAAATGAATTGAATTGAAAACGATTTCGAAATGAAATGAATTGAAAACGATTTCGAAATGAATTAAATATAAAACGAATTCAAATTGAATTGAAAGCGAATTGAAATGAATTCAAATTGAATTGAAATTTGAATTGAATAGAAATGAATTTTAAAACGAACTTATAAAGAAGAATTCAATTTTTCTTTGAATTGAAATGGAGGTTGAAATTGTTTTTGAAATAGATTCAAAACTATTTATATAATTTGTTTTAAATAGAAATCGACGAAATATATATTATATATATAATATATATAATATAATGGCCTGAATAGAACGCGCCGCGCCGCGGCAGTTCGCGAATTTCAACCATTTATTTCAAACGGACATTACGGGAGATCCGACGGTCGGATTCTCCTAAAACCGGAACCATTGGGTTCGTATCGAAAAGAGCTTTCTAATGAATATTAGAAATTTGAAATCTAACGGTTGGATTTGGAGATACGTCCAAATCAAATTCGAAAAAGGTCGCTGTAAGTGCAGTTCGATGACCGTTGATGGAAATCGACTGTACAGGCCTTGATAAAATTATTAAAAATAGTAATAATTTGTGTAAAATCATAAGAAATGATTTGGGAAAAATTGGGATGAAAAACGCCATATTTGAAAAGTTAAAAATAGATTTTTATCGAAATGAACTAGTTTTGAACTAGAATTATAATTCTATTTATTTTTAAATAAATAAATTGAATTCGAAAAGGGTTTTAAAAATAACCAAAATTTCCAATGATTGCATTGGAATGGATTTGAATCGAAATTGTCTTCGGAATATTTCGATGTTGGAATTCGTGATTATACGGATGTTGTTATGGAAATTTGAAAGATATATATTTATATCGTTATTTCCAATACGACATTTGTTAATCGTAGAATTTGATATTGATTATAAGCCGATATATTTTCTATTCAGGGCCTTGTATTGAATACCAAATATGATTTGGGTTTGTCGTGAATAGTGTCTTCATTAACACCGTTCTTGAACCCAGTTGAGAAAAGATTAAATCTTTTTATTTAGATTTAATGAAGTGTACCAATTAAATAATATTTAATTGGAATTGAATTGATATTGATTTTTGGGTTTATCGTGAACAGTGTTTTAAACAACACTCGTTCTTTAACCCGATAATTAATGAATGTGATTTTGGGTTTATCGTGAACTGTGTTTTTAAATGACACTGATTCTTTAACCTAGTTAAAGATTAAAACTAAGTGGAGTTTTAATGAATCTTTAATTAGATTGAAAAGATCGAAAATGGAGTACCACCAGTTTTGCTTCAGGCGATAGTTAAATCTTTAATTAGATTTGAACGTGAAATGGTAATTGAATTTACCGATAACACCGTGGTGTTAGATATGAAGTATTACCAGTTTTACTTCATGGGATGAATAGGTTGGGATTGGGAAATTAAAACCAATGATTACTTCGGTAAGTTTCGTTAATCCCGACTAGTTGAATCGAAATTCAAAAGAAGATTTGAGAATAAATTTTAATGATTTATCTTGGATAAAATTAATGGGAACCTTTCCCTATGAATGTGAAATCAGAAACTAACTGTCGGTTAGCTAAGCAGAATGGTTTTCTGGATATTGGTCTGATGTTGGTTTCGGCCTTCGGGGTTAATATTTGGGGAATTATTCTCTTGATTAATTTACGGTTAGTGACTGATGAATTGGAATGAGGCGTATGTTGTGTTTGTGTAACACTTATTTAAAATATACGCGAGTTATTCGGAAAGACCGGGTTTATCCCATTTTGAATAACTGATACGACGATAAGTCGAAGATGAAGACGGTGGTCGAAGACCAGAAGTCTTCACGTCGTTTGGGTGATTACTGATGATCTTGATTAGGCTGTACACCCAAGAAGACGGAAACAGTTAGTGATCGTCCAGACGTACATGGAGATCGATGGATATGCGGGGTACTAGGTGCCTCCTGTTTCGTTCAGACCCAGAACGGACTTGCAAATGGACTGTGTGTCTGACATTGGACTTTAGTCCGTGTGATTGATCTCTATTAAATATATATCTGTTTGGCGGCGGAAAATTTATTCTCTTGCTTAACGCCCTTCTCTGAGACGTACGAGCTCAGGGGTTATATACTGATGGATATCAAACGCATGGAGTGGATTGCCTGTGTGGCATGCCTAAGTGGCAATTGATCGAGGCTTCTGTTGAAAAGCAAAGTCTTGTGGTTGATGATCAAAGCACGGCCTTTGTGGCGTAGCTTTGTGTAACGTTTACTTCGCGAGTTTCACACCCGGTATGAACCAAAAACGGGAGACGGACCTCAGGGAGGGCATGCGTTTCTTTCTAGTTAGAAGTGGCGTCAGTGGTTTTACACGCCCTGACGAGTTTGACTTATGTGGTTGTTGCTGTTGCGAGGCGCCTCGGTTTGATCGGACGATCCGGGTCCGATGGAGTCATTCGTTGGCTCATTTACGCCCCATAGGGCGGGGGAACGCATGTTCAGGGTTTAAGTTTAATCCACATCGGTGGACCGGCCCTGACGATCCATAGGCTTGACAGAGTACTTGCCTGAGGGGCGGGCTAGAGCGTCTCGAATCGGTTGAGGACTATCTTTTGCCTCGGTTCATAGATGGAAATCCAATTTCCAAATACGTGACATTTGCGGTTTTAATTGTAGAACTAGTATGGCGATATGATATATGGTACCCATGCCGCCTATGATTGATACTTATGATTTGAAATTGTTTTATACACTATACACTGATAATAGTATCAAATGATTTGTTTTTAAACGTATCAAGCATTCTTTGGCTGTTATAAGGAAAAACCCTTTCCCCCGGCTTGCGTTGCATTGTGTGATAGGACCTGGGTCTTATAACAGCTTCATTTTTCCTCATTTAGCATTGCGCTGTTTGTTTTATGCACTGGTGTTCTTGGGAGGAAACCCGTTCCGTGTTATACGGCGTGGTCCCTTGATTTACCTAACTTTAAAATAAAGAATTAATAACTGTTTTAGTTCTCACACCAGTCCCATGACTGACCTGGAGTTTATTGTTTTAACCTAAACTCTGGGTGCCCTTATTTTCGACACGGGCAGCTAGTAGTTTTGGTTTTGCAGATTTATATTCGCAGGATCCTGGTTTACAGCTGGAACGATATCCGGAAAGCTTTGTATCCGTATATCTCATTCTAGTTGTGTATTGTATTATTTTCCGCTGCTATGTATTTAAATGTAATTTAAATCTCTGATATTTCTGTGTAATATTCATTTATACTCTGTATATTCTTGTAATCTGATGCATTGTTGTAATATACAATGAAATGTTCTTCTGTATGCGTTCTATTTTGTCATGTTCTCAAACGATAGGGCGTTTCGAACGGTCTGGGTCGGTTTAGCGACTTGTTCGAACCGAGCGAAATTCTTTTCGTCACAGTTGGTATCAGAGCTTTGGTTTACAAAGCTTAAAGAACAAGACACATTAGAACCATATGAAAGAATTCATCATATATTGGATTAGTAATATCCAACGGGAATGACTCGTTAGAGATGGGATCAGTAGCATCCTAGAACGAGTGTGAAGGGTATATTTTTCAAATGAAAACAATTTTTGTTTTGAAAATATAAATCAACTATTCGTATTTGATTATTTATTTATATTGATTTTGGACAATTCAGTATATAAAGAATTTGCATATACGCCTTGCAAACGTATATTCAAAGTTTTAATATACTGAATAGATATAGATTCACACTCTAGTCGCCCGAAGGTGATTCTGATGATTGTAGCTACATCATCAGAATTAGTGTTCGAGAGTCGAAGGTGTGATATTTATATATTTCCAATTGACTGGTGTGAGAACCAAAATTAGATAGGGCCTATTGTTGTGATTTGGCATCAAAAATCTGATTTTTGACTATATATCAAAAGTATGAATTTGAAACGTTAAATTCACTAATTGATTGATGTTTGAGTTGGTTGTTTATTTGTTTGATAATTTTTAGCCATTTAGCATAATTGAAACAAATATTGAGTTGTATCGAAATTTGGTCGCATTTGCTTGCATATACAAATACTTACATTGAACAGGTCATAGCAAGGAGGCTAGAGCCAGAGAATAAAATTTGTTTGCCCGACAAATAGGTACATGTTTACTACATAATTTACTGTTTTGTTTGGGTGATGATGATTTTATGAGCCTATTGGCTAGCCGCTTGGCTTTTTCTTTTTCTTTTTGAGATCTGAAGGACCGGGGAAGCTATTTGAAATTCCCCGATGCTCCCGGTGCAGGGGAGGTTATGGCGAAATTTTTCGAAAATTTAGGGTGTTAGCCAAATTTTTGAAATTTTTGAAAATTCTCAGAAATTGAACAGTTGGAGAATAGAAGCCAGATCGAGCGTAGAGCTAATTAATCAAACCACTTTCGACTTTGTTCCTTTTCGGGGACGAAAAGTTTTAAGTGGGGGAGATTGTAATAACCCGAAAATCTAGGCCAGTTTAAAATTTTTATTTTGGCAATTTTAGCGAATTTTGATTATTTAAAATGAATTATTTTAAAAAATATCGACAAGAAATTTATTTTGAATTGAATTCGACGTATATATATATACGCGTCGTCGTTAGAATATAAATATTTATTTTAAATTATAATAGGAATTGAAAATGGCGCGGTAGTTCGATAATTCGATTTCAAACTTCAATTGAATGTACCGGGTGCAAAACAATCCGGATTTTAGTGAAACCAAAAATGATAGGATCTAATTGATAATATCTTTCCAACGAATCCGAAAGATCAAATTTTCATAGCGGGAATCAAAAGATATGTCCAGTTGAAAATTCTGAATAGTCGCTATGGAATTCAGGCCCTTAAAAATGGGAATTTTGCAAACGACCTCGGATTTCGACGAAACCAGTTTTGTTGGGTCCATGATGTAAAATTATTGCTAGGTTTCAAATTTCATAATTTTTCCCATCAATATGTGAGCGTGGCAAAAGAAAACGCGTTTGACCAGTTTTAGTTAATTTTTAATCGACTGGAAAATGGCCATTTTTCTAACGGTCTCAGAATTCGACGAAACTAGTTTTGTTAGTACCGTATCGTCAATACGAAGCTAGAAAATATTTTTCTGCAATTTATAGAGTTAGTATGTGACCCCGGTAATTTGAAATGCGCGTTTAAAATTCAATATAGTGATTTAAATGTAAATTAAACGGAAACTGATTCAAATGATCGAATCAACCTACGATACATATCCCATTGTGTTCGGAATGAGGGTAAAACGCTATGGACGACAGGCGGTGGACCTCGTTCAGGGGTCGTATGTTAAAGTCAACTTTTTGGAAATAAAATAATTAAAATAATTAAAAAAAAAACTAAAACCCTCTCCTCCCCTATACGTTCTGGCCCCCCCTTCGTTTCATTTCAAAACAAAATCAAAAAAAAAAAGAAGAACGCTTCTCCAGATCGACGGCCGCCTCCCACCGCCCTCGCGGTGGCCTCCCAACGCCGGCGCCCCCTCTTCTTCCCCCTCCCCTACTCTCGTGCGATGCCCGAACCACCCCAGGACCCCACAATCGAAACAACCCAATCGCCCCCCCACGGCGCGCCGCCGCAAGCGGAAGCCCCCAGCCCAGAGCCGACGCGGAAACACCCCGCCCTGGACCACCGTAGACCGCCACCGCTGGAAGCCCAGAGCACCCCTCCGACGAAGAACCCCCCCCCTCCGTTCACTGTAAGTTCTGTTTTTTTTTTTATTATTATTTATTTTCATTTAACTGAATTTTTATAATGATTTTAAAAACTAAGAATTTTAATTAGTCGAAGTTTAGATTTTTAAATTGGTTAAAAATTAGATTTTTATATGAAAAACGAAAACTTTATTTTTATAAAGGCGAAAACTTTATTTTTATAAAGGCGAAAACTTTATTTTTTATAAAGGCGAAAACTTTATTTTTTATAAAGGCGAAAACTTTATTTTTTATAAAGGCGAAAACTTTATTTTTATAAAGGCGAAAACTTTATTTTTATAAAGGCGAAAACTTTATTTTTTATAAAGGCGAAAACTTTATTTTTTATAAAGGCGAAAACTTTATTTTTATAAAGGCGAAAACTTTATTTTTATAAAGGCGAAATCTATATTTTTATAAAGGCGAAATCTATATTTTCATAAAGGCGAAATCTATATTTTTATAAAGGCGAAATCTATATTTTTATAAAGGCGAAATCTTTAAAAGTGAAAAGGCGAAATCTTTAAAAGTGAAAAGGCGGATTTATATATATTGAATAGCGAAGTAAAAATATGATTTTTATATATTGAACATCGAAGTAAAAATATGATTTTTATATATTGAACATCGAAGTAAAAATATGATTTTTATATATTGAATAGCGAAGTAAAAATTCGATTTTTACATATGTAGTGAAAGCGGACAACGAAGGTGACAAAAAGGCGAGAACGAAGAAGATTTATATCAAAGAAGAGTCAAGATGTTTGGATAGCTATTAGTGAGAATTTCTCACCTTTCAATTTCATTTTCTAGTTATATATATATACTAGGATGCAGACGGTGTTTAGTAGCACCCGACACAATCGTCCACAGACCATGGACTTGTTTGTTTGGCTGTTTGGTGATTGATTGCGATATTGGTTTGAATGTGGTTTGTGGTGTGAAAAATCGAATCGATAAATTGGTTAGGATTAGACGTGCGCCGTTATAAGGCGAAGGAGTAAGGCTAGGTTAGACTCTTACTCCAAATTTTGTGGTTTGCATAACGAAAGTGATTTGATTGATATGGGTATGGCAGTGGCCATTATTAACCGGGGACAAGGCTAGGCCTTATCCCGTTTCTAGCATAGCGCCGTTATGCTGCCGAAATTTTCTAAAATATGTTAGAAAAATAAAAATATCATTTTTATTAGAAATGAATAAAATAACATATTCATTTACAAATCAAAACGATTTGTTGATGTACACCCATTTGACTGATATGGATTGGGACGATAAATTTTACACATCGCCCAACTACACAAATAAAATATGTGTTTGATTGTTTGAAACCCCACACGGGTGTTAGGATGAAATTTGAAGTTCACTCATCCTGATTGATTAAATATGTCGATCGATCGATTGACAGGCTGTTATAAGCGTTAGATATCTATATTTGATGCTTATACAGTGTAGTGCACTTTGGTTGATGGTTGATTATTTTTCAATGCTATTATATACATGTGTTGTATGAAATCCATATAATTAACTTTATATGGTAATTGATTGGGCCTCATTCCAATTTGAAAAATAAAGAATAATATAAAATAAAGGTTCATGTGTTGATAGTACTCATCCATTGAGATTGGTCATGTGTTGAACGAAATATTTTAGTAATAAAATTTACATCTTTATCAATATAAAATAAAAGTTCCTGTGTTGACAGTACTCATCCATTGAGATTGGTCATGTGTTGAACGAAATATTTTGATAATAACCACTATTTTGAAAAAGGAAATATTTGAAATAGAATATTTGAAAATAGAAATATATGAAGCCGTGTTGATTAGATTGACGCCATTTTGACGTGAACGATATTTATATCGATTTTAAACGATTTCGAAATGAATTGAATTGAAAACGATTTCGAAATGAATTGAATTGAAAACGATTTCGAAATGAATTGAATTGAAAACGATTTCGAAATGAATTGAATTGAAAACGATTTCGAAATGAAATGAATTGAAAACGATTTCGAAATGAATTGAATATAAAACGAATTCAAATTGAATTGAAAGCGAATTGAAATGAATTCAAATTGAATTGAAATTTGAATTGAATAGAAATGAATTTTAAAACGAACTTATAAAGAAGAATTCAATTTTTCTTTGAATTGAAATGGAGGTTGAAATTGTTTTTGAAATAGATTCAAAACTATTTATATAATTTGTTTTAAATAGAAATCGACGAAATATATATATTATATATAGTATATATAATATAATGGCCTGAATAGAACGCGCCGCGCCGCGGTAGTTCGCGAATTTCGACCATTTATTTCAAACGGACATTACGGGAGATCCGATCGTCGGATTCTCCTAAAACCGGAACCGTTGGGTTCGTATCGAAAAGGGCTTTCTAATGAATATTAGAAATTTGAAATCTAACGGTTGGATTTGGAGATACGTCCAAATCAAATTCGAAAAAGGTCGCTGTAAGTGCAATTCGATGACCGTTGATGGAAATCGACTGTACAGGCCTTGATAAAATTATTAAAAATAGTAATAATTTGTGTAAAATCATAAGAAATGATTTGGGAAAAATTGGGATGAAAAACTCCATATTTGAAAAGATAAAAATAGATTTTTATCGAAATGAACTAGTTTTGAACTAGAATTATAATTCTATTTATTTTTAAATAAATAAATTGAATTCGAAAAGGGTTTTAAAAATAACCAAAATTTCCAATGATTGCATTGGAATGGATTTGAATCGAAATTGTCTTCGGAATATTTCGATGTTGGAATTCGTGATTATACGGATGTTGTTATGGAAATTTGAAAGATATATATTTATATCGTTATTTCCAATACGACATTTGTTAATCGTAGAATTTGATATTGAATATAAGCCGATATATTTTCTATTCAGGGCCTTGTATTGAATACCAAATATGATTTGGGTTTGTCGTGAATAGTGTCTTCATTAACACCGTTCTTGAACCCAGTTGAGAAAAGATTAAATCTTTTTATTTAGATTTAATGAAGTGTACCAATTAAATAATATTTAATTGGAATTGAATTGATATTGATTTTTGGGTTTATCGTGAACAGTGTTTTAAACAACACTCGTTCTTTAACCCGATAATTAATGAATGTGATTTTGGGTTTATCGTGAACTGTGTTTTTAAATGAAACTGATTCTTTAACCCAGTTAAAGATTAAAACTAAGTGGAGTTTTAATGAATCTTTAATTAGATGAAAAGATCGAAAATGGAGTACCACCAGTTTTGCTTCAGGCGATAGTTAAATCTTTAATTAGATTTGAACGTGAAATGGTAATTGAATTTACCGATAACACCGTGGTGTTAGATATGAAGTATTACCAGTTTTACTTCATGGGATGAATAGGTTGGGATTGGGAAATTAAAACCAATGATTACTTCGGTAAGTTTCGTTAATCCCGACTAGTTGAATCGAAATTCAAAAGAAGATTTGAGAATAAATTTTAATGATTTATCTTGGATAAAATTAATGGGAACCTTTCCCTATGAATGTGAAATCAGAAACTAACTGTCGGTTAGCTAAGCAGAATGGTTTTCTGGATATTGGTCTGATGTTGGTTTCGGCCTTCGGGGTTAATATTTGGGGAATTATTCTCTTGATTAATTTACGGTTAGTGACTGATGAATTGGAATGAGGCGTATGTTGTGTTTGTGTAACACTTATTTAAAATATACGCGAGTTATTCGGAAAGACCGGGTTTATCCCATTTTGAATAACTGATACGACGATAAGTCGAAGATGAAGACGGTGGTCGAAGACCAGAAGTCTTCACGTCGTTTGGGTGATTACTGATGATCTTGATTGGGCTGTACACCCAAGAAGATGGAAAAAGTTAGTGATCGTCCAGACGTACATGGAGATCGATGGATATGCGGGGTACTAGGTGCCTCCAGTTTCGTTCAGACCCAGAAAGGACTTGCAAATGGATTGTGTGTCTGACATTGGACTTTAGTCCGTGTGATTGATCTCTATTAAATATATATCTGTTTGGCGGCGGAGAATTTATTCTCTTGCTTAACGCCCTTCTCTGAGACGTACGAGCTCAGGGGTTATATACTGATGGATATCAAACGCATGGAGTGGATTGCCTGTGTGGCATGCCTAAGTGGCAATTGATCGAGGCTTCGGTTGAAAAGCAAAGTCTTGTGGTTGATGATCAAAGCACGGCCTTTGTGGCGTAGCTTTGTGTAACGTTTACTTCGCGAGTTTCACACCCGGTATGAACCAAAAACGGGAGACGGACCTCAGGGAGGGCATGCGTTTCTTTCTAGTTAGAAGTGGCGTCAGTGGTTTTACACGCCCTGACGAGTTTGACTTATGTGGTTGTTGCTGTTGCGAGGCGCCTCGGTTTGATCGGACGATCCGGGTCCGATGGAGTCATTCGTTGGCTCATTTACCCCCCCATAGGGCGGGGGAACGCATGTTCAGGGTTTAAGTTTAATCCACATCGGTGGACCGGCCCTGACGATCCAAAGGCTTGACATAGTACTTGCCTGAGGGGCGGGCTAGAGCGTCTCGAATCGGTTGAGGACTATCTTTTGCCTCGGTTCATAGATGGAAATCCAATTTCCAAATACGTGACATTTGCGGTTTTAATTGTAGAACTAGTATGGCGACATGATATATGGTACCCATGCCGCCTATGATTGATACTTATGATTTGAAATTGTTTTATACACTATACACTGATAATAGTATCAAATGATTTGTTTTTAAACGTATCAAGCATTCTTTGGCTGTTATAAGGGAAAACCCTATCCCCCGGCTTGCGTTGCATTGTGTGATAGGACCTGGGTCTTATAACAGCTTCATTTTTCCTCATTTAGCATTGCGCTGTTTGTTTTATGCACTGGTATTCTTGGGAGGAAACCCGTTCCGTGTTATACGGCGTGGTCCCTTGATTTACCTAACTTTAAAATAAAGAATTAATAACTGTTTTAGTTCTCACACCAGTCCCATGACTGACCTGGAGTTTATTGTTTTAACCTAAACTCTGGGTGCCCTTATTTTCGACACGGGCAGCTAGTAGTTTTGGTTTTGCAGATTTATATTCGCATGATCCTGGTTTACAGCTGGAACGATATCCGGAAAGCTTTGTATCCGTATATCTCATTCTAGTTGTGTATTGTATTATTTTCCGCTGCTATGTATTTAAATGTAATTTAAATCTCTGATATTTCTGTGTAATATTCATTTATACTCTGTATATTCTTGTAATCTGATGCATTGTTGTAATATACAATGAAATGTTCTTCTGTATGCATTCTATTTTGTCGTGTTCTCAAACGATAGGGCGTTTCGAACGGTCTGGGTCGGTTTAGCGACTGGTTCGAACCGAGCGAAATTCCTTTTCGTCAAAGTAGATCTCTCCAAGCTATACAAAATTCTCAACAGGAGGGAGGCGTAATATTGCTTGCAGGAGGATAAATGGAGGAGAGAAGGCACGGGGTGGTTTCCGCAGTATATCGCGATCGGGGAGAGAGAAAATTTAAAGAATTTTTTTTTATAAAAATTTTGATTGGCCGATGGGTTTTATAAGGGGTTTTCTTGGACGAACTCGAAATCCAACCCGACGACTATCATCCCTAGGGTGTTACCCCCATTCCGAACACAATGGGATATGTTTCGTAGGCCCATTTGACTATTTCAGTTAGTTTCCATTCAAATCAAAATATAAAACATTCAATATTTAATTTGAACGTGTATTTCAATTTGCCAGGGCCACAAATTGATTCAAAAATTCCAAAAAAACAAATCTAGCTATGTTTTGACAATACGGTCCCAATAAAACTAGTTTCATCGAATTCTGAGACCGTTTGCAAAAAGGCCCATTTTTGGTCGATCCAATTTAATTGTAATTGACCAAAACACATTTTCCTTTGCCACGCTCACATACTAACTTCAAAAATTATGAAATTTGAAACCTAGCAATAACTTTACATCCCGGATCCAACAAAAGTGGTTTCGTCGAATTCCGAGGTCAAATGCAAAATGGCCATTTTCACGGGCTATATAAATTCCATAGCGACCGTTCTGAAAATTCATTCGGCCATAACTTTTGCTTTCCGCTATGAAAATTCGATTTTTCAGATTCGTTAGAAAGGTATTCACTAACAGATTTAAATATTTTTGGTTTCACTAAAATCCGGATTGCTTTGCACCTGGTATAGTCCGACAAAGTTTGAATTCAATTTTTGAAACTGCAGCGCCATTTCAGGCCTTGTTTATAATTATAATTAATTATATTCGTTTTCAATTGTCGACTCAAACTCCCTCTTCATCTTACTTATTTAAAATATTTATTTTAAATATTTAAAATCCCTTATTTTAGCCAATTTAAAAATTTTAAATTGGTTCAGATTTTCTGGGTCGTTACATTTGCTTAGTTCAAGCTAATTGTTTGCACTTTAATTGCTAAAATAGATATATTATTACGATAAATTTCCTAATTTTACCCAATGATTGGTCTTTCCTATTTACACCTCTAAGCACGATATCATATCACTGTGAACTTGGCCGATGTAAAATTGTGCCACACGAACCACCATCCGTCGATTCACCAGCTAGATATAAATTAGCGCACGGATGCGGGAGAAAATTATTTGTCCCAATCAATTCTGCATGCATAGTCATCGTTCGTACACACTAGCTGTCATCCCACCTTCTCGACTACTTATTCACACCAATCAGCATGGCATGCCCAATCTCAGTCTAATGACCTAGAGACATCAGTCCTTGACCTAAAGGCTATGTTGTTGGTACTAGTTCTACCAAGTAATATTCTAAATGTGCTCCCCACGTACTCATTCCCATGATCTAAGTTTTATTTATTGAACAAATCCATGATATAAGTTTTATTTATTTGCATAACCCATTATCCGAGTTTAACCTATTGTCTTGGTCGCTAACATGAGCATTTCTAATGATATTCTACTTTCACCAAAACAAGTTCCTAATATCATAGTATGTTAATTTTTGATTCATTTTATTATGATGTTATAACTTTCTATGATACTTTGCAATATTGTTATAAGTCTTTTCATTTTTCTTTCTCTTGAATTATAGCACATGTTATAATTTTCTATAAGTGTCCAAAACTTATTCCTTCACTTCCATCTCATGTTCTTATGATAGTTACTTTTTTGCTTTAAATTTACATTACATGCGTTTTCAATCTTTTCCAGTAATTATGTGTTTTTTATTTTATGCGATCTTTTCACGTAATCTAAATGGATTAAAATCTACTTTTAAATCTTACACTTACAAAATTATAATTTCTTAATAAATGTAAAAAATGTAAACTAAGTGTACTTTATTGCAAAATTGTAACTTTTTGTATTTAATTACAAATATATAACATCGTTTACTTAAGTGCAAACTTTATCATTTCAGTCCATTCTCTCTTTTTACTACATATCTACATGTTTTACAGATTTCAATTCTTTTTTGTAAATTAAATATGTTACCCTTCTATTTCAGATCTACATTTTTACAATTGTTATTGTAAATTTAGCATTCTTTTATTTGATCCATATTCCATGAAAAACCGCTCTCTTTTCATTACCTTTCATGTAAGTTAAGGGATTAAATCTAATTTTTAAACCTAACATTTTTAGATTTATTGGCCATGTTAATAGATGTAAAATAACCGTAGAAAATTTTCAGTAACCGTAGAAAATAAAATAACTACAAAGAGATAGACTGAAAATATACTTACAAAATATAATTTAAACTATAATTATAACCATGTTCAACCTATTATTCTAATTATCAAATTTCTAAATAATAATTCTCACACACCTATCGTCCTTAGCAGTAGTAATCCACGGTCTTCCTAGATCCGCTCCTGGGCTGTCTACTCATTTTTGTTTTTAAAATCTTCTTCTAGAAAATATTTAGATTTCAAATCATCCCTTAGGTAAAATGAATCCGAAGGAAGAAGATTTGGTTGTGAGTGAATGATTAGGCTTATGGTCTTATTTATAGCAGAGTTAGGGGATCTCAAATTGTAGGGTTTGTCGATTAAATTTAGTCCAGCCATGTCACAAGCCTAGATTTAGCCATTTGATTCAAAAACCAAACGCACATGTTTGTACGTATTTTTGTTTTAAAACATTCACCTTGCATTTGGGAATTTTTATGTCTAGGTCAATGGGCTGGTCAACCCATGCAATGTAGGGGTTGATTAATCTGATGGTTTGTTCAACCCATAAGTGTTATGTTATTTTTTTCTTTCTTTTGTGTTTAATTCTAAACTTGTTTATTGGTTACTTAATTCTCCAGTAAATCTTTCATATAAACTTTAATTTTGACAAATTATGTATAAAATTGTCGAGATATGCATGCATAAATTTGAATCCAACCAAAAATGATGCAACTAAATATGCATGCAATTTTTTTAGGGAAAAACATATAGATGCTTTGTCCTGAAAAAACAAGAACTAAACATGCAGAGATATAATTGATGATGACATGGTCAACATTTTCTTTAGAACAACTAAATTGCATATTAGAAATATCACCATTATCAGTCTTAGTGCCAAAATAAATTCTATTGTCTAAGACCATGCATTCTAAAACTGATGCATCCACTTTTTGGAGTTGAACGGAATAACTTTAGCGCATGCGTAAATCAATTATTCTAGGTTAGAACAGTCCTATGCTTATATTGGTTCAGATAATATGGGTTTAAAATATGCGGCCATGCTATTATTCTCAAACTATGCAGTTAAAGCATTTAGCGGATTCAATGCGACAGAGGTCAAAAAAACCATAGTGGGGATAAAGCGACGAAATAGCAGGATATAACGGATCACTCTAAAATAACACAAATTACTTGTTTTAATGAATACATAAATGATAATTAAATGAGAAACCAACACTCAATTTAACTATAATCAATACATTCTTAATTTTAAATAAAAACAAATGCAAAAAATTTAAATAAACATTAACTGTTATTTAACTTAATTAAATTTGATAGAATACCAGGGTAAAATTTCAATTAAAAAATAATAATTTCACAATTTTGACAACGTATAAGTGAAAATTTTCAGTTTATTATTTTCATGAAGGATATTCTAGAAACATCGTAATATAGCTGAAATAAGGAGATAAATTCGGAATAGCGTAATAAAGCGGGGATTAAAGCGGGAACGACTATATTAGCGGGTATTTGGAAAAAGCGTAGTGGTAGAAATTCACTATGAGATATAACAAGGTTATAGCAAGGTAATAGTGGGGAATTTACTACATAGCGCTCAAATCATCTATGTTGATAATTTGAGATGTACCTAATAGGCCACACAATTATGAGCTCATATTATAGATCTGCACTATGTTCAATATTTAGGTTGAACATGAAAAGACAAATGGAGACTATATTCCGTGTCATTATATACAAAACAAATACTAAAGCGTAGTTTATGAAATTAGTAGAAAAGTAAGATCTTGTCGAATGTTAGACCTGGGAAACCAACAATACTAAAGAATATGCTTTGAGGTATTGACTAAGATATGATTATACTGACCAATATATTTTAAGCAATTTAGTAGTGTGGCAAAGAGTAATTGCACTACAGTATTTATCAGACACTAATTTAAACTTGTAAATGTACAATGAAAATAGTATGATCACATGACTATAAGTTCTGCTACAGACTAATCTTCCAAGGAGTTTATTGTACATAGCATCCAGAATTAAATCTTTAGTTGCACTAGCAATTTTCGAAAATTAAATGCTTTTGAATTCAAAAAATAACAACTTTTATTGCGAGAGATGGTTAGTTTGTATGATGAGAGTTTATGTATGATGAGAAGCTGTGTGATCTATGAGGTTTATTGCGAGAGATGGTTATTTAGTTATACCATTTCAACATGCTCGAGAGATTTTATATTGTAAAACCATTTGATGAATAAATGTTTAAGCTTCACTTTCAAAAGAAAAATAACAACGTTTACACTCATCATCCTATTTACACTCATCATCCTTCACTTTAGCTAAATAGTAAAGATATCAAACACTAAATTTTCTAGTGTATGAGATATAAAGGTATTGTCTATCAAAATTTGTATTAAATAAAAATAAAATATATGAGATATTATCAACTAACCAAAAGAGGTCGCTTGTATACATGAAACTTGCATTATGTTTTATATCGAATTCAACATTTATATTAGAATACTTTGAGAATCTAGCACCAATTCTTTTACCAAACAATAAGATGGAAACAGTAATTAAATTGTAGTAATATACACAGACACTTAATGTAAATCGTCATAGTATAAAATGAAGTAAAGAAAAGATTGTTTTAACAAATCTTGAGAGTCAAAGACCTTGATAAATATCTACATTAGAACTTCCTATAGACTTACTTTTTTAACAAAGAGAAAAAAAGGATATACGAAGAATACATTTGACAATATTGCTTTTGTATTATTTGGTTTCTCATGCGGTGATTGTTAACATAAGAACTTTGAGTTGTACTTTTCTTTTGTTGATATGTTAAAATTTGAAGAAAAAAAGATTGAAAGTACTGGTATTTTGTTGTAACTTAAACAAACAGTTAAAGTATTAGTATTCTATGGTCACTCAAATATCTATGTTAGAACTGACTAGACTGATAATATAATCATAGTGGAACTCTAGGATGAACTGATAATACTGAGCTAAACTACTTTGTGTTAACTCAAATAGTTAAATTTAAAAATTACAAATACCATGGCATGTGCGATGCACGTGACCAAAAGGAATTGACATTAAAATACATTTTGTTAAGCTTTTATCGATGTTACAAAATGAATTTGAAAAATACGTAATATTGCATTTTTTATGTATGTGAAAAAATCAAACATATGTCAAAACCTAGATAAGATTAAATCATTTAAGAATATAATATAATATAATAGAACCAATAAAAAAATAGTTATTGAAACAATATATGGAAAAATGCAAAACAAATTAAAATTAACATCCTGTAATAAGAAATCTAGAAAAATTGTTTCATAACCGTCTCAAAAAGTAAAAGATCATCACATCTATACGTAGAGAATTTTCTTGTTTACCATAACAGTTGCACTTCCCACATTAATATGTTCTCTTCCTTGAAAATCTCAGTAGCTTTGAGGTATAAAACTATTTGATGTTAATTCTCTATGTGAAATTAGAAATTTAACAATGCTCTTTTTGTTAAAATTAATGAATCACAACAATATGTCCTTTTCCAATGAATCAATGTCGATTTTTACACACAAATACCACTATTGCTATAAACCAATATTGAAATGCATAAACTTCGTTCTTTATTAATTCTTCATAATGGGGAGAAAATATAGTACAAAACATAATACACATTTATTAACCACTTAATCCTAATGCTCAATAAAAATAGACTGTGATTATAAAATAGTCTATTAAATTTAAGTCCATTTGTCTATGTAGCATTTTGAATCCATGTCTACCTTTGTTTATTTCCTTTTTTTTTAAAAAAAAAAATCGATCTATGCCGAAATAACAATGTATGAACGTGTCTTCTTCCCTCATGGTAGCTATTGTAATGACTGCAAAAGGAAAGAGAACTGACTTGCATCACATTTCCTCTACTGTCACATTTTGTTGCCTGCCGCCCTTGTCAAATATCCATCACCATAAAACGCTATGGTCTTCTTAGTTATTACCATACCTAGTATACTATCACTTGAAGTCCACGTTTTCTACATGCCTAAAATCTACTAAGTAATGGGTTCATGGCATCTCCCATTTAGGAAACGAAGATATGGAATTCATGCCGTAATTAGATATAACATGCCTTTTAAATGAATATTGAATGGTTTTAATGATAAAATTGACATCGGAATTTAACAGATCTAACCCTAATTAGTAGGATCTATGCGAAAAACAAATAAATCGAGTAATCATACCTTTTAGAGTTTGCGAATCCAAGGTAATGATCGAAGAAAAGACAACAACCGCGAACGCCATCGCTTGAGATGTGGTCTTTACAGGAGTCCACAAGAATGATTTTCTCTTCGATCATCATATGAATCGTAGAGAAAAGGGAATAGTGGTAATATTAATTATATTCATCACTGTCACCACGAGAAAAGGGAACCGCGAACCATTGCATCAATGTCACACGAGAATTACTTATGACACTATTAATTATATTCCATGAAGTTTTCTTATTTTGTGCCAGCCCAATACACTATTCTCTAATACGTATTTATGCATTGACATTAATATCACACATATTAATGATCAATAAGATATGATCATCAGTCAATCAACATATTAGTCTCAATGTTTTATTGTCGTCCTATATATACAAAAAAACTTGACTCGGGACATTTAATAATTATAATACTTATTTTATATAATCTCATGTTCAAGTTACTTACTTGAAACTATATAATTCTGTATTATTATTCTAAGGACTTCTATTCTGTTAATACTTATATTACGCAGTAAATATAACATAACAGAATCTTTTATTTAAAATAGAATGTAACATCAACAATGTTATTAATCACATTAAATGGATTGGCGCTAGGGCACAAACTCTAGCAATCTCTCACTTGCACTAGAGTCAATCATTGATGTATCATACATCCATGAAACTAGTGTGACTATCATTTTTTTGCTGCAACAGAATTTTAGTCAGTGGGTCTGCAACATTATTATCTATTGGTACTTTGCAGATATGTATATCTCCTCTACAAACAATTTCACAAACGAAATTTTATTTCTTAAATATGTGTTTGGATTGATAGTGAAATCTAGGTTTCTAGGCCGGATCAATAGCTCTATTGTTATCACAATGAAAAATCATTGGATTAACAATGAGTTAAGTTCAATAATGAACTTCTTAATCCAAACAACCTCCTTCATTGAATCACTATCTATTTCTTGTTTTAAACCAATATCATTCCCAATAATGAATAGGATTAATTAACAAGAATAATCCGAAGTTTAACCTGTCCGCCCATATTAATCCCAAGTTTGCGTTATTCAAGAATAATCCCAAGTTTAGGGGGTGTCTTCCCAAATTGATCCCGATGACTTCTAATGACTTTTTCACGTGTTATTTTGGAATCTATATGGGAAGACACCCCCAAACTTCGGATTAATATGGGAAGATACAAGTAAATGGGATTAATTTGGGAAGATACCCCCTAAACTTGGGATTATTCTTGAATAACGCAAACTTGGGATTAATATGGGCGAACAGTTTAAACTTTGGATTATTATTATCAATTAATCCTAATATATATATATATAACATTAGGATTATTGTGTTACTCCCACTAAATTCCTTGGCCACACAAGGTTCAATGGTATTTTGTGGCTTCCGAGATGTTTCGAGTTCTACTTTATTCCCATCATTATTTTAGAGACTATTTCTCCTTTTAAAAAGTACCAATTCGATCAATAAACATTTTATTCTAAGAGGGTTTGTAGAAATAATATCTCTTTGCTTCTTTCGGATATTTCACAAAAAACATTTAACAAATTTGGGGCCAATCTTATCAGAGGCAAGACGTTTAACAAACGTCTCACGTTCCAAATCCTCGTAAAAACGCACTAGGATATATCCTATTTAATATTTCATATTGCCTCTTCCAAATCGTTTTAGTAGGATTACAACTGAAAATGAATGCAATTACTTCAAGGGATAACCCCAAAATATATTTGAAGATCTGTATGACTCATCATTGATCACACCATATCTTATAAGGTGCGACTTCTCCTTTTGGACACACAATTCGAATGTGGTGCTCTAGGTGAAGTGAGTTGTGAAATAATTCCAATCTTTTAGATAGTCTTTAAATTATTGGCTTAATTATACTCCTCGATCTGTTCGAAGAGTCTTTATATTCTTTCAAAATTGGTCTTGAGCTTCATTTTCAATTTTTTTGAACTTTTCAAAGGATTCTGATTTGTGTTTCATAAGATACACACAATCATATCTACTGACATCATCAGTAAATGTAATGAAGTAATAAAACCTACCTCTAACCGATGTACTTATCGGTCCACATACATCACTATGTTTAAGGCTCAATACATCACTAGCTCGTTCACTGTGTCCAGTGAAAGGTGTTTTAGTCATTTTTCCTTGTAAACAAAATTTTCATTCTTCATAATGACTTCAAAATTTCATCATTATGGAGTATTGATATGTGTTTTTGTTTATATAGCCTAAATGGCAATGCCAAAGGTATGTTGGATTTAAATTATTAAATTTGATCCACTCATTATTTATGCTATAATCAAGCATATCAAAGTTAAGGATTTATAAAGATCGTTAACTAATTGTGCATTTTCATAAGACACTTCATTTAAATAAAATGAACAGAAATTGTATTTTATTACAAATGAAAATCAAACATGTCTAAACAAAATACAAAATAACGTTTATTTTAAATGAAAATTACATATTAATAATATCTTGGAAAGAGGCAGTTACCTATGCATAATACAACAATATTTGCTTCATTTTCATTTGTAAGTCCACTTCTCCTTGTCATATTTCTACTTCTTTTGCAATTCCTGTAAATTCACATACATCTACGTGATCTATATCTAGCATCTAATACTAAAGATGTATAAGTAGATAGTTATAACATTTATACCTTATTTGGTTGAAGTCATACTTCTCCCTTTTCTTTTAGGTCTACTAATTATACAAAACAATTACATCTCATTTTGTTTTGAGGACAATTCTCAAATTTTAATGTTAGTCAAGAAGTTTAATTTAATTCTGTTTATCCGTACTAAGGACCAATCTTGGTAATAAATTGTCGGAGTACTTGGCTATTTAATATCTACATTAGGTAATAAAACAATGATAAATTATTTTGCAATATATACAAATTTTGACAATTAATATTATATAGAACATTGCATATTAGTATAAAATTGTGTGGTGGAAATTACAGGGGCTAGAAGGGTGTTGCACTACTTGAGGTGCTCTTGATCCAATATATATGTATATGTATATATATAAGTATACATATAGCTTAGTGATCGAAGGTCCATATCTAATCATGCCTTGAGTTAGCTTCGGCTAATCCCCAAAACACAATCTTTTAGATAGATCATCTTATATCAATTATATTGCATATAATTCATAGATAACACAATGAACAATTATGTTCGTTTTAAATATTGAATATTTCATGCTCTTTGTCTCTAAGCCCATAATCTGATTATAGCAGCCTAGTAAAGTCAAACTCAATTATACAGTTGAGTATTACATTTACTTTATCATATATAACCAAAATAAACAGTGCACTAATGCTGTGACATTACCGACTTCTATTAATTCTAGCATCGATGAGTGTATTTTTTTTAGCATAACAGTTATGTAGAGTGGATCTACACACCCGATTAGATAATATAGATAGTAAGATAATATAAGTCAGTCAATAGGCCTGACTGATGACCAAATAGTACTAGTTATGCATGCAGGTTACATGCAATGAAAGTTCGATGCGCATAGCGCAATTAAATACATATGTTAATAATATACAGGCTAACTAAATGAACGTCCAAACCACAAACTACGCCACAAAGCATATGAGCTAACAAGAAAAGCTCCAAATCATTATCACTAACTAGCCAAAAACAGGTGAAAGCTTACCAGTTGCATCTGAGAAGGCTGAACATGACGAGCTTTGCATGGACGTGGGTAGTATAGGTGTTGCTGAAGACCATAAGCATTCGTGCTGCCAAGTGAATCGTCCCAAACGGTGGTAGTGTCCATGATAGTCGGAATGTACGACGTTGGCTGGGTACCTGTCCATAGATGGTAGATATGAGTAACTCTGAAGCATAACTGATTAATAGTGGAAAAGCGATCTTTGAAGCATCGGTTATTGCGTTCAATCCATAGTGTCTAGGTGAAGGCAGCAAATAAAGCATACAAAGTGCTTGATGGTGGTGAGAACTCTCAGTGGTCAAAGTGGTGAATCTAAGCTGGAAGACATCCAAGGATGCTAGTTACCGCCGTAGTCCAAAGGTAGAAGTTGGTATCACAATCATTGAGCAAGTGGGGATGCTATCATTGTCTAAGTGGAAAAGTACGCAAATGGGGGTTCACATCCATTCCATTACGAATTAGCCTGCCCTTGGTGTTGATCCTACCGCAAGCGAAGCACCACAAAAAGAAGCGAACCCTGGGCAGAGCTTTGATCTTACAAACCCTAAGGAAGGAGAAGAACCTACCATGGTGAGAGAGGTAGTTATAACATGATTTGACAAAGAAATTTCCCTAGGGACTGAGCTTCCAATAGACAGTGTCAGAGTTCTGGTTCAGGTTTCTCGTGTGAATGATACGTATCACCTCTTCGATCTCCTGAAGGATGGAAGGGTTAATGTAGGATGTGGGCATTAAGGCCGTGATGCTCAGTTGGGCAGCGTCACCGATAGTAATGTTGGGATGAGTGCATATGGAGTATAGGGTAGGATAGAAATGCAATAGTCGAAAATCTAGTGCCGTGTGTAGTGCCAAAGGGAGCAAGTGAGGCCGTTCTGGATGTTGATCGCGAAAAGGTGTTTGACACGTGGTAGCGATATGAGTACTCCACTCCAGAATGGTAAAGGGCGTGAAAGTGGCTTAGAGTGTAGGATCGATAGTGGTTGGTTATTGTAGTAGAGGACAAGAATAAAGGACTTCCACATGAAAACTCTAGGAGTTAGGCAACGCCAGATCCACTTGGCAAGAATAGCCAGGTTAAGCAAACGAATATCTGGAATACCCAGACCACACGCCTCGATACTTAAGTCGGCATACCTCCAACAAACTAGCAATTTAATTGGGCCTCCATGCCAGAGGAAAGACCTACGAGCCTGGTCGATGCGTTTGATGACCCATTGATGAGTGTATTTACTGGAAGACGTCACCATGACTTAATATAAATAATTAGTTTAAAGGGATTTTATAATTCGAAGTGACAAACCATATTATATCATTGTCATTTATATATTACAAAATACTGGTAACATGCATTATCTATATCACACATGACTATATATATAAATTGAATGTTATATTAAAATGCCTTCTCTCACTTTCAAACATTTAAAAATTCCAGGACATGAATTCATTCATACTACCCGAATGTTCAAAATCACGCATCCATACCAGAACATTATAATCATAGATGTAATACTCTCGATATGAAAGGAAAGCAGCATGGATCCAATTTCTATAGAATTGTTCAAAATCAGGCCTAAGTTGTTTTGTAGACCCAATAAAAGGTTTATAATGAATATATAAAACCAGCACATAAAACAAGAAATAATAGTCCAATCTTATAAAACCAACTTACATGTAGAATCAATACAAATATTATGGGCTTCCTGTTCATGATAGTCAAATACATATGCATTTATTCAAACATCTATACAGCATGTTTCATGAATTTAGCATACAACTATACAAATCAATATCAGCTTCCATTATTACATCATATATTTTTAAATAATATGAATACATAAGTTCACAACTATGCACTAAGATACAAAATTTATAAATACAAATAGCATGAAAAATAAACAAGTCATAGTGTCACACTAGTTTATTTTACAAAAAATATTTGTATCGAGCTGGCATGGGTTGATCTAAGCAAGGCAGTAGGCAAAAAAGGAGTATGGACAAAATTTTGAAAACAA
Source organism: Allium sativum (assembly GCA_030737875.1). NCBI lineage: Eukaryota > Viridiplantae > Streptophyta > Magnoliopsida > Asparagales > Amaryllidaceae > Allium > Allium sativum. The sequence continues at coordinate 299,467,590 of CM060926.1, forward strand.
ATTTTCAGTGCTGGGAATCCTATACTAGTCTCACCAGTAACAATGCAAATCCTTTGCAACTTGACCGGTGATTCCTTGCTATTTTGCTCCTCCTACTGAACTAATTTTAGTTTTCATTTTAAGTGGCTAAGCACTATCTGCATTGAACTAGGCAAGCATCTTAGAGATATGTATAAAATAATGACATATATAACATATAGGGGAGCATTCCGAGGCACCCCCTTAGCACCCTACCCTACCGTCATCTACACTAATCCAAATCCAATAAGATTTTGTAGATGTTCAATCCACTCAAATATATATATATATATATATATATATATATATATATATCATCTATCCAAAATTTAAGCTCATTCCAACACTCGTAGCATTTTCAAAATCTTAGCTCAATCATTCATCGTTTAGACATTTATTTGAACCATTAAATTTCAACATCAAATATATTATTCTACGAATGTCGGAACGAGCACAAATTTAGATAGATGATAATATATACGTGGATTGAACATTTGCAAAATCTTGTTGGATTTTGATAGGTAGGGTAGGGATGCTGCAAAACAAAGGTGCCCGGGAATGCTTCCCCCACCCCCCCCCCCCCTCATACACACACAAATATATATATATATATATATATCCACTTGTAACGACCTACAATTTCAAACGATTCAAATCGACAATAATCTACACATTTCTGACTTGAATTGCTCAAAATAGTAAATTGTTATATAAATTGGCAATACTTAACATATACAAAAAATAAATCAATCACATAATCACAGATTGCGGACACAGAGTATTACAACATCTGCAGCGGAAATAACAACATAGTAGTTCATGAAGCTACTAGAAATAAACAAAGTCTCAAAACAAATACATAAGAGAGGTCCAAAATAGCGAAGTTGCTAACAAAACAAATAACATGAGTCTGAACGGAAATAACTGAATAACAGAAAACTGAATAGATAAATATCTAGTGAACTCCAACGGCTTCAGCTCCAAGAAGAAGGCCTAAAGCTGCAACACTCAGGCTGCAAGAAAATGTGGCATAAGTTGGTCTGAGTCGTGTGAGGTGGAGGGATGGCGGCTTTGGAATTGGTTGGACAATTGGTGGAATAACGGCCCTTCTGATTGAACTTGAAGCAGGTGATATTAGATAAGTCGGTAGGATTCTTACCAATGCCCTGAGTCTTCTGCCAGTTACTCTTTTGCTGCTCAAATTTCGACTTCCTTTTCTTAGAATTGTCAGAACTTCCCTGTGACTGAGATGACTGCACCGCCTGTTTCTGCTTTCCTTTATTGCTGGGCTTCTCAAATCTGATCGCCGTATCGACGAGATCAGTAAAAGTTCCACGGACATGGCTAATCAAGCGGTCATAAAACTCTGGTTTGGCACCGCGAATGAACTTTTCATTGTTCTACAGCGGGGTTTCAATCAAATTGGGACCATATTTTGAGAGTTCACTAAATTTTCTTTTATATATATATATATATATATATATATATATATATATATATGATGAGCGATCGGGGGAATCCCTGTTTTGCAGCACCCCCTATCCGTTCGTGAGCTACGACGATCGAAATCCAATGAGAATTTGTAGATGTTTCAATCCACATATAACGATCTATCCAAAATTTGAGCTTGTAACATTTCAAAATCACAGCGAATTATTCACCATTCATATATTTATTCAAACTATTAAATTTAAACATTAAATATATTATTATACGAATGTCAGAATAAGCTCAAATTTTGGATAGATACTAATATATACGTGTATTGAACATCTACGAATTCTCGTTGGATTTGGATCTCCATATCTCACGAATGAATGGGGGTACAACAGGGGTGTCCCGTAACGCTCCTATACATATACATATACATATATATATATATATATATGTGTGTGTGTGTGTGTGTGTGTGTGTGTGTGTGCGCGTGTATGCGCATGTGCGCACGCGCCCGTTTGCACAGTGATTAAAAAGAAATATGTTTACAGTAAATATGCTAACTTGTGCATGTGTCAGTTTCGAGTGCCTCAAGTTTAGGTAGTCCGCTAATGTTGAAAACATTAGAAAAATTCTTGCAGATAAAATCATCTTTTGGTACCACATTTAGTTTGGGTGTCCCACTAATGTGTCAGTTCAAGAAAAAGAAAATAAACAAATTATGCCTTTGATCTACGTGTAAATGAACGCAAATTATTTCTTCAAAGCATTCCTAATCCCGGAATGGTCAATTCAACTGGATTGACCTCCAACCCCGCCCTAACACAAAAAATGAATTTTTTTTCCTTGACCGGCTTTAGCCAATTAAGGAGATATACTATTATTCTTTTGAAAGTCTCAGCATGCTCTTTTTGAGCCTGCTGGGACAAAAAATTATATTTATGATACGTTAGCTGGCTAACCTTAGCCGGTAAAAAAAAAACAGGAAAACATCGTTGTTTTGCCAACCTTTATGGTTGCTTTGGCAATCTTCTCGGTTGCTTTGCAACCCTGTTAAGGACAATCGATCCCTTGCTGGGGTCTATTGCTTCACAACCCAACCCTGGATTGGGAATGTACTCATAGGTGAAGGCATTGATAATACAGTACTACTAAATAATAATAACACACAGACTAAATTTTAATGAACATAATCAATGAAAAGAATCAAGGCTAATTTATTAACTGTGAGATAATACATATGATCCAAATCTAGGACATTTGGACCATGTAAGAAACAATTGCAAAAAAATTGGCTACTTGGCGAGAAGTTTTTGGGATATCAAACCAATGGTACATATTTAAAAATCTTGTAAACTTTATCAAAATTTGAAGGCTGGACTTCGCATACATATGCTAATTGTACTCGAGAATCTAGCATTATTACACAACACATCAACTATCTATGGTAGAATTGTTCTTATTTCATATTATTATTTTCTTTTAGTTTCATTTACGGTACAACCATCAAACTAAGTTGATCATTTAGGATATATTAATCAAATATAATATAACCAAAAGTGTTGTCATAAAATGCTCATCTTGCTTGTATCAAGTAATCAGTTTATGTAATCACTGTTAATGGTGTAAGTGCCCTATCACCGTTCCTTAGTCATCACCTTCATCTTCTTGAAAAAGGAATACAGATTGCAATTTAAGCTATTAACATTGGTAAAGAAATTTGTTCTCAAAGTTTAGAGAATGTTACCTCTCGGCTTTCATAATCTTCACCGCGTCCACATCATGAACCTCAGGTCTGGATTTAACAGACTCCTGCTCCTATTCCTTTACAACTATAGCTTTTTTGCTTGCTCCATCGGACTAAACACGAATAGTGTACCGTTAGTAATTAAATTCACAAGGCACCAAAGATGAAAAGTGAATTAATTTATGTAGAATAAAATTCATACTAGAGTTTTATTATAACCGACCATGGTTTTGGTATACTCAGTCTTCCTCTTCACAGCCCTTGCCTTATAAGGAGCTTTATCCCATAAATTTGAAAATCAAAACTTTCGATCTATTGATTAATTTTACAAATATTGGATGGATCATACTGTACTGATTTATGCGGAATTTTGACGAGGATCTAGTATTGTCTATTTAGATACCAATGGAGTATAAAAAAAACAATTATGAAATCTCACGAAAAACAAAGAGCATAAAAAAAGAGACGCACAGAAAATTTAACGTGGTTCGGATATGAATATCCTACGCCCTGGGAGACCCAACAACTTTTATTTCTCAATGAAGAAATGAGTACATAAGAGAGGAAGAAGATTACAATAGAGAGAAGATTAATGGCGAATTGTTTTTTTCATACAATAACATGACCCCTATTTATATAGAGGGATTTCTTAGAGATAAAGAAGAGAATTTTCCAGATTACTTGGCCATGAAGAAAAATAAATATAATATCTTCCTTGATTTGATTGGAGCATAAATGGTTGGTGCAATCATGGTCTCAATCTCTTTCCCTGAGTAAATTGATTATTCATTAATTGATTGATTGGCCTATTAATTATTTTTCTTCCCAAAAGAAAACTTCCTCTTAAATCTTTCCATATACGAGCCAATTAATTGATTGACAATCAATTAATTTCTTTCCTTCTCTATAAATGTTTGATTGATAATTAATCCGTTTCTTTCCTTCTCTACAAATATTTGAATCATAAATTTCAACACTCTACTTTGATTCAAATATGACAATCTTTCTTCATCATCTCATCTTCAAAAATCAACATAGAAGTTATTGGGCCCAGCGTCCCATGGCACTGAAGTAATAGGAAGCAAACTGATCAAGTTTGAGCAATGCTCAAACTTGTCCTTTGGAAGTGACTTGGTCATCATATCTGAAGGATTATCCGAAGTACCCACCTTCAATAATTTGACCTTGCTTCGTTCTTCCTCAAGCATAAGAAAGAACCTCTAACATCAATGTGCTTCATCCGTGAACTATAAGCTTGATTCTCAACAAGATGAATCACACTCTGACTGTCTGAAAATAACTCCACTGTAAGCTGCTGTAACACCCCGTGAATTCTATAACGTTAAGCTTCACAAATTAAAGTGCAATTAATTCTAAATTAAATAATTAAGGAAAATGGGTTACGCCATTGTGTTCGTGCTGGAATTCTGCTTGAGATAGGGTCCGATTTTGCGTGAATCAGACTCCGTATGAAGGAGTTATGGCCTTCGGAAGTTTCAGAATAAAATTTAAATTCAAACAGCTCAGTTTAAAATTCAGAATTCGAATTTCAGGTTCAAACTGGGCTGGGTGGGAAAATTCCCGCCCAAAGACCAGGCCGACTATAGGGTCGACTATAGTTTCGACCTGGCCTCCCCAGGTCGACCACAGTGTCGACCTACCTGGTCGACCTGGCTGGCTAGGTCTGGCTCTGGCTCGAATTTCTGTGGCTCTTTGTGTCGCTAGGGATGACATGTCACCTCTTGATTGGCTCTTTGAACTTTGTATAGTCTAGATTCCTCCTGTCTTCATTTGACGGCTCAAAACAATTTAAAAATCTATAAATACACCCTAAGTCTCAACTGAAAATTCACAAAATAATAATAAGAAAGGAGTCTTCATGCTGCCAGGGAGGAATTGAACATAACCGTCAAGAGAGAAAAGCTTAGAGATGAATCAAATTAAGAAGAAGATTAAAGTTTGATCAAATTAATCAATGCAATGTTAGTCTACCCAAAGGAGCGCATCTCAATTTCAGAATTCAGAATCTAGAATTCAAGATTCTGCATTCGTTGTAAGTATAGTGACCTTTCAGAATATGAATAAAAACTGTGATGTGATTCGATGTAAATGAAAATAGAATTGTGTTATTGTATAAATTATGTGTATTGTAATGGTTCTATCATGACTTGTGTATTGATGTTTATGGCATAAATTGATTGATGCAAGCCTATTGAACAATTGTATATGAAAACAATGGCACTTGCAAGTTTGTGACAAAAACTAGGATTTGATCTCTTTATGTTTATGCCTATGGCATGGACTACATACATTCACTAAGTCTAAAATAAGGCTTATGTAAACATGTTATAGATTTGAAACCTTTTATGCCTACATGACCCAAAACCTTTGATGTCATTTTTATGTTTATTTGCAAGTATAATTGGATCTATGTTAAGTATCGTTTGGGTTTCATAAACTATGCAAGTTCATGTTGAAATAGGCTATATGATTATATGTAAAAATTGTACATTTTGGTGAATATTCAACATACTAGTTTTATGGTCGACATTATGCCAATTTAAATATGTTTAATCACAAGTTTGTATTAGCCTAAACTATGCCATTTCATATGTCACCTACTTAGTTATACTTTGATTGAATGCAAGTTCACATGACCCATCATTTATGTTAGTATCGCTAAATTGCAAGTTCATGCGCCACGCACCCTTATATGTTGTAAAATATTACATGTTATTGATTTCCCTTTTTTTCTCACCTTTATAAAGTTGGGCTGAATTATGTTGAGGCCAACATTTGTTATAATGTTGCGAACGTATAAACGGGGGGAATAACATTGGGTGTAAAACATGAAAATATATATGTTGGCGTGTTTGGCACATGCCAACGACAATGACATTTAAGCGGTATGAATTGATATACCCAAGAATAAAAGATATGAAATTTACATATATAATTGAGAAGTAATAAAATACGTAAATTTAGAAAACACGATATGCTTAACCCGAGGTTGGATTGAGTTGTGATGTAAACCTGCCCGGACCCGCCCGGCTGTCTAGTAGTCATAAAAATACCTATCCAATGTGGGTGGTTAAGCATTGAGCCCAATAAGGACCCGAGGTTAGACTGAGCTACGGTGTAAACCTGCCCGGAACCGACCGGCACATCCAGTAACCGTAGCAATACCTGTCTAATGTGAGTGGTCTGGTGCTCCTAAGAGGCTAAGGACAGGTGGTAGGGTTAAGTCAACTATAACACTTAACCAAATTCAACATGTTAACAAGAATTGATGGGTGGGGTTAGGTAAATACAGACACTTAACCACTTAACATGTTTGACTAGAAAATCCTGGTAACAAGGGGCCCGTTTCAGCAGTAAACCCAAGTTAGGTACCAACGGTACCCTGAAACTAGGCAGGGTGGGGCACGATTACTGGGCTAATTGTAAGCGGTCAAACGACGGCGGTGGGTGCACTGTGTAGGTCTAACGGGGTGCGGGCGTGCACACACTCTGGAGCAGACAACCAGGGCACTGGGGACACCAGTAGTATAACCTATGCCTTCTAGAATTTGTGTTGGGGCCGCCACCATGGGTCTTGATACACTCCATGGTGCGACCAGCATAGGTATCTACAATTCTTGGGGGCCGTATGACACATGTTAACACGAGTAGGAGTCGATCTTTTAATAAGAATGGGGATCACTTCACCCTCACCATGGGTGCCAGTTAAAATAAGCTCAAGTAGGTGCAGAGATATAGTATGGGTGCGATAGTACATTCGACACTTCCTTAGCTTGTGACACTTTCCTATTTTCAGTATATATCTATCATGCCCTTTTCTTATTCACATACTGAAGAGTTACTAGATTTACGCAGGCTTTATGTCTGACTCTATTTTCTTTTCGTTTTCTTTCCTTTCGTTTCCCCCCCATGTCCACAAGGAGGAAACAGCTCAGCTCAGTCAGGCTCTTTACAAGCTCCAAGACCGTAGATGCATGATTTGGATCTATTTTGCTCGGATTATGGCTTTGGATATCACTATGGGGATTTTTGTCACTTTATTTATGTTTTATGCTTCTTTAATAATCAAGACAGTAATGAGGTTGTAATGTTGGAAGTATTTTGAGACAATTATGGAATGTTTTGTTTTGAACACGTATTGATGAAATAAAAGTATGTTTGGTTTTTCGCTATTTAAAATATGTGTATTTATATCTGTCTTGAGTTTATCTGTGGCTTTTACTTATAAACCTCCACCAAAGTTAAGGCATTCCCTTTGTGAGTGACCTTAATGGAGGTAGGGTGTCTCACTTGGTATCAGAGCATAGGTTTACTAGATAAGATAAAAAAATTTGAAATTGTTTTCAAAAAGAAAATTTAAAGAAGCATTTTCCAAGAAAAAGTGTTATATTTATAAAATGACAAGATTCCCCAAAGCCATGTTCCCTATCTATCTCTCTCTATCCTTCATTTTGAATCTTTCCTTTCTATTTCAGCATGTCTGGAGACCTTAACCTTCCGTAAGGAGTGCCGATTCCCAGCTAGTTTAGGAGGCACTTAGAAGCAAGGGCCAATGGCGCGGGCCCAGCAGACATCCCTCCTCCAGTGGCCGCGGTTCCTCCTCCTCCTCCAACTCCTCGTCTAAATGCCTTCGCAAAAACATGTAGAGACTTCAAGGCTATGGGTGGGAAAGACTTTTATGGGACAGAATCCTTTGTAGGAGCAAGAAACTGGTTAAAGGAGACTGAGGATCTATTTGTCATCTTCGGAGTTAATGACATGCAAAAGATACAGCTAGCAGTATGGTTACTTAAAGATGAAGCTTCCTATTGGTGGGAAATTACCAATGCTCAGAGGGCGGTGGAAACATGGGAAGACTTCAGGATAAGGTTTGAGATGAAATTCCTCTCCCAAGCCGAAAGAAGCCTGCAAATGGAAAAGTTTCTAACTCTGAAACAGGGAAATATGACAATCTGGGAGTATGTTAATTAGTTTAATTAACTGGCCAGATTTGGGCTAGACTTAGTAAACACCCAACACAAGAAGGCGCTTCGATTTGTCAAAGGTTTGAATGAGCCTCTACACAGCCTTGCCATGACCCATGTATCCACGGGAGCGACTTATGAAAGCTTGGTGGACATGGCGTTGATACACGAGGAAGACCACGGCAAGAAAGAAACTACGGTGGAAGAGAAGAAAGAGGGTCTACAAGTAAAGAAAACAGACTTCAAGAAAGGAGGGAAGAACAATAAGCCCCGTGAGAAGAGAAGGTGCAATTTCTGTGGCATTGTGGGACATATATCAAAAGACTGCCGGAAAAGAAAGGCGAAGATGGGTGGTTGCTTCCATTGTGGAGAGACTGGGAACCAAGCTAAGGATTACCCAAAGAAGAAAGGGAAGGGACAGAAAGCCGGATCCACTTCAGGGGGTCAGGTTCATGCGCTAGTGGCACCTCAGCAGGAACGAGGTAGTAATATTTCTGTAGAAAGTGTAGTCCATCTTTATGATCATCCAGTTCGCACACTTTTTGACTCTGGCGCATCACACTCTTTTATTTCATCTGCCTTAGTAGAATCTCTGTATCTAGACACTAGTATGGTAGAAGATCTCTTAGTAGTTTCAAATCCAATTGGGGGCTCCGCTTACTTGTCAATGGTTTGTTTGGGTTTGAAAATCTCTATTCTCAGCGTTAAGTTCAGTTGAAATGCCTTTGTTTTGGGCTTCTCGGGATATGGTTTGATCTTAGGCATGGAATGGTTATCCAGTTGTAGTGCCATTCCTGATTGTGAGAAAAGAGTAGTTAAACTATTGACTTGGCTTGGTAACACTCTAGAAATTTCTTGTAATCCCTTGAATGCTATAATGCTTAGTTATATAGAGTCGCTTGATGCTTCTGATGAAAATTTGCATTCGGTTAGAGTAGTCCGGGACTATCCGGATGTCTTTGAGGAGGTGAAAGGCTTACCTCCGAGGCAGGAAATAGACTTCCGCATATATCTTGTGGATAATGCAAAGCCTGTAGCTTTACCTATCAGACACATGGCTCCAAAGAAGAGAAAGGAGCTCAGTAAGAAGGTTAAAGAACTTCTCGAAAAGGGGTTCATTAGATGGAGAATTTCGGAATGGGGTGCTCCAGTGGTGTTCGCAACCAAAGCGGACGGTTCGCTTCGCCTTTGCGTCGACTATAGGGAGTTAAACAAATTGACCAAGAAAAATAGGCACCCTCTTCCCCGAATCGACGATTTGTTTGATCAGCTTGTAGGTGCGACGGTCTTCTCCCAACTTGATCTCGCAATTGGGTTCCATCAGCTAATAAGAGTAGCTGAAGATAGCATTGATAAAACTGCGTTCAGAACCCCAGACGGTTTCTTCGAGTGGCTTGTCATGCCTTTTGGCTTGACAAACGCACCCGCTTATTCGTAGACCTAATGAGCAGAGTGTTCAGAGAATTCCTCAACAAATTTGTGGTTGTCTTCGTAGACGATATTTTGATCTTCTCAAAGAATGAGGAAGAGCATGCTCAGCATCTGAAAGAAATCATGGAAACTCTTCGAGTTCATCAGCTAAAAGCCAAATTCTCCAAGTGCCACTTTTGGAGAAAGGAGGTACGATTTCTGGGGCATATAGTGTCCAAAGAAGGGTTGGCCGTGGACCCCGCGGAAGTGGTGACAGTGCAAGATTGGAAGAAACCAAGAAATGCAATCGAAGTTCGAAGCTTTCTTGGGCTAGCCGGTTTTTACCGAAAGTTTATTAGGGATTTCACAAAAATCTCAGCTCCACTCACAAGGCTAACAAAGAAGAATCTAGCATTCGCTTGGGATTTAGACTGCGACATTGCTTTCCAACAATTAAAAAGAGCTCTTAAAACAGCCCAGTTCTAACTCTGCCTGACGGAAGCAAAATGTTCACAGTATACACAGATGCATGTGGGACGGGACTAGGCGCTGTTCTAATGCAAGAAGGAAGGGTAGTAGATTATGGAGGAAGACAACTGAAAGTTCATGAAAAGAACTACCCAACACACATTCTTGAGTTGGCCGCCATCGTCTTTGCGCTTTAGTCCTGGCGCCATTATCTCCTAGGTGAGAAGTTCGAATTATACACTGACCATAAATCGTTGAAATATCTCTTCTCGCAGAAGGATCTTAACTTGAGGCAGCAAAGATGGATGGAGTTTCTTGCCTCGTATGACTTTGAAATTTCCTATACTCCCGGCAAAGGCAATGAGGTAGCAGACGCGTTGAGCCAAAAGAAATTGACCTTAAGCCCACTCTTCATAGAAAGGCAAAGCTTGGAGTATATAGCCAGTTTTAACTTCAGACCCTCCTCGGATTTTGTACCGAGTTTGTTAGCATCTCTCGAAGTACGCCCTACTCTCTTGAACTCAATAGGGGCTGCACAACGTGAAGACCCTCAGCTTGTTGATGTGATTAATAAACTTATTAGGGGTGAGACTTCTAGTCACCTCAATAGATATGCCATCGATGATAAGGGTTTGCCGAGGCGAGAAGGAAGATTATGCATCACACAAGCAAGGGAGTTGAAAAAGAAAGTTCTCGAGGAAGCGCATCATTCCAAGATGACTATACACCCTAGCGGTGATAAGATGTACAAGGATATAAAAAGGACTTTCTTTTGGAATGGCATGAAGCAAGACGTAGCAGATTTCGTTTCTAAGTGCATGACCTGCCAACGGGTCAAGGCAGAACAGAAGAAACTTGGAGGACTACTTCATCCTTTAGATGTCCCACTGTGGAACTGGGATAGCATTTCAATGGACTGCCTAGGTCGAGAAGAGGCAACACTAGCATTTGGGTAATAGTGGATAGGCTTACTAAGAGCGCCCACTTCATACCTATCAAGAGCAGAAGGACTGCCGCATCTCTAGCATCTCTTTATCTCAAGGAAATAGTTCGACTTCATGGGATACCCTCCAACATTGTTAGTGACCGAGACCCTATCTTCACAAGTGAGTTTTGGCGGAGTCGGCAAGAAGCTGTAGGCACACAGTTATGTTTGAGCACGGCCTATCACCCCCAAACCGATGGCCAGACGGAAACGGTGAATAGAGTTTTAGAGGATCTTTTAAGACTTCGCGTTCTTGAATTTGGAGGGACGCGGGAGGATCACCTTCCTTTAGTGGAATTTGCCTACAACAACAGCTACCAAGCTACCATCGGTATGGCGCCCTTCGAAGCCTCGTATGGAAGACCGTGCAAATCACCAACTTGTTGGTGGGAGTCTACAGATAAACTTATACTTGGGCCGGACATGATTCGAGAGACTTCAGAGAAAGTGGACTTGATACGTAGGAGAATGAAGACTGCCCAAGACAGACAGAAATCCTACGCCGACAAAAGAAGGACCGACCTTGAGTTTGAGGTTGGGGACAGGGTTTTCCTTAAGGTATCTCCTTTAAGGAACGTTGTTCGCTTTGGATCCACAGGAAAGCTAGCACCAAGATTTGTTGGACCATTTCCTATCATCGAGAAGGTTAGGAAGATGGCTTATAGATTTGAGCTACCCGAGAGACTGGCCGGAGTTCATAACGTCTTTCATGTTTCTCACCTCCGGAAGTGTTTGCATGAGTCTGCGGAAGTGGTGGAACCTAGCATTCTAGAAGAAGCCGAAGTGGAACGTGAAGCAACAGTGAGGAGAGTTCCAACCCGCATCTTAGGAACTGATGTGAAAATGCTACGCAACCGCGAAGTCAAACTCGTTAAAGTTTAGTGGAGCGACGCCGAGGAAGACACGACTTGGGAAACTGAGGACAGAATACGCGGTGCCTACCCTCTTCTTTTTGAGGGTACATCTTCGATCTCTCTTTTTCCTTAAGTAATGCTTTATCTATCTTTTTAGGTATACCTCCTCGGTCCTTTTCCTAACTCCTTAGGTAGAAAACAAATGGATGCAAACATGTATTTGAAAACATGTTATGGATGATGGCTGCAAATGGTTGCTAGTGATTTCTAGTGGTTGCTCGTGGATGCATATACACACACACCCTAGGTTATAGATCGGCTCAGTCACTTCATATTGCATATGCATATATATATCCTCATTTGTATATGGTTGAAACTTGATATGCTGTCATATGATCATCGCATTTGTATGAATGGTTGTGCACCCATGTAGAATTATGAGTAGGAAAAATTTGCATACATAATGGACTCATGACACTTACATGATTCGCATTAAGGAGGTCAACTGAATCAGTAGACCGCCTGATTCCTGCATTAGACAAGGACATGTACACACACTATGCATATGATCATAAAGCATTAGAAGTCTTTTAAGGACAGTGGATGCCTGTGTTTGTTCGTTGAGTAGATGGACTGTTGGATGGTAGGATATACATTCTTCCTAACTTGACGAAATACTTTTAAGGGGGGAGAATGTAATACCCTGTGAATTCTATAACGTTAAGCTTCAAAAATTAAAGTGTAATTAATTCTAAATGAAAGAATTAAGAGAATTGGGTTACGCCATTGCGTTCGTCTCGGAATTCTGCTTGAGATAAAGTCCGAGTTTGCGTGAATCGGACTCCGTATGAAGGAGTTATGGCCTTCGGAAGTTTCATAATAAAATTTAAATTCAAACAGCTCAGTTTAAAATTCAAAATTCAAATATCAGGTTCAAACTGGGCTGGGAGGGAAAATTCCCGCCCAGAGACCAGTTCGACCTTAGGGTCGACCATAGTGTCGACCTGGCCCCCCCAGGTCGACCACAGTGTCGACCTGGGTGTCGACTTGCCAATCGACCAACCTGGTCGACCTGGCTGGCTAGGTCTGGCTCTGGCTCGAATTTCTATGGCTCTGTGTGTCACTAGGGATGATGTGTCAACTCATGATTGGCTCTTTGAACTTTGTATGGTCAAGATTTCTCCTGTCTTCATCTGACGGCTCAAAACAATTTAAAAATCTATAAATACACCCTAAGTCTCAACTGAAAATTAACACAAAAAAATAAGAAAGGAGTCGTCATGCTGCCAGGGAGGAATTGAACATAGCCGTCAAGAGAGAAAAGCTTAGAGATGAATCAAATTAGGAAGAAGATTAAAGTTTAATCAAATTAATCAACGCAACGTTAGTCTACCCAAAGGAGCGCATCTCAATTTCAGAATTCAGAATCCAGAATTCAAGATTTTGCATTCGTTGTAAGTATAGTGACCTTTCAGAATATGAATAAAAACTATGATGTGATTTGATGTAAATGAAAATAGAATTGTGTTATTGTATAAATTCTGTGTATTGTAATGGTTCTATCATGACTTGTGTATTGATGTTTGTGGCATAAATTGATTGATGCAAGCCTATTGAACAATTGTATATGAAAACAATGGCACTTGCAAGTTTGTGACAAAAACTAGGATTTGATCCCTTTATGTTTATGCCTATGGCATGGACTACATACAATCACTAAGTCTAAAATAAGGCTTATGTAAACATGTTTTAGATTTGAAACCTTTTATGCCTACATGACCCAAAACCTATGATGTCATTTTTATGTTTATTTGTAAGTATAATTGGATCTATGTTAAGTATCGTTTGGGTTTCATAAACTATGCAAGTTCATGTTTATTTGCAAGTATAATTGGATCTATGTTAAGTATCGTTTGGGTTTCATAAACTATGCAAGTTCATGTTGAAATAGGCTATAAGATTAGATGTAAAAATTGTACATTTTGGTGAATATTCAACATGCTAGTTTTGTGGTCGACATTATGCCAAGTTAAACATGTTTAAACACAAGTTTGTATTAGCCTAAACTATGCCATTTCATATGTCACCTACTTAGTTATACTTTGATTTGAATGCAAGTTCACATGACCCATCATTTATGTTAGTATCGCTAAATTGCAAGTTCATGCGCCACACACCCTTATATGTTGTAAAATATTACATGTTATTGATTCCCCCTTTTTTCTCACGTTTATAAAGTTGGGCTGAATTGTGTCGAGCCCAACATTTGTTATAATGTTGTGAACGTATAAACGGGGGTAATAACGTTAGGTGTAAAACTTGAAAATATATATGTTGGCAGGTTTGGCACATGCCAGCGACAATGACATTTAAGCGGTATGAATTGATATACCCAAGAATAAAAGATATGACATTTACATATATAATTGAGAAGTAATAAAATATGTAAATTTAGAAAACACGATATGCTTAACCCGAGGTTGGATTGAGTTATGCTGTAAACCTGCCCGGACCCGCCCGGTTGTCCAGTAGTCACAACAATACCTATCCAATGTGGGTGGTTAAGCATTGAGCCCAATATGGACCGGAGGTTAGACTGAGCTACGGTGTAAACCTGCCTAGAACCGACCGGCACATCTAGTAACCGTAGGAATACCTATCTAATGTGAGTGGTCTGGTGCTCCTAAGAGGCTAAGGATAGGTGGTAGGGTTAAGTCAACTATAACACTTAACCAAATTCAACATGTTAACAAGAATTGATGGGTGGGGTTAGGTAAATACAGACACTTAACCACTTAACATGTTTGACTAGAAAATTCTGGTAACGAGGGACCCGTTTCAGTAGTAAACCCAAGTTAGGTATCAACGATACCCTGAAACTAGGCAGGGTGGGGCACAATTACTGAGCTGATTGTAAGCGGTCAAACAACGGCGGTGGGTGCACAGTGTAGGTCTAATGGGGTGCGGGCGTGCACATATTCCGGAGCAGACAACCAGGGCATTGGGGACACCAGTAGTATAACCTATGCCTTCTAGAATTTGTGTCGGGCCCCCACCATGGGTCTTGATACACCCCATGGTGGGACCAGCATAGGTATCTACAAATTTTGAGGGTCGTATGACACATGTTAACGCGAGTAGGAGACGATCTTTTAATAAGAATGGGGATCACTTCACCCTCACCATGGGGTGCCAGTTAAAATAAGCTCAAGTAAGTGCAGAGATATAGTATGGGTGCGATAGTACATTCGACACTTCCTTAGCTTGTGACACTTTCCTATTTTCAGTATATATCTATCATGCCCTTTTCTTATTCACGTACTGAAGAGTTACTAGATTTACTCAGGCTTTATGTCTGACTCTATTTTCTTTTCATCTTCTTTCCTTTCGTTTCCCCCCAGGTCCACAAGGAGGAAACAGCTCAGCTCAGTCAGGCTCTGTACAAGCTCCAAGACCGTAGATGTATGATTTGGATCTTTTTTGCTCAGATTATGGCTTTGGATATCACTATGGGGATTTTTGTCACTTTATTTATGTTTTATGCTTCTTTAATAATCAAGACAGTAATTAGGTTGTAATGTTGGAAGTATTTTGAGACAATTATGGAATGTTTGTTTTGAACACGTATTGATGAAATAAAAGTCTGTTTGGTTTTCCGCTGTTTAAAATATGTGTATTTATATCTGTCTTGAGTTTATCTGTGGCTTTTACTTATAAACCTCCACCAAAGTTAAGGGATTCCCTTTGTGAGTGACCTTAATGGAGGTAGGGTGTTCAGCTGCGCCATTGAAAGAACATCTAACAACTGAAGTAAGTACAATCCTTCATTTGTTGCTTCCACAATTGATATTAAATTTTCTTCGGTAGTCGACAAAGCTTATGCCAAGTGTAAAAACATAGCCTGACATCGACTTCCGTCCATCTCTATCCCCATCATAATCTGAATCACAGTATCCTCTAAGAGATATGTCTCCATCTACTCCAGCATATAACAAGCCAACTGAAGGAGTGCCACGAAGATATCAGAGTATCCACTTCACTGCTTTCCAATGCCCTTTACCTGGGTTAGACATATATCGACTGACAACACCAACTGCATAGACCAAATCTGCTCTCGTGCACACCATCACATAGATGAGACTACCAACAACACTAGAATAAGGTACATTAGCCATATACCTTTTATCTTATTCCGATGTAGGAGACTAGTCTTTCGACAACTTAAAATGAGAGCCTAAAGGAGTGCCTACCGGTTTGGCTTTCTCCATCCCAAATCGAGCGAGGACTTTCTCGATGTACTGCACCTAAAGGAGCCTTAACTCTCTCTGTTTCCTATCCCTGCTATCTCCATACCCAATATTCTTTTTCCCTATCTCAAATCCTTCATATCAAACTCTCTACAGAGCTCTGCTTTCAACTCCTTAATTTTGACCATACTTTGAGATGCAATCAACATATCATCAACATATGACAACAAATAAATCATGTCATCATCACATCTCCTAAAATTAACACACTGGTCTTTGAAGCTTCTAGAGTATCCCTGTGAAAGCATAAACTTATCAGATCTCTTGTACCACGGTATAGGAGATTGCTTCAGTCCATAAAGGGATTTGTTAAGTTTACAAGCTGTAATAACCTGGAAATCCGAGCCAATTTATAATTTTTATTTTGGCAATTCTGATGAATTTTGAATATTTAAAATGAATTATTTTAAATAATAATAATGAAGAGAAATTTATTCTAAATAGAGTTAGAACGTATATAGTTATATAGAGCGTTGTTAGATTATAAATATTTATTTTAATTATAAAAGGAATTGAAAATGGCGCGGTAGTTTGAAAATTCGATTTCAAATTTCAAAGGAATGTACAAGATTCAAAATAAACCGGATTTCAGCGAAACCAAAAATCTTAGAATCTATTTGAGAATATCTTTCCAACGAATCCAAAAAATCAAAATTTCATAGCGGAAATCAAAAGTTACGCCCAGTTGAAAATTCAGAATAGTCGCTATGGAATTCTGGCCCTTAAAAATGGAAATTTTGCAAACGACCTCGGTTTTTGATGAAACCACTTTTGTTGGATCCGGGATGTCTAATTATTGCTATATTCCAATTTTCACGATTTTTGAAATCAATATGTGAGTGTGGCGAAGTAAAACGTGTTTTGACAGTTTTAGTCAATTTCGATCGACCAGAAAATGGCCATTTTTCAAATGGTCTCAGAATTTGACGAAATTAGTTTTGTTAGGACCGTATTTCAATACGAAGCTAGAAAACATTTTTTGGGAATTTTTAGAGTCCGTACGTGGCCCCGGTAAGTTGAAATGCGCGTTCAAATTCAATATGTAGATTTATATTTTGATTTTGACAAAAACTGATCGAAACGATCGAATCAGCTTATGATATATATCCCATTGTGTTCGGAATGGGGGTAATTAGCTAGGGACGACAATCGGTGAGTTCGATTTCGAGTTCGAAATAAAAGGGTACATTTTGAATTGAAAAAAAATTAAATAAATATTCTCGTTTATACCCTCCCTCCCCCAAACCCATTCTTCGATCGAAATCAGATGAAAAAAAAGGAAAAAAAAAGGGACTGACGGAAATCGCGCATGCCCCCTTCATCGGCGGTGCCGCCTCCATCTACTCCCCCTCTCTCGCGTCGCTTCCCCCCTCTAAATGCGCTGCACCACCACACCCTTCTGCCCCTCTCTCCTCCTCCGAGGACAAAGACCGCGAGCCCCCCTATCACCATGCGTCGCACCTGAAACCCCGACCCCCTCCTGCGACTGATGCCCACCAGAGCCACCGCGAGCCCCCACCTCCTCCTACTCGCCCTCCGACCAAGAACAGGAAAAATACAGTAAGTGTTTTCTTCTTTTCTTTCTCTTTCTAACTTATGATATTTTCCTTTACAAACATTATGAATTTTAATAACCTAAAAATACGATTTTAAATTATAAAAAGGTTGAAATTTTTAGTGCTAAAAGTTAAGATTTTTCGATATGAAAATCTTAGATTTCTCAATAGAAAAGAAGCGATCTTTAGTATAAAGAAATGATTTAGCATAAAGAAAGAGTTGATTTTTATATTATAGATGATTTTTATATTATAGAGATAATAAAAATATTATTTTATATTATAGAAATAATAAAAATATGATTTTTATATATGTAGTGAATGAAAAATATGATTTTTTTTAGTGAAGTAAGAATATGATCTTTATCATATGAACACCGGTATAAAAATAGAATTTTTATCTATATAGTAGCAGTATAAAAATAGAATTTTTATCTATATAGTAGTGGTATAGAAATAGAATTTTTATCTATATAGTAGCGGTATAAAAATAGAATTTCTATCTATATAGTAGCGGTATAAAAATAGAATTTTTATCCATATATCATAGCTAAAAAAATGTGATTTTTATATACATAGCAACAATATAAAGATGTGATTTTTATATATGTAGTGGGTACGGACAACGAAAGTGACAAAAGGAGAGCACGGCGAAGATTTCCTACATATGAAGAGTCGTGGCATTTGGTTTAGCTTCTCGGTGAGAACTTCTCACTTTTAATTTAATTTTCTAGTTAAAATATATATTAGGATGCAGACGGTGCTTAGCAGCAACTGACACCCGTCGTCCATAGACCATGGACGACTTGTATGCTTGTTTGTTTGATTGATTATGTTGTGAAAATTCATTGTGTGTTGTGGAATGGAATAAAATATTTTATAGTTAAAAATATAATTTTTAACGTGCATATAAAATAAAATATATATTTATAAACAAATTGGACGATTTGTTTATGTACACTGATTTGACTGATATTGATTGGGACGATAAATTTTACACATCGCCCAACTGCACAAATAAAATCTGTGTTTGATTGATTGAAACCCCACACCGGTATTGGGATGATATATGACATACACTAATCCCAATAATTAGTTGTATGTCGATCGATTGATTGACAGGCTGTTATAAGAGTTAAATATTTATATTTGATGCTTATGCAGTGTAGAACGCACTTTGGATGATGGTTGAATGTTTATCGTCATTGTTTTATATATGAATTGGATGAAATCCATATAATCAAATTATATGGTAATTAACTGTGTTTGATTCCAGTTCAGAATTATCGAATATTTTAATCTAATATTCTATGAATATTGAAATGTGAAGCCGTGTTAAGTAGTTAAATGCCATTTTATCACGAATGGGAATTTTGTCGATTTTATTTGTTTTATAATGAATATTGAAAAGTGATTTCAAAATCGAATATTTTGAAATTGAAATTCGAATTGAATTGAATAGAATTGAAATTCGAATTAAATTGAATAGAATTGAAATTCAAATTGAATTGAATAGAATTGAAATTCAAGTTGAATTAAATAGAATTGAAATTCGAATTGAATTGAAATGAATTTGAAATTCGAATTGAAGTGAATTTATAAGAAAATAATTCAATTTTGATTTGAATTTGAAATTGTTTTTGAAACGAATTTAAAATGATTTATAAAATTCATTTTAAATGGAAATCGATGAAATATATATTATATATATAATATAAAGGCCTGGGTAAAACGCGTCGCGCTGTGGCAGTTCGCGAGTTTTGACCATTGACTTCGAACGGACATTACGGGAGATCCGATCGTCGGATTCTCCTAAAACCAAAACCGTTGGGTTTGTATCGAAAAGAGTTTTCCAACGAATACAAGAGATTTGAAATCTAATGGTTGGATTTGGAGATATGTCCAAATCAATTTCAGAAAAGGTCGTTGTAAGTGCAGTTTGATGGCCGTTATAGGAAATCGATTGTACGGGCCTTGATAAAGTTATAAAAAATATCAATAATTTGTGTAAAATCATAATAAATGATTTGGAAAGAAATGGGATGAAAAACCCAATATTTGATAAGATGAAAATGTATTTTTATCAAAATGAACTAGTTTTGAACTAGAATTGTAAATTCAATATTTTTAAAATAAATAAACTAGATTTGAAATGGTTTTAAAAATAACCAGAATTTCCAATATATGAATTGGAATGGATTTGAATCGAAATTATCTTCGGAATATTTCGATATTGGATTCCACGATTATAAAGATATTGTGGAGGGATTTGGAAGATATACTTTATATCATTATTTCCAAAGCGATATTTATTGGTTTCAGAATTTGATATTGAATATAAGCCGATACATTTTCTATTCAGAGCCTTGTATTTATCAAATGAGATTTGAGTTTGTCGTGAATGGTGTCTTCATCAACACTGTTCTTGAACCCAATTGAGAAAAGATTAAATCTTTTTATTTAGATTTAATGAAATATACCAATTAATTGATATATTTAATTTGAATTGATTAGAATTTGTTTTTGGGTTTATCGCAAATGGTGTTTTAAATAACACTTGTTCTTTAACCCGATTATAAGTGGAATGTGAATTGGGTTTATTGTGAACTGTGTCTTTAATGACATTCGTTCTTTAACCCTATTTACAATGAAATATGATTTGGAATTTATAAATCTTTTTATAAAGATTTAATGGGATTTTCCAAAGTAACTTTTTCCAATTTAATATATTGAATTGGAATTGAATGGAATTCGATTTGGTAATAATCGAAATGAAATTCTATGGAGGAAGACTGTTAATACATATGTAATTCAAGGTCTTTGTCGTTATTCCATTTATATTATTGGTCGGATACAGAAACTGATATCGATTATACATTGATTTGTTTTTCCGTGAATATTCCATAATTAATGGAGTGTGATTTGGGTTTATCGTGCACTATGTTTTAAATGACATTAGTTCTTTAACCCAGTAAAAGGCAGGATTTCATGTTTGTCATTCTATTTTGAACCGTAGGGCTGATCTCTATTAAATATATATCTGTTTGGCGGTGGAGAATTTATTCTCTTGCTTAACACCCTTCTCGGAGACCTACGAGCTCAGAGGTTGTATATCGGTAGAAATCAATAGTACGGTGTCGATTGTCGATGCGACATGTTTGATTTTCCAAAGTTAAATAATCATTAATAGTGATTTTTGGGAAGATTAAAACTAAGAGGATTTTTAATGAATCTTTAATCAGGTTATAATGGGAATTGATAATTTAAATTATCAAATATAGGGAATGATCGAGAATAGAGTATCACTAGTTTTGCTCTGAGCAATAGTTAAATCTTTAATTAGATTTGAACGTGAAATGTTAATTATATTTACCGATAACATTGAGGTGTTAGTTATGGGGTAATAACAGTTTTGCTCCATTGGAGGAATAGGTTGGGATTAGGAAATAAAATAAATGATTACTTCGGTGTGGTTCGCTAACCCCGACTAGTTAGGAAAACCATAATTTGGTTTGAAATGACATCCAAAGGAAGAATAAAGAATAAATTTTAAAGAATTTATCTTTGATAAAATTAATGGGAACCTTTCCCAAAAGATGTGAATATTTGAATAAAAGAATGTTCAGAATTGGAATGAGGCATATATGTGTTTTTAGGACACTTGTTTATTATATACGCGAGTTATTCGGAAAGGCCGGGTTTATACCCATTCTGAATAACTGATTCGACGATAAGTCGAAGTAGGTGGTTGAAGACCGAAGGTCTTCACATCGTTTGAAAGATTATTGGTGATTTGATTGGGCTGTACGCCCAAGAGGAGGGAAATAGTTGGTGATCGTTCAGACGTATTTGGAGATCAAAGGATATGCGAGGTACAAGGTGCCTCTGGTTTCGTTCAGACCCAGAACGGACGTGTAAATGGATTGTGTGTCTGACATTGGATTTTATTCTGTGTTGATTGATTTCTATTAAATATATATCTGTTTGGTGGCGGAGAATTTATTCTCTTGCTTAACGCCCTTCTCTGAGACGTACGAGCTCAGAGGTTATATATCGATAGATATCAGTCGCATGGCATGAATTGCCTGTGTGGCATGCTCAGATGTGGTGATCAAGGCTTCTGTTGAAAATAAGAATCTTGTGGTTGATGATCAAAGCATGGCCTACGTGGCATAGCTTTGTGTATAACGTGAATTCGCGAGCCTCACACCTCGGTACGAGTAAAAAAGGGATACGGACCGCTGGGAGAACACGACGTTTCTTTCTACTTATGGGCAGTGTCAGTGTTTTACTAGCCCTGACATCGTTGATTATTATACCTATGTGGATATTGGATTGCGAGGCGCCTCGATTATAGGTCTGTAAGGACCGGGAAATGTGTGTTTAGGAATAACTAATCCTCAAACGTAAGAGAGGACCGGCCCAGCCGATTCCAAGGGTTACCCAGAGTGTGTAGTCCTGAGGCATTTGCTAGAGTGTCTCAAAGTGATGAGGATCTTACCCCTTGCCTCGACTCATGACGGAAATCCAATTTCCAATACGTAACATTTCGATTTTAGTTGTAATCCTATATATGGCGACATAGTGGGATGGGGCGCTCATGCCGTCTATGATTGATACTTATGATTGAAATTGCTTTGACACTATACACTTATAGTAATAATAAAAGATGAAATTTCATGTACCAAGCATTTTTGGCTATTATAAGGTGAAACCCTATCCTCCGGATTGCGTTGCATTGTGTGATGGGACCTGGGTCTTATAATAGCTTCATTTTTTCAAAAAACATTGCGTTATTTGTTCTTTGCCCTAGTATTCTTGGGAGGAAACCTATTCCGTGTTATACGGCGTGGTCCCTTGAATTACTCTCTTTTAAAGTAAAGTTTTAAATAACTGTCTTAGTTCTCACACCAGTCACATGACTGACTTGGAGTTTATTGTTTTAACCTAAACTCTGGGCGCCCCTATTTTCGACATGGGCAGCTAGTAGTTTTGGTTTTGCAGATTTATATTCACAGGATCCTGATTTACATCTGGAATGATATCCGGAAAGCTCTGTATCTGTATATCACCTTCAGTTGTGTTTTGTATTATTTTCCGCTGCTATGTAATGTAATTTAAATCTCTGATATTTCTCTGATGTATTTTGTCTATTCATACTCTGTATATTCTTGTGTCTGATGGAATTGTTGTAATAAGCAATGAAATGTTCTTCTGTTTGTGTTCTGATGTGGCTTGTTCTCAACTCAATCCGTGCTTTCCTTCACGGGGAAGTTCGGGTTGTTTTAGTTGGTATCAGAGCTTTGGTTTACAGAGCTCATGAACAAGACACATTAGAACCATACGAAAGAATTCTTCAGAGGTTGGATTAGTAATATCCTATAAAAATGACTCATTAGAGATGGGATCAGTAGTATCCTAGAACGAGTGTGAAGAGTATATTTTTAAAATGAAAACAAATTGTTTTGAAGATTTAAACCTTATTCAATGTATTTGAATATTTATTTGTATTGTATTTGGACAATCCAATATATAAAGATTTTGCATATATGCCTTGCAAACATATATTCGAAGTTTTAATATACTGGATAGATATGGAATTACACTTTAGTCGCCCGGAGACGATTCTGGTGATAGTCTAGACATCATCAGAATTTGTGTTCGAGTTTCGAAACTGGGATGTCTATATATTTCCAATTGATTGGTGTGAGAACCAAAATTAGATAAGGTCTATTATTGTGATTTGGCACCAAAAATGTGATTTTTGACTATATATCAAAATTATGAACTTGAAAAGCTAATCAACTAATTGATTGATGGTTGTGTTGTATGATTATTCCTTTAAAACATTATGTGAATGAACGGTGAATTTATGCCAAATTGAACCAAATATTGAACTGTATTGAAATTATTTGCAATTGCATGCATATACATGTGTATAAATTGAACAGGTTGTTGCAAGAAGGCTAGAGCAGGGGAATAAAATTGTTTCCCCGACAAATAGATACATGTTTATTAATTTCTTGGGTTTTGGATGATTTTATGAGCCGATTGGCTAGCCGCTTGGCTTTTTCTTTTTCTTTTGGATTGGTGAGGTCCATGGGAGGCTATTTGAAATATACCGAAGCTCCCGGTGCAGGGGAGGTTATGGAGAAATTTTTCGAAAATTTAGGGTGTTAGCCAAATTTTTGAAAAATTTGAAAAGTTCTTACAAACTGAAAAGTTGAAGAACTTAAGCCGTAAAGAAAATAATGGAAGTTGAGTTGATTAGTTAAACAACTTTCAGCTTTGTTCCTTTTCGAGGACGAAAAGTTTTAAGTGGGGGAGAATGTAATAACCCAGAAATCCGAGCCAATTTAAAATTTTTATTTTGGCAATTTTGATGAATTTTGAATATTTAAAATGAATTACTTTAAATAATAATGACGAGAAATTTATTCTGAATAGAGTTTGAATGTATATAGTTATATAGAGCGTCGTTAGAATATAAATATTTATTTTAATTATAAAAGGAACTGAAAATGGCGCGGTAGTTCGAAAATTCGATTTCAAATTTCAAAGGAATGTACAGGATTCAAAATAAACCGGATTTTAGCAAAACCAAAATTATTATAATATAATTGAGAATATCACTTTCCAACGAATCCGAAAAATCAAAATTTCATAGCGAGAATCAAATGTTACACCCAGTTGAAAATTCAGAATAGTCACTATGGAATTCTGGCCCTTAAAAATGGAAATTTTGCAAATGACCTCGGTTTTCGACGAAACCACTTTTATTGGATCCAGGATGTCTAATTATTGCTATATTCCAATTTTCATGATATTTGAAACCAATATGTGAGCATGGCGAATTAAAACGTGTTTTGACAGTTTCAGTCAATTTCGATCGACCAGAAAATTGCCATTTTTCAAACGGTCTTAGAATTTGACGAAATTAGTTTTCTTAGGACCGTATCGTCAAAACGAAGCTAAAAAATATTTTTTTGGGAATTTTTAGAGCCCGTACGTGCCCCGGTAAATTGAAATGCGCGTTCAAATTCAAATATAGATTTATATTTTGATTTTGATGAAAACTGATTGAAACGATCGAATCAGCTTACGATACATATCCTATTGTGTTCGGAATGGGGGTAATTAGTTAGGGATGACAGTCGGTGGGTTCGATTTCGAGTTCGAAATAAAAGGGTACTTTTTGAAATGAAAAAAAATTAATTAATTAAATAAATAATATATACTCTCGTTTATACCCTCCCTCCCCCAAACCCATTCTTCAATCGAAATCAGATGAAAAAAAGAAAAAGAAGGGGACTGATGGAAAACGCGCATGCCCCCCCTTCATTGACGGGGCCACCTCCATCTACTCCCCATCTCTCGCGTCGCTTCCCCCCCTCCAAACGCGTCGCGCTGCCACACCCTTCTGCCCCTCTCTCCTCCTCCGAGGATGAAGACTGCGAGCCCCCCTGTCACCATGGCGCCGCACCTGAAACCCTGAGCCCATCCTGCGACTGACGCACTCCAGAGCCTCCGCGAGCCCCTACCTCCTCCTACTCGCCCTCCGACCACGAACAGGAAAAATACAGTAAGTGTTTTCTTCTTCTTTTTTCTCTTTCTAACTTATGATATTTTCTTTTACAAATATTATGATTTTTAATAACCTAAAAACACAATTTTTAATTATAAAAAGGTTGAAATTTTTAGTGCTAAAAGTTTAGATTTTTCGATATGAAACTCTTAGATTTCTCAATAGAAAAGATGTGATCTTTAGTATAAAGAAATTATTTTGCATAACAAAAGAGTTGATTTTTATATTATAGAGATAATAAAAATATGATTTTTATATTATAGAGATAATAAAAATATGATTTTTATATTATAGAAATAATAAAAATATGATTTTTGTATATGTAGTGAATCAAAAATATGGTGAAGTAAAAATATGATCTTTATTATATGAACACCGGTATAAAATAGAATATTTATCCATATAGTAGCGGTATAAAAACAGAATTTTTATCTATATAGTAGCGGTGTAAAAATAGAATTTTTATCTATATAGTAGCGGTATAAAAATAGAATTTTTATCCATATAGCGTAGTTATAAAAATGTGATTTTTGTATACATAGCAACAATATAAAGATGTGATTTTTATATATGTAGTGGATACGGACGACGAAAGTGACAAAAGGCGAGCACGGCGAAGATTTCCTACATATGAAGAGTCGTGGCGTTTGGATTAGCTTTTCGGTGAGAACTTCTCACTTTTAATTTAATTTTCTAGTTAAATTATATACTAGGATGCAGACGGTGCTAAGCAGCACCCGACACCCGTCGTCCACAGACCATGGACGACTTGTATGCTTGTTTGTTTAATTAATTATGTTGTGAAAATTGATTATGTGTTGTGGAATGGAATAAAATATTTTATAGTTAAAAATATAATTTTTTAACGTGTATATAAAATATTTATAAACAAATCGGACAATTTGTTTATGTACACTGATTTGACTGATATTGATTGGGACGATAAATTTTACATGTCGTCCAACTGCACAAATAAAATCTGGGTTTGATTGATTGAAACCCCACACGGGTATTGGGATAATATATAACATACACTAATCCCAATAATTAGTTGTATGTCGATCGATTGATTGACAGGCTGTTATAAGCGTTAAATATTAATATTTGATGCTTATACAGTGTAGAAAGCACTTTGGATGATGGTTGAGTGTTTATCGTCATTGTTGTGTATATGAATTGGATGAAATCCATATAATCAAACTATATGGTAATTGACAATGTCTGATTCCAGTTCAGAATTATTGAATATTTTAAACTAATATTTAGTGAATATTGAAATGTGAAGCCGTGTTAAGTAGTTAAACGCCATTTTATCACAAACGGGAATTTTGACGATTTTATTTGTTTTATAATGAATATTGAAAAGTGATTTCAAAATCGAATATTTTGAAATTGAAATTCGAATTGAACAGAATAGAATTGAAATTCGAATTAAATTGAATAGAATTGAAATTCGCATTGAATTGAATAGAATCGAAATTTGAACTGAATTGAAATGAATTTGAAATTCGAATTGAATTGAAGTGAATTTAAAACGAATTTATAAGAAAAAAATTTAATTTTGATTTGAATTTGAAATGGAAGTTGAAATTTTTTTTGAAACGAGTTTAAAACGATTTATAAAATTCGTTTCAAATGGAAATCGATTAAATTTATATTATATATACAATATAATGGCCTGAATAGAATGCGCCGCGTTGCGGCAGTTCGCGAATTTCGACCATTGACTTCGAACGGACATTACGGGAGATCCGACCGTTGGATTCTCCTGAAACAGAAACCATTGGGTTCGTATCGAAAAGAGTTTTTCAATGAATACAAGAGATTTGAAATCTAACGGTTGGATTTGGAGATATGTCCAAATCAATTTCAGAAAAGGTCGCTGTAAGTGCAGTTCGATGGCCGTTATAAGAAATCGACTGTACTGGCCTTGATAAAATTACAAAAATATCAATAATTTGTGTAAAATCAAAATAAATGATTTGGAAAGAACTGGGATGAAAAATCCCATATTTGAAAAGATAAAAGTGTATTTTTATCAGAATGAACTAGTTTTGAACTAGAATTATAAATTCAATATTTTTAAAATAAATAATATGGATTTGAAATGGTTTTAAAAATAACCAGAATTTCCAATATATGAATTGGAATGGATTTGAATCAAAATTATCTTCGGAATATTTCGATATTGGATCGCGATTATACAGATATTGTGGAGGGATTTGGAAGATATATTTTATATCGTTATTTCCAAAGCGATATTTGTTGGTTTCGGAATTTGATATTAAATATAAGCCGATACATTTTCTATTCAGAGCCTTATATTTAATATCAAATAAGATTTGGGTTTGTCGTGAATGGTGTCTTCATCAACACTGTTCTTGAACCCAGTTGAGAAAAGATTAAATCTTTTTATTTATATTTAATGAAGTATACCAATTAATTGATATATTTAATTGGAATTGATTAGAATTTGTTTTTGGGTTTATCGTGAACGGTGTTTTAAATAACACTTGTTCTTTAACCCGATTATAAGTGGAATGTGAATTGGGTTTATTGCGAACTGTGTCTTTAATGACATTCGTTCTTAAAACCCTATTTACAGTGAAATATGATTTGGAATTTATAAATCTTTTTATAAAGATTTAATGGGATTTTCCAAAGTAATGTTTTCCAATTTAATATATTGAATTGGAATGGAATGGAATTCGATTTGATAATAATCGAAATGAAATTCTGTGGAGGAAGACTGTTAATACATATGGAATTTAAAAGGCTTTGTCGTTATTCCATTTATATTATTGGTCGGATACGGAAATTGATATCGATTATACATTGATTTGTTTTTCCATGAATATTCCATAATTAATGGAATGTGATTTAGGTTTATCATGCACTGTGTTTTAAATGACATTAGTTCTTTAACCCAGTAAAAGGCAGGATTTCATGTTTGTTATTGTATTTTGAACTGTATGGTTGATCTCTGTTAAATATATATCTATTTGGCGACGGGGAATTTATTCTCTTGCTTAACGCCCTTCTTTGAGACATACGAGCTCAGAGGTTATATATCGGCAGAAATCAATAGTACATTGTCGATTGTCGATGCGACATGTTTGATTTCCAAAGTTAAATAATCATTAATATTGATTTTTGGGAAGATTAAAACTAAGAGGAGTTTTAATGAATCTTTAATTAGATTAAAATGGGAATTGATAATTTAAATTATCAAATATAGGGAATGATCGAGAACGGAGTATCACCAGTTTTGCTCCGAGCGATAGCTAAATCTTTAATTAGATTTGATCGTGAAATGGTAATTAAATTTACCGATAACACCGTGGTATTAGTTGTGGGGTAATAACAGTTTTGCTCCATGGGATGAATAGGTTGGGATTGAGAAATAAAATAAATGATTACTTCGGTGTTGTTCGCTAATCCCGACTAGTTTGGAAACCACAATTTCGTTTGAAATGACATCCAAAGGAAGATTAAAAAATAAATTTTAAAGAATTTATCTTTGATAAAATCATTGGGAACCTTTCCCAAAAGATGTGAATATTTGAATAAAAGAATGTTCATAATTGGAATGAGGCGTATGTTGTTTTTAAAACACTTGTTTATTATATACGCGAGTTATTCGGAAAGGCCGGGTTTATACCCATTCTGAATTACCGATTCGACGATAAGTCGAAGGTGAAGAAGGTGGTTGAAGACCGGAGGTCTTCATATATTTTGAACGATTACTGGTGATCTTGATTGGGCTGTACACCCAAGAAGAGGGAAATAGTTAGTGACCGTTCAGACGTATTTGGAGATCAATGGATATGCGAGGTATAAGGTGCCTCCGGTTTCGTTCAGACCTAGAATAGACGTGAAAATGGGTTGTGTGTCTGATATTGTATTTTATTCTATGTTGATTCATTTCTATTAAATATATATCTGTTTAGCGGCGGAGAATTTATTCTCTTGCTTAATGCCCTTCTCTGAGACGTACGAGCTCAGAGGTTATATATCGACAGATATCAGTCGCATGGCATGAATTGCCTGTGTGGCACGCTGAGATGCGGTGATCAAGGCTTCTGTTGAAAAGCAGAGTCTTGTGGTTGATGATCAAAGCACGGCCTACGTGGCATAGCTTTGTGTATAACGTGAATTCGCGAGCCTTACACCTCGGTACGAGTTAAAAACGGGATACCTACCACTGGGAGAACACGACGTTTCTTTCTAGTTATGGGTGGTGTCAGTGTTTTACAAGCCCTGACATCATTGATTATTATACCTATGTGGATGTTGGATTGTGAAGCGCCTCGATTATAGGTCTGTAAGGACGAGGAAACATGTGTTCAGGAATAACTAATCCTCAAACATAACAGAGGACCGGCCCAGCCGATTCCAAGGGTTACCCAGAGTGTGTAGTCCTGAGGCATTTGCTAGAGTGTCTCGAAGCAGTGAGGATCTTGCTCCTTGCCTCGACTCATGATGGAAATCCAATTTCCAATATGTGACATTTCGGTTTTAGTTGTAATCCAATATATGGCGACATAGTGGGATGGGGCGCTCATGCCGTCTATGATTGATACTTATGATTGAAATTGTTTTGACACTATACACTTATAGTAATAATGAAAGATGAAATTTCACGTACCAAGCATTTTTAGCTATTATAAGGTAAAACCCTATTCCTTCGGCTTGTGTTGCATTGTGTGATGGGACCTGGGTCTTATAATAGCTTCATTTTTTCAAAAAGCATTGCGTTATTTGTTCTATGCACTAGTAATCTTGGGAGGAAACCCATTCCGTGTTATACGGCGTGGTCCCTTGAATTACTCTCTTTTAAAGTAAAGTTTTAAATAACTGTTTTAGTTCTCACACCAGTCACATGACTGACCTGGAGTTTATTTTTTTAGCCTAAACTCTGGGTGCCCCTATTTTCGACACGGGCAGCTAGTGGTTTTGGTTTTGCAGATTTATATTCACAGGATTCTGGTTTACAGTTGGAATGATATCCGGAAAGCTCTGTATCCATATATCACCTTCAGTTGTGTTTTGTATTATTTTCCGCTGCTATATAATGTAATTTAAATCTCTGATATTTCTCTAATGTATTTTGTTTATTCATACTCTGTATATTCTTATATCTGATGGAATTGTTGTAATAAGCAATGAAATGTTCTTCTGTTTGTGTTCTGATGTGGCTTGTTCTCAACTCAATCCGTGCTTTCCTTAAAAATTCGATCTCCTCTTCCATAGCTACTAACCAACTGGAATTGTCATGAGACGACCCGAACCCGCCCTAACGAGAAAGCCCGGATTTAATTGAGAACACGACACATCAGAATACATACACTAGAACATTTCATTGCCATTACAACAATTACATCAGAGTACAAGAATATAACAGAGTATAAACGAATAATATACATTTGATAAATATCAGAGATTTAAATTATAATGCAACGAAAAAATAATACATAACACAACTGAAAGAAATACACGGATATAGAGCTTTCCGAATATAGCTCCAGTTGTAAATCCAGGATCCTGTGAAAATAATATCTGCAAAACCAAAACTACTAGCTACCCGTGTGGAAAAATGGGCACCCATAGTGAGGTAGAAACAATAAACTCCGAGTCAATCATGGGACTGGTGTGAGAACTAAAACAGTTATTTAATCTTTACTTTAAAAGTTGGAAAATCATTGGACCACGCCGTATAACACAGAACAGGTTTACTTCACATGAGTCTCAGTTTGAAATAAAACAACGCAAGACTCAGGTCCCATCACACAATGCAAAGCAAGCCGGAGGATAGAGTTTTCCCTTATAATAGCCAAACATGCTTGGTATGTTTAAAATAAATCATTTTTGTTATTACTATAAGTGTATAGTGTTAAAACAACTTCAAATATAAATGTATCAATCATAGACGGTGTAACACTCCGTGTATTCTGTAACAGTGAAATTCACAAATTAAAGTATAATTAATTTCAAATCAAAGAATTAAGGGAAACGGGATAAGCGATTGTGTTCGTCTCGGAATTCTGCTTGAGATAGAGTCCGAGTTTGCGTAAAACGGACTGCGTATGAAGGAGATATGGCCTCCGGAAGTTTCAGAATTCTGTTTAAAATTCAAACAGACAGAAACAGCTCAGAAATCAATTCAAATTTCAAAAATCTGACCCAGATTGGGGTGAGCAGGAATTTTCCCGCCCAAGGCACCCAGGTCGACTGGATAGTCGACCTGGGCCACCCAGGTCGACTAGGTAGTCGGCCTGAGGCACCCAGGTCGACTACGTAGTCGACCTGGGGGTCGACTGGGTAGTCGACCTGGCCCCTGAGCCAGGTCGAACCCAGCCCCTCTTGGCTGGCCTGGTCTATGCTTGGCCGAATTTCTGAGCTTTGTCTTGTCACTAGGGCTAGGTGTCAGCTCCTGATTGGTCTCTCTTTCAAACGAACAGCTAATATTAATCTAACCTCCATCGACGGTTCTTATCAATTCACAAACTCTATAAAAAGGACCTAAGACTCCACCTAATTCACACAAAAAAATGAGAATGAGACCGTCATGCTGCTGAAGAAAGACTAGGAATAGCCGTCAAAATTGAGAGACGATTAGGAGACGATTTAAAAGCATAAAGCAATGTCAACTAAATCAAAACAACGCCTACAACAAAGGATAGCATCTCCAAATTCAGAATTCAGAATCCTGAATTGAAGATTCGTCATACGTTGTAAGTAAAGTGCAATTCCGATGTGAATGAATAATTGAGTTTTGATTTGTGTGAAATGAGAAATGTAACTATACTTAATTTCTGGTGATGATAATTCATAATTGTATGTCGCTATGATTCTAATTATGAATAGATTTGGGATGTTGTGGCATAATGATGTTAGACCTATTGGATATTTGCAAGTATATGATTCATGTTGAAGTTAACGACTATATGTTTGTGGTAATTTATTACAACACCTATTGGATATTTGCAAGTATATGATTCATGTTGAAAGTTAACGACTATATGTTTGTGATAGTTTATTACAACAAAGTTGAGATTCATGCAAGTATATGATTCATTATTATGCCAGCATGATGTATATTTTTATTATCATTTTTAGTGTAGTTGGATCCATTTGAGTATTATGATTCATATGAATTTATGTTGGAATTGGCATCATGATTCAAGTGTAAAACCATACTTTTGTATTAGTGACAAAAGTAAGCACCTTTGTGAGCTTTTGTTGACTTTATGAACATGGCTAGTTATGTTTGACTTTATGCCCAAACAAAATATGTTTTAGGCCTATGTTGTTATCAAAATCATATGAAAATGTATGCGACACATAATTAAGTTAGATTTACATTTTAATGCAAGTTTACATGAATAGATTAATAACCATGATTCATGTTTAGGTATGTTTTATGTCATGATTATATGCTATTACAATGCAAGTTCACAAGTGCCTAATTTATGTTAATTAGTTCGCTATGTTGCAAGTTCATGCGTTCACACACCCCTTTTGATGTTACTTAGAATATATATACACCATGTTCTAAGCCTCCCTTTTTTTCATGTGGC
The DNA here is from genome assembly GCA_030737875.1 of Allium sativum. Taxonomy (NCBI): domain Eukaryota; kingdom Viridiplantae; phylum Streptophyta; class Magnoliopsida; order Asparagales; family Amaryllidaceae; genus Allium; species Allium sativum. The sequence continues at coordinate 299,500,519 of CM060926.1, forward strand.
TAAGTTGGGCTTAAATGTTAAACCCAACATATGTTATAATATAGCGAATGTATAAAACGGGGGTAATGACGTTGGGTTAAAAATATAAAACATATGTGTTGGCATGTCTGACGCATGCCAATGACCTTGAGAACATTTAAGGGGTATAAATTAATTTTACCCAATAAAGATGAATTTGAATAATGGGCTGCAAATATTTACATATAAAAAGAAAAGAGACAACATATGTAAACTTAGAAAATACGATGTGTTTAACCCGAGGTTGGATTGAGTTGTGATGCAAACCTGCCCGGAACCACCCGATTGTCCAGTAGTCACAACAGTACCTATCCAATGTGGGTGGTTAAACATTGAGCCCAATAAAGACCCGAGGTTAGACTGAGTTGTGACGTAAGACTGCCTGGAACCAACCGGCAACAGGCAGTCACAACAATACCTGTCTAATGTGAGAGGTCGAGGCTTTAATAAGACAATTAAGGCTGAGTCAGGATTGATAGGATTAAGTAAATTGAATTAATACTTAATCAAATTGAACATGCTAAACTATACAGACTGATTGGGGGTTAGGTTTACAAAACACTTAACCAACTTAGCATGTTGGCTAGAAATAGAAAACCTAGTAGCGGGGGACCCTTTTTCAGCAGTAACCCTACAAGGTGTATCAGGATACCCTGAACTAGGAAGGGTGGGGCACGATTACTAGGCTGACTGTAAGAGGTCAAATGGACGGCGTTGGTGTAGCAGTGTAGGTTCTAACGGGGTGCGGGCGTGCACACACTCCGGCGCAGAAAAATTAGGCACTGGGCACCAGTAGTATACCTGTGCATTCTAGAATTGTATCGGGCCGCCACCATGGGACTTGATACACCCCATGGTGGGACCAGCATAGGTAGCTACAACATCGGGGGCCATAAGACACATGTAACTATGCGAGTAGGAGTCGATCATTAGAAATGGATCACTTCACCTTAATTATGGGGTGCCTGTTGTAAACTAGTTTATAGGGGTGCAGAGATTAATATGGGGTACGATAGTACATTCGACTCTAGACAACTAAACTTAGCTTATAGTGCTTTCCCATTTCCAGTTTGTACTTATCATGCTCATTTATTTATTCATAGACTGAATAGTCCTAGACTTACTCAGGCTTTATATCTGACTCTACTTTTCTTTCGTCTTCTTTTCTTTCGTTTCCCCCTCCCCTCCCCCCACTTAGGTCCACAGGGAGGGAATACCGCAGCTTGACCAGCTTTCACATCCAGCTTAAAGAGAAAGAATGTATTGCTTGGACCTCTTTCGTTTCGGACTATGGCTTTGGATAGCGATTATGGGGACTTATGCAGTTTACTTATGTTTTTTTATGCTTCTTTAAGTTATGAAATCAAGACAGTTATGAAAATGTAATGTTTTTGGAAGTATTGTAAGACAATTATGGCATGGTTTGTGTAACACGTATTTTGATGAAATAAAAGTTGCTATTGTTTTCCACTGTTCAAAAATATGTGTACTTATATCTGTCTTGTGTATCTGTGACTTATACTTATAAACCTCCACCAAAATTAGGGCATTCCCTTTGAGAGTGACCCTAACGGAGGTGGGGTGTTTCACTTGGTATCAGAGCATGGTTTACCAGATAAGATAAAAAGTTTTGAAAACTAATTTTCAAAAGAAAATTTAAAGAAGCATTTTTAAAGATAAAATGTTATTTTATTTAATAAAAAAGGCATAGTCCCCCAAAGCCATAGGTACTATCTTTTATCCTTCGTTTTGAATCTATCCTTTTCGTTTCAGCATGTCCGAAGAACTTAACTTGCCAGAGGGTGTACCAATACCTGGTTGGTTCAGACGATTCTTAGAAGCAAGGGCCAATCAGCCAGGTCCCACTGTTCCTCCTCCCCCAGCTGCAGGAAATCATCCAACTGCAGCAGCACCTCTTCCTCCACCTCCTCCGCGTGGTAATACTTTTGCTAAGATATGTAAAAAAATTAAAGCTATGGGACGAAAGGACTTTCATGGAACCGAGTCCTTCGTGGCAGCCAGGAATTGGCTGAAGGAAACCGAGGACTTATTTGTCATTTTTGAGGTAGAAGATAGGCAGAAGGTACAACAGCCAGTATGGCTACTTAAAGGCGAGGCTTCCTACTGGTGGGAAGTCACCAATGCAGAAAGACCAGTGGAAACATGGGAGGACTTTAGGGCAGGGTTTGAGGCTAAATTTCTCTTAGAAGCTGAAAGGAGTCTTCAATTGGAAAAATTCTTGTTTCTTAAGCAAGGGAATATGACAATCAAAGAGTATGTTAACCAGGTTCGATCAGCTGGCTAGGTTCGGACTGGACCTAGTCAACACTCTGCACAAGAAGGCTCTCTGCTTTGTCAAAGGATTGAATGAGTCGTTACACAGTTTGGCCATGACCCATATACCCATGGGAGTTACGTATAAAAGATTGGTACAGATGGCATTGCTGAACGAAGAGGATAAGGGCAAGAAGGAGACAAAGGCAGAAAGCTCTCAAGGGAAGAAAGAGGGTTTATAGCCTAAGAAGACAGACTTTAAGAAGGGCGGGAAAGACAACAAAGAGAAGAGGAAGTGTAATTTCTGTGGCAAAGTGGGGCACTTAGTGAAAGATTGCCAGAAAAAGAAGGCCAAGTTGAATGGTGGGTGCTTTTCTTGCGGTGAGATAGGCCACATGGCTAAGGATTGCCCAAAGAAGCGAGGGTAGGGGCAGAGGGCTGGATCCACTTAAGGGGCACAGGTTCATGTGCTAGAAGCGCTGCCTCTGCAACAGCGAGGTATAAATACTTCAGTAGAAAGTGTAGTTTATCTTTATGATCACACAGTTCGCACTTTATTTGATTCTGGTGCATCACACTCCTTTATTTCATCTGCTTTAGTAGAATCTCTACACCTAGAAACTAGTATGGTAGAGGACCCCTTAATTGTTTCAAATCCAATCGGGGGCCCGGCTCATTTGTCTATGATCTATGTGGGATTGAAATTTTCTATTCTAAGCGTAGAATTTAGATGTAGTGCCTTTGTTTTGGGCTTCTCGGGATATGTTTTGATTTTGGGCATGGATTGGCTATCCAGTAATTGTGCCCTTGATTGTGAGAAAAGGGTGGTTAGGCTTCTGACCCAACTCGGTAACACTCTGGAAATTACTTGTAATCCCTCGTATGCGGTTATTCTTAGTTATCTCGAATCGCTAGATGCTTCTGTTGAGAATTTACAATCGGTTAGAGTGGTCCGTGAATATCCGGATGTCTTCGAAGAGGTGAAGGGCTTACCTCCGAAGCGGGAGATAGAATTCCGCATATATCTTGTAGATAATGCAAAGCCCGTTGCGTTGCCCGTTTGACACATGGCTCTACGGGAAAGGAAAGAGCTCAGTAAACAGGTTAAAGAGCTTCTAGAGAAGGGGTTCATTAGAAGGAGCATTTCAGAATAGGGTGCTCCAGTGGTGTTCGCTACAAAGGCGGACGGTTCACTCCGTCTATTTGTTGACTATAGGGAACTCAACAAGCTGACGAAAAAGGATAGGCACCCTCTCCCCAGAATTGACGATTTGTTTGACCAGCTTGTAGGAGCGTCTGTTTTCTCCCAACTCGATTTGGCGACCGGATTTCATCAGCTAAGGGTGGCTGAAGATAGCATCGATAAGACAACATTCAGAACCCCAGACGGCTTCTTTGAATGGCTTGTCATGCCCTTCGACTTGACAAATGCACCCGCTTACTTCGTGGACCTAATGAGTTGGGTGTTCAGAGAATTCCTCAACAAGTTCGTAGTGGTCTTCGTAGACGATATCTTGATCTTCTCAAAGAGTGAAGAAGAACATGCTCAGCACTTAAGGGCAATCATGGAAACTCTGCGAGTCCATCAGCTAAAAGCCAAATTCTCCAAATGCCACTTTTGGAGAAAGGAAGTGAGGCTCCTTGGGCACATAGTATCCAAAGAAGGGTTAGCTATGGACCCTGCTAAGGTAGTAGCGGTACAGGATTGGAAGACACCAAGGAATGCAACAGAAGTCCGAAGCTTTCTCGGGCTAGCAGGCTTCTATCGGAAATTCATTAGAGACTTTGCAAAAATATTAGCTCCACTCACAAGGCTGACAAAGAAGAATCTAGTGTTCAATTGGGACTTGGATTGCGAGTTTGCTTTCCAACGACTAAAAAGGGCTCTTACAACAGCCCCAGTTTTGACATTGCCATATGGAAGCAAGATGTTCACGGTTTATACAGATGCATGTAGGACAGGGCTAGGCGCTGTCTTGATGCAAGAAGGGAGGGTAGTAGCTTATGGTGGAAGGAAATTGAAAGTTCATGAAAAGAACTACCCGCCCCACGATCTTGAGTTAGCTGCCATCGTCTTTGCACTCAAGTCTTGGCGACACTATCTCCTAGGTGAGAAGTTCGAACTTTACACTGACCATAAATCTTTGAAGTATCTCTTCTCGCAGAAAGATCTTAACTTGAGGCAACAGAGATGGATGGAGTTTCTTACCTCGTACGATTTCGAGATCTCCTACACTCCGGGCAAAGGCAACGTAGTGGCAGACGCATTGAGCCGAAAGAAACTGACCCTAAGCCCGCTGTTTGTTGAAAGGCAAAGCCTAGAGTTTATAGCCAGCTTTGACTTTAGGCCCTCCTCCGATTTTGTACCAGGCTTGCTAGCATCTCTCGAAGTACGCCGGACTTTAGTGGACTCAATAGGGACAACACAACGCGAAGACACTCAACTTGTGGAGACGATTGATAGGCTAATTAGGGGTGAGACTTCAAGTCACCTCAACAGATACTCCATCGACGATAAGGGTTGGCTAAGGCGAGACGGAAGACTATGCGTCCCACAGACAAGGGGTTTAGTAAAGGCGGTTCTCGAAGAAGCACATCACTCCAAGATGACGATACATCCAGGCGAAGATAAAATGTACAAGGACATAAAAAGAACTTTCTTTTGGAGCGGCATGAAGAAAGACGTGGCGGATTTCGTTTCTAAGTGTATGACTTGCCAACAGGTTAAGGCGGAGCAGAAGAAGCCTGGCGGTCTGCTCCATCCTCTAGAGGTTCCGCAGTGGAAGTGGGATAGCATCTCAATGGACTTCATTGATGGGCTGCCTAGGTCTAGAAGAGGTAACACTAGCATTTGGGTAATAGTGGATAGGCTTACTAAAAGCGCCCACTTTTTACCTATCAAGAGTAAAAGGACTGCTTCATCCCTAGCATCTCTGTATCTCATGGAAATTGTTCGACTCCATGGGATACCCTCCAGCAATGTTAGTGACTGAGACCCTATCTTCACAAGTGAGTTTTGGCGTAGTCTGCAAGAAGCGGTAGGTACACAGTTATGCTTGAGTACAGCCTATCACCCCCAAACCGATGGCCAGACAGAAAGAGTGAATAGAGTTTTGGAGGACCTTTTAAGACTGTGCGTCCTTGACTTCGGAGGGACGTGGGAAGACCATCTTCCTTTGGTGGAATTTGCTTACAACAACAGCTACCAAGCCACCATCGGAATGGCGCCCTTCGAAGCTTTATATGGAAGACCGTGTCGATCGCCCACTTGTTGGTGGGAGTCTACTTACAAGCTCATATTTGGACCAGATATGATCCGAGAGACTTCAGAGAAAGTAGATTTAATACGGAGAAGGATGAAGACAGCCCAAGACAGACAAAAATCCTACGCAGACAAAAGGAGGACCGACCTTGAATTTTAGGTTGGAGACAGGGTTTTTCTTAAGGTATCTCCGCTAAGGAACGTTGTTCGTTTCGGATCCACTGGAAAGCTAGCACCAAGGTTCATAAGGTCGTTTCCTATTATCGAGAAAATTGGGAAAATGGCCTATAGATTAGAACTACCTGAAAAACTAGCTGGAATTCACAATGTCTTTCACGTTTCGCACCTCCGAAAACGTCTACATGAATCCGCTGAAGTGGTAGAGCCAAACATTCTAGAGGAAGCTGAAGTGGAATGCGAAGCAACCGTGAGGAAAGTTCCAACCAGCATATTAGGAACGGAGGTGAAAAAGCTACGCAACCGTGAAGTCAAGCTCGTCAAAGTTCAGTGGAGCGACGCCGAGGAAGACGCAACTTGGGAAACTGAAGCTAGAATACGCGCAGCCTACCCTTTTCTTTTCGAGGGTACATCTTTGATCTTTCTTTTTCCTTAAGTTGCACTTTTATCTATCTTTTTAGGTATATCTCCTCGACCTTATCTTTAGGTAGAAACCCTTTGGATGAAAACATGTAATTGAAACATGTTATGGATGATGGTTGCAAGTGATTGCTAGTGGTTGCTCGTGGTTGCATATACATACACAATCCAGGTTTTAGATCGGCTCAGTCACTTCATATTGCATATGCATATATGTGTTTGCATTCTTATATGGTTGAAGTTTAATGTGTTGTCATATGGATGTTGCATTCATATATGAATGATTGTGTACTCATGTAGAATCATGAATAGGAAAATTTGTATACATAATGGATTCATGACACTTACATAATTTGCATTAAGGAGGTCAACTGAATCAGTAGGCCGACTGATCTTACATTAGATAAGCACATGTACACACACCTTGCATATGATCATGAAGCATTAGAAGTCTTTTAAGGACAATGGATGCTCGTGTTTGATGGATGAGTAGATGGACGTTTGGATGTTAGGATATACATTCTTCCTAAACTTGAAGATTTCGGGGACGAAATCCTTTTAAGTGTGGGAGAATGTAACACCCCGTGTATTCTATAACAATGAAATTCACAAATTAAAGTATAATTAATTTCAAATCAAAGAATTAAGGGAAACGGGATACGCCATTTTGTTCGTCTCAGAATTCGGCTTGAGATAGAGTCCGAGTTTGTGTAAAACGGACTCCGTATGAAGGAGATATGGCCTCCGGAAGTTTCAGAATTCAGTTTAAAATTCAAACAGACAGAAACAACTCAGAAATCAATTCAAAATTCAAAAATCGGACCCAGATTGGGGTGGGCGGGAATTTTCCCGCCCAAGGCACCCAGTTCGACTGGGTAGTCGACCTGGGCCACCCAGGTCGACTGGGTAGTCGACCTGGCCCCTGAGCCAGGTCGAACCCAGCCCCTCCTGGCTGGCCTGGTCTGTGCTTGGCCGAATTTCTGAGCTTTGTCTTGTCACTAGGGCTAGGTGTCGGCTCCTGATTGGTCTCTCTTTCAAACGAACGGCTAATATTAATCTAAGCTCCATCGACGGTTCTTATCAATTCACAAACTCTATAAAAAGGACATAAGACTCCACCTAATTCACACAAATAAAAATGAGAATTAGACCGTCATGCTGCTGAAGAAAGACTAGGAGTAGCCGTCAAAATTGAGAGATGATTAGGAGACAATTTAAAAGCTTAAAGCAACGACAACTAAATCAAAACAACGCCTACAACAAAGGATATCATCTCCAAATTCAGAATTCAGAATTCAGAATTCAGAATCCTAAATTGAAGATTCGTCATACGTTGTAAGTAGATTGCTATTCCGATGTGAATGAATAATTGAGTTTTGATTTGTGTGAAATGAGAAATGGAACTGTACTTAATTTGTGGTGATGATAATTCATAATTGTATGTCGCTATGATTCTAATTATGAATAGATTTGGGATGTTGTGGCATAATGATGTTAGACCCATTGGATAATTGCAAGTATATGATTCATGTTGAAGTTAACGACTATATGTTTGTGGTAATTTATTACAACACCTATTGGATATTTGCAAGTATATGATTCATGTTGAAAGTTAACGACTATATGTTTGTGATAGTTTATTACAACAAAGTTGAGATTCATGCAAGTATATGATTCATTATTATGCCAGCATGATGTATATTTTTATGATCATTTTTAGTGTAGTTGGATCCATTTGAGTATTATGATTCATACGAATTTATGTTGGAATTGGCATCATGATTCAAGTGTAAAACCATACTTTTGTATTAGTGACAAAAGTAAGCACCTTTGTGAACTTTTGTTGACTTTATGAACATGGCTAGTTATGTTTGACTTTAGGCCCAAACAAAATACGTTTTAGGCCTATGTTGTTATCAAAATCATATGATAATGTATGTGACACATAATTAAGTTAGATTTACATTTTAAATGCAGGTTTACATGAATAGATTAAAAACCATGATTCATGTTTAGGTATGTTTTATGTCATGATTATATGCTATTACAATGCAAGTTCACAAGTGCCTAATTTATGTTAATTAGTTCGCTATGTTGCAAGTTCATGCGTTCACACACCCCTTTTGATGTTACTTAGAATATATATACACCATGTTATAAGCCTCCCTTTTTTTCATGTGGCTAAGTTGGGCTTAAATGTTAAACCCAACATATGTCATAATATAGCGAACGTATAAAACGGGGGTAATGACGTTGGGTTAAAAATATAAAACATATGTGTTGGCATGTCTGACGCATGCCAATGACCTTGAGAACATTTAAGGGGTATAAATTAATTTTACCCAATAAAGATGAATTTGAATAATGGGCTGCAAATATTTACATATAAAAAGAAAAGAGACAAAATGTGTAAACTTAGAAAATACGATGTGTTTAACCCGAGGTTGGATTGAGTTGTGATGCAAACCTGCCCGGAACCGTCCGACTGTCCAGTAGTCACAACAATACCTATCCAATGTGGGTGGTTAAACATTGAGCCCAATAAAGACCCGAGGTTAGACTGAGTTGTGACGTAAGACTGCCTGGAACCAACCGGCAACAGGCAGTCACAACAATACCTGTCTAATGTGAGAGGTCGAGGCTTTAATAAGACAATTAAGGCTGAGTCAGGATTGATAGGATTAAGTAAATTGAATTAATACTTAATCAAATTGAACATGCTAAACTATACAGACTGATTGGGGGTTAGGTTTACAAAACACTTAACCAACTTAGCATGTTGGCTAGAAATAGAAAACCTAGTAGCGGGGAACCCTTTTTCAGCAGTAACCCTACAAGGTGTATCAGGATACCCTGAACTAGGAAGGGTAGGGCACGATTACTGGGCTGACTGTAAGAGGTCTAATCGACGGCGGTGGTGCAGTAGTGTAGGTTCTAACGGGGTGCGGGCGTGCACACACTCCGACGCAGAAAAATTAGGCACTGGGCACCAGTAGTATACCTGTGCATTCTAGAATTGTGTCGGGCCACCACCATGGGACTCGATACACCCCATGGTGGGACCAGCATAGGTAGCTACAACATCGGGGGTCGTAAGACACATGTAACTATGCGAGTAGGAGCCGATCATTAGAAATGGATCACTTCACCCAGATTATGGGGGCCTGTTGTAAACTAGTTTATAGGGGTGCAGAGATTAATATGGGGTACGATAGTACATTCGACTCTAGACAACTAAACTTAGCTTATAGTGCTTTCCCATTTTCAGTTTGTACTTATCATGCTCATTTCTTTATTCATAGACTGAATAGTCCTAGGCTTACTCAGGCTTTATGTCTGACTCTACTTTTCTTTCGTCCCCCCCCCCCCCCCAAGGTCCACAGGGAGGGAATACCGCAGCTTGATCAGTTTTCACATCCAGCTTGAAGAGAAAGAATGTATTGCTTAGACCTCTTTCGTTTCGGACTATGGCTTTGGATAGAACTTATGGGGACTTATGCAGTTTACTTATGTTTTTTTATGCTTCTTTAAGTTATGAAATCAAGACAGTTATGAAAATGTAATGTTTTTGGAAGTATTGTAAGACAATTATGGCATGGTTTGTGTAACACGTATTTTGATGAAATAAAAGTTGATGTTGTTTTCCGCTGTTCAAAAATATGTGTACTTATATCTGTCTTGTGTATCTGTGACTTATACTTATAAACCTCCACCAAAATTAGGGCATTCCCTTTGAGAGTGACCCTAACGGAGGTGGGGTGTTTCAGACGGCATGGGTACCATATATCATGTCGCCATACTAGTTTTACAACTAAAACCGAAAAGTGTCGTATGGGAAATTAGATTTCCATCATGAACCAAGGCAAGGGATCGTCCTTACCGAATTCGAGACAATCTATCCTATGTCTTAGGATCAGTCGCAACTACACCCGGAGCCATAGGGCCGGTCCACACTTACGTTAGTGGATTGTAATTCCTGAACAATACGTTCCCCTGCCCTATGTGGCATAAAATTTTCCATTGTCGACCATATCAAGAGCCACTAAGGACTCAAATCTGAGGTACCTCGCTTTCCATCATCCACATAAGTAAAAATGTCTTAGCTGTAACGACCCGTATTCTACACATCATAGGATTGTAGAATATTTATTTCTTTCCCATGTGAAGTCGTATGGTCATGTAACTTTGGGAAACATCCATTAGAGTCATTTCCCATGTTCATGATTTTTGTCGATTTTTAAATGACCATTTTGCCCTTAGTTGGTACTGTTTTGGCCATAACTTTTGATTGGAAAGGAATTTTGACCTGAAACCACTTCCATTGGATTCGTTTGATGGTTTACCTTTCCGTAGAGTGGTCATAATAGCCAAACGGACTTAACGTTTGGGAGATATGGCTGAAATAAGGTTTGGAGGGTGAAAAACTGCTTAACCGGGCCAAATCGGGTGATTAGTGAGTAGGCCCATAACCCATTTCGGGATTAGGGTTATGGGAGGGCTGAAATGAGATGGAGAATCATTCCATTTCAGTTTTCTAGCCTCCACTTATCACCAAGAATCCCTAAAAATGGCCTCCAACCTCTAAATCACCTCCAAATCATCTTTTGGTCAAGGATTTGGCTTAGCAACCCCTAATCAAGGAAGATCGTCACCAAAGCAACATAGGAGCTGCTGTTTGGCATTGAGATTCACATCAAATCAGAGAATTATTTAAGATCTTAGTTTATTTTGTGGCTAAGGTGAGTGATTTGCATAGTTTTACACTAATTATGGCTAATTAGGGGTGATTAGTGTTAATCAACGAATTTAAACATGATAAAATTTGGGAAAAATGTTCATAAATTTCTAAATGATGTTTTAAAGCTCTGATATGAATTTGGGTTAATTTGGTTAAGATGTGCTAATCCTATCATTAGTTTCACCTAAACATGCTTAAGGGGAAATATGGGATTTTGGGTATGTTTGATCCATTTTAATCTATCTTATTGATGTGTTGATGTTTGAGGTCACTTCTACTTGTTGCTATGACTGTATGATATGCTTTGTGATTGATTAGAATAGTTAGAATGGTCGAAAACGCCGTCGAATGGCGTAAACTGCTCGTTGGAAGAACTGCAGGAAATTGCAGGCAGGATCGGATCGGACCCTCTTTACCCGACCCGAACCGATCATGGGCACATGCCACGATCCGAATCGAGGACACGATCCGATGGGAAGAAGAGCACGAGTCCGAACCGCGCCAGCAGTCCCGACCCGAACCGCCATGAAGGGTGAGCACGATCCGTCGACCTGGAGAAGTGCTTTCCGACCCGAACTGCTTGAAGGACCACGACCCGATCCGAAGGAGCTTGTCACGAACCGATCCGTGGCGATTGACTTGGAGACCCCGACCCGATCCGCTGATGGGTACTAGAACCGATCCGATGGAGCTGGAGGACCATGAGTTGATGGCGTGACCCGATCCGAATGAAAGAACCCGATCCGAACCGTGGTGACGAGGAAACGGGACTCCGAACCGATCCGATCTGAAGACCACGTTATCAGTGCAGTAGGGTCATTATGACCTGAGGGGCAAGGTGATGGTAGCAAGACTACGTTATCAGTGCAGTAGGGTAATTATGACCTGAGGGGAAAGGTGATGCGTAGTAAGACTATGAGCCAGCGCAGATGGGGTGAATAACTCCATGGGGCAAGTGGACATAGTAAGGATTGGTAAGGCTATGAGCCAGCGCAGATGGGGTGAATAACTCCATGGAGCAAGTGGACATAGCGAGGAATTAGTGGCTACGTTATCAGTGCAATGAAGCCATTTATGACTTCATGGGGCAAAGTGATCGTAGCAAGGTATGTTGGGTGATCGAAGTGGTGAATATCGTATGCTTTACGCACTGAGTGAGAGATGTGAGGATGGATGCTATGTTTGATTGTTTGCCATCCCTATGACATGCACACCTCCCCCACCTCCGTATCTTTACACTGTTTGATATGGTACCTTAGAGTGTTGTACAGTATGTAGTGCTAACTCTTTGGTTGCAGGTCTAGGTTCAGGTATGTTTTAGTCTACCTGTTATTATTCACTTTAGATGCTCATCGCTCATACCAGGCTTTATGTCTGACACAGAGTTTTATGTCTCCTCTTATTACTCTGGGTGCTCACACGAGCAGACTAGAGACACGTTAGCTGGTGATGCGCGAGTAGCTGATTCGGAGGCGGGCAGGAGGCTTCCATGTATGATATATATATATACACATTCTCCCTGTGTCGTTGGTGGTTGCTACTTGGGCATTAGTAGTGTACCTCCTTTGTCTTACTTTTGCTTTGAGACAGTTTGAAAGTTGTAATAAGTTGTATTTTGGATTTCTGCTGCTATGATGTTTAGTTCTGATTTTCAGCTTATGCACTGTCTCTCCTGTTTTATGTCAAGTATGTTATTATTATATCTTATTCTATGCGCTGTGAGACATTCTACAGGTTCTTTGTATGTTCATTTCCTTCTTCCCTTTTCCTTCTCACGACCCGTTCCGTGCTAACTGGACATGTGTACAGCGCACCTTTGGAGTAAATGTCGGTTGGTGCGGGGCGGGCCGTCACACTTGGTATCAGAGCTCTAGGTTGCGTAGTTAACCTAGGGAAAGACACTAGGGAGAGATAGTACGTATGTGAGAGCGCTTATTTGTGATTACTTTGGTTTTCAAAAGCTATGTATATATATATATATATACTATTAGTAGTATAAGAATGAAGTCGCACTGCACTAGCACCACTATGGGGTCGTTAATCGTTTCCCTTTTTCAGATTGACGATGAGCCGAGATACGAGGGGTGCTGGTAGAGGGACCGACCAAGGGAATCCCGCTAACATGAAGGCAATGTTTACTAACCTCATGAGAGACATGCTTAGAGAAGTACAAGGGGCAGTTCATAATCTCGGAGTTGGTGTTGGCCCAGTGGTGCTGGCGCCTAAGGTCGATTTCGCCAAGTTGTGCAAAGATTACACTAATCTTGGTGGGAAGCCGTTCCACGGAACGGAGTCGGCCACAGATGTTCAAGATTGGATGGATAGTTGTGATCGTATCTTCGATGACTGGGGTCTTGAGGATGCGATGAAGAGAAGGCTAGCGTCTCGTCAGCTGCAAGGGCGAGCGATGAATTGGTGGAATGCCATTAGAACAGCTACTCCAGAGGATCAGGTTACTTGGGTTCAGTTCAAGGCTCGATTTAGCGAGATGTTTATTCCAGCTGCCCAGAAGTCAGTGTTGTTCAAGAGGTTCTTGGAACTCAAACAGAATGGGAGGGCAGTTTCTGACTATATTGCTGAGTTCGACACTTTGTCGAAGTATGGACTGTCTCTCATTGATACTCCTGAGAAGAAGAATGAGAAGTTCATTACTGGTTTGGATGGATACTTGGGGGAAAGGCTTATTAATCACATCGATGAGACTTTTGAATCGATCGTGGGGAAAGCTTTAAGATCAGAGAGTCTTAACCCTAAGTCAAAGCATGAGGCTGCATCTGCAGAAGGGCCAAAGCCACATGCAGGCGGTGGAGGCAAGAATAACTCTCAGAATAAGAGGAAGCAGGACCAATCTAAAGGTGGTCAGAAAAAGAGCAAGAAGGATGTTGAGTGCTTCAGCTGTGGTAAGAAGGGCCATTATGCTAAAGATTGTCGGGCCAAGCCAGCGGATAAGAAGTGCTTCAAATGTGGTCAAGTGGGACATTTCAAGGATAAGTGTCCGCAACCTCTTAAGGAGAAGCAGATTGTGAAAGCAAATGCTATTGATGTTGTTCCTTCTTCGTTGAATGCCCCAACTGCGGCGGAGAAAGGAAAGAATGTTGTTATTCAAGGTATGCTTTCTATTTATGATGTACTAGTTCGAGTTTTGTTTGATACTGGGGCTTCCCGTTCCTTCATATCTAGTGACCTGGTAGATAGGTTGGGACTGGAACCCGAGATAGTCGATAGACCATTGGTTGTGACGAACCCGATTGGTGGTTCGACTAGCCTTAGTATGATTTGCAGGAATTTGGTCTTATCGAGTCATGGATGTATGTTTGTATGTGATTGCTTTGTTTTGGGCTTTACTGGGTATGACATTATATTGGGAGTCGATTGGCTCCAAAGATACGGGGTGGTGGTAGACTGTGAGGGCTTTTTGGTGACAATGAGGGCAGATGATGGGCGGAGGGTAGTGTTTGGTAGTCTACCTAGTGATGGGGTTATGGCTAGTTTTGTAAATTCCCTCGACATCCCGCAGGATGAGTTGTCAGATGTGCCCATGGTTGACCAGTATCCGGACGTCTTCGAGGAGGTGACCGGGCTTCCACCACACCGAGAGATTGAGTTCCGTATTGATTTAGTGAAAGATGCCAGACCTATAGTGATGCCACTTCGTTGTATGGCACTAAGGGAGCAGAGAGAGCTCGGGGTGCAAGTCAGCAATCTTTTGAAGAAGGGATTTATTAGAAGGAGTGTCTCCGAGTGGGGAGCACCAGTTGTGTTTGCCACTAAGGCTGATGGTTCCCTTCGTTTGTGTGTGGACTATCGCGAGTTGAATAAGGTGACGAGGAAGAATAAGTATCCTCTACCGTGGATAGATGATTTGTTTGATCAACTGGAAGGAGCAAGAGTGTTCTCCCAGTTGGACCTCGCGACAGGATTTCATCAGCTTCGAGTAGCAGATGAGAGTGTTCCGAAAACAGCTTTTAGGACGCCGTCTGGATTTTATGAGTGGTTGGTCATGCCATTTGGGTTGACCAATGCACCAGCCTACTTTGTGGATCTTATGAATCAAGTATTCAGAGATCAGTTCAATAAGTTTGTTCTTGTGTTCGTGGATGATATCCTTGTTAACTCAAGGACAGAGGAGGAACACAAGGGACACTTGAGGATAGTGATGGAGGTGTTGAAGAAACACCAATTGAAAGCGAAATTCTCTAAGTGTCATTTTTGGAGAAGGGAAGTGAGATTCTTGGGCCATGTTGTTTCAGAGAGTGATATTGCCGTGGACCCTGCGAAGGTGGCTACGGTACAGGATTGGCCTACGCCCAAGAATGCAACAGATGTAAGAAGTTTCTTGGGATTAGCTGGATATTATCATAAGTTTATCCAGGACTTCTCCAAGATAGCAGCATCGTTGACTCAGTTGACTAAGAAGAATCAGTCCTTCGTCTGGGACGGAGTGTGTGAGGATGCCTTCAAGAGTCTAAAGGAGAAGTTGACGCGTGCGCCAGTGTTAGTCATTCCTAAAGGGAATGAAGAGATGAAGGTATACACGGATGCTTGTGGTACCGGACTGGGTGCTGTATTGATGCAAGGAGGTAGGGTTGTAGCTTATGCTAGTCGACAGCTAAAGCCGCATGAGAAGAAGTATCCTACCCATGACTTGGAATTAGCAGCGATCGTGTTTGCGCTGAAGATGTGGAGACACTATCTCTTGGGAGAAAGATTTGAGTTGTTTACCGATCATAAATCGTTGAAATATCTCTTCTCCCAGAAAGATCTGAATCTCCGTCAGCAGAGATGGTTAGAGTTCTTGGCTTCGTATGATTTTGATATCGCATACACACCTGGGAAGGGTAACGCGGTAGCCGATGCCTTGAGTAGGAGACATGCCAGCTTAGGGGCAATGTTTCTTGAATGGAAGCAACTAGAGTATATCGCGGGGTTTGATTTCAGACCAAAGAGCGGATTGGTTCTAGCCAGAGGGACGATCCTAATCTATTAGAAATCATCTCCAAGTTAGAGATGGGTATCGATGAGGAGATGAATGTGTATGGGCTTGATCGGGATGGATGGCTTCGAAAGAATGGAAGATTAGTTGTGCCCAACGTGAATGGTTTGAAAGATGAAGTGCTTAGAGAATGTCATCACTCAAAACTGACTATACATCCCGGTGGTAACAAGATGTATCGAGACATGAAGCAGATTTACTACTGGGAAGGGATGAAAAGAGACGTTGGGAAGTTTATATCCAAATGAATGAATTGCCAGCTAGTTAAAGCCGAGCAAAAGAAGCCTAGTGGTTTGTTGCAACCATTAGAAATTCCCGAATGGAAATGGGAGCAAGTCTCGATGGATTTCATCGATGGTTTACCAAGGACTAGATCGGGATATGATAGCATTTGGGTAATTGTGGATCGATTGACTAAGAGCGCAAGATTTATACCAGTCAAATCGACCAGAACGGCAGCCAAGTTGGCAGAACTGTATATGAAGTGGGTAGTGAGATTTCATGGAGTACCCAAAAGAATTGTGAGTGACCGAGACCCGTTGTTCACTAGTGGGTTTTGGAAAAGCTTACAAGAGGCTCTAGGGTCAGGATTACATCTCAGTACCGCATATCATCCTCAGACCGACGGTCAGACGGAGAGGGTGAATCGTATATTGGAAGATCTCTTGAGATCTTGTATATTGGATTTTGGTGGATCATGGGATGACCATTTGCATCTAGTAGAGTTTGCATATAATAATAGCTACCAATCCAGTATCGGTATGGCTCCATATGAAGCTTTGTACGGAAGACCGTGCAACTCACCATCATGTTGGATAGAGACTGGCGAGAAGTTTGTGCTTGGACCAGATGTGGTGAGAGAAACATCCGATAAGATCAAGATCATTCAGAAACGAATGAAAGCTGCCCAAGATAGGCAGAAGAGTTATGCTGATAAGAGGTGAAGAGACTTGAAATTCTCCGTTGGCGACTTGGTGTTTGTCAAGATCTCTCCGTTGAAGAGCGTAATTCGATTCGGCAGGAGAGGCAAGTTGGCACCAAGATTTGTTGGTCCATTCCCTGTTCTTGAACTAGTCGGGAATTTGGCATATAGAGTTGGCTTACCAGAGAAAATGGCAGGAGTTCACAATGTATTTCATGTTTCCCAACTAAGGAAGTTCGTCCATGACTCAGATATGACAATTTCACCTGATGAGTTAGAGGACTTCGAAGTAGAACCCGAGGCGGTTGGGAACCGCAAGCCGATTCGTATTGTGGGGCACGATACGAAGCAACTTCGAAGGAGGGCGGTGAAGCTAGTCAAGGTTCAGTGGGGCGAGGACGAGAATGATTGTACTTGGGAGACAGAGGAGAGCATTAGGAAGACATATCGAGAACTCTTTGCCTGTTAAGATTTACTTTGCAATTTAGTTTTCTTCATGCTAGGATAGACTTATTTTACTTGTTTTACATGTTTGATGGTTGTTTTATGGTTGATAGGCATGCGGGACCTTTGTGTGTGTTTTGATTAGGGAATTTCGGGGGCGAAATTTCTTAAAGGGGGGGGGGGGGAGGGGGAGAGTGTAACGACCCGTATTCTACACATCATAGGATTGTAGAATATTTATTTCTTTCCCATGTGAAGTCGTATGGTCATGTAACTTTGGGAAACATCCATTAGAGTCATTTCCCATGTTCATGATTTTTGTCGATTTTTAAATGACCATTTTGCCATTAGTTGGTACTGTTTTGGCCATAACTTTTGATTGGAAAGGAATTTTGACCTGAAACCACTTCCATTTGATTCGTTTGATGGTTTACCTTTCTGTAGAGTGGTCAAAATAGCCAAACGGACTTACCGTTTGGGAGATATGACTGAAATAAGGTTTGGAGGGTAAAAAACTGCTTAACGGGGCCAAATCGGGTGATTAGTGAGTAGGCCCATAACTCATTTCGGGATTAGGGTTATGGGAGGGCTGAAATGAGATGGAGAATCGTTCCATTTCAGTTTTCTAGCCTCCACTTATCACTAGGATCCCTAAAAATGGCCTCCAACCTCTAAATCACCTCCAAATCTTCTTTTGATCAAGGATTTGGCTTAGCAACCCCTAATCAAGGAAGATCTTCACCAAAGCAATATAGGAGCTGTTGTTTGGCATTGAGATTCACATCAAATCAGAGAATTATTTCAGATCTTAGTTTATTATGTGGCTAAGGTGAGTGATTTGCATAGTTTTACACTAATTATGGCTAATTAGGGGTGATTAGTGTTAATCAGCGAATTTAAACATGATAAAATTCGGGAAAAATGTTCATAAATTTCTAAATGGTGTTTTAAACCTCTGATATGAATTTGGGTTAATTTGGTTAAGATGTGCTAATCCTATCATTAGTTTCACCTAAACATGCTTATGGGTAAATACGGGATTTTGGGTATGTTTGATCCATTTTAATCTATCGTATTGATGTTTTGATGTTTGAGGTCACTTCTACTTTTTGCTATGACTGTATGGTATGCTTTGTGATTGATTAGAATAGTTAGAATGGTCGAAAACGCCATCGAATGGCGTAAACTGCTCGCTGGAAGAACTGTAGGAAATTGCAGGCAGGATCGGATCGGACCCCCTTTACCCGACCCGAACCGATCGTGGGCACATGACCCGATCCGAATCGAGGACACGATCCGATGGGAAGAAGAGCACGAGTCCGAACCGCGCCAGTAGTCCCGACCCGAACGCCATGAAGGGTGAGCACGATCCGTCGACCAGGAGAAGTGCTTTCCGACCCGAACTGCTTGAAGGACCACGACCCGATCCGAAGGAGCTTGTCACGAACCGATCCGTGGCGATTGACTTGGAGACCCCGACCCGATCCGCTGAGGCGTACTCGAACCGATCCGATGGAGCTGGAGGACCACGAGTTGATGGCGTGACCCGATCCGAATGAAGGAACCCGATCCGAACCGTGGTGACGAGGAAACGGGACTCCAAACCGATCCGATCTGAAGACCACGACCGATCCGATCTGGTGATGACCAATAACCCGAGATGCAAAGGTAGTCCAAATGGAAGTTAGAGCTCAGGATCCAGTTGGGAACCAATGAGTTCACTTCATGGTTGGACTTTGCTGCGGAATGTGTGCTAAGGAGTTGTCGACGTTCATAACTTTGATTCACCACTAAAAAGGAATGATGGGCTACTTATTAGTGCAGTAGGGTCATTATGACCTGAGGGGCAAGGTGATGGTAGCAAGACTACGTTATCAATGCAGTAGGGTCATTATGACCTGAGGGGCAAGGTGATGCGTAGTAAGACTATGAGCCAGCGCAGATGGGGTGAATAACTCCATGGGGCAAGTGGACATAGTAAGGATTGGTAAGGCTATGAGCCAGCGCAGATGGGGTGAATAACTCCATGGGGCAAGTGGACATAGCGAGGAATTAATGGCTACGTTATCAGTGCAATGAAGCCATTTATGACTTCATGGGGCAAAGTGATCGTAGCAAGGTATGTTGGGTGATCGAAGTGGTGAATATCGTATGCTTTACGCACTGAGTGAGAGATGTGAGGATGGATGCTATGTTTGATTGTTTGCCATCCCTATGACATGCACACCTCCCCCACCTCCGTATCTTTACACTGTTTGATATGGTACCTTAGAGTGTTGTACAGTATGTAGTGCTAACTCTTTGGTTGCAGGTCCAGGTTCAGGTATGTTTTAGTCTACCTGTTATTGTTCACTTTAGATGCTCATCGCTCATACCAGGCTTTATGTCTGACCCAGAGTTTTATGTCTCCTCTTATTACTCTGGGTGCTCACACGAGCAGACTAGAGACAGGTTAGCTGGTGATGCGCGAGTAGCTGATTCGGAGGCGGGAAGGAGGCTGCCACGTATGATATATATATACACATTCTCCCTGTGTCGTTGGTGGTTGCTACTTGGGCATTAGTAGTGTACCTCTTTTATCTTACTTTTGCTTTGAGACAGTTTGAAAGTTGTAATAAGCTGTATTTTGAATTTCCGCTGCTATGATGTTTAGTTCTGATTTTCAGCTTATGCACTGTCTCTCCTGTTTTATGTCAAGTATGTTATTATTATATCTTATTCTATGCGCTGTGAGACATTCTACAGGTTCTTTGTATGTTCATTTCCTTCTTCTCTTTTCCTTCTCACGACCCGTTCCGTGCTAACTGGACATGTGTACAACGCACCTTTGGAGTAAATGTCGACTGGTGCGGGGCGGGCCGTCACATTAGCTCCACATCATGACACCACTGCTAGCTAGAAAGAAACGCATGTTTCCCGCTGGATCCTCTCCCGTTTCTAGTTCATACCGGGGTGTGAGGCTCGCGAATTAACGCTATACACAAAGCTATGCTATTTGAAGCCGTGCTTTTATCATCATCCACAAGACTCTGCTTTTCAACAAAAGCCTTGATCCTTTTCATCTCAGCATGCCACACTGACAATTCACGCCATGCAACCGATGCCTATCGATATATAACCTCTAAGCTCGTATGTCTCAGAAAAAGGTGTTAAGTAAGAGAATAAATTCTCCACCACCAAACATATATATATTTAATAGAAATCAATCAATACAGGATAAAACCCAATGTCAGACACACATCCATTTACTATTTCGTTCTGGGTCTAAACAAAACCGGAGGCACCTTATTCCTTGTCCCATATGTCCAATACAGGAGATAGACCCTTGCATATTCGGTCGATCTCCAAGTACGTCTGGACGATCACCACTTATTACCTTGTCTTGGGTATACAGCCCAATCAGGACATTGGTAATCATCCAAACGATGTGAAGATCTCCGGTCTTCAACCACCATCTTCATCGTCGACTTATCGTCGAATTAGTTATTTAGAATGGGCATAAACCCGGTCTTTTCGAATAACTCGTGTATCTTATGATCAAGTGTTATAAAAACACAACATATGTCTCATTCCAATCCAGAATATTCTTTTATTCAAATATTCTTTTCACAAATTAAACCAAATAAAGGTTTTTCCAAACTAGTCGGGATTAGCGAACCTTACTGAAGTAATCATTTATTATATTTCCCAATCCCAACCTATTCATCCCACGGAGCAAAAGTGGTAATACTCCATATCTAACACCGTGGTGTTATCGGTAAAATTAATTACCATCTTCCCATTCAAAACTCGTTAAAGATTTAACTATCGCCTGAGTAAAACTGGTGGTACTCCATTCTCGATCATTTCCCAAATTTGATAATTTAAATTATCACATTCACATTTCAATCTAATTAAAGATTCCTTAAAACTCCTCTTTGTTTTAATCTTCCAACAATCATTATTTAATGATTATTTAACTTTGGAAGGACAAGCACGCCACATCGACAATCTACACCGTATCACTGATCTCTACCAATATATAACCTCTAAGCTCATACGTCTCAGAGAAGGGTGTTAAGCAAGAGAATAAATTCTCTGTCACCAAACAGATATATATTTAGCAGAGATCAACAATACAGTTCGAAATACAATGTTAGACATGTAGTCCTGTCTTTAACTGGGTTAAAGAACACATGTCATTTAAAACACAGTTCACGAAAAACCCCAAAATCACATTCCATTAATTATGGAATCATCACGGAAAACTGACCAATATATATAATCGATATAAATTTCCATATCCAACCAATAATATAAATGGAATAACGGCAAAGCCTTTTAAATTACATATATAGTAACGGTCTTCTTCCAAAGAAGTTCACTTCGATTATTACCAAATCGAATTCCATTACAATTAAATATATTAAATTGGAAAACTTTACTTTGGAAAATTTCCATTATATATTAATAAAAGATTTATATATATTCCACATCACATTTCACTGTTAATCGGGTTAAAGAACGAATGTCGTTAAAAACACAGTTCACAATAAACCTAATTCACAATCCATTTTATTCCAATCACTAAATATAACTAGAAACTCTAATAATCTTAATTAAAAGATTTATTCTTTTCACACGGGGTTTAAAAATAGTGTTATTTAAGACACTATTCATGACAAACCCAAAATCCAATTTGATAGTAAATAGAAGGCTCTAAACAGTAATTATATCGGCTTATATTCAATATCAAATTCTGAAACCAACACATATCGTATAGGGAATAATGATAAACCTATATTCCAAATTCCTCCAGTCACAGAATCCAATATCGAAACATTCCGAAGATGATTTCTATTCCAATCCATTCCAATTCATACACTGGAAAATTTTGGTTAGATTAAAACCATTCTCGAATCCAATTTATTTATTTAAAAACGTGGGTTTATCTTTCTAGTTAATAACTAGTTCATTATGATAAAAAATATAATTTTATCTTTGCAAACATGGAATTTTTCATCCAAATTCTTTCTAAATCATTTATTATGATTTTACACAAATTATTAACATTTTTATTAATTCTATCAAGGCCCATACAGTTAGTTTCCAAAAACGGCCACCAAACTGCATCCATAGCAACCTTTTCCAAATTTGATTTGGACATAATTCCAAATCCATTCGTTAGATTTAAAATCTCTTATACTCATTGGAAAGCTATTTTCGATACAAACCCAATGGTTCTAGTTTTAGGAGAATCCGTCGGTCAGGTCTCCCGTTACGTCCATTTGAAGTTAATGGTCGAAATTCGCGAATAGTCGCTGCGCGACGCATTCTATTCGGGCCATTAAAATATATACTATATATATTTCGTTGATTTACATTTAAATCATATTTTATAAATTCGTTTTAAAAACGATTTCAACTTCATTTTCAATTTTATATCAAAATTGAATATTCTATATCATTATAATATTAAAATGATATTATTTTTAAAATATTAGATTTCGAAATCACTCCTTTTCGATATTCATTATAAAATGAATAAAATTGATCGATAAACCCGTTCGTGTTAAAACGGCGCTTCTATACTTAACTCGGCTCCATACATTTCAATATTTTCATGTCCATCCAAAATCGGACATCAAAATCATATTTTGATTATTCACTGAATATTATTTTAAAATATTCCTTATTTTTAAAACATTCATTATTTCAAAATATTCTTTATTTTAAAATATTCGTTGTTTCTGAGTCGGAATGCGACTCAATCAATTACCGTATAATTTCAGTTATATGGATTTCATACATAACATGTATTCAACAATAATGATAAATAATCATTTAACATTCAAACACCATCCAGATTGCAATTTACAACTTTATAAGCGTTGAAATAAATAAATAACATTCATCACAGTCTGTTAAACCGTCGATTGACACATAATTAAATTCAGGGGAGATGTGAATAAATTATCATCCATGGACCCGTGTGGGGTTTATAAACATCAACAAATATCCTTGGGCGATGTGCAAAATTATCGTCCCAATACCCGTTTGGGGTTTACATCACAGTCCATGTGAATTTATTTATTATATATAAACCTTTATAATCATAGTTTAATAATGATACATTAAACTGTAAACAATCGTCAATCAATACATCCATGGTTTCAAACAACAGTGTCAGGAGCTACTAAGCCCCGTCTGCAACCTATTATATAATAACTGTAAAATAATTTGAGTGGGAGAGAGTTCACACATTGGGTTCCACTCTGTCAGTCTTTATTCGTTGATTTAATATCGTTTGCATTTGAAATTGCCTTAAATTTAATTTTTCTCCATTTCGGTTTTGGTCAGGTCTGAAATGTTGTGTTCGTCGCTACGAGTCCAATGCAACTGAAATCGTTCGATTTGGACCTCGTATGAAATAGATACACTAATTAATACATTGGATAATTAAATTAAATAATTAACGAAATTAATTAAGGTTTAATTAACCTTAATAATGTTTAAAAACGTTATCTTCCTTGTTTCCCTTTACTGGAGCAAAACCCGTTCCTCCTTCATCCCCTAGGGTTCGTCGACCCCGCCACCACACTCCGCCTGTCAACGATCAGACACCCTCACGCCAACGCTGTGACCACCCTCCACCTACACTAGCAATGGCGCGTAGTTCGAATTCCCCAGGAGCATGAAAATCGAGGGGAATCTCCTATTGTTTAAGAAGCGGTTTCTCTCCAATTTTTGCACGAGAATCGATCACACCTTTACGGAGCTATGGCTCTCGAAATTCCCCACCAATTTCGTTTAGAATCGGGAACCTAAATCGAATTGGGTTTGGAGATTTTTGGGGGAGTTGGATCGTGTAATTTATGCCCTACATTGTAGATGACGGCGGCTGAGCGAAAAATAGAAAATTTGGGTTTTAAAATCCTTTTATGTTATGTTTAAAATATCATTTAATTCAATTTAATCTTTTAAAGGTGAATTTTGTATTTGAAATCCAAATCAAACCCAATGACCATCGCCTCCAACCAAATACCCCTATTCCAAACACAATGCGATATGTTTCGTAAGCCAATTCGACTATTTCGACCAGTTTTCGTCAAAATTAAAATATAAATCAATATATATTGAATTTAAACGTACATTTTAATTTACCGGGGCCACATACTGAGTCCAAAAATTACAGAAAAATAAATCTAGCTATGTTGTGACGATACGGTCCTAACAAAACTAATTTCATCAAATCTAGAGGCTATTTGAAAATTGGTCCTTTTCTAGTCGATTAAATTTAAACTAAGTTGACAAAACACGTTTAAATTTACCACACTCACATATTAATTCCAAAAATTATGAAATTTGAAATCTGACTATAATTTGACATTCCGGATCCAACAAAAGTGGTTTCGTCGAAAACGGAGGTCGTTTGCAAAATGGATATTTTTAAAGGATATATATTATATTAAAATATATATAAATTCAACAATGACTAGTTTAAATATTAATCTGGACATAACTTTCAATTTATAAAGTGAAATCTCAGTTTCTTACATTCATTAGAAAGATATAATTAAACAGATTCAAATATTTCTTGTTTTGTCCAATTCTGATTTATATTGAATTCTGTATATTCAATTGAAGTTTAAAATTGAATCTTCAAACTACCGCGCCATTTCGAGTACGTTTTATAATTAAAAATACATTTATATGTTCTAACTTCATGTAAATAAATTTTTATTTGTTATTATTTAAAATAAATCTTTTTAAATATTCAAAATCCGTTAATATAGCTAAAATAAAAAATTTAAATTGGTTCATAATTTCCGCGTTGTTCCAATCTCCCCTACTTAAAATCTTTTCATCCTCGAAAAGGAACGAAACTAAAAGTTGTTTAACAAACCAACTCAACTTTCATCCTGACATTCATTCTTCAACTTTTCAGTTTCTGAGAATTTTCTAATTTCTCAAAAATTTGGCTAACGCCCTAAATTTTCGAAAAATTTCTCCATAATCTCCTTTGTATGTGTTGATCGGTAAAATCGCAACTTGCCTCACAGGGCCCTCATCAATCCAAAAGAAAAAGAAAAAGCCAAGCGGCTAGCCAATCGGCTCATAGAGTCATCAAAACCTAATAAATACAGTAAATATGCACATATTTGTCGGGCATACGAATTTATTCCTCTTCTTAGCTTCATGCTATATGACCTGTTCATTATATACACATATACATATATGCAATTCCTATATATTTTCAATTCAGTTCAACATTTGACTAGATTTGGCTTAATTCAGCTTTCATTTTCTTATTGGTTAAATTAATTATCATTCCAATATTTTTATTAGTTATACTAATAATCAAACAACACAACTAGCAATCAGTTTGTGGATTAAATTTCCAAAACATATAAATTTTGTATATATATATTCAAAAATCATATTTTTGGTGCCAAAATACAAACAATAAACCCTATCTAAGTTTTGGCTCTCACACCAGTCAAAGGGAAATATATAGATATCCCACTTTCGAAACTTGAACATAAACTACTGATATTGTAAAGTCATCAGTAGAATCATCCCCAGGCGACTAGAGTGTGATTCTGTATCTATCTAGTATATTTGAGACTTCGTATACAATTGGATCAGACATATATGCAAAATCTTTATATACTTGATTGTCCAAATCAATTTAAAATAAAATGCTAACATAAGTATAATAAAGTTTAAATTTTCAAAACAAAATTTGTTTTTGTTTTTATTTTAAAAATAACACTCTTCAAACTCATTCTAGGATACTACTGATCCTATCTCTAACGAGTCATTCTTATTGGATATTACTAATCCAATCTCTGAGGAATTCTTTTGTTTGGTTCCAATGTGTTCTCGAGCTCTGTAAACCAAAGCTCTGATACTAAAATGAGACGACCCGAACCCGCCCTTACGAAAAAACCTGGATTGAATTGAGAACACGACACATCAGAACACATACAGTAGAACATTACATTGCTATTACAACAATTACATCAGAGTATAAGAATATAACAGAGTAAAAATAAATAATATACATTTGATAAATATCAGAGATTTAAAATATAATGCAGCGGAAAAATAATACATAAAACAACTGAAAGAAATACACAGATACAGAGCTTTCCGAATATAGCTCGAGTTGTAAACCCAGGATCTTGTGAAAATAATATCTGCAAAACCAAAACTACTAGCTGGCCATGTGGAAAATATGGGCACCCAGAGTTTAGGTAGAAACAATAAACTCTGAGTCAGTCATGGGACTGGAGTGAGAACTAGAACAGTTATTTAATATTTACTTTAAAAGTTGGTAAATCATGGGACCACGCCGTATAACACGGAACGGGTTTACTCCACATGATTCTTAGTTTAAAATAAAATAAAATAATGCTTTCTAGATAAATGAAGCAATTATAAGACTCAGGTCCCATCACACAATGCAATGCAAGACGGAGGATAGATTTTTCCCTTATAATAGCCAAATATGCTTGGTACGTTTAAAACAAATCATTTTTGTTATTGCTATAAGTGTATAGTGTTAAAACAACTTCAAATATAAATGTATCAATCATAGATGGCATGGGTACCATATATCATGTCGCCATACTAGTTTTACAACTAAAACCGAAAAGTGTCGTATTGAAAATTGGATTTTCATCATGAACCAAGGCAAGCGATTGTCCTTACTGAATTCAAGACGGTCTAGCCCATGTCTTAGGATCAGTCGCAACTGCACCTGGAGCCACATGGTAGGTCCACACTTACGCTAGTTGATTATTATTCCTAAACAGTACGTTTCCCTGCCATGTGGGGCATAAAAATGGCCATTGGCGACCGTATCAAGAGCCACTAGGGACTCAAATCCGAGGTATCTGGCTTTCCATCATCCACATAAGTAAAAAGGTCTAGGCTCCATACCATGACACCACTCCTAGCAAGAAAGAAATGCATGTTCTCCCTGAATCCTCTCACGTTTTTGGTTTATACCAGGGTGTGAGGCTCGCAAATTAACGCTATACACAAAGCTATGCAATTTAAAGCCGTGCTTTGATCATCATCCACAAGACTCTGCTTTTCAACAAAATCCTTGATCCTTTATATCTCAGCATGCCACATTGACAATTCACGCCATGCGACTGATGTCTATCGATATATAACCTCTAAGCTCGTATGTCTCAGAGAAGGGTGTTACGCAAGTGAATAAATTCTCTACCACCAAACAAATATATATTTAATAGAAATCAATCAATATAGAATAAAATCCAATGTCAGATACACATCCATTTAATAGTTAGTTCTAGGTCTGAACGAAACCGGAGGCACCTTATTCCTCGTCCCATATGTCCAATACAGGAGAGAGGCCCTCACATATCCAATTGATCTCCAAGTACGTCTGGACGATCACCACTTATTACCTTGTCTTGGGAGTACAGCCCAAACAAGACATCAGTAATCATCCAAACGATGTGAAGATCTCCGGTCTTCAAACACCGTCTTCATCGTCGACTTATCATCTAATCAATTATTCAAAATGGGCATAAACCCGGTCTTTTCGAATAACTCGCGTGTCTTATAATCTAGTGCAATAAACACACAACATACGACTCACTCCAATCCAGAATATTCTTTTATTCAAATATTCTTTTCACAAACCAAATTAAGGTTTTTCCAAACTAGTCGGGATTAGCGAACCTTACCGAAGTAATCATTTATTATATTTCACAATCCCAACCTATTCATCCCATGGAGAAAAATTGGTATACTCTATATCTAACACCATGGTGTTATCGATAAAATTAATTACCATTTTCCCATTCAAATCTAGTTAAAGATTTAAGTATCGCCTGGAGTAAAACTGGTGGTATTCCATTCTCGATCATTTCCCAAATTTGATAATTTAAATTATCACATTCACATTTCAATTTAATTAAAGATTCCTTAAAACTCCACTTAGTTTAAATCTTCCAATAATCATTATTTAATGATTATTTAACTTTGGGAAGACAAACACACCACATCGACAATCTACACCGTACCACTGATTTCGGCCAATATATAACCACTAAGCTCATACGTCTCAAAGAAGGGTGTTAAGCAAGAGAATAAATTCTCTGCCACCAGACAGATATTTATTTAGCAGAGATCAACAATACAGTTCGAAATACAATGTTAGACATGTAATCCTATCTTTAAAGTGTCATTTTAAAATATAGTTCACGATAAACCCCAAAATCACATTCCATTAATTATGGAATCTTCACGGAAAACAGATCAATATATATAATCGATATAAATTTTCGTATCCAACCAATAATATAAATGGAATAACGGCAAAGCCATTTAAATTCCATATATAGTAAAGGTCTTCCTCCCCAGAAGTTCACTTCGATCATTACCAAATCGAATTCCATTCCATTTCAATTTAATATATTAAATTGGAAAACTTTACTTTGGAAAATTTCCATTAAATCTTAATAAAAGATTTATATATAATATATATTCCAAATCGCATTTCACTATTAATCGGGTTAAAGAATAAATGTCTTTAAAAATGCAGTTCACAATAAACCCAATTCACATTCCATTTTATTCCAATCACTAAATATAACTGGAAACTATAATAATCTTTATTAAAAGATTTATTCTTTTCACATGGGGTATAAGAATAGTGTTATTTAAGACACTTTCATGGCAAACCCAAAATTCAATTTGATATTAAATACAAGGCTCTAAACAGAAATTATATCGGCTTATATTTAATATCAAATTCTGAAACCAACACATATCGTATGGGGAATAACGATATATATCTATCTTCCAAATTCCTCCACAATATCCGTATAGTCACAAAATCCAATATCGAAACATTCCAAAGAAGATTTCCATTCAAATCCATTCCAATTCATACATTGGAAAATTCTGATTAGATTAAAAAGATTCTCGAATCCAATTTATTTATTTAAAAACGTTGGATTACCTTTCTAGTTAATAACTACTTCATTTTGATAAAAATATATTTTTACCTTTACAAACGTGGAATTTTTCATTCAAATTCTTTCCAAATCATTTATTATGATTTTACACAAATTATTGACATTTTTAATGATTTGATCAAGGCCCGTATAGTCGGTTTCCAATAATGGCCACTGAACTACATTCATGGTCAAAATTCGCGAACGGTCGTTGCGCGGCGCGTTCTATTCAGACCATTAAATATATATAATATATATTATATATGTATTTCTTCGATTTTTAAAACGTATTTTATAAAATCGTTATAAATTCGTTTGAAAAACAATTTCAACTTCATTTTCAATTTTATATCAAAATTGAATATTCTTTATATAAAATATTAGATTTTGAAATCACTCCTTTTCGATATTCATTATAAAATGAATAAAATCGATCATAAACCCACTCGGGTTAAAATGGCGCTTCTATACTTAACTCGGCTCCATACATTTCAATATTTTTGTGTCCATCCAAAATCGGACATCAAAATCATATTTTGATTATTCACTAAATATTATTTTAAAATATTCCTTATTTTTAAAATATTCGTTATTTTAAAATATTCTTTATTTTAAAATATTCGTTGTTTCTGAACCGGAATGCGACTCAATCAATTAACATATAATTCTAGTTATATGGATTTCATACATCACATGTATTCAAGAATAATGATTAATAATCATTCAACATATAAACACCATCCAGAGTGCAATTTACAACTGTATAAGCGCTAAAATAAATAAATTACGCTCATCACAACATGTCAACCCATCGTTGACACATAATTAAATTCAGAGGAGATGTGAATAAATTATCATCCCAGGAACCATGTAGGGTTTCCAAACATCAACAAATATTATTTTTAACTTGGGCGATGTGTAAAATTATCGTCCCAGTAATGGTTTGGGGTTTACATCACAATCCATGTGAATTTATTTATTATATATAAATATTTATAATCACAGTTTAATAACGATACATTAACTGTAAACAATCATCAATCAATACATCCATGGTTTCAAACAACAGTGTCAGGAGCTACTAAGCCCCGTCTGCAACCAATAATATAATAACTGTAAAATAATTTGAGTGAGAGAGAGTTCTCACATTGGGTTCCACTCCGTCAGTCTTTATTCGACGATTTAATATCCTTTGGATTTGAAATTGCCTTAAATTCAAATTTGCTCCGTTTTGGTTCTAGTTAGTTCTGGAATGTAGAGTTCGTCACTACGAGTCCAATGCAACTGAAATCGTTCAATTTGAACCTCGTATGAAATAGATACGCTAATTAGTACATTGGAAAATTAAATTAAATAATTAATGAAATTAATTAAGGTTTAATTAACCTTAATAACGCCTGAAAACGTTATCTTCCTTGTTTTCCTTTACTGGAGAAAAACCCGTTACTCCTTCATCCCCTAGGGTTCCTCGATGCCGCCACCACGTTCCGCCTGTCAACGATCACACACCCTCATACCATTGTCGGGACTGACCTCCACTTACACCAGCAGTGGCACAGTTCGAAGTCCCCAGGAGCACGAAAATCGAGGGAATATTCCTGCTGTTTGAGAAGCGATTTCTCTCTAATTTTGCATGAGAATCGATCACACCTTTACGGATCTGTAGCTCTCGAAATTCTCCACCAAATTCGTTTAAAAACGGGAACCTAAATCGAAATGGGTTTGGAAATTTTTGGGGGAATTGGGTCATGTAATTTCCGCCCTACATTGAAGATGATGGCGGCTAAGCGGAAAATAGAAAGTTAAGGTTTTAAAATCCTTTCATACTATATTTAAAATATTATTAAATTCAATATAATTTACTCTTTTAAAGGTGAATTTTGTATCTGAACTTCAAATCAACCCGATGACCATCACCCATAGCCAAATACCCGGACACAATGAGATATGTTTCGTAAGCCAATTCGACTGTTTCGATTAGTTTTCATCAAAATTAAAATATAAATCAATATATATTGAATTTAAAAGTACATTTTAATTTACCGGGGCCACATACTGACTCCAAAAATTACAGAAAAACAAATCTAGCTATGTTGTGACGATACGGTCCTTACAAAACTAATTTCGTCAAATTTGGAGGCTGTTTGAAAATTGGTCTTTTTCTAGTCGATTAAATTTAAACTGAATTGACAAAACACGTTTAAATTACCACACTCACATATTAATTCCAAAAATTATGAAATTTGAAACCTTATTATAATTTGACGTTCCGGATCCAACAAAAGTGGTTTCATCGAAAACGGAGGTCGTTTGCAAAATGGCTATTTTTAAGGGATATATATTACGTTAAGATATATATAAATTCCATAGCGGCTATTTCAAATTTTAATCTGGACATAAATTTCAATTTATAAACTGAAATCTCGGTTTCTTACATTCGTTAGAAAGACATAATTAAACAGATTCAAATATTTCTTGTTTTGTCCAATTCTGATATATGTATATGTTCAATTGATGTTTAAAATTGAATTTTCAAACTACCATGCCATTTCGAGTTCATTTTATAATTAAAAATAAATTTATACGTTCTAACAACATTTAAAATAAATTTTTAGTCATTATTATTTAAAATAAATCATTTTAAATATTCAAAATCTATTAAAATAGCTAAAATAATTTTTTTTAAATTGGTTCAGAATTTCTGGGTTGTTACATGTCAACTGATGCAATAGCTTCTCTATAATATCTGGGCTCATCATGGACAACATTTATTGTGTATGTTGACATATCATCAAAGTCAATGTCTTTGATGCTCAAACCAACAAACCCATCAAGCCACCTAGGCTTTCTTCTTTCTCTAACAGACCTTGTCTCTGTACGAGCTCCACCTTGAGTCTGATCCTCTATATCAACATCTGTATTATCCTCATCAACCACTGTGTCATCGGAAACACCATTTGAACGTCTATGGAAAGAGTCGACAGATGACTTGTTTTGTGTTTGGTATTCTTCACATGTCCTCTCATTGTCATCCAATAAGGAAGGCTGCACCTTCAACATAGCCATCTCATCAAAAATCACATGCCTGCTTCTAATATTTTTCTTGCTAATAGGACACCACAACCTATATCCCTTCACTCCACTTTTATAACATAGAAAAATACACTTGCGAGC